>CM077083.1:135447559-136755821 GCA_039513925.1 Platanthera zijinensis
AAATGAGTTTGATCTTGACTCATCCTACGGCCACTTGACTAGGCCTACTTATGTAGAGCCAAAGTCTCGTTACCAAGGATGGACTCGCCCAAGAAACTTTTGTAAGAGTGTCTTTAAGGCACCTTATGAAGAAGTCATTCTTTAGAGCTATGGCCCTTATGATCATGGTCATAACTTCAAGAAAGCACCAAAAGTAAAAATACCATTGTAGAAAAGCCTGTAATGGAGAAGAAATCATGTGATTGTCATCATCATGAAGCTTCTTCCTCCAAGAATGCTACCCCTGCTGGACCAGCATCTCAAAAGGTCAAGCAGGAGTACCTAAGGCAAAGATACAACAGGTTCGACTGTTGGTGCTGTGGCAAAATTGGTCATTTTTCCATCGATTGTTGGTTTAATCCAAGAAATTTTGCAACTCCTCAAGTTGGCAACATGAGAATGACCACTTATAATGCTAATCCTCGTAGGGGGAGTGTTCTAACACAAGATCAAGGACCCAAACATGTTTTGGTTCCTAAGGCAAACTGATTATGATTGCAGGGATGTCCAAAGGCCACCAAAATGCCAATCTGGTATTTGGACAGTGGATGCTCTCGGCATATGACCGCGACAAGAAGCCTACTTAAAAATTATTCTCTAGTGTTGAATGGACCAAAAATCATCTTTGGGGGTTCAGACCGCGGGATAACTAAAGGCTACGGTATGATCACTAACGGTAGTGTATCCTTTTCGTATATAGCTTATGTTGAGGGATTGGAACACAATCTTATAAGCATAAGCCAACTATGCGACAAAGGATACATAGTTGAATTCCATGCTGACAAGTGCCTGATAAAGTATTTTGACAATATGGAAACGATTCTATCTGGCACTCGAAGAAGGAATATATTTTGTTTAAATTTCATTTGTATAAATTCTTCTACACCAGTGTGTCTTTTGGCAAAAAATAGTGCATCTCTTGGTGACCAATGGCACAAGAGATTAGCACATATTAATTTTAAAACAATTAATAAATTATTCTCCCAAAACTTAGTACGTGATGCCCCGAATGTCAAGTATGTCAAAGATAGACCTTGCCATGCATGCGTAAAAGGCCAGCAAACAAGGTCTACCTTTAGAAGCATTATTGACAAAAATTCAAGTAGATGTCTCCATCTACTTCATATGGACTTGTTTGGCCCACTGCGAATTAGAAGCTTGGGAGGTAAGGAATATACATTGGTTATTGTTGATGATTACTCACACTTTGCATGGGTGTTCTTTCTGAAACACAAGTCAGATACCTTTGACATCTTTACTAATTTTGTAAGGCAGGTCTAGAATGAATACAACTGTTCCGTTGTCAAAATCAGAAGTGACAATGGAACAGAGTTCAAATCTGGGGCCATGACAAAATTCTGTGAAAGCCAAGGTATCTTTCATGAGTTTTCCTCTCCTCGCACTCCACGACAAAATGGAGTAGCTGAGAGAAGGAACAGAACACTCATAGAGGCCTGTAGAACTATGTTGAGTGATGCTTCACTACCGGAGTACTTCTGGGCTGAAGCCGTCAATACTGCATGCCATGTGCAAAATCGAGCACTCATCAATAAGAATCATGATAAGACACCTTACAAACTTCTAAAAGGCAGGAAACTAACTATTTCATATTTTAGAATTTTTGGTTGTAAATGCTTCGTGCTTAATAATGGTAAGTACCATACTACCAAGTTTAGTGAGAAAATTTTTGAAGGTATTTTTGTAGGTTATAGTAGCCATAGTAAGGAATACAGGATTTTCAATAGAAAACTCTGGTTGTAGAGGAATCCATACATGTTGTATTTGATGAGACGAGCTTGCTGCAAAGCAAATCGTCTAGTGTGTTGTTGAAGATGCAGGTACAAGACTGAAATAAATCAGCTTGGATGAACCAACTGGAGGTGTAAGAGAAAAGTTAATCAAGATCACTACTCCAACCCCCATTGGAGAGGAAGATGATGAAGATCAGGAAAACATCCAAGTTTATGAAGTCACTCTAGTGGCTGAAGAAGTTCCAGATGCTAGAAACCTAGAGCTCAGACATCTGAAGGATCATCCATTGGACCAGATCATAGGAGATCCCCGGGATAGTGTTAGAACTCGTCGAGGTACAACTAACAAAAATTTATATTTAAGTTTTCTCTCACAGGTTGAAACAAAGAATTTTGAGGAAGCCAACTCAGACGCATCATGGATCTTGGCCATGGAAGAAGAACTGAACCAGTTCAAGTGATGCAAAGTTTAGAAACTAGTTCCTAAACCCAAAGGTAAGAATGTCATCGGAACAAAGTGGGTCTACCGGAACAAGTTGGACAAGGATGGAACAATCATAAAGAAAAAGGCAAGACTCGTCGCCAAAGGATATTGTTAAGAAGAAGGAATCGACTTTGACCAAACATACACTCCAGTGGCAAGGCTGGAGGCCATCAGACTGTTCCTAGCTTATGCTGCACTGAAGGGCTTCACTGTCTACCAAATGGATGTAAAATACGCCTTTCTAAATGGTGACATAAAGGAAGAAGTGTACGTGGAATAACCCCCAGGTTTTGTTGACCTAACTTTCCTGAGTATGTTTATTTATTAACGAAAGCGCTGTACGGTTTGAAACAAGCTCCTCGAGCTTGGTACGAAATGCTATCTACCTTTCTCCTCGAGAACAAGTTCACAAGGGGAAAGATAAAAAAGACTCTATTTCTTAGGGAAATTAAAGGCAAGATTTTGCTAGTGCAAATCTATATCGACGACATTATTTTTGGTTCTACAGACAACAACCTCTGTAATAAGTTTTCTAAACTTATGCAAGGGAAGTTTGAAATGAGTAGTATGGGAGAGTTGAAGTATTTCTTAGGACATCAGGTGAAACAATCTGAAGATTTAATTTTCATCTCACAGACCAAGTTAACCAAGGAGTTGATTAAGAAATTCGGAATGGAGAATACAACCTCTATGAGGACTCCAATGGCCTCAGCTATGTCTCTAGATAAGGATGAGAAAGGGAAACCTTTTGATGAAACCAAATACAGAAGCATAGTTGGATCCTTGCTCTACCTTACTGCCAGTAGACCAAACATAATGTTTTATACATGTGTCTATGCTAGATTCCAAGTGAACTATAAGGAATCTAACTATACTATTGCAAAGCGAATCTTGAGATACCTTAAAGGTACATCGAATCTTGGCTTATGGTACCTAAGAAGTAATGACAACGAACTAATTGGTTTCTCAGATACAGACTTTGCAGGTAGCAAAGATGACAGGAAAAGCACTTCCGGGACATGTCAGTTCCTTGGAAGAAGGCTTATCTCATGGAGTAGTAAAAAGCAAAATTGTGTCGCAATCGCAATGGCCGAGTCAGAGTATATCTTTGCCGGCAGTTATTGTGCACAATTTCTTTGGCTAAAGAACCAGCAAGAAGATTACAATATGAAGGTTAAATACATTCTGTTGTTCTGCGACTCCTCCAGCGCAATAGCAATTGCAAACAACCCAGTCTCACACAGCCGGACAAAGCACATCGAGCTAATATATCACTTCATCCGGGAGCATATGGAGCTAAGGGAAGTGGATCTGCAGTACGCGCCAACAGATCAGCAAGTTGCAGATATTTTCACAAAACCGCATGATGAGACCAAGTTTAATTTCTTCAAAACTGAACTTGGGTTGCTGAACAGAGAAGGATAGACAAAAGTGGATCACCTCAAAGCTCAAGAATCGAGGATACTTCAAAAATGTCAGAAATTTCTTAAGTGGAAGGCAGTTCTCGAGAACTATTATTACTTTCTAAAAAAGCATGAAATTAGTTCTCGAAAACTTCAAGTCCACTTCTCGAGAACTACAAATCTGTCTCTCGAGAAGTGCTGAAAGTTCTCGAAAACTAGGCTTGCACTTCTCGAGAACTGTTATTATACTTCTCGAGAACTAACCCTACCTCTCGAGAAATGCCATGCCAATTTTCGATTTCTGTCAATTTCTACTATTTTGAAACCCGCTCAATTTCTGTCTTAATCTAAGGGTTATTTTAGTTTAATTACACACCTAATTACATTACTAGGGTTATATATATATAACTTTAGATATCTCAAATCAACCAACATTTCAAAATTCACTCTCTCGAAAACTCTTCGTCTTCCGCCGACCTGAACTTCGACAACGCCGCCTTCTCGCTCTCCATCCTTCACCGTCGGTCATCTCAATGGCCTAGTAGTTCAAAATCGGCGTCGGTAGTGAGATAGTAGTAGCAGGGATAGCAGAGCTTTTAGAGGATTTCAGAAATCTTCTTCTTCTCCTTAACACAGCAGGTTTGATATTCGTTCTATCAGAACCTTGCAAGATTTTATTTACTGAGGTAGAAGAGTCCTTCAGAAATATTAAAATAAGGAGAAATGGTACTGTCCTAAAGTCCAAAGTCAAGGGCATTAAAATTAAGTTGAGCCCGACCATAGTGTCCAGACTTCTCAGATAACCTCATGTAGATGATGAAGGTGAAATAACAGAAGATGGCAATGACAGAACCTGTCATTTCTGTGGAGTTCCAGATGGCATTACTTCTCTTAGGAGGTCTTCCTTAAATGATGTTAGCAAACTTTTAGTTGACATTATTGGAAAAATTCCATGGTGCAGAACATGGTCAATAGGGTTTATTACAAATAACTTCTTCAATATCATGGCTGTCATAGTCTGCAGGAAAAGATTTACTTATGGTTTGATGATTTTTGACTTGATTAGAGACAGCATAAGAGAACAAAAATTTGCTAGGATAATAACCCTGATGTTGCATGAGATTGATCCAATTGTCTTCAAGACTTCTAAAGGCACTCCAATCCATCACCTGAAGAAGATCTCCCTAGCCTCCATTCATTGATGGGATTAAAGCTGAAGAATCCAAAGCAGCTGGATAAAGAGCTTGCAGCCCCTACTAAAGAGGTCAGGACCCCATCTCCCTCCTCTCATAATGTTGTTGAACCATCTGGTGCAGCAACTGAGGGGGAGCCTGCAGCCTCAGTTCTAGATGTCAGACTTCCTTCTCCTCCTACTCCAGCTAGATCTCCAGTTAGAAGTACAGTCAGAACACCAGCTCGTTCACCCATCAGAACCACCATCAAAAGCCCAGTAAGATCTGAAAGAGAGGGATAGATAGGTTTTACTCTAGAGGGGGGTGAATATAGTATTTAAAAATTGTTTAGATTTATTACGGAATTAAAATTCTGATAACTATAACTAGTGAAATAAAATTGGCTAGACTACCACAGCATAACACAGCACACAAAGAAATCAAACAGCAACCAGACGACACAAGAAAATTTATAGGGGTTCCTAAAATCTGAGTACATCCACTCTTCTACCACCCAGGTAGGAATCCACTATAGGTTTTTGTTCAGGTGCCCTGCCACCACAAGATCTGATGCAGGTAGATCTAAAGACCCTTTGAGCTTTTGATCAGGAGCCCAGAATCCAATAGGTTTTTGATCAGGTGCCCTATCACCACAAGTGTTCACTTTTGAAGGGAGAGATAACCCTGTACAGATGGAGTTACAAGAAATAAGAATGATTGGAAATCTTCTCTTTCTCAGGCAAATGAGAAGACTATGTGGATTAAAGTTGAGTGTCCAAGCTCCCCCTGAGATGGTGTATATATTCAGGAAGAAGAAAACTTGGCCCTGGGTGTAGGTCTTCAAAATATGTTGCAGAGCCTTTTGAGTCTTTGAACTGTTATAGATTTTTGGCTCTCTGTAAATCTTTGAAGACTGAAGAAGGAAGAAGACTGAAGAGAGTTTTGTTTGAAAAGGTTCTTCTTCTTCTTTTCAGCAAAACATGCAAGATCCTTTGAGAGCAATATTCATCTTTGCCTACTGATTGATTACTACTATCTTTTTCTTGTTGTCTTTCTAAGATATATATTTTGTCAGAATGAAGAAAAAACGGCATCAATTTGAATTCCCAAGACAAAACATAATTCTCTACAAGAATTGAGGAGTCCTAACGGCTAGATATTGCTAGCAATCATAAATGCATTTCCATAACTGTCTTGATAAAATATTCTGTGAATACCATAATTAATTCTTCAAAAATACGGCTATCATCCTTGAGAGAATCAACATTAATTATCAGAATATATCTGCCTTGAAAAACTTTATCATAATCAAAATAAATAACTCTGACCATTCTGAAGAACTTATAACTGAAAGAAGTATAGAATCGTAGAGCTCTGTTCAAAGATTGTCGAACTGAGTTAAGAGATCATCGACCAGAGAAAGGCTATCGTAGAACTGAGATTACTGCTGAGAAAAACAAAAATGTCGACCTGAGCTCGTAGATCGTCAAGCTAAGTTAAGAGTAGAAGACTCTGAGATCGTCGATGGGATATCGACGATCTTCTAGCTGAGTTCGACTATAGTCGAACTGATATAGATAGTCCACAACATTTATCTGAATTTAAGTCTGAGTCCACTGCAATGCTGGTCTGCAGAAAACCTGACCTAGAGGGGACTTAACTAAGACTTAGACAGAGACCCTGGCTATACAAGGGGGTCAAGACATCCTAATAGTGAACCTAGCACAAATCCAAACAAGGGTTCCAACAATCTCCCCCTATTTGTGTGAGGCCACTCAAAAATAAAAACTAAAAAGACATGAAATACAAATACCATAAATATCTGAAGGGATGAAATAACATCAGTAGATATGTTATAGTAGTGCATTGTACATAATCAGTTAAACAATAGACAAAGAGAACTAACTATAATCTATCATATGGAGAACCAGATGAGGGTTTAAAGAAAATTAACTTCCTGCTTGGGTCTGGTACATTCTTCTTAGATGTCATCAAGTCTTATCCACCAAGAGATGTCTGAGTGCTGGTCCTGGGCACAATTGCTTCAGGATGCAATGCCATATATTCAGCTGGATCAAAGACTTTCTTGCTGACTTGAAGTTTATTCAGCTCTTTTTCTCTATAGGAAGACATAGTAGAGAATTTAGATGGATCTTCTCCTTCTTTTACAGCTTTTCTGATCTGAGAGAGACCAATTAGTTCCTAAAGCCTGGCCATCCTAAAGTTTGGATCAAGTTCCTGATCAATAGGTGGCTGATCTTATTGAGGTGGCATCATTGTAACTGCTTTGAACTGAGTGGATTGAGCTTGAAACTTTGTTGAGCTGTGTTGATTATCACTTTGAGAATAGAGAGATATTGGAGGAGTAGCCTCACTGTACTTTCTTTTATGAGATACAACAGATCTTTTTGACTGATAAGCAGCTGTCTTCAGTTCCTTGGTAGGAACTTGTTGTTGAGGAGTAGAGAAGGAGGGGTTCTGATAAATCACTTCTTTAACTTGTTCTGAGAAACTTTGACTTCTATGTTGTTGGCTGTCTCCTTAGGAATGAGTCCTGGAAGATCTATCCTGCCTTTGATATGATCTTGAGAAAGAGGAAGGCTGGGAAGATGCACCAGATGCTTGAGAAACAACACCTGAAGCATCAGCAGCAGCAGGAGGAGGAGGAGGACCTCTTCTGAATTCTTGAGGAGGAGGAGAATATCTCCTGCTCTTATTCCTAGCTTTTTGCTCATTTTTAGATAACCACATCCAGCTCTCCATCCTAGGGTATGGATAAATCCCTTTCAAGATGTAATAAGGGGTATCATTTGTATTTCTTGGCTTGGGAGCAGTCTGGGGAGCAACTTTCCTTTTCCTTAAAACTTTCTTTTTCTTAGAAATACCATTCTCTTAATCATCATCATCATCATTAGAAGAACCCTGAGAATTGTCATATAACTCATCAATTTCCTTGACCTGTTTGTCAGCAATCTTTTTGGCAGTCTTTTCTTTGGCTTCTTCCTGAATATCAATAGCAATGAAATCATCCAGAGAGGTAATAGTGATGTAAGACTCATAGAGATTAACTAAACTTGTTTCTAGGGCTAAAGCCAGATTTTTTGAGGCCACTAAATCAAGTAGTTCATCAGCAATTAAGATGGCATCAAACTCATTCTTTTCATCTGACAAAAGCATAGGCTCAACATCCAAAGGGGATGACATATCTATACACAATGTAACTGATGGAATATCTGTATAAACTGGAGCTGACTGAATCTGCAGAAGTTGTTTCACAATAGAAGGACTCATAGGTCTGGTATAATAGACCATGGCCCTGGAAGAGTTTATCTCATCTGAAAACAAAACTGATCTAAATAGAGAGAATGAATGTAAAAGAATTTGTAAATAAGTGGAGGGATTAATAAAAAAGTAACCACTGGAAATGTAATGAATTGACACATCAGTGTCTTCATCTGACATCAACAAATCTGAATAAAGAACTATGTCTGTACAAAAATTCTGAAACACTTCTTCTTTCTGCACAGCTGGAGGAGACTAAGCCTGAATCTCTTCTGAGACTGAACCTGCAGCATCTTCATGCACTGCTGGAGGAGACTGAGCCTGAAGTTCTGCTGAGACTGAACCTGCAGCATCTTCATTGGACATCTCCCACTGCCTGGTTTCAGTGATAACTGGAAACAGGCCCCCAGATGAAGAAGGGATAGTGGAAGCAGAAATAGAGGCAGAAAGAGAGGAAATAGAGAGAGCAAGAGGTGAAATAGCCTCTGATATCAAGGATTTTAGAGTAGGAGTTAGGAGTTCCAGAAGATGAGAGATGGAGTAGGTTTGATCAATTTGAAGAAACTCAAGTGGAGTCTGAGTCGAGACAGAATTTTGCGAGGGAGGAGGATTGAAATCGGTCATGATCTAATCCTGAATATGGGAGTTTCTGGAAGAATGAATAGGGGAAATATGTGGTGAGGTTTCAGTGTTGAGGGGTGAATCAGATTGGTGAGAAGGAGATGAGAGAGGTGAGAGGAGGTAAAAATTTTGAAGGGACAAGGTGTGAAGGTTTTGAGGTTCAGCTGGGTGAATTGAAGATGATGGTGTTGGGTTTCTCTATAAAGGTGGCACAAAAATTGTGCACGCCGCGGAAGTAATAAAAATCAAGAACAACCCAAAGAGATATGGATAGGGCCATGAATATTGAATCAAGAAGTTAAGAAATAACTAGGTCAAAGTTACCTTTCCGGTGTTATGTCAAAACTCAACAAAGATGCTCCAAGCTTTGAGTCCTTGTCGGTGGCGAGTTCTAAGTAGAATAACGTCTACGTCTCTGCAGAAATCCACACGAGCAGGATAACACCGAGCTTCATCGCACGAAGGGTCGGGAAGGAGATCAACCGCACCTTGCACTTCCACAGACTGCTAGGTCCGCGCCAGGAATAGCAACACTGGCGACTGTCGCCGGAGAGGAGGAGGTCAGCGGAGTGAACGAGGCGGCGAAACACTTCCGTCCGGCGGGGTTCGGGAATCGGCAGAGCGAACGAGCGGCGGAACTCTTCCGTCGGGTTCGATTCGGCCACAGGAGAAAAAGCCTGATCCTTTTCCCAAAACTCTAAGTCTCAATTTATACCAAAGGAATAAACATACCTGAGAGTATCGCTATCCGCAGACCACCCAAAATAGGGTTTCAGAATCATTCGCCGAGAATCAGCACAGGTTCGGCGAGAATCAGTCGGTGAGAATCAGAAGACAGAATCGACGAGAATTAGTAGACAAAATCGGTGAGAATCAGCAGACAGATTCGTCGAAAATCCAACAGTTTGACTCTCGGCGAATTTGCCTTAGTCGGCGAGTCATACTCGACGACTTTGGCTTAGTCGCCGAGTCATACTCGACGACTCCCGACGACTCTCGACGACTTTGCCTTAGTCGGCGAGTCATACTCGACGACTCTCGATGAAACTCCTTTGGCAACGTTTGCCCGACCCCATTCTGTGTGGTTATTGGTAACCCTTACCAACACAATCAATCTTCCAACTTCTCCACATGCTCTTATGTGCGACCCTGCAGGCTCATATCGCGTTGGCAGTGAGATTACATGTTTGACCACTTCAGATCACCATGGTAAATCCAACAGTCTCCTACTTGATCTTGAAAGTATCAAATCAAAAATCTCACAAACAATGAGCGGCATCTAGCAATGCATCATTGCTACCCAAGCAATAAGAGTTCATCACTCATATGCCTTTATGAACAATGCCCCAGCATTGTCTTTGTCCCTTTGTCCCTTACATCCGGAAAGAACTATAGGCATGGACCGTGTTACCCTCGTAATAGCTCAATCTAGGTTTCTTGTTCTTGAACGGACTTCCAGAGAATGGTGAGTCCAATATCACATATTGACTCAACCAAGCATGGCCATGCATTTCTTAGTCCAGTTCCATCAAGGGGCCCATGGATGCAACTCCTATCATATAGGAGGACAAATCCCATATCTGCTAACACATAGACACCCAAATGATTCGTAATGTGCCCAACAACCACCCTTATCATCAACCTTTCTCAAGGAAGACTTTAGATGGCATCAAAGCACGCTCTTCCTCACTTGATGAATGCTATGACTTCAGGTCAAAGGACTAAAACACCATTGTCAATTGAGACCTACTTGTGACACATTTAGATAACAATCCACAGAGTAGTCTCAGGTTGGGTCTGTCCAGTACAACTTGTTCATTAACAAGTACCCACGTGATGACTTGGTATCACAATATCATGACCTATGAGAACTGGTCATCAGTTAACACACGTGCAATTCTTAATGTATCATCATTACCCTTAGTTTCTATGATGATACAACGACTAGGGACCTTTTAAGAATGATGCTTCAAATAAATCATAGGCTCTCACATTCAAGTCACGTACTTGATGTCCTATGGAAGCGAACATTCTAAGGGTATTTATTATGTTAACATTTAACTATCGCATAGAGAAATCATAATAAAAGAACTTGCCATTAATTGTAAAATTAAATTTCGGTACATAATTCATCATATGAATAAATAACAAATAGCAAACAGAATATATGTTTACATGCAGTCCACAAGACTCTCACTAGATCTGATAATTTAGGTATCGTATACCCATTGATATAGTATGAGCATCATGCTTTCTCTGTGCGAGAGGCTTTGTCAGTGGATCCGCAATATTCTCCTCAGTCGGCACTCTACAAATGTTCACATCTCCTCGTTCGACAATCTCACGAATAAGATGGAACCACCGAAGTATGTGCTTGGAGCGCTGATGGGATCTAGGTTCCTTAGATTGTGCAATTGCACCATTGTTATCACAGTAGAGAACTACAGGACCAATAATGCTAGGAACTACATCAAGCTCGCCGATGAATTTCCTAATCCATACAGCCTCCTTCACTGCGTTAGCTGCAGCGATATACTCGGCCTCTATTGTAGAATCAGCAACTGTCACTTGCTTGGAACTCTTCTAGCTCACAGCTCCTCCATTAAGGCAAAACACAAACCTTGACTGAGACTTTGAATCGTCCCTATCAGTTTGGAAGCTAGCATCCGTGTAACCACTTACAACGAGCTCTTCCTCTCCACCATACACCAAGAACACATCCTTTGTCCTTCTCAAGTACTTCAGGATATTCTTGACTGCAATCCAGTGACACTCACCGGGGTCTGACTGATACCTGCTAGTCATGCTCAAAGCAAAGGAGACATCGGGTCGAGTACATAACATTGCACACATGATTGATCCAATTGTCGAAGCATATGGAATCAACTTCATGCGGTCCTTATCTTCACAAGATTTTGGACACTGGTCCTTAGAGAGATTCACACCATGAGACTTGGGTAAAAATCCTTTCTTGGACTCAAGCATGTTGAACCGCTTCAACGCCTTCTCAATGTATGTACTCTGGGTCAAACCCAGCAACTTCTTCGATCTATCTCTATAGATCTTAATACCGAGTATATAAGTCGCTTCACCCAAGTCCTTCATAGAAAAGAAGTTCCCTGGGTTGTTCTTAACAACTTTCAGGGTAGGAATGTCATTCCCAATCAACAGTATGTCATCTACATACAATATCAGGAAGACAACAATGCTCCCACTGATTCGCTTGTAAACACAAGGCTCATCTTCATTCTTGATGAAACCAAACTCTTTGATTTTCTCATCAAAACGAAGATTCAAACTTCGAAAGACCTGCTTCAGTCCATAAATGGACCTATTCAGCTTGCATACTTTAGTGGCTTCATTTGGGGATTCAAAACCCTCGGTTTGTGTCATGTACACTTCCTCAAGGAGGTTTCCATTAAGGAAAGTCATTTTGACATCCATCTGCACAATCTCGTAGTCATAATACGCAGTAATAGTAAGCAATATCCTTATGTACATTACCATGGAAATAGGGGAAAAGGTCTCATCATAGTCAATACCATGAATTTGCTTGAAACCCTTAGCCACCAGTCGCCCTTTGAATGTCTATACATTCCCATCCATGTCGGTCTTCTTCTTGAAGACCCATTTGCACCCTATGGGTCGTACCCCTTCAGGTGGTTCCACCAAGTTCCAAACTTGGTTTGCATACATGGAGTCCATTTCGGATTTCATTGCCTCAAGCCATTTGTCGGAGTCTGGTTCATTCATAGCCTCTTGGTAGGTTGCTGGTTCATCATCATGATCCATAAGCAACACATTACCTATTTGAGACATGAGAAATCCATATCTCTCAGGCTCAAATATAGGTCTACCAGATCTACGTAGGACTTGTGTTTCTTGAGTAGGTTCTCTAGCTACAACATCTTGTAGTCCTATCTTAGAATCCAATTCCAGTTCATTCACTACTTGTGGTTCTTGAACTTCTTCAAGTTCTACCTTTTCAGTCTTTCTTGATAAGAATTCTCTCTCCAAGAAGATGCCAGTCCTTACGACAAACACTTTGCCCTCTGACGGTAGGTAAAAGTAATACCCTTTCGTTTCCTTAGGATATCCCACCAGATGACATTTATCTAATTTGGGTTCCAGATTGTTAGGCGTTTGACTCGCACATATGTCTCACAACCCCAAATTTTAATGAAAGATATACTAGGACGCTTCCAAGTCCATATCTCATATGGTGTCTTCAGAACCGTTTTCATTGGAGCGTGATTCAGTGTCATTGCAGCAGTCTCTAAAGCAAAACTCCAAAAGGAAATAGGTAAGTCTGCAAGACTCATCATCGAACGTACCATGTCTAACAGAGTACGATTTCTCCTCTCAGACACACCATTATGTTGTGGTATTCTAGGTGGAGTGAGCTGTGATACAATACCACACTCTTTTAGATGATCACGGAACTCATGACTCAGGTATTCGCCACCTCGATCAGATCGGAGTGCTTTAACCCTTTTATCCAACCGGTTTTCTACTTCATTCTTGAACTCTTTGAACTTTTCAAAGGTCTCGGATTTGCACTTCATAAGATACACATATCCGTATCTACTAAAATCATCAGTAAATATAACGAAGTAGAAATATCCACCTCTAGCCATGGAGCTCATGGGTCCGCATACATTACTATGTACAACACCCAAGAGATCTTCATCCCTCTCAGTATAACCAGTGAAAGGGGTTTTAGTCATCTTGCTTAACAAAAAAGATTCACATCGCTCAAATGATTCATAATCAAATGAGTCCAAAAGTCCATCTTTATGGAGCTTGGATATGCGCTTCTCGTTTATATGGCCCAAACGACAATGCCAGAGATATGTAGGGTTCGAATCATTGGTTCTTAGTCTTTTATTATTTTCTACATTATAGATCAGATGGTCCAAGTTCAAAACATAAAGACCATTAAACAATTGGGCTACAGCATAACAAACATCATTCTTAAATATAGAACAACAGTTGTTCTTAATTATAAAATAAAATTCAATCATGTCCAAGCATGAAATAGATATAATGTTTCTAGTTATGGCCGGAAAAAAATAACAATTATCTAATTCTATTATAAGCCCACTGGGCAAAGAAAGACGGTAAACCCCTACGGCTACAGCAGCAACTCTTGCTCCATTGCCGACTCGCAGGTCCACCTCCCCTTTACTTAGCAATCTTCTCCTTTCCAGTTCCTGCACATTTGTACAAATGTGTGAACCACATCTGGTATCCAATACCCAAGATGAAGGAGCAGAAAGGTTTATCTCTATAACGTAAATATTTGAAGTGGAAGTCATACCTCTATTCATTTTCTGCAGACCCTCAATGTAAGAAGGACAGTTCCTCCTCCAATGACCAGCCTTGCCACAGTGGTGGTATTTCCCTTCCTTCACCGTGCTCTTCTTTTTCTTCAGTGCAGAAGACTTGGGCTCAAGATGTGACTTAGGTCCCACCTTCGTCTTCATAGAGCCCTTGGCGTTGCCCTTGCCCTTATGCACCATCAGTATGGGGCTGGCAGGCTTGGCCTTCTTCATGTTGATCTCGGCAGTTCTTAATATGCCTAGGAGCTCGGGCAGTGTCTTGTCTATTTCATTCATGTTGTAGTTCAAGACAAACTCCTCATAACTATCCGGCAATGATTGCAGGATCAGATATATGGCCAAATCTTGACTTAGAGGAAAACCCAGCCTTTCAAGGTTCTCTATATACCCAATCATCTTGAGTACGTGAGTCCCTACTGAGTCTCGAACTCCCATCTTGCACTGAAATAATGTTTTTGTGACGTCGAACCTATCTTGACGAGCCTACCCTTGAAACATTTTCTTGAGATGCTCGTCAATCTCCTTGCACCCCATGTTCTCATGTTTCTTCTGAAGCTCATAGTTCATGGTGGCAAGCATAAGGCATTCGATGTCTAAGGCGTCATCAGTCTACTTCTTATAAGTATCCTTATCAGCACGGGAAGAATTCCCGGTCGACACCTCGGGGGCTTCTTCTTCCAAGACATAGAGCTTTCGCTCTTGCCTGAGAACAATTTTAAGGTTCCTATACCAGTCCATGTAGTTAGTCCCATTGAGCTTATCCTTCTCAAGGATGGCTCTCAGAGATAGAGTGGAGTGTGAACCACTTACCATGGAATTCTACAAGAATTCATGTAGAATAATATAAGTACCAAAATTTCAAAATACAATTTATTTTTAATTTGGACTTCAATTAAAACTCCCACTATTTTATTCAAAATGATGGCCCTCACTATCAATTCGGAGAGTTCATGCGAGCTACTCTCTTAGTGGACAAGATCCGTATTTCACCAACACAATGAGTTAGCTTTGGCTTTTCTCTCACGATGTGGTTATTTAGGTAGGCAACGCTTTCCAATTGCATCCTCATGCAATTTTTTTATGGCTGGTGAATAACTCCTTATTCGCATCCATCATATGGTGCATGCCAACCCTATGCCTCTAGGCACTCAACCTTTGAGGTCACCTAGTTAAGTTAGACTCGATGTCGACAGTGGGATATCACAATTATCCGCTCGCACCCTTACCAAGATAGAATAATGCACCTTGCTTTGGCAAGCCCACACTTCATCGATCGAGGAAGGAAGAGTGTCATCTATCGGAAGGCATCCGAAGACTTAATATTTGATGAAGAGATTTTTGATTATAGGTTAACAATTAACCATGATCAACATTTGATCAATGTGCACATCCAAAGAAAAACATTTTTCAAAAATCCACATGCATCCCTTATGTGCACAACATGGCCTTATCAACATTTGATAGAAGAAAGGGCTAAATCTGAACATCCGGACTCTTCCAAATCTTCAGATTTACATGCATTGGACAAAGGCAAAGGCAACTCAACTTAAAGCAGTAGACAAGCTCGTCTCTCATTGTTGGATTCAAAATCCAAAATAATACACGGGTTCATTAACCACTCGAGGGACAGTTACTACTAAGGATACAATAATTTCTAACAATTAGAAATAACCACGAAATCCCATACGTTCCTGGCGGGGTTCTAAGGGGCAAAGCCCCTAACCTGTAGGTTATGGGCCCACCAATTTCCCTTGAAAAAATCATCAACAATTGATGATCCAGGATTAAATCTAGACATTTAGAACACTTCTAAATCCCTAGGTTTACACGCACTGGAATAACCTAACTTCTAATACAACAATCATGGCCGAAACCTCGCTCTGATACCACTGTTGGGTTTCTCTATGAGGGTGGCACAACACTTGTGAGCGCAGGGGAAGTAATAAAAATCAAGAACAACCCAAAGAGATTGGGATCGGGCCATGAATGTTGAATCAAGAAGTTAAGAAATAACTAGGTCAAAGTTACCTTTCTGGTGTTGAGTCAAAACTCAACAAAGATGCTTCAAGCTTTGAGTCCTTGTCGGTGGCGAGTTCTACGTAGAATAACGTCTATGTCTCTGCAGAAATCCACACGAGCAGGAGAACACCGAGCTTCGTCGCACGAAGGGTCGAGAAGGAGATCAATCGCACCTTACACTTCCACGGACTGTTAGGTCCGCGCCAGGAATAGCAACATCGGCGACTGTCGCTGGAGAGTAGGAGGTCAGCGGAGCGAACGAGGCGGCAGAACACTTACGTCCAGCGGGGTTCGGGAATCGGCGGAGCGAACGAGCGGCGGAACGCTTCCGTCGGGTTCGATTCGGCCACAAGAGAAAAAGCCTGATCCTTTTCCCAAAACCCTAAGTCTAAATTTATACCAAAGGCATAAACAGACCTGAGAGTATCGCTATCCGCAGACCACCCAAAATAGGGTTTTAGAATCATTCACCGAGAATCAGCACAGGTTCGGCGAGAATCAGTCGGCGAGAATCAGAAGACAGAATTGGCGAGAATCAGTAGACAGAATCGGTGAGAATCAGTAGACAGAATCGGTGAGAATTAGCAGACAGATTCGTCGAGAATCCAACAGTTTGACTCTCGACGAATTTGCCTTAGTCGGCGAGTCATACTCGACGACTCAAGACGACTCTCGATGACTTTTCCTTAGTCGGCGAGTCATACTCGACGACTCCCGATGACTCTCGATGACTTTGCCTTAGTCGGCGAGTCATACTCGACGACTCTCGACGAAACTCCTTTGGCAACATTTTCCCGACCCCATTCTGTGTGGTGATTGGTAACCCTTACCAACATACTCAATCTTCCAACTTCTCCACATGCTCTTATGTGCAACCCTGCAGGCTCATATCGCGTTGGAAGTTAGATTACAAGTTTGACCACTTCTAGATCACCATGGTAACTCCAACAGATGGCTGAACAAGAGAAGAGATGGTTTGGACAACATTGGGGGGAAAGAAGGAACATTGGGAGTAATTGGAGGAGGAGGAGGAAGAGAAGGAACTTCTTCATTATGTTGGGAAGTGGCTGTGACAGCCCTTGTGTCCTCAAATATAAGGGAGGAGGTTCCAGCCCTGGAGGGCTTTTGAATCATCCTCTCCCACTTCCCAAACATGGAGGAATATAACCTCTTGCTAGCATTAGTAGCTATGGTTGGAGAAACCAATAGCTCTGGAGCTATTTTCTGAAGGAAGATTCCCAGAATCCTTCCTAAGCAGACATCCTTCTTGTTGTTCTTCCTCTTAATCAAATCAAGGAACAAGCTGGCCCAATCAATGGCCTTCTTATTTACCAGAGCAGACATGATAGCAAACTATTGCCTATTGATGTTGTCATGGGCCGAATGCTTGCCCAGCAGAACCTTTCCCACGATATCCGTAAGGAATTTAAAACCTTCGGATAAATTTTTCTTTAAAAACTTAGATGGGATGCTCTTGGCATGACCCATCTCCAATAAAATCCTGCTATATTCTGAACTATCCTGTTCCAGGTCATCTTATCCATTCTTTAACTCAAAAATCTCTGTAAGAGTTACAGGGTTTAGAGTAACCTACTGTCCTGAGACGAAACCGATCATTTAAGATTCATTTGTAGAGGAAGTGTAAACCTAATCTTTAATTTCAGCAACAGATAGTTTTATCCTTGCATTCATGAATTTCTTCAATCCCTGATCATCGCACAACTGTAACATTTCCTGAAAAACGGGATCACAATGACTGAACAAGTCGAAGTCAACGTCGAATCCTTTGTCGAACTTCATCGCTGCGAGAACTGCTGCAGAAATCACCATGGAAAACCTGTAGACTCAAGAGAGACAGAGAGATCAAGAGCAAAGAGAAAGAGAAAGCGCGGGACAGAGATCGACGAGAAACCTATATATAGGGTTTCTTTAGGAATATGAAGATACGATCTCTATCCGACGATAAAACAAGAAACGACGATCTTAGGTCAAAGATTTAATTTTTAAGCAAATAATATCTTTGGTCTCTGATCTAGGGAAAAAAATCGATAGTCGAGCTTAGGTTGACGATTTATTTACTGAAGCAAAGTCGTCGATCTCCGGTCGATAATTTTTGTCATCACAAAGAGCTGTCATCAATCTCAGGTCGACGATTTGGATCAAGATGAGTTCAAAGATCGTCGATCTCTGTTTAACGATCGTTGACCACATCTTCACAGAGGCAAAAGTCAATTTTAATCCACGCCATTTATCATTCCAAGCTAATTCAAAAAGAATAGATGTTTTTGCACATCCAGAGGCTTGGTAAAAATATCTCCTCTTTGAAAATCAGTGGAGATAAACTTGAGGTTAATCTTGTTTTTGTCAACACAATCTCTAAAAAAATGATGCATTATTTCTATATGCTTTGTCCTAGAATGCAGAACTGGATTTTGTGCAATAGATATGGCACCGGTACTGTCACAAAATATTGTGGAACTTTTTAGAGAGTACCCATAATCCAGTAGCTGATTTTGAATCCACAAGATCTGTGAACAGTAACTCACAGCTGCCATATATTCAGCTTTTGCAGTTGATGTAGACACAGATGATTGTTTCTTGCAAAAAAAGGATACTAATCTATCACCCGGGAATTGACAAGTTCTTGATGTGCTTTTTCTATAAACTCTGCATCCAGTATAGTCAGCATCAGAATATCTAGTTAATTCAAATTCTGACTCTGTGGGATACAAAAGTCCTAGATTAGGACAGCCCTTTAAATATCTTATAATTCTCTTGAGAAGAATTAAATGAGATTCTTTAGGGTTGACTTGAAATCTATCACAAAGACATGTTGCAAACATTATATCAGGTCTACTTGCAGTAAGATATAGTAGGGACCCAAAAATGGCCCTAAAATTTTTCTGATCAACAGGTTTACCCTTTTCATCAGGATCTATTACTTCATTAGAAGCCATGGGTGTCTTCATTTCTGAGGCACCAGTCATCCCAAACCTTTTTACTAATTCTTTAGATTATTTGGATTGGGATATGAAGATGTCATCAGGAGCTTGCTTTACTTGAAGACCAAGAAAGTTCACCCATGCTACTCATTTCAAACTTGGAGTGCATAAGGTCAGAAAACCTTTTGCAAAGTTTAGAATCAGTACAACCAAATATAATAGCATCAACATATACTTTAACTAACTGAATCCTATCATGATGATATCTAACAAATAAAGTCCTATTTACAGTGCCTCTAGAAAATTTGTGCTCTAAAAGAAAGCTAGCTAGGGTTTCATACCAAGCTCTTGGAACTTGCTTTAGACCATAGAGAGCCTTATGCAATTTGAAAACATAAGAGAGGTGAGTTGAAGAGATAAAACCTGGTGGTTGTTCCACATATACTTCTTCCTTATGTTCCCCATTGAGAAAAGCACTTTTGACATCCATTTGATATACCTTAAATTTCTTGTGAGCAGCATAAGCCAAGAAAATTCTAATAGCTCCAAGCCTTGCAACAGGTGCAAAGGTCTGATCATAGTAAATATCTTCTTCTTGCCTATAGCCTTGTGCCACTAGTCTTGCTTTTTTTCTTACAACTATACCTTGAGCATCCAATTTGTTTCTGAAGACCCATTTAGTTCCAATAACTAGCTGTCCTTTGGGTCTGGGAACCAAGTTCCAAACTTTGCATCTTTAAAACTGATTTAGCTCCTCTTGCATTGCAATAATCAAGTGTGGATCTTGCTCAGCATCTTTAATGGATTAGGGCTCACTTTGAGATAAGAAGTAGTCATGCATCACATCCTCATTGAGTTGGTGCCTTGTCTGCACACAACAAAATAGATATTGCCTAACATAACACTTGATAACACAATGATATTATTTAAAGAAATGTTGCATTTGGATCCAGTAAAATATACCTCATAACCTGCATCACATAGTTGACCTATGGATATCAAGTTATGTTTCAGGCCACATATATATGCCACTTTCCGGAATGTGACAGCTCCATGTGAGAATTCTCCATAGCCTTTTTCTGACCAATGCTTGAGTCTCCAAATATAACCTTTAAACCTAGCTTTGCCTTGTAGTTATTCAGGTTGGCCTTGTTTCCTGTCATGTGCTTGGAGAACCCACTGTACAGATACCATTTATCTTGTATGGTAGAATAGGTCTTCACCTGCAAAATAACAGCTTATATATTCTAGACCCAGGTAACCTTGGGTCCTGTCTTCTTTTCATACTTAAAACTTGAAATATAAGAGTATTCAGGTTGACTTTTATAACCTAAGGGATGAAATCTCCTAGGTGGGATTATCCAGTTAAGGGATGAAAAGTTTTAGAGTTAGAGTTCTTATTAAAGTTTCTGTTGAAATTATAGTTTTGATGATACAGATTTAGGTTCGACGATTTAGGTTGAGATCATCAATCTGCGTTCGACGACCAGCATTGATATCATCGATCTCGGTTCTCAGAGTAATAGTAGGTATTATCTGGGTTCCACGATGGTTGATCTCTATTCGACGATACATAATAATATCGTCGATCCCGGTTTGCAGAGTGTTGAGGCTCAAACTCTGGGTTCTGCGAACGTCGATCGTCGTTCGACGCATAATGCTGAGATCGTCAATCTTGGTTCGACGATTTTTATTGAGACTTTGTTTTTTGTTTTTCTTTGTTTTTCTCAACTTCTTTTAAAACTTAATTAACCTTTTTAATTTGTTCTATATTTTTCTTACCTTTATCTGAAATAAACTTTATAGGTTGTGAGAGATGGTTTTTCTGAATAACTGGAGGTTCACTAGATGATGCACCTAATCCTAACTTACTTTTGTTAAGTCTAACATTAAGTGTGCGGGTAATTTCTACTAGTTGTTTGCTTCTCCCATTTAGTGATTCCTCTAGCTGTTTTGCTTTACTTAATTCTTTTTTCAGAAAAATGATTTGTTCACTATACATATCTATTTCTTTTTTCAATTTGTTGTTTTCTGATACTAAACTGTCATAGTTAAATTGTCTATCTCTGAGAAGTTTGATTTCTTTCTCAGATCTATTCAAATCACTACACATAGATTTAAAGTTTGATTTAAAATCTTCAGAGGTAAAGTCAAAGTTTTCCAATACTTGATCACAATCTGAACATTCTCCATATTCTTCTTCTTTTGAGACATGTCCTGAAGCATTGATGGCCATTAAGCAAATTTCTTTGGCCTTTGCTTCTTATTCATCCTCACTGGAACTGGAGGAAGATGATTCTTCAGTGTCACTCTGTTGGTACCCTAGTTTGGATTTGAGTTTAGTCTTCTCAATTAGTTTCTTGACCTAAGATTTATCTATGGTCAAAGGTTAGTTGTTTGGTTAGATTTCTTTAGTTGTAAAGTTGTCAATTATCCAGATGAAGATTTGGTTAAGTTGTTTTTGGTTCGACTATGGTCAAACGCCGCTCGACTATCGTCTATCAACTGTTCGACGATCGTCAATCAGTTGGTCGACTATCGTCTATCAGCAGATCGTCTATCTCTGAGTTAGTTCAACTCTTGTTAGGTCGACGATCTGTGGTATCTGCCTCGTCGATCGTCGAACCCCGCTCGACTTCTTTTGACCAGATAGATTTCTTGATAGTTCGACTATCTGCCTTGATAGTTCAACTATCTGATAGCTCGACTATCTGTTTGATAGTTTGACTATCTGTTCTGTTTGATAGTTCAACTATCTGCTTGGATAGTTCAACTATCTGATAGCTCGACTATCTGTTTGATAGTTCGACTATCTGTTTTGATTGATAGTTCGACTATCTGCCTTGATAGTTAAACTATCTGATAGCTCGACTATCTGCTCTGATAGTTCAACTATCTGTTCTGTTGTTGATAGTTCGACTATCTACCTTGGATAGTTCAACTATCTGATAGCTCGACAATCTGTTTGATAGTTCGACTATCTGTTCTGTTGTTGATAGTTCGACTATCTGCCTTGGATAGTTCAACTATCTGATAGCTCGACTATCTGTTTGATAGTTCGACTATCTGCTCTGCGTTGATAGTTCGACCATCTGTTTGATGGATCGACTATCTTTTTGATAGCTCGACTATCTGCTTTGATAGTTCAACTATCTGTGTCGTTCGACTATCTGTTCTGATAGGTCGACGATCTCTGTAGTTCGGTCGACGATCTCCGAGGGTCGTTCGACGTTCTTTTGTCTGCCTTTAGTAATTTTGTGCTCCTTCTATTCTATGATTTATTTCCTGTTTATTTAGCATATTTTATTAAAGATTATTTCATTGATTTTGTGCATACATCTCAAGGCAATCTTTGCCCCATCCTTTGTGTATAAGTCAAGCTTTATCTGACAAAGTTTATTATTTTATTAGTTAAAATATCTTTTTGCTTTATTCTGCCATGCTGTCCTTTATAGCCGTTAGACACAAAAGTCTTCTCTGGTCGTAAAGAGTTTAGTCTGATGTGACTTTCTTTAGTACTCCTTTTATCTGATTGGATTTGCAGCTTCTTAGAAAGCGTTATCCCTTTATAGCATGTCTGCTTGCAGGATTTGTTTTTGTATTGTGATATTTGCAGCCCAGATCGCAGATCTCAAAAGAAGACAAAGTTCACACAAAGATTAGAGCCGTTACAAAGGCCCATATATAAAGAGCTTCTTTTGAAAGAAGAAAATATATACAACAACACAACATATAGAAGAGAGATACACACAGATATTGATATACAGATTCAAAGAGATACAGCTCTCAGATATTTGTTGCATTCAACTGAGAAGATCGACCTTCTTCATCTCTCTCTTCTTCAATCCTGAGTTCATCCTGCTGCAAGGAACATTCACTCAGAGTCTTAAGAAGAAGAAGAAGAAGAAGAAAGAAAAGCTGTTGAAGAAGAACATTCACTACAAATCAAGAGTCTTCTTTAAGCTACTCCTTCAAGAACTTCAAGACAGCTCTCTGTCACAAGTTCAGAAGAGTTCCTGCACCCTGAAGCAAGACTTCTTCCTGGATATCACTAAGCCAGGGGGAGCCTTGATTATTTAGCGCTTTCTAGCTCTGTGCAATCCCTTGTTTCTCTAATATTATTTTAACAATAGAGAAGACCCTCTAACCCTCTCTCAACCTACTATATAAAGGGTTATTACTCCCTTCAAAAGTGAACCTTGGTGGCAGGGAACCTGATCAAAAACCTGTGTTGGATTTTGAGCTCCTGATCAAAAGCTCAAAGGGTCTACTTTATCTACCTGAAGCAGATCAGTTGGTGGCAGGGCACCTGAACAAAAAGCTGTAGTGGATTCCTACCAGGGTGGTAAAAGAGTGGACGTACCTATTTAGAGGGAACCACTATAAACTTCTTGTATCGTCTTTGTTGCTTCATTTAATTATTGCATTGTGGCTGTGAGTGGACATAACTAGGATTGTTAGTTGCTGTGATAGGACCAAAGCTCAACTGTAATTATAGTTAGCTTTCTTCTGTGCACTTCACTTTGTGTTAGGCTCTACGGTTTCAAATATCTATAAACTCATTCGGCAAATTAACTCTAAGGGAGTTGAGTAGGGTGTCATAATTTTTGAATACTCTATTAACCCCCCCCCCCTCTAGAGCTGTATCTATCCTCACTTTCAATTGGTATCAGAGACAGGTTGACTGACTGTACAGGCTAACACCTGAGTCACAAGATCCAGATAGATACCAAGTTTATAGACATTCACTTCATGGCCCAGTATAAGGATTATTCTAGCACAAGACCTCCAGTTTGCAACTTAGCAAAGTTTAGCATCTGGAAGGCAAGAATAAAGTTATATATGAATTCTATTGATGAAGATATTTTTTCTTCCATTTTGACAGGGCCACCCACACCACCTTCTGCAGCCACTGCAACAACATCTACAAATCTCAGTGCAGTACCACCTCCAGATTACAATGATGCATACAAGAAAGCAAAAGTTGCTGATGCTAAAGCAATGAATATTCTGGCTCAGACTATGTCTGATGAAACCTTCCAGAAAGTGGTTGATTGTACCTCTGCAAAAGCCATGTGGGACTCACTGAACCAGATTGTAGCTGGTTCAGCTTATGAGAGGAAGGACAGAAGGTCCAACCTTATATCCCAATATGAAAACTTCAAGAAGACTGAAGCTGAATCAGTTTAAGGAATGTACACCAGGCTCAGCTCAATCATCAATGAGCTGAGAACCCTTGATAAGGAGATAACATTGACAGAGGTCAATGATAAGATACTGATGTGCTTCCCCATCACATGGGATCTTAGGATCTGGCCCATCAAGGAGTCCAGAAGTACTACTGAAATCTCAACTGAAGCCCTCCTTGGCAAGCTCAAATCTTTTGAGCAAGTGCTGAAGTCCAGGGAAGCTGAAGCTGAAGCTAAGACTCCAACTCCAACAAGGAAAGAGCAAACTCTTGCTCTCAAAGCTGCTGATGCTTCTGAAGGAAGCCAATCTAATGAGGAGCTGGTGGCACTCTTTGCCAAATGGTTTCTCAAGATGGGCAGAAAGGACTTAAGAAAGAAGTCTGCAAGATATGAAGATAAACCAAGGTATGACAAATCTTCTGCTAAAGAAATTATCTATTATGGTTGCAGGAAACCTGGACACATTCTACCAGAGTGTCCAGAGGAAAAGAGCAAAGAAAAGAGAAAAGAAAAGGAACATCACAAGAAGCACTCCAAGTCCTCCTCCTACAAAAATAAGAAGAAGGAGAAAGGATTTGTTGCTGAAACCTGGAGTGATTCAGAAAAGGAATCTTCCTCCTCAAGCTCCAGTGAAGATGAGGAAGAGAAGAAGGCAAAGGAAATTTGCCTAATGGCAATTGATGCCTGCAGAAACCACTCAGCTGTAGAGAGTTCTGATGATGATGAAGAAATGCCTACAGAAGATTAGGTATTATCTTCTTATGATTTTTCTTCTGCTGAATTTAAATCTGAATTTAAATCCTTTTGTTTAGATTTAATTAGTTCAGAAAAGGAAATTAAGGAGCTTAGAAATAGGATAGCAGAATCAGAAATCCTCTCCATTGAAAATGCTAGGTTAGAAGCAGAACTCACTAAGTCCAGTGAAGAAATAAAATTCCTTAAAAATGAACTAGCTAAATCAAAAAGATTAGAAGAATCACTAAATGGTAGAATCCTTAAGCTGCTAGAGATCACTAGCATGACAAATACTAGGTCAGGCAATAATAAGCTAGGCTTAGGAGCCTCATCAAGTGAACCCCTGTTGGTTCTTAAAAATCATCTTTCAACTCTAGTAAACTTTATTTCAGCTGATCGAATAAAGAATACTGAGCAAGTAAATCTAGTTAACAAAGCCTTAAATAAAGCTAAGAGAGAAAAGAGAAAACAAAAATTTAAGGAGCTACAAAAAGCGTCGAATGATGCTCGACGATCGAAGGCTCAATGGTCGAACGATGCTCGACGATCTGAGCATCGATCGTCGAACGATGATCGACGATTTCAATATGATTTTCAAAATAACAACTTGAACCCTAGAAATCCTAATGTAAATAGAAACCCTAGGTTTGTTGACCCATCAACTGCATGGAGCATCCCACCTAGGAGATCTTACCCTTTAGGATATAAACCCCAACCTGCTTATTATTTTATTTCAAGTTTTCATTATGTGAAGAATAATGGACCCAAGGTTGTCTGGGTCCACAATGTCTAACTATTTAATTTGCAGGTGAAGACCTATCCAATTACTAAAGATAAATAGTATTTGGATAGTGGCTGTTCCAAACACATGACAGGAAATAAAGAAAATCTGTCAAGATTCAAGGCCAAGATTAGACCAAAGGTGATCTTTGGGGATTCCAGCTGTGGTCAAACAGAAGGATATGGTAGGATTACCATTGGAGCTATAACATTCAAAAGAGTTGCATATGTAACTGGACTGAAGCACAACCTTATCTCAGTAAGCCAGTTATGTGATGTAGGTTATCAGGTATCTTTCACTAACACTCTCTATAATATTACTTTAAATAGTAATGTTGTGTTAGTAGGCATTAGACAGGGTAATATTTATTTAGTAGATTTTAACTGAACTCAATCTGAAATCTGCCTGTTTAATGAAGTAACAAATAATAACACCTTATGGCATAGGAGGCTTAGCCATGTTAACCTCAAGAACATATCTAGGTTATCTAAATACAACCTTGTTAGAGGTTTACGTTCTTGCCCCTACAAGAAGGAGAGCCTATGCAAGGCTTGTCAATTAGGCAAGCAAACCAAAAACTCCTTTAAATCTGTAAATAAAAGTGATTCACCTAGAATCCTGTATTTATTACATTTGGACCTTTTTGGCCAAATAAATGTACAGAGTCTAGGAGGGAAGTATTACACTTTAGTGATTGTAGACGACTTCTCTAGGTTCACTTGGGTGTTCTTCTTGAGAACTAAGGCTGATAACTTCAAAGTTCTTACAGACTTTCTGCTATGTGTGCAGACTGAGTATTCTACTCATGTGGCCTTGATCAGAAGTGATCATGGTACTGAGTTTGAGTCTCTTCTCATGCAAGAATTCTGTGAGAAAGAAGGTATCAAACATAGCTTCTCTGCTCCTAGAACTCCCCAATAAAATGGGGTAGTGGAAAGGAAGAATAGAACCCTGATTGAAGATGCTGGAACATTATTGGCAGATGTTAACATGCCTCTTTCTTATTAGGTAGAAGCTGTTAGCACAGCTAATTATGTCTTGAACATATGTCTTATACACAAGCTTAAGAGTAAAACTCCTTATGAGTTGCTTAAAGGAAAGAAACCTAAAATTAATTATTTTAGAGTCTTTAGTTGTGTAGTGTATATTCACAATAACAACAAAGAATATCTTAGAAAGTTTAAAGCAAAAGCTTCAGTGGGAATTTTTCTTGGATATTCCCAAGTAAGCAAAGCTTATAGGGTGTTTAATAAATCATCATCTAAATTAGAGGAGTCTGTGCATGTTTCTTTTGATGAGTCAAAGATGTTTTACAAGGAGAAGGAAACTTCTCCTTTCTCAAGCTCATTGCAGGTACCAGAATCATGCAAAGATGTCTCTCAAGAGATTCTCCATCTATCAACTCTTCATATCACTGATTCAAATAGTGATGAAGACACTGTGGAAGCAGTTGCTGTACTACCAACAGTTGATCCAATTCCTTAGGAGGAATTAATCCCAACTGTTGCTGAAGATCACATCCCACCTGCTGATCTTGTCACACTTAAAGATCATCCTACATCTCAAGTGATTGGTGACATATTAGTTGGTGTGCAAACAAGACATCAATTAAGACAGGATGTGATGCATGCTTGTTTCCTTTCACAAATTGAGCCCCTTACCATAAAAGATGCTGAGCTAGATCCCCACTGGATCATTGCTATGCAAGAGGAGCTTAATGAATTTGAATGATGTAAAGTATGGACTTTGGTTCCAAGACCTAAAGGCCAACTGATCATAGGCACCAAGTGGGTGTTTAGAAACAAGTTGGATGCAAATGGAATTATTGTAAGGAACAAAGCTAGGCTTGTAGCACAGGGCTAAAGATAGGAGGAAGGTATAGACTATGACCAAACCTTTGCTCCTATTGCAAGGCTAGAGGCAATAAGGATCTTTCTAGCCAATGCAGCCTATATGAAGTTTAAGGTCTTTCAGATGGATGTCAAGAGTGCATTCCTAAATGGTGAGCTAAAGGAAGAGGTGTTTGTTGAACAACCTCCTAGGTTTGTCTCTTCAAATCAACCCTCATGTGTTTACAAGTTGCAAAAAGCTCTTTATGGACTTAAACAAACACCCAGAGCCTGGTATGAGACTCTAGCTAGTTTCCTGTTAGAGCACAACTTTGTTAGGGGAGTAGTTGATAGAACCCTTTTTGTTAAGCACCACAAGGACACCATCCTGTTAGTTCAAGTGTATGTGGATGATATTATTTTTGGCTCCACTGATCCCAAACTGTACAAAAAGTTCTCTGACCTGATGAATTCTAAGTTTGAGATGAGTAGTATGGGTGAGCTGTCTTACTTTCTTGGTCTCCAAGTAAAGCAAGATGCTGATGGCATCTTCATCTCCCAATCCAAATATGCCAAGGAATTGGTAAAGAAGTTTGGGATGGCTGATGCTTCAGCAATGCATACACCTATGGCTACTAATGTAGTTATAGATTCTGATGATCAGGGTAAGCCAGTTGATCAGAAAAACTATAGGGCCATTGTTGGTTCCCTATTGTATTTAACTGCAAGTAGATTAGATATAATGTTTGTCACATGCCTATGTGCTAGATTCCAGGTCAACCGCAAGGAATCTCATTTGATTCTTCTCAAGAGAATTTTGAGATACCTGAAGGGATGTCCAAATTTAGGACTATGGTACCCAACTGAATCAAAATTTGAGTTAATTGGATACTCTGACTCTGACTATGCTGGTTGTAGAGTTGATAGGAAAAGTACCTCAGGAACATGTCAGTTCCTGGGAGAGAGATTGGTCTCTTGGTTCTATAAGAAGCAGGCTTCTGTCTTAACTTCAACTACAGAGGCTGAATATATAGGAGCTGCTAGTTGTTGTTCACAGATCCTGTAGATTCAAAACCAGATTTTGGATTATGGGTACACACACAAGAACACCAAAATCATGTGTGACAGTACCAGTGCTATCTCCATTGCACAAAATCCTGTGCACCACTCTAGAACCAAGCACATTGAGATTAGACATCATTTCCTGAGAGATTGTGTGGAAAAGAACAAGATCAGCCTTGAGTTCATATCCACTGACCTTCAGAGAGGTGATATTTTCACCAAGCCCTTAGATGAACAGAAGCATCTATTCTTTTTGGTTCAACTAGGCATGATTAATGGAAAAGACTAAGTGTGACTTCTGCCTTTTTGAAATCTGTTTGAAGATCATCGAACGACGTTCGACGATAGTCGAACAGGTCGAGCCTATCGTCGACCTATGGGTGACGACGGCTTATTTGTTTGTGAAGACAGAAATAGTCGAATGATTGATCGACTACTCTGCTTCAGGAAACGATCGTCGAACGACCGTTCGACTATCATCTCCAGGATCTGTTAAAATAGATCGACGATTGCTGTTTTAATATAAAATCGATGATCGACCTAGGTTAAGAGATCGTCTTTTTAGTAGTCGATAGAGCTCATCTTTTCGTATTCTGTCTTTCGTCTTGAGCTCTGCCCCGCGCCTTTTGTCGTTTCGTCTTCGTCGTCCTCTCCAACCAAATCAATGGCGGTTGCTCCAGCTCTCCTAACTGCGATGAAGTTTGACGCCGGTTTCAGTGTGGATTTCGACTCGTTCAGCGCTTGTGATGCAGAGATTATAGAGATGCTACAGCTCTGCAAGGATCAAGGTTTGGAAAAGCTGATGTCAACAAGGATCAAGATCAACATCCCAGAGATCAAAGAATGGGTTTACTCTTCGTCTTCTAGCGACGAATCCATGACCGGGATAATAGGCGGCGAAGAGGTAATCCTGACTCCTGCCGTTCTGACTGAAATTTTTGGATTATTGAATGGACAAGAAGAATATGACCAAGATGTTCAAGAGTATGGAAGAATGCTCGTATAGCTAGGACATGCTGAGGGCATTCCTACAAAGTTGCTGAAAGTGAACTTCCCGTTGAGGATTAAGTTCTTAGCTGAACTTGTTGGAAAAGTGCTGTTAGGTAAGCACTCGGCTCATAACAATATAACCAGGCAGCAGTTTGCCCTGATGAGTGCAATTATCAATAAGAAAGAGATATATTGGGCAAGTATAGTGTTTGATTTGATCAGAAAGAAGAACAGCAAGAAGGAAGTAACCCTTGGAAGGGTGATAGGAATATTTCTGAAAGAAAAATATCCTCAACTGTTGGGTACAGTTGCAACTTCCATCAATGCCAGTAAGAAAATGGATCCCACCTTATTTGTTAAGTGGAAAAGGAGCATTAAGAAGCCTTCACCAGCTGGGGTAGCACCTGTTTTATCTGAGAGCACAAGGACTGTATCAGTCACTCCCCACCTACATGAAGAAGGCTCCTCCATTCCCCCCATTACTTCTACTTCTGCATTGCCATCCATTTCTTCTACATTACCATCCACTTCTACTGCATTGCCATCTACTTCTGCATTACCATCTACATCCACTGTCTCTCTTCTTCTTGATTCCTCCACTATTCTCCATGCATCACCACCAGCATCTCCACTCCCTTCACATCTTGCTAGGATTTCTCATCCTAGTTTTGATTTGTTAGCTTCTGAGACTCTCCCTACTCCACCTCAGTCACCAATTTCAGATCATATTGATATTTCTGCATCCACCCATCAATCCCCAGTTCACAACATATCTCATCAAGAGACCACCGTCCCTGATGATCTTCCATCTACTGTGATTCCCCCTCCATCATTTGAAATAACTCCAGCTTTCATCGCAAACATCCTGGAGCTAATTACTCCTTCAATCAAAATCATGATTAAAGAAGCAATTGCACCTCTTGTTTCTACCATCTCTTCCCTATCATCCTCCATCATAGCCCTTTCCAAGACTGCTGAGCCCTCTTCAGTTAGGGGCCTGACTTCAGTATCTACTGAAATCAGGCAGGGGGAGATGTTCAAGGAAGATGCCTCAGGACTGCCCCTTGTTACTCTTCCAGCAGATCCCCAAGCAGAAATTCAAAAAGAAACAGCAGTTCCAGTTGAAATTACAACATCTTCTGCAGAACCAGCACCAGTTCAGAGGTCATCTGATATCATAATGGAAGCAGAATTTGCCTTCGAAGTGTGCCTTGAAGAAGCCTCCACTCCCTTAGTTGCTCTATTCCTAGAAGGAGTCATTACCTCCTATCTAGATGACTTGTGGGAGTTAGGAAATTCTGAACCAAATCCTGAAGGTAATTCATTTACTCAATTCCTTGACATGTTAACTGACATGCTAGGCTGTGAATACCTGGAAGGGATGTTTCGATGCCATTTAGAACACCTTTGTGTCCCTTTGGTTTCAGATCTAGTTCAAGAAGTTCAAGCTGCTCCAGAACCAGCTCTAGAACCAGCTCAAGAACCTGATGTTCAAGATCCTGTATCTACTCCTCCAGCTCAGATAGTTGTGCAAGATGTTCAAGAGAAAGTTTCAGATGTACAAGAAGAAAAATCAATAGTCTGGGATGACACCCCAGGACTAGATTTGGATACTCTTCTTGCACAGGATGCCTTAGAAGAAGAGAAAGAGAAAGCTGCATTAAAAGCCAAAGAACAAGCTGAGCAAGAGGCTTTTGATCCCTATAATCAACCTCCATCATCTCATTCTGATGATGAGGAGGATTCGTATGAATCAGAAAATTCTAAGAAGAAGAAAGCAGCAAAAAGAAAAAGGAAAGCTTCTTCTCCTCCTCCTCCTAATCCTGATCATGATGTTCCCTATTTTATACTGAAAGGGATAGATCCCAAGTATAAAGAATATCAACATTGGATGGGATTATCCAAAAATCAACAAAAACAGAAAAAGAAAAGCAAAAGGTATGACAGTCCAGCGCCAAAGTGGAATCCCAGAGGTCCTCCTCCTCCACCTCCAAGTGCAGGAGCATCTGAAAATATTTCTGCCAATCCATCAGCCCCTTCTATTAGATTCACTCCATCTCAAGCACATCAAAGAAGAAGCAATCCAGGATATCAAAGCAGATCTCAATCTGGACATCAAAGACAAGATGCTGATACAAAAGAGCAAGTGAAGGAGGTAGTATATCAGAAGCCAACCTTTTCTCCTCCTCCTTCACCCAAGAGGAAAGCATCATCTCCAAAAGAAATCAAAAGCATACCATCCAAAAAGCCAGCTCAAACAAAGAAAACTGATTCAAAAGGAAAAAGGATTATTCACTCTGAAAAATCAAGTAAAAAATATGCAGAGTTTGCTCCTCCTCCTTCTTTAGTTATTCAAGAAAGTAAAGAGCTAGCTGCAAGTATGCTAGAACTCTCTACAAAATTCAAAACTGTAAAACCTTTAGATTCAACTGGTGAAAATGAATATGAAAGCCAAGAGCTAAATCCTGATTTCAGGATGGCTAGATTTCTTGAACTAGTTGGATCAGCTAGAATCAGACAGGCCAAAGCTGAAGGAAAAGATATTACAGGCTTAACTACTATGTCTAAATTAAGAAAGAAGGAGCTAGATAGATTCCAGGTAAGACCTAAGGTTTTTGATCCTTCTAAATATATGGAAAAGCACCCAGAAGCAGTAGTGCCAAGAGCAGGGGAATTAAGAATCATTGGAGAATAAGATTTAAAGATATCAAAGAAGGAAGCTCTAGATCCTTTCAGAAAAATTTCATTTCTTCCTGGTTCTTCTGTATCTAAACCAGATTCTGATGCTGCTTAAGTTTTATTTATTGACAGTATGTTTATTTGTCTATTTGATTGATGCAATTTGTTGCTTAGGTGTTTCTTTTCCTGAGTTATATCTATTTACAGTAGTTTTTGTTTTGAGAGACTTAACCCAAATAGGGGGAGATTGTTGGTACCCTAGTTTGGATTTGAGTTTAGTCTTCTCAATTAGTTTCTTGACCCAAGATTTATCTATGGTCAAAGGTTAGTTGTTTGGTTAGATTTCTTTAGTTGTAGAGTTGTCACTTATCCAGATGAAGATTTGGTTAAGTTATTTTTGGTTCGATTATGGTCGAACGCCGCTCGACTATTGTCTATCAACTATTCGACGATCGTCTATCAGTTGGTTGACTATCGTCTGTCAGCAGATCGTCTATCTCTGAGTTAGTTCAACACTTGTTAGGTCGACGATCTGTGGTATCTGCCTCGTCGATCGTCGAACCCCGCTCGACTTCTTTTGACCAGACAGATTTCTTGATAGTTCGACTATCTGCCTTGATAGTTCAACTATCTGATAGCTCGACTATCTGTTTGATAGTTTGACTATCTGTTCTATTTGATAGTTCAACTATCTGCTTAGATAGTTCAACTATCTGATAGCTCGACTATCTGTTTGATAGTTCGACTATCTGTTTTGTTTGATAGTTCGACTATCTTCCTTGATAGTTAAACTATCTGATAGCTTGACTATCTGCTCTGATAGTTCGACTATCTGTTCTGTTGTTGATAGTTCGACTATCTGCCTTGGATAGTTCAACAATCTGATAGCTCGATAATCTGTTTGATAGTTCGACAATCTACTCTGTGTTGATAGTTCGACCATCTGTTTGATGGATCGACTATCTTTTTGATAGCTCGACTATCTGCTTTGATAGTTCGACTATCTGTGTCGTTCAACTATCTGTTCTGATAGGTCGACGATCTCTGTAGTTCGGTCGACGATCTCCGAGGGTCGTTCGACGTTCTTTTGTCTGCCTTTAGTAATTTTGTGCTCCTTCTGTTCTATGATTTATCTCCTGTTTATTTAGCATATTTTATTAAAGATTATTTCATTGATTTTGTGCATACATCTCAAGGCAATCTTTGCCCCATCCTTTGTGCATAAGTCAAGCTTTATCTTACAATGTTTTTGTCTTATTTGTTGAAATATCTTTTTGCTTTATTCTGCTATGCTGTCCTTTATAGCTGTTAGACACAAAAGTCTTCTCTGCCCGTAAAGAGTATAGTCTGATGTGACTTTCTTTAGTACTCCTTTTATCATATTGGATTTGCAGCTTCTTAGAAAGCGTTATCCCTTTATAGCATGTCTGTCTGCAGGATTTGTTTTTGTATTATGATATTTGCAGCCCAGATCGCAGATCTCAGAAGAAGACAAAGTTTAAACAAAGATTAGAGCCATTACAAAGGCCCATATATAAAGAGCTTCTTTTGAAAGAAGAAAATATATACAACAACACAACATATAGAAGAGAGATACACACAGATATTGATATACAGATTCAAAGAGATACAGCTCTCAGATATTTGTTGCATTCAACTGAGAAGATCGACCTTCTTCATCTCTCTCTTCTTCAATCCTGAGTTCATCCTACTGCAAGGAACATTCACTCAGAGTCTCAAGAAGAAGAAGAAGAATAAAGAAAAGCTATTGAAGAAGAACATCCATTACAAATCAAGAGTCTTCTTCAAGCTGCTCCTTCAAGAACTTCAAGACAGCTCTCTGTCATAAGTTCAGAAGAGTTCCTGCACCCTGAAGCAAGACTTCTTCCTAGATATCACTAAGCCAGGGGGAGCCTTGATTCTTTAGAGCTTTCTAGCTCTGTGCAATCCCTTGCTTCTCTAATATTGTTTTAACAATAGAGAAGACCCTCTAACCCTCTCTCAACCTCCTGTATAAAGGGTTATTACTCCCTTCAAAAGTGAACCTTGGTGGCAGGGCACCTGATCAAAAACCTGTGTTGGATTTTGAGCTCCTGATCAAAAGCTCAAAGGGTCTATGATGAGTCCATATTTTATACTTAATTCCGGACACATCTAGACTTATTTTCTTGTCTTTGCACACCGTTTAGCGTCATTTGCACTCCTTTTGGTTCGCTACGGTTTTCCATGTCTTGTGCACCTTTTTTAGCCTATTTCTGTGTGTGTGTGTATTTCCCTTTTTGCTGTGCATAATATTTATGTCTGTGACTGCCATGTCGACATCCCATCCAGTTTTCCTGCAGGTTCTGGGATCATGTGGGCGTCCGGGTTAGGGCTTTCACCATTTTTGACAAAGGAGCCAATGGTCGTGCGTTTTTACCTACGCACGACCATCGACCTCTTTGGCGCACGATCATTGGTCGTGCGCAGTCTGCCCTCTTTTATGAAAGTTTTGCCTCTGCCATATCGCACGAACACCAGCCATACCGTGCACGATCACTACTCGTGTGCTGCCGGTCGTGCGCAGTCATGCCATCTTTTTCCACTTTTCTGCCTCCATATCGCACGATCACGGACCATATCACGCACGACCATTGGTCGTGCGCCTGTGATCGTACGCGTGCTTTAATTTCTTACTACAGGCTTTACAGGTTCTGGCCGCACGGGCGCTAACATTGTTCGCGCACGACCACTGGTCGTGCGCCAGTGGTCATGCGCGCTATTTATTCTGCAATCTATAAATACGCTGGTTTCGCCCTAAACTGGAGGAAATCGCCAAAGTCCACCGTTTTTCCGCCATTTTCGTCTCCAAGGAGGGTTTCCACCGTGCTCCATCATCCTCCACCATAGGGAGTTGCTCCGGGCAAGCCTTCAACGCCAAATCAAAGCCGGAGCATCCCCTCGGCCTCCTCCTTCATCCTCAAGCTTCAAGCGGAGTTTTGACCGAGCTTTCTCCATCAAGTTAGGAGGGGCTGGAGCCGCAATTTACCGGGTCATTTCAACGAAGAAGACGGGTTCATTGGGAGTGAGTGACAGCCTCCTCTACCCCGGAAGCAGTTGAGAACCGAGCTTGGACTCGGATTGACAACCCAGGATTCCAACTGTGAACCCTCAACAAGGCTTCGGATTCGGTCGATTCGCACACCTCTTCCTCTTGTTGTTGTTAGCTTAGTTATTTTCCATGTATTGATGAAGAATGCTTATTTGTAGTTAACATTTACTCTTATTCATGTCTATGTGAGTTAGTGTTTTTGTTATATTTACTTGAGGTGCGCCATATTCCATCCTCCACCATCCACCCTTGCCGCACTAGCAATTGCTAGTGGCGTGCGTTGCAAAGAGGTGCTCACGACCCTCATTCCGCCATTCTAACCACCTCATCCGCTATCCTACTCGTCCATCCGCCAAGCGATTCGGTGCATAGCGGCACGTGTAGTTTCCATCCCGCCTAGCGAAGCATCGCATAGCGGCGTTGCATAGGAGTAGCTTGTAGATTTTACTTTCTGTTTCCGCAACAATCAAAACCCCCCCTTTTTTGAGCCGACCCGAGGACTTCAATCTCAAGTCCTCCTCGACATTAACTCATCCCTTACTGTGTTCCTCAAGAGACCGACACTCGGGGATTTATTCCCAAACTTTATTACTTATGCGACCGGTGCGCTTGCCGTATTTTCCACGCATCAAGTTTTTGGCGCCGTTGCCGGGGAACATAGTCGTTTGAGTTTTTGGAGAGGGAGATTATAGATGGAAGCCCTTTTCCATCTGTTCATTCCATGTTTTATTTTTCTTTGCTTTAGTTTTTATAATTTGTTGCTTATTTTTCTTTATTCCTTTTCTAATTTTGATATTTCAGTAGCAGGTATTCCTTTTTATTTATCTGCTTGTGTGTAGTTAATTTTTGCTTAGAAAATTCTTGTGGTGAATTCTTTCTTGCTGCACCATGTATTCTTATGCGAATATTTGTTGCCGTTGGTGCGGGGATTATAGGCATAACAGTGATGAGTGCCCCACTGAAGAATGGGAGCATAATTCTCGTGGTTTAGTGTATGGAGCACCGTTGTCTTATGGTACTTCATACACCGTACCTCAGTCTTATGGTCACTACTCGTCTCCGCCTCCACCTTTTTCATATTCCTCTCCGGTCCCACCTGGACCGAGGAGTAATGGAAAATGGTGTTTGTGTTGTCATAGCACCGACCATGTGTTGAAAGATTGCGCAGAATTTCAGCGCCAGATGGAGGCGGATGATGAACCGGATATCCGGATCGTCTCATCCACCTCTCAAATGGCCGGTCCTTCTGATTCTGATGATGTATCCGCAGTACCACCTTGTTTATGGGGGACTGCTGTGGATACACCCATCAGACCTTCCCCTGATCGATGTGACGACATTGCAGTACCGTCGCCCTCTATACCTTCTTCCCCTATTTTTGATTCACCCCTGAAGGAACCTGCGCATATTATCTCTAATGATGTTGCTCCTCCGCTTTCTTTGCATGAATTACCTACTCCCCTTTCTAGTGAGTTGGTTAATGATGTTGTGCCCTTTGGAGATTGGGAACATGAGGATGCGCCATGGTGTGACGAGGACATTATTCTCGTCAATGGAGAATATTATGTCTTGGAACACCGTGACGTACCGAGGTGTGATGAGGAAATCCTTGCCGGTGAGGAGGTTTCTACTTCCTTGTTGGATGGGGAGGTCCAAACCACCACCGAGGACCTCGTGGTCTCAGTTTCCCCTCGCCATGACTCACATGACACCGACAGTGATCTATGTTTGGATCCTGCTGAGAGTGATTCCGGGATCACTCTCCCTATTTCCGCTTCTTTTAGTTTTTCTTCTCCTTTATTCCTTGACCCCCCTTCTCCTTCTGCGCCTGTGCGGGTTGACTCCCTGCAGGTGAGTTGGGTTGACATTGAGCCTTGCGCTCAGGTTGTCGGCGAGTGCCTCAGCTTGCATGAGGAGTTTCCTACTCCTTTTGCAGTTGAAGCATCTACCTTCACCTTCGCCCCCAACGAGCTTGTGGTGGACGATACCTTGCTAGGCAAGGATATTTTTTGTGGTGGGATGAGTGAGGACCAGGCCTCCTCATCTTACTTCCTATTCCCTCTGCCTACGAGGAGCAGGTATGATTATTTAGGCAGAGGGGTAACTGTGCTATCGCCGTATCGGTACCCGTTACCGCAACGGATATTAGGCCAGTTACCTGTGCATTTTTCTTTTCATAGGCCCATTAGCTAGAACTGTTTAGAATTTAATAAGTCGTGCTGGGATGACAATAACCCCAGTACTTATCTTTCATTTCCTGCATTTTTTATTTTTTTTTATGTCTAGCTTAGTTTAGTATTTCTTTTTGTATATTTTTCTTTTGTTTTTGCGGAGCTCACCCCTGCAGGTATTCATGGAAACTACGCATTGGCGGGGTTGTGATTCTTCGTTTGGTGGGCCTGCTTCTACTTTTCATGCGTCTTCTGGTATGCTCACTAGCTGAGCATTGGGTAACTTCTCCCCTTTTCCCTTTTTGATTTTAATTTCAATATCATATGCAATGTTGTTTAGTTTAAGTCTGGGGGAGAGCTACTAGTTGTTGCCTTTTGCACGTGCACATTGCATGTGCATACTAGAAGCTTTTATAGTTATTATTTTGTTTAGTTCATTTCTTGCACACCACTGTACCCACATGAGCGCGTGCTTAACTTTTTGCATGTTGCGAGTTTAACTCGTGTCTTTGTCAGATTTTGGTAAAATTATGGTGCTGGCTTAGGATTGTGAGACGGAGTAAAATGTTGGCCTTGTTGTGTTTCTAGTCAACTGCTCTCGTTTTGTATAGAAATTTGTGTAGATTTAATTTTTTCGTATGCTTATAGTTCTATATTTTTCTATTTGCGTACATATTTCTTATTCTACTCAAAAGTTGGTGAATCCGATGTGAATCAAACGGTAGCGTAGGAATGTGTGTAGCCTCCACTAGACTCGTATTGCTTGAGTCGGGAGGAAGGATTATCTTTCTCGGTTCTAAGAACTTGCCCCAAGCTACTCTCGAAGCATTGGTGCATGGTTAGTCTAGCGTGAGCGTGATGTAGGCCATCATTTTGGCCCGGTTGAGCTTGGTACCGTTCCAAACGTCATACCTTCGCTAGCCCCATTGTGCCTACCCTTCTTTTGATTCAGCTCCACTAGTATTTCACCAAAGCCCCATAGCCGATCCTAGTCGCACACCCAAGTCGAGCTTAGTGTTTTATATTTTCATGTTGGGTTGTGATGTGGTGTTATTATTTGTGAAAATGTGGAAGTGCTTTCAATTTATATCTGCTGAAATTATGAAAATAAAAAGATGAAAAAGAAAAGAAAATATTTAAAAGAAAAATATTTGAAAAAGAGAAAAAGAGAAAAGAAAACGAGAAAGAAAAAGTTTGATTGAAAATCTTTATTTGAGATGATTTGGATTTGGAGTAGGCGGTGCACACACCCATTTAGTAAAAGTTAAGTCTGGGGGTGTGGTGCACCCGTGTTTATTTTGTGGCAGCGGGTACTAGTTTTGTACGTTAGCTCATTTGGGTTAGGTGCATACCCTTCATGTTTATCCTTGTTTTCCTCACCGTAACCCAAGCCCCAATATTACCCGAAGTCCTACGGACTTGCGCTTGAGTTGACTAGTGCCGTGGAGAGAGTGTGAACGGGCAAGCTTATGGTTTCCGACATTGGTGGATTCCTTTGGGGGTAATCTTGAGCCCCGGTCTTCGGCAATGCTCACCTTAGTGGCCTGTCTACTTTCTTCCTCCACGTGACCGGTTGATTCACCGTGATTCTACTTTTGAGTAATAATAAATTTTTGATACGCATTGTGAAAAATATAAAATATTTTGTATACCTAAAAATTTCCTCTACTTTATTCTTATGCACGCGAGCATGCGACTTCGCATGGTACTCCGTTTTGCAATTTCTTTATTAGCTAGTTCATTTTCCCCGTCTGCTTAGGTTTTGTTTGCTCGGGACGCGCAAACGGTTAAGTCTAGGGGTGTGATGAGTCCATATTTTATACTTAATTCCGGACTCATGTAGGCTTATTTTCTTGTCTTTGCACACCGTTTAGCGTCATTTGCACTCCTTTTGGTTCGCTACGGTTTTCCATGTCTTGTGCACCCTTTTTAGCCTATTTCTGTGTGTGTGTGTATTTCCCTTTTTGTTGTGCATAATATTTATGTCTGTGACTGCCATGTCGACATCCCGTCCAGTTTTCCTGTAGGTTCTGGGATAGTGTGGGCGTCCGGGTTAGGGCTTTCACCATTTTTGACAAAGGAGCCAGTGGTCGTGCGTTTTTACCCACGCACGACCATCGACCTCTTTGGCGCACGATCATTGGTCGTGCGCAGTCTGCCCTCTTTTATGAAAGTTCTGCCTCTACCATATCGCACGATCACCAGCCATACCGCGCACGATCACTGCTCGTGTGCTGCCGGTCATGCGCAGTCATGCCATCTTTTTCCACTTTTCTGCCTCCATATCGCACGATCACGGACCATATCGCGCACGACCATTGGTCGTGCGCCTGTGATCGTGCGCGTGCTTTAATTTCTTACTGCATGCTCTACAGGTTCTGGCCGCACGGGCGCTAACATTGTTCGCGCACGACCACTGGTCGTGCGCTAGTGGTCGTGCGCGCTGTTTATTCTGCAATCTATAAATACGCTGGTTTGCCCCTAAACTGGAGGAGATCGCCAAAGTCCTCCGTTTTTCCGCCATTTTCGTCTCCAAGGAGGGTTTCCACCGTCCTCCATCATCCTCCACCATAGGGAGTTGCTCCGGGCAAGCCTTCATCGCCAAATCAAAGACGGAGCATCCCCTCGGCCTCCTCCTTCATCCTCAAGCTTCAAGCGGAGTTTTGACCGAGCTTTCTCCATCAAGTTAGGAGGGGCTGGAGCCGCAATCTACCGGGTCATTTCAACGAAGAAGACGAGTTCATTGGGAGTGAGTGACAGCCTCCTCTACCCCGGACGCAGTTGAGGACCGAGCTTGGACTCGGATTGACAACCCGGGATTCCAACCGTGAACGCTCAACAAGGCTTTGGATTCGGTCGATTCGCACACCTCTTCCTCTTGTTGTTGTTAGCTTAGTTATTTTCCATGTATTGATGAAGAATGCTTATTTGTAGTTAACATTTACTCTTATTCATGTCTATGTGAGTTAGTGTTTTTGTTATATTTACTTGAGGTGCGCCATATTCCATCCTCCACCATCCACCCTTGCCGCACTAGCAATTGCTAGTGGCGTGCGTTGCGAAGAGGTGCTCACGACCCTCGTTCCGCCATTCTAACCACCTCATCTGCTAGCCTACTCGTCCATCCGCCAAGCGATTCGGTGTATAGCGGCCCATGTAGTTTCCATCCCGCCTGGCGAAGCATCGCATAGCGACGTTACATAGGAGTAGCTTGTAGATTTTACTTTCTGTTTCCGCAACAATCAAAACCCCCCTTTTTTGAGCCGACCTGAGGACTTCAATCTCAATTCCTCCTCGACATTAACTCATCCCTTACTGTGTTCCTCAAGAGACCGACACTCGGGGATTTATTCCCAAACTTTATTACTTGTGCGACCGGTGCGCTTGCCGTATTTTCCACGGATCAGTCTACTTGATCTACCTGAAGCAGATCAGTTGGTGGCAGGGAACCTGAACAAAAACCTGTAGTGGATTCCTGCCAGGGTGGTAGAAGAGTGGACGTACCTATTTAGAGGGAACCACTATAAACTTCTTGTGTCGTCTGTGTTGCTTCATTTAATTATTGCACTGTGGCTGTGAGTAGACATAACTAGGATTGCTAGTTGCTGTGATTGGACCAAAGCTCAACTGTAATTACAGTTAGCTTTCTTCTGTGCACTTCACTTTGTGTTAGGCTCTAGGGTTTCAAATATTTATAAACTCATTCCGCAAATTAACTCTAAGGGAGTTTAGTAGGGTGTCATAATTTTTGAATACTCTATTCACCCCCTCCCCCCCCCCCATCTAGAGCTGTATCTATCCTCACTTTCACACTCCATGTTTCTGCAACAAATCCTTTCTCCTTCTTTTTGTGTTTATAGGAGGATGGTTTCCAGGAGTGCTTCTTGGATTCTTTCACCTTTCTCCTTTCCTTGTGCTTTTTTTCTGGACATTCTAGAAGAATGTGTCCAGCTTTCTTACAACGAAAAAAGAAAATCTCTTTAGAGGGGGTTTTATCATACCTTAGTTTATCATCACTCCTTGATGATTTCCTTCTGAATTCTTTTCTCCCCATCTTGAATAATCTCTTTGCAAAGAGACTCATCAACTCTTCATTTGATGGAGAGGTTTCTCATTCTTCTGAAGCTTTGAAAGCTATATTCTGTTCCTTCCTTGTTGGTGTAGTAATCTTTTGTTGCTCAGCTTCTCTTGTCTTTAGCAACTGTTCATAGGATTTCATCTTTCCTAAGACTGATTCTATAGTCATCTCATGTGTGCTTCTGGTCTCTTTGATAGGCCAGATTCTAGAGTCCCATTAGCTGGGGAAGCACATGAGAATTTTGTCATTTATTTCTGTGACTGAGATGTCCTTGTCAAGGTTTTTCAGTTCATTAATAATGATACTGAGTCTGTTGTACATCTCAGAAACTTCCTTTGTTTCTTCCTTTTTAAAATTCTCATACTGGGAGATTAGATGAGCTCTCATGTCCTTCCTTTCATCTGCTGATCCTACAACCATCTGGTTTAAGGAGTCCCAAATGTCCTTAGCTGATTCACATTCAGCTACTTTCTGAAATATGTCATCAGACATTGTTTGTGCTAGTATATTCATGGCTTTTGCATCAGCAATCTTTACTTTCTTTTATGCATCATTGTAGTCTTTAGGAGGTACTGCAGTCATATTTGTGGAAGTACTTGGAGTTACAGCTGGTGGTGGAGGTACTCCTATTAAGATAGAAGCATAAATGTCTTCATCAATTGAATTCATATAAAGTCGTATTCTTGCCTTCAAGATTCAAAACTTTTGCAAGTAGCAAATTGGAGGTTTTGTGCTTGCAAAGTCCTTGTACTGTGCCATGGTATAACAAAAAGAAATAGAGAAAAAAATATCTATCAGAGATCTTAGGTCAGGTATTAGCCTGTATAACCTTAAAAACACACCCTCTGATACCAATTGAAAGAGAGGGATAGATAGGTTTTACTCTAGAGGGGGGTGAATATATTATTTAAAAATTGTTTAGATTTATTGCGGAATTAAAATACAGATAACTATAACTAGTGAAATAAAATAGGCTAGACTACCACAGCATAACACAGCACACAGAGAAATCACACAGCAACCAGACGACACAAGAAAATTTATTGTGGTTCCCCAAATCTGAGTACATCCACTCTTCTACCACCCAGGTAGGAATCCACTACAGGTTTTTGTTCAGGTGCCCTGCCACCACAAGATCTGCTGCAGGTAGATCTAGAGACCCTTTGAGCTTTTGATCAGGAGCCCAAAATCCAATTGGTTATTGATCAGGTGCCCTATCACCACAAGTGTTCACTTTTGAAGGGAGAGATAACCCTGTACAAATGGAGGTAAAAGAAACAAGAATTATTGGAAATCTTCTCTTTCTCAGGCAAATGAGAAGACTATTGTGATTAAAGTTGAGTGTCCAAGCTCCCCCTGAGATGGTGTATATATTCAGGAAGAGGAAAACTTGGCCCTGGGTGTAGGTCTTCAAAATATGCTGCAGAGCCTTTTGAGTCTTTAAACTGTTATAGATTTTTGGCTCTCTGTAAATCTTTGAAGGAGTAAGAAGAAAGAAGACTTGAGAGAGTTGTGTTTGAAAAGGTTCTTCTTCTTCTTCTTTTCAGCAAAACATGCAAGAACCTTTGAGAGCAATATTCTTCTCTGACTACTGATTGATTACTACTATCTTTTTCTTGTAGTCTTTCTAAGATATATATTTTGTCAAAATGAAGAAAAAACGGCATTAATTTGAATTCCCAAGACAAAACAAAATTCTCTGCAAGAATTGAGGAGTCCTAACGGCTAGATATTGCTGGCAATCATAAATGCATTTCCATAACTGTCTTGATAAAATATTCTGTGAATACCATAATTAATGCTTTAAGAATACGGCTATTAGCCTTGAGAGAATCATCATTAATTATCAAAATATATCTGCCTTAAAAACTTTATCATAATCAAAATAAATAACTCTGACCGTTCTGAAGAACTGATAACTGAAAGCAGTATAGAATCGTAGATCTCCGTTCAAATATCGTTGAACTGAGTTAAGAGATCATCGACCAGAGAACGGCTTTCGTAGAACTGAGACTATTGCTGAGAAAAACGAAAATGTCGACCTGAGCTCGTTGATCGTCGAGCTCAGTTCATAGTAGATGACTCTGAGATCGTCGATGGGAGATCGACGATCGTCGAGCTGAGTTCGACTATAGTCGAACTGATATAGATAGTCCACAACGTTTATTTGAATCTAAGTCTGAGTCCACTGCAATGCTAGTCTGCACAAAACCTGACTTAGAGGGGACCTAACTAAGACTTATACAGATACCCTGGCTATACAATAGGGTCAATACATCCTAAGAGTGAACCTAGCACAAATCCAAACAAGGGTTCCAACAATCTCCCCCTATTTGTGTGAGGTCACTCAAAAATAAAAACTAAAAAGAAATGAAATACAAAGACCATAAATATCTGAAGGGATGAAATAACATCAGCAGATATGTTATAGTAGTGCATTGTACATAATCAGTTAAACAATAAAAAAAGAGTACTAACTATAATCTATCAGATGGAGAACCAGATGAGGGTTTAAAGAAAATTATCTTCCTACTTGGGTCTAGTACATTCTTCTTAGATGTCATCAAGTCTTGTCAACCAAGAGATGTCTGAGTGCTGGTCCTGGGCACAATTGCTTCAGGATGCAATGCCATATATTCAGCTGGATCAAAGACTTTCTTGCTGACTTGAAGTTTATTCAGCTCTTTTTCTCTATAGGAAGACATAGTAGAGAATTTTGATGGATCTTCTCCTTATTCTACAGCTTTTCTGATCTGAGAGAGACCAATTAGTTCCTAAAGCCTAGCCATCCTAAAGTTTGGATCAAGTTCCTGATCAACAGGTGGCTGATCTTCTTGAGGAGGCATCATTGTAATTGCTTTGAACTGAGTGTATTGAGCTTGAAACTTTGTTGAGCTGTGCTGATTATCACTTTGAGAATAGAGAGATCTTGGAGAAGCAGCATCACTGTACTTTCTTTTATGAGATACAACAGATCTTTTTGACTGATAAGCAGCTGTCTTCTATTCCTTGGGAGGAACTTATTGTTGAGGAGGAGAGAAGGAGGGGTTCTGATAAATCACTTCTTTAACTTGTTCTGAGGAACTTTAACTTCTATGTTGCTGGCTGTCTCCTTGGGAATGAGTCCTGGAAGATCTATCCTGCCTTTGATATGATCTTGAAAAAGAGGAAGGCTGGGAAGATGCACCAGATGCTTAAGAAACAACACTTGAAGCACCAGCAGCAGGAGGAGGAGGAGGAGGAGGAGTACCTCTTCTTTATTTCTGAGGAGGAGGAGAATATCTCCTGCTCTTCTTCCTGGCTTTTTGCTCATTTTTGGATAACCACATCCAGCTCTCCATCCAAGGGTATGGATTAATCCCTTTTAAGATGTAATAAGAGGTATCATTTGTATTTCCTGGCTTGGGAGAAGTCTGGGGAGCAACTTTCCTTTTCCTTAAAACTTTCTTTTTCTTAGAAATACCGTCCTCTGAATCATCATCATCATCTTTAGAAGAACCCTGAGGATTGTCATACAACTCATCAATTTCCTTCACCTATTTGTCAGTAATCTTTTTGGCAGCCTTTTCTTTGGCTTCTTCCTGAATATCAATAAAAATAAAATCATCCAGAGAGGTAATAGTGTTGTAAGACTCATAGAGATTAACTAAACATGTTTCTAGGGCTAAAGCCAGATTTTCTGAGGCCACTACATCAAGTAGTTCATCAGTAATTAAGATGGCATCAAACTCATTCTTTTCTTCTAACAAAAGCATAGGCTCAACATCCAAAGGGGATGACATATCTGTACACAATGTAACTAATGGAATATCTGTATAAACTGGAGCTGACTGAATCTGCAGAAGTTGTTTCATAATAGAAGGACTCATAGGTCTGGTATAACAGACTATGGCCCTGGAAGAGTTTATCTCATCTGAAAACAAAATTGATCTAAACAGAGAGAATGAATGTAAAAGAATTTGTAAATTAGTGGAGGGATTAATAAAACAGTAACCACTGGAAATGTCAGGAATTGACACGTTAGTGTCTTCATCTGACATCAGCAAATCTGAATAAAGAACTATGTCTGTACAAAATTTCTAAAACACTTCTTCTTTCTGCACAGCTGGAGGAGACTAAGCCTGAAGCTCTTCTGAGACTGAACCTGCAGTATCTTCATGCACTACTGGAGGAGACTGAGCCTGAAGTTCTACTGAGACTAAACCTGCAGCATCTTCATTGGACATCTCACCCTGTCTTGTTTCAGTGAGAACTAGAACCAGGCCCCCAGATGAAGAAGGGACAGTAGAAGCAGAAATAGAGGCAGAAAGGGAGAAAATAGAGAGAGCAAGAGGTGAAATAGCCTCTGCTATCAAGGATTTTAGAGTAGGAGTGAGGAGTTCTAGAAGATGAGAGATGGAGTAGGTTTGATCAATTTGAAGAAACTCAGGTGGAGTCTGAGTCGAAACATGAATTTTGCGAGGGAGGAGGAGTGAAATCGGTCATGATCTCATCCTGAATAGGGGAGTTTCTAGAAGAATGAATAGGGGAAATATGTGGTGAGGTTTCAGTGTTGAGGGGTGAATCAGGTTGGTGAGAAGGAGATGAGAGAGGTGAGTGGAGGTCAAAATTTGGAAGGGACAAGGTGTGAAGGTTTTGAGGTTCAGCTGGGTGAATAGAAGATGATGGCTGAATAGGAGAAGAGATGGTTTGGACAACATTGGGGGGAATAAGGAACACTGAGAGTAATTGGAGGAGGAGGAAGATAAGGAACTTCTTCATTAGGTTGGGAAGTGGCTGTGACAGCCCTTGTGTCCTAAGATATAAGGGAGCAGGTTCCAGCCCTGGAGGGCTTTTGAATCATCCTCTCCCACTTCCCGAACAGAGAGGAATCCAACCTCTTGCTAGCATTAATAGCTATGGTTGGAGAAACCAATAGCTCTGGAGCTATTTTTTGAAGGAAGATTCCCAGAATCCTTCCTAAGCAGACTTCCTTCTTGTTGTTCTTCCTCTTAATCAAATCAAGGAACAAGCTGGCCCAATCAATGGCCTTCTTATTTACCAGAGCAGACATGATCGCAAACTGTTGCCTATTGATGTTATCATGGGCCGAATGCTTGCCCAGCAGAATCTTTCCCACGATATCCGTAAGGAACTTAAAACCTACGGATAAATATTTCTTTAATAACTTAGATGGGATGCCCTCGACATGACCCATCACCAATAGCATCCTGCTATATTCGTAACTATCCTGTTCCAGGTCATCTGATCCATTCTTTAACTCAAAAATCTTTGTAAGAGTTGCAGGGTTTAGAGTAACCTGTTGTCCTGAGATGAAACTGATCATTGAAGAGTCATTTATAGAGGAAGTGTAAACCCATTCTTTAATTTCAGCAACAGATAGTTTTATCCTTGAATTTCTTCAATCCCTAATCATCGCACAACTGTAACATTTCCTGAAAAACGGGATCACAATGACTGAACGAGTTGAAGTCGACGTCGAATCTTGTGTCGAACTTCATCGCTGCGAGAACTGCTGCAGAAATCGCCATGGAAAACCTATAGACTCAAGAGAGACGGAGAGATCAAGAGCAAAGAAAAAGCGCGGGACAGAGATCGACGAGAAACCTATATATATGGTTTCTTTCGGAATATGAAGAGATGATTTTTATCCAATGATAAAATAAGAAACGACGATCTTAGGTCAAAGATTTAATTTATAAACAAATAATATCTTTGGTCTCTGATCTCGGAAAAAAATCGATTGTCGAGCTTAGGTCGACGATTGATTTACTGAAGCAAAGTCATCAATCTCCGGTCGACAAATTTGTCTTCACATAGAGCTGTCGTCAATCTCAGGTCGATGATTTGGCTCAAGATGAGTTCGAAGATCGTCGATCTCTGTTCAACGATCGTTGACCACATCTTCACAGAGACAAAAGTCAATTTTAATCCATGCCATTTATCATTCCAAGCTGATTCAAAAAGAATAGATGTTTTTGCACGTCTAAAGGCTTGGTAAAAATATCTCCTCTTTGAAAATCAGTGGAGATAAACTTGAGGTTAATCTTGTTTTTGTCAACACAATCTCTAAGAAAATGATGCCTTATTTTTATATGCTTGGTCCTAGAATGCAGAACTGGATTTTTTGCAAAAGATATGGCACTAGTACTGTCCCAAAATATGGTGGAACTTTTGAGAGAGTATGTAACGCCCCCGATTTTTCTGCAATTATTTAATTCTTGCTTGGCGTTATGTCGACTAATTTTCTTGGCTTGTGTCATCTGTTGAGTGTGGTCTTAACTCCTTAGAACTGAGTGGCCTATTTTGTAGTCGGTTGGCAAGATCTCCCTAGCAAGCCGGGTCATTTTGGGTGACCCGGTGTGGCCTCTCGGGGGATGTTTGTGTTTTGACTTTGGGTGGGTATAACTCAAGTTCTGTTCGTTGAATATAATTTCGACTTCGCCGTTGTGTTCGTAGCATGGATATTTTACTACGGTGCGAATTTCGTCGAATTCCGAAGATGTTTGGTTTTCGCGTCGTTTTGTATTTTATGAAAAATAAAACTATATAATAAATATTATATAAAAAATTATTTTGAAAGGGTGCGGGTACTTTGCGGTTTTGCCTTATCTTTTTGTACATTATTTAATTAATTAGCTATTAAGGTTGATAGGGGTCTATATATAGGATAGTTTAGACTTAAGAGGAAACCACTCCTGTTCATCTTCCCGAAGACAAACCCGCATGCGCCTGTTCGCGAAACGGAGAAACCGCCGAACCAGCTCCCCTTCGGACGCCGATTCCGGGAGCGTTTGTGGATGGAATTTGATTCCGAAAGAGTATTTGGATTGCTCTCGCCTAGACCTTCATTCCTACGGTAAGAAATTCAGTTTTCGTGGTGTTTATAGGGGTCTCGATTTTCTATGGTTGTCCGTTTCCGCCATTAAAGCTCCAGATTTTATGCTTTAGGTATTATTGCTGCTGGTGCCGAGTGAGGATAAGGGAGGCCAACCAAGATTCACTAGAAATCGAGGAAAGTGGTGTTCTTGCCCTTGCCTAGTTTTGTTTTCCTTCTCTCTTTGTTCTTGCAGCCATAGACAAGCTTGTCTAGATTTTTGCCATGTTAATAAAGCCCTGTTAGCCCTAGGTTAGAAACCCTATTCTTGCTTGAAATCGGGTACAAATTTCCAACTGTTAGTAGATAAGCCTTGTTCTCAGGCTGAGTAAGGGTTTGAGGGTCGGGTCAATTCTTCCTGTGCAGTAGTTGTAGCCGGGTAAAGGAGAAAAGCTACAGTTTAATTTTTGTAAAATCTATCTTGCTTAGGCTCGGGTTGGGATGTATATATGCTTGCCTGTGTAGTGGCTGTAGCAGAAGCCTTCCCTGTGCTTAGACTTGCTGGAGTTAGCGTTGGAGAATTTAGGGCTTGGCGTTGAGTGTAGTGCACACACTCAACGCCAAGTCTGCTTGGACTTGGCGTTGAGTGTGGTGCACACACTCAACGCCGGGTCTGCTTGGGCTTGGCATTGAGTGTGGTGCACACACTCAATGCCGGGTCCGCTTGGGCTTGGCGTTGAGTGTGGTGCACACACTCAACGCAGGGTCTTCTTGGGCTTGGCGTTGAGTGTGATGCACACACTCAACGCCATTGCCCCTTGATCTGTTCTTTTGCAGCTAAGTAGTGTGGAGTTGAGTGAGTCGACCTCACTCAACGCCATGGTTGTCTAGGCGTTGAGTGAGGTGGACTCACTCAATGCTGCAGCCAATCCGCACAGTTATGTCAGATGGCGTTAAGTGAGTGGGCCTCACTCAATGCCATGGAGGTTTAGGCGTTGAGTGAGGCGGGCTCACTCAATGTCGCAGCCCTTTCTTGCGGTTAAGTATTTCTGCATTGAGTGAGTCGACCTCACTCAATGCCAAAGCTGTTTTGGCATTGAGAGAGGTGGAGTCACTCAATGCCACAGTTGGTTTTTACGGCTAAGTGCTAAGGCATTGAGGTGAACCTCACTCAACGCCGTAGCTGTTTTGGCGTTGAGTGAAGTTAGCTCACTCAACGCCACAGCCTGTGCTGCTGAAAGCACTGAGGGAGTGGACCTCACTCAACGCCGTAGCTGTTTTGGCGTTGAGCGAGGTTAGCTCACTCAACGCCACAGCCTTTGTTGCTGAAGGCGTTGAGGGAATGGACCTCACTCAACGTCGTAGCAGTTTTGGCGTTGAGTGAGGTTAGCTCACTAGATGCCACATCCTGTGTTGTTGAAGGCATTGAGGGAGTGGACCTCACTCAATGTCGTAGCTATTTTGGCGTTGAGTGAGGTTAGCTCACTCAACGCCACAGCCAGTGTTGCAGAAGGCGTTGAGTGAGTGAACCTCACTCAACGCCATAGCTGTTTTGGCGTTGAGTGAGGTTAGCTCACTCAATGCCACCGTCTGTTTAGGCATTGAGTGAGTGGATCTCACTCAACGCCATGCCGTGTTGAGCCATCTCAACGCTTTTCTCTTACCTTGATTTTCTCTCCCGAGTGAATTCCTTGATTTTTGAGGTCCCTTGTCAACTATATTTTTCCAAAGGCCGAATCGTGGGTTTTGGTTAGTAGTGGTGGTTTGAAGCTCTTAATAGGGGTGAAATTGTGTGACTTAGCCGTGGCCACACTTTTATCTTATTCCAGGTACGGGCTGGGCAAGTTGGTGGGAGGTCCCTAGTGTAACGACCCGTAGTCCGTCACAATCAACATATAAATCATAATATTGCATTCATTTTTCTATAAGCATTCTTTCCACCAATTCACATATCACAATGAGTATAGACATACATGCGAATCCAAAGATAAGCACAGACTTCTGATATATCCACAATATACAAGAGTTCCGTATAATTTAGATATTACAAAAGCTTATTTCAATAATAAGGGCATAAGGAACAAAGTGGCGAAGCTATGCCACTAACAAAAGTAGCTCAATAAGGCATATCGATAATATCCAAAACATATCTTTAGCGCTGTCCCATGTGTGATTTACCTATACCTAAAATTTAGAATTTGAAACCATTAGTCTTAAGTAAAGACTAAGCGAGAACAAACCTCTTTAACCTGCTGTATACGGAAAACAAGAGCTGTGATTAAAGTAGGTAACAGGAGATGAAGCAGTAAAAGTATCATAACATCATTTCATTTCTATAAAGCAGTAGGGTGCCATGAAAGAACATCTAATCGGTAGTAAGATCATAAAGTTACATTTTCCAGGAAATATTATGGGCATTTGACTTTGCAAGAGAAAACATATCATCAGCCGGCCCAAAACCAATGTCACTAAAACCTAACAAAAACTTAATACCTTTCCAATTAAACCAACAAGAAACATGCACGAATCTCAAAATATCACAGTAGTCATCCCCTCACATAAACAAGTAAAACAAACCATAGTAGTTTCTAAAACCTTAGTGAGCATACTGGCAAACTCAAAATTTAACATCGGTCATCACTGTGGAAGTCTAGTTAAGCACAAGTATAAGATAACCCCCATGACTATGAAAAGGAATCCAAGTATTTAAACTCCAGTCAAGAAGACGACCCAGTAAATGGATTAACTATGCATCAAACTCCCTAATCCTCATACCAGGAAGAATCACAAGAGAAAAGAGCTTACAGTGAATACAGTGAGGTAAGGAGAAAGAGATAAGCTCGATCGACATTTCTGGTAAGTATATGCTTCGTCATAACAAAAAAGAAAAAAAACCATTTGTTTTACTTTTATAATGAACTCATATCCCCTATGATGATAAAGTAAATAAATAATCCCTGTAGTTTTGGATTCGCATTCTTTGCTTAATATCAGTATTCGCTTTGTCATCCTTCTCTATATCTGTTTAGCAATCGTATTCATCAGGGCATATTTTAGAGGTTGCATCACATTGAAGTCATGACGATGACCATTAGGGTTGACTAACTAAAATAACTCAAGTTAAATTCAAGCATCCCCTCTCGAGACAAACAATACCAGCAGGGTGACCTGATTTGGGGAAGATTTTTACCATAGCAGTAATCGATGGAATATCTGAGCTGATATGAGAAAACATATCATCAGCCGGCCCAAAACCAATGTCACTAAAACCTAACAAAAACTTAATACCTTTCCAATTAAACCAACAAGAAACATGCACGAATCTCAAAATATCATAGTAGTCATCCCCTCACATAAACAAGTAAAACAAACCATAGTAGTTTCTAAAACCTTAGTGAGCATACTGGCAAACTCAAAATTTAACATCGGTCATCACTGTGGAAGTCCAGTTAAGCACAAGTATAAGATAACCCCCATGACTATGAAAAGGAATCCAAGTATTTAAACTCCAGTCAAGAAGACAACCCAGTAAATGGATTAACTATGCATCAGACTCCTTAATCCTCATACCAGGAAGAATCACAAGAGAAAAGAGCTTACAGTGAATACAGTGAGGTAAGGAGAAAGAGATAAGCTCGCTGATTAGCACAAATAACTTGCCTCGACGAAGCTCAGTCCAGGCAAAAACTGATCCCAGTAACAACTCGAAGAATCTTCTTATTATTGTGTGAATGCAAGAGCTGGAGAGGAGAGGAGGAGCGAAGGAATTTGGCTCTGAGAACCCTAGTCGCGATAAGATCGAGGATAGAAGGGAAACGATCATCAATAATAACGAAAATACATACCTCTCCCCATATAAGTCACCTCATTCCACCGCCTAAATACTTTATATATGAACTCGTGGCAGCTCCAGATTATACCCACATATACCCAGCCATAAATACCGCTCCAACACTCGGTTTAGTAAATATATATTTATCTCTATACATATTTCTGAACTATTTAAACAAAAATTGCTCAAACAAAATTGTCACTCCTCTTTGTGGCCCATTATACAGCAACTTTCTATCCTTCAAAATAAGTTATCCGCGACCAAAGACAAAGCGAATACTGAAATTAAGCAAAGAATGCGAATCCAAAACTACAGGGATTATTTATTTAATTTATCATCATAGGGGATATGAGTTCATTATAATAGTAAAACAAATGGTTTTTTTTCTTTTTTGTTATGACGAAGCATATACTTACCAGAAATGTCGATCGTCACACCTAGTGCTTTCACTTGTAGACCCTTGAGCTTTGTTTCTTGGAAATGGTGGTTGGGGTATGTAGTTTGCCTCCAACCCAGATCCGCATTGTTTTTGCTACTACCATCTCTCACAACTTAGGGTGTTACATGTTTCTTCCTTTGTAAATTTGCAACGTTTGGGCTCATGGTAGCCTGGTAAACTCTGCAGGATTTTTGGGCAGGGTTGTTGTTGTTTCCTCACGCATAGTACTTTTCCTTTTTGTCTTGCCTTGGACAGTGGTACTTGTTACGGTTTACTTACTCTTCTTGCCTATCTTTTAGCCTAACATTTCCGTACAGCTTACTTGTTTAGCTTGCTAAGGTATTCTTTTCTTCTTTGAATTCCTCAAGTTCTGGTTAGTAGCCGATTATACGGCTAGTTGTGTTGTGCTATTTCTGGTGGTCTCTCGTACTATGGAGATCAGTTCCTTGGTCTTGTGAGGTAGTTTTGTGTTTCTTTCTTACAGACATACATACTTGCCAGTGGGTTCGTGTCAGTTTGTTGGCGCCCACTGGTAGTTTTACCTTGATACTAGATATGTTATCTTTTGCTGCTACCTTTTTCTAGAGATAGTCTACTTGCTCTTGGGATGATTTATGTTAGGTTGCTAGTTACTTTTAAACCTAAAAACACTATTAAAAGTATATCTCATGATCAGCATTTTTTATAAAACTCAAACACTATTTTCCAAATAACGTAAAAAGATCGTTTTCCTATATATAGTATAAATTAAATGTAGGGTCCTGCATAGTATAAGTTGTCCTCTAGGTGAACTTATGCTTTCTTTTAGGATGTCAAACCTGAATAATGTTTTTTAGGATGTCAAACCTGCATAGTATTTTCCGAAGTGAATAAGTAAAGTTTTAAAATTGTGGACTAGATGATCCACTGAGCCGAGGGATACGGCCTTTAAAATATAACTGATTTCCTAATCATTAAACTTATTAATTTTCATAAAGTAAAGTAGTTAGTTTTGTCTGAGCGTCAGCAGTTATCCCCTGCTCGACGTGGCATCACGATGCGTGTTTTCTCATACTCTGATGTTTCTTAAATTTGGAGAAAATGCGGGTTGTGACAGAGTTCCCATTATCCAATAGCTGATTTTGAATCCATAAGATCTGTGAACAGAAACTCCCAGCTGCTATATATTCAGCTTCTTCAGTTGATGTAGACATAGATGATTGTTTCTTGCAAAACCAGGATACTAATCTATCACCCAGGAATTGACAAGTTCCTGAAGTGTTTTTTTTGTCAACTCTGCATCCAGTATAGTCAGCATCAGAATATTTAGTTAATTCAAATTCTGACTCTGTCGGATACCAAAGTCTTAGATTAGGACAGCACTTTAAATATCTTAAAATTCTCTTGAGAAGAATTAAATGAGATTCTTTAGGGTTGACTTGAAATCTAGCACAAAGATATGTTGCAAACATTATATCAGGTCTACTTACAGTAAGATATAGTAGGGACCCAACAATGGCCCTAAAATTTTTCTGATCAACAGGTTTACCCTTTTCATCAGAATCTATTACAGCATTAGAAGCCATGGGTGTCTTCATTGCTGAGGCATCAGTCATCCCAGACCGTTTTACTAATTCCTTAGCATATTTGGACTGGGATATAAAGATGCCATCAGGAGCTTGCTTTACTTGAAGACCAAGAAAGTAAGAAAGTTCACCCATGCTACTCATTTCAAACTTGGAGTGCATAAGGTCAGAAAACCTTTTGCAAAGTTTAGAATCAGTAGAACCAAATATAATATCATCAACATATACTTTAACTAATAGAATCCTATCATGATGATATCTAACCAACAAAGTCCTATCTACAGTGCCTCTAGAAAATTTATGCTCTAAAACAAAGCTAGCTAGGGTTTCATACCAAGCTCTTGGAGCTTGCTTTAGACCATAGAGAGCCTTATACAATTTGAAAACATAAGAGGGGTGAGTTGAAGAGATAAAACCTAGTGGTTGTTCTACATATACTTCTTCCTTAAGTTCCCCATTGAGAAAAGCACTTTTGACATCCATTTGATATACCTTGAATTTCTTGTGAGCAGCATAAGCCAAGAAAATTCTGATAGCTTCAAACCTTGCAATAGGTGCAAAGGTCTGATCATAGTCAATACCTTCTTCTTGCTTGTAGCCTTGTGCCACTAGTCTTGCTTTGTTTCTGGCAACTATACCTTGAGCATCCAATTTGTTTCTGAAGACCCATTTAGTTCCAATAACTAGCTTTCCTTTAGGTCTGGGAACCAAGTTCCAAACTTTGCATCTTTCAAACTGATTTAGCTCCTCTTGCATTGCAATAATCCAGTGTGGATCTTGCTCGGCATCTTTAATGGATGAGGGCTCACTTTGAGATAAGAAGTAGGCATGCATCACATCCTCATTGAGTTGGTGCCTTGTCTGCACACCCACTGACATGTCTCCTATCACTTGAGATATGGGATGATCTCTAAGTGTAACATAGTCAGGAGGTGGAGTTTGTTCAACAACAGTAACATCATGAACTAATTCCTCTTGTGGAATTAAATTTGCTGTTTGAGAAGCTTCAGCAATTTCTAAAGATTCTTCTTCACTATCTTCATCAATCTATGAAGAGGGATGAGTTGTCACTTTTTGGGTGATATTTAAGTCATCCAATTTCTCACATAGATTGGGTACCTGCAAATAATCACTGGTAGAAGCTTCCTTCTCCTTATAAAACATATTAGCTTCATCAAAAGTAACATGAACAGATTCTTCAATTTTTAAGGATGATTTATTGAAAATCCTATATGCCTTGCTAACTTGGGAATATCCTAGAAAGATTCCCATTGTAGCTTTGGCTTCAAACTTTCTAAGATAGTCTTTGTTGTTGTTGTGAATAAAACAGATACAACCAAAAATTCTAAAGTAATCTATTTTAGGTTTCTTCCCTTTAAGTAATTCATAGGGAGTCTTGCCCTTAAGTTTGTGTATTAAACTTCTATTCAGGACATAATTTGTTGTGCTTATAGCTTCTGCCCAATAGGATAGAGGCATGTGAGCATCAGCAAGCAATGTGCCTGCAGCTTCAATGAGTCTTTTATTTTTCCTTTCAACTACCCTGTTTTGTTGAAGAGATCTGGGAGCAGAGAAGCAGTGTCTGATACCTTCCTTCTCACAGAATTCTTGCATAGGAAGAGATTCAAACTCAGTGTCATGATCACTTCTGATCAATGCAACTTGATTAGAGTACTCAATCTTTATGCATTTTAGAAAGTCTGTAAGAACTTTGAAATTATCAGACTTATTTCTCAAGAAGAAAACCCAAGTGAACCTAGAGAAGTCATCTACAATAACTAAAGTATAGAACTTCCCTCTCAGGCTTTGTATAGCAATTGGACCAAAAAGGTCCAAATGAAGCAGATACAAGATCCTAGGTGAATCACTCTTATTAACTAATTTAAAGCTATTTTTAGTTTGCTTGCCTACTTGACAATCCTTGCAAAGGCTTTCCTTCTTATAGGGGCAAGTCTGCAATCCTCTTACAAGGTTGTCCCTAGATAACCTAGCAATGTTTCTAAGGTTTACATGTCCTAGCCTTTTATGCTACAATATATTATTATTGCTAACTTGATTAAACAAAAAGATTTTTGAACAAGCAGTATTAAAATAAACTAAACAGATATTGCCTAACCTAATACCTGATAACACAATGCTATTATTTATAGAAATGTTGCATTTGGATCCAGTAAAACATACCTCATAACCTGCATCACATAGCTGACCTATGGATATCAAGTTATGTTTCAGGCCACTTACATATGCCACTTTCCTGAATGTGACAGCTCCAAGTGAGAATTCTCTATAGCCTTCTGTCTGACCAAGGCTTGAGTCTCCAAATATAACCATTGGACCTTGCTTTGCCTTGTAGTTATTCAGGTTGGCCTTGTTTCCTGTCATGTGCTTGGAGAACCCACTGTCCAGATACCATTTATCCTGCATGGTAGGATAGGTCTTCACCTATAAAATAACAGCTTATATATTATGGACCCAGGTAACCTTGGGTCCTGGCTTCTTTTCATACTTAAAACTTGAAATATAAGAGTATTCAGGTTGACTTTTATAACCTAAGGGATGAAATCTCCTAGGTAGGATTATCCAGTTAGTTAAGGGATGAAAAGTTTTAGAGTTAGAGTTCATATTAAAGTTTCTGTAGAAATTATAGTTTTGATGATACAGATTTGGGTTTGACGATTTAGGTTGAGATCGTCGATCTGCGTTCGACGACCAACATTGATATCGTAGATCTCGGTTCTCAGAGTAATAGTAGTTATTATCTGGGATCAACGATTGTCGATCTCTATTCGACGATACATAATGATATCGTCGATCCCCGTTTGCAGAGTTTTTAGGCTCAAACTCTAGGTTCTGCGATCGTCGATCGTCATTCGACGCATAATGCTGAGAACATCGATCTGTGTTCGATGATTTTTGTTGAGACTTTGTTTTTTGTTTTTCTTTGTTTTTCTCAACTTCTTTTAAAATTTTATTAACCTTTTTAATTTATTCTGTATTTTTCTTACTTTTATCTGAAATAAACTTTATAGGCTGTGAAAGATGATTTTTCTGAATAACTGGAGGTTCACTAGATGATGCACCTTATCCTAACTTACTTTTGTTAAGTCTAGCATTAAGTGTGCTGGTAATTTCTACTAGTTGTTTGCTTCTCCCATTTAGTGATTCCTCTAGCTGTTTTGCTTTACTTAATTCCTTTTTCAGAAAAATGATTTGTTCACTATACATATCTATTTCATTTTTCAATTTGTTATTTTTTGATACTAAACTTTCATAGTTAAATTGTCTATCTCTGAGAAGTTTGATTTCCTTCTCAGATCTATTCAGATCATTACACATAGATTTAAAGTTTTATTTAAAATCTTCAGAGGTAAAGTCAAAGTCTTCCAATACTTGATCATAATCTGAACATTCTCCAGATTCTTCTTCTTCTGAGACATGTCCTGAAGCATTGATGGCCATTAAGCAAATTTCTTTGGCCTTTGCTTCTTCTTCATCCTCACTGAAACTAGAGGAAGATGATTCTTCAGTGTCACTCCATGTTTCTGCAATAAATCCTTTCTCCTTCTTTTTTTGTTTGTAGGAGGATGGTTTGCTGGAGTGCTTCTTCGAGTCTTTCTCCTTTCTCCTTTCCTTGTGCTTGTTTTCTGTACATTCTGGAAGAATGTGTCCAGCTTTCCTGCAACCAAAACAGATAATTTCTTTAGAGGGGGTTTTATCATACCTTGGTTTATCATCACTCCCTGATGATTTCCTTCTGAATTCTTTTCTCCCCATCTGGAAGAATCTCTTTGCAAAGAGACTCATGAACTCTTCATTTGATGGAGAGGTTTCTGATTCTTCTAAAGCTTTGAAAGCTATATTTTGTTCGTTCCTTGTTGGTGTAGCAATCTTTTGTTGCTCAGCTTCTCTTGTCTTTAGCAACTGTTCATAGGATTTTAGGTTTCCTAAGACTGATTCTGTAGTCATCTCATGTGTGCTTCTGGTCTCTCTTATAGGCCAGATTCTAGAGTCCCATGAGCTGGGGAAGCACATGAGAATTTTGTCATTTTTTTCTGTGACTGAGATGTCCTTTTCGAAGTTTTCAAGTCATTACCAATGATACTGAGTCTGTTTTACATCTCAGAAACATCCTCAGTTTCTTCATTTTTAAAATTCTCATACTTGGAGATTAGATGAGCTCTCCTGTCCTTTCTTTCATCTGCTGATCCTGCAACCATCTGGTTTAAGGAGTCCCAGATGGCATTAGCTAATTCACATTCAACTAGTTTCTGAAATATGTCATCAGACATTGTTTGTGCCAGTATATTCATGGCTTTTGCATCAACATCTTTGTCTTCTTGTATGCATCATTATAGTCTGGATGAGGTACTGCAGTCATATTTGTGGAAGTACTTGGAGTGGCAGTTGGTGGTGGAGGTACTCCTGTTAAGATAGAAGCATAAATGTCTTCATCAATTGAATTCATATAAAGTCTGATTCTTGCCTTCCAGATTCCAAACTTTTGCAAGTTGCAAACTGGAGGTCTGGTGCATGCAAAGTCCTTGTACTATGCCATGGTATAACAAAAAGAAATAGAGAAAAAAAATATCTATCAGAGATCTTAGGTTCAGGTGTTAGCCTGTACAACCTTAAAAACACGCCCTCTGATACCAATTGAAAGAGAGGGATAGATAGGTTTTACTCTAGAGGGGGGTGAATAGAGTATTTAAAAATTGTTTAGATTTATTGCGGAATTAAAATACTGATAACTATAACTAGTGAAATAAAATAGGCTAGACTACCACAGCATAACACAACACACAAAGAAATCTCACAGAAACCTGACGACACAAGAAAATTTATAGTGGTTCCCCAAATCTGAGTACATTTACTCTTCTACCACCCAGGTAGGAATCCACGACAGGTTTTTTTAAATGTGCCCTGCCACCACAAGATCTGATGTAGGTAGATCTAGAGACCCTTTGAGCTTTTGATCAGGAGCCCTAAATCCAATAGGTTTTTGATTAGGTGCCCTATCACCACAAGTGTTCAATTTTGAAGGGAGAGATAACCCTGTACAGATGGAGGTAAAAGAAACAAGAATGATTGGAAATCTTCTCTTTCTCAGGCAAATGAGAAGACTATGTGGATTAAAGTTGAGTGTCCATGCTCCCCCTGTGATGGTGTATATATTCAGGAAGAGGAAAACTTGGCCCTGGGTGTAGGTCTTCAAAATATGTTGCAGAGCCTTTTGAGTCTTTGAACTGTTATAGATTTTTGGCTCTCTGTAAATCTTTGAAGACTGAAGAAGGAAGAAGACTAGAGAGAGTTGTGTTTGAAAAGGTTCTTCTTCTTCTTTTCAGCAAAACATGCAAGATCCTTTGAGAGCAATATTCTTCTCTGACTACTGATTGATTACTACTGTCTTTTTCTTGTAGTCTTTGTAAGATATATATTTTGTCAGAATGAAGAAAAAACGGCATCAATTTGAATTCCCAAGACAAAACATAATTCTTTGCAAGAATTGAGGAGTCCTAACGGCTAGATATTGCTGGCAATCATAAATGCATTTCCATAACTGTCTTGATAAAATATTCTGTGAATACCATAATTATTGCTTCAAGAATACGGCTATAATCCTTGAGAGAATCAACATTAATTATCAGAATATATCTGCCTTGAAAAACTTTATCATAATCAAAATAAATAACTCTGACCGTTCTGAAGAACATATAACTGAAAGTAGTATAGAATCGTAGAGCTCCGTTCAGAGATCGTCGAACTGAGTTAAGAGATCGTCGACCAGAGAATGGCTATCGTAGAACTGAGATTACTGCTGATAAAAACGAAAACGTCAACCTGAGCTAGGAGATTGTCGAGCTCAGTTCAGAGTATAAGACTCTGAGATCGTCGATGGGAGATCAACGATCATTGAGCTGAGTTCGACTATAGTCGAACTGATATAGATAGTCCACAACATTTATCATAATCTAATTCTGAGTCCACTGTAATGCCGGTCTGCACAAAACCTGACCTAGAGGGGACCTAACTAAGACTTAGACAGAGACCTGGCTATACAAGGGGGTCAAGACATCCTAAGAGTGAACCTAGCATAAATCCAAACAAGGGTTCTAACAAGATCTCCAACTAAGTCCCCAGAGGTAGACATTTCAGATAATACCATCTCAGATGAGAAAGTGCAAGAAACCCTCAAATCTACTGCTGAAGATATTGATAGTATGCTCAAAGAGCTGACTTCAGATGAACCTCTTACTTCTCTACACAAGGAAACTACTGAAGAGCCATCAAAGGATCCTTCTCCATCACCAGCTCCCTCTCCATCTCCAGAACCTTCACCAAGAGCATTTCCAGAACCATCTCCAAGGAAAGAATCACCTCCACCAGAGACCATCATTCTCTCAGGAGAGGATGAGCCTGAACAAGAGGAAGCTGAAGCTCCTCTAAAGAAACTTGATTTCTCCATCCCTTCCCTACTTGGTGAGGAAAGTAATATATTTCCTCATACTACTAGAGCTAAAAGTTCTGTAGTAGTTGATGAGATCCCTCTATGGGTAGTTCCTCATCCTCTTCTAGTTACCCCTTCTGCTGTCATTCCTATTGCTGCTGTAACCCCTATAAATTCAGACATTCTAAGTAAGCTTGAATTCATGTTGGCAGAACAAAGGAAATATTTTGATGAATCTCTGAAGGTGGTCAAGGACAAAGTCACTGCTTTAGAAAAAGAGATGAGCAGAGGATTTGCAGAAATCTAGCACAACAAAGACTCCCTCAAAGAATTGTTTCAGATTGGTGGAAAATCTATAGACCACACCATTACTAGTGTTGGTCAGGTAATGGAACAATCTGTAACTATTGCCAACAACCAGATCCAGTTAGACAAGAAAGCCCAAGAACATGTTATGAAAATCTGTGAAGAAGTGGGAACCTTCAAGGAAGATGCCATAGAAAAGCTATGTGTAGAAATCAGAAAGGGGGAGAGCCTGGTGAAAGAACATGTGGAAAAACTTGTGGATAAGTTTACTGCTATTGCAAACACAGCTTGGTCTGACAAGATAAGTGAAATCAATAAGAATTTTTTAGAGCAAATTCAATCTGTGAAATTTCATACCTATTATACCTCAGTCTGGATGCACAACCAAATATTCCCTGAATTTCAGGTTGATTCTAATATCATTCCTCATAACCTGAACCCTCTTGCTGAAGGATGGTTCAGTCAGATGCCAGCTCAGATGCAACAACCTCAGATGCCCTGCTTTTCTCCAAGGCCAGAAGATCAAAATCTTCCTCCTACTTCTTATGACCAAGTATGGGATGATATTATTCCTCAAGGTTTACCTGAGATCAACATCTCTAAGAAAATGAAGTATGGGGAAGGCCCCTCTGCTAGCAAAAGTGTTCCTAAGCCAGACACGGAGAAAAGGAAAGCACAAGATTTTGCTGAAGTCTGGAGTCCTACCTCCAAAGAATTGATTCTTGATACTCTCAAGTTAGTATTGGACTATAATGAAAACAGGAATCTCCACTACAGCTCCTCTGAGTGGAAACTTTATGAGAAGTCCATGACTAAAAGAAGGATATATGACAGAGAGTATGGCAAGAATAACCTCAAGGCTCCTCCAAAACCTCCAAGATACTACCCAAATCCTTTCAGCTACCAGAGGAGACAACAGGAGAAGCATGACGGATAGCATCAGAGCTAGAGATGATTTTTCTACTGATACTTATTTTTGAGACTATGGAAGAAATGATGTTGAATTGGAAATCTATAACATTATATATATACAATTTCTAGTTTTGCTAATTGTGTGTTTAATTTTTCTATCTTGCATTTATATTCTATTTCTTCCTTTACAGTTCTTTCTTTATTGGTATAATTCACCTTAGTGTAGAGTGTTCTGACTTCTATAAATAGGGGGAGATTGTTGGATATTGCATCCACAATAACCCAGATTTGCATGAAGTCACCCTTGAACTAAGATGAATTAAGTTGTATTTGATATCTTGGTTTAAGTTGTGTGTTTGCAGATCATCATTGCTAAGTGTAGACCAATGTCAGTCTATTATGGGTCATGAACACAGGACCATACAGTGTAATCTCTCACTATGTGATCAGAGGTATTGACTCATGTATATCCTCTCAATTGGGATACACTTCATATTCAAGCACTTGAATCAAGGAATGAGGATAGGATTCTTGAAGAGAAGAGAAAATTGTAAAAGTCCAAAATTTCTCTAAGTCCACTTCTTGAGAAGTCCATGATAGTTCTCGAGAAGTAGACTTAGCAGAACTCGAGAAGTTCCTCTAGTTCTCAAGAAGCCGAGACTAGTTCTCGAGAAACCTTTTTATAGTTCTCGAGAAGTCAGTATAAGGTTATCGAGAAGTCCCAGCCTTTATTTCTCGAGTAGTCAGAGACAACCGCAAAATAATTCTAAGTCGCTCTCTCGAGAAGTCTATCTTAGTTCTCAAGAACTTAGTCTCGAGTTCTCGAAAAGTCAGCATTGTTCTCGAGTACTTGATTTGGCTTTCGAGTAATAGTTCTCGAGAAGTCTAGTTAGTTCTCGAGAGTCTCAGCCCACAGTTCTCGAGTACTAACTTGAAGTCCAGACAGACTTGCTCTCGAGAAATCAATCTTTTTCTCGAGCACTCATTCCTACTCGAGAACAGCAGACAATTTTTTTGAAAATTTCTCTCAAGTCCAGATCGACGGGATTTTCAAATTACTCGACGTGATTGGTCCACGTGTCATCATTTATGTCTTTTCTAACCGTTAGGGGAATTCTTATATAATTTCTTTTCGTTAATACTAACCCTAAGCGAAAAATCGTACACTTCTAATATCGTGATCGACCGTCTCTCTCCAAGAAGAACAAAACTTTCAGCCATCATCGCCGCTCAACGTGAAGATCAACACTTCTGTTTTCGATCAAGAAAGGCTTGCTGTTCAAGGATATTTCATCTTCTCCTTGATCGAGTAGGTCTGAGATTTCTCAAAACAGATCTCTCAACTCTTCTTCAACATTTTCTGAAAAAGCCGCAAGTTCAAGAAGAACACCTAGAGTTGAATTTTTCCAGATCTGAGACAAATTTCTGTTTGTATTTTTTTAACTCTCTCTGTAAATCTTGTAAGAGATTAATCTCCGAGTTGTAGGAAGTTTTCATCTTCCAAGTTTAGATCCTTTTGGATCGTGATTGTAGTAACTTGGTTCCGAGGCGTAGGATTGGATTTCAATCTGAGATAGTGGAGTAGCCGAGTCTAGTGAGTTACTAGATCGGTGAGGGAAAGTGGACATACCCAAGGTTGGGGAACCACTATAAATCTTCTTGTCATCTGTGATTGCTTGATTGTTTGTGCAAGTTCTTTAAAAAATTTTATTCTTCATATAGACGCACAATTCATCTATTCACCCCCCTCTATGTGATTTAGGTTGACAAATTAACACTTTCATACTTGTACACTGATGTCGATAGTAGAACTGCTAGTATAAATTTTTGTAGTTACTTCTAATATATTTATGATTACTCTGATATAATTTAGCACTTTGCTACTTTTTTGTACTACTTCTTACTTATATATATATATATTTACCCTTTTTCCTTTCTCCGTCGGGTGCCTAAGAGTCATCGAGGGAGCAGAAATGATGGCCACTTAGTCTTTATGACTAACGGTTACTACACCTTCCTTTTTAGGAGGAAACCCAGCAGTAGGACTTGTAGGAGGGATGCCAGGCCAGGGTGAAAGGGCCTGAAGTGACGATACCCTCGCTGTCGTAAGTGACTGATGTGAGTTTTTGAGATACTCATTTTGTAGCCTTCTTGGCATAATGTACTCTGGTATTATTGAAGCTTTGGTTGCTTCATTTTATTTGATGTTATTGGACTATATACTTATGTGGATTTTGACTTCTTCTTATATTCTATGTTTGGTTGGCAATGATGATATTGGTTTTGGCCGGCAGGATAGGCATCTTGTAGTACAGGTCGACCCGTGTGTTGGCGCTACCGCAAGGCGGTTATTCTGGGCATAAGACTTCCCTCAGACGTGTCTTGTCTTCAGGGAGGGGGGTATTACAAATGGTATCAGCTTGCAACGATCCTCAACTAAAGAAGTCAAGGAACAATGGTGCCACCCCCACTCAATTGGTCAATTTGCGGACAAACTGACTTAGCGGAAGTAGTGGTGTTCCTATACGTAATTCACACTAAGTATGTCCAGTCATGACCCTATGATTAGACAAACTGGCCTTAGGTTTGTACCTTTTGTGTAGATCCCGGCTAATGTAGAACCAGAAGGGGGCACCCCCGCCCCTTCTATACCCACTCAGTTTCAATAGTCGGAGCTAGGATAGACGCTCACAGATATTTTGGAAATGTTTAGGGCTCAACAGGCTCTGGTGAAACAACAAGACCCGAGCTATAATTGCTTAAGCATATTTCGGGATCTCTCTCCACCTGCCTATCAAGGGACAGAGTCGGTCGTGTGTGCGGAGGAATGGCTCGACTCAGTGTAAGAATTAATGGCAGGAATCTGATGTCCAACCATCATGGCTGTGACATTAGCCGTGTCAGTATTTGAATCCCACGCAAAGAGGTGGTGGAAGTCCCTAATGGGCTCCACCTTTAAATGCATGGTGTACACGGAGATTAGTTAGAGTGAGTTTTCGGATGCCTTCTTGGAACACTTAATCCCTTCTACCGCTCGGGATGAACTTGAAGAAAGATTCCTACAGCTGAAACAGGGATCCAAGACAGTTACAGAATATCAGTGAGATTTTCAGCATCTCGTCAGGTTTGCTGACGCATACGAGTTGAATGATAGGGGGTATGTTAAGCGATTCTATAAAGTCTTGTGGGATCCCCTGAGGCAAGCCCATGTATTTATAGCAAACTCGAGTTTGGTTGAGATCATCGACATGGAAAAAAGGTTGGAGGCAGATCATTTGGGGAGTGGTAAGACACCCGTTGAAGCGGTAATGGAAGTAGGCCCCAGTTATAGAAGGAGGCATGACAATAGAGGAAGAGGAAACAATAGAGGCGAGGGTCGCTTCCGTTTGAATTTTAGGATGGAGCGTCCAGACCCACAGCCAGCACTACCTCCACCACCACAGATGTATCCGCAACCCAAGGAGCAATATGAGTGAGTCTGCTTCTAGTGCAACCAGTCGGGCCACATCCAGCGCTTTTGCCCAAAACTTGGTGGAAATACTCCCCCTGCTCTTCCTCCGACAGCTCCATGAGGATGGGTACATATGAGTGGTCAAGGATGAGGACCATGAGGAAGGAATATTGGATCTGCTCAGGATCAGTTATTCGCGCTGGACATGGAGCAGGAGAGGAATCCTCAGGAAGTGTTTGCTGGTATGTTGTTATTTAACTACTATATTATAAGCATTTCCCTTTAAATAGCCTAAGATATGCTAAGAGTCTAGCATGAGTCTGTATAATTGGAACTTAGGCACCATGATGGTTTGTGGGAAACCAGCTTACATTCTATTCGATACCGGTGCCACACACTCATTTGTGTCGGTAGATTTTGGTAAAGACCTGGAAGGAGTGCAATACTTCACCGGTATTACTCGGAGAGTACACCTCTCGGATGGCTCTGAGATGATTGCATCCGCAAAGTGTGATTTGGAGGTTCTTATTGGAGGAAAGATCTTTGAAACCCCTGCAATAGTGTTGAGAATGCCAGAATTCGACCTCATTCTTGGCATGTCATGGTTAGATTTGCACAACGCTTGGATTGATTGTGCGGAGAAACAAATTTCCTTGAGGCATGGAGACTCTAATGTCATCTTTCAAGGTATTAGACTTGTACCTTGTATGTTTTTATCATCAATTCAGACCTTAAAAGCACATATAAGAGAGGATGAAGTATATATGATCTCTTTTTAACTAAAAGAGATGGTAGTAGATTTGAAAGACGTGTGAATAGTTCGGGATTTCCCTGATGTATTCCCTAGGAAATTGCAAGGATTACCCCCGTATAGAGAAGTGGACTTTAAAATTAAGTTAGTACTGGGTGCCAAGCCCATCTCTCGAACCCCTTATAGAATGTCCCCAAAGGAACTCGCCGAGTTTAGAGTTCAGTTGCAAGAGTTAGTTGAATCAGGGTTTGTTCGTCCCAGTTCAACACCTTTGGGATCCCCTGTCCTATTTGTCAAGAAAAAGGATGGAACGCTATGGTTATGTATAGATTACCAGGAACTTAATCGTTTAACGGTGCATAACACCTATCCTCTACTTCGAATCGATGAGTTATTCGATCAGTTGGTAGGAGCCCACTAGTTTTCCAAACTAGATCTGCGCTCGAGGTATTACCAATTGAGGATACTGTTGGGTCCGGCGTTCCTTCACTTGACCCGTGGCGCTCTGCTACTTATATAAAAAATTAAGTAGCGCCCTCTCCAACAGTCCGGGCTTTTGGTGCAGTTGGGTATGCGCTTGATCCTTCAATTAGTATCAGAGGAGGTCACGGGTTCAAGACCGGGGGGGGCGCTATTAAATCCTGATTTTTCCCTTCTACCTGTGTGGGTCCGGTGGGTCAGGCAACCGTGGACATGTGGTAACCCCACCTCTGAGCCATGTGGGCCATGTGGTAACCCCACCTCTGAGCCGACGGGTTGTGCTGGACACCGGGGGGGGGATTGTTGGGTCCGGCGTTCCTTCACTTGACCCGTGGCGCTCTGCTACTTATATAAAAAATTAAGTAGCGCCCTCTCCAACAGTCCGGGCTTTTGGTGCAGTTGGGTATGCGCTTGATCCTTCAGATACAAGAGGAGGATATACAGAAAATAACATTTAACTCGAGGTACGGTCTATATGAGTTCACCGTGATGTCGTTTGGGCTCATAAACACCCCTTCGGCTTTCATGAGTTTGATGAACCAGGTGTTCGAGTCATACTTATATGTCTTTGTCATCATCTTCATAGATGACATTTTTGTTTATTCAAAGACAAAGGAGGAGCATGAGAAACATTTGGCCTTTGTTTTGAAAAAGTTAAAAGAACACTCGCTATTTTCTAAGTTCAACAAGTGCGAATTTTGGCTCTAAGAGGTTGTCTTCTTGGGCCATGTGATTAGCTGAGTTGGACTAGCCGTGAACCCATCCAAGGTGTGTGCCATAACAGAATGGTTGCCCTTGAAGTCATCGACTGATGTACGGAGTTTCCTTGTACTTGCTAGGTATTATCGTAAGTTCGTGAAAGGATTATCAAAGATAGCCCTTCATCTCACTGATCTGACAAAGAAAGGTGTGCCATACGAGTGGACACCCTAGTGTGAAGCTGCATTCCAAGACCTGAAAGATAGTCTTACCACCGTACCCATCCTATCCCTTCCATCTTGGAAGGAAGGATTTTAATTTTACACAAATGCATCATATCAAGGTATGGGAGCAGTACTGATGCAGCATGGGCATGTGATCGCTTATGCTTTGAGGCATCTGAAGAAGCATGAGGCCTATTACCCAGTCCATGATTTGGAATTTGGGGCAGTGGTGTTTGCCTTGAAGGTTTGGAGGCACTATTTATACGGCATCCACTCCGAGATCTTTTTGGATCAGAAAAATTTGAAGTATATTCATACCCAAAAGGAGTTAAATTTGAGACAATGGCGGTGGCTAGAATTTTTGTGTGATTATGAGTTTACGTTGAACTACCACCCCGAAAAAGCAAACTCTGTAGCAGATGCGTTGAGCAGAAAGGTACCAGAGTCTAGCCTCGAGTCTCGGTTGATGAGTACGGAATTAGCTCGAATGCTCGAGCATATGGGGATCATGTTGGTTTATAAAGATCATTCTGAGGAGTATATTGAGTATATATCTGCTATGAGTATAGTATGTGACATTCGAGATCGAATTTAGGCAGAGAAAGGGAAGGATGCTGCTCTAGCCCCTATAATTAAGTCAATTCAAGATGGAACCACTGAGGAGTATATACTAAAGGATGGCCTCGTGCATTTCCATGGCTGACTTTACATCCTAAGGGTGGGGAAATCCGGGAAGAAATATTGAGAGAGGCACATTGCTCCAATTACTCGGTGCATCCCGGGATTTCCAAAATGTATAGTGACTTGCGGAAGACCATGTTCTGGCCCAGAATGAAGAAAGTTGTCAAGTATTATCTCACGCACTGTAAGGCTTGTCAGAAGATGAATATGGAGTACAAGAGCTCTGGAGGATTATTACAATCATTGCCCATCCCTGAGTGGAAGTTTGAGGATATCTCCTTGGACTTCGTCCATGGGTTGCCTCGCTCGCGCTCAAGGAATGATTCAGTTTGGGTGATTGTAGATTGTCTCAATTTGGATGATTAAGATGGCCATCATTTGGCTGACTTCCCTCACTTTTTGATCCAGCAAGGATGCTATCTCAGACTGCTGGGCAACAACTAGCTGTAGGGAGATAATATCCTTAGCCTGCTCCTTGGCCAACTGCTTTCTTTTTCTCAAAGCATCCAAAATTTGACCATACTTATCATTCAATTGATTGACATCTACCTTAGATTTAGAGTAATCTTCATCACTAGATGAGGATGCATTAGAATCTGGACAGGTCTCAGGACCTGAGAAGCTAGACAAAGATTGTACCTGATCTTGACCAAGCGAATCCTAGTAGGATTCTTCTTCTATCAAAGCCATCCCCTCACATCATCCACTGATATCTTCATCCACCTCAGTTTCACTTTCTGAGTGTGATGAAGATACCAGACTCCAAGTAGCCCAATGAAAGCTTCTTCTTCTTCAGGCTCTAATTCACTGTTTGATAGACTAACATTGATGTCATCTCTTTCCTTATCTGCCCCGTCCATGTAGGCAGTTAGTTAGTACAACATTTCTTTGGTTATTTGATATTGAACTACTCTCATGAGGGTTGAGTCATCCATGGCACTTACCATGATGTTTAGTGCCCTCTTGTCCATAGTTATTAAGATGATTTCATCTTCAGTCATTTCTGCATAGCTCTTTGGAGTCTGGACTTTTGCATCTAAGATAGAGAGACCTTCATGTGGATGAAAGGTCCTTCTTAAACTGTTGCAAATACCCTAGGATCAGAGGCTTCCATGATTTGTCTGACCCTATCTTTCCAGGTCCCAAAGTTCTCCTTTCTGCATTCTTGGAGCTCCATTCCTTGAGGTTCTCTTTTAAACCCACAAGTATAACCCTTTTAGCTATCCTTTGAGGTCTACTGAGACTGTTAAGTCCTTTTTGAGTAACCTCCCTCTGATACCACTTGAATGTCTTTAATTCATGGATAGCTGAGTCACCTAGAGTGAATTGGTTATTGGTCTCTTTTTCAGTTTCTTATATATTTCTTCTTTAAGAGCTTTGGCTTTATGTTATTTTATGCTTTCAATATGTACACAACCTACACAAAGAAAATAACACAAAAAAGCACACAGTGATTTATAGTGCTTCCCCTAACTAGGGTACATCAACTTTCCCTCCCACTTATCCAACTATCTTGTTGGACTAGGCACTTCCCCAAAAATTTATCCAAAGAGCTTAGACCTCAGATCCCTCAGGATCTCATAGTCTCCTCCAAGACTTACTTCTCAGCCACAATGACCTACAACTCAGTGGTCAGCAGACCACCTACCCAAGGTTGTTAAGCCCTACACTCAGGCTGGGAGGGCAGCCCTACCTCAGATCCACTAAGGATTCTACCTCAGAGCTTTGTAGTGCTCCTACACTTCGTTACCTTCAAGCCACCTACCTCAGCCTTACACAAAGGCCTACAGCTCAGGCTTCTCAGCCCTATAAATTAAGGCACAAGGCCCTACTCTCAAATTGATGCAACACTCCTACACTCAGTACCCAGTAGGTACCTACCTCAGTGCCCTTTCAGGCACCTACAGCTCAAGCTAAACAACTCTACAACTCAGATCCACACTTGGATCCTACCTCAGAGCAACTTTGCTCCTACCACTCAGATCCAAAAGGATCCTACAAGGTGGAAGTGAGTTGGTGAGTATTAATTAGACGCAGGAGAAATTTCTCTGTGCTAATCTACCTTGACTGAGTTAGACTCAGCCCAACTTTGACTCCAGTAATGTATTTCCTAAGTCTACCTTACTTGAACTAAGATATACTCATTCCTAACTACTTCCACATCAATAAGTATATATATTACTTGAGCTGGAAGTGACTTTCAGAATAATGTTCTGCCTCTTTCTAAACTGAGCCTGAAGCTCGGCCTTAACAACTTCACAGCACCAGAGATTTTTCCTGCTGGAACTGTTAAGTTACTGCAGTAGATCTTATTGTAGCCTGAGCTGAGAGAATCCCAGGCCTACTCCTTTCTTCACAGCAACAAGGATGAAGATCTTGCTTTAGCCTGTGCTAGAAGTAGCTTGCAGATTGGCTTCTCTGCTCCTTTCTGAACAGAGCCAAATGCTCAGCACTATCATCTTCTTCAAAACTCCCCAAGAGAATGTTTTTTAGGATTTGTTGGCTGGGTCTGTGAAGCACCTACAGCAAGGGTCGGCCAAATCTGCTACCTTTTTCTAAGAGAATCCCTCTGAGCTAACTTGCTGGTGTAGATGAAGACCACACTAGCTATCTTGTTGTTGAAGATGTTGATACCAACAGCTAACATGCACTTCGTCTTGCTGACTTAAGCTTCATGTTCTTTAGCACAGCAACAATGACGTAGAAGAAGAACTATCTTATTGCTTGTTATAAAGCCTTTTTCTTTTATTGATTATGACCCAATGACTTTTTGAGCAGTGGGCCCCATGCCATTAATGGTCGGCAGCAACCTTGCTTTAATGTCAACTATCGTATACTAGGTCTTCGGTAACATTTGTCGCGTACTGTAGCCATCCTGCCACTAATTTGAAATATGTTGACTTGTTGACTCGTTGACGTCACAAGCTGTGGACTTAGCCAAAAATCAAGAAATATTAGTATAGGCGTTGAGTGAGGGTCCTTCACTCAATGCCAAATCACTTAGATAGATTTACTGTCTCTTGGCATTTAGTGAGTAACCTTCACTCAATGCCAAACTACTAAGAATATAAATCTGTTTCTAGGCGTTGAGTGATTCAGCTTCACTCAACGCAGACATGCTTTATCAATTTTCTGCTGCTTGGTGTTGAGTGAGTGAGCATCACTCAACGCCAAACTACTTAGAAAAAATTCTGTCTTCACTAGGTGTTGACAGCGTTGAGTAAGCAAGCTCCACACAACGCTTTTTGCCTTAACGAATTCTGTAGCCTTTTCTGCATGCCTGGCATTGAGAGATTTGGGTAAGCACACCTCACTCAACGCCTTTTGCCTTAGCCAAAATCTTCATGCTTCTCTGGTGTTGAGAGCGTTGAGTGTGTCTTCATCACTCAACGCTTTTTGCCATGGAAAAGCTTTCTACATCTTAGGCATTTGAGAGCATTGAGTGTGTCTTCATCACTCAATGATTTTTGCCTTAGCCAATTTTATGCATTTGCAGTCACTTAGGCATTGAGAGCGTTGAGTGAGCACGCCTCACTCAATGCTTTTTGCCTTAGCCAAATTTCTAAACTTAGTTCGACAAACTGAACTTAGTTCGACGAACGGTGAGCTCTGCTCGACAAACTCTTAACTCAGTTCGACGAATTCTGAACTGAGTTCAACTCACAGCTTTTTTTGTATGCCATTGAGTGTGTCTTAATCACTCAACGCCAAACTACTTAGCCATATTTCTGCTTATAGCAGTATGGCATTGAGTGAGTCAACTTCACTCAATGCCTGTGGACATAGCCATATTTCCAGCTTGCCAACATTCTTTCTTACCTCTAGCGTTGAGTGAGCTTGTTTCACTCAATGCCTGTGGACTTAGCTGCATTGACAACTTCTCCTTGACTTCTGGCGTTGAGTGAGCTTACCTCACTCAATGCCTATGGACTTAGGCAAATTCCGGCCTTTCCAGCATCTTCTCTTGGTGTCCACCTTTTTGCGTTATGACCACCTGTCACATCACGTAGACAATCTGTCTAGACTTGTTCTATGGAACATCCTGCACATGATGAGCTTAAACAACATCAAATGCAACTATGCTCTTAGTATTGATGGTGATGCCTCTTCAAATCCACTTTAGGTAACATTATGGGCAATAGACCAAACACCATGTTTCCTTGTAAAGCTTCAGGTTGGCGCTCCGACAGCATCTTTGAAATCTGTACAATTTGTGTTTCCAGATTTTTAATTGATCCGGTCAGATTCCATATATTGGATTCATTTATAACGACGTATTTTGTAAAGATGTCTTCTATCGGGGCAGGTCATAATGGTTGTGATTGTGGTGATGGTGGTTGTGCAAATCCAATTGGACTTGCATTAAGCAGACGTTGAGCATTATTGGGGTTGCTCCATGATAAATTTGGATGGTTCCTAAACCCTGGATTGTAATTATTATTATTAATATTTGGGTCATAGGAAGGAGATTGATATGGATTCCCCATATAATCAACGCACTCTTCTATTATATTATTATTAGAATTCCAAGTAGGGGTAGTGGAGGAAGTCGACATCTCTGCTACTTTCCTAGTTAGATATTCTACTTGAAGTACTAAATTGGAAGAAGCGTCGAGCTCGTAAAGCCTAGCGGGTTTATTAGGACATGACCTAGGCACGTTCCAATTGTAGGCATTCATGGCCATTTCCTCAAACAATGCTTGAGCGGCCTCGGGGGTTTTATTATTTAATGTTCCACCGGAGGCAGCATCAATCATTTGCCTGGTTTGGAAATTTAAACCATTATAAAATGTTTGTACATGGAGCCAAGCTGGCAGTGCATTATGTGGACACTTACGTAAAAATTCTTTAAAGCGTTCCCAAGTCTCATAGAGAGACTCAGACTCGCCATGAACAAAGGAAGAAATATCAGCACGTAATTTAATAGTTTTAGCAGGAGGAAAATACTTTGTTAAAAAAATTTTGATCATCTCAGCCCAAGTAGTGATGGATCCTCTAGGTAGAGAACCTAAACACTGCTTTGCTTTCGTCCGTAACGAAAATAGAAATAAGCGCAAACGAATGGCATCATCAGTGACGCCATTCATTTTAAATATGTCGCATATTTCTAAAAAAATTGACAGAAGCGCGTTTACATCTTCATCTGGCAATCCATCGAATTGTACTGAGTTTTGAATCATTTGGATTATGCTAGATTTGATTTCAAAATTATTATTAGTAATCGTGGGACGAACTATACTTGACCTAGTGTCTTCCAAGTTCGTCCTCGCATAATAAGACAGTCCTTTACGGGGCCGCGATTGGAATTTGATTTGTTATAGCTTCTACGTACGTGGTTCTGATAGACTCTTCCAGATTAATGTTAAGTCTTGATCACGAGATCGAAGGCGCCTGTGGTAGGTGCGGTCTATTTCAGGATCAAAATTAATATTAGAATCAATAGGAGAGTTTCGTCGGGTCATGCACTAAAAAAAACTATTATATAAATTTTTTGGTTTTTGTTTTATTATTTTTTTATGGTTTGCTTTGTTTTTTTTATTTTAGAAAATAAAAAAATAGAAAATATAGTTTTTATAAAAACAAAGGTTTTGTAGTAAACAAAGAATTTTTGTTTTTTTATTTTTATAAAAACAATGTTTTATTTAATTTTTTGAATTAAATTATTTTTTATATATAATAGCTAAGATAAAAGTAATAGTGATTCCTTTTTATTTCAAATATCAACACAAAATGATCCCCGACAACGGCGTCAAAAACTTGATAAGTAAAATATGGAGAAAGTTTTAAATTGAAGATTAAGTTGGATTTGGAAATTAAGTGTATGTGTTCTATCTCTTTTTTACTTATATACTTCGACTAAGGCAAGCGCACCAATCGTGTAGTAGTATATTATTTTTTTTTAAATTTCAAGGTCATATTTTTCCACGGATCTGTGTCGAGTACTCTACTTTAAGGACTGGAACTATTATTTTATCGAAAAAAGTTTATGATTTTTAAAAGTAAGACGTAGGAGTTTCGAAAATAGATGAGTTAGAGAGCCCTCAATTTTGACTTACTTTGGGAAATACTTTTTAAATAATAAAAACTCTATTTCTTTATTAATTAAAATCTTTGATCGTGGAGGTTCCTTAAATATAAGTGCACCTTTATCGAGGATACATCCACCTGTGATTACGTATTTTGACTGAACTTTCGTATCTAATCAAAAATACCTTTAATGCATGCTTTACGTGGTGAAACTCATTATTGACCTCCTATTAATATTTGAAGGTTCAACCCGGGAGGCTTACGTTCATCTCTTTCGAGAGTGAGGCGCAATTTCTCATTACTTGAGAATGATCAATTCCTGATAAATCTTAAGTTTTTAATTTAGGAAATAGGATTTTTAAAATGCAGAATTAATAGTCTTCCCAAAGCTCATCTCAATCGAGTGCTAAAAAGTTCTTAGCCTCTCATCGGGATGGGGGTGGAAATAAAAAAGTAAAAGACATATACAGGTGCAGAAATAATATCTGTCCCAACCATCTTAATCAAGTGTTAAAAGTTCTTTGTCTTTTATTCGGGATGGGGGTGGTAGTAAAAAGAAAGAAAAAATGAAAAGTACTTACACACGCACCCTTTCTCAGCAGAAATAAAAGCTAAGTTAAAAAGAAAGAAGGGATGAAAAATTACTGAAAGCTGAAATTTATTACTTAAAAAGTATTACACACTACAAAACCCAAACTAGGGTTAGGAAAATATCACTTAGAAACTACTCCTAACTACTATGTAGAGCTATGTGAAACTCTATCAGCTCTCCTCTAAACATCAGGCCTGGAGGTCTATTTATAGCAGAAAAATTTGAAGTACACGCCCCCTTATACACACCCCTCGGGCGTGTCACCTGGGCGTGGCACTAACGTGGCATCTGTGGATAGAATTTAGCCGATTTCTGGATTGGGTTGAAAGTAATCGGGCATGACTTATTGGTCACGGGCGTGACATCTGGGTGTGTCAGCATGGTGTGGCAGCTTGGCTTCATCGGGGCGCAACACCTGGAATTCTGCTAGGTCACAGCTTACGTCACGGGCGTGACACCTGGCACACGGGCGTGACTTCACTTGATGCCCAAAATTTGCCGAACTGCTAGATTTCTTGGTTTTAAAGTTACACACCCTAGGTCACGGGCGTGACCTAGGGGCATGACATAGGAAATTTTCTCGAAATTCCCATTTTGTCAAGAAATACCTATAGTGCACAAAAACAGATTAAGTTAGAACTGAAAAAAATGATTCATTTAGGTATATATATAATATATTTACATTTTTTATTAAAACAAAAAAAATACACTAAATATATATATGTTTTGCTACTCATCAACTGCCTTCGCTCATCGCTTTTGTCCTTATCCAGATATCTTGTTGAGTTTGCATTGAGTGAACTACCTTGACTCAACGCTACTGGACTTGGAAAGATTTTCTTGTTGAGTTGGCGTTGAGTGAACTACCTTCACTCAATGCTTCCGAACTTAGCCAGATTTCTAGTCAGCAACATTGCTGCTTTGACTATATGTTGTTCTCTCAATGCTTTTACTCTTCTTGAGTCAAGTGAACTGCCTTCACTTGATGCTTTTGGACTTAGCCAGATTTATGCTATACCAGCATCTTGTCTTGAGTCTAATAAGTATTGTGACACTAACATCCGGTCTAATCATGGTATAGTAGACAACCTGCATACACTGAACTTAGGGCATGCATCAAATACATTTATGCGCTTAGCTTTGATGGTGATGCCTCTTCAAATTCAGGGAATATTGAAGGGAAATATTCCCAACAGCAGTAATCTCCTCATCTATGGCGTTATCCCACTCCTTGACTCCAATGGCATCTTCAAATCTAGAAGGCTCTCGCTCGTAAAAAGGGCCTGCATAGAAATAAGAGATGAAGCTCAAAACGTTCCTTTCACTATAATAAGCTGGTGGTTTGATGGTCCTCTTCGATCTTCAAAGAATCTGACCCTTGCTGACCACCTTCGCTGCTTCTTTTAAATTAGCTCCATTATCGGGCACACTTGGAGCATCGTACCCCATTCTTCCTGAACCAGAAGCCACTGCCCCGGAGCTAGAAAAACCTGGAGCTCCTAGTGACACAGGTAGCTATACCAGAAGATCCTTAGCAACCTCCTCCTACCTACCGCCCGATCTGCTTTCCTGTAGCTCCACAGAAGAGCCACTTCCATATGACATCAATTCATCGAAGACAACGTCTCTCGAGACAACAATTATAGGTCTTCGTCAGATGATGGATCTTCCGCTCTGCTACTCCATTTTACTGTGTAGTATGAGCATAAGTGAGCTCTCTCCAGATATCGTGCTTCCTATAGAAGTTAGAGAACTCGGTTGAAACGAACTCACCTTCGTTATCCGTTCTCAACTTCTTGATCTGCAGGCCAAGCCGGCCCTCCACCAGCTCCTTGAACTTCACAAACAAATGGAACGTGTCTGACTTCTCCTTCATGAAGTACACCCAAGTGTACCTCGACTAGTCATCAATTAAAATCAACATATACCTGCTGCCTCCAAGATTGGCGGTGATGGTCGGCCCCATCAGATCACCATGGATACACTCTAATAGTGCTTTAGTCTTGATCTGTGACTTATCAAACGGACAGAAGTGAGCATTTCCATATTGACACTCGGCGCAGACATGATCATCGCCAAAGGATGACAACTTAAGCATGCTCTTCACTGTCATAGCTTTTAACTTGTCCATCCCAACGTGTCCCAGCTGCTCATGCCAGATAGTTGCACTTTCATTGGCCCTCATCTGATCAATATAGGAACTTGTTGATAGCACAAACAAGTCCCTTACCATTCTCCCTACATGAGAAACGTCAGCTTTTACCGCTGACATGTTACGGAGAAAATTCACTTCTATCGGACCGAACAGAACGTGATAGCCCGCGTCCACCACGTTAGTCACTGTGTTGGTACCCTAGTTTTGATTTGAGTTTAGTCCTCTCCTTTGTGCCCCTTAACCCAAGAAATACTTATGGTCAATGGTTAGGAGTCTAGCTGTAGAGTCCTCACTTTTCCAGATTGAGAATTTGGTTAAGTAGTTTTTTCGTTCGACGATAGTCGAACGCCGCTCGACTATCGTCTATCGGCTGATCGACGATCGTCTATCAGTTGGTCGACGCTTTGTCTGCGTTGATAGTTCGACTATCTGTTTTGCGCTGATAGTTCGACTATCTGTTGATAGTTCGACTATCTGCTTGGCGAGGTAGTTCGACTATCTGTTCTGATAGTTCGACTATCTGATAGTTCGACTATCTGTTGATAGTTCGACTTTCTGTTTCGTTTTGATAGTTCGACTATCTGTTGATAGTTCGACTATCTGATCCGCTTTGATAGTTCGACTATCTGTTGATAGTTCGACTATCTGTTTCGTCTTGATAGTTCGACTATTTGTTGATAGTTCGACTATCTGTTGTCTTTGATAGTTCGACTATCTGTCCTGATAGTTCGACTATCTGGTAGTTCGACTATCTGCTGATAGATCGACTATCTGGTTTGTTTTGATAGTTCGACTATCTGTTGATTGATCGACTATCTATTTTCTGAGGTAGGTCGACTATCTGCTTGATAGGTCGACTATCTCTGTGCGCTTGATAGTTCGACTATCTGTCCTAGATAGATCGACTATCTGATAGTTCGACTATCTGTTCTGATAGTTCGACTATCTGCCGGGGTAGTTCGACTATCTTGTTCGATAGGTCGACTATCTGGATCGTTCGACTATCTGCCCGATAGTTCGACGATCTCCGAGCGTCGTTCGACGATCTTCGAGGGTCGTTCGACGTTTTCTGTCTGCCTTTGTATTTTGTATTTATTTATTATATTTAATTAATTAATACATTTTCTGGCACATTATTTTAAGCTGTATGATAAAATAACCAGGCAATATTTGCTCCATCTCTTTTGCCTGAGTCAAATCTTTTTAAGATAAAGTTGTTTGTCTTATTAGCTGTCATTATAAACTACTTTATCTATTGTCAGCCCTTTATAGCCGTTAGACTGAAAAGTCTTCTTTTGCTATAAAGAGATTATTTCTGATGTGACTTTATTTAGTCCTTCTGTTATTTGTTTTAAGCCTACAGCTTCTTAGAAAGAGGTTCATTCCTTTTATAGAATGTTTTGCTGCAGAGTTGTTTCTGTCTTCTTGATATTTACAGCCCAGGTCTCAAGGCTCAGAAGAAGACAAATAATTCAAATGGAAGAGAGCCGTTGCTTGCTGATGATTATAAAAAGGACCCTTTGAAGAAGGATTCAAGCTAGTGTTACACATATTCTCAAGCACTCAAGCCTTCATCAAGTTCAAGCTTCCTGCTCTCAGCAATTTCCATCTAACTGAGAAGTGTTAAGATCTTCATCTCTTCTTCACCTGAGTTCTCCTGCTGTCAGGAAGTTCAAACTCAGAGTTCCTTTGAAGAAGAAGAAGAAGAAGAAGATAGCTGCTTGAAGATCTTTGATTTTATTATTTATTTTCTTCCTGTAGCTTTTCCTTCAGAACTTTCTGAAGAGTTTTCTGCACTGAAGCAAGACTTCACCTGGACATCTTTGAGCCAGGGGGAGCCTTGATTCTTTAGAGCATTCTAGCTCAGTGCAAGTTTTTGTGCTTCTCTAATCTTTGTAAAATAGAGAAGACATCTTAACCTTCTTCCCCCTCCTGTACAGGGTTATTACTCCCTTCAAAAGTATCCCTTGGTGGCAGGGCACCTGATCAAAAACCTGTGCTTGGTTTTTAGACACCTGATCAAAAGTCTAAAGGGTTTCTGGATCTACCTGAAGCAGATCCTGTTGGTGGAAGGGCGCCTGATCAAAAACCTGAGTGGATTCCGACCGTGTGGGTAGAAGAGTGGACGTACCCAAGTTGTTTGGGGAACCACTATAAATTTCCTTGTGTCGTCTGGATTCCATTGTTTAATTCCTGCATTGTGGCTGTGATTAGATATAACTAGGTTGCTAGTTGTTGATTAGGTTTTCCAAGCTTAACTGTAATTACAGTTAGCTTGTGTTTATACACATCACTTGTGTTAGGCTTTAAGGTTAAATCAATATCTATAATCTTTTCATTCCGCACTTCACTCCAAGGGAGCTGGGTAGACTATTAAGTTTTGTCTGTGCAAAATTTGATAACTCTATTCACCCCCCCCTCTAGAGTAGTATCTATCCCTTCACTTTCAATTGGTATCAGAGGGAGATTGACTGACTGTATAGGCTAACACCTAAGTCATAAGATCCTGATAGATACCAAGAGCTTATAGATATTCACTATCATGGCCCAGTCTAAGGATTATTCTAGCACCAGACCTCCAGCATGCAACTTAGCAAAGTTTGGCATCTGGAAGGCAAGGATTAAATTATATATGAACTCTATTGATGAAAGCATCTTTGCTTCTATTTTGTCAGGTCCCCCAAGAGCACCTGCTGCTGTCACTGCCTCATCATCTGATATGAGTGCAGTGCCTCCTCCAGATTACAATGATGAATACAAGAAGGCCAAAATAGTAGATGCCAAGGCAATGAACATACTGGCTCAGACAATGTCTGATGAGGTGTTCCAGAAGGTGGCTGACTTCTCCTCAGCAAAGGCCATGTGGGACACACTGAACCAGATTGTAGCTGGTTCAGCTGATGAAAGGAAGGACAGAAGGTCCAACCTGATCTCACAGTATGAGAACTTCAAGAAAACTGATGCTGAATCAGTTGAAGCTATGTACACCAGGCTCAGCTCAATCATCAATGAGCTGAGGACCCTGGACAAGGACATATCATTGACAGAGTTCAATGATAAGATTCTTATGTGCTTCCCTAGCACATGGGATCTAAGAATCTGGCCCATCAAGGAAGCCAGAAGTACTAATGAGATCTCAACTGAAGCTCTCCTCGGCAAGCTCAAGTCTTTTGAGCAAGTGCTGAAGACCAGAGAAGCAGAAGCTGAAGCCAAGACCCCCACTCCAACAAGAAAAGAGCAATCTCTAGCTCTTAAGGCTGCAGATGTCTCTGAAGGCAGCCAATCTAATGAGGAACTTATGGCATTGTTTGCCAAAAGATTTCTCATGATGGGAAGAAAGGAGTTCAGAAAGAAGTCTTCACGCTATGAAGACAAACCAAGGTATGATCGCTCTCCTGCTAAAGAAATTATTTGTTATGGTTGCAGGAAGCCTGGACATATTTTGCCAGAATGTCCAGAGGAGAAGAACAAAGAAAAGAGAAAAGAAAAAGAACAACACAGGAAGCACTCCAAGCCATCCTCCTACAAAAACAAGAAGAAGGAGAGAGGTTTCATTGCTGAAACCTGGAGTGATTCTGATGAAGAATCCTCCTCATCAAGCTCTAGTGAAGATGAGGAAGAGAAGAAGGCAAAAGAAGTTTGCCTAATGGCAATAGATGCCTGCAGCAACCACTCTGCTGCAGAGAGTTCTGATTCTGATGAAGAGATGCCTACAGAAGATGAGGTACTTTCTTCTTATGATTTTACTTCAGAAGAATTTAAATTAGAATTTAAATCTTTATGTTTAGATTTAATTAGCTCAGAAAAGGAAATAAAAGAACTTAGAAATAGGTTAGCTGACTCAGATTCAATAGCCTCTGAAAATGTTAGGTTAAAGGAAGAACTCACTACTTGTAGTGAAGAAGTTAAATTTCTTAAAATAGAGTTAGCTAAGTCTAAGAGATTAGAAGAATCCCTTAATGGTAGAAGCCTTAAGCTGTTAGAAATTACCAGCATGACTAACACTAGGTCAGGTAATGATAAACTAGGCTTAGGAGCTTCTCCCAGTGAACCCCCAGTCCTTCTTAAAAATAATCTTTCAACTCCAGTGAACTTTATTTCAGCTAGTGGAAAGAAGAACACTGAGCAAGTAAATCTGGTAAATAAAACCTTAAATAAAGCTAAGAGAGAAAAGAGAAAGAAGTTTTTCAAAGAAATGCAAAGAGCGTCGAACGCCGCTCAACGATCGGAAGCTCCATGGTCGAACGAAGCTCGACGATCTGAGCGCCCATCGTCGAACGTCGATCGACGATTTCAATATGATTTTCAAAATCATAATCAATTCCATAGAAACCTAAATGAGAATAGAAACCCTAGGTTTGTTGACCCATCATCAGCATGGAGAATCCCACCTAGGAGATCTCACCCACTAGGTTAGCCTTATATTTCCAGTTTTTCTTATGTGAAAAACAAGGGACCCAAGGTTACCTGGGTCCACTCTGTCTAAATAATTGTCTTGCAGGTGAAGGCCTATCCAATCACTCAAAATAAGTGGTATTTGGATAGTGGATGCTCTAAGCATATGACAGGAAATAAAGATCTACTGTCAAAGTTCAAAGCTAAGCTTGGCCCAAAGGTTATCTTTGGAGACTCCAGCTGTGGTCAGACAGAAGGCTATGGCAAGATCACAATTGGAGCAGTTACTTTCAAGAGAGTTGCTTATGTCAATGGACTGAAGCATAATCTGATTTCAGTCAGCCAGCTATGTGATGCTGGCTACCAGGTTTCATTTTCTAATTTCTCTTGCAATATTACTTTAAATAATAATGTTGTTTTAGTAGGTATTAGAATAGGTAATATCTATTTAGTAGATTTTAATTCATCTCATTCTGAAATCTGCCTGTTTAATGAAGTAACCCTTAATAATAATTCCCTATGGCATAAAAGGCTTAGTCATGTAAACCTTAAAAATATATCTAGGTTATCTAAGCACAACCTTGTTAGAGGTTTACCTTCTTGCCCCAACAAGAAGGAGAACCTATGCAAGGCTTGTCAGCTAGGCAAGCAAACCAAGAATTCTTTTAAATCTGTAAATAAAAGTGATTCTCCTAGAATCCTGTATTTATTACATTTGGACCTTTTTGGCCCAATAAATGTACAGAGTTTAGGAGGGAAGTATTACACTTTAGTAATTGTAGATGACTTCTCTAGGTTCAGTTGGGTTTTCTTTTTGAGAACTAAGTCTGATAACTTCAAAGCCCTTACAGACTTTCTATTATGTGTGCAGACTGAGTACTCTACTCATGTGGCCTTGATCAGAAGTGATCATGGTACTGAGTTTGACTCTCTTCTCATGCAAGAATTCTGTGAGAGAGAAGGTATCAAACATAGCTTCTCAGCTCCTAGAACTCCCCAACAAAATGGGGTAGTTGAAAGGAAGAATAGAACACTAATTGAAGCTGCTAGTACATTGTTGGCAGATGCTAACATGCCTCTATCCTATTGGGCAGAAGCTGTTAGTACAGCCAACTATGTCTTGAATAGAAGTTTGATACACAAACTTAAGTGTAAAACTCCTTATGAGTTGCTTAAAGGAAAGAAACCAAAAATTAATTACTTTAGAGTTTTTGGCTGTATTGTTTATATTCATAATAATAATAAAGAATATATTAAAAAATTTGAAGCAAAAGCTTCAATGGGAATCATGCTTGGATATTCCCAAGTAAGCAAAGCTTATAAGGTTTATAACAAATCTACCTGTAAGATAGAAGAATCTGTGCATGTGACTTTTGATGAGTCTCAGATGTTTTACAAGGAGAAGGAAAATTCTCCTTCCTCAAGTTCATTGCAGGTACATGATGCCCCTCAAGAAATTCTTCAACTATCAACTCTTCAGATCACTGAACCAGACAGTGATGAAGACATTACTGAAGCTGTTGAAGCTGTTGTTGTACCACCAACAGTAGATCAAATTCCTCCTGAGGAATTAATCACAACTGTTGCTAAAGATCACATCCCACCTGCTGATATTGTCACACTTAGAGATCATCCCACATCTCAAGTGATTGGAGACATATCAGCTGGTGTGCAAACAAGACACCAATTAAGACAGGATGTGATGCATGCTTGTTTCCTCTCACAGGTTGAGCCCCTCACCTTTAAAGATGCAGAGCTAGATCCCCACTGGATCATTGCAATGCAAGAGGAGCTCAATCAGTTTGAGAGATGTAAATTTTGGACTTTGGTTCCAAGACCTAAAGGCCAACTGATCATAGGCACCAAGTGGGTGTATAGAAACAAGTTAGATGCAAATGGAATTATAGTAAGGAATAAAGCTAGGCTTGTAGCTCAGGGCTACAGATAGGAGGAAGGTATAGACTATGACCAAACCTTTGCTCCTGTTGCAAGGCTAGAAGCAATAAGGATCTTCTTGGCCTATGCAGCCTTCATGAAGTTTAAGGTGTTCCAAATGGATGTCAAAAGTGCATTCCTAAATGGTGAGCTTAAGGAAGAGGTGTTTGTTGAACAACCATCAGGGTTTGTTTCTTCAACTCAGCCTTCTCATGTTTTTAAGTTGCAGAAAGCTCTTTATGGACTAAAGCAAGCTCCTAGGGCCTGGTATGAGACCTTAGCTAGTTTCCTGTTAGAGCACAACTTTACTAGGGGAGTAGTTGATAGAACCCTTTTCGTCAAGCATCACAAGGACACAATCCTGTTAGTTCAGGTGTATGTAGATGATATTATTTTTGGCTCCACTGATCCCAAACTGTGCAAAAAGTTTTCCAACTTGATGCATTCCAAGTTTGAGATGAGTAGCATGGGTGTGCTGTCTTACTTTCTTGGTCTCCAAGTTAAGCAAGATGCTGATGGTATCTTCATCTCCCAATCCAAATATGCCAAGGAATTGGTAAAGAAATTTGGGATGGCTGATGCTTCAGCAATGCCTACACCCATGGCTACTAATGTAGTTATTGATTCTGATGATCACGGCAAGCCAGTTGATCAAAAGAATTATAGGGCCATTGTTGGTTCCCTATTATATCTAACTGCAAGTAGGCCAGATATAATGTTTGCTACATGCCTTTGTGCTAGATTCCAGGTCAACCCCAAAGAATCTCATCTGATTCTTCTAAAGAGAATCTTGAGATACCTGAAGGGATGTCCAGATCTAGGACTTTGGTACCCAGCTGAGTCAGAATTTGAATTAATTGGATATTCTGATTCTGATTATGCTGGTTGCAGAGTTGACAGGAAGAGCACCTCAGGAACTTGCCAGTTCCTGGGAGAGAGATTGGTCTCTTGGTTCTGTAAGAAGCAGGCTTCTGTCTCAACTTCAACTGCAGAGGCTGAATATATAGCAGCTGCCAGTTGTTGTTCACAGATCCTGTGGATTCAAAACCAGCTTGTGGATTATGGTTACTCACACAAGAACACCAAGATCATGTGTGATAGTACCAGTGCTATCTCAATTGCACAAAATCCAGTGCACCACTCTAGAACCAAGCACATTGAGATTAGGCACCATTTCCTGAGAGATTGTGTGGAAAAGAACAAGATCTGTCTTGAGTTCATATCCACTGAGTTTCAGAGAGGTGATATATTCACCAAGCCTTTAGATGAACAGAAGCATCTGTTCTTTTTAGTTCAACTAGGCATGATTAATGGACGAGACTAAGTGTGACTATATCTGCCTATGTTGAAATCTGCTTGAAGATCGTCGAACGATGATCGAAGATCGTCGAACGGATTAAGCTTATCGTCGACCTCTGGTTAATGATAGCTTATCTGTTTGAAGATCGTCGATCGACGTTCGACCATCGTCGAACAGGTTGAGCTCATCGTCGATCGCTGAACGACGACAGCTTGTTGCTGGTGAAGCCAGAAATAGCCGAACGATGGTTCGACTACTCTGCTTCTGGGCCGATCGTCGAACGACCGTTCGACTATCGGGTCAAGTATCTTTTTAATAGATCGACTATTCCCGGTCTAATATAAAGTCGATAGTCGACCTAGGTTAAAAGATCTTGTGTTTTATCGTCGACGGAGCGTGCCCTTTCGCATTCTGCTTTCCCGCTTGCGATTTCCGGGCGTTTCGTCTTCTTCGTTCTCTGCAGCTTTCTCGAGCTTCCTCCAGCGAATCCATGGCGGTTTCCCCAGCAGTTCTAGCCGTCGTGAAGTTTGATACAGGATTTAGCGTGGATTTCGACGCATTCAGCAGCTGTGATGCAGGAATAGTAGAAGTTCTACAGCTATGCAGGGATCAGGGATTAGAAAAGTTAATGTCCGCAAGGATTAAGATCAACATTCCAGAAATCAAAGAATGGGCTTTCACGTCGTCTTCCACAGACGAATCGATGATCGGTACCATCGGCGGAGAAGAGGTAATCCTGACTCCGGCCGTTTTATCTGATGTTTTTGGTTTAGTTAATGGTGACGAGGATTATGAGCAAGATGCTCAGGAATTCGGAAGAATGCTGGTTGAGCTGGGACATGCTGAGGGCATTCCCACGAAGCTGCTCAAAGTGAATTTTCCTTTCAAGATCAAGTTCCTGGCTGAGTTAGTAGGAAAAGTGCTCCTGGGTAAGCACTCTGCCCACGACAATATAACAAGGCAGCAATTCGCACTCATGTGTGCGATTGTTAATCGAAAAAGGATCAATTGGGCAGCAGTTGTGTTTGATTTAATCAGGAAAAAGACTGGTAAGAAGGAAGTCACCCTAGGAAGGGTCATTGGAATTTTCCTTAAAGAAAAATTCCCCCAGCTGCTGAGTTCAACTGCAACAACAATCAATGCGAGCAAGAAGATGGACCCCAACTTGTTCTCTAAGTGGAAGAGAACGTTTGTGAAACCTGCTCCAGCAACATTTGAGGACACAAGGACTGAATCAGTCGCTCCTCACCATGTTGAAGCTGGTTCAGCTCTTCCTTCCTCCTCCTCTGCATTGCTGTCTGCCTCAGTTGAAGTTCCATCAACTTCAGCTGAAGTACGACCTTCTTCCTCTGCTTCTCCAGAAACAACTACGGTTGTTCCTCTTTCTCCTCCAGCTTCTCCTCTACCTGCTCATCTGGCTAGGATATCTGCTCCTAGCTTTGATTTGTTAGGATCAGAGAGAATTCCTACTCCTCCGTTATCTCCCGTTCATTCCCCAGTTCATTCCCCAATTAACTCTCCTGCTCCATCACCTGCTCCATCTCCTGCTCGATCCCCTGTCCACACCATTTCTCATCCCAGCACCACTACCATATCTGCTGCAGCTCCATCCACCTCACATCCTTCATCTATTGAGATCTCTCCTGAGCTTATTTCCCGCATTGTGGAGCTGATTACCCCCTCAATCAAAACCATGATTGAAGAGGCAATCGCTCCCCTTGCAGCCTCCATTGATCTCTTATCTGCCTCCATCAAATCCCTTTCAAAATCTGCTGAGCCATCTTCCTCAAGGGGCCTGGTTTCAGTATCTACTGAAATCAGGCAGGGGGAGATGTTCAATGAAGATGCCTCAGACCATCCTGCCTCCCCTCCAGCTATAAAAGATACAGTCATGTCTGCCCAGGAAGAATTTGCTCAAGCTGAGATAGAAATAGTTCCAGATGCTGTAATGACTGCCCAGGAAGAAATAGCTCCTGTTGAGGAAGAAATAGCTCCAGCCCAGGAAGAATCTGCTCCTGCTGAGAAAGAAATAGCTCCAGTTTTGTCTGATAAGGAAATAGCAGATGGAATCTTGCTATCTGAGATTGCAGTTAAAGTCTGCTTAGAAGATCTTACCTCTCCTGTGATTGCTAGATTCCTAGAAGGAATTATAACTTCATATCTGAATGAATCATGGGAGATGGTTAAGTATGAAGGTAACTCTTTCATTCGTTTTGTTGATGAGTCGATTAATTTGATAGTTTGTGAATACCTTGAGGGGATGATTATCGCTTATTTAGCAGATATGTATTCATAATTTTACAGATGTTATTAAAGAAGATTTAGCTGCTCAGATCATAGCAGTTGTCTCTGAAGCTGATCCAAGTGTTTCTGATACTCAAGTAGATCCTGAATTAGAATCCTTTTTAGATAATAAAGAAGATGAGTCTGAGAAAGATGAAGTCAAAGTTGACTCTCCTGTTCTGAATTTGGAAGAAGCTCAAGCAAGAGCAGCCTGGGATTTAAGAGTACAATCTTTAAAAGAAAAGGAAAAAGATCTGCAAGTTGAAAAGTCAACCATCTGGGATGACTCTCCAGGGTTGGACTTAGATTCCCTTCTGTTGGGGTTTGTCTCCACAATGCCTCAGATTTGTAGGAGGTCAGACCTTGAACTAAGATGAATTAAGGTGTATTTGATGCTGTGTTTAAGTTGTATGTGTGCAGGTCCTTAATGCCAAGTGTAGACCAATGTCAGTCTATAATGGGTCACCAAACACAGGACCATACAATGTAATCCCTCATTGTGTGATCCAAAGTGTTGGCCCATGTATAGCCTCTCTATTGGGATACACTTCCTTCATGCACTTGGATTGATGGACAGAAGCATTGGAGCAAATTTCCTCATAGAATTTTTCTAAGTCCCTAATACTCGAGTAACCCCTTATGATACTCGAGTATCAGGCTTAATACTCGAGTAGTTAGTAAGACATACTCGAGTAGTTAGAGATACTCGAGTAGTCAGTTAGACTTACTCGAGTAAGGTCTTAATACTCGAGTAGTCTGTGTCCCTTACTCGAGTAGTTAGTGAGATACTCGAGTAATCAGTTTGGCTTACTCGAGTAGGGTCTGAATACTCGTGTAGATATATCTATACTCGAGTAGTTAAGTTAGTCACTCGAGTAAGTTCTTTTCATACTCGAGTAAGTAACTTGATACTCGAGTAAATCATGTTTGATACTCGAGTAGATCTTTTTTCTTCTCTTCTCTGCAAGTTCAAAGTACTGATACTCGAGTAAATACCCTGATACTCGAGTATGTGTTTTCTGATACTCGAGTAAATACCCTGATACTCGAGTACGTGTTTTCTGATACTCGAGTATAACTTCTGATACTCGAGTAAGTTTTCTCTATACTCGAGTATATCTTCTGATACTCGAGTAAGTATGTTCATACTCGAGTAATTGATCTTTGATACTCGAGTAAATTCTTCCATACTCGAGTAATTGACTCTGATACTCGTGTATGTAAACGTTTCTCGAGTATACAATTCTGATACTCGAGTATACCATTTTTGATACTCGAGTAATTCATTCTTCTCTCCTGTATTTCTCTCTTTCTATACTCGAGTATACTACTTCTTGCTACTCGAGTAATCCATCTCTCCATACTCGTGTATATCCTCCATTACTCGAGTATCGCAGTCAACTTCTCCAGAATTTTTCTAAGTCCATTTTCATCATAAGTATTTTGAATCTGTCAATTCTGATTGGTCCACGTGTCATCATTAATCAATATTATGACCGTTGGAACCCACCTATAAATAGGTCTTTTCAGAAATGACTTTTAAGCGTTATTACAGAAATATTCTTTTTAAGAAAGAGAAATTCCGTGAACCCTAATTTCACGCCGCCGCCATTGCCGTTCACGGAAGAAGAAGAAAAGTTTGGATCGCGACCTTCGTTTTCATCGATCTTTTCTCCAGCGATCCAGAAGAAAGAGAATCACTCGATCTTGCCGAGCCTTGAAGATTCCAGATCTACTTTCTCGATCGAGGTGGTTCTAGATCTCAGATTCGTGGATCTTTCTCTAGTCGTCTTCTACATTTTCTGATCAAGCCGAAGTTCCTAAAGAAGAAGACAGATCCAGATCCAGATCTGATAGTGTGTTTGTTTGTAATCACAACCAATATTTTTGTAGGAGTTTTAATTCTCCGAGATTTGTAGGAAGTTTTGTCTTCCGAGTTTTTGTAGATCCGTTTTGGGATCGAGATTTGTAGGAACGTGGTTCCGAGGTGTAGGATTGTTTTCAATCCGAGATAGTGGAGTAGCCGAGTCTAGTAATTTGCTAGATCGGTGAGGAAAGTGGACGTACCCAAGATTGGGGAACCACTATAAATCTCTTGTCTTCTGTGATTGCTTGATATTTGCTGTGTTAGTTTTTAATTCCGCATTTGACACGCATTTCACCTATTCACCCCCCTCTAGGTGATTTAGGCTAACAACTTAGACCTCTCACCTTCTGGCTCTGGATGCCATGGAAGAGGAAAGAGAAAAATCTGCTTCAAAGCTTAAAGAGAAGGCTGTTTCAGAAGCCTATGATCCTTATGAAAATCCTCCCTCATCTCATTCTGATGATGATGATGATTCTGATGTTTCTGAGAAGTCAAAGAGAAAGAAAGCTGCCTCAAAGAAAAGAAAAGCTGCTCCTCCTCCACCTCCCAGTAAGGATAGTGATACTCCTTATTATATCTTGAAGGGCATTGACCCTAAATCCAAGGAATTTCAGCATTGGATGAGGTTTTCAAAGAATCAGCAGAAAGAAAGAAAAAGAACTAAGAGGTATGATAGTCCTGTCTCAAGATGGACTCCCAGAGGTCCTCCTCCTCCACCTCCTGGTGCAGAAGCCTCTGGGAACCTATCAGCTAATCCTGCTGCCTCTTCTGGAAGATCTGCGTCTTTTCAGCCCCAGCCAAGACAAGGTTATCAAAGCTCACAAGGCAAATCATTTTATGGTTCTCAAAGACAAATGAAGGAGACTGTGGTTCAAAGACCAACCTTTTCCCCACCTCCTTCTCCAAAGAAGAGAATTACATCTCCAACACCAGTTCAGACTGAGGAAATTGTTTCAAAAGGTAAATAGTTTACTTTGTTCTAAAATTTCTAGCAAGAACCCCTTTTGCTAAGTATACTCTAATGTCTTATCTAGTTATTCAAGATAAAATAGCTGATGCTGCTTCTCCTGAGCCTGTGTATGAAAATCCTGAGCTCGATCCTAACTTTAGGATGGCTCGCTTTCAAGAACTAGTTGGAGCAGCCCAAATAAGAAAAGCTAGAGCAGAAGGAAAAGATGCGACTGGTCTAACTACCATATCTGCTTACAGAAAGAAAGAATTTGAGAAGTTCCAGGTTAATCCTGAGATTTTTGATCCATCAAAATATATGGAAAAACATCTTGAAGCAGTAGTCCCAAGAGCTACAGAGCTGAAGATCATTGGTGCGCGGGACCTGAAAATGTCAAAGAAAGAATCTGATGATCCCTTAAGGAAAATCTCTTTTGTTTCTAGCTCTTCTGTTTCTAAGCCTGACTCTGTTGATCCATAGTTCGATTAACTGCTATGCTATATTTGTTTATCTGTTTGATAATCTGCTAGTTAATTCTTAAATCTTTGCTGTATTATTTTATTGCTCTTTAGCTAGCTTTATGTTTTAGATGTTGAGAGACTTAACTCAAATAGGGGGAGATTGTTGGTACCCTAGTTTTGATTTGAGTTTAGTCCTCTCCTTTGTGCCCCTTGACCCAAGAAATACTTATGGTCAATGGTTAGGAGTCTAGCTGTAGAGTCCTCACTTTTCTAGATTGAGAATTTGGTTAAGTAGTTTTTTCGTTCGACGATAGTCGAACGCCGCTCGACTATCGTCTATCGGCTGATCGACGATCGTCTATCAGTTGGTCGACGCTTTGTCTGCATTGATAGTTCGACTATCTGTTGATAGTTCGACTATCTGTTTTGCGCTGATAGTTCGACTATCTGTTGATAGTTCGACTATCTGCTTGGCGAGGTAGTTCGACTATCTGTTCTGATAGTTCGACTATCTGATAGTTCGACTATCTGTTGATAGTTCGACTATCTGTTTCGTTTTGATAGTTCGACTATCTGTTGATAGTTCGACTATCTGATCCGCTTTGATAGTTCGACTATCTGTTGATAGTTCGACTATCTGTTTCGTCTTGATAGTTCGACTATTTGTTGATAGTTCGACTATCTGTTGTCTTTGATAGTTCGACTATCTGTCCTGATAGTTCGACTATCTGGTAGTTCGACTATCTGCTGATAGATCGACTATCTGGTTTGTTTTGATAGTTCGACTATCTGTTGATAGATCGACTATCTGTTTTCTGAGGTAGGTCGACTATCTGCTTGATAGGTCGACTATCTCTGTGCGCTTGATAGTTCGACTATCTGTCCTAGATAGATCGACTATCTGATAGTTCGACTATCTGTTCTGATAGTTCGACTATCTGCCGGGGTAGTTCGACTATCTTCTTCGATAGGTCGACTATCTGGATCGTTCGACTATCTGCCCGATAGTTCGACGATCTCCGTGCGTCGTTCGACGATCTTCGAGGGTCGTTCGACGTTTTCTGTCTGCCTTTGTATTTTGTATTTATTTATTATATTTAATTAATTAATACATTTTCTGGCACATTATTTTAAGCTGTATGATAAAATAACCAGGCAATATTTGCTCCATCTCTTTTGCCTGAGTCAAATCTTTTTAAGATAAAGTTGTTTGTCTTATTAGCTGTCATTATAAACTACTTTATCTATTGTCAGCCCTTTATAGCCGTTAGACTGAAAAGTCTTCTTTTGCTATAAAGAGATTATTTCTGATGTGACTTTATTTAGTCCTTCTGTTATTTGTTTTAAGCCTGCAGCTTCTTAGAAAGAGGTTCATTCCTTTTATAGAATGTTTTGCTGCAGAGTTGTTTCTGTCTTCTTGATATTTACAGCCCAGGTCTCAAGGCTCAGAAGAAGACAAATAATTCAAATGGAAGAGAGCCGTTGCTTGCTGATGATTATAAAAAGGACCCTTTGAAGAAGGATTCAAGCTAGTGTTACACATATTCTCAAGCACTCAAGCCTTCATCAAGTTCAAGCTTCCTGCTCTCAGCAATTTCCATCTAAATGAGAAGTGTTAAGATCTTCATCTCTTCTTCACCTGAGTTCTCCTGCTGTCAGGAAGTTCAAACTCAGAGTTCCTTTGAAGAAGAAGAAGAAGAAGATAGCTGCTTGAAGATCTTTGATTTTATTATTTATTTTCTTCCTGTAGCTTTTCCTTCAGAACTTTCTGAAGAGTTTTCTGCACTGAAGCAAGACTTCACCTGGACATCTTTGAGCCAGGGGGAGCCTTGATTCTTTAGAGCATTCTAGCTCAGTGCAAGTTTTTGTGCTTCTCTAATCTTTGTAAAATAGAGAAGACATCTTAACCTTCTTCCCCCTCCTGTACAGGGTTATTACTCCCTTCAAAAGTATCCCTTGGTGGCAGGGCACCTGATCAAAAACCTGTGCTTGGTTTTTAGACACCTGATCAAAAGTCTAAAGGGTTTCTGGATCTACCTGAAGCAGATCCTGTTGGTGGCAGGGCACCTGATCAAAAACCTGAGTGGATTCCTACCGTGTGGGTAGAAGAGTGGACGTACCCAAGTTATTTGGGGAACCACTATAAATTTCCTTGTGTCGTCTGGATTCCATTGTTTAATTCCTGCATTGTGGCTGTGATTAGATATAACTAGGTTGCTAGTTGCTGATTAGGTTTTCCAAGCTTAACTGTAATTACAGTTAGCTTGTGTTTGTACACATCACTTGTGTTAGGCTTTAAGGTTAAATCAATATCTATAATCTTTTCATTCCGCACTTCACTCCAAGGGAGCTGGGTAGACTATTAAGTTTTGTCTGTGCAAAATTTGATAACTCTATTCACCCCCCCCCTCTAGAGTAGTATCTATCCCTTCACTTTCACACTGAGAATAGGTTCTTTTCCATACCCGGTACATGATTGACACTCCTCAAGGTGAGGGGACCATTATCACTACCTAAATAAATAACACCCTCCTTCTCGATTGCATGAATAGTATCATCAATATTTATGATAGCTTCGTTACCTAAGAACGTCTGCAGAGATGAGAACTTCGACTCATCCCCGATGAGGTAGTGACTGCACCCCGAGTCCACTATCCAGTCATCTTTGTAGTCGATGGTGTACAAGGCATGGACACGCATGCCCGTCATGAACGCATTCCCCCATCCGACTTCCTCAGCACTAGAACCAGCTTCCTCTTTATCTACAACATGCCATGGTTGTAACTTGACCTTATGGTCCTTTCTTAAAGTGACTCGATTGGTTGTACCTATAGCACCTCAACCCTTCCTTCTTCTTCCATTCACGCTTAGGAGTATAGCTCCTCTTTTGTTGATATGAAGTTGAAAGGCCATCACCAGCACCAGGCTTCTTCTTCTTCTCCCATCTCTTCTTCTTCCCTGAGAAGAGCGCATCACTACCTCCTTCAGAGATAGTGACTCCAGCCATCTGTTTATCAAAGCTCTCCTGTAAAGCCAGTAGGTTCTACAGCTCCAGTAAAGATGGCTGAGTGGCCCATCCTTGAATAGAAGTAACAAAGGACACATACTCCTTCCACAAACCACGGATTATGTGCCTCTTCAGCATCGCTTTCGAAATAGGTTAATCAAGGTCCAACGTTCAAATCTCAGTGCATAAGTTCTTCATCTTCAGGAAGAACGTTGAGATGGGCATATCTCCTTGAGTGGCTCTCGCCAACTCATTCTCCAGGAATTGTGGCCGAGCTACATTCTTCCTATTGAACAACCCATCGAGGGATGTCCAAATCTCCACAGTTGACATACATCTAATGATGTGGTCAAAGAGTTCCGGTGAGATAGCCCGCTTGAGAGTAAACTCTGCCTTTGCATTTGTCTTTCTCCAAGCTCTCACTGCTTCAGCATTGCCAGTAATAGCAGTAACTTCTTGCATGTCATCTCCACAGACGACCTCCCACGGGTCCTTGCCTAGAAGGTAGCTTTACATACATGACTTCCACTTCTTGAATTTAGTCGATGTAAGAAGCTAAATTCCAAGACCCCTTGAAAATCCTCCTTCCATAGAACTATCACTGGTTCACATAGACTTCCAGAATTAATAAAGCAAACAGACGGTTGATCACTGCTCAAGCCTCTGTTCCCTCTGATACCATGTAAAAAATTATGAACCGCGGAAAATGGGAAATCAAGCGCATGAACACTCAACCTATCTGAAGCAAAAAAAACCAGATGCACTAGAAGTGCAAGAAACCTTGTACTATCAACAATCTTTACAATGCGAGGTATGCATGGAGAGACATGATTCATCGATGTACCCTGATGGAAGAAAAAATAAGAAATACAAAAACTAGTTGCGCGATCTCAATGAGAAGTCGCCAACTCTGCCATGCTTCCTACGGAGTCCGCTGAAGCTGCCAAGCCGCCAGACCGCAACCTAGCTGCGCGGACAACCCGTTATTCTAAAGCTGAAAAAACTATCCGCTAATCCACAAGCCGTCTAACTGCGAGGTCTCCTAGCCGCTAGATCTCCGTGAACTGCTGCTACCGAACTGAACAAGCCGCCAGAGGCGAACAACTTATTAAATTGGGAAAAAGGTTGTCGAAGAAGAAGACCGCCTAGTCGTATGTTGCGACCTGCTGCTAAACACTTGTTGCTAACCGTAGAGTCTGCAATGTCCCTGACCGAAGTCAGAACCAAGTCCCTGGCTTTCCAGCGTTATCCGCACAACCTGCACATCACAAACCGGTAAACTCTCCAAATCGCGCGAATAAAAATTCTTGTCCGCAGCAACTACCCGAGCTCACTTTATAACATCCCATTTTGTTCTAGACTCCTCACACATATTTTGTGTCAAGGGAATTGACTCAGGCTCGGGAAGCGTCGAGTGAGTCGACTAGACTCGATAAATATAACAGATTTTTTTACTTAGAATAATTCTAAAACCTGAAGTCATCGAGTGCATTTAGTGCACTCAATTCCATTTGACGAATTATATTAAGTCGTTGAGTGGACTCAACACCACTCGACGAAATTGGACTTAGAATGTTTTCTAGACTCAGGGCATCGAGTGCGTTGAGTGCACTCAACGCCATTCGACGATTTATACTGAGGCATTGAGTGGACTCAGCACCACTCGACGAAATTGGACTTGGAATGTTTTCTGGACTCATGGCATTGAGTGCGTTGAGTACACTGGACGCCATTTGACGAATTATGTTGAGGCGTAGAGTGGACTCAACACCACTCAACGTATTGTACTTAGAATAGTTTATGGAAGTTGAGGCGTTGTGTGAAGTCAATGCGGAATTGAGTGGTCTCAACACCACTCAACTATATTTTGACTGATGTTTGCATTGAGTGGAGTACATGCGGCATTGAGTGGTCTCAATGCCACTCAACGCTTTTGAATTAGAAATACTCTGGATGATTGGGGTGTTGAGTGAAGTCAAAGTGGTGTTGAGTGGTCTCAACGCCACTCAACGCTTTTTACTTAGTTGTTCTGAGGCATGTATGCATCGAGTGCATTGAGTGCACTCGACGCCACTTGACAATTCGTTGAGTGATGATTACCTGCTCAACGACTTTTGACTTAGAGTAATTCTTGAGTCCTATTGGCGTCGAGTGCGATAAGCGCACTCGACGCCACTCGACAATTCGTCGAGTAAATAAGGCACACTCAAAGATTTTGACTTAATGTATTTTTGGCTCAGTCTGCTTGTTGCCACATGCATTGTCTAAACCGGATTTTCGGGATTTGCGCCAAATGACTTAAATTGGACACGTCTTTTCAAAAGGACATATTTAATGTAATAATAGGCGGTCTAATGTTAGGGTGACACGTGGCGGGGCAACTTAACCCTAATTCTCATTATAAAAAAGAGACTTACGGAAAGCCTATCCGTCACTTCGCCATTTTTTCCAAGCAGTTATCCTTGCCGAACCCAACGAAGAAGGAGATTGCCAGAGTAAAATCTTTTGGAGGAAAGTCTTCCCTTCCTCTTCCCCATAAAGAAATACACCAACAAGGAGAAATATGTTGTCAAGGAGAGTGACAAGATCCATTGTCGAAAACGTCGGAAATAAGGTGAGTTTCCTACTCTCTCCCTTGGTACTATACTTGTAATTATTTTCTAGGAGTGATGCCGACTAAAAAGAGTTTGACTTGTGAGATGATGATATCCTAGGTAGAGACCATTCTAGGGCTTGTGCCCTAGATATTTGATGTCTTCAACCTCTCCTCTCGCTTTGTGAAGATGATGGACTTGGTTTTGTGAAGAGAAATGGTCTATTGAGGGTGAATAAGGGAGGAGGAAGTTCTGCATATAGTTTTGATTAAATGTCTAGAGGAAGAAGATGGACCGATGTCGTTCATCTTGCTTTAAGATGCATACAGATATCTATTTCTGTGCGCAGCGAACTTCAAGGCCATTTTTTGGTATGTAACAGCTTGATTTGGGCTTTCGACTAAACATGAAAGTCGTAGCCATCAGAAAGACCTTTACAACGAATGGTTAATTGTTTTCATATGAGTCATGTGGACTCGGGAATGTCCAATCGAAGTTGTTGTATAGTCATGTCTTAAGTACATGTTGTTCTCGGGTTAGTGTAGATCCGGGTTCGATTTTGGAAGATAGGTCATAATAAAATGACATTGAGATTTGCTGAACTTAATTTATGGATGTTTGTGATAAACAAGGACTGATGGGATAAATCCTCAAGAAAGTAAATAAGGTTGAGGTTTTGGTAAACTTAGTCTATACGTAATCGTGAAAAACAAATGGTTTGGTGGAACACGATTATACCAACGGTTTGAAGGAGTTTGACAAACAAATGGTTTGTGTAAGATAGTGAGCAAATAGATTGATACGTTTGATTGTACAAATGATATTCCTGTGGAAGCATAATTGATTGTGAATACTTGACTTTAAGAAGGAATTGGATAGGTTAATGCATAGTTGTATGGTAGGATGATTAATGGAATGTGTATAAGAGCCCACTGCCTAGATTTGTGTCTCCCTGCGGGTAGCAATGTGGGTTTGGTATGTTATATAAGGTGGATTACCACCTGTGTAAATGATAAACCTTGGTGTGGAAGGGAAATGTGGAAGGGTTGGAAGTGCGTGTTGATAAAGGACTCGACGAGGAGCCCTTGTATGCTGTTGAGCACGGGACGTGAATAATAAGAAGGGACTCAGTGTGGAGCCCTTGGGTGTTATTGAGCATTGGATTGTTGATGGCATGGCCATGTGATATTGCATGCTATGTGAGTTGACACACGGTGTCATAATCCTGGGTTAAGTATAGTGTGGCAGGTCTACGGGCTCGCCAATCGTCACACTGACGGGAGTTGATAGATAGACTTTGGGCAGTTGGGCTTGGTCCTCAGTGCACATTCTTGGGGCTCCTTCCGTGCCAATTGGACGAATAGGCTATGTCCTCGGTGCTCATAACTGAGGCCGTTTCCGTGCCACACCAGTAGGCCAGTTTGGGTTGTGTTCTTGGTGTACATCTACCCAAGACCCCTCTGAGCCATAGTACACATGTGAGCTCCGTTGTTGTGTTCTTAGCATGATGGTGTACGGAGGCCTAGGCTTGGTAGTGTGGATGCCCGCCTAGTAGTGGAAAGCCCATTCCACTGTCACCGTCTGGCCACGACGGATGACACCTGAGAGGTTAGCTACCTGCTCAGAAAGTGGGAACTACAAGTCTGTGTCGACATAGTAATTGTATGTGTGTGAGCATGGGTGAGTCATCATAAGTCATTTATAACAAAGCATTTCTTCACATAAGATCCTTATCTTATAAGTTTGTATGAACACTCTTATATGATAAGTTTATTTACTGTTAAGCCGATCCTTAACTTATATGTCTGTATGGACATTCATATAAGTTAAGTTACTTCCTGTTGTAGGATCATACTTATATACTGTTATTGATATTAGAAATGTTAGAGTAGATTGTTATACTCACTTGTTTTACATGTTGGATACTCTGATATTGATTATTCTTATACCACCTGCTTGTACTACTGCTCACATATATATATTGTACCCTTTTTTCCTTTCTCCGCCCGGTGCCTAAGAGTCGTCGGTGGAGCGGATGTGATAGCCACTTAATCTTTATGACTAACGGTTGCTACGTCTTCTCTTTAGAAGGAAACCCAGTTGCAGGTCTTGTAGAAGGGCAACCAGGCCAGGATGACAGGGTGTGAAGTGATGATACATTCACTTTTGTTAGTGATTGATGTGAGTTTTTGAGTGACTCATTTTGTAGCCTTCTTGGCATGATGTACTCTGATATTATAGAAGGCTTGGTTGCTTATTTTTATTTGATGTATTTAGACTATATACTTATATGGATTTTGACTTCTGTTTATATTCTTATGTTGGGTTGGCAATGATGATATTGGTTTTAGCCGGCAGGATAGGCGTCTTGTGGTACAGGTCAATTCGTGAGTTAGCGCTACTATAAGACGGCTATTTTGGGCATAATGACTCCCCGCGGTCGTGTCTTGTGAGAGGAAATTAACTTTAAGAGAATTAACTTTTGAAAATACAGAGCTTCATCTTCTTCCTCTCGACCTAGTTGCAGAGCATGAAGTTGTTCATTCTATTGATCTGAAAGTTCAAGGAAGTTGGCTGCTGACCTACATAACTTCAACACCAAGTTCAGAGAGCCTTCTCTCTGAGGTAGAAGAAGGAACAAAGCAATCCCTAGCTGTAGTGACTTCACAGCTGAAGCAGAACTAATCTTGAAGATCCATTCTTGGAGCTATGAAGAAGATAGGTATGAATCATTTCAGTTTGGGAAAAGGCAGACTCAGAGATTGTTTCTCTGTAGTCATTCATCAACACCAACCAACCTTTCAATTATAGGATCAGTACTGATCTGAGTGTAAGCCTGTTCTAGGAGGGGGGTCTTACAAATTATATCATATTGCAAAGATCCTCAACTAAAGAAGTCATTGAACAATGGTGCCACCCCCGTTTGATTGGTCAATGTGCGGACAAACTGACATAGCGGAAGCAGTGGTGTGCCCATATGTAATTCACACTAAGTTTGTCCAGTCATGACCCTATGATTAGCCAACCTGACCTTAGGTTTGTACCTTTTGTGCAGATCACAGCTAATGTAGAGCTAGTAGAGGGATCTCCCTCCCCTTCTGTACCCACTCAGTTTCAACTGTCAGAGCTAGGACAGACGCTCTCGGCTATTTTGGACATGTTTATGGCTCAAAGGTCTCCGATGTAACAGCAAGCCCCGAGCTCTAATTGGTTAAGCACATTTCGGGCTCTCTCTTCACCTGCCTATCATGGGACAGAGTAGATCGTGCGTACAGAGGAATGGCTCGACTTAGTGCAAGAACTAAGGTGGGAATCCGATGTCCAACCAATATGGTTGTGACATTAACCGTGTCAGTATTGGAATCCCATTCCAAGAGGTGGTGGAAGTCCCTCATGGGCTCCACCTTTCAAGGTCGAGTGTACACGGAGATTAGTTGGAGTGAGTTTTCGGAAGGCTTCTTAGAACACTTCATCCCTTCTACTGCTCGGGATGAACTTGAAGAAAGATTCCTACAGCTGAAACAGGGATCCAAGAAAGTTACAAAATATCAGCGAGAGTTTCAGCATCTCGCAAGGTTTGTTGATGCATACAAGTTGAATGACAGGAGGTATGCTAAGCAATTCTACAAAGGCTTCTGGGATCCCCAGAGGCAAGCCATTTTGTTTATAGCGGACTTGAGTTTGGCTGAGATCATCGACATGGCGAAAAGGCTGGAGGCAGATCATTTGGGGAGTGGTAAGAGACCCGCTGAAGAGGTAATGGAAGCAGGCCCCAGCTATAGGAGGAGGCAGGATAACAGAGGAAGAGGAAACAATAGAGGCGCGGGTCGCTTCCGTCAGAATTTTAGGATGGAGCATTCGGCCCCGCAACCAGCACTACCTCCACTACCAAAGATTTACTCGCAACTCAGGGAGCAGCATGAGCGAGTTTGCTTCTAGTGCAATCAGCCGAGCCACATCCGGTGCTTTTTCCCACAGCTAGGTGGAAATGCTCCCCTTGCTCTTCCTCCGACAGCTCCACGAGGATGGCGACATATGCGTAGTCGAGGACTACGAGGAAGGAACCCCAAACCTACTCGGGATCAGGTGTTTGCGGTGGATATGGTGCAGGAGCGGAATCTACATGACATGATTGTCGGTATGTTATGATTTAATTACTATGTTATAAGTATTCCCCTTTAAATAGTCTAAGATATACCAAGAGTCTAGCTTGAGTCTGTATAATTGATACTTAGGAACTGTGATGGTTGGTGGGAAACCATCTTACACCCTATTCGATATAGGTGCCACACACTCGTTTGTGTCAGCAGATTTCGTTAAAGACCTAGAAGGATTTCAATACTTCACCGGTATTACTCAAAGAGTATGCCTTCTGGATTGCTCTGAGATGACTGTATCCGCAAAGTGCGAATTAGAGGTACTTCTTGGAGGAAAGTTTTTTGAAACACCTGCAATAGTGTTGAGAATGCCAGAATTTGACCTCAGTCTGGGCATGGCATGGTTAGATTGGCACCGCGCTATGATTGATTGCACGACGAAAAAAACCATGTTAAGGCATGGGGACTCTGAGGTCATCTTTCAAGGTATTAGACTTGCACCTCGTATGTTGTTATCTTCAATTCAGACCTTAAAAGCCAATATGAGAGGGGATGAAGTATATATGATCTATTTTGAACTAAAAGAGATTGTAGTTGATTTGAAAGATGTGTGAAAAGTGCGCAATTTCCCTGAGGTTTTCCCTGAGGTTTTCCCTGAGAAATTGCCAGGATTACCCCCGCATAGAGAGGTGGACTTTCAAATTAAGTTAGTAACGGGTGCTAAGCCAATCTCTCAGACCCCTTATAGAATGGCCCCAAAGAACTCGTGGAGTTTAGAGTTCAGCTGCAAGAGTAAGTGGAATCAGGGTTTGTTCGCCCCAGTTCATCACCTTGGGGAGCCCCTATCCTGTTTGTTAAGAAAAGGTTGGAACGCTACGGTTATGTATAGATTACCGGGAACTCAATCGTTTAACGGTGCTGAACACCTATCCTATACCCCGGATCGATGAGTTATTTGATTAGTTGGTAAAAGGGCACAGATTTTCCAAACTAGATCTGTGCTCGGGTTACTATCAGTTGAGGATACAAGAAAAGGATATACAGAAAACAGCATTTAGCTTAAGGTACGGTCTATATGAGTTCACCGTGATGTCGTTTGGGCTCACAAAAGCCCATTCGACTTTCATGAGTTTGATGAATCGGGTGTTCGAGCCGTATATAGATGTCTTCATCATCATCTTTATCGATGACATTTTGGTTTATTCGAAGACAGAGGAGGAGCATGCAGAACACTTGGCCTTGGTTTTGAAAAAGTTAAAAGAACATTTTTTTCTTTGCTAAGTTTAGCAAGTGCGAATTTTGGCTCCGAGAAGTTGCCTTCTTGGACCATGTGATTAGCGGAGGTGGACTAGCCGTGGACCCAACCACGGTGCGTACCATGAAGGAATGTTCACCTTTGAAGTCAGCGGACGATGTACGGAGTTTCCTTGGACTTGTTGGGTATTATTGCAAGTTCGTGAAAGGATTCTCAAAGATAGACCTTCCTCTCACTACTCTGACAAAGAAAGGCGTGCCATATGAGTGGATACCACAGTGTGAAGATGAATTCCAAGAGCTGAAAGATAGACTTACCACTGCACCAATACTATCCCTTACATCTAGGAAGGAAGGATTTCAAGTTTACAAAGATGCATCATATCAAGGGATGGGAGAAGTATTGATGCAGCATGGGCACGTGATTGCTTAGGCTTCGAGGAAACTGAAGAAGCATGAAGCCAATTATCTGGTTCATGATTTGGAGGTTGTGGTAGTGGTGTTCGCCTTAAAGGTTTGGAGGCACTATTTATATAGGGGTGCGAGCGGTTCGGTTTGGGTCAGTTTGGACCCAAACCGAAACCGAACCGACATGCCTCGGTTATTGGTTTGTCCAAACCGACCCGAGTCGAACCCAGTCGGTTTGGTTTAAAGTTGGTTCGGTTTTTAATTGGTTTTTTGCGGTTCAGTGTCGGTTTTCTACGAACAAACATAATCAAGTGCTATTTATTGGATCGGTCATCATCCCCTTTCATAATCTTTATCAACAGAAGGTTTAAATAAATAGCATACAATTTTTTTAGTACAAGTCAGAGAGAAGGTTTATTAAATCTACATCACACACAAACAACTATTATATTCATGCATTTTTAGACATTCCGAGTTTGGGTATATTGGGGCAAACCTTCCTTTTGACATCCCACAATTCTCTATAATAACTTGGACAAATTTAATATCAATAGATTCAGCAATAAGCAATCAGAGTAATTAGAGTATCGCGATAGATAATCATTGTCGTTATTAAATCAATTTAATATACAGAACATCCCAAATAATTAAACTGTTAAAAAACTTTTTCCCAATAGAATTACTTAGGATCTAAAGAACTCTCTAAACCTAAGGAGAAGGGTCAGAAAAATCTCACCAAGCACCGAGATGGGGAAAGTGAACTTGGTTGTAGACCCAAAGGTAATTTGAAAGTTGCTCGATCAAATACACTCCAAAACAGTGATGATCGAAGTGCTCGGTTCGGTTCGGTTTAGTCGGTTTTCACAGCTTGAGAACCGACCCGAACCGATAAGCCTTCGGTTTTCAAAAGCTCCAAACCGAACCGATACCGGATCGGGCGGCTTGGTTTCAAAGTCGGTGCGGTTCGATCGGTTCGGTCGGTTTCGTCAGTTTTCGGTTTTCGTTCCTCACCCCTACATTTATATGGCGTCCACTACGAGATCTTTTTGGATCCTAAAAATTTGAAGTATGTTCATACCCAAAAGGAGTTAAATTTGAGACAACGGCGGTGGCTAGAATTTTTCTGTGATTATGAGTTTACATTGAACTAACACACCGGAAAAGAAAATTCTATAGTATATGCGTTGAGCATAAAGGTACCAGAGTCGAGCCCTGAGTCTCGGTTGATGAGTATGGAATTAGCTCGAATGCTCGAGGAGATGGAGATCACGTTGGCATATCAAGATCTTTCTGAGGAGTATATTGAGTACCTATCTGCTATGAGTATAGTATGTGACATCCGAGATCATATTCGGGCAGAGCAAGGGAAGGATGTTGATCTGGCCCTTGTAATTAAGTTAATTGAAGATGGAACTACTGAGGAGTATACACTAAAGTACGGCCTCGTGCATTTCCATGGACGACTCTACATCCCCAAGGGCAGGGAAATACGAGAAGACATATTGAGAGAGGTGCATTGCTCTAAGTATTCGGTGCACCCGGGGAATTCCAAAATGTATAACGACCTGCGAAAGACAATGTTCTAGCCAGGGATGAAGAGCGCGGTCAAGTATTTTGTTACACACTATGAGACATGTCAGAAGGTGAAGGTGGAGTGCAAGAGACCCGGAGGATTATTACAGTCCTTGCCCATCCCTGAGTGGAAGTTAGTGGATATCACCATGGACTTTGTTTACGGGTTGCCTCGCTCGTGCTCTGGGAACGATTCGGTTTGAGTGATTGTAGATCGTTTGACGAAGGTCACCAGATTTATCCCTATGAAGAAGGAGGCACATGTGGACATTTTAATGCTTCTCTTTGCGGAGCAATTTATATGGCACCATGGCATGCCTAAGGCGGTAGTCTCTGATCGTGATGGTTGCTTTACCTCCAAGGAGTGGAACGCAGTACAAGCATATCTTGGCTCTCACCTTACCTTTAGCACAGCTTTTCATCCTCAGACGGATGGTCAGTCTGAGAGGACCATCGGGATAATGGAAGAACTTTTGAGATTGTGAGTACTAGATAGAGGGGAGCCGTGGGAAAGGCTCTTGCCACTCGTAGAATTTTGCATACAACAATAGTCATCAAGCTAGCATTGAGATGGCTCCCCATGAAGCACTTTATGGGAGAAGGTATAGAACTCTATTGTAAGGGTACTGGATGAAGATCCAAAAGTTTTGGGGATAGAGTACATTGATGACACTGATGCACTTGTTAGGTTGATATGAGACCGCATGCTTGAGGCTCAAAGTTAGAAGGAGAAATACCATAATAAGAAACATCAAATAGTGGAATTTCAATTGGGTGACAAGGTATTCTTAAAGATCAGGCCATTGCATGAAGTGTCGCGAGTGCGTGGTATGAAGAAACTCAGCCCGAGGTATGTGGTGTAACACCTCTGTCCGTCACATGAAATATAACAGAGGATCTGGCCGGGTCCCCACGCTATATTCCACAGACAATCAGCGACGTTACGTATGAATATCAAAACCAGTACACACATCCTAACTCAGAGCATTCTAACGGAAGCTTTAGGGGTTATTACTGCACTCAACAATCATGAATGTCCAATATATATATACAAACACATTTATATATATCACATGAATGTATACAGAAATACACAAAAGAGTTTGGCCTTAAGGCCTTACATTTACACTTCATAGGTTTGGATTACATACATCGGCACGCAGGCCGGCCACACATGAAAATAGTAAAACATTTCCAATTAGCCTTCGAGGGCCAGCATAGCAACAAGGGCTTCATCCCACTATTTCCCGCTCGTTCCAGCACCTGCACAATATAGCCCGCCAAAACGTGGCAAACAAAGCAACGGTCAACTTTTGCTGACCAATTTTATAACGACCCCACCCCTTACTCTGGGCAGTGATTCTCCTTCCCTGCAAGCAATGCAATATCAATAGATATATCACAAGAAAATGCATGACCGCACATTTCAATATATCACAAACGTCGGTCGCACGACCCGACGCTCCGTACACTCAAGACACATTATCGGTGTACTAGAAAACTAGGGTCCCACCACCGTTCAAAGGCCCCAGACATAACCGTAAGTTTGAGCATTCTATTCTTAATGGCACACTTGCCTAAGACTCTCATTATGCACTCCAATGAGACCAATAACCTCAGTCTACCAGTCGGTCAGACATAACACAAGTACGTTTCAGCCTTTCCCGTTGCTCAAATCGTCAATCGACGTGGGTCAGCTTTCCCCTTTCCCGTTCGGCTCACTGGCCTTTAAGAGCTCGCAACTCACAATAGCCACAATATCCTCCAAGTACTGGCTTCACAATAGGTTTTCTGGGAATTATCGCCAGTGACAACCACTATCGCTTGGCGTTAGCAACAGATTTCAACTTCTATCCCCAACCTCAATCATAATTGGACCAACGATCCAGAAAACACTACAGCAACCTACAGTGCCAGAAAATTTGTCTTTCACACCACAAAAACCTCTCTTGGAGCTATCGCCGTCGGCGACACCCACTATCGCCCGACGACATCAACATTTTCTCCAAAACTATGATTTTACCTCGGTATTTTCTAGGAGATCAACTCTAGTACTTCTACTACATGCTGCGCAGGCACAACCCACAAAATCCGTACAATACTCATTTTATACGCAGAGTCTTCTCCGGTTCGCAAATTAAAGCATCACCAATCCAGACGAACCCGTCTGTATGGGCTTCACACAACATGCCTATTCAGTACTTTATATTTCCGGATCTAATGCAATATTAAATGGGGATCATACTTATCGACCCAAAGGAATCCACCCTTTTTCCTCTTTTTGGTGAGGGGTTCCATGCAGGTATGCGTATTGAGGACTTCACTTGTCCAGGAGAAAATCGTTACCCTTGTAGTTCGTTTTGGAGTCATGGAGTTAGTGTTCTATCTAGTTGGAAACGAGCACGTCGCTTTCCTCTTCACGGATCTAGTATCGGATCTTGATTTCACCCACAAGATCTTCTTCTCCAAGCTATTCAAGCTTCAACCCAGCCCTTAGCTCCAGCACAAACTCAGCCTTCTTCCTTAGCTTTCCTTTCTCAAGGAGAGGATGAAATGAAGAGAGAGAGTAGGAAGGAAATAATGATCTCCTCAATCCACACCCCTCTACTTAAGTGACCTCGGGTTTTACCCCAGCCACACGATTAATCCATCAAAATGAAGCAAAGGCCAAGACTTGGGTTGACTGGTCAACTTTGGCATTATCGCCTAGCGACATCGGTTGTCGCCACCCGGCGACATCGACTTAACCGCTTCACCGCTTTGGCCCAGGTTAACCACCGCTTATCATCCACTCTTCGGCCAAACTGACACGTGTCTCATGCAACATAGCACTATCGCCTGGCGACATCTACTGTCTCCACTCGGTGATATCATTCGATGATTCGTCGAGTGTGTCGAGTGCGTCGAGTGTCGACTCAATGTTTTATCTCTATCGCCACCAGGCGCTTCCCACTATCTCCTGGCGATAGTGACAAAAGTTCTGCTGTCAATTTTGGGGTGTTACATGTGGGGCCCTATGCTATATTGGAGAGAATTGTCCCTTTTGCCTATCGGCTGGAGCTACCACCTGAGCTGGAAAATTTGCACGACGTCTTCCATGTATCTTCACTTCGGAAGGCACTACTACGACCTAACCAATATGTCCCCACTATAGATGGAGTAGTGGCAACTTATAGATCCATCTGAATAAACGATTTTTATGGATGTTTGGGGCGTTGAGTGAAGTAAAAGTGGTGTTGAGTGGTCTCAACACCACTCAATGCTTTTTTACTTAGTTGTTCTGAGGGCTGTAGGTGTCGAGTGCGTTGAGTGCACTCAACGCCACTCGACGATTCATCGAGTGATAATTGCTTACTCAATGACCTTTGAATTAGAGTTATTCTTGAGGCATGTAGGCATCGAGTGCACCCGATGCCACTCGACGATTCGTCAAGTAAAGGAGGCACACTCAACGATTTTGACTTAATGGATTTTTGGCTCAGTTTGCTTGCTGCCACATGCACGGTCTGAACCAAATTTTTGGGATTGGCGTCAAATGACTTAAATTGGACGCGTCTTTTCAAAAGGACATATTTAATGTAATAATAGGTTGTCCAATGTTAGGGTTAAACATGGCGGGGCAACTTAGCCCTAATTCTCATTATAAAAAGGAGACTTACGGAAACCCTAGCTGTCACTTCGCCATTTTTGCCGAGCAGTTATACTTGCCGAACTCGATGGAGAAGGAGATCGCAGGAGTCTGATCTTCTGGAGGAAATTTTTCCCTACCTATTCCCCATAAATAACTACACCAACAAGGAGAAAGATGCCGCCAAGGAGAGTGACGAGATCCATGGTCGGAAAAGTCGGAAATGAGGTGAGCTTCCTACCCTCTCCCTTAGTACTAGATCTGTAGTTATTTTCTAGGAGAGATGTCGACTTAAAAGAGTTTGACATATGAGATGAAGATCTCCTAGGTAGAGACCATGCTAGGGCTTGTGCCCTAGATATTTGATGTCTTCTACCTCTCCTCTCTTTTTTGTGAAGATGGTAGACTTGGTTTCATGAAGAGAAATGGTCTATTGAGGGTGAATAAGGGAGGAGGAAGTTTTGCATATAGTTTTGATTAAATGTCTAAAGGAAAAAATATGGACCGATGTCGTTCATCTTTCTTTAAGATGCATACAGAAATCTGTTTCTGTACGTAGCGAACTTCAAGGCCGTTTTCGGGTATATTATAGCCAGATCTGGGCTTTTGACTAAACATGAAAGTTGTAGCCCTTGGAAATATATTTCCAACGGATGGTCACATGTTTTCATATGAGTCCTATAAACTCAGGAATGTCCAGTCGAAGTTACTGTACAGTCAAGTCTTAAGTACATGTTCTCGGGTTAGTGTAGATCCGAGTTCGAATTTGGTGGAGAGGTCATAGTAAAATGACATTGAGATTTGCTGAACTTAATTTATAGATGTTTGTAATAAATAAGGACTGATGGGATAGATCCTTAAGAAAGTAAATGAGGTTGAGGTTTTGGTAAACTTAGTCTATACGTAATCGTGATAAACAAATGGCTTGGTGGAACACGATTGTACCAACGGTTTGAAGGAGGTTGTCAAACAAATGGTTTGGGTAAGCTTGTGAGCAAATAGATTGATACATTTGATTTTACAAATGATTTTCCTATGGAAGCATAATTGATTGTGAATGCTTGACTTTAAGAAGGAATTGGATGAGGTTAATGGATGACTGTATGGTAGGATGATTAATGGAATGTGTATAAGAGCCCACTGCCTAGAGTTGTGTCTCCCTATGGGTAGTAGTGTGAGTTTAGTATGTTGTATAAGGTGGCTTGCCACCTGTGTAAATGATGAACCCTGGTGTGGAAGGGAAATATGGAAGGGTTGTAAGTGTGTGTTAATAAGGGACTCGACGTGGATCCCTTGCATGTTGTTGAGCACGGGATGTGAATAATAAGATGAGAGTCAGTGTGGAGCCCTTGGGTGCTGTTGAGCACTGGATTGTTGATGGCAAGGCCATGTGAGATTGCATGTGGTATAAGTTGCACGCGGTGTCATAATCCTAGGTTAAGGATAGTGTGACAGGTCTACGGGCTCGCAATTCGTCACACCGACGGGAGTTGACAGATAGACTTTGGGCGGTTGGGCTTAGTCCTCAGTGCTCATTCTCGGGGCTCCTTTCATGTTAAGTGGATAGATTGGCTGTGTCCTCGGTGCTCATTCCCGAGGCCCTTTCCATGCTACACCGGTAGGATAGTTTGGGTTGTGTTCTTGGCGCACATCTACCCAAGACCTCTCTGAGTCGTAGTACGCATGTGAGCTCCGTTGTTGTGTTATTAACGTTGAGGCATATAGAGGACAAGGCTTGGAAGTGTGTATGCTCGCCTAGTAGTGGAAAGCCCATTCCACTATCACCGTCAGGCCACGACGGATTACTCCTGAGAGGTTAGCTACCTTCTCGAAAAGTGGGAACTATAAGTTTGTATAGACATAACAATTGCATGTATGTGAGCATGAGTGATTCATCATAAGTCATTCATAACATATCATTGCATCACATAAGATCCTTATCATATAAGTTTGTATGGGCAGTCTTAAATGATGTGTTACTTTACTATTAAGCCGATCATTAACTTATATGTTTGTATGAGCATTCATATAAGTTAAGTTACTTTCTTATACCACCTTCTTGCACTACTACTTATATATATATATATTGTATCCTTTTTCCTTTCTCCGCCAGATTCCTAAGAGTCACCGGGGGCGCGGATGTGATAGCCACTTAGTCTTTATGACTAACGGTTGCTACGTCTTCTTTTTAGGAGGAAACCCTACAGTAGGTCTTGCAAGAGGGAAGCAAGGCCAGGGTGATAGAGCCTGAAGTGACGATACTTTCGCTGCCGTCAGTGACTGATGTGAGTTTTTGAGAGACTCATTTTGTAGCCTTCTTGGCATGATGTGCTCTGATATAATAGAAGTCTTGGTTGATTCTTTTTATTTGATGTATTTGGACTATATACTTATGTGGATTTGACTTCTGTTTATATTTTATGTTGGGTTGGCAATGATGATATTGGTTTTAGCCGGCAGGATAGGAGCCTTGTGGTACAGGTCGACCCGTGAGTTGGCGCTACCACAAGACGGCTATTCTGTCCATAATACTCCCCTCGGTAGTGTCCTGTGTTCCGGGAGGGGGGTCTTACACACTTACTGTTCATTCAGTTGTAAAGTTGATGTGACAGGGGTTCCTATCAATAGGCGTTTGGAGAGTAGTGTGATCACCTCCCTAGCCGATAGGATCACCACCCTATCTCGTGGCGAGCACTGAGAGTATCCATCAAACTGCGGACACAATGCCAGTCCGTCTAGTCACCACGACTTGCTAGACAGCCAGTTTGCTACACCAACAGGCCCTGCGGAAGCACCACCAATCCGCACACTAGAGAACACAACTCCATTCCACGCGCACCTGTGGACACTACTCCAGTCCGCATACTCCAAGCCTGCAGCCAAAGCACAAGGCTGATAGCTGTTGAACTCGATCGACAAAGAAAGCAGTCCTCACTAACCGCGCGACCTCCCAGACTGAGCACACCTGGACTTGGTACAAAAATAGACTAAGTCCACACCACCAGCCATCTCCGGTGCAAGCAGAGCACCAGCAGATACAAAGGCTAGTCCGCACAAAACCGACAGACTGCGCGGATAACCATCCTATCTGCCCGGTTACCTTCAGCGAACAATCTATCTGCCACTCCTTTGCCGACCTGTCTATCCATCATACCTGTCCGCACAGACCATGCAGACAAATCACCAAGGCCACCAATTTCACTTCAAAAATTTCAACAATAAGAGGAATAATAATATTCCTTTAGTTCCTAGTTCGGTTTTAATTACCTTGCTGCAACAGTAATATTTCAGATGCAGTTGTGATAGTATTTTGGTAGTATTTTGTACAAATACTAATAGTTCTTTTGGTCAAATACTAGCAAATTTGACAGTATAGTCCCATATAGGGTTTCTCGGCGGGAGGTAGTCGCCAAAGAAGGTGAATGCCTACCTCTAGGGTTATGCTGCAAAAGATGGTTGACGTAGAAGAAGATGACTGGTCGTTGTCGTTTGCCGGCTTGTAAGGTGTCGCCGTTGGAGGAGGAGGAGGTTGGGGTTTCGTTATTGAAGCCGCTATGACTCTTATTACAGTCCTGGAGTTTCGCTGTTGAAGCCGCTATGGCTCTTATTACAGTCCTGGGGTTTCGCCGCTGAGAGTTGAAGCCGCGGGAGTAGGAGCATGTCGCCGCTGTAGGGGTTTTGCCACTGGAGGAGGAGGAGGCCAAGGATTTGTCGCGGGAGGAGGAGCGTTTCCCGCTGTAGGGTTTCGCCACGAGGGAGTCGAGAGATCGGGAGGGGAAGCGTTTCGCAGGGAAGAGAGTGTGGTTCACTTCTTTGGATTTTTATTCTCCCACCAAATTCTAGGTGAGAAACACGCACCAAAATTTTTGTTCGTACAGGGGATGGGCGCCCCCGGCGGGTTGCGCCCGCACCTAGCGGGGCGGGATATTTATGTTATATTTATTATAGTATTTATTTTTTAATTATTTAATTTTATTATATATTCTTAAAAATTATAAAAAAATTAAAAAAAGAGTGAACACGCTCAAAGTTTTGACCGCCGCTGGCGGCGTAGCCATCAGCGGCCCGCCCGACGCCAGCGGCGGACTTGCCAGTCGCCGGCAAACCCTCCGAGGGTAGCCCGGATTAGCAGGCCATCTCACTCCTTTATGCAACCACTGAAATTCTCCTATAAATAATGGAACAATTCAGAATTTTTGCCGACTAAATTAAGGCTCCGTTTGGGGGGACTTATTTTCACCGGTCAAGCGGTTACGATCGGATCCGGATCCCCTGGAGTTTCTATTTGAACTCCAGGGAGTGGAGTTGCGATTTTGCGAATAAATGAGACGGAATCAGAAAAATTGGTTAACATGAAAGTTGTAGATATCTCCGAGACGAATAACTTTCATGTTGAACACTTTTTGATTTGAAGTCGTTTAGACCCCTGATTTGAGCCCCGAACAAATTCTGTCCGAAAATAATTAAATTAATTATTTTCGGACAGAATTTGTTCGAGGCCCAAATCTGGGGTCTAAACGACTTCAAATCAAAAAGTGTTCAACATGAAAATAATTAGTCTCGGGGATATCTACAACTTTCATGTTAACAAATTTTTCTGATTCCGTCCCATTTATTTGCAAAATCGCAACTCCACCCCTAGAGTTCAAATAGGAACTCCAGAGGATCCGGATCCGTTACGATCCCATGTACCAGGCCTTAGTACATGGGCCTTAATTAAGGCCCGATACATGAGATCGTAACCTCTTGACCGGTGAAAATAATTAAGGCATGGTACATGAGGTCGTAACCTCTTGATTGGTAAAAATAAGTCCTCCAAAGAGACCCTAAATTATTAGAGATATTTTTATATATAGTACAGTGGATATTACAAAAATATAAACTCAAGTTTTGCTCAAGTACTAGTTTGTCTCGAAGTCTCAAAGTTCCTCTGGCTTGCATGTGCCACATGAATAATGATTTTATTATTATTATTAGTATGAATAAACTTTAGCATTATAATAATAAAAAAAATCATTCGCCATAACAATAATAAATATAAAAATAATCCATATTAAAAAACTGTTAACTGGTCAAACTCGCGCGTAATTAAATTGCAGTACTAGTGGCGCCAGTATTCCTATATATGTTTATGTGTATTTATCCTAGACTGAAAATTACGATGCTTGTGAACGTGACACTTTACTGGAATTACGTATAAAATATATATTTTTTAATATTTGGTTTCAGAGAGATTACTCAACACTATTGATTGTTTTTACAATTTGCAATTCTAAAGCGAACAAAAGAATATATTTGCAAATCAATACATTATAAAAATTAAAAATAGAAGACGTTTATTTATGTAATTACAAATACTTTATTTTAGCTACAACAAAAAAAGATGTTCTTAATCTAATATATTTTGGCAAATACTATATTGCTGCGTGGGCCTCCACGCCCACTGCTGTGGGCGCAACCTTGCGCAGGCGCATTGCGGCACGGCTTGCGCGACCCTGTGTGTGTATTGCCGCGGGCACTGCGGCGCATGTGCTGCCGCGCGCACTGCGCTGCGTGTGCTAGGTGCTGCGGCATGGGCGGATCTACAGGGGGGCCACAGGGACACGTGCCTCCCGAAATTTTTTGGAAAGTCTTATTAGACTTGGTTCGCCCAACCCGGTGCCCCCCAAATTTATTTTTACCCGCGATTTTTACCCCCCTCTGCCAATCCCGTGCCCCGATTTTTACCCCCCTCCGCCATTCCGGTGCCCTAGGTGCTCCCGTGCCAGGCCGAGGCAGATCGCCATTCCCGATTCGTGCTGGTATCCCCCTTCCTCTAAATGTCCACATTTACAAATGTGTCCAGATTTCTGGTTTCTCGACTGAAATTTCAGTCCAGAAATCTGGACTGAACTACAAATGTGTCAAGATTTCTTGTTTCTGGACTGAAATTCAGTCCAGAAATCTGGTTTCTGGACTGAAATTCCAGTCCAGAAATCTGTCCAGATTTCTGGACTGAAATTCAGTCCAGAATTCTGGTTTCTGGACTGGAATTTCAATCCAGAAATCTGGTTTCTGGACAGAAATTTCAGTCCGGAAATCTTGTTTGGACGCACAATGCACCATTGTGCTAATCTGATTTGGACGCACCATTTTTCATTACTTACATGACTTGAATCTCCTCATTTTGTTATTGCAGAAAAATTTGTATTAAAGGAAACTACAAAATTAGATTTATTATTTCTCCTCTAAAGGTAACTCCCCTCATCTATATCTTATTTTGTATTTATTTATTATATATTTTAGGTGTGCTTTGAGGTATTAGTCAAGTAGTGGCTAAGCAAAGCATGGTAGACTCTGTGATGGTTATTTTTCTATTCTAGCCGATGAATCTAGTGATGTGTCACATAGAGAGCAACTGGCTCTTTGTTTGCGTTATGTGGACAAAAAGGGAGGTTAATAGAGCGATTTCTTGGTATTGTGCATGTTCAGGTTTGAATTGAAAACTAGATCAGGTTTGAATCAAGAGCTTCGTTTGAGTCGTCCTGGAGACACTCGTTGGGGATCACATCACAGAATATTAATGCATATTATTTCATTATATCCTGATATGGTCGCTACACTTTTGACAATTGGGAAGTGTAAAGCAAATGATCGAGTGAAGGCACAAGGTGTGTTGTTTGCATTGGAATCATTTGACTTTGTGTTAATGCTTCACGTAATGACCACTATATTTGGGTACACTCATGAGTTAAATCTAGCTCTTCAAAGAAAGGATCAAGACATTGTTAGTGCAATGTCTTTTGTTAATTTGACAAAAAAACAGTTGCAAACATTAAGAGATGATGAATGAGACACATTATTAAATAAGATCTTGTTTTTTTGTGATAAACATAAGATTCATATTCCCAATATGTATGATCAGTATATACCTCGAGAAAGATCAAGACGGTTTGTTGAAGACTACACAAATTTGCATCATTATCGAGTACAAATATTTTTAAAAGTCGTCGATCTACAAATACAAGAGCTTAACAATCGGTTTGATGAAGTGAGCATGGAGTTACTTCATTATATGGCTTGCTTAAATCCAATTAACGCGTTTGATAGTTTTGACAAACAAAAAGTGATAAGACTTACTGAGTTTATCCTAATGATTTTTCAAGTTTGAGATGTTTAATTTAGATTTTCAGTTCGACAACTTTATTGTCCACATAAGAAGCGATGATAGATTTTTTGATTTGAAGGATCTTGGTTATCTCTCCACGAACCTTGTTGAAACTGGTAAACATATTGTTTATCCACCGATTTACAAGCTTTTGAAGTTTGCATTAATTCTTCCGGTGGCTACTGCAAGTGTAGAAAGAGTGTTCTCGGGCATGAACTATGTCAAGAACAAGTTGCGCAACAGTATGGGCAATCAAATGTTGAATGAATGTCTAGTTAATTTTATTGAGAGAGAAGGAATTTTTGAAAGTCCGTGACGATGATGTTATCGATCGTTTTCAAAAAATGAAGACTCGTCGTGAACAAATGTAATTTTCTTGTGTAATTTTGTATTTTCGGATTTGGTGAATTAAATGTAGTTTTGTATGAATTTGAAATGTCAAAAATTTTACATTATCTTGTTGTTTCATTTTTTTTAAAAATTTTGTGCCTCCTCCATTGCAAAATTCCAGGATCCGCCACTGTGCTGCGCTCACAGCGGTGCATGCGCAGCCACGCTCCCTGTGGCGCGCACAGGCTTGCCCGCTGCTGTGCGCAGGAGAGCTTCTCTGTGCGTGCACTTGTCCCTTCGGGGTGCGCACGCTGCAGTCTTCTGGGTGAGGCGGGACCCTGCATAGCGGGGCGAACCGTTTTGACGAGCCGGCCGGGATTGCGAACCAGAAGTTTTGGCTCATAAATTTAGATAATTTAGGAGAACATCACCGGTATAAACTACAAACATTTCCTTATGTAACATATATATTTATTTGTATTTTTTGAGCTAAAATATATTTATTTGCATTAAGGCAATAATTGTCCTTATTATGTATATATCTATATAATTATTTTTAGTTGTGAACTTGTATGAAAAGTAATTAATTTCATTTGGGTTGAACAAAAAGGCAAGAAACAAGTCAAATGATAAGGGATGATATAGAAAATATTTTCTACATAAAATTTTGTTTGACGTGGCGTTTGAAAAATCGGCAGTTCGCCGCTCTCAAAACGCCGCGCCAAACAAAGCTTAAGGCTCCGTTTCGGGGGGCTTATTTTCACCGGTCAAGCGGTCACGTCCGCATGACCGGCTTATTTTCACCGATTCATGCGGTCGTGACCGCTTGACCGGTGAAAATAACCAGAAACGTGCAGCCCAACTAGAAAAAAAAACAAATTCTGAATGCATGAATCATGGTAATTTAAAAACAGCAGAGTCAATTACCAGAAACTTGTTCTGTATTGGAAACATGAACCGGCCGGCACCATTAGAAAAAATTTTGGGTACACGCTTGTACCGTGATCCCGTGCCCAAATAAATAGCAAATAAAAACTGGGGCCCACCTTTCATTCTCCCCCCAAATCGATTTTTCCCTTCATCTTCCCCGATTTTGAACTTCCTGTGCTACAACCCAACCGAACGCCGCCCAGGGTTTCGGGACCTCACCGGCTACTATTCCGACCACCTTTCCTAGGGTCTCTTCTGTTGCGCTGTGCATTGCTAGGGTTTTCACGGCTGAAATCAAACAACTGCTTTTCTCCCCTTCCCGTCTCTCCGCTACCGCTGCACATTCCTAGGGTTTGATAACGGTGAAAGCAACCAGAAGTTTAATCAGTGCTTCCTATTTCCGCCATTACTTGGTTGTCTGTTCTTACTTCTCTTCAGTTCCAACTGGTTTTTAGTTTCAACTGGAGCACGTGCATTACCAGAGCTTCTCATTACTACTCCTTCAAGGTATAATTTTTTGATTTTCAGTTCCATTCCTGTTGCACTTTCTTTGTAGCCTTTCACTGTCCAGTTTAATTCTCATTGTAGTTGCATTACAGTTGGCCTTTAAGTTGCAGTTACATTCCTGCTTCTCTTGTTTGTATTCCAGTTAAATTCCAGTTACATTCCAGTTTTATATAGTTATATTCCAGTTGTAATTTTGTGTTCTTCCAGTTGTTTGATTGTTTGAGATTCTTTTATAGTTGTAATTCTCATTGTAGTTGCATTACAGTTGGCCTTTAACTTGCAGTTACATTCCTGCTTCTCTTGTTTGTATTCCAGTTAAATTCCAGTTACATTCCAGTTTTATATAGTTAGATTCCAGTTGTAATTTTGTGTTCTTCCAGTTGTAATATTGTCTTCCAGTTGTAATATTGTTTGAGATTCTTTTATTTATCCTTTGCAATCGCAGATGCCAGGTTCCCGTTTTTTATATAGCAGATGTGCAACTAAGACATTCAAAGAAAATGCCAAATCCCTGTTGGATGTACTCTCCGAAGGATCCAAAGAGACTCTTCGTGATATAGGAATTCTACAAGTGCTTGACATGCCCACCATTCAGCAGAATATTCCTCTAATATATTATATTATTAGGTCTTACTCTGTGAAGAGAAATGCCTTTCTCTTGGGTAAGTTTTACGTAAAATTTACAGTGAATCATGTTGCACAAATATTGGGTCTTCCAAATCGGGGAAGAGATTTTCATTTTGAGAGAATTCCGTTGTCTAACCTCAAGCTTAAGACGTTGGTGCAAGAGCTAGCTGACCTCACAGTAGAGGAGAGTTCACCAACCCTCGAATCAAGGAGAATAAATGTTCTTATTAGATATGTTTTGGCAGTTTTCTTGTTCCCCTTGAAAGGACTCAAAGTGCCCACCTGCCTTGTGGATTTCAAAGGGCCTGAGGATTTCGTAGTCGTGAACTGGCCGAAGGCCATACACTCCTTTCTCCACTCCCATTTCACTGCAATGAGGCAGATTGCTATTGGGGAGGAGATGACAAATCTAGGCTACCTTGAGGGGTGCTTAGTTATTCTAGTGGTAAGTAAGAGCACGTACAACTTATACTTGCCATAACTTTGATGTTTTATTAAGTGCTTGTAGCTGTTTCATATCATGTCTCAGGTTTGGTTTTTGGAGCATACATCTATAGCATCGGCATGCGTAGAAATGGCCACTCCCCGATTGCACCGATGGTCCTCCCAGCTTACCTTTAGCGCCTTGTATTGTTCAAGACTCCGAGCTATTTTGTCAAATCCCAATGCTGTAAGAAGTACATCGTTATTTGGTGGAATACTTATTTAATGAACATATAACATGACATGTTTGTTTACATACAGGTTCGAAAGTCTTTCGTTTATATATCGGTTGAGGAGCAAGATTTGCTAGGAGAAGGTGAGGAATACTCATCAAGCTTTGAGGTAGAGGAGAGAAGAAGTATGAAGAAAGAGAAGAGGGAGAAAGAGGAGAAAAAGAAGCAGCAGAGGCTGAAGGAGGACAACAAGAGGTTAAGAGGGGAGAAGGAGGAGAAGGGGGAGAAAGAGGAGATAAAGAAGAGAGTGAAGGAAGTGAAGGAGGAGAATGAAAAGAAAAAGAAGAAGGATGGGGAGGTGAAGACGATGAAGGAGGAGAAAGAAGTGCGTAAGGAAAAAAGGAAGAGGAGGGCATATAAGGAGAATAGAGAGTTGATTAGGGAGGCTCGATTTAAAAGCTATGTTGATGAAGCGGTCGGGCAAGTAAAGATCTTTATTCAAGATAAATTTGATCGTTTGGCGGCTATGTTGGGGCTTGCCAATGAGGAGAAGGTCAATGAGGAGGATGTGAAGGATGGGGGGTGAAGGATGAGGGGGGGGGGAAGGATGAGGGGGTGAAGAATGAGGGGGTGAAGGATGAGGGAGTGAAGGATGAGGGGGTGAAGGATGAGGCGGTCACCGTCATAAAAGATAATTCTGCAATAGTGCTACACAAGATCAGACATACACCAGTAAAGGGAAAAAAAAAGAAGAGGGCCGACAAAGATTGCTGGCCAATATACCCGGGCAGGAGTGCACTTTGTCCCGAAGATAGGAAGATGATCACAATCGTGATGGAGCGCTATCCAAATCTGTATGTTTTTTTTTCTTTTCATTTATTGTTATTATCGTGTGATTTTACCCCTTCTCCTGTATTCAGGGACTCGATCGTTATTGAGAGAGGGAATATTTTTATTTCTCGATCAAGCCTGATTGATATCCTAGGGACGGGATGGGTGTGCTAATCGCATTTGGATGCATATGCGTACGTTCTTAATAGTCTCAAAGAGAAAGATGGGAGTAACATGGTCAATTTTCTGTTCGTATCTTCAAATCATGCGATAATGAATGATATATGTTGACAACATTGACTATTTTTTCCTTAACAACTAACTGTTATTTGTTCAATTTTTGCAGTATTTAAAATCATGCAGGAAGATCAGTCGTAGACTGGTCGAGCATATCACCCATGACTCAGTTGGAGCTATTGAGCTTATTATAATGCCATGCCATGTTGCTAGCCATTGGGTCCTGCTAGTGGCCAATCTTAAAGAAAAAATCTGGGATTTCTATGGCTCGATGCCGAATCCCACACACAAGACACCCCTACAGAATCATGTACGTAGTTGTATAATTAAAAAAACTTGAAACTTCATATGTGCAGATAATCTTAGCATTGAATCTCTGATTACCTTGATGACATATGTGCAGATGAGGTACCTTCAAGAAGACACAGGTGATGTGCTTCCCAGCGACATAGCCCTATGGCCATTACGCGTCGTTGAAGGCGTTCCTACTCAGGACAACAGCAACGATTGCGGAATATTTGTGATGAAATATATGGCAGCTAGTGTGGTAGAGGGACCAGTTGATTGGAGTAGTCAGAAGGATTGGGGTAAGGACATGCCGAGGATCCGAGCCGAAATGGTTGCATCTTTTTGCCGGATATTTCAGTCGTCCCTGCTCACAGAACATGGATTTAAGTTTTAAATGATATTGTATAATTCTATGATCCAAGACGATTGGAGTGTATAATCCTGTTGCACCTGTAGATAATTTTATTTAGCACATCACATGTATTGGTTTTTTTTGCATGTCTGCTCCAAATCGGTGTGGAGCGTGCAACTACAAGCTAAAGTCATATTTACCACAAAAAGTTTCTCTCCTCCAAAATAAGCTCGAAGCATGCATCAGAAGCACATTCACTTAGTGGTGCAATAAATTTATAAAAAAATGGTAAGATTTTTAACAAACATAAGAAAAACAGTAAGATCCGTGCTACAACTTAAGAAATTACAAAGCATTGTCCAGTATAAATCTTATGCTAATAGTAGGAGAAGAATGTGGGAGCTATAATTTCCTAGTAACTTCTTGTTAAACAGCATTGCTCCAAATCGGTGTTCTATAGCTACATCTTTTTTCCTTTTGAAGAATGTGATGCACTTCTCGTTACCATCTCAAAACATCGGGAATTGCGGAGAATTTATAATGTGTATCCACTGGAGCATCCAAGGTTGATTGAACGTTAAAGTTCTGGCATGACGGAGGTGTATCAACTGGAGCCGCAAAACTCTCAAGAGTTATATTGTCTAAGAAGTTGTATTCTTTGGGCTCTTCTTTCAGGTCAACCACGATGGGAGCTTTACCTTTTGAATCATCTCTGGCCGCTGCAAAAAGGAAATGACTAAATTAAAATCTCAATGAGAATTAAATATTGAAAAAGAAATAACTAAATTTAAAGCTAAATGATCTTACTTTTCCTCTTTGATGTTTTTTCCCAATGACTCTTAGGCCGGTTGTTAGATTGGCCCTTGCTTCGCATTGTCGGTGGATCTCGCACTAGCCCCTTGTTTTTGTCATTTTTATCCTTCACACCCTTTCTCATCATTTCGTCTTCATCTACTATTTCATCTGCCTTCTTAGCAACCTCAATGAAGGCAGTGTGTACGTACTCTTTGGCAAGCTTGCAATCCTCTATTCGTCGGGTCAGATCATAAGTAAACCGCATCATATGACTTCTAAAAACTAAATTTGAATCAAAGTCTTTTGGTCTTGCTTCCTTTGAAAGGTACATAACCTTCTTCGCTTTTAAAGTAAATCTGTTTAGTACGTATTTGGCAGGAATTTGCTTAACATTTGTATGATTGTACACCCTCAATATGTGTTTGCATAGTATTCCTTTCGTTTGAAAACCCATACACGAACAATTTGCATCAAAATTAGTTGAATCAACTGTTACGAACCAGCGTTTAAGATCCCCGGCTGATTCACAATGTTGTGTTGCATACACGATGTGATTTTCACTTATTCTTGATTCTTCTACAACACATACACCAACTGCGCTGTCCATATATGCTTGCTCAAATATGGAGAAACTCTTTCGAGTATATATTTTCGAAATATGTTTGAGTAGGTGATAATGTTGAATTTTTGGAGTTACGCTACCATGTTTGCATCGAAAGTCTTCATCATGCTCAGATCGACGCCAGTTCGAGGTAAATTTATCCAACCCAATATAACATTCGACCAGGGAACTGGTTGCTTTGGAACAACCATGCAAAACATTATTAGCCGACTCACTTCTTTGTGTAGATAATATTCCAAGATCTAAACATGATTTATTGAAAGCAGTCGACCACCTCGTTCTAACCTTATATAAGTCACGCAACCATCTATTGTCCTCCAAGTTTCCTCTTAAAACCATATCGCTCCAGCACTTCTCAAATTCAATCTCAGAATCACATTTGCTCATACAATAGTAGAAAAGTGATCGTACAACTTTGTCGTTATTGAAAGCGGGTACCTTGGACGGGGCTTTCTTCGAGATGTGCCACTGACACAACCGATGCCGACTAGTGGGAAAAGTTCTCTCAATGGCAGCAGTCATTGCCTGATCTTGATCTGTAAATATAGTGGTCGGTTGTTTTCCTCCAACAAACCTCAAAAAGGTCTCAAACACCCAGCAAAAGGATTCTATTGTCTCCGTTGCAATGAATGCCCCACCTACAAAAATATTCTGCCAATGATGGTTAACAGCAATAAAGGGTGCACATGCCAAATTATACTTATTCAGCCGATATGTAGTATCGAACACGATAACGACACCGAAGCAATCGTAATCAATTTTGCTATGGCCGTCAATCCAAAGAAAACCAATAAGTCTATTTATCTCATTAGTTAGTATATCATAAGAGAGCATATTGTCCTCGGATTGTCTATCCTATAATACTTTGGACAAGCTGCTAGCATCCCCACTATCTATTAGCGCTCTTCTTTCGCGTTGGACAAAATTATAAGCATCGGACTTGCAAAACCCCACATTTTCAACACCGCCCACTTCATCTGCAAGGAAATTGTATGCATCGGTTGTTCTAATACCCACACCTGTCATATTCTTTAGAAGGCTAGCTTGAACGGTTGATATACTGCGATGAGACCTCAGTAGGTGTCTGTCATTTTCTGATGCAAGTGAGTGATTATGTTCCTCGACGAACTTTGTAACCTCCCAATTCTTACCTTCTTTATCTGCATTAAAGTATATACAGGCCAAACAATCTGTGCGAGTATCCAATTTACGGTATTTTTGTTGTTCGTCCCTCAACGGTTTGGAAACCTTTAGGCCAGCTTTGGAGCAACTATACCCGCGGCCCTTGATAAATCTGGTATGTGCCCAATAGACAATATTTTGTTTTCGCACGCTGAATCCAGTTTTATGGGCATAATCGCAATACATGGAGTATGCTTCCTCCTCACTATGTACAATAGGGAATGATACTGTAGATTTCTGTCATCCAGGAAAAAATAGTCGTAAGTTAAATCCAGTTGGAAAAGAATGAATTCCAGTTATAAAAAAATTAAAATCCAGTTTTAACATGACAAATTCCAGTTGCAACATGGTAAATTCCAGTTGCAATATAATGAATTACAGTTGGAACAAAGTAAATTTCAGTGTTGGTGATAATCAACGGGAAACAGGCTGAACTTAAATTAAAGAAAGATCTGTAAAAGGGAAGAAAGAATTAAGACTCACATTGCCAAAACTATCTATGCCGGATTTCTCATATGACTCCTGCATGATCTGAAACTTTAAGGAGAACAAAACGATAAGGGAAATGACCTGCAACAACGACAAAAATGAGAGATTCTGGAGTTAAAAATCAACACTATTGAAAAAGCTTCGTCGAGCATCAAACCCTAGTAATGGCGGAGTACAAATGGCGGAGTAGTAATGACGGAGTAGTAATGGCACACTCACGGTCTTCTGTCGTTATCCAAACTCCTCAGGTAAGGTTTGTTAGGAGGTGGTTGGAATAGTAGCCGGTGAGGTCCCGAAACCCTGGGCGGCGTTCGGTTGGGTTGTAGCACAGGAAGTTCAAAATCGGGGAAGATGAAGGCAAAAATCGATTTGGGGGGAGAATGAAAGGTGGGCCCCAGTTTTTATTTGCTATTTATTTGGGCACGGGATCACGGTACAAGCGTGTACCCAAAAATTTTCCGCACCATTATACCTGCATTAATTTTGATTTGAAATCTAAGAGTCGGCTATTGAAAATGAAATAGGAAATCAAGAAGTTTAAATGTAATCTTTTCATATTCCTCTGCATCATTTTGATTACTGGATTGAAATGGATGAAATGCTTCACTGCTTTTTCGCTCAATCTTCTTCCTCTTTATTTTCTTAACTTCATTATGCATAGCAATGCTTTAGAATGTTAAGCATTTCCATCAGTGATATCAGAGCATTTGGTTCCTGCATCCCAGTTGCATTGGATCAAATAACATCATCATCTACCCCACCAGCTACCTTGTCTCATCATGCTGCCCCAATTCTCAATGAGTAGATGCATGAACATTGGTCTATCAAAATCGAGACTTTCTTTGACTCTCAGGATCTGTGAGAAATAGTCCAGAGTGAGCCCTCCGTATGGTAAAGAAAAATGAACGGCCAATGGAGGAGCAAGAATAACCAAAGGAGACAAGATGAATAACTCCTTGGCACTGCACATCAATCAAAATGTTGTAATCAGCAACATTTTTCCATGTATAATGGGTGCCAACACTGCAAAAGCCGCAAGGGATATCCTCAATGAGTGTTATCAAGGAGACAAGAAGGTAATTTCTATTCATTGACAAAACCTTCAGCGCTAGTTTGATGATTTAAACATGAAAGATGGTGAGAAAATCTTTGAGTACTTTCCTAGTGTATTAAAACTGATAAATCAACTCTGTAATTTTGCAGCACCAATTCCTGATTCTGAGATTTTTCTAAAAATCTTAAGAAGCTTACCCAAAACTTACGAGCATGTTGTTGCGGCTATTGAGGAGAGTAATGATGTAGAAACACTCTCCATTGCAATCCTTGTTGGTAAAATCCAATCACATGTGGAGAGGATGAAAAGATACTCACATGCAATTGATCATGTTCTTCAAGTAAAAATGTCCCTTGAAAAATAGAAACAGGACAATAAGAATAAAAATTTTCAGAAAAATTATCAACCAAGAGGAGGATTGTGGAGCCAAGGTACCCAAAATAGAAACACTGCAAAGCTATCTAAAGGGCACTCACCTGAACACCCATTTTTTTTCATTTTGTGTAAGAAAACTAATCACGACACTTTAAAATGATTTGTCAAATGTAAACGTTGTCGACCACCAACACGTCTTCATAAATATAGCTGGTTTAAGAATAAAGAAATAGAAGAAGTTGTTAGTGTTATCATTGTGATCTACAAGTGGTCAAACAGGTAGTATCTGTAACACCTCAAATCCCAAAATGGAGTTAAGGAAGGGCAACACGGGCATGTCCCAAGGCATGTCCTGCTCTGTGTTGGGAAACACGGCCAGGGACACGGGCGTGTCCTAGGCCGCGACCTTCTCTGGATTTGGCCAGGGAGCCCCACACAGCCAATGACACGGGTGTGTCAGAGACCGTGTCCTCCTCGGGTTTGTGCAGCCTATTGAACACGGCTGGGCAAGGGTGTGTCTGCAGCTGTGTCTAGGCATACGGCCTGTGACACGGGCGTGTCACAGGGCCGTGTCCTTCTCTGGAATTGTCCAGGGCATTGAGGCCTGGTGAACACGGTCTGGACACGGGTGTGTCCGAAGCCGTGTCAATGCACACGACATGTGACACGGGCGTGTCACATGGACGTATCCCGTTCTAGATCAGTCGGTTTGTGTACCGCTTGCAGTACACGGCCTGTGACACGGGCGTGTCACATGCCGTGTCAGCCCAAAAAATAGACTTTTGAGGGCGATCTGTGGCCGTTCGTTTCCTTCATCCCGGATCCTGTGGCCCACGATATTCCCTGCAGGGTTTTACCCTGGATTTGAATGAAAGTTTTCATTCAAAGCTTAACCATCCTCTTTCTAAAAGTGTAGAGAGAAGGGAGAGCAAGGAGGAGGAAGAGGAGAAGACCCGGCCGCCGGTGGAGCTTCCGAGTTCCGATTCGAGATCCGAGGCCAGTTTTGTGGAGGCAAGACCGTTGCGGTGCTTTCCAACCGGATAGAATTTCTATGGATCCAAAGAGATCATCAAGGGTAACGATCTTCCTTCTTGGACAAGTGAAGTCCTCCTTTATGCATTAGCATTGAATCCTCCACCAAAAGGTGGAAAGATTAAGTGATTCCAGTGGGTTGATAGTTGCTATCCCCGGTTGAGTCTGCATCTAGACCCGGAAATGTGTAGTACGGAATAGACATGCTGTATGAAGCTCATCTGGACATGTTGGTCTGGATTGGTGATGTTGCATCTTACGCTTCGGAGAAGACTCCGCATATAAATGTGTAGTTTGTCGATTCGATGGGTTGTGTCTGTGAAGTGGAGTAGCAGGAAGTACTGGAATGAGGAATTCCAGGAAAATAACCTTGTACTGCTTGTACTGTGGCTACAGTGTAGTCAGTCCTTTGTGGACAGTGTAGCCAGTCCTTGGTGGACGGTGTGGCTAATGTGAAGCCAGTCCTTGGTAGATATTATGGCTATGGTTAGCTGTGTGCTCTTAAAAAGGCTTCGTGCCGAACAAGAAAGGTGATACTGACCCGCACCTATGATTGGACATGAGTACGTTGATATTCGGTGATGGCTAGGCGAACTGAGCAACGAGATCGGTTGATCTGTACCTGCATTATGTACGACCGAAGGGAAGACCTAAGTGATTGATCTCATTGGAGCGCATAATAAGAGTCTTAGGCCTACACGCCAGTAAGACTGAATGCTCAAAGTTTACCGTTAGGCTTTGGACCATGAACGGTGGTGGGACCCTGGTTCGTCGGCACATCAAGAATGTACCCTGAGTGCATGGAGCGTCGGGCCGCGTGGCCGGTGTTTGTGATATATTGTTTGTGTATGAGGGAACAAGATGTAATATATCTGTATATGCATTGCAATGCCTGCAGGGAAGGAATACCACTGCCCCGGGAAAGGGGTAGGATTGTTATAAATTGGTCAGCTTAATGATGACTGTTGCCTTGTTTTTCCACCTTCTGGGTGGGATGTCCCTGTGCAGGTGCTGGAGAGCCGAGCAGAATATGAAGGGCTGAAGTCCCTGCTACTGCTGCAGCTATCCCGTGAAGGCTAAGCAATTGGTGGTGTTTTGTTCATATGTTGCATGTCTGCACAACAATGTATGGAATCCACAATTTGAAAAGAGGAACTGTAAGGCCTTAAGGCCAACCTTTGTTGTATTTGTTGTGCATTCCTTCAAGAGGATATATATAATTGTGGTTTATATATATAGTGGACATTCCTGGTTTGAGTTCAAGTTATTGTTAAAATCTTCCGTTAACATGCTCTAAGTTAGGGTGCGATTGTATTTTGGTATTAACCTGTGACCTCGCCATCTGTTTGTGGCATATATTGTGGGGGCCCGGCCGGACCTTCTATTATATGTTATTTAACGGGTGGAGTCGTTACAGTATCACAGGCAATGCAATATGAGCCTATGGGGTCGCACATAAGAGTATTGAAGAAGTTGGAGAGGTTTGTGTTGGCATTGCTCACATGTGATATAAGTGAAAGACCAAACCTTTGACATTCTGGATTTGGAGGTGGATCAGCCCAAGACCTATATTATGAAAATAGATGAGCAGGTAAATCATCGAGAAGTGTCTTGACATTTTATGGTCTATTCTGTCTGAATTCATTGAATGACTCTAAGTAGAATTTGTCGAATTGTCTCTTGGTGTTTCGAAGAATCCGTCTGAATTCGTCGAGTATACTCTTGTAATTTTGATGAATTGGGCTTGGATTTGTCGAGTATACTCTTGACTTCTCAACTAATTGGACTTGGATTCGTCGAGTATACTCTTGACATTTCGATGAATTTGTCTGTCTGCATTCGTCGAGTATTCTCGTGTTATCTCGATGAATGGTTCCATGATTCGTCGTATATACTCATGTAATTTCGACGAATGATGTTAACTCTGGTTTATTTCTTTAAGTCTGGTTTCAATCTGGTCTGCGGGTAACGACAATTTCGGTCTTCTATGTATATAAATAGACGAGATAATTTTTATCATAGACGCTTGAATTTATCGATACAAAGCGAGTGCGGCGACTTCTTCTTCCCAACGGAACTGTTCCGAAACATCGAAGTCGCAACTACTGCTCCTTGCCGCCGATCAGTCTGATCCATTGACGTCACCGGAAAGCGTTTCCTAAGCTTCGTCTTTGTCACCGTCGCCTCTCCATTAGCGGATCTAGCAATCCATAGATACGTTGAGGGAATTCCTTCTTCCAAACTAGATCTTATGTGATAAGTTCCTAAGGGTTCTTGTTGCTCATGTGAATACCCGTAGAGGCGTGAACATACTTCTACGCTCGGAACCCTAGTAGCTTGTGTTCGTCGGACTTCATTGGAGCATCTTGGTTGAGTAGTGACTCAATCTCGCTAAGGTATACTTTTATTCGAAGTTGTTTTTTACTTCTTGATCAATGATTATCACAAGATCCATTTCTTATTGGGTTTTCTTGATATTCAGCTGTACACATGTGATGTGCATCCCACTTATAAACCCAACAGAAGCAAAGTTTGCTAAAGATTCAAAAGGATCTGACAAGAAGATGTTGTCCCGAAGAATTGATGTACCCGAACCAAAGAAATCCCCTAAATGGTTCAATGATTCAGGATGTTCAAGTCATATGACAAATGACATTACTCTTTTGGATGCACAAGACGAGTCGTTTCAAATCAATGGTTTTTTGGGTGATGGTAAAAGAAAAGAAGTTGAAGGGAAAGTAAATATCACAGTCATCAACTTTGACGAGAACCAACAAATTCTCAAAGATGTGTAGTTGTTGAGTGTTGGACAACTTGTAACAAATGGATACAACTTTGTTTTCAACTCCAATTCTTGCACCATTTATTATCTGTTGGATCTATCGGCACCCTTAGAGGGTGGGGGTGAATAAGGTTTTTAAAATATTTTCAAATTTAAAATGAAAAAGTAATTGATATGTAGGAATAGAGTAAAAACAATTTTATTTTCAAAAGAATGATTTTCAAAACATTGATCCCTATAATGCTTGGGATTGAAGATATAGTAAAAACCTTTTTGGTTTTCTATACTGACCCTTCTCCCAAGAACTGGATGGCTCTAGCCTATCTACCCCCAGATGAGGCCTCGAGATCCCCCAAAAATCTAGCCCTAGACCTAGTGTAACACTCCAATCCCTCACATAACATATAACAGAAGGTATAGCATGGGCCCGACGCCATATACTACGAATAGTTAGTGGACTTACATATTGAGACCATAATCCATAAATGCATCCTAACTCAGAGTGCACGTAAGCGGAAGTAATTTAATATTACAATTAGAACTCATCCAACTGAATGTCCACTAACACAAAATAGGAATGATAAACCGAATACACAAATAGTATTGGTCGTAAGGCCTTACATTGTTCAACTTAGAATAAATTGTCTTGCATACATCAGCACGCAGGCCGACCACACATGAATGATAAAGTAAACGGGTAATTTGCTTTGGCCTTTAAGGGCCAGCTTAGCAAACCTGGGCTCCAGCCCGCAATTTCCTGCTTGGCTCAGCTGCACCAGCATGAAACATTCCACCGAAAATGGTGGCAAACAATAGCAATGGTAAGCATTAGCTGACCAAATTATAACTACCCCCACTATACCCCTCACTTGAGGTGGCGGTTCTCTTTCCCTGTAGGCATTAGCATATAAAAAACTTGGCAATCAGAACGTGCAAATTAATTACCATTCGCCACAGACGTTGGCCCAACGCCTAATGCCCCATGCACTCAGGGCACATTCTTGGTGCACAGGACCTCATGGGTCATATCTCCGTTCTTTGAGACGGTCAGCAATGTTTGAGCTTTTAGTCTTTTGGTACCAAATAAGAAGACAACACCCCTAATCTTCGACAAAGTCATGATGATATCCAGATACACACTTTGACACACACCAATTTGAACGACTAGGGTTGGGTATAGTTCAGCTATTTCTCGTGCTCAAATCATCAGGCACAACAGCTACGATGCGGGTCAGCATCTCCTTTCCCATTCCGTAAGATCCATAACCCTGTTATGATCCTAGGATAGCACTCACGGCCACCTAAGCTAGGCCACAAAGGCTCTCAGCACCACAAATTGGCCCCTAGGTCTTCAAGAGACAGGCCTCAACAATCAATAGCCCTCAGGTCTCCCAGAGACAGACTTCCACAATCAATATCCCTCATGTCTCCCAAAGATAGGCTTTACACACAAACATAACTCATTGGGAGCTATCGCCGGCGATAGCGCTACCGCCGCGCGGTAGGGAACAAACTATCGGTTCTTCCTTATTTTAGGTGTTTTCCTGGAGACCACCTCCAGTACTCTCACTGCAACCATCTGCACACCCCGTGACTCCGAAATCTACGCGATTACCATGTAGTATTCTCCGACATACAAAACATACAAACATCACCAATCCATACATACCGGTTCAGATGGGCTTCACACAACATGCCTATTCTGTACTTCGATACAAACATCACCAATCCAGATATACCCGTTGGGAGAACCACTTCCATATGTTCATGGAGCGTCTACCCTCACATGCCCAAAAGAAGGACTTAACATTTCCAAGGAAGAGGATTGTTACCCTAGAAGTCCAATTCGGTTCCATAGGAGAGATTTCAGCCGGATGGAAACAAATGCTTCGGCTTTGCCTCCGTAGATCTGAACTCATCTCGCGAATGCGAGCTCTAAACTCCAACAGTAGCGAGATCTCTTTCGAACGAATCTCCTTCTTCTTTCTCCAACCGCTCAACCCTAAGACTCCAAAAGAATAAAGTGAAAACGACACTTCCAAGACTTTAAACCAAGCTACCGCTGCGCGGTAACTAGCTACCTCCATGCGATACCATTAATCAATGCCTCGGCTCGTGAGCAATCGTCCAGGCCCTCCAATCACAGATCAACATATGGCCACGCTGCTACAGTGTTGTTATTGCCGCTCGATGCATACTACCGCCACGTGGTAACTAGCATCGGTTACGACATGACTGCTATCGCTACTGCCGCGCGACAGCTGCTACCGCCGCATGGTAGCAACCCAAGATATTTTCCAATAAATTGACCAAGCTACCGCCAATAGTATCTCTACTGTTTTACGGTATCTTCCCGAGAGTCCTACCTCTATATTCACGTTGCTACCACTGGCGACAACCCTACCGCCGGGCGATATCTCCCAAAAACCATTTTCCTGCATTGGGAAGGTTGGGGCGTTACAAATCTGCCTCACTTAAAGAATTTCATCCCGAAATTAAGCCGTGTAGGAAAACTATAGAAGAAAACAACATCAAAGTGTGTACCTCAAATAAACAACTCGGGGAACTCCGCCTTCATGGTTTGCTCCCGCTCCCACGACAATTACTTTGGCCACAGCTGTCCCAACAGATCTTGACCATCCTGATAGATTTATTACGAAGTTTCTTAACTTCAACATCCTCAATGCGAATGGGCTTAACCCTCAATGTCAACCCAACCTCGATCGGTACCCGATCCACAACCACCACTTGCGTAGGATCTTGCACTGCCTTCCGCAAAACTAATATGTGGAATACATCGTGCAGATCGGTTAGTTTCGTCGAAAGTTTCAACCGATAGACAGCTTCACCAACACGCTCCAGTATCTCAAACGACCCAAGGTATATCAGACTTAGATTTTTTCAAGCGTCAAATCCTTGACACGCCCTTGAACGGTTTGATCTTCAAATACACCCAACCTCCCACGACGAATTCGGCATTCCTATGCCCGGCGTTATAGTATTTAGCCTGCCTATCCTGAGCAATCAACAAACGCTCCCTGATTGTTCGAACAATAGAAGTCGCATCCTCAACTTCCTTTCGCTTGTACAACTTTGACTCTCCCGTCTCCAACCATGATAACGGAGTACGACACTTTCTACCATATAGGGCCTCGAAGGGAGACATTTGAATGCTTGCCTAGTAGCTATTGTTATAAGCGAATTCGATCATATACAAGTGATCCTCCCACCTTTTACCGAAATCTAGGGCGCACATATGAAGCATGTTATCCATCATCCTATTTACCCTGTCAGTCTGACCATCCGTCAGCGGATGAATGGACGTAAAGAACTTCATCTTGGTACCCAACAGTTGATAAACTAGCCTCCAATCGTTAGACGTAAAGCGCCCATCTCGGTTACTCACGATTCTAAGGGGCACACCGTACAATCATACAATATTATCCACATACAACTTTTCCAACTTTTCCACAGAATCGTCCTTCTTATTTGGGATAAAGTGTGACATTTTTCGTCAAATGATCAACAATCACCCAGATAGCTTTGTTTCCCTTCTACGACCACGACAAACCATGCACGAAATCTATGGATATATCATCAAACTTCCATTATGGTATAGACAAAGACTTTAAATATCCACCGTGCTTCTGACACTTGGCCTTCCAAAGGTACAAGGTTTGCACTTCACTATATATAGCGCTAGGTACTTCAGTCCTAGCCACTAGAATAACTTTTTCATATCTTTATATATTTTTGTGCTCCCCGGGTGAATCAAGTACTTGGTATAATGAGCCTCGTACATTAATTCTTCCCATAGTTTACCCATCTTTGGGACCCACAATCAACTGTTCTTCCACAACAGCCCATCATCAATAGTAAACTGTGCATTTGACCCATCCAAAGACTCAGCCATGCAGCATTTCATAATGTCGTCCAACTCCAAAGCCTGCCGAATTCGGTCGGCGAGGTCATACTATACCTTTGTCCTATTCAAACGTGCTTCAACACTATACCTTCTATCAACACAAGAGATCTATAAGACCTCCAAATCTCGAATAAGACACTCGTCATGCATCAGTATCCAATTGGCCCGTGCAGGAGCCTTACGACTTAACGCAGCAGCAACTACATTACCATTACTAAGGACATAATGTATCTTGAAGTTGTAGTACCCTAGGAACTTTATCCACCTCCGCTGGCACATATTTAATTCCTTCTGATCTAATAGATACTTTAGACTCTTATGGTCTGTATAGATATCGACCTTCACTCCACACAATTAGTGCCTCCACAGCTTTAAAGAGAATATCATGGCCACCAACTTCAAGTCATGGACCGGATAATTCCTCTGGTGCACCTTTAACTGACACGAGCCATACACTATTACGTTCCCATGTTGTAGCAGAACACAACCTATGGCACTCCCTGAAGCGTCATTGTACATCTCATAGCCCTTTATCCTACATGGCAAGCACAAAATAGGCGGCGTGATCAGACGAATTTTCGATTCTTCGAAAGCTTGCGCGCATGCTAGCGACCATACAAACTTTTTATCCTTCCTTATTAGGGTTTTGAGGGGTAATGCTATCTGTGAGAAGTTCTCCACAAAGCGCCTGTAGTAGCCGGCAATCCCTAGAAAACTCCGGACTTCCGCCACAGAAGATAACACAGGTCACTCCCGTATCGCAACAACCTTCGCCAGATCCACCGCGATTCCTTCTTTGCTAACAATGTGACCAAGGAACGCAACCGAAGATAGCCAAAACTCACATTTAGAGAACTTGGCGTACAACTGACTACTCCTCAGGGTCTCCAGAACAATATGTAAGTGCTCTGCATAATCATCCTCGGACTGGGAGTACACTAGGATATCGTCATTAAAAACTATCACGAACCGATCCAAATAATCCATGAACGTTCGGTTCATTAGGTCCATAAACACGAAAGGCACATTCGTCAGACCAAAAGGCATGACAGTGAACTCATAATGTCAAGAACGTGTACTGAACGCCGTCTTGGGAATATGACTTTCCCGGATTCTCAACTGATAATATCCAGACTTCAAGTCTAGCTTTGAATATACAGTCGACCCGACTAGCTGGTCAAATAGATCATCGATCCTCAAAATCGGGTACTTGTTCTTTTTCTGTTAGCTTATTCAATTCCAGATAATCGATACATAGCCAAATACTTTCGTCCTTCTTCTTCATGAAGAGGACCGGTGCACTCCAAGGTGACAAACTTGGACGCACAAACCCCTGCTCTATCAATTCCTGAAGCTATGCCTTTAACTCTGCCATCTCACTTGGTGCTAAGCGGTAAGGATACCGCGATACAGGTTTGGCACCTAACATTAACTCGATGGTGAACTCAATCTCTCTCTGAGGTGGGGCTCTAGAGAGATCTTCGGGGAAAACGTCGGCAAACTCCGTCACCACCAGAATATTGACCAAACCAGGCTTGGGCTTCTTAGCCTCAAATAGGGTGAAGAAAAACTCCGCCCCTCATGAACTTCTTTGACTACTTGGAGAGCAGACATCAACATCTTAATCGGTCCATTCATACCATAGAAGGTAGTTTCATGACTTGTATTCAGCCCCAGTTTGACCGTCTTCAAACTACAATCAATGAATGTACGTTGCTCCGAGATCCAATCCATGCCAAAGTTCACGTCAAACTCTACTATCGGAAGTAGTGATGTTTTCAAGTCGAAAGCTTGACTTCCTATCAGCACTTTAATGCAACAGACTCTATCCACGCGCATTGAACACCCGTTAGGCAGCAGCACATCCAATCTATGCTTAGATACTGAAGAAGGCACTCTGATACATGATACGAAGTCCTCAAATAGGAACAAGTGTGAAGGTCCTATATCAAATAGTGCTCGAGTAGGACAGTCCATGATTATGACAAATCCTAAAACACGACAATCATACAGCTAAAGCATAAGGCGCAAGGTATACAAAGTATTAAGGCTAAAATCTAACAGATACATGTCACCATATTGCCTTGCTTGATGGCCTCCTGTTGGCCAAGGTTGTAGACTCTTGGTTGGGCTAGAGCCTGATGGGATGCAATTGACTCCACCGCCTTCCCTTTTTCAGCATATGATGCTCCTGCCTTCTTCTACGATTTACCACTCCAACATTCGCGAGCCATGTGTCCTTGATTGCTACAATTATAACAGTGGATTGGGCCTCCCTGCCCAGATGATGCCCTAGAAGTAACCAACAAAGAAGCTAGTTTGGAAGACTTTGCCTTCTTATTCCACCTTCTGTACCCAGACTTCGGTGGTTTTGGTACCTTAAACTATTGGCTCTTTACTACTAAGTCCTTCTTACTTTGGACCCTCTTGAGATCCTACTCTAGAGATCAGGTTGTATTGACCAGGGTCAGGAAGCCCTGTGTCATAGGACCTGAGAGTAGTAATCTCAGATCATCACGCAGTCCTTCATAGAACTAGTTGATCTTGTGCTCTTCATCCGCAAGAGTAGAGCCAGCATATCGTCCTAATCTTGTGAACTCGTGCTGGTAGTCATCCACGCTAATTTCACCCTCTATCAGTCTCTGAAACTAATTTTCCATAGCTATTTTCTGCGTTGTCGGGATGAACCGAGCAAGAAATAGTCTCGAGAACTCTTCCATTGAAATATCGATGAGTTGTCTCCTAACGAAGTGATGCAGCTCAAACTCATCCCACCATAACCTTACTTTGTCGTCCAGAAGGAATGTGGTTATTATAACCTTCTGCCACTCCTCAGTCTCTATTGCTGACATGACTCTCTTAACCTTAGAAAGCCTGTCCTCAGCTTGCATTGGGGTTCCAGTCCCCACAAATACTAGTGGATTAAAGCTAATCACGTGCTTTAGCTAATTTTTAGGCGCTCTCCTCTACATTATGGGCTCTGCCGCTACTTGATCCACCACTATAGGTTCCGATGCGCCAAGTAGTACGTGACCTAATCCAGGAGCAGGAGGTTGCACTTGCCTCCCTGGTTAAGCATTGATCATAGGGAAAACCGCTTCAGCTACCATTCGTATGGTTTCAGCAGAAGGAGTGGTCGCAGGCGCATCATTAGGCGCACTACTCTCCATAGAGTGCTGACATTATGACTGCTTTGCACCACTCCTAGTCACCTATAATCGTGAAACACTCAGTTCGGTGACAAACAATTACCAAAAAGCAATCATAGGAACACGCAGGTTCCTCAAACATGTGTATTTTCATTCCTAAGTGGACATTCATGGGTTCTTTCATGTTATAACAGTAACGCTCATACATGTTCTCACCATCCCTTAAAAGAATTCACCCACGAATTCAACTAAGAAAGACTGACACCAGAGTCTAATACCAACTTATAATACCCCCATCCATCACATAACATATAACAGAAGGTACGACCGAGGACCGATGCCATATATTACAGACAGTTAGTGGAGTTACTTATTGAGACCATAATCCATAAACGCGTCCTAACTCAGAGTGCATTCTAGCGGAAGTAATTTAAGATTACAATTAGAACCCAACCAACTGAATGTCCACTAATACAAAATACGAATGATAAATCGAATACTCAAATAGTATTGGCCTTAAGGTCATACATTGTTCAACTTAGAATAAATTGTCTAGCATACATCTACATGCGGACTGGCCACACATGAATGATAAAGTAAACGTGTAATTTGCTTTGGCATTTAAGGGCCATCTTAGCAAACCTAGGCTCCAGCCCTCTATTTCTTGCTTGGCTCGGTTGTACCTGCATGAAACATTCCACTACAACGGTGTCAAACAATAGCAATGGTCAGCATTAGTTGACCAAATTATAATGACCTCTCCCCTCACTCAGGGTGGCGATGCTCCTTCCCTATAGGCATTAGCATATACAAAACATGGCCATCAGAACGTGAAAATTAAGCACCATTTGCCACAGACATTGGCCCAATGCTCCGTGCTCTCAGGGCACATTCTTGGTTCATGGGACCTCATGGGTCACACCTCTATTCTTTGTGATGGTTAATAATGTTTGAGCTTTTAGTCTTTTGGTACCAAAGTCAAAGACAATGCCCCTAATCTTTGACAAGGTCATAATGATCTCCAGATACACACTTTGAATCGCTCCAAGTCGAACGACTAGGGTTGGGTACAGTTTTGCTATTTCCCTTGCTCAAATCATCACAAGTGTCATCCATGACGCGGGTAAGCATACTCTTTCCCAGTCCGTATGATCCATAACCCCATTATGATTCTAAGAATAGCATTCAAAACAACCTAAGCCGGTCCACAAAGGCTCTCAGTACCACAAATTGGCCCCCAGGTCTTCAAGAGACAGGCCTCAACAATCAATAGCCCTTTGGTCTCCCAGAGATAGGCTTCCATAATCAATAGCCCTCAGGTCTCCTAGAGACAGGCTTTACAAACAAACATAGCTCACTAGGAGATATCGCCTACGGTAGCGCTACTACTGCACGGTAGGGGATAGACTATCAGTTCTTCCCTCTTTCAGGTGTTTTCCTGGAGACCACCTCCAGTACTCTCACTGCAGCCATCTGCATACCCCGTGAATCCGAAATCTACGTGATTACCACAGAGTATTCTCCGGCATACCAAACATAGAAACATCACCAATTCAGACTAACCTGTCTGGATTGACTTCACACAACATGCATATTCCGTACTTTTGATTCTGGATCTAAATGTAACACTAACGGGGATACACAGATCTACCCGTCAGGAGAAACACTTTCACATATTTGTGGAGCGTCTACCCTCACATGCCAAAAAGAAGGACTTCACATGTCAAGGGAAGAGGATCGTTACCCTAGTTATCCATTTCGGCGCTATAGGAGAGATTTCAGCCAGATGGAAACGACCGCTTCGGCTTTGCCTCCGTAGATCCATACTCGTCTCGTGAATCCGAGATCCGAAACTCCAATGATGGTGAGATCTCTTTCGAACAAATCACCTTCCTTATCCAGCCGCTCAACCCAAAAATTGTAAAAGAATGAAGTGAAAACATCACTTCCAAGGCTTTAAACCAAGCTACTTCCGTGCGGTAACCAGGTACCATCGCGGGGTACCGTTAATCAACGCCTCAGTTTGTGAGCCACTGCCCAAGCCCTCAAATCACAGGTTGATCGCGGCCACACCATTATAGTTTTGTTATCTCTGCGTGATAGGATACTACCGCCACGTGGTAACTAGCATCGGTTACGACACGACCGCTACAGCTACCGCCGTGTGATAGCTGCTTCTGCCGCGCGGTAGCAACCCGAGAGCTTTGCAAATAAATTGACCAAGCTACCGCCAGCGGTATCTCTACCACTGGGAGGTATCTTCCCGAGAGTCCTTCCACTATATTCACGTTTCTACCACCAGCGACAACCCTACAGTCTGGCGGTATCTCATAGAAACAATTTTCCTTCTTTGGGAACCCCTCAAGGAACGAAGAACTTGAAGACGAAGATGAAGGCGTGCCAACGAAGTTGTCGGAGTCTGTGCATATAGCCTTCATATAGATTAGGAGTGTGGATTTCTCCTTCAAGTTCTCTTACTTCTCAAACTATGATGGGAGTTCTCTCGCCTCTAGGAAGAGGGCTCTCATGAAGATATCTAAGTTATGGCTCTGGTTCGGTTGTTTGTCATGTATTTTATAGATAGAGGAGATCCGCTCTTTAAATAGTTTTGGTTTCTAGCGCCAATTATAGTGTTAGCGTTGGTTGGTACCCTTTTTAGGTAATTAGGAGGCATACAAATCAAGGAAAATTTTGTAGCCATACTACTCCAAATTAGGCAATGCCTCTTACTACCCCGCATTAGCGATATTGCATCTATGCCATCAGATATCCTTCCTCTTTTGCTCCTTAATTAGCCGTCGAATTACAGGCCATTCATATGTTACATCTGTGCATTTGGAGCTAAAATATCACGGTAGGACTTGCTATAAATGAGTTCACCCAACCTTCTTTTCTCGCCGATTTTCCCTTCTCGACAGTGTTACAATTTTATTCGATGTTGCTGATGTCGTTAACTCATAGTAGCAACATCTGATTTAGAGCATCACCTTTATCAATGTCCGTTGCACGCTAAGGAGTATTTAACCTGTAGTTCCTACACACTATAAACACATAACACGCATGATCAAATATATAGAGAAATTTGTTATTCTCAAACAAAGAGATGTGGTACGCATGTTTCAATAAACTCCCCCTTTTGACAATAACAAATTATCTTGGAAAAAATAAATCACATATAGTAAGAGTGATGTTTATAGTAAATGATAAGCGTGATAAACATGCATACTTCCCCTATATATATGCTCCTCCTACATAGATGTTTCATATATTGAACTCCCCCTAAATGGTATAATTCTTCTTTTTTATTTTCCCTCTTTTGGTATTATCAAAAGAGGGTAGGGTGGAGTGTTTTAGCAATGAGATTTTGTTGTTCTAAGTAGAAATTTTTTTGATAAATGTTGAATTACCCCTTGTTAAATAAATAATTAACCATGATCGGGTGTAAGTAGTAATTCAGTGAAAAAATTCTATTCAAGCATTCTTTGAAGATAAACAACTTTTTTTTGGCAATTATAAGCATATATAAGATAAGAGTTGTAGTTCTTAAAGAAGATGTTTTTGGAGTTTGAATCAAGAGAGGAAACTATAATATTTTGAAATTTGCATTTCAAGTCACTTTAGACATTGTAGAGGTCATGCATTCTCATCTAGTACACTTACTAAAAATTACAAAGAATTTATGTGAATGTGCGTTAGGGTCCAATTCTCATGCATAGAAGTGTTATGAAAGATAATGATGTGTAAAATGTAATATTTTGATAAAGTACATAAGTGAGTTAATAAAAAACACATGACATATATAATGAAATAAAAAAAACATTAAAGTACTTAAATAATTTCACTTCCATAAATTTTCAATGCACATAACTACCGAGTACAATGAAGGTTCTCTGCACACACAATGCTTATTAAGACTTATCGGTTACAAAGTGTGTTTATGGAATCATTTTTTTTTCTATTTTTACTTTTATTTATTTTGTAATCTGGTGTGCTAAGAAAAGTGATGATAATTTGTTTGCTACAATACACTTTATAATTCTTATCCAAAGTGCTCAACCTCACAATGTTTATTAAGACATATTAGGAGGGTGAATAATGCTTGCTAGAGTTTTTCTTAACAATTTTTATTTGTTTTTTATTTTAATGACTAAGGACTCCAAATTCACTTGTTTTGCAAATAATAGCATTTTGATTTTTTGAACAACTTTCTTAAATAAAAAATTATATGAAAAAAGCAAAGATTGGTAAGTAACAATTTCAATGTTGTGCAAGTAATTTAATTGTGAAGTTTAATCTATTATGTTATTACACTACACATTTATGCAAGTATAAGGTTAACAACACATAGGTTATCAAAAATACATGAGTGAACTAATCATTATCAAACATAAAATATTACTCATACTTAGAGGCATGCTAACCATTCCTATAAATGTGTGCTACAATTAATTCATTGCATATTATAAAATAATTTTCAAGGCATGATAAGAACTAAACAATGTTTACAAAACCTTGAAAAATAAATTCAACATTATTTTTAAAATTGAAAAGATAAGCTTAATTATCCATGAAATATTGTAATTATAGTTAAGTAGTTTTTTGAATATTTTTTTAAATAGTATACATGCAAAACAAGATAAGTAAGAGCATATTTTTGTATGTTAGTGTTTTTTTAAATTTTGTAGTTGATTTTTGTTATTTGTAAAAGAAAAACATATTTTTTGAATTTATTTTTAAGTGTTTTATATATTTTTGTTTGTTTTTTTCTATCTAGATTTAGCATAGAAAATAAGAATGAAAAGAACTGAAATAATATTTATGAAAATAAAAAAATTCAATATTATATAACATCAGCGTTAGAACTAACACTAGGCCCTAGTAACAAAAATATTGTTTTTCGGTCAAAACGTGAGTTTTTCGAGATTTTTTGCATCCAATTTTTCGTGATTATGACTTTTCAATATGATAGCTATCTAATACAACAAAGAAATCAAGAAAAAACACAAAAATACGGATTTAGCATTTCAAGTTGAGATATCAAAACCCCCAAATTCTAGCCTAAGCATTATAAATTGTGCATCGGGAAAGGTTTGGTGAATATGTCTGCATGTTGTGATTCTGTGCCTATAAAGTTTACATAAACATGTTCCTTATTAATGTGATCCCTAATGAAGTGATGCCTCACATTTATGTGTTTTGATCTAGAGTGATTCACCAAGTTGTTTGTCAGGTCTAAAGCACTTTTGTTGTCACACTTTAGTTCTACATTAGTGAGATGGACTCCCAAGTCATCTAATATTTGGGCCATCCACAAGGATTATGCACAATAACTTCCTAATGAGATATATTCGGCCTTAGTTGTGCAGAGGGCTATAGAATTTTGTTAACTATTCAACCATGCTACAAGTGAAGGGCCTTAGAAATGACATGAATCACTCGTGTTTTTCCTATCTAACGAACAACCAGCATAATCTGAATAGCTGCGTAGAGTGAAGGAATCATTGTGTAGATACCACAATACTAATATAAATGCTCTTATTAAATATCTAAAAATTCGTTTAACCGCTTTTAAACTAGATTCTTTTTATTAGCTTAAAATATAACACATATGAATATGATAAACATAATATCGAGTCTTAATGCACTTAAGTATAATAATGATCCAATCATCCCTCTATATAATATTTGATCAATTGAAATTCTAGCTTTATCTCTGCCTAATTTTAGTGATGCACTTATAGGCATACTAGCTTATTTTAGGTCTTCAAATCCAAAACATTTTAACATATCATGAACATATTTTGTTTGAGTAATAAAATTTCCAACATTTTTTTGTGTGATTTGAAACACTAGAAAGAATGTTAGTTCTACTACCAAGATCATTTCAAATCTTTTTACTTTACAAGAATCACTTCATTACATAACTCTTCATTAGTGGCTCTAAAATTAGTATCATCAACATAAATTTTAAAAATAATCAAATAATTATTAACATGCTTAATGAAAAGTGTAGTATTGACACTTTCCATTTTAAAATAGTGTTTTCATAAAAAATGATGTTAATCATTCATACCAAGCACGAGATGCTTGCTTTAAACCATAAAATGCCTTTTCTAGCCTATATACATGATTAAAAATTTTCATTTACAAAACTGAGGGGTTGTTCAACATATAATTCTTCTTTTATAATCTCATTTAAAAAAGTAATTTTAACATCCATTTAAAATAATTTAAATCTTTTATAACTTGCAAAGACACAAATAATTCTACGAGATTTTAAGCTAGCAATGGGTGCAAAAGTTTTTTCAAAGTCTACCCCCTCAATTTGAGAATAACCTTGTGCTATAAATCTAGCTTTATTCCTAGAAATTCTAGATTTACCATCTAATTTATTTTTAAATATCCATTTTAAAATTACAACATGATGATTAGATGATCTTTCTATAAGTTTCCTAGCCCTATTACATTCAAATTGATTTAGCACTTCATTCATAACAATAAACCAAAATTCATCATTTAAAGCGCTTGACATGTTTTTGGGTTCGATTTCAGAAAAAACGCATAAATTAGAAAAAGATTAATTTAAGAAAGAACGAGTCGTTACACCTTTTGAAGGCTCTCCAAAAACTAGCTGCCTAGGGTGATCCTTTGAAAATCTCAACACACTTAGAGTAATACATTCTTTTTTCTCCTTTTATTTATCCTCTTTGTCTCCAAGCGGTTCATCATCCTCAAGCCCCAAGGGGAAGGGGGTTCCTCTTTATTTCCTATAAGACTAGGTTCTATACAAGGAATAAATTCATCAAATCTAACATGAATGGACTCTATAACAGTTTTTATTCATTAATTATATATTCTATATGCGATACTAGTTAAAGAGTGTCCAATAAAAATTCTTTCATCACACATTTTATTATGTGTCTAAAGTATCTTTAATATTTAATATAAAACATTTACCACCAAAGACATGAAAAATAGATACATTATATTTCTTTTGAAAATATAGTTCATAAGGTGTCAGTTTTAAGACTAGGCAAAACATTGCTCGATTTATCATATATCAGGAGGTATTTGCTGCTTTAGCCCAAAATGATCTAGGCAACCAATATTCAGATAACATAATGCGTTTTAGTTCCTGAAGGGTTCTATTTTTCCTCTCCACTGCAACATTTTGTTGTGGGATGTGGATCGAAAAAATCGTGCTTTATCTCTAGATTTATTGCCAAAAGTGGTGAATATTTCATTATCAAACTCTCCTCCATGATTTAAGCATATGCATTTAATTATTAAATCTAGCGCTTTTTATATACGAGTGCATAACTTAGTAAATTCAAAAAATGCATCAGATTTGGAGGTGAGGAATAAAGTTAAAAAAATCTAGAATAATCGTCAATTATAAGAAAAGTGCATTTTCTTCCACCTAGACTATAGTGATAATTTGTACACAAAGATCCATGTGAATTAGTTGAAGTAGTCCAGTGATAGAAATTTTATTTTTGCTTTTAAAAGAGATTTTTAATAATTTGTCTTTTTAGCAAGGTGAACAAAGTGAAGATAAATTTCCATTTAACATTGGTAAACCTCTACTTAATTTATCTTTTGACAATTTTAAAATCAACTTGGTGCTAGAGTGACCAATACGCTTGTATCACAATTCGAGTTCTTAATTTTTAGAAATTAGAAATTTTATTAAAGCATGAGAAAGTTCAAGAAAAGCAATTATATAAACAAAGTGAGTTCTAGGTGCAGTGAGTACGATATTATTAGTTTTAGGATTCATACTTTTGCTTAGATTTATAGAAGATTAAAATCAAACATTTATACCTTTATCTCATAAAGGACTAATTGAGATTAAATAATATTTTAACCTTCAACATATAAAACATTTGCATTAGAGAAAGAGATGTTACCAACTGTACCAATTCCCATGATCCATCTTTTTCCATTGTCACCAAATGTCACCAACCCTCCTTTCTTATTTGTGAGGCTAAGAAACTTTGCTTTGTTTCTCTCCATATGTTTAGAGCATGCTAAGTCCTATTACCACATGTATTCCTTGTTCTTAGCCTGCCAACACACCTAGAAAGATAATGAGAGTAAAGACCAAGATACCTAAGAGGTCCCTCCCATAGAGTATGTGGAAATCTTAGACATCCAGATTTGCTTGATAACACATATTCCCTTCTTCCTACAAGAGTCCATGGTATGTATAAAGTGGAAGCGCTTGGAATATGATAAAATGGGGTTGAGACCTTTTTAGGATTTTTTTTGAACTCTTGTTGGAGGGATGAGAAGTAGGGTGTGTAGTTTTAAAAAAAATCAATTGGGGTTTATGTTGTTAATGATAGTGGTAGCTACTACCATCGAGCGGTAACCATATGAACCATAACCAAGCCCATATTTGGTACTTCTATGACATTGGTTGGTCAGAAACATATCGAGTGTTTTCTGACCAACTCCAAAAATTTTCATGCCCTTATTTAAGTCATGAATCCAGGATTTTATGGAGATATTTTCATTTACGAGCATTCCACATTGATTGGCAAAAATTTTCATTTCATTTTTAATTTGTGAAATAACAGTTCTTAAGCCTTTTTCTAAGTCCCCCTTTTGATTTATAAGCGTTGTGATGTTAGAGTGGGCCTTAGAAAATGCATTCTAAAGTTCTTTTACTCTTGCCAAGGAATCATCACACTCTTTGTAAGATACATTCTCTTTTCTTAATGATTTTAGCTCCTTAATTAGCTTTTGATTTTGTTTTAAAAGGATTTTATTTTCAGAGGAGAACAAGATCTTTAAAGCATTTATTGAAAATTTGCAAGTTTTCATATATTTAGTATATAGATCTTCATAAGTTTAAGGAAGTACCTCAGTGTCGCTTTGGACATTACAATTGCCGTCTGACTATTCATGGCTTCTTCCCATAAGGGACATGTTTGCCTCTTCATTGTTGCTTGAAGTGGAGTCATGTTGGGTATTGTATCCATAATGAACTTGATTTGAAGAAGTGTCCCTTGAACTAAAATGAATTGAGATTGTATTTGATGTTGTTTTATTAGTCATGTACTTGCAGTTTTTATTGCTATGTTCAAACCAATATCAGATTACGGTGGGTCATGAAACGCAAGAATATACAATGTAATCCCTCATTGTGTAGGCCAATGTATTGACTTATGTGTAATCTCTCTATTGGATTGTACTTCTTTTATAAGTGCATTAGAAGGTTCAAGGAAGGACAAGTTGCTGGATTCAGAAGAAACAGGAATTTTTCCCAATTAAAATTCGTCGAGTATAGTAGTGGATACTAGTCAAATTCGTCGAGTTTAATTATGAATACTGTTGGTACCCTAGATGTGATTTGGCTTATGTAATCCCTTTCCAGCCCCTCTTGATCCATATAACTATATATGATCATGATTAGGCCTTGTTCAGTTTCCCTAGGACAGTTTATAACTGACCTAGAGCTTAGGCTAGATGTTCTAGATGTATTTTTGGTTAAGGCATTTTCCGTTCGACCATCGTCGAACGAGGCCTCGCGATCGTCGATCATTGGTCGACGACAGCAGGGCTATAGAATTGTTGAAGTCAAGACAATTATCGTCGACCGATGGTCGACGATCTCAGAGCAAGTTTATTATGCTCTGAAGGTTGGTCGACGATCTGCCATCAGCAGTTCAACGATCGTGTTCTTGCTTCACGATTTCTGTCTCGACAGATTTCTGCCTTAGTCGTCGACATTATGAGATGTTCGACGATATCTGTCTCGACAGATTTTTGCCCTAGTCGTCGACATCATGAGATGTTCGACGATCTCTGCTTAAACAGATTTTCTGCTTTAGTCGACGATATCTTGAGCTGGTCGACGATTTCTGTTCGACGATTTCTGTTTCGACAGATTTCTGCTTTTAGTCGACGATCTGTTAGCTAGGTCGACGATCATCAAACCCCTGTTCGACGATTATTGTCTGCCTTTATCTTTTTATATTCATTCTATTCCTTGGTTTATTTCCAAGTGTTTTAGCTTGTGGTTAGAGAATTTTCTGAAGTTGTTTTTGCAGATTTATGGCTTAAATTCAAAATAAATTAATTACCAAATATGTCAAGCTTAAATCACGGGATTCAGTATTTTGATAAAGCATTTTTTGTCCTATTATACAAAATATATTGCCAGGCTGTATTCTAGCCGTTGGCACTGTTTGCTATTTCCAAGAATGGTAAGTCTTTATACTGAGATATTTTCCCACTTATTTAATTCCTTATTGGGACTGATAGTAAGCTAATAGGTCATTCTATTCCTATTGCTATATTCTATTTTGAGATAATCTGTTGCAGGGCTCGAGAATTCAAATCAATAGAGCCGTTCCAAAGGAAAAATGAGAAGACATATTTAAGAGAGATTTTTTCTCAGAAAAATAAGAAGTTACAGATACAGAGAGATTTTTTTCTTAGTGCTGCATTCTCTCAAGCATCTTCAGAGCAACTCTTCACCATCTCACAAAAAGAAGAAGAAAAGCTCCCCTGAAGAAAAAGCCCAGAGCAATTACTTTCATTCTCAAGTCTCTTGAGCATCTGCTTAAAGTTTTCAAGACTTCAGAAAGAGCTCCAGTTCTGCTTCAATTATTCCAGAATCTGAAGACCTGATAAAAATCAGTCTACAGATCTCTGAGGATTTAGTTTCAGTATATTTGAAACTCCTTCATCCTGAAGCAAAGGCTTTCCCTGGACTTTCACTGAGCCAGGGGGAGACTTTGATTCTTTAGAGAATCCACAAGTCTTCTATAATCTGTATTTACAACAGAGAAGATAATCTAACCCTCTCAACCCCTTTGTAAAAGAGTTTGTTCACACCTCTTCAAAAGTGAACATTGGTGACAGGGCACCTTATCAACAACCTGTGGTTGAGCATCCTTATCAAAAGCTCAAAGGGTCTGTTTGATCTACCTGAATCAGATCATTGGTGGCAGGGCACCTTAGCAAAAACCTGTAGTGGATTCCTACCAGGGTGGTAGAAGAGTGGAGTACCTATTTAGAGGGAACCACTATATATCTTGTGTCTCTAGCTATCTTGTTTAATTATTTATTCTGTGGCTGTGATAGAACTACCTAGGATTGCTAGTTGCTGTGATAGGCTTATAGTTAAACTGAAATTTCAGTTAACTCTCTCACTTGTGCACTTCACTGTGTTAGGCTCTTAGGGTTCAAGTATCAGATTATTTATTCCGCAAATAAACTCCAAGGGAGCTGACTAGTTGTTCATAAAATTTGAATACTCTATTCACATCCCCTCTAGAGTAGTTTACAACTTATCCCCTCACTTTCAATTGGTATCAGAGGGAGGTTAGCTGTTCATACAGGCTAACACCTGAGTTAAAAGATCCAGTGATAAGTTATTTCCTGATACCATTCACAAACACTTTCACACATGGCCCAGTCTAAGGATTATTCAAGCACCAGACCTCCTGTATGCAACTTGTCCAAGTTTGGCATATGGAAGGCCAGGATAAGACTATACATGAATTCTATTGATGAAGATATCTTTTCTTCTATTTTGATAGGACCACCTGCTAGGCCTGCTGCTGCTTCCACTTCTGCTGATCTCAGTGCTGTGCCACCACCTGACTACAATGAAACTTAAAAGAAGGCAAAAGCAGCTGATGCAAAAGCAATGAATATCCTAGCTCAGACAATGTCTGATGAAATATTCCAGAAGCTTGCTGAATGTACCTCAGCCAAAGCTATGTGGGATTCCCTCAACCACATAGTTGCTGGCTCAGCTGATGAGAGGAAGGACAGGAGATCCAACCTCACTTCTCAGTATGAAAATTTCAAGAAGGATGATGCTGAAGACATTGACACAATGTACACAAGACTCAGTTCAATAATAAGTGAACTGAGGTCTATGGACAAGGAGATAACTTTGTCAGAAGTCAATGACAAGATCCTGATGTGCCTTCCCATCTCTTGGGACTCAAGGATATGGCCCATCAAGGATGGAAGAAAGACTGTGGAACTCTCCACAGAAGCTCTGTTGGGAAAGCTCAAGTCATATGAGCAAACTTTAAAGAGCAGAGCTGCTGCAACTGAAGTAAAAACTCCTACACCTACAAAGAAAGAGCACTCTCTAGCTCTTAAGGCTGCTGAGACTTCTGAAGGAAGTCAATCAAATGAGGAGTTACTGGCACTCATTGCCAAGAGGTTCTTCAACATGGGATGAAGAGACCTCAGAAAGAAGTTCTCTAAGTATGAGGACAAACCAAGGTATGACAAGACTCCATCTAAAGAAATCATCTGTTATGTTTGCAGCAAGCCTGGACACATTGCTCCAGATTGTCCAGAGAAGAAACACAAGGAGAAGAAACATGAGAAAGAGTACAGGAAGCACCACTCCAAGTCCTCCTCACACAAATACAAGAAGAAGGACAAGGGGTTTGTGGCTGCTACCTGGAGTGAAACAGAAGAGGATACCTGCTCCTCTAGCTCCAGTGATTCAGAAGAAGAAGAAGAGAAGAAAGCCAAAGAGGTCTGCCTCATGGCTATTGATGCCTGCAGCTCTCTGTCAGCTGCAGAGAATTCTGAAGAAGAAGGAGACAATGAAGAAGATCCTTCTATGGAAGACCAGGTAATCAACTCATTTGATTTCTCATCTCCTGAGTTCAAATTAAAATTTAAAACTCTATGTTTAGATTTACTATTATCTGAAAAAGAAATTAAGTCACTTAGATTAAAGATAATGGAACTAGACATGGAAAGTATTGAAATAATTAGATTAGAAAAGGAATTAGAAAGCTCAAAAGAAGAAGTAACATTCCTAAAATTAGAACTAGCTAAATCTAAGAGGTTAGAAGAACAATTAAATGGCAGAAGCCTTAAATTATCTGAAATAACCAGTATAGCAAACACTAGGGTTGGTAATGATAAACTAGGCTTAGGTGCTACATCTAGTGAACCCATCCTCCTCACAAAGGAGAGATTTAGCACTCCAGTAAAATTTATTTCTGAATCAGGAATAAAGAATACTGAGGAAATTGAAAAATGTAAGAAAATTCAGAATAAGATTAAGAAAGAGAACAGGAAGAAAAAATTCCTAGCTGTACAAAAATCGTCGAACATTAATCGACGATCGTCAAACCAATCGTCGAACGTCTATCGACGATCGCTGAACACCTTCACCAAGTATGATATCTTTGGTGCAGGAGATCGACGATCTCATCTTGAGTCGTCGACCAGTGATCGACGATCGTGGAATCCAGAACATAGCACTACTACAAATGATCGACGATATGGCTTGCGATCGTCGACCGTGGATCGACGATCTGGACTTAAGCTGGAAAATAAATTTCAAACTTCCAGAATTACAAATCCCAATCACTACCCTAGGTTGTTTAATCCTTCAACTGAATGGATTATCCCACCTAGGAGATCACACCCTTTAGGATATCAATCTAAGCCTACAAAATCTTTTATATCTAGTTTTTCTTTTGTGAAGAATACTGGACCCAAGGTAACCTGGGTCCACAATGTATAATTGATATCTTTGCAGGTGAAGACCTATCCAGTCATACATGACAAATGGTATCTGGATAGTGGATGCTCAAAGTATATGACAGGAAAGAAGAAGAATCTGTCAGGGTTCAAAGCCAAGCTGGGACCAAAAGTTGTATTTGGGGATTCCAGCTGTGGACAGACTGAAGGGTATGGCAGCTTCACCATAGGAGCTGTAACATTCAAGAAGGTTGCTTATGTCTCAGGACTAAAGCACAACCTAATCTCTGTAAGCCAAATGTGTGATGCTGGGTACAAGGTATGGTTTACTGACACTGCTTGTAATATTGCTTTAAATAATACTGTTGTGTTAGTAGGTATTAGAATTGGTAATGTTTATGTTGTAGATTTTAACTCATCCAAATCTGAAATATGCTTATTTAATGAAGTAACCAGTAATAATACCCTTTGGCATAAGAGACTTAGTCATGTAAATTTGAAAAACATTTCTAGGTTGGCTAAATACAATCTTGTAAGAGGCTTACCTTCTTGCCCCTACAAGAAGGAAGGCCTTTGCAAAGCTTGTCAATTAGGTAAGCAAACAAGAAATAGCTTTAAATCAGTTAATAAAAGTGATTCTCCCAGGATTCTGTACTTGCTGCATTTGGATTTATTTGGTCCTATTGCTGTACAGAGTCTTGGAGGAAAGTCTTACACTCTAGTAATTGTAGATGACTTCTCTAGGTTCACTTGGGTATTCTTCTTGAGAACTAAGGCTGATAACTTCAAGGTTCTTACAGATTTTCTAAAGTGTATACAGAGTGAGTATTCTACTCAGATTGCCTTGATCAGAAGTGATCATGGTACTGAGTTTGAGTCTCTTCTTATGCAAGAATTCTGTGAGAAGGAAGGTATCAAACATAGCTTCTCTGCTCCTAGAACTCCTCAACAAAATGGGGTAGTTGAAAGGAAAAACAGAACCCTAATTGAAGCTGCAAGTACATTGTTAGCAGATGCTAACATGCCTCTGTCCTTTTGGGCTGAAGCAGTTAGCACAACTAACTATGTATTGAACAGAAGTCTGATACATAAACTTAAGGGTAAGACTCCCTATGAGTTACTTAAGCAAGTGAAACCTAAAATATACTATTTTAGAGTATTTGGCTGTGTTGCTTTTGTTCATAACAATAACAAAGAATACCTTAGAAAATTTGAGGCAAAAGCTTCAATGGGAGTTTTTCTAGGATACTCTCAAGTAAGCAAAGCCCATAGGGTCCTTAATATATCCTCTCTTAAGATAGAAGAGTCTGCACATGTCTCCTTTGATGAGACAGTCATGTATTATAAGGAGAAGGACTCTTCCTCCAATAGTACAGTGCAAGTCCTAGGAGTAAGTAAGGATTTGGAAGGTTTGAGACTCACACAGGAGAATCATCCCCAACAAACTCCTCAGGTTGCTTCTTCAGATTCTGAATCTAATGTAGAACTTTTACAAGTTAAAGCACCTGCTCCAACAGTTGATCAAATTCCACATGAGGAATTAAATCTTGAATATGTTGAAGATCAGATCATTGTTGAACCTACTAATCTTGTCACACTTAGAGATCACCCTGTATCTCAAGTGATTGGAGACATTTCAGTAGGAGTCCAGACAAGACATCAACTCAACAAAGATGTGATGTTTGCTTGTTTGCTTTCTCAGGTTGAGCCCCTAACCATTAAAGATGCTGAGCTTGATCCACACTGGATTATAGCCATGCAAGAGGAACTTAACCAGTTTAAAAGATGTAAAGTTTGGACTTTGGTTCCAAGACCAAGAGGCCAACTGATCATAGGCACCAAGTGGGTGTTTAGAAACAAGCTTGATGCCCAAGGCATAGTAGTTAGGAATAAGGCTAGGCTAGTAGCTCAAGGCTATAGACAGGAGGAAGGCATAGATTATGATCAGACTTTTGCCCCTGTAGCTAGACTAGAAGCCATTAGGATTTTCCTAGCCTATGCTGCCTATAAGAAATTTAAGGTCTTCCAAATGGATGTGAAGAGTGCCTTCCTCAATGGAGATTTAAAGGAAGAAGTGTTTGTTGAACAACCACCAGGGTTTGTTTCATCAACCTTACCCACTCATGTGTTCAAACTCCAAAAGGCTCTATATGGACTTAAGCAAGCTCCTAGAGCTTGGTATGAGACCTTAGCAAATTTCCTCCTAGAACACAAGTTTGTGAGAGGTGTAGTAGATAGAACCCTATTTATTAGACATCATAAGGACTCACAACTGTTAGTTCAAATCTATGTAGATGACATTATATTTGGCTCCACTGATCCCAAACTATGCAAGAGATTCCCTGAACTAATGCACTCCAAGTTTGAGATGAGCAGCATGGGTGAGTTATCCTATTTCCTTGGTCTCCAAGTGAAACAGTGTGTTGATGGTATCTTCATTTCTCAATCAAAATATGCCAGAGAGCTGGTTAAAAGATTTGGAATGTCTGATGCTTCATCAATGAGCACACCTATGGCCTCAAATGCAGTTATTGATTCTGATGTCAATGGCAAGTCTGTTGATCAAAAGAACTATAGAGCCATTGTTGGTTCCCTGCTGTATTTGACTGCAAGTAGGACTGACATAATGTTTGCTACATGCCTATGTGCTAGGTTTCAGGTCAACCCAAAGGAATCTCACTTAACTCTTCTCAAGAGGATCTTGAGATACCTTAAGGGATGCCCTAACTTAGGACTGTGGTACCCAGCTGAGTCAGGATTTGAATTAATTGGATATTCAGATGCTGATTATGCTGGTTGTAGAGTTGACAGGAAAAGCACCTCAGGAACCTGTCAGTTCCTGGGAGAGAGACTTGTCTCTTGGTTTTGTAAGAAACAGGCATCTGTGTCTACTTCAACTGCTGAGGCTGAGTATATAGCAGCAGCTAGTTGTTGTTCACAGATCCTGTGGATTCAAAATAAGCTAGTGGATTATGGGTACACACACTCAAAAACAAAAATTCTGTGTGACAGTACCAGTGCAATATCAATTGCTCAAAATCCAGTGCACCATTCCAGGACCAAGCACATTGAGATTAGACATCATTTTCTGAGAGATAATGTGGAAAAGAACAAGATAACAATGGAATTTATATCCACAGACCTGCAGAGAGGAGATATTTTCACTAAGCCCCTTGATGAACAAAGGCATTTGTTCTTCCTGAACCAGCTTGGTATGATTAATGGTTCAGAGTAGTGAAAATTTGGATAGATTTGTTTTCTGTCTAAAATCGTCGAACGACTGCTCGACGATCTTCGACCAGGTCAGAACTATCGTCGACCAACGGTCGACGACAGCTCGTTCGGTAGTAAGGCAGAAATCGTCGACCAACTGGTCAACGAACTCTCCTTAGGTATCTATCGTCGACCAATGGTCGACGACAGATTTTCTGTGCTGTATGGAGAATCGTCGACCAACATATATTGATCGACGATCGTGGTGGTTGCTTGTAGTCGGTCGATGTTTTACATTTAGTCAAATATTGACTATCGTCGGTCATTGTTCGACGACCGATTTTGTTCCGGGTTCGACGATCGCAGATTTATATCTGATAGTCGATTTAGGTCTGGAGATCGTCGTTCTTCCGCTCCGTCTTTTCATATTCCATCTTCTGGCTTAGAATTCGCTCTCGAACTCTAATCCCGCGCGATTCTCTTCTCCCCTGCCTTGCATCTCGATTCGTCATTCTCTCTTCAATCCAATGGCGATTCCTTCAGCAGTTCTCTTCGGAATGAAGTTCGACACTGGATTCTGTGTCGACTTCGATTCCTTCAGTCGATGTGATCAACCCATCCAAGACATTCTGCAGCTGTGTGAAGATCAAGGGCTAAAGAGATTTATGTCATTCTCACCGAAGATTCATATACCAGAGATTCGAGAATGGGTATATACTTCATCCTCCAGCGACGAAGCCATGACTGGAAAGATAAATGGAGAGGAGGTCATTCTGACTCCTGAAGTTCTGACCGAGCTGTTTGGACTACCAACCGGTACTGAGGACTATGAGCAAAATACAGAGGAATATGGCCGCATGCTAACTGTGATGGGCCATGCTGAGGGTATTCCAGCTAAGCTGCTGAAGATTAATCTGTCTCCAGAGTATAAGTTTATGGCAGACCTGGTGGGCAAGGTCGTTTTGGGAAAACACTCTGCTCACGACAACATCAACAGGCAACAATTTGCCTTAATGTCAGCTTTGGTGAATAAGACGCAGATAGCCTGGGGAAAAGTTCTGTTTGAACTGATAAGGAGAAAGAACAACAAGAAAGAAATAACCCTTGCCAGGGTGTTGGGTGTGTTTCTGTATGTGAAAGCACCCCTGCTGCTTGTTTCTGCACCATCTGCAGTCAACGCCAGCAAGAGGTTGGACCCCTCTCTGTTCAAGAAATCCCAGAGAGTCATCAAGAAGTCAGCCAGGGTTGATCCTAACCCTCCATCAGACACAAGGGCTGATTCAGCCACTCTCCAGCTTGCTGGGGAAGGCTCAGCAATCCCTCCATCCTCCATTTTTACCCCTGCATCCTCATCTCCTGCATTACCCTCCACACAATCTGCAGTGCCACCACAACATGAATCCCTACATGCTGCTACCATCCTCACACACCTCTCTCAACATGAATCCCACACTCATGTTGATGATCACACATCTCCACATGATTCATTTGATCATGTGGCAGATCATACTGCTTCCATTCCATCACCACCTCAATTTGCATCCCACAGTCATCCATCCACCTCCACACCCTCAGCATTTCAGATAACTCCTGAATTGCTTGCACAAATTGTAGAGCTCATCACTCCATCCATACAAAAAATGATTGAGGCTGCCAATGCCCCTCTCATTGCATCCATCAAAGCCCTTACTGAAGCCATCAAATCACTTCCACCCTCTGCTGAGCCCTCTTCAGTAAGATGCATGACTCCAGACCCCACTGAAGTCATGCAGGGGGAGATGTCTGTTGAAGTGGTCTCAGGTGATGCCTTGACCCTTCAGGACAATTCTTCCCTTCCCCTTACAGCAATTGTAGAAGAACCTCAAGAGCTTCCAGAACAAGCTATTCCAGAGAAAGAGTCTCTGATGAAAGATCCAGAGCAATCAGAAGGTAAAACACTTCCTCTAAAGGTTATAATCAAGACTTTAAATTGATATCTTTATCTAACAAAGACATTCACTCCCTAGTGAATCTGGCTGCTGATGAAGAAGTCTCTGAGAGAGATAATGAGGAAGTACTCATGGACTTGTGTGAAAAAGTTCCAATGGACACTACTGACTCAAAAGTAGTGGTTCAAAGATCAAAGAATGATGCTGCTCAACCAGATGGTATAGTTTTATTTAAGATTCTAATTAATTCAATTCAAACTCCAACTTTGAGTTAATCTCTTATTCCTTTCCTCCCATCACAGCTGCTGATGATCTTGCATCAGTGTTGCAAGTTGATGCTGCAGATTCCATTGATTCTGATAATGCTTTGGAATCCTTTCTTAACTCAGACTGTGAGTTCACACTCACATCTACTCCTTATGTTCCTCCTTCTCAAGAGAAAACGGTCCCTTATAGACCTGAGTACCTTGATGACCCCTTGGTCAAGGACTCTCTCTTCTTTTCCTGTATGGCACTCCTCTTGTGCCTTGCAGAGGTGTCTATCCCTGATGTCACTGAACATCTAGAAGGAATTATAACCTCCTTCCTAGATGCAAAGTGGTATCCTGTGTAGATCTACAGGTAACTCTATCAATTACCTGCTGTTGTTCACCTTGGGGGGAATACTCTATTCCCACTTGGTTGTTAATTTATCTTTCTTTGTATGCAGGCACAATCAACATCCCTGCTGCTGCTGCTGCTGAAGAAGTTGAGGCTGTGCAAGACTTACCAGAGAATGCCTCCAAGATGACTGAAAAGGAATCAAGCTCAGGTACTCTAAACCTTGAACAATATATAGCCTTTGTGGCTGAGAATATTGCCTCTGAGTACATTGAAGAGTTGGCTAAATTTCATATGGTTTCCCTAGCCATCTCTCTAGGAAAAGCATCTGCCCCTGCAGATACAGTCATCTTTTCTCCACCTATCCTTACCTATCCTCTACCCATTCCTTCTATTGCAGAACTGGTCCCCAGGATAGTTCCTGACTTGTATCCTGAATCAGAACTCTGGAAGAGATCTCCAAATGTTGATCTTGATGCCCTCCTTGTGCAAGATGCCATTGAGGAAGCAAGAGAAAAAGAAGATAGAGAGAAGCAGGAGAAAGAAAAGGCTGAACATGCTATAGTTGCCAAGGATATCTCAGAACAAGACTTTGATGATTATGCTGGCAGAACCTCATCCCACTCCTCTGATGATGATGATTCTGAGGATTCTGATAGCACCCAGAAGAAGAAAAAGGCTGTATCCAAGAAAAGAAAAGCATCTGCTCCTCCTACTGCTAATCCAGAAAAGGATGTTCCCTATTTCATTCTGAAGGGAATTGATCCCAAGAGCAAAGAATTTCAACCATGGATGAGATTCTCAAAGAATCAGACAAGAGAGAAGAAGAGAACAAAAAGATATGACACTCCTATTCAGAAATTCCCCCCCAGAGGTCCTCCTCCACCTCCTGGTGCTGGAGCCTCTGGAAGTCTCTCTTCTGCCCCATCTGCAAAATCAGCCAGTTCTAACACCTTTCAGTCCTACCAGAGAAGGAGTAACCAAAGCCAGGGAGGCCAAGATGTATCAGGACAAGGAAGGAAAAGAAATGAAAATGTTCCCATGGAACAAATAAAGAAGATGACATTTCAGCAACCTACTTTCTCTCCTCCTCCTTCTCCTAAAAAGAAAGTTCCAGAATGGAAACCTTCTCCTCCCAGGAAAGGTCCATCCTCCACATCAAGGAAACTTGCTGCTTCTGAGACAGTTGAAACAAAAGGAAAAACAGTGGTCTATTCAGAGAAATCCCACAAGAAGTTCATTGAACTTGCACCTCCAAGATCTCTATATGCTGAAACTGATCCTAAGAAGGCTGCACAGATTCCTCTTGACTCAAGCAAATTAGCCACAGCTCTTCAAAGGAACATGGAGATTGCAGCTCAAGCTGATACTGACAGACCACCCTCTCCATCAGATATGATTGAAACTGAAAGAATTGCCTCTATGGCAAGATTTAAGGAATCTATTGCACTAAGCATGATGGAGAGAGCCAAAGCTCAAGGACTAGACCCTACATCATATACAACTATGTCTGAATTCAGAGAAAAGGAACTCAGCAAAATTCAAGTCAACTCTGAAATTTTTAATACTGAAGAATACATGAAGTTGCACCCTGCTGCAGTTCTGCCAAGCTATGCTGAAAAGAAAATTATTGGTGAACATGACCTAATGCTATCCAAAAGACAAGCAGCAAATCCAAACAGAGAAATTATTTTCAAACCAGTTGTAATCCCTAAGAACTCATCTGATGCTAAAACCTCTGATAAATCTGCTTGATACTTTATAGTTCTGCTGATTTATGTTTTTATGTTTTTCTGTGGATTGCCTGAGATTTAAATTTTTGGTTAATCTCTGCTTTTGTTATTGTGTGCATTAGTTTTTAGATCGGATTGGATAACATAACCCAAATAGGGGGAGATTGTTGGTACCCTAGATGTGATTTGGCTTATGTAATCCCTTTCCAGCCCCTCTTGATCCATATAACTATATATGATCATGATTAGGCCTTGTTCAGTTTCCCTAGGACAGTTTATAACTGACCTAGAGCTTAGGCTAGATGTTCTAGATGTATTTTTGGTTAAGGCATTTTCCGTTCGACCATCGTCGAACGAGGCCTCGCGATCGTCGATCATTGGTCGACGACAGCAGGGCTATAGAATCGTTGAAGTCAAGACAATTATCGTCGACCGATGGTCGACGATCTCAGAGCAAGTTTATTATGCTCTGAAGGTTGGTCGACGATCTGCCATCAGCAGTTCAACGATCGTGTTCTTGCTTCACAATTTCTGTCTCGACAGATTTCTGCCTTAGTCGTCGACATCATGAGATGTTCGACGATATCTGTCTCGACAGATTTTTGCCCTAGTCGTCGACATCATGAGATGTTCGACGATCTCTGCTTAAACAGATTTTCTGCTTTAGTCGACGATATCTTGAGCTGGTCGACGATTTCTGTTCGACGATTTCTGTTTCGACAGATTTCTGCTTTTAGTCGACGATCTGTTAGCTAGGTCGACGATCATCGAACCCCTGTTCGACGATTATTGTCTGCCTTTATCTTTTTATATTCATTCTATTCCTTGGTTTATTTCCAAGTGTTTTAGCTTGTGGTTAGAGAATTTTCTGAAGTTGTTTTTGCAGATTTATGGCTTAAATTCAAAATAAATTAATTACCAAATATGTCAAGCTTAAATCACGGGATTCAGTATTTTGATAAAGCATTTTTTGTCCTATTATACAAAATATATTGCCAGGCTGTATTCTAGCCGTTGGCACTGTTTGCTATTTCCAAGAATGGTAAGTCTTTATACTGAGATATTTTCTCACTTATTTAATTCCTTATTGGGACTGACAGTAAGCTAATAGGTCATTCTATTCCTATTGCTATATTCTATTTTGAGATAATCTGTTGTAGGGCTCGAGAATTCAAATCAATAGAGCCGTTCCAAAGGAAAAATGAGAAGACATATTTAAGAGAGATTTTTTCTCAGAAAAATAAGAAGTTACAGATACAGAGAGATTTTTTTCTTAGTGCTGCATTCTCTCAAGCATCTTCAGAGCAACTCTTCACCATCTCACAAAAAGAAGAAGAAAAGCTCCCCTGAAGAAAAAGCCCAGAGCAATTACTTTCATTCTCAAGTCTCCTGAGCATCTGCTTAGAGTTTTCAAGACTTTAGAAAGAGCTCCAGTTCTGCTTCAATTATTCCAGAATCTAAAGACCTGATAAAAATCAGTCTACAGATCTCTGAGGATTTAGTTTCAGTATATCTGAAACTCCTTCATCCTGAAGCAAAGGCTTTCCCTGGACTTTCACTGAGCCAGGGGGAGACTTTGATTCTTTAGAGAATCCACAAGTCTTCTCTAATCTGTATTTACAACAGAGAAGATAATCTAACCCTCTCAACCCCTTTGTAAAAGAGTTTGTTCACACCTCTTCAAAAGTGAACATTGGTGACAGGGCACCTTATCAACAACCTGTGGTTGAGCATCCTTATCAAAAGCTCAAAGGGTCTGTTTGATCTACCTGAATCAGATCATTGGTGGCAGGGCACCTTAGCAAAAACCTGTAGTGGATTCCTACCAGGGTGGTAGAAGAGTGGAGTACCTATTTAGAGGGAACCACTATATATCCTGTGTCTCTGGCTATCTTGTTTAATTGTTTATTCTGTGGCTGTGATAAAACTACCTAGGATTGCTAGTTGCTGTGATAGGCTTATAGTTAAACTGAAATTTTAGTTAACTCTCTCACTTGTGCACTTCACTGTGTTAGGCTCTTAGGGTTCAAGTATCAGATTATTTATTCCGCAAATAAACTCCAAGGGAGCTGACTAGTTGTTCATAAAATTTGAATACTCTATTCACCCCCCTCTAGAGTAGTTTACAACTTATCCCCTCACTTTCAAATACTCTTCGAATTCGTAGTGTATACTTATTGACACTCGTCGAATTCGTCGTGTTTACTTGGAGAATAATTTCACTAGACTTGGAAATCGATTAAGTAAGATTCGTCAAGTATCCTCAAGTATACTCGTCGAATTCCTTGAGTGTACTCATTGTCACTCATCGAATTATTTGAATATACCAATCGATACATATCGAATTTGTTGAGACTCACTAGAAAAGCATTGAGTTATCAAATCTACTTTTATGGATTTGTCTAAGGAAAATTCGTCGAATGTCGAAGCCGATTCGTAGAGTGTATTCATGGATATACAACGATACTTGACAAATCGACTTAGCAAAATTTTTCCAAAATTTTGTCTGACCGTTTTCTATTTTGAGCCGATGACCATGTACAGTACACGTGGACGTTTCGCTTTGGAAAGAATTTTCTAGCAGTTAGAAGAAGGATTCCTTAAAATACTGAGGGTGAGTTTCGATCAACCCTAATCGCTCTTCTGAACTTTGAAATCGTGAATGGCCACCATTCTCTGTCGCAAGTACAGCCATTGAAAATCATTTTCACAACCTAGCTTTGCAGGATCGGCGATTCGTTCGAAGTGTTGATTCGATAGATCTCTTCTCTAGATTTCTCAAAGTTATCAGATCTCATTGGATCAAAGATTTCAGATCAAGAGTAAAGTTTCATTACAAGTTTTCTTCTTAGTCAAAGATCTCAAGATTCTCATTCCAAGGAAAAAGAAGATTGAATAATTTCAGATCTGAAGAAATAGATTGATTCTCAATCTAAAGTGTTGTATTAATTTTTGTTTTACTTGTTGTAATGCCCCGAAACTCAAAAGAAGGACGGGTGGCATTTTGAGCCAAGTCTGGGACTTGGTAGAGGTGATACTGCCTAGGACACGGGCGTGTCGTGCTCAGGTTCGGCGATGGTCATGTGGTCATTGAAATTACAGTCGACGAGCATCGAACAGCGAACACGGCCTGAGACACGGCCGTGTCCAACTCGGGTTGATAGCCAAGTTGTGTCGGGAGAGAGATACGGCCTTAGCCTAGGCGCGTTCGGGTCTGACACGGGCGTGTCAAATTTGACACGACAGTGTCGAATACCCGTGTTCTCCTCGGGTTGGTGATGGACTTGTTTCGATTGAGTAATACGCCCAGCTACACGGGCATATACTGGATGACACGGGCGTGTACTAGATGACACAAGCGTATCAAGCCTTACACGGGCGTGTCGAGTGCCCGTGTTCTTTTCAAGATGCGACTGTTTCAGCGGCAAATGAGTTACACGGCCTTGTACACGGGCGTGTCGCAAGCCGTGTTTGGCCCATGAAGTTAATTTTGAATGTGAATCATGGCCGTCCGTTTCCTTATTTTGGGATCCAACGGCTCAGGGTTGTCCTGGCTAGGATATACCTGGGATTAGGGCTTAGAAACCCTCATTATCTGGAGTTCTATCTCTTTCTAAATTTTAGAGAGAGGGGAGAGCAAGGAGGAAGAAGGAGGGGAGATCCGGTCACCGGAGGAGATTTAGAGCACCAAATCGCAAACCGAGTCCAGATCTACGGAGGTGAGATCATCGCGGTACTTTTCATCCGTGTAGATTTCCATGGCGTCTAAGAGGAATGCCAGGGTAACGATTCTCTACTTGAGCATGTGAATATCTTCTTCTTTGCATAGGGAAAACCCGCTCCCGCGAGTGTGCGGCGAGTTTGCGGTGTTCCTTGGGGTAGATATGTATAGTCCCCCTTATTTGCATTTAGAGTCCGAAATCGATAAACAGACATAAGCATGGTGTGTGAAGCCTACCCAGACATACTGGTCTGGATCGGTGATGTTTTACTATGCTTGTTTAGCCGGAGAAGACTCTGTGCCTTTGGTTGTTTTCGGGTTTCTATGTGGTAGATTGCAGCAGGGATCCTTGGGGATTAACCCCAAGGTGCACCCGGAAAACTTGGCGGAAATGCATTTCTGCCATCTTGGTGGCCTGGGAGCCGGCTTTGAACATAACTTGGTTATGTGATTGTATGAACGAATTTGTGATCCGGCGAAGTTTTACCCGCGCTCTTGTCTTAAGTTTGACAGTGCGGCGTGAGCAACGGGATTGTGGAATCGGACCTGGGCTATGTTGTTTGGTGACAGATACCTGAAAAAGGGACTGTCCACTGGCATAGTCATGCGAGTCTTAGGCTTAGGTCAGAAAGACTAAATGCTCACGAGATTTGTTGTCCAAGGGATGGTGGTGAGACCGCATTTTTGACCAGGTTCACTGAATTTGTGCCCTGAGAGCACGGGGTGTGTGGCCATGATAGCCTGCACATGTGATGTTGTGTTTATTCACTATATTGCTTGTTACGCTAAAAAGTGCAGGGAAGGAGCTTTGCTGCCTCGAGTTTGGGGGCAGAATCGTTATAATTTAGTCGGCTTTAGCTGACCGTTATTCTTGTTTACCACCGTTGCGGTGAATTGTGCTTGCAGGTGTTACGAAGCCGAGTGGTAAATAGCGGGCCAAAGACCTTGTTGCTGAGGCAGCCCTTGAAGGCCTTGAGTGTTTACTTATTTGATTCATGTGTGGTCGGCCTGCGAGCCAAAGTTTGTAAAACACTATTTAAATATGGTGAACTATTGTAAGGCCATAAGACCAGTACTGTTGTGTATTTTGTAGTTCATTCCTACTGGGTCATGTTAGTGGACATTCGTGCTTGTGGCTGGGTTCTTGCCTTCACAACTTAATAATTGCTTCCGCTTGATGCTCTGTGTAGGATGTGTGTCTTGGTTGAATGGTTTCATCTAGTAACTCGCCGGTCTGTCCGTGATATATGGTGTCAGGCCCCGGCCGGACCTACTGTTATATGCTATGTGACGGATATGGGTGTTACAATTTGGTATCATACTACCAGTTTCGGTTAGGATTAAATGAATTCGTGGACGAATTCACTTTAAGGGGTGGTGAGCACATGTGTGCGCGTCATCGTTATAACATGAAAAGAACCCATGAATGTCCACTTAGGAATGAAAATACACATGTTTGAGGAACCTGCGTCTTCCTAGAATTGCTTTTTGCAATTTTGTTTGGTCACTTATTGGTGTTTTATACGACTATAGGTGTCCGTGAGTGACGCGTGGCAGTCTGAACGCATGCTTTCTGAGAAAAGTATTGCACCCAGCGACGTGCCTGAGACCACTACTTCTATGGAAACCATAAGAAGGGTAGTTGAGGCAGTGTTCATGGTAACCAACGCATAACATGGAAGGAATGTGCAACCTTCTGTCCCTGAGGTGGCCTCGACACCGGGTGGTGTGATGGAGAAAATGGCATTTAAAGGACCATTGGTGCAGCAGGTGAACATGCTTTTAGTGCAGGGAGCGCACTCAGTCGGCAAATATTTGCAGGCATTCCTTATGATAAAGCGCTAACCAGGCTTTGAGTTGGAAAGCGAGCAATCTATAGTCGATAGATTTTATAATGGTTTGTGTAGCGAGTTGCAAATCCTACTGCTAGGACCAAAGTTATTGGGATTCCGAGCCTTGGTGGAGTCGGCCAGATCTTTGGAAGTAGAGTTGGGGAAAACTCACCAGATACTAGTAAGTAGGGTACTGAACCCTGCAGATCCTATAAGGGCTACCTACCGCAACATGCTGAGAAAGAAGGCTAAAGTATCTACTCCAAAAACTACTTATACTTATCATACTTGTGGCATGAAAGGGCACTTTGCCCGAGATTGTCGGGAGGGTGCTCAGGCGATAAAAAAAGCTATGTCAGGAGCAGTTGAAGACTCTAGTGCTAAGAAGTCAGAGTTCAAGGTGCCGACTTCAAAGTCTTGTTATCGTAGGTGGAATAAGAAGGCTAGGAATTCGGGTCTAGCCCCTTCCTCAGGTGCTTTGGGGGAAACTAACCGAACCCCGGGCGCTTTCTTTACTTGTGGTAAGACGGGGCATTTTGCCCGTGACTGTTGGAGCGGACGTGCAAAGTCTGAGAGGAAGCAAGGAGCAACTTACGAGGAAAAGGGCAAGGCGGTGGAGTCAACCGCATCCCATTATGCTTTGACTCAACCAAGAGTCTACAATCTGGGCCAGCAGGAGGCCATCAAACAAGCGGATGTGGTGATAATTACAGTTTAAATTTATAGTAAGTTAGCTTTAAATACTGTTACCTAGTGCTTGTTAGCTTGTTACTGTTTGTTTAGGCTTTGTTTTGATTTGTGAAAATCCGGCGAGGGCACTCTTTGATATGGGAGCTTCGCACTCTTTTTTGTCCGAAGGTTTCATATCCGCATCAGAGTCCCTTCTTCGATGGCGAAGGAAAAATAGGATGTGTTGTTGCCGAATGGGTGTTCTATGCGCGTGGACAGTGTTTGTGCCGTAAAGATTCGTATTGGAAGTCAGGTGTTCGACTTGCTAGCATCGTTATTGCCACTAGTAGAGTTCGGCGTCAATTTTTGGTATGGACTGGCTTCTAGAGAAGATGTGTAACACCCCTATCCGTCACATAGCATATAGCAGTAGGTCCGGCCGGGGCCCGACGCCATATACTACGGACAGACCGGTTGGTTACGCGTTGAAACCATTCAACCAATCATGTCGTCCTACACAACACCTAGCGGAATCAATTTATTAGGTTGCAAAAGAAATAAGAACCCAGCCACAACAGCATGAATGTCCACTACAAACCCAGGAATGTACACATACACCAAAAGAGAAATGGCCTTAAGGCCTTACACTGTTCACTTAACAAAAGAAGTGTTTTCCAAACTTCGGCACGCAGGCCGGCCATACATGAAAAACGGGAAAGAAACATAAGCAATTAGGCCTTCGAGGGCCGGCACAGCAACAAGGGCTTCAACCCGCTATTTCCCGCTCTGCTCCGCAGCACCTGCAAGCCACAAACCACCGCCCGGTGGCAAACAACAACAACGGTCATCAATGCTGACCAAATTATAACGATCCCGCCCCCACATTCGGGGCAGCAATGCTCTTTCCCTGCACTTTATTAGCATAGGCAATTATATAAAGTATTTGCACTTCACCACAGGCGTAGGCTCGCACGGCCATACACCCCGTGCACTCAGGGCACATTCTCGGCGAACCGGCCAACGCCACGCCAATTCAAGCCATAGACGTTCCCAATCCGCCACCGCCTCTTGGACGGTCATCCATATGAGCATTTTGCCTTCCTGGCCTTGGTCACAGCAATTTAAACCATAGACCGCCGAAGACCCTCATCCATGCCAACGGTCCTACTAAACGACATAGATCGGGTACGGTTCCGCCTGACCCGTGCTCACATCGCAATGACAATTTAAGCCATATGCGCAGGCCAAGAATCACCGAGTCCCGTTTCCACCACAATAATCACATAACCCGGTTATGTTCACGTTGGCTCCCCGGCCATCGTGTTGGCAAAACCCGCTTTTGCCCAGTTTTCCGGGTGCACCTTGGAGTTAATCTCCAAGGCTCCCTGATGCAATCTACCACGTAGAATACCCAAAAAACACCCAAACATCCGGATTCTTGCCCGGTTCAAATGCAATGCAACATCACCGATCCGGCTCTACTTGTCCGGATAGGCTTCACACACAACGCCTATGTCCGTTTACGCATACGGACTCTACACAAGGGGGACTTCACATATCTACCCCAAGGAATGCTCCAACTCTTCGCTCACTCGCGAGAGAGGGCTTCCTATGCAAAGGAAAAGAGGGCTTCACATGACCAAGGATGAGAAATCGTTACCCTTGCGTTCTTCCGCGGCGCCATCAAAAACTATGCGGTTGAAAAGCACCGCAACGGCGTCACCTCCGCGGATCTGGACTCGGATCGTGATTCGGAGGTCCGAAGCTCCTCCGGCGGCCGGATCTTGGTCTCCTCCTCCAAACTTGCTCTCCCCTCTCTCTAAAACTTAGAGAGAGATTTACTTGGATGGAATGAGGGATTCTAACCCTAAAACCCAGCTAAAACCTCTCAGGAACAGCCCCCCACCGTCGGATCCAAAGCCAAGGAAATGAACGGCCAGAATTAGACCTCAAAATACAAAATCTGGGCCGAACACGGGTTCATACACGGCCGTGTGCCTGGCCGTGTAGCTCATTCGTCGTCTCGACCAAAATTAAAAAACCAGCAACACGGCATGTGACACGGCCTCCGACACGCCCGTGTCACCTGCGACACGCCCGTGTTGGGACCCGTGTCATGCCCCCCGTGTGCAATCGGCCAACAATTCGCAGTCAGAGCACGGCTTGGTGACACGGCATCAGACACGCCCGTGTCAAACTAGACACACCCGTGTTCATGCCCGTGTCAAACTAGAAACGCCCGTGTTCGTGCCCGTGTCACTGCCCGTGTATCCCACCGCATAGCCCAGGAGTGACACGGCCTGGGACACGCCCGTGTCCTAGGCCGTGTTCCTCCACAAGACCATCGTCGACCTGAACTGGTCGACTACACGGCCAGCTCGACGACCCGAGCTTGACACGCCCGACACGGCCTCCGACACGCCCGTGTCGGGGCCCGTGTCACCTGCACCAAAACCTTGTCTTGGCCAAAATCGATCCCCGTCGCTCCTACAACATTTTGGGGTATTACAATTCTACCCCCCTTAAAGAATTTCGTCCACGAAATTAATAAAGGAAAAACAGGACTTAACGTAAATCAGTACCTGAGCGAAACAATTCCGGGTACTCCTCGAGCATTGTCTGCTCCCGTTCCCAAGAGAGCTCCTCACGCCCGCAATTATCCCACCGGACCTTAACCATCCGGATCTCCTTGTTACGAAGCCTCTTGACCTCAACATCTTCAATACGAATGGGCTTGACCCTAGTCGTCAACCCTTCGTCCACCGGCACTTGATCAGCCGCGATCACCTGCGAAGGCTCTTGCACCGCCTTCCGCAACACAGAAATGTGGAACACATCATGTAGCCCACTTAATTCCTCCGATAGCTTCAAACGGTATGCAGCTTCACCGACTCGCTCTAGAACCTCAAAAGGTCCAAGGTATCTTGGGCTCAGCTACTTCAAGCATCTCACCCGCGAAACCCCCTTGAACGGCTTCACTTTCAAGTATACCCAATCGCCTACCACGAACTCCACGTTTCGGTGCTTGGCATTGTAATACTTCGCCTGCCTGTCCTGAGCGATCAACAAGCGCTCCCGAATGATCCGCACTAACGAGGTAGCACTCTCCATCTCCCGCTTCTTGTACAACCTTGCCTTACCCATTTCAAGCCACGATAACGGCGTGCGACACTTCCTACCATACAGGGCCTCGAAGGGCGCCATTTGTATACTTGCTTGGTAGTTGTTGTTGTACGCGAACTCCACCAAATACAGGTGGTCTTCCCAATGCTTACCGAAATCCAGAACACACATGCGTAGCATGTCCTCCATCGTTCTATTGACCCTCTCGGTCTGCCCATCCGTCTGCGGATGGAAAGCTGTACTGAACTTTAACTTTGTTCCCAGCATCTGCTGCACCAACCTCCAATCATTTGACGTGAACCGCCCATCACGATCACTCACAATGCTACGGGGCACACCATGCAGCCTAACAATATTGTCCACGTATAGCTTCGCCAACTTCTCCACCGAGTCATCCTTACTATGCGGAATGAAATGCGACACCTTAGTTAGCCGATCTACGATCACCCAGTTGGCGTCGTTCCCCTTCTGCGACCTTGGCAACCCGTGCACAAAGTCCATAGATATGTCGTCGAATTTCCACTCCGGTATAGGCAAGGACTTCAGAAATCCTCCCGGCTTTTGGCATTCCGCCTTCACCAAGGTGCACGTTTGGCATTTAGCCACGTACAACGCCACATCTTTCTTGAGCCCCGGCCACCAAAACAACTTTTTGAGATCACGATACATCTTCGTGCTCCCTGGGTGGATTGAGTACTTGGTATGATGAGCCTCGTACATCAACTCCGCCCGGAGGTTACCCCCACTCGGGACGCACAACCGATGATCCTTCCTTAATAAACCATCTTCCACCGAGAACTGGGAATTTGACCCATCCAGAGCGGCCTCCAAAAGCTCCTTCATGGGTCATCTAACTCCAATGCCTGCCGAACCCGGTCAGCCAAGTCATACTGCACCTCTGTCCAGTTTAACATTGCTTTGGCGCTCGTCTACTTGTCAACGCAACAGATCTCAAGCTCCTCCAACTCCCGTACTAGCCGCTCATCATACACCGACAACCAGTTGGCTTGGGAGGGAGCCCTGCGGCTCAGCGCATCCGCAACTGCGTTTCCCTTCCCGGGTACATAATGTATTTTGAAGGTGTAGTCCCCTAGGAACTCCATCCACCTCCTCTGCCTCATATTAAGGTCCTTTTGATCCAACAAGTATTTTAGGCTCCTGTGATCGGTGTATATATCGACCCTTACGCCATAAAGGTAGTGCCTCCACAACTTGAGTGCAAATATCACGGCCGCCAACTCCAAGTCGTGCACCGGATAATTCCTTTCATGCACGTTCAACTGACGCGATCCATACGCTATCACGCTCCCATGCTGCAACAACACGCAGCCCAAGCCACTACCCGAAGCGTCGCTATACACCTCGAAGCCCTCGGTCCCACTCGGCAAACTAAGCACTGGCGCCGTGGTCAACCGCCTCTTCAGCTCCTCAAAAGCTTGCGCGCACTCTAGCGTCCACAAGAATTTCTGATCCTTCCTTGTCAACTTCGTGAGAGGTAAAGCTATCCGCGAGAAGTTCTCTACGAAGCGCCTGTAATATCCGGCAAGCCCGAGAAAACTACGGACTTCCGCGACAGAAGACAACGCAGGCCACTCTCGTATCGCAACAATCTTCGCCGGATCCACCGCTATACCTTCCCCACTCACTATATGACCAAGGAACGCTACCGAGGGTAGCCAGAACTCGCACTTGGAGAACTTTGCGTAAAGCTCATTCCTTCTCAGAGTCTCCAACACCAGGTGCAAGTGCTTGAAGTGGTCTTCCTCGCACTGCGAGTATACTAGAATATCATCAATAAAGACGATCACAAAGCGGTCCAGGAAATCTCGGAACGTCCTGTTCATCAAGTCCATAAATACCGATGGCGCATTCGTTAGTCCAAACGGCATGACCGTGAACTCGAAATGCCGATACCTTGTGCTGAACGCCGTCTTTGGGATATCACACTCCCTGATCCTCAGCTGATAGTACCCCGACTTCAAGTCCAACTTGGAGTATACCGACGATCCGACTAACTGATCAAAGAGATCACCAATCCTCGGGATCGGGTACTTATTCTTCTCCGTCAGCTTGTTCAATTCTCTGTAATCGATACACAGCCGCATACTTCCGTCCTTCTTCTTAACGAAGAGGACCGGTGCGCTCCAAGGCGACGAACTTGGACGCACATAACCTTGCTCCATCAGCTCCTCCAGCTGAACCTTCAACTCCGCCATCTCCTTTGGCGCCAACCTATAAGGAGCACGTGACACGGGCTTGGCACCCGGCACGAGCTCGATGGTGAAATCGATCTCCCGCTGCGGCGGGGCTCCGGGAAGACTATCCGGGAACACATCGGGGTATTCGCAAACCACAGGAATCTCAACCAAAGTGGACTTTGGCTCCACAGCCCCCACTATTGCGAAGAACAGCTCTGCAGCAACACGAACTGCCTTCACCACCTGAAGAGCAGACATCAGTGTCTTGCTCGACCCTTTCAGCCCCTCGAATGTAGTCTCCCGCCCTACACCCAGCTTGACCTCCTTCCGATCACAGTCAAACCAAGCTTTCTGCTCCGAAAGCCAATCCATTCCAAAGATCATGTCGAACTCTACTAGCGGCAACAATGACGCTAGCAAGTCGAACTCTTGGCTCCCAATGCGAACCTTCACTGCGCACACTCTGTCCGCACGCATCGAGCACCCATTCGGTAGCAGCACATCCAACTTGTCCTTCGCCATCGAAGAAGGGACTCCGATGCGTGATATAAAACTTTCGGACAAGAAGGAGTGTGAAGCTCCCACAGTGCCCGTGCCGGACTTTCACTAATCACAACAAAGCATACACAAACAATATTGATCTTTTCTCGTCAGCTAACAAGCAATAGATAACGGTATTAAAGCTAACTTGCTATAAATTAACTCATACCTGTCACCACATCCAATGGCCTCCTGCTGGCCCAAGTTATAGACTCTAGCCTGAGTCGGAGCATAGTGGGACGCGGTCGACTCCACCGCTTTGCCCTTCTCCTCGTAGGTAGCTCCTTGTTTCCTTTCGGACTTTGAGCGTCCACTCCAGCAATCACGGGCAAAGTGCCCCGTCTTTCCACACGTGAAACAAGCGCCCTTTTTGGGTTCGATTGGTAGTTGCCCCCGAGGCACCCGTAGAAGAAGCTGGACCTGACATCCTAGCCTTCTTGAAGTCGATAGCCCGACTTCGACGTAGTGCGCTTTGAACTCCGCCTTCTTACTACCGGATTCCTTCTTCGCTTGGACATTCTTCATGTCCTTCTCCAAGGACCGGCCGAACTGACCAGTGTCATGAAACCCTGCGCCTTGGGCCCCGACAGTAGCAACCTTAAATCGTCTCTTAGCCCTTCATAGAAGCGGCTCGTCTTGCGCTCCTCATCTGCGAAGGTAGCGCCGGCATATCTCCCAAACCGAGTAAAATCGTGGAGGTACTCATCAACGGTGCAATCCCCTTGCACCAACTTCTGAAATTCACTTTCTAGCGCAATTCACTGCGCCGAGGGGAGGTATCGAGCCATGAATAGTCTCGCAAACTCCTCCATCGAAACTTTGGCCAACGGCCTTCCCTGCAACTGATGTAGCTCTAAGCCTTCCCACCATAGTCTTGCGTCCCCATCCAAAAGGAAAGTCGCTATAGTGGTCTTCTGCCACTCTTCCGTTTCCGTCGCAGTCATCACCCTGTTGACCCTTGAGAGCCAATCCTCTGCTTGGGTCGGGGTTTCTGCCCCCGTGAATACCGGTGGATGAAATCCCATCACGTGCTTCAGTTGTCTTGCAGTTGCTCTCCGAGGCAACTCTGGCTCCAAAACTACTTGCTCAACCCTCCTTTGCTCTGCCATCTAAAGCGGTACTTGCTCCACAGCAGGAGCAGGATGCTGCACCTGCCTTGAAGGCTGCGCATTGATCATAGCAAAGACAGCTTCTGCCACCAATCTAATGGTCTCGGCAGACGGAGGTGTTGCAGGCGCATCGCTTGGCGCACTGCTCGCCTCAGAACCTGTCCGTTCAGACGGCCCAACACCACTCCTGGTCACCTATAATCATACAAAACACCGATAAGCGACCAAAAATTACTGCAAACAGCAATAATAGGAACACGCAGGTTCCTCAAACATGTGTATTTTCATTCCTAAGTGGACATTCATGGGTTCTTTTCTTGTTATAACGATGACGCACGCACATGTGCTCACCACCCTTTAAAGTGAATTCGCCCACGAATTCATTTAAGCTTGACCGAAACCAGAAGTCTGATACCAATTTGTAACACCCCTATCCGTCACATAGCATATAACAATAGGTCCGGCCAGGGCCCGACGCCATATACTACGGACAGACTGGTTGGTTACGCGTTGAAACCATTCAACCAATCATGTCGTCCTACACAACACCTAGCGGAAACAATTTATTAGGTTGCAAAAGAAATAAGAACCCAGCCACAACAGCATGAATGTCTACTACAAACCCAGGAATGTACACATACACCAAAAGAGAAATGGCCTTAAGGCCTTACACTGTTCACTTAACAAAAGAAGTGTTTTCCAAACTTCGGCACGCAGGCCGGCCATACATGAAAAACGGGAAAGAAACATAAGCAATTAGGCCTTCGAGGGCCGGCACAGCAACAAGGGCTTCAACCCGCTATTTCCCGCTCTGCTCCGCAGCACCTGCAAGCCACAAACCACTGCCCGGTGGCAAACAACAGCAACGGTCAGCAATGCTGACCAAATTATAACGATCCCGCCCCCACATTCGGGGCAGCAATGCTCTTTCCCTGCACTTTATTAGCATAGGCAATTATATAAAGTATTTGTACTTCACCACAGGCGTAGGCTCGCACGACCACACACCCCGTGCACTCAGGGCACATTCTCGGTGAACCGGCCAACGTCACGTCAATTCAAGCCATAGACGTTCCCAATCCGCCACCGCCTCTTGGACGGTCATCCATATGAGCATTTTGCCTTCCTGGCCTTGGTCACGACAATTTAAGCCATAGACCGCCGAAGACCCTCATCCATGCCAATGGTCCTACCGAACGTTAGACCGGGTACGGTTCCGCCTGACCCGTGCTCACATCGCAACGAAAATTTAAGCCATATGCGCAGGCCAAGAATCACCGAGTCCCGTTTCCACCACAATAATCACAAAGTGTGATGTTCTGGCTCTCTTCAGTAGCCTTTTTAGGCCATGTGGTAAGCGGAGAAGGTATCGCGGTGGATCCGTTGAAGATAAGTGCCATCCGAGATTGGCCAGTGATGTCTTCAGTGGCCGAGGTCAGGAGTTTCCTTGGACTTGCGGGCTACTATAGACGGTTTGTGGAAAATTTCTCGCGGATTGCTTTACCTCTGACCACGCTGACGAGAAAAGATCAAAAGTTCATATGGACGCCGGAGTGCGCGCGAGCTTTTGAAGACTTGAAGAGTCGTTTGACCACGGCGCCTGTGTTGACATCGCCATGTGGTACCGATGGGTATGAGATCTATAGTGATGCATCTGGGAGCGGCTTAGGCTGCGTTCTTCTGCAGTTTGGGAAAGTGATTGCTTATGGCTCGCGTCAGTTGAAAGTGCATGAGCGGAATTACCCCGTCCATGATTTGGAGTTGGCGGCGGTAATCTTTGCGCTCAAGTTGTGGCGGCACTATCTATATGGCGTCAAAGTGGATACTTCCTCTATACGGATCACAAGAGCAAACCTAAAGTATTTGTTGGATCAGAAGGATCTGAATATGCGACAAGGAGGGAGATCGTTACCCTTGTCGATCTCTTCGGTGCCATCGAAAACTAGCCGGTGAGAAAGAACCGCAGCAGCCTTGCCGTCACAACGCCGGCTTCAGATCACGAATCGAACCACGGGAGCTCCGCCGGTGGCTTGCTCTCCTCCTCCTTCTTCCTCTCTCTTTCTCTCTTCCTTAAGGATAATGAAGAATGGCTTTACATCCTTCTCTCACGATTTAATTCAGCTCAAGAAATCACCTGAGCCTTTGGATCAAAAGAGAGGAAACTGAACGGCCAAGATCTTCCCAAAAAATCACTTTTTGGCCGACACGGCCTGTGACACGCCCGTGTCACAGGCCATGTACCCCTTAAGCGGTGCACACAGCTTGAACCGACTGAACAACACGGGGCATCGACACGCCCGTGTCGCACCTGACACGCCCGTGTCAAACCTGAGACACGCCCGTGTCTCCTGCTCCATCGAGCTGCAACCAGTACACGGGTCGGAACACGGCAGCTGACACGCCCGTGTCCAGCCTGACACGCCCGTGTTCCCGGCCGTGTTCAAGGCCGTGTCCGGCTCTGACCGGAATAGGCCAATTTCGCAAAATAAATAGAACACGCCCTGGGACACGCCCGTGTCCCAGGCCGTGTACACCCGACACGCCCTGGGACACGCCCGTGTCCCAGGCCGTGTAACCTGACCTGCTACTCAAACTTCAAGTTGAGTCTATTTGGGCCTTTTTGGGGTGTTACACCGTGTTCCTCCACACGATCATCGTCGACCTGAACTGGTCGACTACACGGCCAGCTCGATGACCAGAGCTCGACACGCCCGACACGGCCTCCGACATGCCCGTGTCGGGGCCCGTGTCACCTGCACCAAAACCTTGTCTTGGCCAAAATCGATCCTCGTCGCTCCTACAACATTTTGGGGTGTTACAAGATGACATACATAGATTGCAACTGTAAGGAAGTCAAGCTGGGTGTTGGGCGGGAGACAATATTTGCGGGACTGAAGGGGTCGAGCAAGACTCTAATGTCTGCTCTTCAGGTGGTCAAGGTAGTTCGTGCTGGCGCAGAGCTGTTCTTCACGTTAGTGGAGGCTGTAAATCCTAAGCCCACTTTGGGTAGTATCCCAGTAGTGTGCGAGTGCCCTGACGTGTTCCCGGACAATCTTCCCGGAGGCCCACCTCAGCGGGAGATCGATTTCACAATTCAGTTAGTGTCAGGTGCCAAACCTGTGTCACACTCTCCTTATAGGTTGGCGCCTAAGGAGATGGCGGAGCTTAAGGTTCAACTAGAGGAGTTTTTGGAGAAGGGTTATGTGCGTCCAAGTTCGTCGCCTTGGAGTGTACCGCTCCTTTTCGTTAAGAAGAAGGACGGAAGTATGCAGATATGTATCGACTATAGAGAGCTGAACAAGTTAACGAAAAAGAACAAGTACCTTATCCCAAGGATTGATGATCTTTTTGATCAGTTAGTCGGGTCATCAGTGTACTCAAAATTGGATCTTAAGTCCGGTTACTATCAGCTGAGGATAAGGGAGAGTGATATCCCAAAGACAACATTCAGCACAAGGTATGGGCATTTCGAGTTTACGGTCATGCTGTTCGGGCTGACTAATGCGCCATTAGATTTCATGGATTTGATGAACAGGACGTTCAGGGAGTACTTAGACCATTTTGACATATTGGTGTACTCGCAGTGCGAAGAAGATCACTTCAAGCATCTGTATTTGGTTTTGGAGACGCTGAGGAGGAACGAACTATACGCAAATTTATCCAAATGCGAGTTCTGGTTATCCTCAGTAGAGCTCCTTGGTCACATAGTCAGTGGTGAAGGGATTGCGGTAGATCCAACGAAGATAGTTGCGATACAGGAGTGGCCTGTGTTGTCTATGGTAACGGATGTAACACCCCTATCCGTCGCATAGCATATAGCAGTAGGTCCAGCCAGGGCCCAACGCCATATACTACGAACAGACCGGTTGGTTACGCGTTGAAACCATTCAACCAATTGCATGTCCTACACAAACACTTAGCGGAAGCATTAAAATTAAGTTGCAAGATGAAAGAACCCAGCCAAAAGCATGAATGTCCACTACAAAAACACCCGCAGGAATGTTTCAATACACAGAAATAGAAATGGCCTTAAGGCCTTACACAGTTTGCTTGACATAAAAGTGTTTTCATACTTCGGCTCGCAGGCCGACCACACATGATTACAATGAAACACTCAAAATTAGGCCTTCGAGGGCCGGCTCAGCAACTTGGGCTTTAGCCCGCTATTTCCCGCTCGGCTCCGCAGCACCTGCAAGCAACAATCCACTGCCCGGTGATAAACAAAAGCAACGGTCAGCTATGCTGACCAATTATAATGATCCCGCCCCCAAAATCGGGGCGGCGATGCTCTTCCCTGCACTTTATTAGTATATGCCATCAAAATAGTGTAAACACACTCCAACACAGGCGTAGGCTCGCACAGCCACACACCTCGTGCACACAGGGCACATTCACGGCGAACCGACCAACGTCACGTCAATTCAAGCCATAGACGTTCCTGTTCCACCACCGCCCCTTGGACGGCCAATCATATGAGCACTTTGTCTTCATGGCCTTGGTCACGACAATTTAAGCCATAGAATGCTGAAGACTCTCATCCATGCCAACGGTCCCACCGAACGACATAGATCGGGTACGGTTCCGCCTGACCCGTGCTCATTCCGCAACGACAATTTAAGCCATATGCGCAGGTTAAGACTCACCGAGTCCCGTTTCCGCCACAACAATCAGATAACCCGGTTATGTTCACGTTGGCTCCCCGGCCATCGTGTTGGCAAAACCCGCTTTTGCCGAGTTTTCCGGGTGCACCTTGGAGTTAATCCCCAAGGCTCCTTGCTGCATTCTACCACGTAGAAAACCCGAAAAACGCCCAAACACCCGGAGTCTTCCCCGGTTCATATGCAATGCAACATCACCGATCCGGCTCTACTTGTCCGAATAGGCTTCACACACAATGCCTATGCCTGTTTTTGCATACGGACTCTATACAAGGGGTACTTCACATATCTACCCCAAGGAACGCTCCAACTCTTCGCTCACTCGCGAGAGAGGGCTTCCTATGCAAAGGAAAAAAGGGCTTCACATGCCCTAGGATGAGAAATCGTTGCCCTTGCATTCTTCCGTGGCGCCATGAAAATTTACGCGGATGAAAAGCACCGCAATCTCCTTGCCTCCGCGAATCCGAATACGGCTCGCGATTTGGAGCTCCGAAGCTCCGCCGGTGACCGGATCTAGCTTCTTCTTCTACCTCCAAGCTCTATTCTCTCTAACTTTAGAAAGAGAGTCAACTAAGGGAAATGAGGGATTCTAAACCCTATTCCCAGACTTAAGCCCCTCAGGACCAATCCCAGCCATCGGATCCCAAGACAAGAAAACGGACGGCCACGATTAGGCCTAAAATACAAAATCTGGGGCCGAACACGAGTTGCAACACGGCCGTGTGCATGACCGTGTCACCCATTCGCCGTCTCAATCGACGTGATAACCAGCATACGGGATTCGACACGGCCTCCGACACGCCCATGTCACATTCGACACGGCCATGTCGATACCCGTGTCACGCCCCCCGTGTGCAATCAGCCAACACTCGCAACCCGATAAGGACACGGCCTGCGACACGGCACCAGGCACGCCCGTGTCACATGTGACACGCCCGTGTTCGTGCCCGTGTAATGGCCCGTGTGCCTTACTCAACGGACACGGCCTACGACACGGTACCCGACACTGCCGTGTCACATGTGACACGCCCGTGTTGGTACCCGTGTCATGACCCGTATCACCAGCTCCAAGTCCCAGACTCGGCTTAAAACGTCACCCGTCCCTCTTTTGAGTTTCGGGGGGGTATTACAACGGAAGTCCGGAGTTTTCTGGGGCTTGCCAGCTATTACTGGCGCTTCGTAGAGAACTTCTCGCGGATAGCATTACCTCTCACGATGTTGACAAGGAAAGATCAGAAGTTTGTTTGGGCACAAGAGTGCGCACAAGCTTTTGAAGAGTTGAAGAGTCGGTTGACCACGACGCAAGTGCTATGTTCGCTGAGTGGAATCGAAGGTTTTGAGATCTACAGCGATGCGTCGGGTAGTGGTTTGGGCTGCGTGCTGCTACAGCATGGAAGAGTTATAGCTTATTGCTCGCGTCAGTTGAAAGTGCATAAGAGAAATTATCCAGCCCATGACTTGGAGTTAGCGGCCGTGCTTTTTGATCTGTAGCTATGGAGGCATTATTTATACAGTGTAAAGGTCGATATTTATACCGACCATAAGAGCCTGAAATACCTGTAAGACCAGAAAGATCTGAATTTGAGGCAGCGGAGATGGATGGAGTTCCTGGGGGACTATACAATCAAAATTTTTTATGTGCCTGGGAAAGGCAATGCAGTTGCGGATGCGTTGAGTCGCAGGGCTCCCGCGCAAGCTAACCGGTTGTCGGTTCTTGACGAGTGGTTGATTTGGGAGTTGGAGACGTTAGATATCTCTTGCGTTGACAAGCAGACTAGCGCCGAAGCGCTATTTAACTGGACGGAAGTTTAGTATGACCTGACTAATCGGTTTCGGCAGGCTATGGATTTGGATAGCAGCATGAAGCAAATCATGGAGACGGCTTCGTACGGGTCAAATTCCCAATTTATAGTTGAAGATGGACTGCTAAGGAAGGACAATCGTTTGTGCGTCCCAAATTTGGGTAATTTACGGGTGGAGTTGATGTACGAGGCTCATCATACAAAGTACTCAATTCACCCAGGGAGCACGAAGATGTACCGAGATCTGAAGAAGTTGTTCTGATGGCCAGGACTCAAGAAGGATGTGGCACTATATATAGCAAAGTGTCAGACTTGCGCCTTAGTGAAGGCAGAGTGCCAGAAGCCAGGGGGTTTCTTGAAGTCTTTGCCTATTCCAGAGTGGAAGTTCGACGATATCTCAATGGACTTTGTGCATGGATTTCCAAGGACGCAGAAGGGAAACGAAGCCATCTGGGTGATCATAGATTGGTTGACGAAAGTGTCACACTTCATTCCGCATAGGAAGGATGAATCGGTAGAGAAACTGGCAAAGTTTTATGTGATAACATTGTTCGACTGCATGGTGTGCCCCGTAGGCTCGTGAGTGATAGAGATGGGCGGTTTACATCCAATGACTGGAGGTTGGTGCAACAGATGTTAGGAACCACATTGAGGTTTAGCACAGCCTTTTATCCGCAGATGGATGGTCAGACCGAGAGTGTTAAAAGGACGATGGAAGACATGCTTTGCATGTGTGTCCTGGACTTCGGTAAGCAGTGGGAAGATCATCTGTATTTGGTGAAGTTTGCGTACAACAACATATACCAAGTGAGCATGTAATGGAGCCCTTCGAGGCCCTATATGGTATAAAATGTCGCACGCCGTTGTTGTGGTTGGAAATGGGTGAGGCGAGGTTGTACAAAAAGCAAGAGGTGGAGAGCGCCACTTCTTTGGTACAAACCATTCGAGAGCGTGTGCTGATCGCTCAGGATAGGCAAGCAAAATACCATAATGCCAAGCATCGGAATGTGGAGTTCACTGTTGGCAACTCGGTATATATGAAGATAAATCCGTTCAAGGGTGATTCACGGGTACAGTGCTTATAGAAGCTAAGCCCGAGGTACCTTGGACCGTTTGAGGCTCTGGAGCAGATTGGCGAAGTAGCTTACTGATTGAAGCTCTCAGTGGAGCTAAGTGGTCTACACGACGTATTCCAAATATCAGCATTTCGAAAGGCGGTGCAAGAGCATTCGCAGGTGATCGCGGTTGATCAAATACCAGTGGACGAAGGGTTGATGATAAGGGTCAAGCCCGTTCGTATTGAGGACTCTGAAGTCAAGCGACTTCATAACAAGGAGATTCGGATGGTCAAAGTCCGTTGGGACAATTGTAGTCGAGAGGAGCTCTCATGGGAATGGGAGCAGACTATGCTTGAGGAGTACCCAGAGTTATTCCACTCAGGTATCGTTTTTGGTTTTTTGTATCTTTTCCTTTGGTAATTTGGTGGACGAAATTCTTTTAAGAGGGAGAGAGCTGTAACGCGCCGAAACTTAAAAGAAGGACGAGTGGCATTTTGAGCCAAGTCTGGGACTTGGTAGAGGTGACACGACCTTGGACACGGGCGTGTCCCAGGGGTGTGTCGTGCTCAGGTTCGGCGATGGTCGTGCGGTCGATGAAATTGCAGTCAACGAGCATCGAACAACGAACACGGCCTGAGACACGGGTGTGTCCCCGGCCATGTACTACTCGGGTTGATAGCCGAGTTGTGTCGGGGGAGAGACACAGCCTGAGCCCAGGCGTGTTCGTGTCCGACACGGGCGTGTAAAATTAGACACGAGCGTGTCAAATACCCGTGTTCTCCTTGGGTTGGTGATGGACCTATGTCGATTGAGGAACACGCCTAGCTACATGGGCGTGTACTGGATAACATGGGCGTGTCGAGTGCCCGTGTTCTTTTTGGGATGTGACGGTTTCGGTGGCGAATGAGTTACATGGCCTTGGATACGGGCGTGTCGCAAGCCGTGTTCGGCCCAGGAAGTTTATTTTGAATGCGAATCGTGGCCGTCCATTTCCTTTTTTTGGGATCTAATGGCTCAGGGTTGTCCTGGTTGGGATATACCATGGATTAGGGCTTAGAAACCCTTATTCTCTTGAGTTATATCTCTTTCTAACTTTTAGAGAGAGGGGAGAACAAGGAAGAAGAAGGAGGGGAGATCCGATCACTGGAGGAGATTCGGAGCGCCAAATCGCAAACCGAGTCCAGATCTACAGAGGCGAGATCATCGTGGTGCTTTTCATCCGTGTAGATTTCCATGGCGCTGAAGAGGAAAGCTAGGGTAACGATTCTCTACTTGAGCATGTGAAGCTCTTCTTCTTTGCATAGGGAAAACCCGCTCCCGCAAGTGTGCCGCGAGTTTGCAGTGTTCCTAGGGGTAGATATGTAAAGTCCCCCTTGTTTGCTTTTGGAGTCCGAAATTGAGAAACGGACATAGGCATGGTGTATGAAGCCTACCCGGACATGTTTGTCTGGATCGGTGATGTTTTACTATGCTTGTTTAGCCGGAGAAGACTCTGTGCCTTTGGTTGTTTTCGGGTTTCAACGTGGTAGATTGCAACTGGGATCCTTGGGGATTAATCCCAAGGCGCACCCGAAAAACTGGGTGGAAATGCATTTTTGCCATCTTGGCAGCCTGGGAGCCGGCTTTGAACATAACTGGGTTATGTGATTGTATGAACGAATTTGGGATCTGACAAAGTTTGACCCGCACGCTTGTCTTAAGTTTGACAGTGCGGCGTGATCAACGAGCTTGTTGAACCGGACCCGGGATATGTGGTTTGGTGACAGATACCTGAAAAAGGGACTGGCCACTTGTATAGTCGTGTGAGTCTTAGGCTTAGGTCAGAAAGACTAAATGCTCACGATATTTGCCATCCAAGGGATGGTGGTAAGACTGCGGTTTTGACCGGGTTCACCGAATTAGTGCCCTGAGAGCACAGGGTGTGTGGCCATGTGAGCCTGCACCTGTAATGTTGTGTTTATTCACTATATTGCTTATTACGCTAACAAGTGAAGGGAAGGAGCTTTGCCGCCCCGAGTTTGGTGGCGGAATCGTTATAATTTGTTCGGCTTTAGCTGACCGTTATTCTTGTTTGCCACCATTACGGTGAATTGTGCATGCAGGTGCTGCGGAGCCGAGTGGTAAATAGCAGGCCAAAGCCCTTGTTGCTGAGCCGGCCTTGAAGGCCTTGAATGTTTACTTATTTGATTCATGTGTGGCCGGCCTCCGAGCCGAAGTTTGTAAAACACTATTTAAATATGGTGAACTATTGTAAGGCCTTAAGGCCAGTACTTTTGTGTAATTTGTAGTTCGTTCCTACTGGGTCATGTTAGAGGACATTCGTGCTTGTGGCTGGGTTCTTGCCTTCACAACTTAATAATTGCTTCCGCTAGATGCTCTATGTAGGATGTGTGTATTGGTTGAATGGTTTCATATAGTAACTCGCCGGTCTGTCCGTGGTATATGGCGTCGGGCCCCGGCCAGACCTACTTCTATATGCTATGTGACTGATAGGGGGTGTTACACTTGTGTAGGAAGTTTATCTTCCGAGTTTTATATCCTTGTGCTAGGATCGAGTTGTACGAGAGTTTTGTTCTCTGATTTGTAGGAGAGGTTGTTCTCCGAGAAGTAGGAGTGGTGACTTCGAGTTATAAGGTTTGATTAAATCTGAGAGAAGTGAACTAGCCGAATCTAGCCCTTCGTGGTAGATATGCGAGGCAGATTAGTGGACGTACCTAAATTGGGCAACCACTATAAATTCCTTTGGTGTGCTGTGTTGTTCTGTGTGCTCGCTCTTTATATTTTTTATTTCGTTATTAGACATAAAACTCACCTATTCACCCCCTCTAGGTGATTTAGGTAGGCAACTAAATACTTTCAATTGGTATCAGAGGGGCATTGTTTTGTATAAGGTTAATACCTTGAATAATATCCCAGCCTAATTGTTAGAGCACAAGTTTTCTACAATGGATCGGAGCCAGGACATGTCCTCTATGAAGCTTCCAGTGTGCATAAAGGAGAACTTTCCCATGTAGAAGGAAAGGGTAAGATTCTTCATGGAAGCAGCTGATCCAAGAATATTTCAGATTGTAGAAGAAGGAGCTCACGTTCCTACTCAACCATCTGCTATGAATCCTAATTTGATGGTTCCCAAGAATATGATGGATTTAAACAAAGATGAGATTGATCTTGTCTCCTTGGACAAGAAAGCCAAGAATATTATTGCAAGTGTAGTGGATGACTCTATGCTACAAAATTTTTCTACTATAAGTCTGCCAAGGAGATATGAAATTCTATGGTTATTCTGATGGAAGGTACGAAAGAAGTGAGAGATGATCGAAGATCTCTACTCAATCAGGAGTATGAAACATTCAAACAAGACCCAAAAGATATCATTGTTGACAGTTATCAAAAATTCATCAAAATTGCCAATGGTCAGAGATACTACGGACGAACATTCACTAATGGTGAACTAAATGATAAATTCTTAAGATCCCTGACGAAAGAAGGGGACACTAAGGTCATGGCAATCAGATAATTTTGAAAGTTTCCCGAGAATGATCCTCAAAATCTCTTTGGGAAGCTCTTATCTTATGAGCTACAAATGTATACTAGAAAGTAAGAAGAGCAGAACAACAAGACTTCAAGCAAGGAAAAGTCTATAACACTGAAGGCCGAAGGGTCAAATAAATATAGAGCTGTGTAACTAGTAAGGACACAAGATTCTGAAGCATAAGAAGATTTTGAGCCAAGCACCTCAGGGTCTTAATTGTTTGATGGAGATTTTTCACTGATCTCCAAGCAATTCAAATAAATGCTCAACAAATGGAGGCAAACGAAAATCCAGTGCTCCTCCTCTGACAACAGAAGATCACATCATGACGGTGATCGTTCTAAGAATAGCTATAATAGAGACGACAAGTACAACTCTAAACCGAACAAATTTTCTTCTTCTGACATTATTTGCTATTGCTGCAATAAGGGAGGACACTTGATCGTGAAGTGTCCTTACAAATACAAGGAAGGATCCAAGAACGAAGAGAAGAGATCCTTCAAGGGTAAGTGGAAGGAATAAAAGAGCTTTGTCGTGAAGAAGTCAAAGACTCTTAGCGATAGTGACTCAAGTGAATCAAGCTCTGAAGATGAAGAAGCCTACTTCAGACTCATGGCTCACTCAGATGAGGAAGTAGGCGACTCCCAAATTAAGGGGAAGGTAAACTCTCACAACATGCTATCTGAATCAGAAACTTAATCTAATGGGCATGAAGACTATTATTCTAGGGAAGATGATTCTGTCTTGATGGATTAGCATCAAGTTCTTTTGAAATATTTTTACAAATTCCATAGGGTGGTCAAAATGCAATTAAAAGAGATTGTTTCTCTCAAGGAAGTGGAATCAAGTTTGAGGGAGGAAATTGTAGAATTAACTCCTTTTAGAGACAAAGTTCACTCCTTGAAAGAGGAATTAAACTGTTTGACTGAGCTTCTAAGTCAAAAGGAGAAGTACTTAGATGAACTAGAGGATAAGCTTTTGATTGAGAGGAAACTTATTGAAAGCTACTCCAAGCCAAAAACTATTCTTCCACTCATCAATGAATTTTCTGCCCCACCAAAAGGTAGTTATCTCGGCCATGTAGCTTAAAAAGGTTAGGCTGCTAAGAGAGCAACTACCCAAGCCAAAGGGAAGGCACCTCAAAGTTAACCATCCTTTAAGAAGGTAAATTTTCCCACAAATCAATATGACTTTTAGACATCCTATGGTCACTTTGCTAGGCCAACTTATGTGGAGCCTAGAAAGAACTTCCAAGGATAGGCACGTCCTCGAGACTTTGGTGCGATTAATTTCAAGGCACCTTACGAAGAAATAACTTTTAAAGAGTATGGTCCCTATGTTCATGGACCAAGTATAAAGAATGCACCAAAAGCCAAAACAGTTGTACCTAAGGCCAAGGAGACAATAAAGCTGTGTGTTTGTTGCAATCATGAGGCATCCACCTCCAAGTTTGTAGCACCTTCTAGAACTCTCATTCAGAAGGTGAAGCATGAATATAAAAGAAGATACACCAGGTTTGACTGTTGGTGTGGTGGCAAGATTGGTCTCTTTGCCGTAGATTATTGGTTTCATCCGGGTAAAAATAAAACTCCACGAGTTAACGTTGCGAGACCGACCACTCAAAATGTTAATGTTCCTAGTGGTGTTAAGCTAACTAGGAACCAAGGACCCAAATCTATTTGGGTTCCTAAGGGTAAATGATTTATTAATGCAGGTATGTCCAAAGGCCACCAAAACTCATATTTGGTATTTAGACAATTGATGCTCTCGGCATATGACCGGGAAAAGAAGCCTTCTTATAGAGTATACCCCAGTTGAGGATGGCCCAAAAGTCATTTTTGGTAGTTCAGACAGGAGAGTCACTAAAGGCTACAATATGATTTCTAACGGCATAGTGCCCTTCACAGATATGGCTTATGTTAAAGGATTGCAATATAATCTCATAAGCATAAGTCAATTATATGATAAAGACTATATCGTTGTGTTCTACATGGATAAGTGTCTGATCGTCTGCCAACTTGGAGACAGTCTGAATAGGCACTCAGAGTAGAAATAATTTTTGTTCAATTTTTTTTTGTTTAGACAATTCTACACTAGTGGGTCTTTTAGCAAAAGATAGTGCGTCTCTCTGTGACCAAATACGATATTAGTGTGGAAAAGTACTGAGTAAACCGATAAGAGGTAAATAAAGGAAAATTTTATTTCTTCAGAAAGATAATTATTACATAGGTATGCCCCTTATTTATCGAAATCAGGGGAGATAAGAGAATACACCAAATGATGTGGGACTAAATACAAGTCGGGCGGTCTATGCCACTATACAATGAATATCAGAACACCAAGAGATAATAGAGGAAAGCTGCAAGACCTCTAGGGAAGACCGCCGATGTAGGCCGCCAGACCGCAACTCCGGGCTGCCACCAGACCACAGTTGCGATTAACCATCTGTTCGCTACTGCAGCTTTATCCGGACCGTTGCAGTTTCATATAGAGCTGCGGCTTCACCCAGACCACTGCGACTTCAACTAGACTACTGTGGCTTCATCCAGACTACTGTGGCTTCACCCAGACCGCTGTGGCTTCACCCAGACTATTGCGGCTTCACCCAGACCACTGCAAATTCGTCCAGGCTGCTGTGGCTAACCTGCAGACCATTGCTGCTGTAGTCCTTCTGACCGCTGAGACAAGCTACTAGGCCGCTGAGAGAGACAGACTGCTATGGTTAGACATAAGTCTGCCCGGTCTCCTCAAGCTCAAACACTCCCCCTCAAGCTGGAGCATATATATTTGCCATGCCCAACTTGCTACAAACCTCCTCAGAAGGAGTAATTGGTTTGGTGAAAAAATCAGCTAGTTCTTTTCTGAGGCAACCAAAGGTGTGCAGATCTGATTCTTCAATATTTCATCTCTGAGGAAGAAACAACCCACTTTTATATGCTTTGTTCTTTCATGAAAAACTGGATTTCTTGAAATATATGTGGCTACCTTATTATCACAGAACATAGGTAGGGTATGATCATAAAATTCTCCCAGATCCAGCATGAGTGTTCAGAGCCACTTCAACTCGCAAGCAGTCTGAGCCATGCTTCTATATTCAGCTTCTGTACTTGATCTGACAACTACAGCCTATTTATTTCTCTTCCAGCTAACTAGATTACCTCCAACAAAAGTGCAGAAACAAGATGTAGACCTCCTATCTTCCTTATAATCTGTGTAGATAACATCAGAATAAGCCTCAACCGTCAAATGTCCCCTTTTCTGAAACTAGAGCCCTTTTCCTGGTGCACCTTTTACATACTCTAAAATCATTAGAGATGACTGCAAATGACATTCTCTGGGAGCTTGCATAAACTGGCTCACTTGCCCTACTACATAATAAATATCTGGCCTTATGACAGTCAGATAAATGAGTTTTCCACAAGATGCCTGTATCTGGCAACATCTTCAAGAATAGGAGAATTCTCATTCCAGCATTTGTCATCTCCAACAACCATAGGAGTCCGAGCAGGTTTAGCCCCAAGAAGACCAGTCTCATTCAAGATATCTAAGGCATACTTCTGCTGTGAAAGAACAATAGAACCAGACTTCCTAGAAATCTCAATCCCCAGAAAGTACTTAGGAGACCCCATATCCTTGGTAACAAAATGCTAAAGCAGATGCTTCTTAGTCATATCAATACTATTTCTATCATCCCATGTAAGAAGAATGTCATCCACATAAACCGCAAGAATAAAAAGACCAGCCGAAGTTTTGCAGATGAACAAAGAATGATCTGCAGCACTCCAAGCAAACCCAATCACAGAAATAACTTCGTTAAACTTGTCAAACCAGGCCCTGGGACTTTTCTTAAGACCATAAATTGCCTTTCGTAGTTTATAGACCTGAGACTCCCACTGAGCAACATACCCAGGAGGTTGCTCCAGATAGACTATTTCCTGTAAATCCCCCTAAAGAAAGGCATTCTTCACATCTAACTGAGACATTTCCCAATCCCTATTGATAGCCACAAAAAAAGAACACGGATTATAGTAATCCGAGTAATAGGAGAGAAAGTATCAAATAAATCCACACCGTACGTTTGTGTAAATCTTTTGGCAACAAGGCAGGCTTTGTAATGATCAATAGTACCATGAGGAAGAAATTTGATGACTAAGACCTAGCGACAGCCAACCACATCAACTCTTGGAGGGGTTGGAACAAGAGTCCAAGTACCCCATTTAGTGAGAGTGTTCATCTCTTTATCCATAGCAGTTTTCCTATGAGGAATAATAAGAGCATCTTTATATGAAGCTGGAATAATATTTGCCTAGAGAGCAAGAGCAAAGCTCTAAGACGAAGGAGATAACCACGCATAAGAAACCACATCCTAAAGAGGATGTTAAGTGCATGATCTAACACCTTTCTGAAGAGCAATTAGAAGATCAAGGTCTGTCCGGTCGACAGTATCAGTATCATCTAAATAAGGGATCACTAGCCCATGAGCAGGTGACAGCAGCTCAGTAGAAGAATTATAGACAGTAGGAGAATCAGCAATAGAAGGAGATAGAAGAGGTGCAGGCTCTAGAAGAGGTGCCGAAACAAGAGGAAGAGAAGTAGAATTATTAGAAGAAGGGAGAATAGAGGGAGAAGAAAAGAAAGGAGCATCCTCAAAGAAAGTGACATCTGCAGAAACATATTGTTTTCAGAGAATAGGATCAAAACACCTATAACCTTTTGTGTCGGACAATAACCCAGAAAAATGCACTTTACAGAACAAGGAGAGAGTTTGTCATGACTAGAAGAAGGTGAGTGGACAAACACCGTGCATCCAAAGACACGAAGAGGTAAAGGAAATGGATTCCCATCAGGATACAGGAGGGAAAAAGGAGTCTTACCCTGAAGAATCGAGGACGGAACTTGATTAATGATAAAGTAAGAGAGAAGAACAACATGACCCCAATAAGACCGGGGAACATGCATATGAGTGAGAAGACTACGAGCCACATCCAGAAGATGGCGATTTTTTACGTTTAGCATAGCCATTCTGCTGAGAAGTGTAAGGACAAGTAGTTTGATGTACAATACCATGATTCAAATAGAATGACATGAACTGATGACTAAGATACTCCTTATCATTATCTGTGCAAAGAATTTTAATTGGAGTATCAAATTTTGTATGAATCTCAGTATAAAACGTAGTAAAAATAGATAATATTTCAGATCAGTCACACAACAGATACAACCACGTACACCGATAGAAATCATCAATAAAAGTAACAAAATAATGCTACCCCATCCAACAGTCGGAAGGGGAGCAGGACCACAAACATCTGAATGACCTAGATCAAAAGGTCGAGATGAACTGTGAGCATGCTTGGCAGGAAAAGTAGAGCGGTGATGTTTCCCAAATTGACATGCTTCACAATTAAGAGAAGAATATTCTCGAGGTAAATCACAGAAAAGCTTATATAGAATTCGGGGAGGAGGATGCCCAAGACGAAGATGCCATTGAAGTAAAGAAGAGGATGAAAAAGTAGAGGCAGTATTAAGGTAGAACAATCCACTGTGTGCAGTTCCCGTAGCAATCGACTCGTTGGAGTGAGGGTCCCGAAAACATATATAGAAGCAGTAAAAACAACTTCATAGTTCAACTGTTTGCAAAGAGCAGTGACAAAAAGAAGATTGCATGGAAAACTAGGAACATAAAGAGTTCCATGAAGCACAAGGTAATGAGTAACATGCACCATGCAAGACCCACAAATAGGAGACGGAGAGCCATCCACAATAAGAACATGAGGCAACCGAGTACTCGTGTCAAGAGAAGAGAAAAGATGAAAATTTCATGTCATATGATTCGTAGCACTAGAATCAATGAGCCATCTTCCTATAAAAGCAAACTAAGCAGTAATAGAATTAGCAAGAGAAGAAGAAGGAGTGGCCATAGATAATGATGGCAAACTGCAATGTTTAACAGAACAAACCGCGCGAACAAAATGAACAAAAAGATCTCACACCAAGCAAGAGTAGGTCGCAGAAAGAATGCGAAAAAGTCGCAAAAAATGGAGAGACCACACGATCACGATGACAACACACCACTGGCAAGGCAGATGCTATGAACAAATGCGGAGCCCGCAACCGAGAAGAGAAACCACTCGAACACGACAAGCGCAAAAAAGAGGAGAGACCTCGCAAGTAGAGAAAACAACCCGTGCGAAAAGAAACAAGCCGTAGGAGGAAACAACCCACAGGGTGAAAGGAGAAAGAAGAAAGCGCGAATAGCAACAAAGCAGCGTGAGCAGAATAAGTCACAAAGAAGAACGACTAGCAAGGGAGGGTGGGGTGAGGCAAGAAGCCGGAGAAGCTAGAGAAAGAGGTCGTATGGTTAAATAAACAAACCACTATCTAAGTGGAGCAACAGATCAGTTTCCTCTTATACCATGTGAAAAAGTACTGAGTAAGCCAACAAGAGGTAAATAAAGGCAAATTTTATTGCTCCAAAAAGATAATTATTACATAGATATGCCCCCTTATTTATAAAAATCAGGGGATATGTGAGAATACAACAATCGATGTGGGACTAAATACAAGTCAGGCGGTCTATGGGGTTTGACATGGTAAAACCACCCACTATACAATGAATAACAGAACACCAAGCGGCAATAGAGGAAAGCTTCCAGACTTCCAGGGAAGACCACCGATGCAGGCAGCATGACCACAACTGCGGGTTGCCACAAGACCACGGTTGTGATTAACCATCTGTCCATTGTTGCGGCTTCATCAAGACCGCTGCATCTTCATCCAGAGCTACGACTTCACCCAGACCATTGCGGCTTCATCCAGACAGCTGCAGCTTCATCCAGACCGATGCGACTTCATCCAGACCACTGGGGCTTCATCCAGACCACTGCGGCTTCACCCAAACCATTGCGGCTTCATCTAGGCTGCTGCGGCTAACCTCTAGACTGCTGCTGCTATAGTCCTCCTGACCGCTGAGACAAACCGCTAGGCTGCTGAGAGAGACAGACCGCTGTGGTTAGACACAAGTCTGCCTGATCTCCTCAAGCTCTAATAATTAGCACATATTAATTTTAAAACTATAAGTATGCTATTTTATCAAAACTTATTACGTGATTCTCCCAGTATTAAGTGCCTTAAAGAGAGTCCATGTCACGCATGCTAAATGGGTAAGCAGACAAGGGCTACCTTTAAGGGTGTTGTTGAAATTTTTTTTCTAGATGTTTATATCTACTTCATATGGACTTATTCGGTCATATGCCAATTCATAGTTTAGGAGGTAAAGTCTATACGTTAATTATGGTTGATGACTACTCTCATTTTACTTGGGTGTTCTTTCTGAAACACAAGTGAGACACCTTCGATGCTTTTACAAACTTTGTCAGGCAAAGGCAGAATGAATTGAACTGCTCATTGGTCAAAATCAGAAGTGACCACGAAAAAGAATTTGAGTTTGGGGACATGAAAAAATTGTGTGCAAGACAAGGGATCTTTCATGAGTTTTCCTCTCCGCATACTCCACAACAAAATAGAGTTATCGAGAGAAGGAAAATAACCCTCATTGAAGCATGAACAACTATGTTGAATGACTCTTCACTACTAGAGTACTTCTGGGCTAAAGCAGTCAACACAGCTTGCCACGTATAAAACAGAGCATTAGTCAATAAAAGCCATCGTAAGACACCTTATGAACTATTGAAATGTAGAAAATTAAATGTGTCCTACTTTAGGATCTTTGGCAGCAAATGCTTCGTACTTAACAATGGGAAGTATTATTGCACAAAGTTTAGTGAAAAATATTTTGAAGGTATTTTTGTAGGTTATAGTAACCATAGTAAGGTGTATAGAATTTTCAATAAGAAAACCTTGGTTGTAGAAGAGTCTATTAATGTTGTATTTGATGAGACAAGAATGCTTCATAACAGCTTGTCTAGTGTTGTTGGTGTAGATGCAGGTGCCAGGATTAAAGAATTGAACTTGGAAGAAGCAGTCGAGGAAGAAGCTCCAAATTCCGTCAAAATTGTTAATCCCAGCATGGTTGAAGAGGAAAGTCAAGATGAAGATCTTCATCCACCTGTCGAAGTTGCACCGGGTGTGGCAGAACCTCCTGGTGGGATGGGGAGGAATCTAGTATTAAGACACATAAGAGATCACCCTATAGATCTGATCATTTGAGATCCTCGTGACGACATAAAAACTAGAAGAGGTGCAGCTAACGAATTTTTGCATCTTAGTTTTCTCTCTCAGGTTGAGCCAAAGAAATTTGAAGAAGCAAACACGGATGCTTCTTGGATAATGGCTATGCAAGAGGAGCTCAACCAGTTTAAAAGGTGTAAGGTTTGGGAGCTGGTGTCAAGGCCTAAAGGAAAGAACGTGATTGGAACGAAATGGATATTGAGAAACAAGCTGGATGAAAATGAAGTAATCATAAAGAATAAAGCCCTTCTTGTAGCTCAATATTACAGACAAGAGGAAGGGATCGACTTCGATCAAACTTTTGATCATGTGACTAGACTCGAAGCAATCAGGTTGTTCCTAACATTTGCTGCTCATAAAGGTTTCAAGGTCTATCTGATGGATGTGAAATCAACATTCCTCAATGGTAATCTAAAAGAGGAAGTATACATAGCTCAACCTCCAAGTTTTGTCAATTTAACTTTCCCCGAACATGTTTATTTTCTTAATAAAGCTTTCTTTTGTTTAAAACAAGCTCGACAAGCTCGGTATGAGATGATATCTAACTTTCTTCTTAAGAACAAGTTCATAAGGGAAAGATAGATAAGACATTATTTCTTAGGGAAGTAAACGACAAGAGTTTACTAGTACAAATATATGTCAATGACATTATCTTTGGATCTACAAACGACCACCTTTTCAAAAAGTTTTCTAAACTTATGCAAGGGAAGTTTGAAATGCATAGTATGGGTGAGCTAAAGTATTTCTTAGGACTTCAGGTGAAACAATCTGACGATAGAATTTTCATCTCTCAGACAAAGTTCACCAACAAGTTAATTAAGAAATTCGGAATGGAGAATGAAACCTCTATGAGAACTCTAATGAGTTCAGCTATGTCTCTAGACAAGGATGAGAAAGGGAAACATTTTGATGAAACCAAGTATAGAAGCATAATTGGATCCTTACTCTACGTTACTGCTAGTAGGCCAGACATAATGTAGTCAACTTGCGTATGTGCTAGATATCAAGTGAACACTAAGGAATCTCATTACATCAGTGTAAAAGGATTTTGAGATACCTTACAGGTACACCAAATATTGGCTTATGGTACCCAAGAAGTAATGACTGCGGGCTAATTGGCTTTTCAAATGCGGATTTTGCAGGTAGTTAGCAGGGATGACAGGAAAAACACTTCCAGAACCTGTCGGTTCCTAGGAATAAGATTGATTTCTTGGAGCAGCAAAAACAGAATTGTGTGGCAATCTGAATAGCTGAGTCAGAGTACATCACTACAGGAAGTTGTTGCACACAACTTCTATGGATATGAAATCATCTCGAAGATTACAACATGGAGCTAAAAGAGATTCCTATGTTTTGCGACTCGTCTAGTGCGATTGCAATTACAAATAATTCGGTCTCTCACAACCGGACAAAGCACACAAAGATAAGGTATCATTTCATCCGGGAGCATATGGAGAATTGGGACATCAACCTATGTTATGTCCCGCATAATAAGCAAGTCGCAAACATTTTCACGAAGACTCTGGATGAGGCCAAGTTCTCCTTCTTCAAAATGGAACTTGGTATGCTCAACAAGGACACTTGAAGATGGTCAATGATTCAGACTAGCCAAGGAATTCTCTCAGATCTCAGGAATTATTCATTTCATAAAGTCAGAAAATGCCTAAGGGAAATTTTTAGTATATACCAGTGGAATCTCGATGAATTCATCTATTTTGGATAAGGGATTTTGATGATTTTCGATGAATGGGATACTTCACCCGTGTTATTTCGACGAATTATCGGGATTACTCGAGGAATTTCGACGAATTTTACTTGGGTCATTTTTTTTTCTTTCTTTATTGGATCCAAAGAGTCACTTTCGACAAGGTACGCGTGCCTCTCTCTTGTTTAAAATATTAATTTTATATATAAGTAGGACCGATTCGGTCAAATGGAATTCACTTTCGTTGAAACTTTTCAGACTTCTCTAAACTTATTCGACACACTGTTCATGTTCCGCGACTGTCTGCATCATCGATTCATCTTCCTCTCTTCTCAATCAAATTTCATTGCTCCAAGAGGTACGAGAAATCTTTAGGTAGGGGGATAACTTGTTCGAACAAGGTTTGCCACCTCCTCCGACGAGTTCCGCAATGTTCTTTTGATGTTAGAGGAACAAGACTTTCCTTCGTTCTGGAACATCTGTGCAAGGTACTGGATAAAGACATTCGGGAATTCTTCTAACATGTAAAGCTCTGCCGTGAGGATACTATAATCAAGAGCAAGGTCAGGAATACTTCTATCAAAGTGAAGGCCTCCCTCCTCAACCATTATCTGCGGATTCCAAAAGTTGAAGAAGCCGACCTTGTTGAAGATAATGATTTCACAAGGGCTTTACTGTTTTGTGGTCTGCCTAGAGGAACTACTGCCATCAAAATAAAAGCTATGAATGATGAAGGGAAACTACTATCTGATGTTATTAGAAAAGTTCTGTTATGCAAGGTAGGTTCTCATGACTACCTCTCCAATTACAAGTTCAAGATAATAATTGCAATCATTTGTAGAAAGAAAATAGATTGGGGAGTAGTAAAGTTTGGTAGAATCAAGGACAGTCTACGGTCGCCAAATTTTGGCGGGATTGTAAGCCTTTACTTGAGCCAGGTGGACAGGAATACGTTTAACTTGTCGAAAGGTGTACCAATCCATCACCTCAAGAGGATTGACTCTTCAATCTTCTCCAAATGGTAAAGGAGAATCCTAAGACAAGGTGGACTCAAAGAATTTCCTAAGGAAGAGGAAGAACTTATTACTGAGGAAGAAGTTGTTCCTGAAGTTAGGACTTCTATTACTTCCCCCCATGAAGCTCTATAAAGCTCTAGTGCAGGAGTTAAGGGGGAGTCAGCTTCGACTCAGATGACTATTGATATTCCAGTGCATCCCACTGTTCAAATTTATACTGAACCAGCTATTCCAGATTCAGTTAGTGTTGAGATAGTTGTTCTAAACACAAGTGTAGCTGAGATAGTGATTGCTGCTATAGTTCCAGATTCAGATGATTGTCTTGTTGCTGCTACTCTTGAGATTGTGCCTTATGAGACTGCTGAAGAGATAATTGATGATGATGATTTGGATGCTAGATTTGATGACTTTGCTGAGGTAGAGATGATTGATGTTGATGTTGTTGCTAACAAGATTGGTGAGAGAGTTAAAGATATTTAGATTGTTGCTTTTGATGAGATTATTGCTTCTGAGAACATGATCATAAGTCTCCTAGAGATTCATCCAGCAGAGGCTGAGGGGGAGAAGATTCATTCTTCTGTATCAATTCAAATTGAACTTGATAGATTCATCCACAACCTAAATAGAAGGATGGTTAAGAATTCAGGTATGTCTCCTATTGAGGGTGTAACACCCTAAAAATTTGTAAATAGAGCTCACAGGTAGCTATCGCCCGACAATAGTGCCACGTGGAAGTTATATATGTGTCGGATGGCCGAAAAAAGACCGAAGAGCGGTGTTGACTAGGGTCAAAGCGGCTACTAACGATATCGCCACGCGATAGCGGATATCGCTTAGAGATAGCGATAAGTGTGACTTGTCAACAAAAATCGTGGCCCTTCATTCCTATTGAGGAAAGGATCTTGTGGCTGGGATTATTTTTTGTAGCTACTTAATTAGAGAAGAAGTGAAGAGAAGAGTCATTTCTCTTCTCTCACACTCTCTCCTCCCTTTTCATCAACTCCTTGGAAGAAAAGAGGGAAGTGCTTGGGATGAAGCTTTGGAAGCTTAGTGAAGGAGATTTCGCGATCAGTTTTTGGAGCTGAAGCAGATCCGTGAAGAGGAAAGCGAGGCGATCCTTTCCATCTGGATAGAAGTCTTAATCATGGCTCTAAAACGATCTACAAGGGTAATGATCTTCCTTCTTGGACAAGTAAAGTCCTAAATTTGCATGTGCATGGAATCCTCCACCAAATTGTGGAGAGTGAAGGGAATTTCGTTGGGTTGATACGTGATATCCCCGGGTAGTATTGCATATTGAATCCGGAAATCGTAGTACGGAATATGCATGTTGTGAGAAGCCCATCCAAAAAGGATGGTTTGGATTGGTGATGTTTTTATTTGCTTGTCCGAGAAGACTCTGAGTATAAACGTGTAATTTATGTAGTCCATGGGGTTTTCCCTGTTAACTTCTATAGCAGGAAGTACTGGAGATGCGCTCTAGGAAAATACTCAGAGAATACCATAGTTTGACTTAACCCTAACACTAGTTAGGTCAAATTGCCCTAATTTGACCCAAATTGATTACACCAAGTCACAAATGGACTTGGGTGGTGTCAAGGGACCCATGACCTCCCAATTGGGTTAGTCACATCATCTGGTTTGACCTAGGGTCGATCCTAATTAACTAGGGTTAATTAAGCCCAAAATGGGGAGAAAAGTCAAACCCAACTCCAATCTAATTGGGATAGGCCCAATTAGGGTGACCCATTAGCTACAAACAAAGGGAAATTACCTGAAATTCCACTCAATTTCTGGAGGGGGTGACTAGGAGAGAGAAAATGGAAGCTTTAACCAAATGGAGGAGAGAGAAAGAAGAGCATTCATGGCCTTGGAAGACCATGGGGAACTTAATCCTCCTCTAATGGCCTTATTCATCACCCTTGATCAATTTGGAGAAGATTGATGGGTTTTCCCGGCCTCCTAGAGGAAGAAATTAAAGGGTTTTGAGGTGGCTGAAAAACTCAATTCATGGCCCCTTTATAATCTTTAGGAACTCCCAAGCAATCAAATCGAACCTTTGCATCTCTGCCTTAGGTGAAGGATTAAGAAATCGGCAAGGAGGAGCTTGGAGGTCGTCGGCCATGCCACACCACCACCACACTCTCCGCCAAGCCCGTCTGCATGTCAAGTTCTCTTCCCCTTCCACCATACTTGATCTGTAGATCACTAGGTGGTGAAATCGGGCACAATCAAGATCGATCAGTAAGGCGAAAAATGAAAATTTTCCATGAATTTCAAGTACTCGGGTTCACCGGGAATGGCCTCTCCGGCGGCCGTGCCACTGTCAGGCGATAGCCACCACCTCAACGAAGGTGTCGGTTGCGTTGTGTAACAACCCAAAAACCCTAAGTCCCAAAAATGGGGTCAGACTGTGTGATACGGCCTAGGATACGGGCATGTCCTAGGGCATGCCCAGTGCACACAGACAGGGACACGGGCGTGTCCCAGGGCATGTATTTTGCGGTGTGCATCGAGTCGAGTTCTCGAGATAGTACGGTCGATGATCGTCGAGAGGTGACACGGCCTGGGACACAGGCGTGTCCCAGGGCGTGTCTTGCTCGGGTTGGTAACCGGGCGGCGTTGAGTGGTATTGAGTCGAGTGGCGTTGAGTGTGGCACATAACCTGTGATACGGGCGTGTTGGGCACACAGCCAAGGATAAGGGCGTGTGCCTTAGCCGCGTTCTTCTCGGGTGATTTGATCCTGTGTTCATGGGGTGATACGACTAGTCACACTGCCGTGTACTGGTTGACATGGGGGTGTTAGGAAGTGAAACGGGCGTGTCGTAGCCCGTGTTCTGATCCAGATTGAGTCAGTTCTGTAGCCGCTCAAGGAATACGACCTGTGACACGGGGGTGTCACAGGCCGTGTCAGCTCTATGTAGATGCTTTTCAAAGCAGATCGAGGCCGTTCGTTCCCTTCTATTTGGATCCTGTGGTCAAAGTTCCTCCCTGCTATTATAAGACCAAGAATGGAGATGAATATCTCATTCTTATGTTGGACATTCTCTTTCTAAAGAGAAGAGAGAGAGGAGAGCAAGGAAGGAAGAAGGAGATGCTTTCCTTCCGCCGGTGGAGCGTCATCGGTCCGAATTGAGAGGCGAGTTAAGTGTTGTGGAGGCAAGGCCGCTGCGGTGATTTCCATCCGGCTAGTTCTTTGATGGCACCAAAGCGATCGTTAAGGGTAACGGTCTTTCTTCCTTGGGCAGGTGAAGCCCTTTGTTTATGCATGTATATCTATGGAATCCTCCATCAAAAGATGGAAGAGCGTATGTGATTCCAGTGGTTGAGTCTGCATTTAGATCCGGAATTGTGTAGTACGGAATAAGCATGCTGTGTGAAGCCCATCTGGACGTATAGTCTGGATTGGTGATGCTGCGATCCGGAGAAGACTCTGTAGGATCAAGCGCATAGCCAACTGCACCAAAAGCCCAGACTGTTGGAGAGGGCGCTACTTAATTTCTTAAATAAGTAGCAAAGCACCACGGGTCAAGTGAAGGAATGCCGTACCCAACAATCCCCCCCCCGACGTCCAGCACAACCCGTCAGCTCAGAGGTGGGGTTACCACATGGCCCACATGGCTCAGAGGCGGGGTTACCACATGTCCACGATTTGCCTAACCCGCCGGACCCACACAGGTAGAAGGGAAAAATCAGGATTTAATAGCTCCCCCTCAGTCTTGAATCCATGACCTCCTCTGATACCAATTGTAGGATCAAGCGCATACCCAACTGCACCAAAAGCCCGGACTGTTGGAGAGGGCGCTACTTAATTTCTTAAATAAGTAGCAAAGTGCCACGGGTCAAGTGACGGAATGCCAGACCCAACAGACTCCGTGCATACAACGAATAGCTTGCGGGGAGTGTGAGGATGCTTGTGAAGTGTGGTAAGGAAGCTTTGCAGAGCTCCTTTGGTTGTATGCTTTGTACAAGCCGTATGATGGACTGGAATGCGGCACTATGTGCCAGTGTTGAGAGAGGGATGCGAGAACCTCAGAGTGGGTAGGCCACCCACCAAGGTCAATGATCGGATTATTGTAAGCGAGCACCTCTGAGTGGCTGGGTGCGAGAGGTCTCCAATAGGGATTTGGCAGTTGATGCCCATGGCCAGCCAATTAAGAACCTCTGAGTGGGTGGGCCACCCAACAAGTTTAGCGGTAGGATTGGATGAGCGGTCTATTGGTGGCAATGCAGCGGGACGATTTTCCTAAACTTGTTACACTAGGTGGGTAGGTCGACTGATAGTGCTCACGATTGCCGTGAGGTTATTACCTCTGAATGGGATGGGAGATAGGGTCTCCAGTCAGCGTGCTGTAGTAGACTATGCTCCATCACCAACAAGTTAAGAAACTCTAGTCGGTAGTGTACGAAGGATGTTCTGATACACCGTAATCGTGCCCCGAGTGCACGGAGCGCCTTACTCTGAGGCTGGCATTTGTGATGATGTGTGTAAGATATATTTATGTGTTGTGCATGCAGGGAAGGAACCACTGCCCCGGGTAAGGGGTAGGGTCATCTTAATTGGTCAATTGAATGCTGACCGTTGCTTTGTTTATCACCCATGGGGTGGATGTCCATATACAGGTACTGCCCTTATTGATGCTGAAATGGATTGAGCGGGCAGAAGCCCTTGGTGCTGCTGCTGCTGGTAGGCTCTTGAAGGTCGTGCAAAGCTTTGGATTTCATGTGTGGCTGGCCTGCGTGCCGATGTATGAAATCATATTTTGTAAAGAGCAACTTGTAAGGCCTTAAGGCCTTGAGCGGTTGAGTTGTAAACATTCCTGGTGTTTTCTATATATAAATGAGTTATTTATATCTTAGTAGTTTACATTAATTGGATGAGTTCTTGTAAGCTTTAAACTTCCGCGAGAATGCTCTAGGTTAGGGTGCGTTGGTATTTTGGTATTAACCTGTGACCTCATCGTCTGTTTGTGGCATATAATGTGGGGCCCCGACCGGACCTTCTATTATATGTTATTTAACGGGTCGGGTTGTTACACGATGGCCGGCCAGGGAGGTGGCCGGATGGCAGGGAAAGGGCACTGGAATAGCTCTAGTTTGGGGCAACCTTGACCCTTGGCTATTCGAGGACGATTACCAGGATCCGTTGGATTTGGTTGATTGGATATGCGCAGGCTGACTAATTATTAAGTGTAAATTGTTTTATTTCTTTTTGTCACATTATTTTAGTCAAATGGTTTTAATTTTTAAAAATAGTTAGAGGCCTTTTTTGTAGAAGTGCCCAACAGATAAAAGTTAGCTCTTGAGGTCTAGTTTAATTCAAAATTAGAATCATCCAATTTGGCTCACTGGCTTTCTTTCAACACTCATTTTGGGGCAAGGTGTCCCAAAGGCTAACCAGAGATTAAGCAGAGTGCCCCCTATGGCCCACTAAGTCAAATGGCCTGAAAACTTGACCAAAGGCTTGTCTGGATATGACCCTCAGCATATCAAAAAATAAAAAAATTTGGAGATTATTGTTATATAGTTTTGGTAATACTTTAATAAACCATACATGTGTCAAATATAGGGTCTATGGACCTCTAATTTCCCCAAAACTTTGGTAGATGACCAGAGGGGCCTTTAAATGGCCATGAAAAAAATATCAGCCCATTTGGGATTGATTTGATGGGGTAACCTAGTGATCAAATATGGTCACCCAGAGTAATTAATGCCTAGTTCTTCAAAAGTGCACTTAGTGGAGTTGAGAGACCAATCCCTCAACCAAACAAGGTAAAACCTTGGCCACTGCATTCTTATCACCTGAAACACCCTCATAAATAATTTTAGGAGTATTTAGGGTAAGAATGCTCTGAAATCCAAGTTTAAACCTTAGGAATGCCTATAAGGCTTAATGAAGGAAACATGGTCACATCTCCAAGGATTGGCTCAAAATTTGTAGATAGTTTCATTGGATGGAATGACACCATGGATAATTTATTTTGAATTTTATAGAAATTTTCCCTCACTAAACACTTAATACTTTGAATTAGAAATATTCTTTCAAATGCAAAGTACATGACCAAACAGTATTGGAAGATCATGAAACTTGAATAATGGGCTTATATTGATGATATATATCTCTGTAATTTTTAGTTGAGAATTGCAGTACCTCCTTTATAATTTTAAATATTATTGTCCAGAGAAATAAATTAGTTTTATAACTAATTGAGTATTGAAACATTATGATACTTGGCCAGTAAACTTTTTAGGTCATCATGATACTCTGCAAATTTTGTTATAATTTTTGAAAGAAATTATGTAATGGTTCCTTCACAAATTGTACAAGGTTTAATTCCTTTTATCAATTTAATTATGTGGCTAAATGAAATTAGAAGATAATGAAATTTGGTCAGTGACACTTTCTAGTCATTATAGACCTCTAGTAATTTTATCACAATTTTTGGATAATAAATCCTTATAATTCCTTTGTTTAATTCTATTTCGATTAAAAGAATAATATTGTGATTTATTATAGAAATCATTTTGGAAAAATTATGAAATTTATACATTGCTGTTATATAGCCAATATGATGAGGTAGAAATTTTATTAAGGACTTTGCATATAAGAAACTTGTACCTTATGTTCAAAGTCACAAGTGGCCTTATATTAGAAAAATTATTAAAAAGTGAAAGTGAGGGTAAGATCTATCTTAACTCTAGTGGGGGGGGGGGGTGAATAGAGTATTTTTAAAATAACTTTACAATTTAAACAAGCAAAATAATTAAGATTTTAATTTATGTATAAGTGTAAGGTGCCTTGCTATATGATTTAAAACTAAGACAGCAAAAAGAAAATCACAGCACACAACAAAGAAAATATTCAAGCAACCAGAAGACACAAGGAGCTATAGTGGTTCCCCAAAAACCTAGGTACATCCACTCTTCTACCACCCTTGGTAGGAATCCACTGCAGGAAGGGTTGATCAGGTGTCCTGGGAACCAATGAGCTTTTGATAAGGTGCTCAAAAACCACACTAGATTTTTTGATCAGGTGTCTTGCCACCACTGAGTTTTGACAAGGTTCTTAGAACCAGAATCAAGACTTTTGAAGGGAGTTTTGGTAACCCTTTTATAGCAGGAAAGAAAAAGAAAAAGAGTGAAGTTGTCTTCTCTGTCTCAATCAAAGAGAGAAGCACAAGTGGATTGATTTTGTTGTCAAAGCTCCCTTTGAGATATAGATTAGTTCAGGAGTGGAAGCTTTGCTTCAGGGTGATAGGTCTTCAGAAGCTTCAGATCTCCAGCAGAAGATGGTTTCAGCAGAGGATGAGAAAATTGAATTGTCTGGAGTCCTTGTGATGAAGCTATGATCACTCTTTCAGTATGACAAAATGTTCAACTGATTCTTCAGAATTGATCACTTTAATTTTTGAATTGATCTCTCTATCTTGTGAATCTGTACTGAGAATTTCTTGTTTGTTATCTTGTTATGTATATCTGTCAGACCAAAAAGGATCATTTATTCTCTGAAGATCCTCCATCCAAGATAGCCGTTAGCAGACATTAAATGTCCTCCATAAAAGTCTTGTCTTCTAGAGGAAAGTCCAATAAACATTCTCAAAAAGAACTCCTTAAAACTTGCTCCAGAATAAAAGAAAACGGCTATCAGATCTCTTGAAATAAATGCTGAGATAATTTGAAAAACATTCCAAAGTCTGACTTGATTTGAATCCTTAAAAACGTCGATCTCTTTGGAAAAACGTCGATCTGATCTCAACGATTGTCGACCTGAGCTCAGATATTGGAATGAAGATCAGACAGAAAACGTCGACCTGAGCTCGAAGATCATCGACCGGAGCTCAGTGACCTGAAGGACAAGCCGAAGACAGATCGTCGATCTGAGCTCGAAGTTCATCGACCGTAGCTCGACGATTTATCATAGTTGAGCTCAGAGAGCATCGAACGGAGTTCGACGTTTCGTTGACCTAAGCTCGACGATAATTGTCTTTGCCTCAGCTTTAAGTCTGATTCCTTGAATGGTCCTGGGGGTAGCTTCAAACCTAACTTCTAAGCCCTAAACACATTCTAATGTTGACCTTTTTAACTATACATCTAGGTCAAACTGGTTTCCTAAGACAAACATAGTGATCCTAGCCCAAATTAGTAATAGGGTGTTCCAACAATCTCCCCCTATTTGGGTTAGGATTACTATTTACAAATCTCAGAAACACAATAACATACAGAAGAGTAATAAACTAAAACAAAAGAATAGAGTAAGCAACAGGGTAGCAGTCATATGGAATATCAGCAAGTGTTCAGAATGATTGTATTGTCTGCTTACAGATATTACTTCTTTTCACTTCCTTTCTTAAATAGAATTTCTCTGTTGGGATTAAGAGCTTCCTTCTTTGACCTTCTATCATCCTCTGCACCTAAGGAGGTTTGAGATCTAGCCCTGGGAACCACAGCCTCAGGATGTAATTTCATGCAGTCCACTGGGTCAAAGAATTTTCTTGATGCATACCTTTCCAGTTCTGCTTTTCTCTGATCTGATAAAGTAGTAATATTGGAGAAGTCTTTCCCTTGTTCTCTGGCTTTCTTCAACTGATCTAAAGCAGCAATTTCTTTCATCCTAGCAGTCCATGATAGTGGATTGTTCTCTGGATCTTCAAAAGGAACTGCAGGCACATATATGTTTACAGTTTCTGAAGCAGTAGGAGTTCTAGTATCAACATTTTCTCTGAGTTTATAGGGGAACAGACCTAGAGTTGAGTCCATGTGCCTTTGTCCTTCCCTTTCATGAAATCTATGTTCTCTTTGATTTCCTCTATACTGTCCCCTTCTGGACTGAGAACCCTTTGGTATTGTCCCCTGGGAGGATATCTTTGTGAGGACTGGGAGGAACTATTCTTTGAAGCTGGGGTTTGAGAAGATGAGCATCCACCTGATCCTGAATCTGGAGGAGGAGGAGGAGGAGGCTGAAACCTAGAAGATCCTTTCTCATATCTATCCAATTTCCTTCTTTTCTTCATAGCTTTTGATTGATTTTTGGAGAACTGCATCCAGGGCTCAGAGATTGGACAGTCATGCAGAATATAGTATGGAATGTCATTGGCATCTTTGGCTTGAGCAGGAGGAACCTTCATCATGGCCTTGCTTCTGGCCTTCCTTTTCTTGGCAATAGTACCAGAAGAGTCATCAGATTCAGTGTGAAACTGATCATTTTCCAAACTTTGGGGTCTATCATACAAATCATCAATACTCTTTATATATTTCTCTTGTTGTTTCAATTGATCAGGAGTTAGAGCAGGAACAGCAGCAGCAACAGAAATTAGAGCAACAACAGGAGCAGAAGTTGGAGCAACAGCAGGAGCAGTTTCTTCCAGATATGTAGCAAGTTCTTTAGCAGCAGTATAATCAACAATAGGCAACATTTCGATATCAGAAGATTCAATGGAAGTAGTAGCAGCAGCAATAGAGATGGAAGCAATAACATCCACAACCTTAAAAGAATTGACATATGAGGCAATCAGGATGGGATCACATACTGAGATAGGCACAATGGCCTTAGTAAGATCTTCAACTTATTGCACTGGCAGAGAACTGAGAGAACTAAAATACACAGAATCAAATACTGATAGCAGACTCTGAAGATCCACTGCAAGGATAGGAGCAGGAACTGAACCTTCAGCAACCTCAGGCACAACCAGAGCTTCATAAGGCATCTCCCCCTGCCTGGATTTAGTGGTAACTGGATCAAGGCACCCAGAAGAAGGGATTGCCTGAGAGGAGAGGAAGGGAGATAGCCTGGTAGACAGCTCCTGAACACTTTTCAGAAGTGGAGCCAAGGTGGTCTTCAGCATTGAGGTTAGCCTGGGGGCTAGCAACTCATATAGCCTGTCTGCCAAGGCTGAGAGATCTACATGCTCAAGAGGGGCTTGAGTAGAGGTAGGAGAGAAAATGGCTGGAATGATGTTGGCTGGAGCTGATGGAATGGAGAATGTGGAGGTAGGAGGTGTAGGGATGGATGGCCTAGGAGTAGGAGGTGTTGAGATTGATGTAACTGGGTTAGAGATGGATGAGATGGTAGGGGAAAAGGATGGTTGAGAGAGTATGTCTTGAAGAAGTTGTTGGTAGGAGGATGTAGAGGGAAGCTTAGGAGGAGTTGGAGGAGAATCATCCATGAAGGAGTCATCCAAGAGAGAAAATGATGGAGTGGTGACAGGTGGATAATAGAATAAAGGATGGAATTGGTCTGAGGTAGTGGCTGGAGGAGGTGAAAGGGGTGAAGAGATTGTAATGGGGGAAGATATGGCTATGGTGGAGATTGGTGGTGAGGTTGAGATGACTGGGGCAGAGACAGCTGGAGGAGGTGGAGAAGCAGGCAAGTCTTCTGCTGGGGCAGAGACCTGAGGAGGAGTGACTGAGGCAGTCCTTGTGCCTGAAGTAGGTGTTGCTGTAGCAGCCCTGTTGGGGTTTATGATCTGCCTGTCCCACCTGCTGAAGAGGGCACGGGTAAGTCTTTTGGATGCATTGATGTACATCCCACTTGAAGTCAGCAGTTCAGGGAACCTGGAGTGCAGGTAAACCCCTAGGATCCTCCCAAAGCTTACACAGCTTTTGCTAAGTTTCTTCTTGATCAAATTAAGGAAGATGGAGCCCCAGTCCAGATGTTTTTTGTCAACCAATTCTCCCATTAGACAAAACTGGTATCTTGAAATTGTTTCATGGGCGGAGTGCTTTGCCAGGAGCACTTTTCCAACAACATCAGCCAAGAATTGAAATTCAATAGATAAATTCTTTTTCAGCAATTTATTAGGGTTCACAGCAGAGTGACCCATTCTATCTAGCATTGAATCAAACTCTTCTCCAGACAGATCAATAGATTCATTTCCAGTACTGAGGTTGAAAACTTCTGTTAGTAGAGCGGCGGACAATGGTACCTGAGTCCCTTTGATCGAGCCGACTATAGAATTCTCATTCTCATTTGTGGCAGAAAAACACCATTCTTTTATTTCGTCTACTGCAAGCTTCACTCTGGTGGACATAATCTGAACTAATCGTTGTTCTTGGAAAATATTTAAGATGTCTTTGAATCTCTGGTCGCTTCCATCGAAAGAATTCATGTCGATGTCGAAGCCTGTATCAAATTTCATTTTTGAAAGAGAAGTAACTGACGCAGCCATCTGTACCTGCAAAGATTGAGCAAACACGACCAAGTGTAGAAAGTTTGGAGGGAAAGAGTTGCAGAGAGTATGAAAGCGTAAACGACGAGCGGCGGCCGAAAAATGATTTTATATTAGGGTTCGACGCGAAAAAGGAATGATCGTCGACCTACGTTAGATGATCAGGACTCCTGATGGGAGCTGAAAGGTCTTCAATATCATAGATCTCAGTTCGACGATCTAGGGAGAACGTCCAACTCAGGTCGACGATCGAAGGCCTGAAAGAGATAGTATACAACTATCTGACACGCTCTGAACTCAGGTCGACGTTTTGGGAAAACGTCGATCTCCGTTCGACGTTTCTCTGGTAAAAGTCGATCTCCGTTCGACGCTTTTTGGGGAAAATGTTGAGTGCAGTTCAGAGACAGAAACTATCCTACAGACACAAAAAGAGATGAGTTTTTAGCCTAATCTTGGTCTGTTTTTAGCTTTTCAAAATCTTGTAATTTATTTTAGGCTTCCTCCATCTAACATGCCTAACTGATTGAGGAGGAAGTTGTGTTTCTTTTCATACAAGGGCTTGGTGAAAATATCTACCCTTTGTAAATCAGTTGGGATATATTGCAGTTCAATTTTATTTTTCTCAACATTATCCCTTAGAAAATGATGCCTAATTTCTATGTGTTTTGTCCTACTATGGAGGACTGGATTTTGTGCAATGGAAATAGCACTGGTGTTGTCACAAAATATTTTAGACTTCTCTAAGTTGTAACCATAGTCTAGGATTTGGTTTTGTATCCACAATATTTGTGAACAATAACTGCCTGCAGCCATGTATTCAGCTTCAGCAGTTGAGGTTGGTACAGATGTTTGTTTCTTACAATACCATGAAACAAGTCTATCACCAAGAAACTGACAAGTTCCACTGGTGCTTTTCCTGTCTATTCTGCATCCAGCATAATCAGCATCTGAAAATCCAGTTAAGTCAAATGCTGAATCTTTTGGATACCAAAGACCTAGATTTGGACAGCTTTTAACATACCTAAGAATCCTCTTTAATAAAGTTAAGTGTGACTCTCTAGGGCTAACTTGAAATCTAGCACATATACATGTAGCAAACATTATGTCAGGCCTACTGGCTGTAAGGTACAATAGAGAGCCAATCATTGCTCTATATGTTGTCTGATCAACTGGTTTCCCATGTTCATCAGCATCCAATACAGCATTGGTAGGCATGGGTGTTTTCATACATGATGCATCAGACATCCCAAATTTCTTAACCAATTCTTTTGCATATTTGGTTTGAGAAATAAACATGCCTTCAACATGTTGTTTGACTTGCAATCCTAAGAAGAAGGATAGCTCACCCATGCTACTCATTTCAAATTTAGAGTGCATAAGCTTGGAAAACTTTTTGCACAAATTTGAATCAGTAGACCCAAATATAATATCATCTACATAAATTTGTACTAGTAGGGTATGGGCCTTATGGGTTCTAATAAAAAGAGTTTGGTCTACTCTCCCCCTAACAAAATAATTCTTCAGCAGAAAGCATGCTAGAGTCTCATACCATGCTCTAGGAGCTTGCTTGAGACCATATAGTGCTTTGTGTAGTTTAAAAACATAATTTGGATGAGTTAGAGAGATAAAACCTGGAGGTTGTCTGACATAGACTTCTTCTTTGATCTCCCCATTGAGAAAAGCACTCTTCACATCCATTTGATAGACTTTGAATCCCTTGTGAGCAACATAAGCCAGGAAGATTCTTATGGCCTCTAACCTTGCAACAGGTGCAAAGGTCTGGTCATAGTCTATCCCCTCTTCTTGAGAATATCCTTGAGCAACTAGCCTTTCCTTGTTCCTTACAATAATTCCTTGATCATCCAGCTTATTTCTGAACACTCATTTTGTTCCAACAATGGAATGATCCCTTGGCTTAGGCACTAGTTCCCAAACTTTGTTTCTTTCAAATTGATGCAACTCATCTTGCATTGCAATGATCCAGTGTGGATCTTGCTCTGCATCTTGAATGGTTTGAGGTTCAATTTGAGAGAGAAAACAAGTGTGCATCAGGTTTTGATTGACCTGATTTCTGGTTTGCACACCAGCTGAGATGTCTCCAATCACTTGGGAGATTGGATGATCTCTTGTTGTTACTAGATCAATAGGGGGTGTTGATTGTTCACCAACCTGTGTTGTTGTTTCCTCTTATGGGACAACAACTGGCTCTTCAAGAAGATTTTCTTCCAGATGTGGAGTAGCTTCTTCATCTTCACTACTTTCATCCTTTTGAGTAACTTGTAATCTGTCCAAGTCTTCAGCTAGAGAATGCACCTGCAAATGTTCTATGGTAGAAGTATTCTTCTCCTTGAAAGACATATTAGTTTCATCAAAGGAAATGTGGACAGATTCTTCTATTTTTAGAGCAGTTTTATTATAAACCCTATAAGCTTTACTGATCATGGAGTATCCCAGAAACACTCCTTCATCAGCTTTTGCTTGAAATTTTGCTAAATATTTCTTGTCATTATTGTGAATGTAACAAGTGCAACCAAAAACTTTAAAATAGTCTACTTTAGGTTTCTTCCCTTTGAGTAATTCATAGGGAGTCTTGCCCTTCAGTTTATGTAATAGACTTCTATTCAACACATAATTGGAGATGTTCACTGCCTCAGCCCAAAAGGATAGAGGTAGGTGAGCATCTGTCAATAATATAGTTGCAGATTCAATAAGGGTTCTATTTTTCCTTTCAGCTACCCCATTTTGTTGAGGAGTTCTGGGAGCTGAGAAAGTATGCCTGATCCCTTCACTTTGACAGAACTCTTGCATGAGAAGAGAATCAAACTCTGTCCCATGATCACTTCTGATCAGGGCAATGTGAGTGTTGAACTCAATCTGAATGCATTTGAGAAACTCTGTCAAACACTTAAAGTTATCAGACTTCTTCCTCAGAAAGAATACCCAAGTGAATCTTGAGAAGTCATCTACAATCACTAAAGTATAGGATTTACCTCCTAAGCTTTGTACTGTAATGGGTCCAAAGAGATCCATGTGTAACATATACAAAATCCTAGGTGAATCACTCTTGTTAATTGATTTAAAGCTATTTTTAGTTTGCTTGCCTAATTGACAAGCCTTGCAGAGTCCTTCCTTCTTGTAGGGGCCAGAAGGCAGTCCTCTGACAAAGGTAGTCCTTGGATAGCCTAGCAATGGTTCTAAGGTTAACATGTCCTAGTCTCTTATGCCATAGAATATTAGGTCTAGATATGGAATTAAACAGGCAAATATCTACCTTAGATGAATGAAAGTCTACTAAGTAAATATTACCTTTCCTGTTACCTGTCAACACAGTTGTGTTGTCTTCTGACTTGATCTTGCATATTTCTTTGTTGAAAGTCACTTGATATCCTTCATCACACAGCTGACTAATGCTTATCAGGTTGTGCTTGAGTCCTTCAACATAGGCTACTTTCTTGAAGGTGACTGTCCCAATTTGGACTGCACCATATCCTTTTGTAGTTCCAAAGTTTGAATCACAAAAAATTACTTTGGGTCCAAGCTTGGCTTTAAAGGATGTGAAGTTGTCCTTATTCCCTGTCATGTGCTTTGAGCACCCACTATCCAGATACCATAGCTGGTTTGATGTTGGATAGGTCTTCACCTGCACATAAACAACTTATATGTTTTTGACCCAGTTTACCTTGGGCCTAGGTTGATATCCCTTAAATTCAGAAATAAAAGACATCCTAGGTTGATTCTTATAACCTTCAGGATGGTATCTCCTAGGAGGTATTATCCATTCAGTATAAGGATTAAAGCATTGGGATGAAGCACTTCTAGGATTGAATTGAGATTTGCCTCTGAAAGAAGGTTCAAAGCTCTGAACTTCGTTCGACGATCGTCGAGCTAAGTTCGACGATATTGGGTAAAATCGTCAAGCTTTGTTCGAAGATCGACTGTGAGGGAGTTCAGAGTTTAGGAATCGTTGAGCTGAGTTCGACGTTTCAGCCTGAGATCGTCGATCTCTGTTCGACGATCGTCGACCTTTGCTCGATGTTTTCTGTTGAACTTTGCTTTTTCTTAGGTAGATCTGAATTCTTCTTAGCTACCTCTACAACACCCTTCCCTTTATCAGAAATAAATTTGATTGGGGTGGTTAATACTATGGGTTAGCTAGATGAAGCACCCAAGCCCAGTGTACTATTTAATCTTGAGTTCACTGTGCTTGTGATGTCCATTAATTTGATACTTCTCCCATTAAGGGATTCTTCAAATTGCTTGGCCTTAGATAGTTCACTTTTCAGTAAAGCTATCTCCTCTCTATAGCATTCTAACTCTTCAGAGAGTTTGAGGTTCTCTAATTTTAAAGTGCTATACTCAGATAGTTGTTTTCTGAGGGAAGTGATTTCCTTCTCAGACTCCAACAGATCTAGGCATAGTACTTTAAACTCATGTTTAAAGTCCTCAAAACTGAAATCAAATGAATTGATTACCTGATCTTCTTCTAGTTGAGCTTCTGAATCTGATTCTGACTCTTCTACTTCTGAATCTGTTTGAGAGGCATTAATAGCCATCATGCAAAATTCCTTTTCATCAGCATCATCCTCATCATCACTGGAGCTGGATGAGGCTTCAGAGTCCTCTTCAGTTTCACTCCATGTCTTAGCAATAAATCCCTTCCTTGTATGTTTGTTCTTGCTGGAGGAGGGTTTATCTGAGCTGTTCTTTCTGAAGTCTTTCTCCTTTCTTCTTTCTCTTCTATCTTTCTTGTCCTTGTTCTTGTTTTCTGGACAGTCAGGCACAATATGGCCTGGTTTCCTGCAACCAAAACATATAATTTCTTTATTGTTATTTGATTTATCATACCTTGGCTTATCATGTCCCTTGTATGATCTTTTTCTGAAGTCTTTTCTGGCCATCTTGTAGAATCTTTTGGCCAGTAAACTTAGGAGCTCATCATTTCCTGTAGCTTTATCTTCAGGCTCCTCTTCTGTAGCTTTGAAGGCTATGGTCTTCTCTTTCCTTGTGGCTGGTGATGCAGCCTTCTGTTCTTCTTCTCTATTTTTAATAAGCAACTCATAAGATTTGAGCTTGCCCAGGAGAGCTTCAGTGGTAATCTCATTTAGACTTCTGGCATCTTTGATTGGCCAGATTCTTGAATCCCAAGTGTTGGGGAAGCACATTAGGATTTTGTCATTCAGCTCAGTCAATGAGACTTCTTTATCCAGAGTCTTTAACTCATTGACAATCAGACTTAGTCTATTGTACATGTCAGCCACTGATTCAGCTTCTCCCTTTTTGAAATTCTCATATTGGCTTATAAGATGGGATCTCCTGTCTTTCCTTTCATCAGCAGATCCTGAGACAATTTCAGAGAGCTTGTCCCAAATTCCTTTGGCTGAGTTGTATTCAGCTACCTTCTGAAATATCCCATCAGACATTGTCTGAGCTAAGATGTTCATGGCCTTGGCATCTGCAGTCTTCCACTTCTTTATTTCAGCATCTGTTCCTGAAGGAGGTGGAACAGCATTTGTACTTGAGCTTGCTGGTGGACTTGGGCACACTGTCAAAATAGAATTAAATATGTCTTCATCAATAGAGTTCATGTAAAGTCTAATCCTTGCTTTCCAAAGTGCAAACTTGGATAGATTGCACAATGGAGGCCTAGTGCTTGCATAATCTTTGTTCTGTGCCATGTCTTTATATAAAATTAAATATAATGAAAATAACCCTCTTAAAAGATTGATCTTATCAAGGATCTTTTGGTTCAGGTGTTAGCCTATATGAACAACCAACCTGGCTCTGATACCAATTGAAAGTGAGGGTAAGATCTATCTTAACTCTAGAGGGGGGGGGGGGGTGAATAGAGTATTTTTAAAATAACTTTATAATTTAAACAAGCAAAACAATTAAGATTTTAATTTATGTATAAGTGTAAGGTACCTTGCTATATGATTTAAAACTAAGACAGCAAAAAGAAAATCACAGCACACAGCAAAGAAAATATTCAAGCAACCAGAAGACACAAGGAGCTATAGTGGTTCCCCAAAAACCTGGGTACATCCACTCTTCTACCACCCTTGGTAAGAATCCACTGCAGGAAGGGTTGATCAGGTGTCCTGGGCACCAATGAGCTTTTGATAAGGTGCTCAAAAACCACACTAGATTTTTTGATCAGGTGTCTTGCCACCACTGAGTTTTGACAAAGTTCTCAGAACCAGAATCAAGACTTTTGAAGGGAGTTTTGGTAACCCTTTTACAGCAGGAAAGAAAAAGGAAAAGAGTGAAATTGTCTTCTCTGTCTCAATCAAAGAGAGAAGCACAAGTGGATTGATTTTGTTGTCAAAGCTCCACCTGAGATGTAGACTAGTTCAGGAGTGGAAGCTTTTCTTCAGGGTGATAGGTCTTCAGAAGCTTCAGATCTCCAGCAGAAGATGGTTTCAGCAGAGGCTGAGAAATTTGAATTGTCTGGAGTCCTTGTGATGAAGCTATGATCACTCTTTCAGTATGCCAAAATGTTCAACTGATTTTTCAGAATTGATCACTTTAATTTTTGAATTGATCTCTCTATCTTGTGAATCTGTACTGAGAATTTCTTGTTTGTTTTCTTATTATGTATATCTGTCAGACCAAAAAGGATCATTTATTCTCTGAAGATCCTCCATCCAAGATAGCCGTTAGCAGACATTAAATGTCCTCCATAAAAGTCTTGTCTTCTAGAGGAAAGTCCAATAAACATTCTCAAAAAGAACTCCTTGAAACTTGCTCCAGAATAAAGGAAAACGGCTGGCAGATCTCTTGAAATAAATGCTGAGATAATTTGAAAAACATTCCAAAGTCTGACTTGATTTGAATCCTTAAAAACGTCAATCTCTTAGGAAAAACGTCGATCTGAGCTCAACGATCGTCGACCTGAGCTCAGAGATTGGAATGAAGATCAGACAGAAAACATCGACTTGAGCTCGAAGATCGTCGACCAGAGCTCAGCGACCTGAAGGATAAGCCGAAGACAGATCGTCGATCTGAGCTCGAAGATTGTCGACCGGAGCTCGACGATTTATCATAGTTGAGCTCAGAGAGCGTCGAATGGAGTTTGACGTTTCGTCGACCTAAGCTTGACGATAATTGTCTTTGCCTCAGCTTTAAGTCTGATTCCTTGAATGGTCCTGGGGGCAGCTTCAAACCTAACTTCTAAGCCCTAAACACATTCTAATGTTGACCTTTTTAACTATACATCTAGGTCAAACTGGTTTCCTAAGACAAACATAGTGATCTTAGCCCAAATTAGTAATAGGGTGTTCCAACAAAAAGGCTGACTAAATTAGGAAAAATACAATTCTCTAGATTTAAGCAAAACATATAATGATAGATCCCTGGAAATAATCCTTGGGTTTTTGGTGAAGTATTTGGAGTATTCCCTTTCACACGCTCAAACTAGTTCATTTGGTCTGCACATAGAAATTTGGGGTATTTAAGGTAAAGTTGTTGGTCTTACATGGGTAGTAACATAATGGGTGCACCTAAATTTTGGTGGAGTCTAGATGAGGTCACACTTAAGGCCAAATGCTAGGTAGCCTGAATACCAAGGAGACGGAGTTGTGCTTGGGGCCGATGATGTATCGTCTCTCCCCTAAAGTTGTAATTCACTTAGGGTTAGCTCAAGTGTAACGTGGGAAGGGGATTTGCAATAAAATAGATACATATAAAAGTAAGTTCCTTAAGGAAGGGAACTTTGGGATTCAGCCCATTGTAGTTCCTAGTGCCCTCGAGAGCCCTTCACCGATCAGGTCCCCAGGCAGTCCAAGGTTAACCCTAAACCATTGTAATAAGCGAATTAAAAGATTAACTATTAATAAACTATCATCGCACACTTTCACTCATCCCATTATTACGGGAGGATAGTTTGGTTTTGTCCCGCGAGCGATGGGCTCGGTGTTTGATGGAATTGATTGACTAGTCTGGTGAACCGATGGCTCAGGAACTCATTATTAGCATGTGTGCTTGTGCATTAAAGTGGTGGGTCCTCGATATTAGACAGTCGTTCACACCGATGTCGATACGTTGACTCGGCAAGTGTAAGTTTTCACTTAGTGAAGAAAAGATTGGTGGTTTAGCCAACATTAGTACAAGAGACTCCGTAGCACCTGACTATGGGAGTACCGAGTAGTATGCATGGTTTAGGATAGGTAGTGTGAATACTGACCTAGAAGTGGGGAGGCCCAACCCACTGCCTCCGTTTTCCACTATGAGAGGTGCCCGAGAGTTTAGCTAACTCAAAATGGGGGAACAAAAGGACTGTGCGCATAGAGTCGTGTGGGTGTATTGAACTTGTGTGAGACATTATTTAACATGCATAACACCTAATGTCATACATAAAATTGCATAAGACTTATACCACTAACGTATAAATTATTATGGGATCTTTTATACGTTTGGCCTTGCAAAATGAACCCTTAATTTATAAGTTTGTATGAGCATTCTTATAAATTTAGGTTACTTTGTCTGTGTTGATAGTTAACTTCTTTACCATTACTTCAAGTTATTTCTTTCATTGTGTCATTTCTTTACTTATAGTTTTATATATACACCTATAAATATTATGGTAGATATTATTATCATATGGTAGCTAGGGCTACTGTAACCTGCTCTTGTTTAATCTCCACTTTAAAGACCTTTTGTTGGGTCCATTGATCCCAATGTACTGGATTTGAAGAAGGCCTAACAAACAATGTATACACATGTGGTGATCTAACTTATGCTCAAGTTTAGTGATTGCATGATGTCCTAGTAACAATGATGGGATAGGTATCCTGATGGCGGTGACCCCCTATGTGTTAAAGTTGAAGATGATGACGGTGACGGCGACGACGTTCTCCTACAGTTGAAGATGATGATGACGACGGCGACGGTGACTTCCTACATGTTAAAGATTATGACAGCGATGGCGATTTGCTACATGATGAAGAAGAAGACTCTCAAATAATATTTAGTCTTTTATTTGCATTTTATTTTTCATCATGTTGTCTTAATGTTGAGAGTGTTTTATTTTTATTTCTATTTGGGCTGCCTATAGCCATGTTGAACTTGTAAGCCTATATATAGGCATGGACCTTCATATTTTTACTTAGTGAATGAAAGATTAAAAACCCTAAACCTCTTGAGATTCCTCTTCTCCCTCTCCTTGGCCGAAATTCTCCTTCCCCTCTCTTCCTCTTCTCCTTAGCCGCCACCTTCTCTCCTCCATCTCCTTGGCCGCCGGCCACACCATCTCCTCCCCTCCCTTAGGCCTCTCGGCCTCCTCCTTCTACACCTCTTCCCCTTATCCTTTCTAGCAACCCAACATCTCCCTCCTCCTTAGACCTCAAAATCGGCCACCCTCCACCATAGCTGCCAACCTCCTCCTCCTCCACCAAGTCCGACCACTCATTATATCCCCTTCACAAAACCAAGCAGCCCTCCACCTTCATAAGCTGAGCCCCTCCCCCTTCCATCACAAAACCGACCACCCTCTCCCTTATCCAAAACCCGACCTCCATCAAGAGCCCCAAATCAGCCCCCCTTTCCATTGTGAGGAAGAAGATCAGCCACGACAAGGAATTATTTTTGTGACATCTCACTCCGGCGTGAAGCGAAGGAAGCGGACAAGTTTCTCTCCGGTCGGCGCAACTCCGGCGGAGTCATGGAAGAACGGTCCTTGAAAGTGAACCGGAATTATCTATTCCGGTTGGGTAACGAGATCCTCTACTTTGTTTGTGTGATTCATATAATTTTTAGAATTTCATTTTGGTGGAATACCTTTGCGTTACCTTGGAACCGTTTTCCCGTTCGTGGCTTATCTTTTCGATTGCTTGTGTTGTTCTTTTAGTTGTTTAATTTTCCGAGAGGTTTGGCGAACCTCGTTTTCGTTTTGTTGGGGGAGATCTACCATTTCCGAACCGAACCTTTCGGTATATCACTTTTGGTACAACCATCGCTTGATCGGACCCAATATTGGTCCTTTTAGCTCGAGAGAACAACGACCTATAGTCGTTTGTTCGATCTTTAATCGGCGTGGCTACCATACGCTAGCGTTAGTTGATAATATTGTTCGTTAGTGTGCTGCGTTTTATTATCGTGTGAGAGTTATAGTGGAAGTAGAGAGGCGTACGTATTATTCACTTTGCCGCCATAGCGTCAAACACCGTAGCCTACATCAATTTGGTATCAGAGGGAGGTTCACGTAAATTTCTTAATTGGCACCCCTCCCCCATCTTGTGGCACGTTACCCTCACTTTTGTTTGCACGTTAGTTGTCAAAAATCACAAAAAAAAATTATTTCTGGTCTGCCAATAGCGGCTTAAATTTCTTATTTTTCAGCAAAAACATCAAAAAAAAATTTATTAATAATCTTCAACTATTTTCCTGCAAGAAAACAAAAAAAAATATTTTTGGTATCATATTATTTTAGTGAGAACAATTCCTTATATTATAAATTTGTGGTTCAGGTTCTTTTTTATCCTTGTTTGTGCACTAAATTCGAGTAGTCTATCCTCTGTTTTCCCCACGGGAAAATGGCCCATGATGTCCCCGTTTCCCGAATGAAACCTGTAGGTTCCACATCAACCATTAGGGGTGACTATAGACCAAATGTCCAGGCCAAGCGGCATATAACTGATGATTTGGCTACCCTTAAACAATGGAATAAGTCAGTCTCAGAATATATGCAACTCTTTAGGGAAAGGACGGTTAGGAGCGGTGTGAAGGAAATGCCCGAGGTTACCCTGTCTAGGTTTCGTAGGGGGTTAGACCCCTACATCCAGGGGAAGCTACTACGTTATTTCCACACCGATCTAGACGCCACCTTTATTACGTCTTTGGAAATTGAGAAGCACCAAATTCCTAGGAGTATGGTTACATGTCGGACGATTACTATATGTGATTCTATTGGCAAATCTGGTAGTGGCTCTGTTGAGCATCCTACCCCGAATACGCCCGTTGGACATTTTGAGTCTTCCCCTGAGTTGCCTGATTTAGTGGTTGATTCCCCTGTTGAGTCTAAGGTCGTTCCTATGACTGTGCCTGTCATTGAGGGCGAGGCTGAAATTACTGACGATAGTATTGATGTGGAAGAGATGGGTTACCCGAGTGACCTGGATGATGATTTCTCCTCTGAGGAATCACTCCCTTTCCCTTTCGACGATATTTCGGAGTCGTCTACCTTGATTTCAATGGAGTCTTCTGATGGCCCTGAGGCAGTTGATATTCCGGTTGAGTCGGAAGATTTATGTTATGCTGAGAGTTTACCCATTTGTGATTTAGGCGATGAAGTGTTTGGACTCGAGCTAGTTATTATTAGTCCGAGACATATTATAGTGCCCACTTCTGCGATTTTTACTTCTACTGATGTTGAGACTGGTGTGTTGGGAGAAATTCCTAGTGAGAGAGTTACATTTTTGGAGGACGATATTGAGATAGACCCGGATGAGCGTCCCCTGATGCAAACTCCGTGGCGTGAATTTAAAAGCAATCTTAACTCTCTCCCCGAATTAGTTTTACCGACTACCCCTCCCGTATTGTTGACCCGACCAGCGGATCCTTTCGGATATGAATTTATTTTGCCTGATTTGAGTCATTTTGTCTCTCCGTTCATGCTGGATCCACCTAGGGACATGTCATGTCGCATTTATCCCCCGCCGTTTGATGATCCTTTTTCCCACTCGTTAGTGACCTCGGCTAGGCCTCGTGAGTTGTGTAGCTCGCGCCTGTTGTCACACCCAGGAGCGTTCAACTTTACTAGTATTAGTGATGAGTTGCTTACTTTGACGTATCTTCTTGCCACATGTGATTATATTAAACATAAAATTAGAACTGTGATCTTCAAGCCTTTGAAAATCATCTTTGATTTTAAGGATCCCGTTCCCCCGGACTTAACTCCTTTATTCACTATAATTGGGGTGAATCACATAGCGCATGGGTTCACACCACACGGTAGCAAGTTAGTCAGGCGCACTTTTGAGAAATCACCCTACTTAGCGCATGATTTCATTCTGCTAGTACCACCTTATATAGTTCTGTTATCACCACTTTCTATGTTAAGTCAAAATGCATTACTAGTTGCCTCTCGCATTCTCATTTCACATCAGCACGTTAAGGAAGCGTTTTTCACACAAATGTCTTCTTATCAACTTACTGCTAACTTACATAAGAGAGTGACTCCCTATAAGGTTTTCGGTTTACTCTTGGTGCATCTCGTCCCTAAATGGATGCCTTCGGGCACTAAAGAAACGTTGGCGATTCGGCGAGTTAGAACTTTTCGGATTTTTAATCAATTAGGAGAAACAACATTTCTATTGAAGTTAACCACTGAAAGGGGTAATTCCCCAAGTTTAAATGTTTCCAATTTCACGCTTTGTGTTTTTCCACCATTTGAAATATCTAACTCTACATTTGGTGCCACTATATTTTCATTTGGGTTGGGGGGTGAGCTTGTTCTTGGATCGTTCTCTCCATTGGTCTCCAACGGAGGTACGTTGATTGTTGATGCAAAAATTTTTCCTCTTTCTTTGCCTAATGCATTTCCCAAGTTCCGCAGGACATTCTTTTTGCTAGACAGGTTCATATTTGGTAGTTTGCTCTCCTCTCCAAGCGGCAGTATTCAGCGTTCCATGATACGATGGTGTGATCGTCCAGTCCCTGGAGACTCTTGGATCCCAGACTCGGCGATGGTTCTTTTAAATGATGTCCTTCGGCGCCAGCACCTCCATGCAAACTCATCGGTGATGAGTTCTTTTGAGTGGGGGAGGATTGATGGCGGTGACCCCCTATGTGTTAAAGTTGAAGATGATGATGGCGACGGCGACGACGTTCTCCTACAGTTGAAGATGATGATGGCGACGGCGACGGTGACTTCCTACATGTTAAAGATTATGACAGCGACGGCGATTTGCTACATGATGAAGAAGAAGACTCTCAAATAATATTTAGTCTTTTATTTGCATTTTATTTTTCATCATGTTGTCTTAATGTTGAGAGTGTTTTATTTTTATTTCTATTTGGGCTGCCTATAGCCATGTTGAACTTGTAAGCCTATATATAGGCATGGACCTTCATATTTTTACTTAGTGAATGAAAGATTAAAAACCCTAAACCTCTTGAGATTCCTCTTCTCCCTCTCCTTGGCCGAAATTCTCCTTCCCCTCTCTTCCTCTTCTCCTTGGCCGCCCCCTTCTCTCCTCCATCTCCTTGGCCGCCGGCCACACCATCTCCTCCCCTCCCTTAGGCCTCTCGGCCTCCTCCTTCTACACCTCTTCCCCTCCTCCTTTCTAGCAACCCAACATCTCCCTCCTCCTTAGACCTCAAAATCGGCCACCCTCCACCATAGCCTCCAACCTCCTCCTCCTCCACCAAGTCCAACACTCATTATATCCCCTTCACAAAACCAAGCAGCCCTCCACCTTCATAAGCCGAGCCCCTCCCCCTTCCATCACAAAACCGACCACCCTCTCCCTTATCCAAAACCCGACCTCCATCAAGAGCCCCAAATCATCCCCCCTTTCTATTGTGAGGAAGAAGATCGGCCACGGCAAGGAATTATTTTTGTGACATCTCACTCCGGCGTGAAGCGAAGGAAGCAGACAAGTTTCTCTCCGGTCGGCGCAACTCCGGCGGAGTCGTGGAAGAACGGTCCTTGAAAGTTAACCGGAATCATCTATTCCGGTTGGGTAACGAGATCCTCTACTTTGTTTGTGTGATTCATATAATTTTTAGAATTTCATTTTGGTGGAATACCTTTGCGTTACCTTGGAACCGTTTTTCCGTTCGTGGCTTATCTTTCCGATTGCTTGTGTTGTTCTTTTAGTTGTTTAATTTTCCGAGAGTTTTGGCGAACCTCGTTTTCATTTTGTTGGGGGAGATCTACCATTTCCGAACCGAACCTTTCGGTAGATCTCTTTTGGTACAACCATCGCTTGATCGGACCCAATATTGGTCCTTTTAGCTGGAGAGAATCGGCGTGGCTACCGTACGCTAGCGTTAGTTGATAATATTGTTCGTTAGTGTGCTGCGTTTTATTATCATGTGAGAGTTATAGTGGAAGTAGAGAGGCGTACGTATTATTCACTTTGCCGCCATAGCGTCAAACACCGTAGCCTACATCATATCCTAAGTGGCTAAGTCAGGTAAACTCTTACCAATGATATGGATAAACAGAAGTCTGCCTAAATCCACAGGCGTTGAGTGAAGGTATCTCACTCAACGCTAGATGACTTATTGCGCTGAGTGGAGCCTATACATTCAAAGCCAAAGTTATGCATGATGATAAAGTGTATAAGTCCACAGGCTTTGAGTGAAGTCTACTCACTCAACGTCATACAACAAAAGGCTGTGAGAAAAGCTCAGTCAGTCAAAGCCACAAAAAATATGTGCTAAAATTTGACTAAGTCCACAGGCATTGAGTGAGGCAAGCTCACTCAACGCTATGTTATAAAGCGTTAACTGTATCTCATTCAATCAGGACCTGTGTTTTCAAACACAGAAATTTGGCTAAGTACAAATGCATTGAGTGGAGCTCACTCTCTCAACGCCAAGGTGGAGAAAAATCTAGCTAAGGCAAAATGCGTTGAGTGAGGCGTGGTCACTCAACGCTCTCAACGCCATGATTCAAAAATCTAGCTAAAAGCAAAAGGCGTTGAGTGAGGCGTGCTCACTCAACGCTCTCAATGCTTAAGATGCTGAAGAAGCAGGAAAATTACTAAGGCATAAGGCGTTGAGTGAGGTATGGTCACTCAACGCTCTCAATGCCTAAATTACCGAAATCATGGCTAAGGCATAAGGCATTGAGTGAGTCATTCTCACTCAACGCTCTCAATGCCAAGCATGTAAAAAAGGCAAAAGAATGAGCTAAGGCAAAAAGTGTTGAGTAAGGCTTGTTCACTCAAAGCTGTCAACGCCTGATGATAGAAAGATTGGATAAGTGTTTTGGCATTGAGTGAGGCGTGCTCACTCAATGCTGTCAATGCCTAGATAGACATAATTCTGTCTAAGTGTTTTGGCACTGAGTGAGGCTTGCTCACTCAATGCCTATGTTGTCGATGCTTGATTTTTGGCTAAGTCCACAGTTGGTGACATCAGCAAGTCAACAAGTCAAACTTATTCAAATTATTAGCGACAAAGCTACTGTACATGACAAAAAGTGCCGCAGAGCTACTATATGACGGTTAACGTTGAAACAAGATAGCAGGTGGCCATTAATGGTGTGGGCCCATTGCTAAAAGGGCCGTTGAGTTTCATTTTATTAAAGGAGAAGCTTTTTACATAAAAGGGGTCTGTTGGTGTGCTTCTTCAGGATCGTCATTATTGCTGTGACTGAAGCACATGAAGCTCAAGTCAGCAAACTAAGAGAAAAAACAAGTTAGCTGTTTTGTCTTCATCATTGACTACAAAAAGATCAAAGCTGATCTCTGAAGTGGGAAAAGAAAGTTTGTTGGTGCTATATTCCATCTGCTCCAACAAGTTCTTCACAGACCCAACTATACAACACTGAAGAACATCTACTAGAGGTTGTGGAGAAGAAGTGAGGGCTGAACATCTACAGCCTAGGAAAGAAATAAGAAGCGGAATAGTTACCCTGCTAGTTTGTTCCAGCACAAGCCTTTGTATCCTTGATGCTGTGAAGTAGTTGAGCTGTGAATCTTTTAGCTCAGGTAGAAGCAAGTTTTGATGCAGTCACTTCACAGTTCAAGAAGGAAAAATACCTGGTGTTGTGAAGAAGAAGTTAGAACTGAGGATATCACAGTTCAAGTAAAGGTAGACTCAGGAAATATACTCCTGGAGTCAGAGTTGGGCTGAGTCTATATCAGTCAAGGTAGATTGGCACAGAGAAATTTCTCTTGTGTCCAATCAAGACTCACCAAACCACTTCCATCTTGTAGGATTCTCTTGGATCTGAGTGGTAGGAGAAAGTTTGCTCTGAGGTAGGATCCCTAGTGGGTCTGAGGTAGGGCTATCCTCCCAGCCTGAGTGTAGGGCCTTTGGACTGAGGTAGGAGATCAGCTGATCACTGAGTTATAGGCCCATATGGCTGAGTTGTAAGTCTTGGAGAAGACTGATAGATCCTGAGGGATCTGAGGTGTAAGCTATTTGGAGAACAGTTTTGGAGAAGTGTCTAGTCCAACAAGATAGTTGGATAGGTGAGAGGGAAAGTGGATGTACCATTATTAGGGGAACCACTACAAATCTTGTGTGTACTCTTTGTGTTTGTTGTGTTGCAGGATACATCTCTTGAAAGCAATAACCAATCAACTAATAAAGCACCAAAAGAAAAGAAAACCAAAGTTAAGTCATAAAGGACTAAAAACCTATTCACCCCCCTCTAGTTGATTTAGCTATCCTTGAAATAAAAGACTTTCAAGTGGTATCAGAGGGAGGTTACTAAAAAAGGACCTAACAGTCTGAGTAGATCTCAAAGGATAGCTAAAAAGGTTTAAGCTTATGTGTTCAAAAGTGGACAATAAGGTGTGGAGATTAGTGGAGCTCTAAATATGCAGAGAGAATAAGAACAACATTAGATTGATGAGAGCTCTTGCAGAAGACAAAGTCTATCCTGATATAAGAGCAAAGATCAGGGCCCCTCTATCACATTCAGATAGTGACTAAGAGTTGGATGAAGCTGAAGAAGGTGAATGCAGATGCTGTGGACTGATTGCTACACTAGAAGAAGAATCCTGCTAGGATCATCCTGGACAAAATAAGGTTTATTCCCCTTCTAGCTCATCCTCAGAGTCTAGATATAAATCCTGCTCAGACTCTGATGCTTCCTCATCAAGTGATGATGAGAGTGCTCTGTCAAAACATGATATCAATTAATTGATTGAAAATCATGCTGCACTTCTGAAAGCTTTCAAGAAAAGCAAGATGTTTGTTAAGGAACAAACAGAGGAAATTGCCTCCCTACAGGTGGCTGCTTCCCAGCAAGATGAGACTTCATCTTTGCTATACCTAAAGGTGAGGGAGGTAGGCCATCTGAATACCATGGTAGATATCCATGTTGAGTCCATCAAATATAAGGACTCTATTATCAAGGATCTTGAAGAGAAACTTGAAAGGGAGAAGAGGATAGTGGCTAATTTCTCTAAGATAGATGTTATCAAGAGAAAGTCTGAATCTGAGTGGATTTTTAAAGTTATCTAATCTCAGAGGAGAGGCCAAGCACCTGTCAGGCCATAGTCAACCTCTCACAAGGTAATTATCCCATCCAAAAGGTATGACCAAGACTATAAGTGTAGTAACTGTAGGTGTGTGAATCTTCCTTGTAAGATTACAACAGTACCTTATAATGGAAGAAGAGAGGTCATGGGATTGAGTGCACAAAAGGCTCCCCTTGTAAAAGTCCAAAAGGCCCAACCTAGACCTTTTGTATTTGGTGCCCCAGCTCCCTCAGTCAAGGATGTGGTAATGACCTATTCTAAGGTTCTTCCAGCAAGAAATAAAACCAAAGGTAAGTCAGTTAGTGTGGCTACCTTGGCTGTCCCTGAATCCATGAAGAACATGTCATCTGCGAAGAAGGCTGTTGCTAATGATGTTCAGAGTAAGCCAAGTTCTTCTACTGGCAGACTCACTTTTGGTCAAGCTCTTACCGAAAGAAACAAGAAGGCCACAGTTCTGCCCACTGAACAGGAAGCACGAAGTGGCTTGCATGCTTCAAGGTGTGTTCAGAAAAGGAGATACAACATCCATGAATGTTGGTGTTATGGCTAAGTGGGACACTTTGCCAAAGATTGTTGGCACAACCCCAGTGTGCCAAAGGCAAGTCAATGTCTTCCTGACAGAACTCCTGTAGGTAGAAATATTCTTTCTTATGCTAACAGGAACCTAGTACCCAAGTCAGCTTGGGTTCCTATGGTAAGGTAAATTCTGTTTTGTAGGACAGTTCAAGTGGACATACCCATTTATGGTCCTTGGACAGAGGTGTACAAGACCTATATATTGGTACAAGGATTAGATGAATTGACCAGCATGCACAAGATGCCTAACACATGTGCAATTGTTGAGGGGGAGCTTGCAAAACAAAGCCAGATGCATATCAATGGCTAAAGTACAGGAGCAAGGAAGCTGGTGTGCTCAGAGGCTATGAATCCAGCATCAACACCTAGTCCACTGGACACAGATAAGTAGAATTCATCCTGTTTATGACTCTACAAAATGTTCTCTTAATTGCAAGAGCTATGCCTTTTAGAGATAAGATAGTTGAACTTAAAGTCTGAGAAGAAGTAAGACAATTATCTAAATACTTGTCTAAATAAATAGGTCAGTTGCTCTCATATTCACTATGCCACAAGATGCAACTATACTCAACATCCTAAAACTTGACATAGGCATGTTGAGTTTATGTCTAATTGCACTCCACTAGGACACAGTATAATGTGCATTGCAGGTCATCTTAATCCCTGCTGATTAGGCAAATTTAGTTTTATTAAAGAAGTCAAAGGCAATTCAATTGCTAAAGAAAGGGTCAATCAATTAAGACCAAGAAGTCAAAGGTTGAGGAGAATAAGCTTACTCAACAAAATCTATCGATTAGTCGGTGATGAGTCCGATATTTATAGGGTTTTTCGGACTCATATGGGCTTAGTATCTTGCATGTGCACTACTTTTTCAATTAAAAAAGTTATATTTTTTTTAGATCTTCACTTGACCACATTGTGCACTGTTTTGTCCCATGGGTGTGCAATTGCGCATTCTTTTGCCAGGGGTAAGCAGATGGTGCTCCCCATGGTTCTTTTTGTTTATTTTGTGTTGTATATTGGTGCTGGTAGCTTGTGCTCCAGCTTGGTTTTTGTTGTGTAGGTGGTGTGTTTTCCCCAAGGCAGGAAATCTGATTTGTGGAAAACGCACGGTCGTGCGTTTTCTTAACGCATAGTTTCTTCCTAATCGTGCGTTTTACTTAGTCGAGTGGATCTTGACGAATTTCGTCGAGATGAACTCGACAATTTTAAATGCACGGTTAACGCACGGTTTCGGTCAAACCGTGCGAGAAGGAAACACACGGTTTTTCTGTAGCTTTCTTGTTTGTTCCATTCTGTGGTTAATCATGCGATTTGTTAACGTACGGGAGGCAGCACCCGTGCGCGAGTAAAACACATGGTTCCTCTGTTTATCCCTGCATTCCAGCTTTCTATCGTTACCCATGCAATTTCCTTCACGTACGGGCGGAAGCGTCCGTGCGTGAGTAAAACACACGGGTCAATGCTTTTCCATCCGCAGGCTTATCCTGTAAGTTAAATAACGCACGGTCGTGCACCAAACCGTGCGTGCCTATTTTTTGACCCGCTTCTATTTAAAGTGCAGATTTCTTCTTCCCTACAACCAAATCTGAACCAGTCCACCTCCAGCCCTCCATTACTGCTCCTTTAAGCGGGAAAATTTCTTTTTAGCCACCTTTTTCTCTCTCCTCCTTAGAGAGTTGATCTGGCCACCATTCCTCCTCCAAGAGCTTGCAATAGCTTGGTCTCCAGCTTCCATTGTCATCTCCAAGCTCCAAGCTCCATTTCAAGATCATAGGGTGCTGCATCTGTGGAGTTCTCCGGATAGATCCAACCCAGAGAATATTCACGAAGAAGACGGGTTATAGGAAGGAAGTGACAACCCTTCTTGTAACACCCCTATCCGTCACATAACATATAGCAGTAGGTCCGGCCGGGGCCCGACGCCATATATCACAGATAGACCGAAGGGTTACTCATTGAAACCATTCAACCAAAACACACGTCCTATATAGAGCATCTAGCGGAAGCAATTTATTAATTTGCAAAAGCAAGAACCCATCCACAAGCACGAATGTCCGCTAACAAAACCAACAGGAATAAAATACAAAGTACCAAAAAGTAGCGGCCTTATGGCCTTACATGAGTTCACAATATATAAAGCAGTGTATTACAAACTTCGGTTCGCAGGCCGGCCACACATGATTTAAACAAGAAAATAAACAAGGCCTTCGAGGGCCGGCTCAACAAGTTGGGCTTTGGCCTGCTATTTGCCGCTCGGCTCCGCAACACCTGAAAGCACCATTCACTGCAACGGTGGCAAACAAGAATAACGGTCAGCCAAAGCCGACCAAATTATAACGATTCCGCCCCCAAAACTTGGGGCGGAAAAGCTCCTTCCCTGCACTTGTTAGCATAGCAAGCAATATAGTGAATAAACACAACATCACAGGTGCAGGATCACACGGCCACACACCCCGTGCTCTCAGGGCACTAACTCGGTGAACCAGGTCAAAACCGCAGTCTCACCACCATCCCTTGGACGACAAATCTCGTGAGCATTTAGTCTTTCCGACCTAAGCCTAAGACTCACACGACTATGCCAATGACCAGTCCTTTTTTCAGGTATCTGTCACCAAACCACAAAGCCAGGGTCCGATTCTACAAGCCTGTTGCTCACACCACACTGTCAACATAAGCCAAATGCGCGGGTAAAGCTTTGCCGGATCCCAAATCTGATCATACAAGCACATAACCCAGTTATGTTCAAGGTTGGCTCCCAGACTACTAAGTTGGCAGAAATGCGTTTCCGCCCAGTTTTCCGGGTGCACCTTGGGGTTAATCCCCAAATATTCCCTACTGCAATCTAGCACGTAGAAACCCGAAAATAACCAAAGGCATGGAGTCTTCTCCGGCTAATCATGCATAGTAACACATCACCGATCAAGACCAACTTATTCCGGTAGGCTTCTCACACCATGCTTATGTCCGTTTCTCGATTTTGGGCTCTACATGCAAATAAGAGGGACTATTCACATCTACCCCAAGGAATGCAGCACACTCACTACACACTCACGGAGTAGGTTTCCTTATGCAAAAGAAGGAGAGATTCACATGCTCAAGAAGAGAATCGTTACCCTAGCATTTCTCTTCGACGCCATAGAAATCTACATGGATGAAAAGCACCGTGATGATCTTGCCTCCGTAGATCTGTACTCAGTTTGCGATTTGGCGCTTCGAATCTCCTTCGACGACCGGATCTTTCTTACTTCTTCCTCCTTGCTCTCCCCTCTCTCTATAAGTTAGAAAGAGATAGAACTCAAGAGAATGAGAGCTTTCCACCCCAAAACCGGCCTTAAACCTAAGATGGGAAAAGACTGAACCATCGGATCCCAAAATAAGGAAACGGACAGCCACGATTCTCAATTAAAATGAACTTCCTGGGCTGAACACGGCTTGCGACACGCCCGTGTCCAAGGCCGTGTTCCTCATTCGCCATCAATCAGGAAAATCCGGACCATGACACGGCCTGTGACACAGCTTGGAACACGCCCATATCCCAAGTGACACGCCCATGTCACGAGGCGTGTGCCTCAAACGATACGAGACCAAACACATCCCGAGAACGACACGGCCATGTGACACGCCCATGTCACATGTCATGTGCTAGACACGCCCTGGGACACACCCGTGTAACTCCCTCAGCACAAACCAGCAAACTGCCTGAGCAGGACACAGCCTCTGACACGCCCGTGTCTCAGGCCATGTTCCCTATCTCGACACTCGACGCCTGCATTTTCGTCGACCACTCAGTGAGTCGTCGATCCCGATCACGATACAGCCCTAGGACATGCCCGTGTCCCAGGCCGTATGAACCTTACCAAGGTCCAAACTCGCCTCAAAGCGCTGCCCGTTGCTCTTTTGAGTTTCGGGGCGTTACAACTCTCTCCCTCTTAAAAGAATTTCGTCCATGAAATTACCGAAAGGAAAAGATACACAAAACCAAAAGCGGCACCTTAGTGGAATAACTCTGGGTACTCCTCAAGCATGGTCTGCTCCCGCTCCCAAGAGAGCTCCTCCCGACCGTAATTGTCCCAACGGACCTTGACCATCCTGATCTCCTTTTTATAAAGTTGCTTGACTTCGGCATCCTCAATACGAACGGGTTTGACCCTTGTCGTCAACCCTTCGTCCACCGGTACTTGATCAACCACGACCACCAGCGAAGGCTCTTGCACCACCTTCCGCAGTGTTGATATGTGGAATACGTCATGTAGACCACTCAACTCCGCTGATAGCTCTAGACGATAAGCCACTTCACCAATCCGCTCCAGGATCTCAAATGGCCCAAGGTATCTCGGGCTCAATTTCTTCAAGCGTCGTACCCATGAAACACCCTTGAATGGCTTTATCTTCAGATACACCCAATCGCCAACTGCGAACTCCACGTTCTGATTCTTTGCATTATAGTACTTAACCCGCCTATCCTGAGCGATCAACAAACGCTCTCGAATGGTTCATACCAATGAAGTGACGCTTTCTAACTCTTTCGTTTTGTACAACCTCGCCTCACCCGTTTCTAACCACGACAAAGACGTGCGACATTTTCTACCATATAGGTCCTCGAAGGGCGCCATTTGTATGCTCGCTTGGTAGTTGTTGTTGTACACAAACTCCACCAAATACAGATGATCTTCCCACTGCTTCCCGAAATCCAGGACACACATGCGAAGCATGTCTTCCATTGTCCTGTTAACTCTCTCAGTCTGACCATCCGTCTGCGGATGAAAGGCTGTGCTGAACCTCAACTTAGTTCCCAGCATTTTCTGCACCAACCTCCAGTCATTGGACGTAAACCGCCCATCTCTATCACTCACGATGCTGCGGGGAACACCGTGAAGTCTAACAATGTTATCCACGTAAAGCTTTTCCTGTTTCTCCACCAAATCATCCTTCCTATGCGGAATGAAGTGCGACACTTTTGTCAACCGATCTACGATCACCTAGATGGTGTCATTTCCCTTCTGCGACCTTGGCAAACCATGCACAAAGTCCATCGAAATGTCGTCGAACTTCCACTTCGGAATAGGCAAAGACTTCAATAAACCCCCTTGCTTTTAGCACTCTGCCTTCACTAAGGCGCAAGTCTGACACTTAGCTACATATAGTGCCACATCCTTCTCGAGTCCTGGCCACCAGAACAACTTCTTCAGATCTCAGTACATCTTCATGCTCCCTGGGTGAATTGAGTACTTGGTATGATGAGCCTCGTACATAAACTCCATAAATAAATTACCAACGTTTGGGACGCACAAATGACTGTCCTTCCTTAGCAGTCCATCTTCAACTATAAATTGGGAATTTGACCCATCCAAAGCTGCATCAATGATTTCCTTCATGCTGCTATACAAATCCATAACCTGCCGAATCCGATCAGCCAGATCATACTAAACTTCAGTCAGGTTCAATAACGCTTCAGCGCTAGTCTTCTTGTCAATACAAGTGATATCTAATGCCTCCAACTCCCGAATCAACCGCTCAACATGAACTGAAAATCAGTTGGCTTGGGCAGGAGCCCTGTGACTCAACACATCCGAACCTGCATTGCCTTTCCCAGGCACATAATGAATTTTGAATGTATAGTCCCCCAGGAACTCCATCCATCTCTGCTGTCTCATGTTCAGATCCTTCTGGTCCAACAGGTATTTCAAGCTCTTGTGGTCGGTATAAATATCGACCTTTACGTCGTACAAATAGTTCCTCCACAGCTTTAGCGCAAAAATCATGGCCGCCAACTCCAAGTCATGGACCAGATAATTCCTCTCGTGCACTTTCAGTTGACGCGAGCCATATGCAATAACACTTCCATGCTGCAGCACACATAGCCCAAACCACTGCCCGAAGCATCGCTGTAGATCTCAAAGCCTTTGGTTCCACTCGGCAAACTTAGCACTGACGCCATGGTCAACCGACTCTTCAACTCTTCAAAAGCTTGTGCACACTCTTGCGTCCAAAAAAACTTCTGATCTTTCCTTGTCAATGTCGTGAGAGGAAACGCTATCCGCGAGAAGTTCTCTACGAAGCGCCTGTAATAGCCGGCAAGCCCCAGAAAACTTCGGACCTCCTCTAACATAGACAACACATGCCACTCCCTTATCGCAACTATCTTTGTCGGATCCACTGCAATCCGTTCTCCACTGACTATGTGACCAAGGAACGCCACTGAGGATAATCAGAACTCGCATTTGGAGAACTTTGCGTATAGTTCGTTCCTCCTCAGCATCTACAAAACCAAATGCAGATGCTTGAAGTGATCTTCTATGCACTACGAGTACACAAATATGTCGTCGATAAAGACGATCACAAAATGGTCTAAGTACTCCCTGAAAGTTCTGTTCATCAGATCCATGAATACTGATGGCGCATTAAGCAGCCCGAACGGTATGACCGTAAACTCAAAATGCCCATACCTTGTGCTGAATGCTGTCTTTGGGATATCACTCTCCCTTATCCTCAGCTGATAGTAACCGGACTTAAGATCCAATTTTGAGTACACCGATGACCCGACTAACTGATCAAAAAGATCATCAATCCTTTGGATCGGGTACTTGTTCTTTTCCATTAACTTGTTCAGCTCTCTATAGTCAATACAGAGCCGCAAACTTCCATCCTTCTTCTTAACGAAAAGGACCGGTGCGCTCCAAGGCGACGAACTTGGACGCACATAGTCCTGCTCCAACTCCTCCTCTAGTTGAACCTTTAACTCTGCCATCTCCTTAGGTGCCAACCTATAAGGAGAGCGTGACACAGGTTTGGCACCTCACACTAACTCAATTGTGAAATCGATCTCCCGTTGAGGTGGGTCTCCAGGAAGATTGTCCGGGAACACGCCAGGGTACTCGCACACTACTAGGATGCTACCCAAATTAGGCTTAGGCTTTGCAGCCTCCACTAGCATGAAGAACAGCTTTGCACCAGAACGAACTGCCTTGACCACCTGAAGAGCATACATTAAGGTCTTGCTGGACCCCTTCAAACCCCCAAACGTTGTCTCTCGGTTAGCTCCCAACTTGACTTCCTTACGATTGCAATCTATGTATGCCTTCTGCTCCGAAAGCTAGTCCATACCAAAAATGACGTTGAACTCTATTAGCGACAGTAACGACGCTAGCAAGTCGAACTTCTGACTCCCAATACGAATCTTTACGGCACAAACTCTATCCGCGCACATAGAACACCCATTCGACAGCAAAATGCCCAATTTGTCCTTCACCATCGAAGAAGGGACTCCGATGCGCGATATGAAACCTTCAGACAAAAAGGAGTGTGAAGCTCCCGTATCGAATAGTGCCCTTGCCAGACTAACGCAAATCAGAACAAAGCCTATAAAAAAATTAATAAGCTAACAAGCACTAGGTAACAGTATTAAAAGCTAACTTGTTACAAATTTAAACCATTCCTGTCACCACATCCGCTTGTCTGATGGCCTCCTGCTGGCCCAGATTATAGACTCTTGGTTGAGTCAGAGTATAATGGGATGCGGTTGACTCCACCTCCTTTCCCTTTTCCTAGTCCAAACAAGTCCATAAGAAGGAGGTATAAACACCTCACAGAGTCTTTGGACCCAATGCAATTGAACGAAGCTTTGGTCTGTTTTCCCTTTTGGCATGTAGTACAAATACCCTCCTTAGTGCATTTCATCTTAGGGCCATTTCTTACTAACTCTTCACTGAAGAGCTTACCAATGGTCTTATAGTTCAAATAATCTAGCCTCTTATGCCATTGTACACAGTATGCGGTTTTCTCATTTGCAACTAGACATATAGGGGAGTCTTGACATAAACATAGAAAGTTTAGACAATAAACATTTCCACTCCTAGTGCCTATGAAGATGACCTCTTAATTTGGAACTCATTCTTGTGAAATACAATGACATAGCCAAGATCACAGAGTTGGCTTATACTTATTAGGTTGTGTTGCAACCCTTCAACATAAGCTACTCTTGAGATGGTGACTATGTCATTGGTGATCTTACCATAGCCTTTGGTGACTCCTCTATCTGACCCACCAAAGATTACCTTGGGTCCATCCTTTACTAGAGTGTATTCCTTTAGGTTGCTCCTTGTTCCAGTCATGTTCCTAGAACATCCACTATCTAAGTACCATATATGGGTATTGACACTTGGACTATCCGACAAAACATAATTTAATTTACCTTAGAACCCCAATTTTTATTGGGTCCTTGGTTCTGGTTAGCTTGAAAAATAAATTGTCTTCCTGCAGACTTTCTAACATGAAGAATAACACTAGATCTGGGCATAATTGGATTGTTCCATCAATCTAAGGCAAAATGACCCACTTTTCCAAAGCACCAACACTCGTGTATATTGTATCTTCTTTTTTGTGCAGGTCTGGCAGATTGATTAATTGTTGACTGTACAGGAGGAAGAGCAGCTTCCTTGTTCTTGTTTCTTCAAGCTACCATCTGACTTAAGGTGAGTTTGCTAGTAGATGAGCTTGGTTTATCTTAAGTTCTACCAAGAGTGGTCTTCTTTGCAGAAGACATACTATTGATGGCCTCATAAATACCCAAGTAAGGCTTGCTTACAGACTTGCCCTTGGTCTGATTGTGTGCTGAGAGATCCAGAGAAAAGGCCACTTCCTTATTCTTGAGAGTGGGGGCTGGTGCACCAAATACAAATGGTCCATGATGGGACATTTGAATTTTCTCATGTAGAGCCTTGAAGGCACTCATTCCCTTGCTATATCTTCCACCAAAGCTGTGAACATTTTTTTCAACACTTGTGGATCTTCCATTTAACCAGTGACCTTACATACTCTTTTGTTCATACCTGTTTGATGGTAGCATCACCTTCTTAAAAGGGATGGGAGGCTTTGATGCCAGGAGCTGAATTGGAACTTTGCCTTTCCCTTTGGGATATGCAACTCTAGTATTCTCTTTGAATCCCAAACCCTTCTTATACTCTTGAGAGGTGAAGGAATCTATCAACGGTTACACTGACTTAAGCTTAGAGAAACTAGACACAATTCTTTTCTCCCTCTATAGTTTCTCTTCAAGATCCAAAATGATCCTGTTCTTGTAGCTGATTGTAGCAATCTAGATGAATGTAATGTTATTTAGTTGGCTTACTTCCATCATTTTCTGTTCCAGCAAAGATGCTGACTCAGACTGTAGAGAAGCAACTAGCTGAAGGGAGGTGATCTCCTTAGCTTGCTTCTTGGCCAACTTCCTACTTCTTTTCAAAGCATCCAGAAGGACACCATACTTATCAATCAAATGATTGACATCTTATCCAAATTCAGATTCATCTTCATCACAGGATGAAAAAGCTTCTGAATTGGGACTAGTCTCATAGCTAGTCTCAGAAGAAGAACTAGATAGAGAAAGTACCTTGTCTGGACTAGGCTGATCCTGGCAAGATTCTTCATCTTACATGGATATTAGCCCATAGCATCTGTTAGCATCTTTATCCTCCTTAGTGTCACAATCTGAATATGATAGAGGGGCCCTGATACCTATCCTAGCAGCAGGATAGTCTTCACCTTCATCTACAATAGTAACAAACAGCCCAATATAGGCCACTTCTTCTTTAGACTCAGAAGATGTTGAGTCAAAATGACTCCAGCTCTTCTCATTCTTTGTAATAAAGGTATTTTCCTTCTTGCCATTGTGATGGTGGAGCTTCTTCTCAGCAGACTCTTTTCTCTTGACTGGGCAATCATCAATTACATCTCCAGGTTTGCTGTCGCAAAAGAAAAGAATTTTAGAATAAACTTGTTTACTAGGTTTAGATTCATACCTGTCTCCCTTGCAGTGTTTCTTCTTAGCCTTGTAGAGGTCCTTCTTGTTATGAGAGGATGAGGAAGGTTTGCTCCTCCATTGCTTCCTCTTCATCATCTTTTGGAACTGCCTAGAGAAGGCAGCAAACCCTCCATCAGATATATTACTATATGATGAGCTTGTATCTGAGATGACTGATTTAGCAGGCCTCCTTGGGGGAGAGGCTATCCTCTCCTTGCTCTTCTTAGAGCTCTCTGCTTTGAAGACCATAGAATTTTCCTTGGCCTGGGATCTGCTGATAGCCTCCTCCTCGTTCCTGGCAGATAGCTACATCTCATAGGAGAGCAGCTTCCTAAACAATGTGTGAGGGGGGAGTATCAGCAAGCTTTGCCACCTCTTTGATTGAATAGATCTTTGTGTCCTAGTCTCTAGTTAGAGATTTGAGGAACTTGTCATTAAGCTCATAATGGCTGAAGACCATCCCATAGGTCCTCGGCTCATTCATAATTCTGAAGAATTTCTCATAGCTATCTGTTATGTTATCCTTCTTGTTCTGTCTGAAGGCTTCGTACTCTTGTTTGAGCAAGGATTTCATGTCATCCCTGACTTCCTCAGTGCCTTCCATGTAGACAACCAGGGTATCCCACATCTTCTTTGATGTCTTGCAATAGAATAGATTTTGAAATATTTAATCATCTATGACACTCACTATTATGTTTTGTTCCCTCTTGTCCATTGTAGCTAGAATGATCTTATCCTTGGTCATTTCAGAATACTTTTTTAGGTGTCTAGACTATTTCATCCAGAGTTGAGATCCTCATTGGGATAAAGGGTCCCTCTTGAACAGTTATAAAGATTCTTGGGTCGGGTGCTTCCATAAACAACCTTACCCTCTCCTTCTAGATCCTAAAGCTTTCTTTTCTGCAGATTGGAAGCTTCATGGAACCCAAATCCTTATGGTTCTCTCCTGAACCTATAAGGATATATCATTGCTACTCTTATAGATCAACTCAGACTGTTAAGTTCTTTTTGAGCAACCTCCCTCTGATACTACTTAAAATTCTTTAGTTTCAAGAGTATCTAACACCGAGAGGGAGGGGGTGAATAAGTTTTAGGTATTTTTATTATTTCTCCTTACTTTGGTGTGTTTTGAGTTAGATTAAGTTAGCTTTCAAGATCACACAACAAGCACACAAAATATTTATAGTGGTTCCCCAGATTATGGGTACATCAACTGTCCCTCCCACCTTTCTAACATCTTGTTAGACAAGGCCACTTCTCCAAATTTGGCTCCAAAGAGCTTACAACATAGATCTCTCAGGATCTCCCAGTCTCCTCCAAGACATACCTAAGGCACAAAGCCCTACCAATCAGAGCCAGCAGAGCTCCTACAGCTCAGTGATCCACAGACCACCTACCTCAGACTTATCTCTAAGTCCTACAACTCAGGCTAGGAGGATAGCCCTATAGCTAAGGTCCACTCCTGGATCCTACCTCAGATTCTCCAGTTGAATCCTACCTCAGATCTACAGAATATCTTACACTCAGCCTTTATATATTAGGATTACACTCAGATCAAATGATCCTACAGAAAGAGTAATGGTTTGTTGATGATGTTTAGACACCAGAGAAATATTCTCTGTGTCTTCCTCCTTCTACGCTGAGATAACTGAGTCCAGTCTAATTCACAGCTCTAGAAAGTGTTATTCAGGAATGTTCAACTCTAGCTTGTGAAGTAACTATAGCTAGATCTTGCCTTTACGACTCCATCTTTCTTAGAGATGTCTCTTTGTACTTGATATTGAGGATGAGAATGACAACATCTATATTACTAGAACTTTCAGATCAGTAGTTTGAACACCTTCTCTTGGCTCTGTAATAATGTTGAGAGGAAGAAGATGAAGTTCAGTACTTTCCCAAAAGCTAATTTTCTCTTTACAGATCTGTAGCTTTTTATCCCGATGTCTAACGACTATCTGAGTAGTAGGACCAGCTATCGTTGTTGGCTGCAAATTTGCTTTTGCATTAAATGTAGTATAGGAGGCATGTCGAGTCATTTGTTGTGTTTTGTAGACTTCCGGCAACATTTTGAATTTCTGCTGACGTCAGCACATGTGGACTTAGTCGATGTCATGCAATTCATCATAGGCGTTGACTGAACAACCTTCACTCAGCGCCAAAATAGTTAGAAAATTATCCTGTAGCACTAGGCGTCGAGTGATCAGGCATTACTCGATGAATATATTCATTAGCTATCTTAACTGATTAGGCGTTGAGTGAATCTTCATCACTCAACACATTTGGACTTAGCCACTTTTCTTCTGTATGAAGGCGTTGAGTGATGCTTATGCACTCAACGCTTTCTGCCTTAGCTCGCCATCTTGATGAGGCATTGAGTGAACAACCTTCACTCAATGCTTCTGTACTTGGTATAATTTCTTGTTGAGCTTGTGTTGAGTGAACAGCCTTCACTCAATGTATCTGGACTTAGACAAATATCTGTCTTCAACTTCTGAGTCTTTGACTGAACTTTGTTCCGTCGACGCTTTCTTTTTTAGGCATTGAGTGAACTGCCTTCACTGAATGCTTCTATACTTAGCCAGAATCCTGCTCTGATTCTCAGATACTTTGACTGCTTGAGCTTGACTCAATGGGCTCTGGGCATTGAGTTAACTGCCTTCACTCAATGCTTTTGGACTTAACCAAAATTCTACCTTGAAAATAGTTAGGCTTTGACTGTCCATGATTTACTCAACGCTTCTTGTTATTTTGCGTTGAGTGAAATGCCTTCACTCAATGTCTATGGACTTAGACAGATTTCTATCTTTCCTGCATTCTTCCTTGTGTCCACCTATCACTGTTACTTAGAAAACTTGTCTAATCATTGAAATAAGTAATCACATATGTAAAAAGAACTCATGACAACCATTAAATACACATATGTGTATACCATTGTCTTGTAGGCCTTATTAAAACTAGGGATATTAGGATCAATGGACCCAACATGTCTAGATTAGGGCAGTCCGAAATTGTCCAGACTGGTGTTGTTATTCGGCAATGGAGCGGCTTTGTTCTCAGGTGTTGCGTTTTATTATGAGACCGCAGAGTTTGTTTGTTGCGAACTTGGTCATAGGAGTGTGACAAGTCTAGTTGTTTCCTAGTCCACAGAGATCGCCTGGTGTGCGGTCTGGTTGTAGAGTTTGCCGAACTGCGTGGAATGGATGTGGAGTTCGGCAGTTCATCATTAGCGTGAGGTGGATCAAGATGCGTGGCTGAGATGTCCAAGTCCACGCGGGCTGATGGTTTTATCCGCTCGGCTATGCGGACTGTCAGAGTTGTTCACACTGTCTTGCGGGTTGGTTATGCGAATAGAGTGGTGTGACGGCACTTCTTGCTGATAGCTCTTTCTTTAGTGGCAGACTGATGCTTATATCTGCACTTTTCTGAATACGTGATGCTAACTGTAGGATTGACGGGCAGTTTTCCTATCGCTTTGGGCGGTGACGTCACTCTTCCTCACGTCTATAAATATGAGTCCCCGACTCGTCATATATAATAAGGAACAGTGAGAATTCAGCTTAAGCTTTAAACTTGCTGTTACATTTTTCTAATTGACGCGACTAAGTGAGGTTGGTTATCTGTACAGACTGTGCGGCTAGCATCAGGAGACAAGGTAACTAGTGGAAGTTTGATGTGGAACAGTTTGCAAATAACAGTCATCGGATAACAACAGGTTGCAATCTCTGCGACTTAAAGTCAGCTTACTCGAGATTGAGGATAGAGTTTGGAGTTTGCCAGGTCTATAAGCGGGTTCTGTTCAAAGTCCTTTAACATTCAATAACAGGCAGTCCACGCATTTAGCTGCGGACAGGCGACTTGGCCGGTCTTAGCAGACAGGGCTTGCGACTTGAGCTATTCGTGCGGTTACAGTTTCCGTCTGTGCGGTTTATTCTTGGCCTACAGTTGTATTTTTCTATTTTTCTTGGGTACATTGGCGAAATGATGTCTCGCAATGTATGTCTCGCTTTGTAAATCGGATTGAATTCCTGTTTATGACTCTCGTGCCTTTGTTGTGTTGATTACTATTTGGCTTCTGGTTTGATTGAGTGTTCCTGCGACCTCTTTCGACTTCCAATCTTAAATTTTTACAATGAATTCTTCACCTCTTTGATATTCTCATCATTTTAGATTTATATTAAAAAGACCTATGGAAACCAAGTAAAACAAACCATTTGTAAATTGTGCCTTGTCAAAATGAAATGGTTCATGCTTTTCATCCCAGTAGAGAACTCTGTAACAAAAATGTTCATCCACGAACAATGCAATCATAGGCCCTGTTCTTGGACTAAAATTAATTCTAGAGTTAAAAATGTCCTTGCCTAAAATCATACTTAAACAACTAAAAGCAGGTCTTCTTGCGGAACAAAGAATCATATCAAAAATTGAGCAGATTATCAAATTGCTTGCCTATATTTATGATAAAGAACTATTTGTTGAGTTCTAAAGAATGTTTGTTTCACATTATTGATACATTTAGGTTGTTACTGATTGTAGAATTACTATATTGGTATTAAAAATTTTCTTGCAAACAAAGCTTTTTGAAAGTGAGGCTAAGATCTATCTCAACTCTAGAGGGGGGGGGTGAATAGAGTATTTTAAAATAATTTTTCATAGTTGAAATAAACAGCACATATAAAATTCAATTTATGATGTAGTGTAGAGTGCTAGTAAGAAGTTAAAAACTAAGAAGTAAAAAGCACAGTACATAGCAAACAAATCACACAAACAAACCAGAAGACACAAGGAATTATAGTGGTTCCCCAAAAACCTGGGTACATCCACTCTTCTACCACCCTTGGTAGGAATCCACTCAGGATGAGTTGATCAGGTGTCCTGACACCAATGAGCTTTTGATAAGGTGCCCAAAAACCAAAACTAGATTTTTTGATAAGGTGTCTTGCCACCACTGAGTTTTGACAAGGCTCTCAGAACTAGACAGAACTTTTGAAGGGAGTTCAAGAACCCTTTTACAGCAGGAAAAGAAAAATAAAGAGTGAAGGGTGTCTTCTCTGTTCTCAATCAAATGAGAGAAGCACAAGTGGATTGATGATGTCAAAGCTCCCCCTGAGATGTAGAAAGGTTCAGGAAAAGAAGCTTTGCTCTAGGGTGATAGGTCTTCAGAACTTTGATCTCCAGCACAGGATGGTTTCAGCAAGAAGGCTGAAGGTAAGGTGTCTGGAGTGATGAGATTAGATTGTGAACACTTTTCAGTCAGCAAGAACATTTTTGGAGTCACAGTTCTTCTGTTGTTCTTCTGCTATCAGTATTCTCTATTCTGTGTGTTCACTTTTTTTTTGTCAATCTCTGTGTCTGTTCTTCTTGTGTATTCTGTAAATCTTAATAACACAGAAGAAAGGAATAAAAGTTTTCTGACGTTTCCTTGTCCAAAATTAGCCGTTGGGAGTCATAAATGTCTTTCAAAAATAGTCTTGTCTTCTAGAGGAAAGTCCAGCAAACATTCTCTGAATAATTCCTTGAAAGTTGCTCCAGAAATAAAGACAAATGGCTGGGAGATCTTCTGACATAAATGCTGATAATATTCAAAAACATTCCAAAGAACAGCAGCATTTGAATTCCTGAAAGCGTCGATCTCTCCAAAGAAAACGTCGATCTGAGCTCTACGATCATCGAACTGAGCTCAGAGATTAAATGGACAAGCAGACAGAAAATGTCGATCTGAGCTCGAAGATCGTCGAACCGAGCTCAGAGACCTGAGAAATAACTTTAGGGAGGGATCGTCGAACTGAGCTAGAAGATAGTCGAGGGGAGTTCGACGACTCAGCAGAAGCTAGACAAAAGCAGATAGTCGATCTGAGCTCGAAGATCGTCGACCGGAGTTCGACGTTTTATTGAAGATGAGCTCAGAGAGTGTCGAACGGAGTTCGACGATTCGTCGACCTTAGCTCGACGTAAATTGCCTTAGACTAAGCTCTTCAACCTTGATCTTGGAATGATCCTGGGGGCAGCTTCAAACCTAAGTTCTAAGCCCTAGACTCATTCTAATGTTGACCTTTTCAACTATACAACTAGGTCAACTGGGATTCCTAAGACAAGCATAGTGATCCTTACCCAAATTAGTAATAGGGTGTTCTAACAATCTCCCCCTATTTGGGTTAGGATTACTATTTACAGACAATCATAGGAAATGAAAAGCATACAACAATACATAAGCTAATACAAAATGCAAAGAAGATATATAGCAGTAAAGCAGATCACAGATAAATATCAGCAGATATCCAAAGGTGGATGAAATGTTTAGCTTACACAGTTCACTTCCATTCAGATCCCTTTTTAAATAAAATTTCTCGATTTGGATTCTGACTTTCTTTCTTTGACCTTCTGTCATCCTCTGCACCTAGAGAAGTTTGAGATTTGGGCCTTGGAACAACAGCCTCAGGGTGCAGCTTCATATAGTCTTCTGGATTGAAAAATTTTCTTGATGCATATATTTCCAGTTCTTTCTTTCTCTGCTCTGATAAGGTAGTTATGTTTGAAGTATCCTTGCCTTGTTCTCTGGCCTTTTTTATTTGATCAAGGGCAGCCAATTCTTTCATTCTGGCTGTCCAGGATACAGGGTTGTTCTCAGGATCTTCAAAAGGAATAGGAGATTCATATCTGTTGATGATTTCAGAAAAATTAGAAGGAGTCCTGGAAACAATTGTGTCTTTCAGCTTGTAAGGAAAAGGACCTGAAGAAGGGTCAGGGTGACCTTGTCCTTCCCTTTGATAGGATCTTTGTCCTCTTTGATTTCCTCTGTAATTACCCCTTCTGGGTTGATATCCTCTTTGATGCTGTCCCCTTTGATATGATCTTTGATAATACTGGGAAGAACTGTGTCTGGAGTCTGGAGCTTGAGGGGCTGAACCTAAGCCAGAATCTGGAGGAGGAGGAGGAGGAGGAGGCTGATATTGAGAAGATCCTTTTTCATATTTGTCAAGCTTCCTCTTCTTCTTCATAGCTTTCAGTTGATTTTTGGAATATTGCATCCAAGGCTCAGAGATGGGGCAGTCATGCAGGATGTAGTATGGAATATCATTGGAGTCTTTGGCTTTGGCAGGAGGGACTGACATCATTGCTTTACTTCTGGCTTTTCTCTTCTTGGCAATAGTTCTAGCAGAATCATCAGAATCAGTCCTGTATTGGTCACTCTCAGAACTTTGATGTTGATCATACAGATCATCAATTCTTCTGATAAGCTCTTCTTGAGCTTTAAGTTTTGCAGAAACAGCAGGAGCAGGAGGAGAGAGAGCAACAACAGAGCAGGCAGAAACAGGAGCAGACACTGGAGCAGGAGCAGCAATTTCATCAGCATCAGTTGCTGGAATCATTTCTATGTCAGCAGTAGAAGCAGTTTCAATAGAAGGAGGCACAGTGGCCTTAGTAGCAGCATCAGAGATATCCACAACCTTCCAGGACTTGATGTAGGAATCAATATGGCTGGGATCACAGGTAGATACAGGCACAATGGCCTTAGACAAATCTTCAGCAGGAGTTGCAGGCAGATAGCTGAAATGGACTGTATCAAATATAGATAGCAGCCTCTGCAGATTCAGTGCAAAAGCACATCCAAGAGCTGGAGCTGGAGCAGACATAATATCAGCAGCTGGCACATCCACTTCTTCATAAGGCATCTCCCCCTTCCTTGGTTCAGAGAGAGGTGAATCAAGGCACACAGAAGATGTGATAGCCAGGGAGGAGGAGAGGGAGGCAAGCTTGGTAGACAGCTCCTGTACTTGCTTCAGGAGTGGAGCCAGGGAAGACTCCAGTAGAGATGTCAGCTTGGGAGCTAGCAACTCATACAGCCTGTCTGCCAAGCTAGGAAGATCCACATGCTCAAGTGGGGCTTGAGCAGAGGTAGAGGCAAAGGTGGATGGAGGGATGGTGGCTGAAGCTGAAAATGTGGAGAAAGGTGGAGAGGGAATGGTTGGTTCAGAAGATGGAATAATGGAGATAGAGGAGGTTGAGGTGGAGATAGGGGAAGTAAGAGATGGTGTGAAGGAGGGTTGAGAGAGAATGTCATGGAGCAGTTGTTGAAAGGAGGAAGTTGAGGGTGGCTCAGGAGGAGTAGAGGGTGAATCATCCATGAAGGAATCATCTGTAAGTGAGAAGGATGGAAGGGTGAAGGTTGAATAGGAGAAGAGAGGATGGAATTCCTCTGAGGTGGATAGAGGAAGGGATGGCATAGGTGAGGAAATGGTAATTGGGGATGAGATGATTATGGTGGTGACTGGTGGTGAGGAGGTGACGACTTGGGTGGATATGGCTGGAGGAGGGGAGGAAGCAGGCAGCTCTTCTGCTGAAGGAGTGACTGAAATAGTCCTTGTGCCTGAATGAAGTGTTGCAGCAGCCCTGGAGGGGTTTATGATCTGCCTGTCCCATTTACTGAAGAGGGCACAGGAAAGCCTCTTGGATGCATTGATAAACATGCCAGAGGAGGTTAATAGGTCAGGGCACCTGTTGTGCAGAAAGACCCCTAAGATTCTCCCATAACTAACTGCATTCTTGTTGATCTTCTTCTTAATCAGAGTGAAGAAGATGGAGCCCCAATCCAGGTGTTTCTTATCTAATAAAGCTCCCATCAGGCAGAACTGATATCTGGAAATGGTGTCATGGGCTGAATGCTTGGCCAACAGCACCTTCCCAACTACATCAGCCAGGAATTGAAATTCGATAGCCAGATTTTTCTTCAGTAGCTTATTAGGGTTTACTGCATTGTGACCCATCCTATCCAGCATGGAGTCAAACTCCTCTCCAGACAGTTCAATGGAGTCTTCTCCAGTACTGAGTTGAAAGACTTCTGTTAGAAGAGCCGGGGATAGAAATACCTGAGTCCCCTTAATGGTGCCGACAACAGAATTCTCAGTCTCGTCTGTTGCGGTAAAACACCACTCTTTAATTTCTTCTGAGGCGATCTTCATCCTTGTAGTCATTATTGGAGTCAGCTGTTGTTCTCGGAATAAGTTTAGGATGTCCTTGAAGCGCTGGTCGCTTCCGTCGAAGGAGTTTATGTCGATGTCAAAGCCTGTGTCAAACTTCATCTTAGCAATAGCAGCATTTGATTCAGCCATATTCACCTGCAACAGAAAACCAAAAACGACCAAGCGTAGAGAATTTGGAGGGAAAAGAAAGAGAGTTGCAGAGTATGAAAGCGCAAAGGGAGAACGACGGCTGAAAGAAAGATTTTATATTAGGGTTCGACGCGAAAAAGGAAAATCGTGGAGCTCAGTTCGAAGAAGCGTCGAAGTCAGCTCGACGATTTGGGCAACAGAGGGAAATGAAAAGACGCCAATAGCGTCGAACTCCGTTCGACGTTATTGAGAGCGTCGAGCTCCGCTCGACGACCAAGGATCAGACAGAAGGAAAGCCTAGATTCAACGGCGGCGCTGAACTCAGATCGACGCCTCAAGAACCGTCGATCTCCGTTCGACGTTTTCTGGGAAAACGTCGAGCTCAGTTCAGAGCCAGAACTTATTCTACAGACACAAAAAGAGAGGAAATTTTTGACCTAGTCTTGGTATGTTTTAGCTTTTCAAAATCTTGTAATTTAATTAAGGCTTCCTCCATCTAACATGCCTAACTGATTTAGGAAGAAACTGTGTTTCTTTTCATCCAAAGGTTTGGTGAAAATATCTCCCCTTTGCAAATCAGTAGGGATATATTGAAGTTCAATTTTATTTTTCTCTACATTATCTCTTAGAAAATGATGCCTAATTTCTATGTGTTTTGTCCTATTATGGAGGACTGGATTTTGTGCTATAGAGATAGCACTAGTATTGTCACAGAAAATTTTAGACTTCTCTAAGTTGTAGCCATAGTCTAAGAGCTGATTCTGTATCCACAATATTTGTGAACAGCAACTGCCTGCAGCCATATACTCAGCTTCAGCAGTTGAAGTTGACACAGATGTTTGTTTCTTATAGAACCAAGAGACAAGTCTATCACCAAGGAACTGACAAGTTCCACTGGTGCTTTTCCTGTCTATTCTGCATCCAGCATAATCAGCATCTGAGAATCCAGTTAAATCAAATGCTGAATCTTTTGGATACCAGAGACCTAGATTTGGACAACTTTTTACATACCTAAGAATTCTCTTAACTAAGATTAAATGTGACTCTCTAGGGCTAACTTGGAATCTAGCACAAATACATGTGGCAAACATTATATCAGGCCTACTAGCTGTAAGGTACAATAAAGAGCCAATTATTGCTCTATATGTTGTCTGATCAACAGGTTTCCCATGTTCATCAGCATCTATTACAGCATTTGAGGGCATGGGTGTTTTCATACATGATGCATCAGACATACCAAATTTCTTAACTAATTCTTTTGCATACTTGGTTTGAGAAATAAATATGCCTTCAGCATGTTGCTTGACTTGCAGTCCTAAAAAGAAGGACAGCTCACCCATGCTACTCATTTAAAATTTAGAGTGCATAAGCTTGGAAAATTTTTTGCACAATTTTGAATCAGTAGAACCAAAAATAATGTCATCTACATAGATTTGCACTAGTAGGGTATGGGACTTATGGGTTCTAATAAAAAGAGTTTGGTCTACTCTCCCCCTAACAAAATCATTTTCCAGAAGAAAGCATGCTAGGGTCTCATACCATGCTCTAGGAGCTTGCTTGAGTCCATATAATGCTTTATGCAATTTGAAAACATAATCAGGGTGAGTTAGAGAGATAAAACCTGGAGGTTGTCTAACATAGACTTCCTCTTTGATGTCCCCATTGAGAAATGCACTCTTTACATCCATTTGATACACTTTGAAACCTTTGTGAGCAGCATAGGCTAGGAATATCCTGATGGCTTCCAGCCTTGCAACTGGTGCAAATGTCTGATCATAGTCTATTCCTTCTTGTTGAGAGTACCCTTGAGCAACTAGCCTTGCCTTGTTTCTGACTATAACTCCTTGATCATCCAGCTTGTTCCTGAATACCCACTTTATTCCAACAATGGGATGATCCTTTGGCTTAGGCACTAGTTCCCAAACCTTGTTCCTTTCAAATTGATGCAACTCCTCTTGCATTGCAATGATCCAGTGTGGATCTTGCTCTGCATCTTGAATGGATTGAGGCTCAATTTTAGATAGGAAGCAAGTATGCATCAGGTTTTGGTTGACCTGACTTCTAGTTTGCACACCAGCTGAGATCTCTCCAATTACTTGGGTGATTGGATGATCTCTTGTTGTTACTAAGTCAACATGGAGTGTTGATTGTTCACCAGCCTGTGTTGTTGTCTCCTCTAGTGGAGCAACAACTGGCTCTTCAGGATGATTTCCTTCAAGATGTTGAACTTCTTCTTCATCATCACTGCTCTCATTCTTTTCAGCAACTTGCAGTTTGTTCAAGTCTTCAGCTAGAGAATGTACCTGCAGAGGTTCTATGGTAGAAGCATTCTTCTCCTTGAAAGACATGTTAGCTTCATCAAAAATAATATGAACAGATTCTTCAATTTTACAGGAAGATTTATTATAAACCCTATAGGCCTTGCTGATCATGGAGTATCCCAGAAACACTCCTTCATCAGCTTTAGCTTGGAATTTTGCTAGATATTTCTTGTCATTATTATGAATAAAACAAGTGCAACCAAAAACTTTGAAATAGCCTATTTTAGGTTTCTTCCCTTTGAGCAATTCATAAGGAGTCTTGCCCTTCAGCTTGTGTATCAGGCTTCTGTTCAACACATAGTTGGAGGTGTTCACTGCCTCAGCCCAAAAGGACAGAGGTAAGTGAGCATCTGCCAATAATGTAGTTGCAGATTCAATGAGTGTTCTATTTTTCCTTTCAGCTACCCCATTTTGTTGAGGAGTTCTAGGAGCTGAGAAAGTGTGCCTGATCCCTTTACTCTGACAGAACTCTTGCATGAGAAGAGAATCAAACTCTGTCCCATGATCACTTCTGATCAGGGCAATGTGAGTGTTGAACTCAATCTGAATGCATTTGAGAAAATCTGTCAAACACTTGAAGTTATCAGACTTCTTCCTCAGAAAGAATACCCAAGTGAATCTTGAGAAGTCATCTACAACCACTAAAGTATAGGACTTCCCTCCTAGGCTTTGCACAGATATGGGTCCAAAAAGATCCATGTGCAACAGGTACAAAATCCTAGGTGAATCACTCTTATTAATTGATTTAAAACTACTTTTAGTTTGCTTGCCTAATTGACAAGCCTTGCAAAGTCCTTCCTTCTTGTAGGGACCAGAAGGTAGTCCTTTAATAAGGTTGTCTTTAGATAGCTTAGCAATGGTTCTAAGGTTAATATGCCCTAGTCTCTTATGCCATAAAACATTAGATTTTGAAATGGAATTAAACAGGCAAATATCTACCACTGGTGAATGAAAATCCACTAAGTAAATGTTACCTCTTCTGTTACCTGTCAACACAGTTGTGTTGTCCACTGACTTGACTTTGCATATGGCTTTGTTGAAGGTCACTTGATATCCTTCATCACACAGTTGACTGATACTTATCAAGTTGTGCTTGAGTCCTTCAACATATGCCACCTTCTTGAATGTGACTGGGCCAATTTTGACTGCACCATATCCTTTTGTAGTTCCAAAGCTTGAGTCTCAAAAAATTACTTTGGGTCCAAGCTTGGATTTGAAGGAAGTGAAGTTGTCCTTGTCCCCTGTCATGTGCTTTGAGCACCCACTATCCAGATACCATTGATGGTTTGATGTTGGATAGGTCTTCACCTACACAAAAACAGCTTATTTGTTTTTGACCCAGTTAACCTTGGGCCTAGGTTGATATCCCTTGAATTCTGAAATAAAGAACATCCCAGGTTGATCCTTATAACCTTCAGGATGGTATCTCCTAGGAGGTACTATCCATTCAGTATAGGGATTAAAGCCTTGGGATGTGGAGCTTCTAGGATTGAGTCTGAATGTGCCATTGAAGGAGTGTTCACAAGCCTGAACTCTATTCGACGATCGTCGAACTGAGGTCGACGATCTTGGGTCAGATCGTCGATCTCCGTTCGAAGATCGATTATGCTGAGGTTCAGAGTTTGGATATCGTCGAGCTGAGGTCGACGATCTGTAGTTAGATCGTCGAGCTCTGTTCGACGATCGTCGAGCTCTGCTCGACGCCATCTGTTGAACTGAGTTCTTCTCTGACAGATCTGCATTCTTCCTGGGTACCTCTATTACTCCCTTTCCTTTGTCAGAGACAAACTTGATTGGAGTTGTCAAAATTATAGGTTGGCTGGATGAAGCACCCAAGCCCAGTGTGCTATTAAATCTAGAGTTCACTGTGCTTGTGATGTCCATCAGTCTGATACTTCTCCCATTTAGGGATTCTTCAAACTTTTTGGCCTTTGATAGCTCATTCTTCAGTGAAGCTATCTCCTCCCTACAGCATTCTAACTCCTCAGAGAGTTTGAGGTTCTTTGAGTTTAGGACACTATGCTCAGATAATTGATTCCTGAGAGAGATTATCTCCTTCTCAGATTTTAATAGATCTAGACACAGTGTCTTAAATTCATCTTTGAAGTCTTCAGAATTAAAATCAAAAGAGTTGATTACCTGATCCTCATCTGGTTGACTTTCTGAATCTGAATCTGATTCTTCATCAGAGTTTTGCTGTGATGCATTGATAGCCATCATGCAAAATTCTTTTTCATCTGCATCATCCTCATCATCACTGGAGCTGGATGAGGCTTCAGATTCCTCTTCAGTCTCACTCCATGTCTCAGCAACAAAGCCCTTCCTTGTATGTTTGTTCTTGCTGGAGGAGGCTTTGTCTGAGCTATTCTTCTTGTAATCCTTTTCTTTTCTTCTTTCTCTTCTTTCCCTTTTGTCCTTATTCTTGTTTTCTGGACAGTCAGGCACAATGTGGCCTGGTTTCCTGCAACCAAAGCATATGATTTCTTTATTGTTATTTGATTTATCATACCTTGGTTTATCATGACCCTTGTATGGTTTCTTTCTGAAGTCTTTTCTGGCCATCTTGTAGAATCTTTTGGCCAGTAGACTTATGAGCTCATCATTTCCTGTAGCTTTATCTTCAGGCTCCTCTTCTACAGCTTTGAAGGCTCTGGTCTTTTCTTTCCTTGTAGCTGGAGAGATAGCCTTTTGTTCTTCTTCTCTATTTTTAATGAGCAGCTCATAGGATTTGAGCTTGCCCAGGAGAGCTTCAGTAGTAATCTCATTTAAACTTCTGGCATCCTTAATTGGCCAGATTCTTGAATCCCAAGTGCTGGGGAAGCACATAAGGATTTTGTCATTCAGCTCAGTCAGTGAGATTTCTTTGTCTAGGGTTTTTAGCTCATTGACAATTAGACTTAGTCTATTGTACATGTCAGCCACTGATTCAGCTTCTCCCTTTTTGAAGTTCTCATATTGGCTTATCAGATGAGATCTTCTATCTTTCCTTTCATCAGCAGATCCTGAGACAATTTCAGAGAGTTTGTCCCAGATTTCTTTGGCTGAGTGGCATTCAGCTACCTTCTAAAAGATTTCATCAGACATTGTTTGGGCTAAGATGTTCATAGCCTTAACATCTGCAGTCTTCCACTTCTTTATATCTGCATCTGTTCCAGAAGGAGGTGGGACAGCATTTGTACTTGAGCTTGCTGGTGGAGTTGGACAAATTGTCAAGACAGAATTGAAAATGTCTTCATCAATAGAATTCATGTATAATCTAATCCTTGCCTTCCAGAGTGCAAACTTAGAAAGGTTGCACACTGGTGGTCTGGTGCTTGCATAATCTTTGTTCTGTGCCATGTCTTTAAATAAAAAGGAAGATGTAGAGAAAATAATCCCCTTAAGAGATTGATCTTATCAAGGATCTTTTGGTTCAGGTGTTAGCCTGTATGAGCAACCAACCTCCCTCTGATACCAATTGAAAGTGAGGCTAAGATCTATCTCAACTCTAGAGGGGGGGTGAATAGAGTATTTTAAAATAATTTTTCACAGTTGAAATAAACAGCACATATAAAATTCAATTTATGATGTAGTGTAGAGTGCTAGTAAGAAGTTAAAAACTAAGAAGTAAAAAGCACAGTACACAGCAAACAAATCACACAAACAAACCAGAAGACACAAGGAATTATAGTGGTTCCCCAAAAACTTGGGTACATCCACTCTTCTACCACCCTTGGTAGGAATCCACTCAGGATGAGTTGATCAGGTGTCCTGACACCAATGAGCTTTTGATAAGGTGCCCAAAAACCAAAACTAGATTTTTTGATAAGGTGTCTTGCCACCACTGAGTTTTGACAAGGCTCTCAGAACCAGACAGAACTTTTGAAGGGAGTTCAAGAACCCTTTTACAGCAGGAAAAGAAAAATAAAGAGTGAAGGGTGTCTTCTCTGTTCTCAATCAAATGAGAGAAGCACAAGTGGATTGATGATGTCAAAGCTCCCCCTGAGATGTAGAAAGGTTCAGGAAAAGAAGCTTTGCTCTAGGGTGATAGGTCTTCAGAACTTTGATCTCCAGCACAGGATGGTTTCAGCAAGAAGGCTGAAGGTAAGGTGTCTGGAGTGATGAGATAAGATTGTGAACACTTTTCAGTCAGCAAGAAGATTTTTGGAGTCACAGTTCTTCTATTGTTCTTCTGCTATCAGTATTCTCTATTCTGTGTGTTCACTTTTTTTTTGTCAATCTCTGTGTCTGTTCTTCTTGTGTATTCTGTAAATCTTAATAACACAGAAGAAAGGAATAAAAGTTTTCTGACGTTTCCTTGTCCAAAATTAGCCGTTGGGAGTCATAAATGTCTTTCAAAAATAGTCTTGTCTTCTAGAGGAAAGTCCAGCAAACATTCTCTGAATAATTCCTTGAAAGTTGCTCCAGAAATAAAGACAAACGGCTGGGAGATCTTCTGACATAAATGCTGATAATATTCAAAAACATTCCAAAGAACAGCAGCATTTGAATTCCTGAAAGCGTCGATCTCTCCAAAGAAAACGTCGATCTGAGCTCTACGATCGTCGAACTGAGCTCAGAGATTAAATGGACAAGCAGACAGAAAACGTCGATCTGAGCTCGAAGATCGTCGAACCGAGCTCAGAGACCTGAGAAATAACTTTAGGGAGGGATCGTCGAACTGAGCTAGAAGATAGTCGAGGGGAGTTCGACGACTCAGCAGAAGCTAGACAAAAGCAGATAGTCGATCTGAGCTCGAAGATCGTCGACCGGAGTTCGACGTTTTATTGAAGATGAGCTCAGAGAGCGTCGAACGGAGTTCGACGATTCGTCGACCTTAGCTCGACGTAAATTGCCTTAGACTAAGCTCTTCAACCTTGATCTTGGAATGATCCTGGGGGCAGCTTCAAACCTAAGTTCTAAGCCCTAGACTCATTCTAATGTTGACCTTTTCAACTATACAACTAGGTCAACTGGGATTCCTAAGACAAGCATAGTGATCCTTACCCAAATTAGTAATAGGGTGTTCCAACACTTCTGATCGCTATCTTCTTCTAATCGGGTATTTGCATTTCTTAAGTAACCACCCACTAACCATGATATTAGTGGGGGAGCAACATTAATTAAATATTGGGTCTTCAAACAGCAAACATAATGAGCAAAATATATAATCAAAACTATACCAAAAATAATAATATTGGTAGTTACGGTGTGCGGATAGCTGCATAACTACCATAACCACCCCTTGTAGCTTATAAAAAGATCCACAGCCTCCTCATTTCACATTTTGGCTCCTCTGCTTTTTTCCTCCTCATGCTAGAGCTCTGTCGGATTCCTCCTATGAGCCAACTTCATGTCACCTTCAAGCCATCTTCAAGTCTCTTTTGAGCCATCTTCAAGTCTCTTTCGAGCCTTCTTCGAGCCACTGCAGGACATCGCCTCACCAATGAAATGTGCCTAAGTCCACGAACAAGCGATGACAAGGAAATTCCTACAATAGCATGCGCACGTTCGTGCACATCGCTAAATCCAAAAACCTCACCCAGAGCAGCCTGTTGCCCGCAGTGAGCCTAAGACTCTCTCTCTCATCTACAAAGTGTAACGAGCAACGACATGTCGCCCTCGATTCTCTGAGAAAGCTGTTACCGCAAGCAAATAGTGGAGTTTGACCGGCACAGACCCGGTTGCGTAATTTTTTACCCAGTTGGGAGTTTTTTACACGTAAAAACATCGTGTGTACAATCTCTCTCTCTAATTGGCTGTGTGCGTGCTCGACCGCTCCATGAGCTAAGACAGTCCAAGTTATTCCGGTCTGATCGGGAGGTCGAGTTTGGATGCAACACTTCTAATAATGGATTTACAAATTTCCATAGATATTTTTTTGAAGGGTCTTTCCATAGTTATTATGTTCAAATCATTTACTTCCATTTTGTATTATTATGTTGATAACTAACTTCCTTTATAATTCACTATCTTTCATTGAATTTTGTTTCCATTTTTCATACAAAGATAAAGTTCTAATTTAACCTCTGGATTTACCATGCAGGAAAGGTTGAAAGCCTCTAACTTGGAAGAAGACAGTAACTAATGGTCTGTTTGGGGGGACTTATTTTCACAGGTCAAGCGGTTACGACCGCTTGAATCAGATCTTAATTATAGTCCGATTCATGCGCTCGTAACCGCTTGACTGGTGAAAATAAGGCCTCCCAAATGGAGCATAAAGCGATTAGATTAGTGTTTCAGAAAATGTTCAAATACTACTATTTATTTAAATTTGGTTTTAAAATTTTTTCCTACATGCATTCATTGAATATTTTAGTTGTTTCTGTAATCAAATCCTACTACAACCGTTCTTTAGTAAATATTTAGTTTTCTCTACTCTTTAGTTGTACTATAAGTACTATGAATTATAGAATAATAATTGTTTAGCTCATCTTCTTCCTAAAAATGCACTTTCGCCAATTATAGATGCCAACGAGGGCCCAATTACAAGCACGTGCTCAAAGAAGACGTGAGTTTTTTCATATTCACGTAGCACACCAACATAACCGCTCTATCACGGATGAAGAAGAAGATAGAGGGACAAACAACTCCAGATTGCCACCTGGAACATATCACACTAGAGGAAGGTCAAGAATATATGCATCAACTCAAAACCAACGTGATGCAACAAATCTTACAAGAACAGAAGCCCGCCGAATGCATCGAATCATGGAAACATCTAATTCCTACCAGTTACACAATCATGATGGTCCAAATAATCAACAACCCTTAACTACTTACAATATAGGTCCAAACACTAACTCCATCAATGCAATAGTTCAGCAAGAAAATCAACTCCACATAGAATAAACTCCAAAAAACAATATTAGGCCCATGACAACCACAAGAATTACAGTAGAAACATTGGTAACGAATCCACCAACGTATGTTGAAGGTATTACATAAATTCAATGTCATTAGACATGCATCTACAACAACGATATTTATAATCTAAATAATAAAAACAACCGCTCTTTTGGCAGGTGCTGCGATTCTCCAAATATTGCCAAATCAGATAGTGGAGTCGGCTAACACATTGGCGGATCCCGATGTTAAATTATTTCCCACGAATGCACCTACAAATATACACAATATGTAGAGTCCTGCAAGAACCACCTTGCCACCGAGAAAAAATCGCCCAAGAGGAATGCCAAGAATATACGCATTAACACAAGACCGATGTGATGCAACAAATGTGCACAGAAGAGAAGCACGATGGATGCAACAACACATGGACACAACAACTTCCAACCAGTTAAGTAATCAAAATGAGGCAAATAATCCACCGCATACTATACAAGACAATCTTCCTGAACAATAACAAAAAATAAACTTGTGACGTCAATCAAACATACAAACAGAAACTCAGCAAAGAAGTGCACATCTTCAAGAATAAAGAACGACAAATGCAGCTGATGTGGTGATGTATGCAGGTCCGTCAGCCCTTCAAGGTAATTTCCCTTACGACCATGCAAATTTAACACTGAGACCTGTTAATCACAATTGTTTCACAATAACCTCTCCATGTTAACATTCATGCAACAATTGTAATAAAAAATGACAACTCATTTTACAGCAAGAAATTGTTACCCTGCACTTAATGTGCTCACATTCATAGTATCTTCCCCCCCTAATATTTGCCCACATTGTCATGCAAATCTTTTCCACACTGAGACACCAACTCTATCCTACAAAGGAGTTTGGTAGATCAGCTAAATATTCCAGCACGGCCTGAGCTACTTGAAATTCACAGTACACAAACTACCAAAGCATGCAATTTTAGACATAATATACATGCTTACAACCACGTACACTCCTTCATATCTATGAGAGTAACATTTGATTAAAATATGTCAATATTTAATTAGGTCATCTACACTTTTAGAACGCACGACGCTAGAGTGACATTCGGAATTTGGCGCAGGGTATCTTCCCCTACTATTTGATGAAAATATGTCAGCATTTGATGATTCATTTTCATTGTTCATTGTAGGACCATGACGTTGATTGGAATAGCCAAGAGGCCAATAGGATAGAGAGAGAGAGAGAGAGAGGGAGAGGGAGAGAGATAAATAAGAAAGGAGAGAAGAACAAGAATTATGAGAGAGAGAGATAAACTTCATTACAAATCATCCATGCCCATTATAATCACTTTCCCTCTATTTATAGCCTACCCACATTCTTGCTACACAATATGCAATTACTCATATACTCATATATATCCTGTTAAACTCCTACCCATCCCATAAAATGACGACTTAGTCGTTTAGTCATCTAAAGAAAAAAATGGTATTAGTTAAAATGCTAAGTAGGAGGCTTCAGATCAGTTTACAATTAACCAAATACACATCAAATATGCTGGGGTCAAATACACGAATCGTCCAAGAAATTGCTATGAAGATGATGACGAACTTGCGACCAAATATTTCTGCTAGGGCCACCATTAACAAAGAGTCTACATCATGATTCTTGGAACAAGTTTCATTGTTAAGGAATACATAATCATCCTTGATCTTAACATTGCTGAAATTTTTATTTGGAGCGGTCATAGCGAAGTCTTCTAGGAATGAACCATATGCCAAAGATTTGGTTATGTCCTAGCTATCCAATTTGGTGAAATAATCAAGAATAATAAAGGAATCTCTCATGACTGAGTTGATGTCATTTTGGAAATTTTCTCATTTGAGAGTCTTGTTCCTCTTCCAATTTGCCGGAATCATCAAGAAGAACCGATGCCGCTGATAATTCCTCCGGTGGTGGCGAAACAAATGATGGAAGTATTTCTTCATCGGAAGGGATTATCAGAGCCCGGACACAACTTGGCTCTTCAAGTGTCCCGCAAGGTTCATACTCCTCAGACTTGGCTTCTTGTCTATCAAAACCAATAGGAGATGGAGACACTTCTATCTCGAATCGGTTCTGAATAGCGACCTTGAAATGATGTCAACCATAACATATGTCATCCCGAAAAAATTCTAAGCATCACTTTGACCCCGGCTTGTCCAAATAAAATGAGGCCATGAAAATATAATCAAGGGACCGGGATTGAAATTTTTATACTCGAGGAACATTTCGAACTTAGAAATCTAATCGGTAGGATCACCCAAAGCAAAATCATGGGCCCGTAATATCGGCGAACGAAGTATTAATCGAGGACGAGCTTGCGAATGCGCAGCTAATATCTTGAGCGTGAGGGAGACTGGAATAAGGGGGCTGAGGAAGTCGGGCTGTTTAAAGTCTTTAATTCCAAGGTAGCTAAACACCTAGAGGGGGGGGGGGGAGGGGGTTAATATATTTTAAGTCTTTTTAATTTTCCCTCCCCATAGTGTGTTGTGATTTAGTTTCTTTTGTGTGAGTTAGTTACTTTTAGCTTTCAAGGCACAACACAAAAGCACACAATAGTGTTATAGTGGTTTCCCAGATTATGGGTACATCCACTTTCCCTCCCGCCTTTCTAACAGAGTGTTAGACAAAGATCTTCTCCAAAAATCTTCTCCTTAGAGCTTACAACACAGATCCCGTAGGATCTCTCAGTATCCTACAAGACTTACCACTCAGAAACAAGGCCTTACCTCAGAGAAAATTTCTCATATAGCTCAGTGATCAACAGATCACCTACACCAGACTAAATCAATAGTCCTACAGCTTGGGCTATGGAGGTTAGCCCTACAACTCAGAGAGTAACACTCTCCAACCTCAGCCCCAAAGTCCCAACCTCAGGCACACAGGACCTACACTCAGATCCACACTTGGATCCTACCTCAGCCTTTGTAAACAAGGCTTACACTACAATCTGTTAAGATCCTACAGAAGAGTAGTTGGTTGGTGTGGTTGATTTGACACCAGAAAAATTTCTCTGTGCCTGCCTCCTGAGCTGAGTAAACCTTGCCCATATCTTCTTCTCAGCAGTAAGAGAATGATCTTTAATAAGTTGGAGCTTGTGCTAGAAGTAACTCAGAAACTTGTTTCTGAACTTGCTGAAGAAGACTGAAGATTTGACAGTTCTTGTGTGCTTAAATCAACTAACTTGGACCTTCAAAAATTTGAAAGCTCCGCTCCTTCTTTATTAGAACATTATCTAAACTTGCTATAGTAAAAGAAATTGTTATAGCTAACTTAAAATAACTTTTAGATCAGCTGATTTAACTTCAATCTTCGAGCTCGACAACAATGGCGAGGAAGAAGAAGTTCAGCCACAACTTTTCGAAATGAGAAAACCCTAAAAGTTAATGTTCCTTCAGTCCATCTTGTACTTTTTATCTTCCACCGATTAACGGCTCCAAGAAGCAGTGGGGACAACCTATGGTTGTTAGCTACACCTTGCTTTAACGTAAGAAGACATACAGTAGTCCTCTTGTGCTATTTGTCGTGTTTTGTAGTATTATCGCAACTAATTTGAACTCTGTTGACTTTTGTTAACTTTGGTAGATGTCAACATTTGTGGACTTAGCCAAATTCTCAGATTTAATCTAGTGTTGAGTGTGTTGACTGAATGGCCTTCACTCAACAAATCTTTACTTAGTCAATTCTCTACACCATCAGGCGTTGAGTGCATTGAGTGAATGACCTTCACTCAACGAATCTGGACTTAGTTAAATTCTCTGCACCATCAGGCGTTGACTGCGTTGAGTGAATCTTCATCACTCAACGCCCCTGGACTTATCTGTAACTTTCTTTATCTGCTAGGCATTGAGAGCGTTGAGTGAGCCTTCTTCACTAAACTCTTTTGTCCTTAGCCACTTCTCTGGTCTGCTAGCTTGCTGAGGCATTAAGTGCATTGAGTAAGCTGTCCTCATTCAATGCTTTTAGACTTAGATAGATTTTTCTGTCTATCTCTTCTTGAGCTTAAACATGACTCGACACTTTCTTCTCTGGTGTTGAGTGAGCTGTATTCACTCGACAATTCTGGACTTAGCTAGATTTCTGGATAGAATCTCCAACTGCTTGAGCTTGAATCAACGCTTCTTTCATCAGGCGTTGAGTGAGCTGTCCTTACTCAATGATTCTGGACTTAGTCGATTTTTTAGCTTGCCAATGTTGAGGCTTTGACAGACTCAGCTGTACTTGACACCTTTTAATATATAGCATTGAGTGAACTGTCTTCACTCAATGCATGTGGAATTAGCCGCAGAATTTCTTTATAGACTGCTGGGCTTTGACTGTCTACACCTTACTCAGTGCATTTTGGCATCTAGCGTTGAGTGAACTGGCTTAACTTAATGCCAGTGGACTTACGCAATTTTCAGCCTTTCAAGCATCCTTCCTTGTCATCTGGCGTTTAGTGAACTGGATTCACTCAATGCCTGTGGACTTAGACACATTTCTGTCCCTCCACTTCTCTATCTTGTGACCACCTGTCACAACCACTTGGAATACTTGTCCAATCAATGTGACAAGGACTAACCTTCATGCATGAACTTGAACATACATCAAATATAACTATGTGTATATCATTGACTAGTTTGACTTCTACAAATCTAGGACATGTGCAATGGAACCAACAATCTCCCCCTATTTAAAGAAGTAAAAACCCTCAAACAAAATTCTGAGTTAATGTTATACACTAACATATGCAGCAATAACATATTAAATTGGACAACTTTTAACAAGAGAACAAGAGTATCAAGTTATAGGTTACCATACTTTCCTCCCGCAAGATGATCATCATCACTTCCTGATCACCCTATTTTGTAGCTTCCTTGCCTTATTTCCTTCTCCCCCCCATTTTAACTTTTGTAAATAGTTAGGGAGGTGCTGGCCTCTGATTATCTTCTCCCCCTTTTTGAGTACAGATAATCAAATGTTGCAGCAGCTTGCTCCTTCTCTACATGAGGCTGAATCTATCCCTACAAGTGTTGGACTTGCTCCCCCTAAACTAAAGCATCTTTTATCATCCTTCCTGGTAGAAACTTTAGTCTATTCCAGTCTGTATAGCACTTGAACCACTTGAAAAACTTGACACTGATGAAGGTATACAACTTGAAAAATCTTCATACAACTGAAGGTCTTTTCCACCTGAAGAAGAAGTTCAACCTGCAATAATAACAACACAAGGAGAATTTGAAGTTATACCAAGTTCAACATACCCAACTAAAACTTGAAGATATTGAACTTTGCTTCATCTAGTGGCTTTGTTAAGATGTCAGACACTTGCTTGTCTGTAGGAACAAAATCAAGGCTGATATCCTCACACTCCATATGCTCCCTAATGAAATGATACCTAATCTCAATGTGCTTAGTCCTGCTATGAGAGACAGTATTCCTATAAATTGAGATGGCACTAGTAGAATCACAGTAAAAAGAAGTTCTACTTATCTAGAGATTATAGTCCTGGAGCTGATGCTAGATCTAGAGCAACTGTGCATAACATCTACCTGCTGAGATGTATTCTGACTCAACTGTTGAGATTGCAACACTGGTCTGCTTCTTGTTGCTCCAAGACACAAGTCTTCCTCCAAAGAACTGACAGGTGTCTGAAGTGCTCTATCTGTCCTCTTTGGATCCTGCAAAAATTTGCATCTGAATAGCCTGTTAGTTTAAAATCCCTATTTCTAGGGTACCGTAGGCCAATATCTAGTGTGCCCATAAGATACCTCAAAATCCTCTTAGCAGTAGAGTAGTGAGATTCTTAAGGCTTAGCCTGATACCTAACACAAAACATGTAGCATAAGAGATGTCTGGCCTACTTGCAGTAAGATATAGAAGGGAGCCAATTATCCCTCTATACAAAGTTTCATCAACAGGTTGCCCTACCTCATCTTTGCCTATATGCATACTTTATCCCATGAGAGTTTTTATGGTGGAGGCATTCTCCATACCAAAATTTTTTATCAACACCCTAGTGAACTTGGATAAGGATATGGATAATCCATCATCAGTCTGTCTTACTTGGAGGCCAAAGAAGAACTTAAGTTCACCCATACTGCTTATCTCAAACTTCCCTTGCATAATTTTAGCAAACTTCCTGCAAAGGTTGTCATCAGTAGATCGAAATATTATGTTATCTACATATATCTCGACTAGGATGATCTTTCCCTTAGATTCCCTTAGGAATAGGGTCTTGTCTATCTTCCCCCTTAAGAAATTATTCTCAATGAGGAAACTAGACAATGTCACATACCATGTTTTAGGGGCTTGCTTTAACCCATATAGAGCATTACTAAGTCTATAAATAGAATAAGGTGAGTTAGGAACAACAAAACATGGGGGCTATTCAACATAGAATTCTTCCTTTAAGTCACCATTCAGGTAGGCTAACTTCATATCCATCTGGTATACTTTTAATCCCTTGAATGCAGCATATGCAAGGAAGAGTCTGATTGCTTCCAATCTTGCTACAGGGGCAAAGGTTTGATCAAAGTCAATACCTTCTTCTTGTTTGTACCCCTTAGCTACTAGCCTAGCCTTGTTCTTGATTATAATCCCATTTTCATCAAGTTTATTCCTATAAATCCACTTGACTCCAAAGACATTATGTCCTTGTGGTATGGGAACCAGCTTCTAGACCTTACACCTCTTAAATTGGTTCAATTCCTCTTACATTACTACAATCCATAACTGATCTATGTTGGCCTCTTCAAATCTCTTGAGCTCAACCTATGATAGGAAACTTGCATATATTGTTATATTAAGGTTCTTGCTTCATGTCACCACTCCTCGGTTTGCATCACCAATTATCTGTTGTCTTGGATGATCTCTTAGATGCCTGGCAGCTGGAAGAAATCTTCTTTCAGCATCAACTTTAGTAGCCGCTTCTTGCTGATCTTCATCCACTTCAAGTGTGCCTTATAGTTCTTCTAGAATATCCACTCTATCTTGGATTACTGGAGTAGCTTCCATGATGCATAACTTTTCCATCATCATCTCTATACCTACAGTACTAGAAGAGGAGCTTGGCATCTCACTGTTAATCATGGTAGACTCATTAAAGACTACATGCACAGACTCTTTTACAATTTAGCTATTAAAGTTGTAGATCTTATAATCTTTAGTGTAATTGTTGTACCCAACAAAAATCCTATCATAGGACTTGGTAGCAAACTTAGTCACATAGGAATTACCATTATGAAGCACATAACACTTGCTACCAAAGATCCTGAGATAGCTTAGGTTTGGTTTTCTGCCCTTCAAGATCTCATAGGGAGTCTTCTTGTGGCTCTTGGTGATAGAGGCTCTGTTAAGTACATGACATGTAGTATTAACTGCCTCAACTCAAAAATATTTTGGGAGAGATGTGTCACTTAGCAAGGTCCTTAAGCCTCTATGAGAGTTCTATTTTTCCTCTCAATAATCCCATTTTGCTGTGGTGTTCTTGGAGAAGAAAATTCTTGATGAATCCCTAGATCTTCACAGAACTTTGTCATGCTCTTAGACTTGAATTTGGTCTCATGGTCACTTCTGATTTTAACCACAGTACTATTAAACTCATTCTGAATTTGCTTGACAAACTTCATGAAGATATCAAGGGTTTCATTCTTTTTCTTAAGAATGAACACCCAAGTAAGCCTAGAATAGTCATCAACCACTACAAGGGTGTATACTTTCCTACCTAGACTACGAACTGGCATAGGACCAAACAAGTCCATATGCAAGAGGTATAAAAGCCTCACAGAGTCTTTGGTCCCAATGCCCTTGAAGGAAGCTTTGGTCTGCTTGCCCTTTTTCCATGCTGAACAAATGCTTTTCTTGGTGCATTTTATCTTGGGACCATTCCTAACTAGCTCTTCACTAAAGAGCTTGCCAATTATCTTAAAATTCAAATGAGCTAGTCTCTTTTGATTCAAGTGTCAAAACGGAGATGTCGCCAGAGACGCTGTCCTTGGCAGAGGTTCGTTCTTCTTTCTTTTGTTTTTCAATGGAGGGCCGCCCTTTCCGGTGCGATATTTCCGATGGTGGATCTCTAAGAAGATAAATGTGTTGGATTGTTGAGCAGTAGAGAATGAAGCTGAATTTAGTGATGACTGCAGCCTAGTATTCGCAGGCTTGGAGATGAAGCTGCCAGCTCTTGGGTGAGACAAGAAGCATCAGTATAGAAATTGACGGATAGAAGTGATGGAGAGGAATTCTAGATTTTGTTAAGGCCTTCAAATTTCATTCCAATCTCTCCGATGAGACAAGAATAGTACGGGGTGGCATCAAGAACGGTGAATTGGGACCAAGAACATCAATGATAACACCAGTTGTATTGATCTAATTTCATTACATGATCGCCAGAGGGGTTGTAAGACCCCCCTCTCGGAACATAACACACGGCCGAGGGGAGTCATATGCCAAGAACATCTGCCTTGCAGTAGAGTCAACACATGAGTTGACCGATACTATAAGACGCTTATCCTGCCGGATCTCACAAATATCATCCATGCCAACACAACATAAAGAAATATACAGAAGTCAAAATACATGCTTGTACAAGTCCAAAAGTAAACACAGGTAGCTACATAGCTCCTGAATACATACAAGAGTTAAATGCCCCAAAGGCTACATCAAATAGTCTCTCAAAAGCTCACATCAGTAACCAACGATAGCGAGGGTATTGTCATATCAGGCCTTGTCCCCCTGGCCTGGCTTCCCTCCTGCATAAAATGGTGTTGAGTGTGCTCTATCTGCGGGAGAAAGAAGGAAGGATACAATTTATTTATATATAAAGTGTAATTAAAAACAGGTGGTATATCTCTATATATCATAAATGTAACAGTAGCAGTGTACATCAGATAACAACATCATTCTACACTAACAATACTGTAAAAGTAAAAGCAGTCAACTATCAACATTCAGTTCTACAACAAAAATAAAACTTAACTTATAGAAATGCCCATACAGATTTATAAGTTAAGGATCGGCTTAACGAAAAGTAACTCATCATATAAAGTTCTCAAACAAGTTTATATGATGAGGATCTTATGCAATGCAATGATGGTTTATGATTCACCCATGCAACTCACACACTCTTTTTTGCTATGTCGACATAGTCCTTTAGTTCCCACTTTTCGAGTAGGTAGCTAACCTCTCAGGCGTCTTCCTTCATGGCCGAACAGTGACAGTAGAGCGGGCGTATCCACTACTAGGAGGGTATCCACACAACCAAGCCTAGACCTCTGTACGCCTCAATGCTAAGAACACAACAGTGGAGCCTTTGCGTACTACGGCTCAGAGGGGTCTCTGGAAGATGTGCACCAAGAACACATCCAATACTAGCCTATCATCGTGGCATAAAAGGGGAGTTTAGGAGCGTATTACCAAAGGACCCAGCCAAATCGTTCACTGGCATGGAAGGAGCCTCGAGAATGAGCACCGAGGACCAAACCCAACCGCCCAAGGTATATCTACCAACTCCCATCGGTATGACGACTAGTGAGCCCGTAAACCTTCCACACTTTCCTTAACCCAAGATTATCACACCGCGTGTCAACACACACCGCATGCAATTACACTTAGGCATGACATCAACATCCAAGGGCTCCAACCAAGTCCCTTATCATCATACAAATCCTGTGCTCAACAACACATAAGGGCTTCACACTGAGTCCCTTATCATCATACCAATCCCGTGCTCAAAATCACCCAAGGGCTCCACAGTAAGTCCCTTCATAACAACTTACTCGTGCTCTAAGCACGCAAGGACTACCTTAGCATGAGAGACTAATCTTCTTAATTGTCAATCCTGCCATATCTTCATTACCTGAAATAAGTGACTAACACATCACATGGCCATGGGCATTTTCTCATCTAGCCCTTTTCTATAATTTAACATGTACATGTATGTCAATTCATTCATATTTCTAAGATTTTATATCATTAAACATTCAACATGTCACTTATGCTTCTACAGAATCAGCACAACTTTATAAGGAATATATCACATATTCTTCCAATGATTGTAAATCACCGCATAGCTATAGATTACACATCCAAGCATCATGCATCACAAACTCTCCCAAAACTTATAACATTCATCGCATTGTTATTAAGTGCATCCTTACAAGATTTCATGAATAGATCATTTGTACAACCAAGGTCCATCAATCATTAGCTTATCACGATTACATATAAGTAGATTCCCCAAATCAAAAATATTACTTGGCTATGATTTTCTTACTGAGCCCAAAAATCCGGATGCATGACTAACACATAACTTACTTAGACATAAAATCTATTCCAGCCTTATGTCAGGTTAATACAACAACTTCTGTCGCACTTTGCGGGAGCCACATTGCTCACTAGAAAACGTGCAACCATCCGTTTAAAAGGTCCTTCTAAGGGCTACAACTTTCGTGTTTAGACCAAGACCTAGAAGTACTCGAACCATGGCTTAAATCGAGCAAAAATAATGTTGCGTACAAAAATTAGATTTCTACATGCATCGTAAAGTCGAACGAACGACATCAGTTCGTCTTCTTCCTTTATCCATTCATACAAAGATATATTCAGCTCTTCTTCCTCCCTTATTCACCCTCAATAGACCACCATTCTTCACGAAACTAAGTTCATCGTCCTCATAATGAAGAGAGGAAAGGTTGAAGATAACAAAACCCTAGGACAAAGGTCCTAGCGCGCTCTCTACCTAGGAGATCTTCATTACACACCAAAGTCAATCTCTCTTGAGCGGACATCTCCCTTATAATATATCTAAAGATCTAGCACCAAGGGAGAGGGTAGGAAGCTCACCTGATTTCTAGCCATGGTTCGCATTCTTCTTCTTGGCAACATGGTGATGTCCGATCCTCTTTAAATCACTCTCCTGGAGACAAGGAACACAGAGAGAAGAAGAAAGAATGACAGCTAGGGTTTCCGATCATTCTTTTTTTAAGGGAATATTGGAGTTAGGGTTACTTCGCCACATATAATATCCTCATTGTACCGCCCATCATTTCATAAAATAAGTCTTATTAAAAAGATCGGTCATAAGGAGTCACTCAGCATATATCATGAACCCAGTTCAGCTAATGAGTATTAACCAGCAAACACAGCCCGGGACAAAATTCTTCTGAGTCAAAGCATCATATGTGTCATATGCGTCGTATGCATTGAGTATCACTCGACGCTTCCTGAATCCAGTATTCTTCTAAGTCAAATTCGCATTATGCGTCGTATGCGTCGAGTAACACTCGATGCCAGCCCACCAGTCAACGCACTCGACACTTATCGAGAAGAATCATGAACACTCGACACCTATTACTAGTCGATGCACTCAACGCCTGAGTAAACTCTCTTGACTCACAAACGCGTGCGAGGCGTCTAGCACGAATCGGGAAATTACAAATCCTAGAAAAAAAATAAAAGATTTTGTCCCCGGAATCAGGCTAAGTCTGTGGGGGGAAAACAATGTATGAAGAATACAGGGTATGCATTTAGGTTTACCTTCGGGAAACAACTCTGGGTAGTGCTTCAGCATCAAGTCCACCGGCTCCAAAGTATACTCCTCTTTCCCATAATTAGACTAATGGACCTTCACCAAAGTTACACTCTTTCGCCACAAGTTTCTTATCTCTGTGTCCACTATCCGCACCGACTCTAGTCGAGCTAACCTATCAGTTGCCACTATTCCAATTATGGTGGGGACATGCTAATCGGGCCGTAGTAGTGCTTTCGTAAGCGATGACACATGAAAGATGTCGTGCAAATTTTCTAGCTCAGGAGGTAGCTCCAGTCGAAGTCCAAAGAGCAAATTCTTTCCAATATAACATAAGGCCTCACATATCTCGGGCTGAGCTTCTTTCTACCGCACACACATGACACTCCATGCATTGGCCTGATCTTCAAGAACACCTTGTTACCCACTTGGAACTCCACCATCCGGTGCTTCGCATTACAGTACTTTGTCTGCCGACTCTGAGCCTCTAGCAAGCTTCCTCGTATCTTTCTAACCATAACACCAGTATCATAAATATACTCCACTCGCAATGTCTTTGGGTCTTCATCCTCCACCGACGATAAAGGAGTTCTACACCTCCTCCCATAAAGTGCTTCGTAGGGCGCCATTATGATTCTAGCTTGATAACTGTTATTGTATGAAAACTCCACTAATTTTAAAATCCTTTCCCACGGCTCTCCTCTATCCAACACGCATAACCTCAACAAATCTTCCATAGTTCTAATGGTCCTCTCAGACTGGCCGTCTGTCAGAGGATAAAAGGTTGCACTAAAGGTAAGGCGAGAGCACATATATTCTTAATCAGCCCTCTATTATTTTGAAGTGAAGCAACCAACACAGTCAGATACAATTGTCTTGGGCACCCCATGGTACCGCACAAACTATTCCACAAAGAGACGCACCAAAACATCAACATGCGACTCCTTCCTCATTGGAATGAACCTAGCAACATTCATCAAGCGATCCACAATCACCCAAACAGAATTGTTCCTAGAGTGCGACCGAGGTAACCCGTGGAAGAAATCTAAGGAGATTTTTTGAGCCGAAGATTCATATTTCCTTAATTTGATAATATCAATTCCCATGTTGTATTTGATAACATTTTGTGTTTGGTATAGTGTGATGGTTTACAAGTTCAAGCGAAGTAAGAAACTCTCCTCTGGAACCTACCATCACGCGGTAGCCTTTACCGCCACGCAGTAGCATGAATTAAATTGATAAGGAGCTCGAGTTGCTACTGTGCCGCGCTAGATCTACCGCCCATGATTGCCTGAGGATTTATTTCATCCAAGTGCTCGGGATGCTACTGCGCAGCGCTATCTTTCTACCGCCTACTCTAGCTCACTCAACGCTCGCCGAGACTGAGGTGTTGAGACTGAGACATCGTCGAGCGATAGCTTGTTACCGCGCAGAGCTATCTCACTCAATGCTCGTCGAGTACATGGAGATGATTAGGCTAATGCCAGGCGCTAGCTTATTACCGCACCGCGCTAGCACAAAAAAGAGGTTTTTCCAAATTTTCAGAACAGTTGTCCACATCAAGCACGTCGACCTATCGCAGGGCGCTAGCTCTACCGCTGGCGGTAGCCTATTTTCAAAAATGTATAAAAGGTTTCATTTTTAATTCCAGAGATAAGGAGACACATATTCTCAAGCCTAGGGTTCGTGTGCCTCCTCTGGAGCACCAAAACACCGTCTCCGTCGAAGGAAGAGAAAACTGCTTCCTTCCAATTCGTGCACGAAGAACTTTGATGAGCCAAAGACATCAACGACTATGAGGAGTTGATCAGTTGCATCCACACGAAGATCTCAAGCACCGGTCACGGATCGCTTAACGAAGAAATCATCTTGAGGGAGATTCAATCTAAATTATTCTTTAATCTTGTATACTTTTGTATTTTTCTTTTTTCTATGTTCTTGTGGTGAGAAAAATCGACCTGTGAGGGTCGTCAGAATCCGACGAGGTTTCCGTGAGAAATTGTCTCGAGGAAGGGACTTCTAGATCAGGGGATCTAGTGGGCCTCTAAGATAGTTCCTTGCGTGAAGGTGAAGAGCTGGCTCGAAGACCTTTCTTGGAGGGAAAGGGTGAGAGCCAACCAGTCCGAGTAGTGGGTCGGTATAGAAAACTAAAATATTCTTGACTTACAATGCCTTCGATCTCCGGCTTCCTGGAGATTCAGTACTTGTAATTGTAAACCATTTTTATTTATGTTTTAATAAAAATTATTTATTGCTCTTCATTCTGCACGTGACATTGTGATTGTTTGTCGGTAGATCTTTGGAAGGGTGTGTGCTTCTCCGAGGAGAAATTTGTTCAGGAAAACGAGGTTTGTGATCTACCACCGCGCGCTAGCTAGCTAGCGCCCCGCGGTAGCTTCCAGAACTAGTTTTCTCTGGACAAAATAATTTGAATTTTTAAATTAATGCTTCAAACCTTATTCACCCCACCTCTAAGGTTGGCCACTATATCCAGCAAGTGGTATCCGAACGAGGTTACTTCAAAAAGGCTTAAAATCCTGAACTAATGTTGGATCCGTAGTTGGATTTGGGCTAGGTTCACTAAATTAGGATATGACCCAACATGTATAGACCAGGGTCATGGTTGTTTCCTAGATTCTAGGTCAAGTCTTTTGAGTCAACAGTACAAAGGACCAGCCTCCAACACTGTCAGAGACTCAAGACTTAGAGAATTCAAGACGTAAAAAAAGAGGTTCTACGTTCGTCGATCTCCAGTCGACGAAAGTCGAGCTCAGCTAGACGAACTCAGGGACAATTCTCTTAGCTCAGCACGACGAACTCTAGAAAAAGTAATAACTCCTCTTAGTCAAACCTCAGTCGACGAACTAAGAACATCAGCTAGAAGAACTCTGTTCTCTGGTCGACTAATTATGGATGTGGTGATTCAACACTAAACACCAGATGACATTTGACTCAATGCTAGATGACATTACACTCAATGCTAGAATGGTGAGTTAACACTCAAAGCCAAAGGACATCACACTAAATGCAAAAATGATACTTCAACACTCAACATCAGAAAATAGTCTAAGTCCAGGCTGCAGACTGTAATACCCCAAAACCCAGTTTTGGTTTTCAGGCCAAGTGACACGGCCTGGGACACGGGCGTGTCCCAGGGCGTGTCAAGCAAATACTCGAGCTGGTCTCGAGTAAGTTTCAAAGTTGGGTTTCGGGTATTTTTGGAGTGACATGGCCTGAGACACGGGCGTGTCCCAGGGAGTGTCATCCTCGGGTTGCTGCAGGTCGCGCGTTCGACGATCGTTGAGCATTGTGATCGACGATCGACGAGAAGAGGCGACACGGCCTGTGACACGGGCGTTTCACAGGGCCTGTCCTTCTCGACGATCGGCGAGATCATGTCGACGATCGGCGAGAATAATCTCGGCGATCGATGAGATTCGTCGAGAGAGGCGACACGGCCAGAGACACGGGCGTGTCTCAGGCCGTGTCAGGTGGTCACGGGCGTGTTCAACCCGTGTGGTGAGGCGGTTCTTTGTGTAAGACCCCCCTCCCGGAACACAACACACGGCACGAGGGGAGTCTTATGCCCGAAATAGCCGCCTTGCGGTAGCACTAACGCACGGGTTAGCCTTTACCACAAGACGCCTATTCCGCCGGCTACAATCCATATCACAACAAACATGCCAACCCAACCATAACAGAAAAGTAAAACTAAAAGTAGTTCAGTTCACAGCTAAGTTAAAGTCCAAAATAGCGGAAGATAACAAGCACAACATGCTTGTACAAATAAACAAGAGTCTAGAAATGTTTTGCCAAACGGCTACATGAAAACACTCACTACTGTCACTGACGGTGCCGATGGCACCACCACCTCAGGTCCTATCATCCGGGCCTGGCTGTCCTGCTGCATAGTCCGTTGCCGCTCTACCTGCGGGGTTTCCTCCTAAAAAGGAAGACGTAGCAACCGTTAGTCATAAGACTAAGTGGCTTCACATCCGCTCCCCCGGCGACTCCTCGGCACCGGGCGGAGAAAGGAACAAGGTACAATATGTATATATAAATAAGCAAGTAAACAAGCAGGTGACAGTAACTATAGTGGAGTATAAGCTACGCTACACAACTAGCAGTTCTACAAATATCAACAGTAAATGACAGTAGGTATAAGTACTCAGAATAGTAACTTAACTTATAAGAGTGCCCATACAAACTTATAAGTTAAGGATCGGCTTAACAGTAAAGTAACTCATCGTATAAGAGTGCCCATACAAACTTATACGATGAGGATCTTGTGTATGCAATGAATGACATGTTATGAATGTTATGTTATGACCGACTCATGCGCACGCACATGCAAGTTGCTATGTCGACACAGACTAGAAGTTCCCACTTTTCGAGCAGGTAGCTAACCTCTCAGGCGTCGTCCGTCGTGGCCAGACGGCGACAGTGGAGCGGGCGTCTCCACTACTAGGTGGTATCACACTACCTATCCTAGGCCCTCGTACGCCTCAACGCTAAGGACACAACAGCGGAGCTCACATGCGTACTACGGCTCAGAAGGGGTCTTGGGTCGATGTGCACCAAGAACACAGCCCAACCTGGCCTTTAATTTCGAACCGGATGGAACCTCGGAAACGCACGAGGTGCAAGCCCAACCGTTCTCATGGCGCGGAGGAGATCTCGGGTTATGGACACCAAGTATCTAACCCTACCGCCCAAGGTCTACCCCTTGGCTCCCATCGGTGTGACGACTGGCGAACCCGTAGACCTGCCACCTTCATTATCTCAACACCGCGACACGATGAATCGTCGCACATCACATGCCCCAAAACAACTCACTCGATGCTACCCGTAGGGAGACTACCACTCTAAGCATCGGTTGTTAATAAACCCCTTGGGCTCGGATTACGGTTACAAAATACTCCTCACATTGTGTTCATCATATTCACGCCCATCTATTCAACGATTTCACCTCAACACTTCGCCTAATTAATATGTTTAACATCAAACTATATAAATAAATTCCATACCAAACTCAACTCTTAATTACTAGCCTTCCCATCCAATCCATTTCCCTAACATTGCATGGTTATTCCTTATTGCACAACCAAATGAGTAACCATACTAAATTATAGTAACAACAACATTATAGATGTGTGGGAACAAGATAACAAATGAGTAAATCACAATCATTGCAATAGGGCTAGCATTATAATTTAACAAGTGCAATAACATAGGATAGTCCAATACTAAAACTGGGATTCCCGGAGCTACAGGAATCCGATCACAACGCACAACCCCTCGTTGGAAAGGTATTCGCGAGGGCTACGACTTTCGTGTTGAGTCGATCACCCAGATCTGGTCGCAACATACCAGAAATTCAACTCGAATGCGTACAGGAAAACAGTTTCCTGTACAGGAATTTTCCGAACGCAGCGGACTCGAACCAGCTTTCCCGTGGCTACAGGTATCGCATGGAAACGAGCAACCACTCGTTGGAAAGGTAATTTCGAGGGCTACGACTTTCGTGTTGAGTCGTTCACCCAGATTTGGCCAGAACACCTCCGAAATTGGCCACGAAGGTCGCAGCGTGCAGAAATCAGATTTCTGCACGCATCTTAAGGCGAGATGAACGGCATCCGTTCATCTTCTTCCTTGCAACGGCCTCGCATAAACTTCTCCAGAAATCACCCAACCTTATTTCTCCTTTCAAAGCCAAACCCTCAACGAAAACCCCTCTCATCTCCTCTTTGAATGATGAGAAGGTTGAGGGAGACTAAACCTAGAAAACCTAGGTATGGCTTTAACCTAAGAACACTCCTCCTCACATCAAGACTCTATGGAGTCGATGTCTCTCCTATCATAACTATAGATCTAGCACCAAGGGAGAGGGGAGGAAGCTCACCTCAAGTCCAGCGGTACCACCATGGCCGGCCATGAGCCTCGCACTCCTTCGCGGCGGCATTGTTTTTCCCTTGACGATGGCGGCGCTTTGATTCCTCCAAAGATGGCTCCGGCAAGCTTTTCCTCCTCCTCCAGCCAAGAACTCTCTCAGGAATTTCGGGGCAGAAGAAAGGAGAATGAATGCTAGGGTTTCCAACTTTTTCCTTTTTATACATCGCAGACACGGGTAGGCACACGGCCGTGTTCCTACCCGTGTTCAGGTGACACGGCCGTGTGGCATGCCGTGTCTAGGGCCGTGTTCCTCCCAGATCCACTTTCTGCCGGGTCAGGGTTGCGGCACACGGGTAGGGACACGGCCGTGTCCCGACCCGTGTCCTTGGCACACGGCTAGGGACACGCCCGTGTTCCAACCCGTGTTCTTGGCACACGGCTAGGGACACGCCCGTGTCCCAAGCCCGTGTACCTCTCTGACTGGTAAGCCTATTTTATGAGGCACACGGGTATGGACACGGCCGTGTCCATACCCGTGTCAGCCAAAAATGCTGTTTTGCCTTGTTTTCCTCATTTCCCGCACGTCCGCACCTGCTCCCCCACATCCCCCATTGGGCTCACCACAGCCCCCTTGACTCAAATACGCAAACAAGGGGCCTAGCGCGAATTGGGACGTTACAAATCCTATAAACAAAATAAAAGATTTCGTCCCCGAAATCAGGGTAAGGCTATGGGAGTGAAACACATAAAAAGGGAACTATGCTTTCAAATAAAATTTTTACCTGGAGTAAATAATTTCGGGTAGCGCTCTTGCATCAAATCTCTTGGCTCCCATGTGCACTCTTCCTTCCCGTGATTAGACCATAGTACCTTCACCAAGGGAACACTTTTGCGGCGCAAGGTCCTTGTCTCGTTATCAACGATCCGCACCGGCTCCAGTCGCACAGACCTATCAGACGCCACTGCACCATCCGCCGTGGGGATATACTGTTCAGGCCGCAACAAAGCCTTCCGAAGCGACGATACATGGAACACGTCGTGAAAGTTCTCCAGCTCCGGTGGTAACTCCAATCGATAGGCCAGAGGGCCAATCCTTTCCACCACGACATAGGGCCCGACATACCTTGGGCTGAGCTTCTTAACTCCACGTACCCGAGACACTCCGTGCATCGGTCGAATCTTCAGGAACACCTTATCACCCACTTGAAACTCTACCATACGGTGCCTTGCGTTGTAATATTTCGCCTGTCGGCTTTGAGCCTCTAGCATTCGGTTCCGGATCAACCTAACCATTGCGTCCGTGTCATCGATATACTCGTTTCCCAATGTCTTCGGATCTTCGTCTTGCACCCAGGACAAGGGTGTTCTACACCTCCTTCCATACAAAGCTTCATGAGGAGCCATTCCAATACTGGTTTGATGACTGTTATTATAAGAGAACTCCACAAGAGGTAAGAGCCTCTCCCATGGTTCTCCTTTATCTAGCACACACAACCTCAGAAGGTCCTCCAATGTTCGGATAGTTCGTTCAGATTGCCCGTCCGTTTGTGGGTGAAAGGCTGTGCTAAAGGCGAGGCGCGAGCCCAAATAAGCCTGTACAGCCCTCCATTCTCTTGAAGTAAACCGACCATCCCGGTCGGAGACGATCGTCTTCGGCACACCATGGTACCGCACAAATTGCTCCACAAAGAGACGCACTATGACGCCCACCTGCGCCTCCTTCTTCATTGGGATAAATCGGGCTACCTTGGTCAACCGGTCAACTATCACCCACACAGAATCATTCCCCGAGCGCGAGCGAGGTAACCCGTGGACGAAGTCCATGGAGATGTCCTCAAATTTCCATTCGGGAATGGGCAACGACTGTAGCATTCCACCGGGGCTTCTACACTCCGCCTTCACCATTTGGCAAGCCACACAATGAGTAACGAAGTACTTGACATCCCTCTTCATGCCCGGCCAACACATCGTCTTTCTCAAATCGGTGTACATCTTCGCGATCCCCGGGTGCACCGAGTACTTGGAGCAATGGGCCTCCTTTAGAATATCCTCCCGAATGTTGTCACCTTCGGGGATGTAAAGCCGGCCACGAAAATGGACGAGGCCGTCTTTTAGAGAGTATTCTTCCGTAGTCCCATCCTCCATCGACTTGAAAGCCGGGATTAAAGCCGCATCCTTCTTTTGTTCCGTACGGATCCGGTCTCGTATGTTGCAAACTATACTCATCGCGGCCAAATATTCGGTGTACTCTTCCGGTTGATTCTTAAAGACCAAAGTGATTTCCATCTCTTGCAACGTCCGGATTAACTCCATCCTCATCAAGCGGGATTCCGTGCTCGCTTCCGGCGCTTTCCGGCTCAAGGCATCAGCTACGGAATTAACCTTCCCGGGGTGGTAGTTCAAGGTGAAATCATAGTCGCACAAGAACTCCAACCACCGCCGCTGTCTCAAGTTTAACTCCTTTTGGGTGTGAACGTACTTCAGATTTTTGTGATCCGAGTAGATCTCGCAGTGGACGCCGTATAAATAATGCCTCCACATCTTCAAGGCGAATACCACCGCTCCCAACTCTAGATCATGCACCGGGTAGCTGGCTTCATGCTTCTTCAACTGTCTTGAAGCATAAGCGATCACATGCCCATTCTGCATCAACACAGCTCCCATCCCTTGATACGACGCATCCGTGTAAACTTGAAAGCCCTCCTTCCCAGATGGAAGAGCTAGGATGGGTGCAGTCGTCAATCTGTCTTTCAACTCTTGGAATGCAGCTTCGCACTGGGGTGTCCATTCAAACGGCACACCCTTCTTGGTCAGCGTGGTAAGGGGAAGGGCGATCTTCGAGAAGCCCTTCACGAACTTGCGATAGTACCCGGCAAGTCCAAGAAAACTTCGTATGTCGGCCGCTGACTTCAATGGCGACCACTCCTTCACGGCTCGCACCTTGGCCGGATCTACAGCTAGCCCCGCTCCACTGATCACATGGCCCAAGAACGCGACCTCTCGAAGCCAAAACTCGCATTTGCTGAACTTGGCAAACAAAGTGTGCTCCTTCAGTTTCCTCAGCACTAAAGTTAGATGTTCGGCGTGTTCTGCTTCAGTCTTGGAGTAGACTAGGATATCATCGATGAACACGATGACAAAGATGTCCAAATAAGGGCTGAACACCTTGTTCATCAAGCTCATAAAGGCGGAAGGGGCGTTTGTGAGCCCAAACGGCATCACGGTGAATTCATACAAACCATATCTCGAACTGAACGCCGTCTTCTGAATGTCATCTTCTTGTATCCTCAGCTGATAATATCCCGAACGCAGATCTAACTTGGAGAACCAATACAATCCCACCAATTGATCGAATAATTCATCAATGCGCGGTAGGGGATAGGTGTTCCGCACCGTTAACCGGTTCAACTCTCGATAATCAATACATAACCGCAAGGTGCCATCCTTCTTTTTGACGAACAAAACGGGCGCTCCCCAAGGCGACGAGCTTGGGCGAACGAACCCTGCTTCCACCAATTCCTGAAGCTGAACTCTAAACTCTGCAAGTTCCTTCGGAGCCATTCGGTATGGAGCTCGCGAGACGGGCTTGGCACCCGGAATTAGCTTGATTTGGAAGTCCACTTCCCTATGCGGGGGTAGTCCTGGCAATTTCTCGGGAAATACCTCGGGAAATTCTCGCACCACCCGCACATCCTTGACCTCTAATGTTAATTTCTTCAACTCGAAGCAAATTACATAGACCTCGTCCCCTTCCATATGAGATTTCATAACTTGGATTGAAGATAATAATTTACGGGGTGCGAATTTAATACCTTGGAAGATGACTTCCGAGTCTCCATGCCTCAACATAACTTGCTTCTCCGCACAATTGATCCTGGCGTGGTGCCAGTCCAACCACCTCATACCCAGGATGAGATCGAACTCCGGGATTCTTAACACTGTCGCCGGAGTTTCAAAGAACTTTCCTCCAATAAGGGTGTCGAAGTCGCAACTTGCTGACGACGTCATCTCAGAGCCGTCCGGAAGGCGCACCCTTTGAGTAGTGCCCGTGAAGTGTTGCACTCCCTCCAAGTCCTTCACGAAGTCCTCCGAGATGAACGAGTGAGACGCACCCGTGTCAAATAACGTATAGGCGGGTTTCCCGCTAACCATGACAGTGCCTAAGTTCCAAAAAAGGTAATCACTATTCAAAATTGCGCTTATAATTTGTATCATAAATCTAACAAGTCATATAATATTAAAACAATTTTGCACGTACCGGTGATGACTTCCTGCGGATTTCTCTCCTGAGTCATATCCAATGCGAATACATGCTCCCGTGCATGTCCTTGATTTCTCCCTGGTGGTCCTCTTCCTCGGCCACGCATGTGCCCTCGTCCCCGTGGAGCTACTGGAGGGGGAGCAATAGGGGCACCCCCGATCAGTCGCGGGCAAACTCGTCGGACATGCCCCGGTTGGTTGCACTCAAAACATATCATCTCACGTCGGCCCCCAGGTTGTTGATAATATTGCTGCTGCGGTGGTGGTGGTAAAGGTAGTGGTTGCGGAGTTGGGTACTCCACCCGATAGTTCCGGTTGACCCACCGACCGCCTCTGTAGTTTCCCCTTCCTCTGCCATGATCATTCCGCCTTCTATTACTAGGGCCGACTTCAATTACTCCTTCCGCAGGTCTCTTGCCACATCCCATGTGGTCCGCCTCCAGTCTCTTTGCCATGTCAATGATTTCTGCCAGGCTTCCATCGGCTATAAACAAAAGGGCCTGCCTCAGGGGGTCCCTTAACCCTTTGTAGAAGCGCTTCGCATAGCCTCTATCGTCCAACTCATAGGAATCGGCAAACCTAGCGAGGTGTTGGAACTCCCTCTGGTACTCCGTTACCGAATTCGATCCCTGCTTCAGCTGCAGAAATTTTTCTTCAAGTCCATCCCGAGCAGAAGAAGGGATGAAGTGCTCCAGAAAAGCCTCGGTGAACTCGTTCCAACCGATGTCCGTGTACAACCGCCCTTGGAAGATGGAGCCCATGAGGGACTTCCACCACCTTTTGGCGTGCAGCTCTAGCAGCGTCACTACCAATGTCACCGCCATGCTGTTCGGACATCTTATGCCAGCCATCAATTCCTGCACGGTATCAAGCCATTCCTCGGTGCGCACCGGCGATTCTGTCCCAAGATAGGCAGGAGGGGACAGGGCACGGAAGGTGCTCAACCAGTTGGAGCTTGGCGCTTGTTGTTGCACCGGAGCTTGCTGAGCTTTAAATGCATCCAATATGGCTGACAGCGTTTGTCCCAGTTCCGACTGCTGGAATTGTGAAGGGACGGAAGGGGTAGGAGTGCCCCCAACCGGCTCCACCTGCGTTGGGACCTATACGCAAGGTACAAACTAGGGTCAGGTTGGCTAAAACTAATGTCAAAGTTGGACAACTTAGTGTGAATTACAGATGGGCACACCACTGCTTCCGCTAAGTCGGTTTGTCCCCAAACCGACTAATCGAACGGGAGTGGCCCATTGTTACCTGACTGCTGTAGGTGAAGATCGGCTTAGTCTGATACCATTTGTAAGACCCCCCTCCCGGAACACAACACACGGCACGAGGGGAGTCTTATGCCCGAAATAGCCGCCTTGCGGTAGCACTAACGCACGGGTTAGCCTTTACCACAAGACGCCTATTCCGCCGGCTACAATCCATATCACAACAAACATGCCAACCCAACCATAACAGAAAAGTAAAACTAAAAGCAGTTCAGTTCACAGCTAAGTTAAAGTCCAAAATAGCGGAAGATAACAAGCACAACATGCTTGTACAAATAAACAAGAGTCTAGAAATGTTTTGCCAAACGGCTACATGAAAACACTCACTACTGTCACTGACGGTGCCGATGGCACCACCACCTCAGGTCCTATCATCCGGGCCTGGCTGTCCTGCTGCATAGTCCGTTGCCGCTCTACCTGCGGGGTTTCCTCCTAAAAAGGAAGACGTAGCAACCGTTAGTCATAAGACTAAGTGGCTTCACATCCGCTCCCCCGGCGACTCCTCGGCACCGGGCGGAGAAAGGAACAAGGTACAATATGTATATATAAATAAGCAAGTAAACAAGCAGGTGACAGTAACTATAGTGGAGTATAAGCTACGCTACACAACTAGCAGTTCTACAAATATCAACAGTAAATGACAGTAGGTATAAGTACTCAGAATAGTAACTTAACTTATAAGAGTGCCCATACAAACTTATAAGTTAAGGATCGGCTTAACAGTAAAGTAACTCATCGTATAAGAGTGCCCATACAAACTTATACGATGAGGATCTTGTGTATGCAATGAATGACATGTTATGAATGTTATGTTATGACCGACTCATGCGCACGCACATGCAAGTTGCTATGTCGACACAGACTAGAAGTTCCCACTTTTCGAGCAGGTAGCTAACCTCTCAGGCGTCGTCCGTCGTGGCCAGACGGCGACAGTGGAGCGGGCGTCTCCACTACTAGGTGGTATCACACTACCTATCCTAGGCCCTCGTACGCCTCAACGCTAAGGACACAACAACGGAGCTCACATGCGTACTACGGCTCAGAAGGGGTCTTGGGTCGATGTGCACCAAGAACACAGCCCAACCTGGCCTTTAATTTCGAACCGGATGGAACCTCGGAAACGCACGAGGTGCAAGCCCAACCGTTCTCATGGCGCGGAGGAGATCTCGGGTTATGGACACCAAGTATCTAACCCTACCGCCCAAGGTCTACCCCTTGGCTCCCATCGGTGTGACGACTGGCGAACCCGTAGACCTGCCACCTTCATTATCTCAACACCGCGACACGATGAATCGTCGCACATCACATGCCCCAAAACAACTCACTCGATGCTACCCGTAGGGAGACTACCACTCTAAGCATCGGTTGTTAATAAACCCCTTGGGCTCGGATTACGGTTACAAAATACTCCTCACATTGTGTTCATCATATTCACGCCCATCTATTCAACGATTTCACCTCAACACTTCGCCTAATTAATATGTTTAACATCAAACTATATAAATAAATTCCATACCAAACTCAACTCTTAATTACTAGCCTTCCCATCCAATCCATTTCCCTAACATTGCATGGTTATTCCTTATTGCACAACCAAATGAGTAACCATACTAAATTATAGTAACAACAACATTATAGATGTGTGGGAACAAGATAACAAATGAGTAAATCACAATCATTGCAATAGGGCTAGCATTATAATTTAACAAGTGCAATAACATAGGATAGTCCAATACTAAAACTGGGATTCCCGGAGCTACAGGAATCCGATCACAACGCACAACCCCTCGTTGGAAAGGTATTCGCGAGGGCTACGACTTTCGTGTTGAGTAGATCACCCAGATCTGGTCGCAACATACCAGAAATTCAACTCGAATGCGTACAGGAAAACAGTTTCCTGTACAGGAATTTTCCGAACGCAGCGGACTCGAACCAGCTTTCCCGTGGCTACAGGTATCGCATGGAAACGAGCAACCACTCGTTGGAAAGGTAATTTCGAGGGCTACGACTTTCGTGTTGAGTCGTTCACCCAGATTTGGCCAGAACACCTCCGAAATTGGCCACGAAGGTCGCAGCGTGCAGAAATCAGATTTCTGCACGCATCTTAAGGCGAGATGAACGGCATCCGTTCATCTTCTTCCTTGCAACGGCCTCGCATAAACTTCTCCAGAAATCACCCAACCTTATTTCTCCTTTCAAAGCCAAACCCTCAACGAAAACCCCTCTCATCTCCTCTTTGAATGATGAGAAGGTTGAGGGAGACTAAACCTAGAAAACCTAGGTATGGCTTTAACCTAAGAACTCTCCTCCTCACATCAAGACTCTATGGAGTCGATGTCTCTCCTATCATAACTATAGATCTAGCACCAAGGGAGAGGGAAGGAAGCTCACCTCAAGTCCAGCGGTACCACCATGGCCGGCCATGAGCCTCGCACTCCTTCGCGGCGGCATTGTTTTTCCCTTGACGATGGCGGCGCTTTGATTCCTCCAAAGATGGCTCCGGCAAGCTTTTCCTCCTCCTCCAGCCAAGAACTCTCTCAGGAATTTCGGGGCAGAAGAAAGGAGAATGAATGCTAGGGTTTCCAACTTTTTCCTTTTTATACATCGCAGACACGGGTAGGCACACGGCTGTGTTCCTACCCGTGTTCAGGTGACACGGCCGTGTGGCATGCCGTGTCTAGGGCCGTGTTCCTCCCAGATCCACTTTCTGCCGGGTCAGGGTTGCGGCACACGGGTAGGGACACGGCCGTGTCCCGACCCGTGTCCTTGGCACACGGCTAGGGACACGCCCGTGTTCCAACCCGTGTTCTTGGCACACGGCTAGGGACACGCCCGTGTCCCAAGCCCGTGTACCTCTCTGACTGGTAAGCCTATTTTATGAGGCACACGGGTATGGACACGGCCGTGTCCATACCCGTGTCAGCCAAAAATGCTGTTTTGCCTTGTTTTCCTCATTTCCCGCACGTCCGCACCTGCTCCCCCACATCCCCCATTGGGCTCACCACAGCCCCCTTGACTCAAATACGCAAACAAGGGGCCTAGCGCGAATTGGGACGTTACACTTTGCCGCTTAAGGGCCGCTTAAGGGACATGGCCTATGGCACGGGCGTGTCACAGGGCGTGTCAGGGCCGAAAAAGTTATTTTCTGCAGATCTCGGCCGTTTGTTTCCCTCTTTCTAGATCTGGTGGTCTTCAGTTTTCCCAGCCCCTATAAGACCCTGAACCAACAAACTTATCCTCACTTTATCTTCATAAGTGAGAGAAGGAAGGAGGAAGAAGGAAGGAGGAAGAAGAAGGAGGAAGGAGAGGGAGATCCAGCTAGTCCAAGCTCGGATTCGCGATCGGAGGCCATATTCGGGAAGACAGAGCTCCAAGCAGTGCTTTCCATGGCTCCAAAACGTCCTCCAAGGGTAACGACTTCCTCCTTGGATATGTGAAATCCTTCCTTTGTGCATTTGCATGAATCCTCTACAAAGGTAGAGTTGAATTCTCTTGGGATGTTGAACTCCATCCCTTGATTCCTGTTGGAGTAGTCCCAGAAACGAGAAGTATGGGTAGGTATGCTGTGTGAAGCCCATCTGGATAGGTTAGTCCGGATTGGTGATGATTGTATGCATATCAGAGCAAGACTCTGTATTCTTGTGATGCCTATTATGTTTTTGGTGGACACCTGCAGCTTGGTGCAGCAGGATGTTTTGTGGATCGGTTGATGCTGTGTGATCTCAGCCCATGTAGCTGTGAGTGCTACTTTTGGGGGTTGATGCTGTGTGATCTCAACCATTGTAGTTGTGATGCTACTTGTTGAGCCGGTGGGGCTGCAACTGTGGAAAAGCCTGTGTGGCAAACGGGCAAGGTGAAGCTATACCCGTGTCAGTCCTGATCGACGTCTGATGTATGTGAGCTACGGGCAAGGCTAATCTGTACCCGTGTTCGGGTTGTTTAACCGTGGGGTGCTTAAGGCCCTGTTAGGATCACAGAATGAGAATCGCTCCGGCTATTTGAGCAATGGAGGATTGGAATGCTCACGAATTGCCGTCATGTCTGGGACCTCTGAACGGTGGTGGGACCCTGGTTTTCCGGTACACCGTTAATGTGCCTTAAGAGCAAGGAACGTCGGGCTGTCGTGCCAACGTTTGTGATGGATGATTACTTGTACGGGCGTACAAGTGTGATGTGCTAAAGCATACCCTTTTGATTGTATATAAGTGCTATGCAGGGAAGGAATTCCGCTGTCCCGTGCCAGGGACAGGGTCGTTATAAATGGTCATCCAAATGCTGACCGTTTCTTTGTTTGCCACTACTTGGTGGATCTTTTGCGTGCAGGTCAAGAAGGGCCAAGCAGGGATGAGGGTGGAAGACCCTAAGCTGCTGCTATTGAGTGCTAGCCCTCGAAGGCTATTTTTGTACCTTGTGTAAGAACTCATGTGTGGCCGGCCTGCGTGCCGATGCATGGAAGATACCTTCTTGTATAAAGAGTAACACTTGTAATAGGCCATAAGGCCGTACTTGTGGTTTTATATTATGGCATGTTTGGTTTAGCTGTGGACTTCTGTGTTGATGTTTGAGTTCATTCTTGCAACCCTTTAAACTTCCGCTAAAATGCTCTGTGATAGGATGCGTATTTGGTATTACTTCGTAACGTCTCCGCCTGTTTGTAAGACATGGCGTGGGGCTCCGGCTGGACCTTCTACTATATTGCACGTAACGGGTAGGGGTGTTACAATTTGGTATCAGAGGTGTATAAAATTGAACTCAAACATGTCCACATAGGATTGAAATGCACTGGTGTGTTTCACTTGTGTGTTTGTTTTGACTGTTTATTGTGTGGCTTGTCGCTGAATTGTGTGGTTTGCCACATATAGGTGACGCGAAGTGTTGCGGGTAAGTCAGAACCTCAGCATTCTGTTGAGAGTGCGGCACCGGCAGAGGTGCCCACCCCTCCTCCATCAGCTAAAACTGTACGTTTTATTACAGAAACGGTACTTGCGGTGATGAATGCTCAGCAGGCAGGGCAAGCTCGGCCTGAGGCTCCCGTGCCTGTGGCAGTGCGTCAAGAACCGGTGGGCATATCGGTTGATCAGCGTGCCGCAGATCAGCAGCTGAAGCGGTTTATGAGCTTTCATCCTCCAATGTTTACCGGGGCGGGTTCCCCAGCTCAAATAGAGGATTGGCTTGCTCGGATCAAGCGCATCTTGACCGCCCTTCGAGTTGAGGAGGAACAGAAAGTCACGTTAGCCACTTTTCTTCTTGAAGGATAAGCTCGGCTATGGTGGAATGAGGTAGAACTGCACCACTTGGCAGGCAGACATTTGACGGGAGTCTCTATGGGCGACTTCTCTCGGTTGTTTTTGGGCAAGAATTTGCCGTTGAAGCGACAGATTGCATTGGAATTGGAGTTTCAGCGATTGACTCAAAAGGAGAGCAGCATGGATGAGTGTCTGCATGAGTTCATGCGTTTGGGGCGTTATGCGGGCGCTATCTTTGCTGAGGAAGAGCGCAAGACCAGTCAGTTTTATGCGGGACTGCGGGATGAGTTGCGACATTTACTCTCGAGTTCCGTGAATTAGGGATTTCAAGCTCTGGTCTGCACCGCGAGGGCATTGGAAGCAGATTTGAAGCGAGGACAATCTAAAGGACCTTTGACTGTTGCAAAACCGGAGTTCAAACCGCCGCGTCCGGAGAGAAGTGGATTTCGAAAGAAATGGGGTAAGAAGTCCAGACGTTCTGGGCAAGCTCCTTCATCACTTACTTCGGAAGCGTCGTCGGGCTATGAATCCCGCACTTGCTATACGTGTGGCAAGCCGGGACATCTTGCTCGGGACTGTCGGGTTGGTCCTCCGAAAGGTGACAAGAAGTCGGGCGCGTCCTATGCGGAAAAAGGGAAGGTGGTGGCGGAGTCTTTTACTTCGCAAGTGCAGCCTCGAGTTTTCAATCTGCGACAACAGGAGGCCATTAAGCAGGCCGACGTCGTCACAGGTGCGCGTGATCTCTGAGTTCTTTTCCCTTTTTGTAGTGCTGCTATGTTTTTGGTGTTTATTGTGTTGTTGCTATGTTAGGCTTCGTCCTAATTTGGGAGCATCCGACACGAGCACTGTTTGATACTGGTGCGTCACATTCGTTTCTGTCAAAGGATTTCATATTGCGTATTGGCGCACCTATACGAGGCATGACAGAAAGTTTGAAGGTACTCTTACCTAACGGATGTGTTTTGTGCGCGGATCAGTCTGGCTGTATAGAAGGGAAAATAGGAAGTTGGGACTTCAGATTGGAAGCACTTGTGCTGCCGATTTCGGAATTCGACATAATCTTCGGTATGGATTTGTTTTCAGAGCAGCATGCTCGCATTGATTGTAATTCTAAGGAAGTTGTGTTGGGGCAGAACACTGAACAAGAAATAAGGTTTAGCGGCATACATGGGATAAATGAGATGTTGATATCCGCTCTGCAAGTTCGGAAGGCCGTTAGAAAGGGTGCCGAGTTATTCTTCACGCTAGTAGCAGCGGTAGAGCCAAAGGCTAGTGTGAATGAGGTACCTATTGTGTCGGAATTCCTTGATGTGTTTCCAAAAGACCTTCCGGGGTTACCACCACAAAGAGAAATTGACTTCACGATAGAACTGGTACCGGGTGCAAAACCTGTGGCCCATGCCCCCTCTCGTGTAGCGCCAAAGGAAATGGCGGAGCTGAAGGTTCAGTTGCAAGAATTGCTAGATCAAGGTTTTATAAGGCCAAGTCAGTCACCTTGGTGTGTGCCGGTTCTCTTTGTGAAAAATAAGGACGACAGCTTGCGTCTATGCATAGATTATCGAGAACTGAACAAGCTGACAGAGAAGAATAAGTATCCGATCCCACGGATCGATGATTTGTTTGATCAGCTAGTGGGCTCTTTGATGTATTCTAAGCTAGATTTGAAATCAGGTTATTATCAGCTGAGGGTTCGGGAAAGTGACATACCCAAAATGACGTTTGGCACACGCTACGGGCATTATGAGTTCACGGTGATGCCCTTTGGATTGTCTAATGCACCTTCGGTGTTTATGGATTTAATGCACCGAACGTTTAAGCAATATTTGGATCTCTTTGTGATCGTCTTTATTGACGATATCCTGGTGTATTCCCGATCCAGAGAAGAGCATGAAAATCATTTGAAGATGGTATTGCAAACCCCGAGGGAAAAGAAACTCTATGCCAAGTTTGCTAAGTGTGATTTTTGGTTGTCATCCATGGCTTTTCTGGGCCATTTAATTAGTGGAGAAGGCATTGCAGTGGATCCTGCCAAAATTATTGCTGTGCAGGAGTGGCCTTTCCTTTGTCAGTAGCCGAAGTCAGGAGTTTCCTTGGACTTGCGGGCTACTACAGGAGTTTTGTGGAAAATTTCTCAAGAATAGCATTGCCTCTCACTACCCTAACGCAGAAAGAATAAAGGTTCATTTGGTCACCCGAGTGTGCACGAGCTTTTGAAGCGTTAAAGAGTCGGTTGACTACGGCCCCAATTTTGACAACACCTTGTGGCATAGATGGTTTTGAGGTGTACAGTGATGCATCGGGTAGCGGCTTAGGCTGCGTTCTCCTTCAGCGTGGTAAGGTGATAGCATATGGTTCACGCCAATTGAAAGCCCATGAGCGGAACTATCGAGTCCATGATTTGGAATTGGCCGCAGTCATCTTTGCACTTAACCACCTGAGCCCTTGGATCAAAAGAGAGAAAACTGAACGGCCAAGATTTTCCCAAAAAACCAATTTTTTGGCCGACACGGCCTGTGACACGCCCGTGTCACAGGCCGTGTACCCTTTAAGCGGCACACACAGTTTGAACCGACTGAACAACACGGGCATCGACACGCCCGTGTCGAACCTGACACGCCCGTGTCATTCTTGAGACACGCCCGTGTCTCCTGCTTCATCGAGCTGCAACCAGTACACGGGTCAGAACACGGCAGCTGACACGCCCGTGTCCAGCCTGACACGCCCGTGTTCACGGCCGTGTTCAAGGCCGTGTCCGGCTCTGACTTGAATAGGCCAATTTCGAAAAATAATTCGAACACGCCCTGGGACACGCCCGTGTCCCAGGCCGTGTACACCCGACACGCCCTGGGACACGCCCGTGTCCCAGGCCGTGTCAAACAGCCTGCTACTCAAACTTCATGTTGAGTCTTTTTGGGGCCTTTTTGGGGTGTTACAACCCTCCCCCCTTAACAAAATTTCGTCCCGAAATTTGCACGGTAAGGAAACAAAAACCAGCAATGCTATAACTCTGTTATAACAAAAAGTACACGGTCTACAGTTTATACAAATACAAGAGTTTGGCCTTAAGGCCTTACAGTTCCTCTTTACATACAACATGTTTTACAAACCTCGGCGCGCAGGCCGGCCATACATGAGTATAAAAGAAAACAAAACAAAGCCATTCGCTTAGCCTTCATGGGCTAGCCGCAGCAGCAGCAGCAACAGCAGTAGGGCTTCAGCCCATCATTTACCACTTGGCTCTCCAGCACCTGCACGGGAACAATCCACCCAACCGGTGGCAAACAATGCAACGGTCAGCATTCAGCTGACCCAATTATAACAATCCTACCCCTTTCTCGGGGCATGAGCATTCTTTCCCTGCAAGCATGGCATCATCAAATAGCAACTATGTGCGCGCAGGCACATTCAAGCCATCACAACTATTGGCCACACGGCCCGACAGTCCGTGCACTCAGGGCACATTCTTGGTGTACCGGAATACCAGGGTCAACACCACCGTCTACACGGTATTTGAGCATTTTAGTCTTTCCGGCGCGCGGGCCTAAGACTCTCATTAGGCGCTCCAACAAAACCTATAACCAGGCTTCCAAGTCGGACGGACCTAACGCAGGTACGGATCAGCCACCCCCCGTTGCTCAAGTCGCCGTGCCACCTCGAATACAGAAGTATCCATGGCTATTTATAGGCGCGGGTCGGTTTCACCTTTCCTGTTCGGCAATCTTCCTTTTCATCGAGTTGTAGCCCAACGGCTCAACTACTCACAAAGTGGCAACACACGGTATTGCGCGCTTGGGTTCGAAGAAAATAAACGCAACCGAACTAGCAACCCGATGAGGCAAGTATACCTATCGAATTGTAGCAAGGGGACACAAGTGTCGTATTGAAATCCGGGAACTGTTGGCTAAGCTTACTCACACGAACGCTATTATCTTATCGACGGAAAACTAGGGTTTTAGAAAATCTAAGTGCAGGGGAGAAAGTAAAGCTATTCTAGAAAAAGAAACAATGCAATTAAGAGGGCTATTAAGTAAACAACTAAGCTAGAAAGGAAACTACTGCAGTTAATTAAAGAGCACAAGACAGGTGATTACTACGAAAGGTAGAAAATATGAAATGGAAATGCACCCGATCAAGATTCACCTCGGCTAAAGACGATTAAGAAAATGCGATAAAAATCTAAACTTAATAGGATAAGGGTCCTTGACCGTGGAGGTTCCTAAAGCTTGAACACGCTTCTCTCGAAGTCGTGCCCAACTGAGTTTAGGAAGGTCCGACCGACTCTCGTCTAAATCGGAGGCCTAAAACTCGCTTTACGCGGTGAACCCCACTATTGGATTTTACTCCAATCCGGGAGATTTGGACGTCTGCCTCTCTCGAGGGGTGCGTACAACTCCCTTTACTCTTGAATGCTCACTTCATTCTTTCGGCCTCTCGGCTAGCCCAGAATGAAAGCAAAGGCGGAGAGTATATATCGAAAATATACCTCCGACCCGTGATAAATCAAGAGTAATTCAAGGCCCTAACCTAAAAAGAAAAGATTAATTAAAACATCATAACATAATCGCTCTAACCTCGGATCATCAAGATCGAGTACAAGGAGGATTAGTTAATCATAATGGAGTGGAGGGGGGGGAAGATGAGTAGAAAAGCATAAGAAGAACACAAGCTAAACAAGAACACTTTTATTAATAAAAAGGGCGAGTTACACTATTGAAAATTAAAGTTACAAGTGCATGAAAATTAAACCCTATTCTAGCCCTACATTAAGCACTAAGCAAGGAGGAAATTGCAATAAAAGCTAGCACAAACTAAGATTAAACTAGGGTTAGCCAAAAAGTACAAAGAGAGGGGGAGAGAGAGAGAGAAAAAGCATGAAAAAGGATCAAGAAACAAAGGGGCAGCACCTCCCCCACTCAACCAAAGCTTGCTGAAATGGGGAGGAGGGGGGCTCAATTTATAGATTTTTTCTCGGGTTGGTCACGCCCTCCGACACGCCCTAGGGGGGGCGTGTCAGGGGGCGTGACAGGTACGGATTTGACCTCGGGCTCTGGATTCAGGCGGGAGGGATGATTGCTTCGGTACGTCGGTGGTCACGCCCTAGGTCACGCCCGTGACAGGGGGGCGTGACAGGCATGTCATGTCCAAATCATTGGTCGGAAATCCGTCAGTCGCCAAAAAAGGAGGGTGTCACGCCCATGTCACGGGCGTGACATGGGGCGTGACAGTACTATTTGCGTGCTGAGGCGGAAGGGCATTTAATGCGGCGGCAGCTTTGCGGCAGAGGGCGACTCGCCCCTGGTCACGCCCAGTGACAAGCCCAGGGAGGGCGTGACAGGGGGGCGTGACAGCGGTTTTTGACCGTTTTCTGTCCCGTCCAGCAGGTGTCCTCAGGATCGGGTGACACGCCCTAGGTCACGCCCAGGGAGGGCGTGACAGGGGGGCGTGACAGGCCATTTTGGCGATTTTTCTGAAAACCTGCAAAAAGACAGGAAAAGTTAGTGGCAATAAAATTTACATAAAAAGGATAAAAATAAACTAATAATAGACATAATTTGTACAATATAAAATATAAAATACGATAATAGTTTAGGCTACAAAACGTATTATCAAATTCCCCCAAGCTTAAGCTTTGCTTGTCCCCAAGCAAAAATATAAAAACTAGATATTTATAAAAAAGACTAATCAAAAAGTTCTAATTATGCCTACACAAGTACTATGCGAAATTCTTAGTAGGGAAAAGGTGAAATGTAAGTCTAAAACAATTATTTAGGTATGGTAAAACTTTTATAAACTTTACTTAATAAAAACAAATCATCCAAAATTTTAACGAGATTTTTTTAAATGGACTTAAGTAAAGCAACGAAAATGAAAAACACGCATTGAGCTGTTACTAGATCCAAGCAACGCATTATAATTATATCAATTTAATTATCAAAAATCTAGGTTTAAATCCAAAACTAAAACTGATTTACTGTTTTTCTTTTCTTAGTTGTTAAATAAAAAACAAAAAGCGTGAATCAAAAGGACTTAAATAGGACAGAAACGTTTGGTTTAGGAAAATGATTAGGAGTGGAATTCAAAGATAAACGTGAAGGTTTAAAATCACACTAAACTAAAGCAAAGAGTTTCAAAAACTTTCATAAAAATATATACACATTTTTTTTTTTTTTCTTTTTCTTTTTCATTTTTTTTTCTTTTTTTCAAAACAAAGGCCATAAATATTTTTATTTTCCTTTTTGAGTTGGCCAAACAAAAATAAACATCACTTTTGAACATACTTCCTTTTTTTTCGAAAACCTTTCTCCACAAAAATCACAAAATACCCTATCAAAAATCGTCAAAATAATTTATGAAACTCAAAAAGGCTAGTGCGATTCGATAGGTTGGAAATTTTGGCTTTGGTGAAACTGAAATGAAGAGAGGAGCTATCAAATGAAATCGGAAAAAGGCTCAAAAACGGCTAACTAGTGGTAAAAGTTTTTAGGTTGGCAGGAAAGCTCAAACGAAAACAAAAACGGCCTAAATCATTTTCACGCTTTTGAATTTATTTAAAACAAAGGTTTGAAAAATTTCAAAAAGCGAGTCCTAGATAATAAAAGAAGATTGATGAAATTAACTCGAAAATAGAAATAATAGGTGACTTGGATCGCTCACATCTACTACGTTATTCAAAAGTTGACTTTACAAAAATTATTCAAAAATGAAAAAGAAAATAGTGGATGATGAATTTTTGAGAAAGTAAAGGAAATAAAAAAAACAAAAAACCATAATAGAAATGCGAGTTTTAGAAAAATATCTCACCTTAACATGCTACCGCTAATTAGAAACACAGCATGGCCAACATTTTACTTGTGAAACATAATTAAAAAGGACGATTAGAAATATTATAATTAACTAAGTTGTTTATAGGAGATTTTGAGTAAAACAAAACTAAAAACTAGGGGTACTATTGAAATACCAAAATGTCTAAACTATTCAAAAATACATATATATTTTTTTTATTTTGAGAAATATTCTCTTTTTTTGGATTTTGGAAAATTTTTCTCTTTTTTGGAATTTTAAGATATTCATTTTTTTTTTTAATTTATGGAACTATTTACAAAAAAGGAAATTATTTACACTAAGCAAAAATGAAGGAGGAAATCCTCCCCCAAGCTTAAAACAGACATTGTCCTCAATGGCTAAAGAAGGGGATTGGAGAAGGAGAGAAAAATAAAGTGCAGAATTGAAAAGACAGAATTGAAATACAAGTACTTCCCCGGATTTATTTGCTGCGAAAATTGAGTGATGCCGCTCCCCGAATGTCTTCTTTGAACTTCGTGATGGATTCAGCAATGTTGGAGCAGGCGATCGCAGAAGCTTCAGCTTGTCGGAGCCGTCCGAGGCAAAAATTGTAAAATAAAGAAAACAGAAAAAGATAACTTGGGTTGCCTCCCAAGAGCGCCCTTTGGTTAAAGCGTCGTTGAGCTCGACGCATCAAAAAAATAATATTGTCCAAAAATATTGTTGTCCCGAAATAAAATTGTTTTTAGCAAAAAAAATAAAAAGTTCAAGATTAAAGTTCGTGAAGCAGAAACTTAATAGTGTTTGGACTGACATCATCATCACCAGAAAAATACAGTTTAAGACGCTGACCATTCACTTTGAAATTACCCTTATCAGGGTGAGAAATTAAAACAGTTCCATAAGGAAATACTTCTAAAACAGAAAACGGGCCAGACCAGCGAGACTTTAATTTGCCCGGAAATAAACGTAAACGAGAATTATATAAAAGGACTTGGTCGCCCGGCTTAAAGTTTTTAGGGTGCCTTAAGTGTTTATCGTGCAAACGCTTCGTCCGCTCTTTATAAAGTTTATTATTTTCATAAGCATAAGAGCGCCACTCGTCGAGTTCATTTAGTTGAAATTTTCGAAGGTCACCGACTGAGTGGGGATCGAAGTTTAAAAATTTTAAGGCCCAAAAGGCGCGGTGTTCTAACTCTACGGGCAGATGACACGATTTTCCATAGACTAGCCGATACGGCGTACATCCGAGGGCGGTTTTGTACGCTGTTCGGTAGGCCCATAGAGCATCGTCAAGTTTGGTTGACCAGTCTTTTCTAGAAGTTGAAACAGTCTTTTCTAATATTCTTTTTATTTCTCTATTTACTACTCCGACTTGACCGTTAGTTTGGGGGTGGTAGGCAGTGGACAGTTTATGCGTAACGCCGTATTTAGTAAGGATTTTGGAAAATTGCGCGTTACAGAAATGGGAACCCCTATCGCTAACGATTGCGCGTGGCGTACCGAATCTAGAAAATAATTTTTTTAAAAACGTGACTACAACTCGGGAGTCGTTCGTAGGAAGAGCTTGGGCCTCAGCCCATCGTGAAACATAATCAACAGCAACTAAAATATATTTGTTTCCGAAGCTAGAAGGAAGGGGGCCAACAAAATCAATTCCCCAGAGGTCGAAAATTTCGCACTCTAAGAAATAATTTTGCGGCATTTCATTTTTATTAGAAATATTGCCCGACCGTTGGCAACTATCACACCTGCTCACAAAGGCTTGCGCGTCTTTAAATAGGCTAGGCCAGTAAAAACCCGCGCAAAGCACTTTATGAGCGGTGCGAGCAGCTTGATAGTGCCCACCTGTCGGACCTTCATGCAAATGTTTTAGAATATCAATTCCTTCATCAAAAGAAACACATCTCCTTATCACTTGATCCGCACAAATTTTGAAAAGATGCGGGTCTTCCCAAAAGTAGTTCTTCAGCTCAGAAAAGAATTTCTTCTTCTGCTGAGAGGAGAACTCTTTTGGGAGCACCCGGGCCACTAGATAGTTGGCGATGTGCGCGAACCAAGGCGAAGTAGATGTATTAACTAAAAGCAGCTTCTCATCAGGAAAATAGTCATTAAAAGATTTTTCATTTAATTTTTCTATAAAGGGGTTATCTAATCTTGATAAATGGTCGGCGGCCAAGTTCTCGGCTCCTCGCTTATCACGGATCTCTAAGTCAAACTCCTGGAGGAGTAAGACCCAGCGAATCAAGCGAGGCTTGGCATCCGTTTTGGCAAGAAGGTACTTGAGGGCCGAGTGGTCCGTAAAAACAATGATTTTTGAAAGTGTAATGTAAGGGCGAAATTTATCAAACGCAAATACTACAGCCAAGAGCTCCTTCTCGGTTGTGGTGTAATTTTCTTGTGCAGATGTGAGGGTTTTACTAGCGTAATAGATGGGGTGGAAGTTCTTAGATATGCGTTGACCTAATACGGCTCCCACCGCAAAACTACTCGCATCGCACATAATCTCGAAAGGAAGGTCCCACACCGGAGCTATCATAATCGGCGCGTTAATTAACTTTTCTTTAATTAATTCAAAGGCAGAAATACATGAGTCATCAAAAATGAATGGAGCGTCTTTTTCTAAGAGATGGGTGAGGGGCTTAGTGATCTTGGAGAAGTCCTTTATAAAACGACGATAAAAACCAGCGTGGCCTAGGAAACTTCTTATAGCTTTTATGTTTGTAGGTGGCGGCAACTTCTCAATAACTTCTATCTTGGCAACGTCTACCTCAATACCTTTAGCAGAAATTTTATGACCCAAAACTAACCCTTCCCTCACCATAAAATGGCATTTTTCCCAATTTAGGGCAAGGTTAGTTTCTTCGCATCGTTCTAAGACTTTTTCGAGGTTTTCTAAACATCTATCGAAGGTATCGCCGAACACGGAGAAATCGTCCATGAATACCTCCATAATGCTTTCTACGTACTTGTCAAATATTGCGAGCATACATCGTTGAAATGTAGCCGGCGCATTGCATAATCCAAACGGCATTCTTCGGTACGCGAAGGTGCCGAAGGGACAAGTAAACGTAGTTTTCTCTTGGTCCTCGGGAGAGATGGGTATTTGAAAGTACCCCGAGAGGCCATCGAGAAAACAATAAAAGCTATGGCTGGAGAGACGTTCTAAAATTTGGTCGATAAACGGTAGAGGAAAGTGGTCCTTACGGGTGGCGTCATTTAACTTACGGTAATCTATGCACATACGCCAACCCGTCACCGTCCGTGTCGGGATTAATTCATTATTCTCATTACTAACTACGGTTATACCTCCCTTTTTTGGAACTACCTGAACGGGGCTAACCCACTTACTGTCCGATATAGGGTAGATAATTCCTGCGTCTAATAGTTTCATAACCTCGCCCTTAACTACTTCTTTCATATTCGGGTTTATACGGCGCTGAGGTTGAATAGAGTTACGCGAATTATCTTCCATTAGAATTTTATGTGTACAGAAAGATGGGCTTATGCCCTTGATATCAGAAATTTGCCAAGCAATAGCCCGGCGATGCTTACGTAGAACTAGAAGAAGTTTATCGTTCTGCGTATCCGTGAGGTAGGCCGAAACGATAACTGGTAACTTGGAGTCTTTTTCTAAGAAAGCATACATAAGGTGTTCGGGAAGTTCTTTAAGTTCTAGGGTAGGGGGTTCTTCATAAGAGGATTTTGAGATTCTTTCTTTTTCAAAAATAATATCTTCATAAACTTTTTTATAAGGAACGTAATAAGGGGTGGGGCTAGCAGCCAAGACAGCTTCTTGTAGAGATTCAGTGGGAAGAAAAGAGGAAGAATAAAAATCAGAAAACTCTTTTTCAAACTCAGAAAGACAATAAGAAGACTCATCACTTCCTTGCATTGATTCTGTTGTAAGAGAAGAGGAGCAAAAATCAGAAAATTCTTTTTCAAAGTCGGAGAGGCAGTAGGAAGAATCATCACTCACGGCGTCTATGAAAAAACATGAGTCCTCGTTCGCTAAGGTGTTCTTCATCGAAGGGGTGATCGGAAATGTGACTTCGTCGTCGCCTACTCGAAGAAAGAGCTTACCATTGCTTACGTCAATGATGGCTCGGGAGGTGGCAAGGAAGGGTCGGCCAAGGATCAGGGGAACCTCGACGTCTTCTTCGATGTCCAAAATGACAAAGTCCACCGGGAAGATGAACTTGTCGACTTTCACTAGAACGTCCTCCACTATTCCTAACGGGTACTTGACGGATCTATCGGCTAGCTGGATACTCATACGCGTGGGGTTAAGGCTACCAATCCCTAACTTTTTGAACAACGAAAAGGGCATCAGGTTTATACTTACGCCTAAGTCGGCTAACGCGTGTTTAACAAAGAGATCACCGAAGACACACGGGATAGAGAAACTACCCGGGTCACTGATTTTCTTCGGCAAACCGTTTGTTAAAACGGCGGAGCACTCGGCGTTAAGCGTGACGTGCGAAAGATTCTCTAACTTCTTCTTGTTTGTGAGGAGGTCTTTAAGATATTTGGCGTATTTCGGCATTTGCGAAATAGCCTCGTGGAAGGGAAGATTAATGTGGATTTGTTTGAAGATTTCTAAGAAGCGGGAGTACTGATCATCTTGACGTTGTCTATTAAGTTCAGAGGGGTATGGAGGAGTTGAATTATTTTTGAAGATGGGTGGTGGAGTGAGATTATTTTCTAAAGTGGGGGTGATTACTTCTTCAGCAGAGGGTGGAAGCGGAGCAGAGCTTTGATTTTTAAAAGCGGGAGCAGAGCTTTGATTTTTAAAAGCAGGAGCGGAGCTTGCCTTGGGCTCTTCACTTACCATACCGGAGACTTGCTTCCCACTCCGAAGAGTTATAGCTTTCGCTTGCTCTCTCGGGTTGGGTTCGGTATTGGAAGGAAGAGACCCTGCGGGTCGCTCAGAAATTATTTTCGCGAGCTGTCCTACCTGATTTTCTAAACTTTTTACGCTTCCGGTTAAAGTTCTTATGGTAGCGTCATTTGTGGTGATATATTTAGAAAGTAATTCCTCCAAGCTCGGAGGTTTTGGGTAATTTTGAAGAAGTGGTGGTGGTGGTGGTTGTGCAGAAAAATCATTTTGCGGAGGTGGGCGCATCGCATTCGATGGATTACTCCATGAAAAGTTCGGGTGATTTCTTAAAGCGGGGTTATAACTATTCGAAAAATTAAAACCAGGCGGATGAAAATTCGCAGCAGAAAAATTATTAAAAGCAGTTCTAGGCAAATTATTAACATAATCTAAATGTTCTGGAGTAGGGGTTGCAGATTCCCATACCTGAGGGGCGGAGGCAGCAGTCATCTCCGTGATTTTTTGCTTAGGATTTCTACTTGCAGAGCGAGCTGGGAGACATTGTCCACTTCATAGATACCTGCAGGCTTGTTCGGGCGGGACCTAGGCACATTCCACTGATAAGTGTTCATGGCCATATCCTCAAAAAGCTCAAGAGCGGCTTCCGGGGTCTTATGATTTAAAGTACCGCCAGAAGCTGCGTCTATCATTTGCTTCGTGCTTTGATTTAGCCCGTTATAAAACGTCTGAACTTGTAACCATACAGGCAGCGCGTGATGTGGGCATCGTCTTAATAATTCTTTAAATCTCTCCCAGGTTTCGTAAAGGGTTTCAGAGTCTATTTGTCCGAAGGCAGAGATATCGTTCCTAAGTTTTGCAGTTTTAGCGGGAGGAAAATACTTCGCCAAAAATTTTTCAGTTAATTCATTCCAAGTGGTTATGCTATTTTTCGGAAGTGTGTTAAGCCACTGCTTAGCTTTAGTTCTTAGAGAGAAGGGGAAGAGTCTTAGCCTGATCGCATCATTTGTGACACCATTTATCTTGAAGGTGTCGCAAATTTCAAGAAAGCTAGCTATATGTGCGTTCGGATCTTCATCTTGAAGTCCGTCAAATTGCACATATTGCTGCACCATTTGAATTATGCTAGGCTTTAGTTCAAAGTTATTATTTGCTATAGTAGGACGGACTATACTCGATTCTGTTCCCTCGAGGTTCGGTCGTGCATAGTAGGACATAGTCCTTTGCACGGCCTCATCTACGTTGGGTTCTTCCATTCTTAAAGTATTAAATGACTCGGAGTCCTCAACCGGCACTTGGATAGTAGGACCTTGAAATCGCGATCTTCTCCGAAGAGTACGCTCAATTTCGTGGTCCAAGTCCAAAATAACCGACGGACTCCCGCGGGTCATGCACTAAAAGAACAGAAAAGAAGAAGAGAAAGAGAAAAAGGATAAACTAGAAAGGAAAACTAGATTTAGAAAATTAAATTAAATTTTTTTTTTTTTTTTGAAATAGATTTTTTTTTATAGATTAACTCCCGAACTTCCCAAGGACTACCCCGTGAAGGGTTCGCAAGGTACTAGACAAGACAGTGGCGCTTAAAGCCCTTTGCCCTTTTCGAGAGAATTAGGTGGCGTAGAAAAATTGTGAGGTTGGTTTCTATTAAGAGCGGTGATTAAATTTTTTTTTTATTTTTTAAAACTTTAAAGAAAGGGGATGAGAAAGAGAAGAGATAAAATTAATAGGTTCGTGTTTTCAAAATATCAACGGAAATTGGCTCCCCGGCAACGGCGCCAAAAACTTATTGCGCGCTAGGGTTCGAAGAAAATAAACGCAACCGAACTAGCAACCCGATGAGGCAAGTATACCTATCGAATTGTAGCAAGGGGACACAAGTGTCGTATTGAAATCCGGGAACTGTTGGCTAAGCTTACTCACACGAACGCTATTATCTTATCGACGGAAAACTAGGGTTTTAGAAAATCTAAGTGCAGGGGAGAAAGTAAAGCTATTCTAGAAAAAGAAACACTGCAATTAAGAGGGCTATTAAGTAAACAACTAAGCTAGAAAGGAAACTACTGCAGTTAATTAAAGAGCACAAGACAGGTGATTACTACGAAAGGTAGAAAATATGAAATGGAAATGCACCCGATCAAGATTCACCTCGGCTAAAGACGATTAAGAAAATGCGATAAAAATCTAAACTTAATAGGATAAGGGTCCTTGACCGTGGAGGTTCCTAAAGCTTGAACACGCTTCTCTCGAAGTCGTGCCCAACTGAGTTTAGGAAGGTTCGACCGACTCTCGTCTAAATCGGAGGCCTAAAACTCGCTTTACGCGGTGAACCCCACTATTGGATTTTACTCCAATCCGGGAGATTTGGACGTCTGCCTCTCTCGAGGGGTGCGTACAACTCCCTTTACTCTTGAATGCTCACTTCATTCTTTCGGCCTCTCGGCTAGCCCAGAATGAAAGCAAAGGCGGAGAGTATATATCGAAAATATACCTCCGACCCGTGATAAATCAAGAGTAATTCAAGGCCCTAACCTAAAAAGAAAAGATTAATTAAAACATCATAACATAATCGCTCTAACCTCGGATCATCAAGATCGAGTACAAGGAGGATTAGTTAATCATAATGGAGTGGAGGGGGGGAAGATGAGTAGAAAAGCATAAGAAGAACACAAGCTAAACAAGAACAATTTTATTAATAAAAAGGGCGAGTTACACTATTGAAAATTAAAGTTACAAGTGCATGAAAATTAAACCCTATTCTAGCCCTACATTAAGCACTAAGCAAGGAGGAAATTGCAATAAAAGCTAGCACAAACTAAGATTAAACTAGGGTTAGCCAAAAAGTACAAAGAGAGGGGGAGAGAGAGAGAGAAAAAGCATGAAAAAGGATCAAGAAATAAAGGGGCAGCACCTCCCCCACTCAACCAAAGCTTGCTGAAATGGGGAGGAGGGGGGCTCAATTTATAGATTTTTTCTCGGGTTGGTCACGCCCTCCGACACGCCCTAGGGGGGGCGTGTCAGGGGGCGTGACAGGTACGGATTTGACCTCGGGCTCTGGATTCAGGCGGGAGGGATGATTGCTTCGGTACGTCGGTGGTCACGCCCTAGGTCACGCCCGTGACAGGGGGGCGTGACAGGCATGTCATGTCCAAATCATTGGTCGGAAATCCATCAGTCGCCGAAAAAGGAGGGTGTCACGCCCATGTCACGGGCGTGACATGGGGCGTGACAGTACTATTTGCGTGCTGAGGCGGAAGGGCATTTAATGCGGCGGCAGCTTTGCGGCAGAGGGCGACACGCCCCTGGTCACGCCCAGTGATACGCCCAGGGAGGGCGTGACAGGGGGGCGTGACAGCGGTTTTTGACCGTTTTCTGTCCCGTCCAGCAGGTGTCCTCGGGATCGGGTGACACGCCCTAGGTCACGCCCAGGGAGGGCGTGACATGGGGGCGTGACAGGCCATTTTGGCGATTTTTCTGAAAACCTGCAAAAAGACAGGAAAAAGTTAGTGGCAATAAAATTTACATAAAAAGGATAAAAATAAACTAATAATAGACATAATTTGTACAATATAAAATATAAAATACGATAATAGTTTAGGCTACAAAACGTATTATCACACGGCCACAAGAGTTGCATCCAACTCTCTTCATTTCCTGGACATCGTCCAGTACTTCCTGCCGCACCAAGCAACAGGTAGGAACAAGGCATCACAAGCCATAATCACGGAGCCTTCTCCGATATGCAAACAAGCATCACCAATCCAGATTACATCCAGATGGGCTTCACACAGCATGCCTAGAGCCGTACTCCAATTCCGGCCTCTAACAAGGGGGACTTCACATATCTACCCCAAGGGACACCACAACCCACCGCACACTCGCGGGGAAGGGTTTTCCCTATGCAATGCAGAAAAGAAGGACTTCACATGTCCAAGGAGGGAGATCGTTACCCTTGTCGATCTCTTCGGTGCCATCGAAAACTAGCCGGTGAGAAAGAACCGCTGCAGCCTTGCCTTCACAACGCCGGCTTCGGATCACGAATCGGACCACGGGAGCTCCGCCGGTGGCTTGCTCTCCTCTTCCTTCTTCTTCTCTTCCTCTCTCTTTCTCTCTTCCTTAAGCCAAATGAAGAATGACTTCTTCATTCTTCTCTCACGACTTAATCCAGCCAGGAAACCACCTGAGCCCTTGGATCAAAAGAGAGAAAACTGAACGGCCAAGATTTTCCCAAAAAACCAATTTTTTGGCCGACACGGCCTGTGACACGCCCGTGTCACAGGCCGTGTACCCGTTAAGCGGCACACACAGTTTGAACCGACTGAACAACACGGGCATCGACACGCCCGTGTCGAACCTGACACGCCCGTGTCATTCTTGAGACACGCCCGTGTCTCCTGCTTCATCGAGCTGCAACCAGTACACGAGTCGGAACACGGCAGCTGACACGCCCGTGTCCAGCCTGACACGCCCATGTTCACGGCCGTGTTCAAGGCCGTGTCCGGCTCTGACTTGAATAGGCCAATTTCGAAAAATAATTCGAACACGCCCTGGGACACGCCCGTGTCCCAGGCCGTGTACACCCGACACGCCCTGGGACACGCCCGTGTCCCAGGCCATGTCAAACAGCCTGCTACTCAAACTTCATGTTGAGTCTTTTTGGGGCCTTTTTGGGGTGTTACAACCCTCCCCCCCTTAACAAAATTTCGTCCCGAAATTTGCAAGGTAAGGGAACAAAAACCAGCAATGCTATAACTCTGTTATAACAAAAAGTACACGGTCTACAGTTTATACAAATAACTCAGGAAACTCAGCTCGCATGGTCTGCTCTCGCTCCCATGTTAGCTCTTCACGGCCACAATTGTCCCATCGGACCTTGACCATCCCGATCACTTTGTTCCGCAACTGTTTCTCGACTCGATCCTCGATCCGAATGGGTCTAACCCTCGTCGTTAGCCCATACTCGACCGGTACCCGATCATTCTCCACTACTTGAGCTGGATCCTTTACCGCCTTACGATGGACTGAGATGTAAAATACATCATGTAATCCACCCAAGTCCGCTGAAAGTGCTAGTCGATAAGCAGCTTCCCCAACTCGCTCCACCACCTCAAACGGACCAAGATACCTCGGACTTAGCTTTTTCAAACGCCGAATCCTGGACACACCTTTGAAGGGTTTGATCTTCAAATATACCCAATCACCCACCGCAAATTCCACGTTCCGATGCTTGGCATTGTAGTACTTTGCTTGACGATCTTGGGCTATCAATAGCCTCTCCCGAATAGAGCGTATGAGCGAAGTAGCTTCTTCGACTTCCTTTTTCCCATTCAGCTTAGATTCGCCTGCTTCTGCCCAAGCTAACGGTGTACGGCATTTACGCCCATACAACGCCTCAAATGGTGCCATACCAATACTCGCTTGGTAGCTATTATTATAGGCAAATTCGACGAGAAATATATAATCTTCCCATCTCTTACCAAAGTCTAGGGCGCACATGCGGAGCATGTACTCCATCGTCCTGTTAGTTCGTTCAGTCTGGCCATCCGTTTGGGGATGAAAGGCCGTACTAAACGCTAACTTTGTACCCAACATTTGATGAACGAGCCGCCAATCATTCGATGTGAACCGCCCATCACGATCACTAACGATGCTCCGAGGAACACCGTGCAGTCGAACAACCTGCTCCACATAAAGCTTGGCCAAGGTTTCCACTGAATCGTCTCTTCTGTTTGGAAGGAAGTGCGCCACTTTCGTCAACCGGTCCACAATCACCCAGATTGAATCATGACCGCGTTGAGATCTCGGCAACCCGTGCACGAAATCCATCGAAATATCATCGAACTTCCACTCCGGAATAGGTAACGACTTCAGGAAACCGCCAGGCTTCTGGCATTCTGCTTTCACCAACGCACAGGTAGTGCATTCAACCACATAACGTGCGACATCTTTCTTTAGTCCGGGCCACCAGAACAGCTTTTTCATATCCCTGTACATCTTTGTGCTCCCTGGGTGAACTGAGTACTTTGCAAAGTGAGCTTCGTACATCAACTCTTCCCTCAATTTACCCACACTTGGGACGCACACTCGACCATTTCTCCGTAACAACCCGTTATCCCAAGAGAATTGATCATCCGGCCCATCTTTAGAATAGCGCTGGAGACTTTCATCAAGCTCCGTTGCTCGCCAAACTCTGTCCGTAAGGTCATATTGCACCTCCGTCCAGTTCAAACATGCATCGGTTGACGAACCCTTGTCAACGCAAGATATCTCCAATGCTTCCAATTCCTGGATCAAATGCTGATCATGCCTCTGCAACCAGCTTGCCCGTACCGGAGTCTTTCGACTCAAAGCATCAGCGACCACATTTCCCTTCCCGGGGGTATAGTGAATTTCGAAGGTGTAGTCCCCGAGGAACTCCATTCATCTTCGTTGTCGCATATTCAGATCCTTCTGATCCAACAAATACTTTAGGCTCTTGTGATCCGTATAGATATCCACTTTCACGCCATATAGATAGTGCCGCCACAACTTGAGCGCAAAGATTACCGCCGCCAACTCCAAATCATGGACGGGGTAGTTCCGCTCATGCACTTTCAACTGACGCGAGCCATAAGCAATCACTTTACCAAACTGCAGAAGAACGCAGCCTAAGCCGCTCCCTGATGCATCACTATAGATCTCATACCCATCGGTACCACATGGCGATGTCAACACAGGCGCCGTGGTCAAACGACTCTTCAAGTCTTCAAAAGCTCGTGCGCACTCCGGCGTCCAAATGAACTTTTGATCTTTTCTCGTCAGCGTGGTGAGAGGTAAAGCAATCCGTGAGAAGTTTTCCACAAAACGTCTATAGTAGCCCGCAAGTCCAAGGAAGCTCCTGACCTCGGCCACTGAAGACATCACTGGCCAATCTCGGATGGCACTTATCTTCAACGGATCCACCGCGATACCCTCTCCGCTTACCACATGGCCTAAAAAGGCTACTGAAGAGAGCCAGAACTCACACTTTGAGAACTTGGCAAAAAGCTTATTCCTCCGCAGGGTATGCAAAACCAACCGCAAATGGTTTGCGTGATCCTCTTCCGACTGAGAGTATACTAAGATGTCATCGATAAACACAATAACAAACAAATCCAAATACTCTCGGAACGTTCGATGCATTAGGTCCATAAATACCGAAGGCGCGTTACATAGGCCAAACGGCATTACCGTGAACTCATAATGACCGTAGCGTGTTCCAAACGCCGTCTTGGGAATGTCACCTTCCCGAATCCTTAGCTGATAATATCCCGATTTCAAATCCAACTTGGAATAGACCGTTGATCCCGCCAGCTGATCAAAGAGGTCATCAATCCTCGGAATCGGATATTTGTTTTTTTCCGTCAGCTTATTCAACTCGCGGTAGTCAATACACAACCGTAAGCTACCGTCTTTCTTTTTCACAAAGAGAACAGGCGCGCTCCAAGGTGACATACTTGGGCGTATATATCCCTGCTCCAACAACTCTTGCAATTGGACTTTTAACTCAGCCATCTCTTTTGGCGCGACGCGATATGGAGAGCGGGCCACATGTTTCGCACCTGGCACCAACTCAATAGAGAAGTCAATCTCCCGCTGGGGTGGTAACCCAGGAAGATCTTTAGGAAACACATCGGCAAACTCTGACACAACTGGCACTTCACCGACACTGGCCTTTGGCTCAACAGCCTGAATTAGCGTAAAGAATAACTCCGCGCCCTTCCGAACAGCATTGACGACTTGGAGTGCAGACAACAACGTTCCGCCAACTCCTCGCATACCAGCGAACTTCGTCACAAGCCCGGTATTCTGGCCCAGAGTAATCTCCTTGGAGTTGCAATCAATAAAGGCACGCTGCTCCGAGAGCCAGTCCATACCAAAGATCACATCAAACTCCGATAATGGTAGCACAGCTGCACTCAAACCGAAATCCCGACCTCCTATTTGCACATCCACATCGCAAGCCCTATCCGCAAGCATTACACAGCCATTCGGCAATAGCACCCTTGTACTATCCACCGTCACATGACTTGGTACCCCAATGCGAGATACGAAATCCTCAGACAGAAAAGAATGCGAAGCACCCGTATCAAACAGGGCTCTCGCTAAGTTATTCCGAATCAGGACAAAGCCTGCAGCACATACACATCATGCACAAGCTAAACATAACCAAAACCAAAAGCACAGCAAGTAAACTAAATCAACTCGTACCTGTGACGACGTCACTTTGCTTAATCGCTTCCTGTTGGCCAAGTTGATAGATTCGGGGCTGCGCCTGGGAAGCAGAGGAATCCACCACCGCTTTGCTCTTCTCAGCATACGACGCACCCGTCTTCTTGTCCCCTTTGGGCTGCACAACCCGACAGTCACGAGCAATATGCCCCACCCGGCCACAGTTATAGCATGTACGAGCATCCGGCCTTGATGTCGCTCCCGACACAACGGTCGTAGTCACTTGCCCAGATGGCTTGGACCTCTTGCCCCCTTTCTTCTGGTAAAACGACTTGCTCGGGCGAGGTGCTTGAAACTCTGGCATTGACGCAACCAAGCCCTTGTTCCCTTGCACTCGCCTCATGTCCTTCTCCAACGCGCACGCAGTATCAACCAACGCCTGAAACCCTTGGCTCACAGAACTCGAAAGCAGGAATCGCAACTCATCCCGCAATCCTTCATAGAACCGATTCGTTTTCCTTTGGTCATCTGCGAAGATTGTTCCCGCATAACGTCCCAACCTGGTAAACTCGTGCAAGTAGACATCCACACTATCTTCCCCTTGCTTTAACCGTTGGAACTCATTTTCCATAGCAATGCGTTGCGCCGCTGGGACATGTTTTGCCAGAAATATTCGAGAGAACTCCTCAATCGACACTTGTGTTAATTGCCTGCCCGCCAAATGGTGTAGCTCAACCTCGTCCCACCACAACCGCGCCTCCCCTTCAAGCATGAAGGTGGCTAAGGTGACCTTTAGAGTTTCCTCTGCCCTGATCGCTGTCATTATCCGCTTGACACGCGATAACCAATCTTCCGCCTGCGTTGGGGATCCCATTCCCGCAAACGTAGGAGGACTGAAGCTCATGAATTGCTTCAACTGTCGGTCAGCTGCTCGTGGATCTACAGCCTCAACCGGCTCGGGTCTTACATCAACACGAACTGGCACTACCGCCGGCTGCGCTTGCCCGGTCGGCTGAATCATGGCAAATAGCGCCTCGGCCACTAAGCGAACAGTTTCTGCAGATGGAGGGGGGGTTGGCACCTCAGCTGGTGCCGCACTCTCATCAGAGCGCTGGGGCTCAGACTGCCCAGCACCACTACGTGTCACCTATAGGTGGACAAGACACACATTAGCGAACGTATGCAAGCAAAACAACACAAAAAGGAACGCCAGATTCCTCAAACAAGATTTTGTACATTCCTTAATGGACATTCCAGAGTTCATTAGCGTTACAGCAGGTCGTACAAACACGTGCTCGCCACCCCACAAAAGAATTCGACCACGAATTCGAAAGAGGAAGACCGAGAAAAGCTGATACCAAAATGTAACGACCCCATCCGTTAGATGACGTATAGTAGAAGGTCCGGCCGGGGCCCCACACTATATGCCACAAACAGACGGTGAGGTCACAGGATAATACCAAACCATACGAATCCTAACTCAGAGCATTCTAGCGGAAGCTTTAAGTTACAACTTTGAACTCTCAACCGGAATGTCCAATATATAAAACCACCTTTATATATATACTATGGAATGTACACAAATACAAGAGTTTGGCCTTAAGGCCTTACAGTTCCTCTTTACATACAACATGTTTTACAAACCTCGGCGCGCAGGCCGGCCATACATGAGTATAAAAGAAAACAAAACAAAGCCATTCGCTTAGCCTTCAAGGGCTAGCCGCAGCAGCAGCAGCAACAGCAGTAGGGCTTCAGCCCATCATTTACCACTTGGCTCTCCAGCACCTACACGGGAACAATCCACCCAACCGGTGGCAAACAATGCAACGGTCAGCATTCAGCTGACCCAATTATAACAATCCTACCCCTTTCTCGGGGCATGAGCATTATTTCCCTGCATGCATGGCATCATCAAATAGCAACTATATGCGCGCAGGCACATTCAAGCCATCACAACTATCGGCCACACGGCCCGACAGTCCGTGCACTCAGGGCACATTCTTGGTGTACCGGAATACCAGGGTCAACCCCACCGTCTACACGGTATTTGAGCATTTTAGTCTTTCCGGCGCGCGGGCCTAAGACTCTCATTAGGCGCTCCAACAAAACCTATAACCAGGCTTCCAAGTCGGACGGACCTAACGCAGGTACGGATCAGCCACCCCCCGTTGCTCAAGTCGCCGTGCCACCTCGAATACGGAAGTATCCATGGCTATTTATAGGCGCGGGTCGGTTTCACCTTTCCTGTTCGGCAATCTGCCTTTTCATCAAGTTGTAGCCCAACGGCTCAACTACTCACAAAGTGGCAACACACGGCCACAAGAGTTGCATCCAACCCTCTTCATTTCCTGGACATCGTCCAGTACTTCCTGCCGCACCAAGCAACAGGTAGGAACAAGGCATCACAAGCCATAATCACGGAGCCTTCTCCGATATGCAAACAAGCATCACCAATCCAGATTACATCCAGATGGGCTTCACACAGCATGCCTAGAGCCGTACTCCAATTCCGGCCTCTAACAAGGGGGACTTCACATATCTACCCCAAGGGACACCACAACCCACCGCACACTCGCGGGGAAGGGTTTTCCCTATGCAATGCAGAAAAGAAGGACTTCACATGTCCAAGGAGGGAGATCGTTACCCTTGTCGATCTCTTCGGTGCCATCGAAAACTAGCCGGTGAGAAAGAACCGCTGCAGCCTTGCCTTCACAACGCCGGCTTCGGATCACGAATCGGACCACGGGAGCTCCGCCGGTGGCTTGCTCTCCTCTTCCTTCTTCTTCTCTTCCTCTCTCTTTCTCTCTTCCTTAAGCCAAATGAAGAATGACTTCTTCATTCTTCTCTCACGACTTAATCTAGCCAGGAAACCACCTGAGCCCTTGGATCAAAAGAGAGAAAACTGAACGGCCAAGATTTTCCCAAAAAACCAATTTTTTGGCCGACACGGCCTGTGACACGCCCGTGTCACAGGACGTGTACCCATTAAGCGGCACACACAGTTTGAACCGACTGAACAACACGGGCATCGACACGCCCGTGTCGAACCTGACATGCCCGTGTCATTCTTGAGACACGCCCGTGTCTCCTACTTCATCGAGCTGCAACCAGTACACGGGTCGGAACACGGCAGCTGACACGCCCGTGTCCAGCCTAACACGCCCGTGTCCAGCCTGACACGCCCGTGTTCACCCTGACACGCCCGTGTTCACGGCCGTGTTCAAGGCCGTGTCCGGCTCTGACTTGAATAGGCCAATTTCGAAAAATAATTCGAACACGCCCTGGGACACGCCCGTGTCCCAGGCCGTGTACACCCGACACGCCCTGGGACACGCCCGTGTCCCAGGCCGTGTCAAACAGCCTGCTACTCAAACTTCATGTTGAGTCTTTTTGGGGCCTTTTTGGGGTGTTACACATTATGCAGCGGAAGATAAGAGCTCTCGGTTTTCTTTTGACAATGGACTTTGGAGAAAAGACGATCGAGTATGTGTTCCTTGTCAGAGAAATCTTCGTGAAGAAATCATGTACGAAGCCCATTTTTCAAGGTATTTGATTCATCCTGGAAGTTCAAAAATGTATAAGGATCTGAAAAAGAACTTCTGGTGGCCGGGTATGAAGAAAGATATAGCACGTTATGTTGCTAAGTGCCATACATGTGCTCTGGTGAAAGCGAAATGCCAAAGGGCAAGAGGATTCCTGAAGTCATTACCGGTCCCAGTGTGGAAATTTGATGATATTTCCATGGACCTCCTGCATGGATTGCCGAGATCTCAGCGGGGTAATGATGCGGTTTGGGTGATTGTGGATCGGTTAACAAAAATAGCTCATTTTATTCCAAATCGAAGAGATGATCCAGTCGACAAATTGGCTAAAATGTAAGTAGATTCGATCGTATGATTGCACGGGATTCCCCGTAGCATTGTTAGCGATCGAGATGGACGCTTCACATCAGGAGATTGGAGGCTAATTCATCAGCTGTTGGGCATAAAGTTGCATTTCAGTACGGCCTTTCATCCCCAGACGGAAGGTCAAACTGAAATAACCAACAGGATGTTGGAAGATATGCTCCGGATGTGTACGCTAGATTTTGGAAGTCGCTGGGAAGATCATTTGTTCATGATTGAATTTGCTTATAACAACAGTTACCAGGCCAACATTCAGATGGCCCCTTTCGAAGCTTTGTACGGCAGGAAGTGCCGCACACCATTATCTTGGGCGGAGACGAGTGAAACGAAGCTTTGCCAGCGACAAGATGTGACTGATATGCATGAAACGGTACGTACAATTCGTGAAAGGTTGTTAATTGCTCAAGATAGGCAGGCCAAATATTATAATGCCAAGCACCGGGATGTAAAGTTTGCGGTAGGTGATTGGGCATATTTAAAAATCAAGCCTTTTAAAGGTGTGTCCAGGATACGGCGTCTGAAAAAGTTGAGCCCGTGGTATCTAGGACCTTTTGAGGTGATTGAATGCATCGGTGAGGCAGCCTATCGGTTACTGTTACCGCCTGAGTTAAGTAGATTACATGATGTGTTTCATGTATCGGTGCTACGGAGAGCAATAAAAGAGCCGTTGCAAGTGATAGTTGCAGATCGGGTATCAGTCGATAGTTGGCTAACGACAAAGGTTAGGCCCATTCGGATTGAAGATGTCGCCGAGAAGCAATTGAGGAACAAAACAATCGGGATGGTCAAAGTCCGGTGGGATAATTGTGGCCGAGAAGAGCTTACTTGGGAGCGTGAGCAAACCATGCAGACAGAATTTCCCTAGTTATTTTTGTAAGTGGTTGTGTTTTAGACCGTGTAATAATCAATAAATATGGATTTTATTGAGTTTTTCAGTCATTCAAATTTCGGGACGAAATTTTCTGCAAGGAGTGGAGGATTGTAATACCCCAAAACCCAATTTTGGTTTTCAGGCCAAGTGACACGGCCTGGGACACGGGCGTGTCCCAGGGCGTGTCAAGCAAATACTCGAGCTGGTCTCGAGTAAGTTTCAAAGTTGGGTTTCGGGTGTTTTTGGAGTGACACGGCCTGAGACACGGGCATGTCCCAGGGCGTGTCATCCTCGGGTTGCTGCAGGTCGCGCGTTCGACGATCGTTGAGCATTATGATCGACGATCGACGAGAAGAGGCGACACGGCCTGTGACACGGGCGTGTCATAGTGCGTGTCCTTCTCGACGATCGGCGAGATCATGTCGACGATCGACGAGAATAATCTCGGCGATCGACGAGATTCGTCGAGAGAGGCGACACAGCCAGAGATACGGGCGTGTCTCAGGCCATGTCAGGTGGTCACGGGCATGTTCAACCCGTGTGGTGAAGCGGTTCTTTGACGCTTCAGGGCCGCTTAAGGGACACGGCCTGTGACACGGGCGTATCACAGGGCGTGTTAGGGCCGAAAAAGTTATTTTCTACAGATCTCGGCCATTTGTTTCCCTCTTTCCAGATCTGGTGGTCTTCAGTTTTCCCAGCCCCTATAAGACCCCGAACCAGCAAACTTATCCTCACTTTATCTTCATAAGTGAGAGAAGGAAGGAGGAAGAAGGAAGGAGGAAGAAGAAGGAGGAAGGAGAGGGAGATCCAGCTAGTCCAAGCTCGGATTCGTGATCGGAGGCCATATTCGGGAAGGCAGAGCTCCAAGCAGTGCTTGCCATGGCTCCAAAACATCCTCCAAGGGTAACGACTTCCTCCTTGGATATGTGAAATCCTTCCTTTGTGCATATGCATGAATCCTCTACAAAGGTAGAGTTGAATTCTCTTGGGATGTTGAACTCCATCCCTTGATTCTTGTTGGAGTAGTCCCGGAAACGAGAAGTACAAGTAGGCATGCTATGTGAAGCCCATCTGGTTAGGTTAGTCCGGATTGGTGATGATTGTATGCATTTCAGAGAAAGACTCTGTATTCTTGTGATGCGTGTGATGTTTTTGGTGGACACCTGCAGCTTGGTGCAGCAGGATGTTATGTGGATGGGTTGATGCTGTGTGATCTCTGCCCATGTAGCTGTGAGTGCTACTTTTGGGGGTTGATGTAGTGTGATCTCAACCCTTGTAGTTGTGATGCTACTTGTTGAGCCGGTGGGGCTACAACTGTGGAAAAGCCTGTGTGGCGAACGGGCAAGGTGAAGCTATACCTGTGTTAGTCCTGATCGACGTCTGACGTATGTGAGCTACGGGCAAGGCTGATCTGTACCCGTATTCTGGTTGTCTAACCGTGGGGTGCTTAAGGCCCTGTTAGGATCACAGAATGAGAATCGCTCCGGCTATTTGAGCCATGGAGGATTGGAATGCTCACAAATTGCCGTCATGTCTGGGACCTCTAAACGGTGGTGAGACCCTGGTTTTCCGGTACACCGATAATGTGCCCTGAGAGCACGGAACGTCGGGCCGTCGTGCCGACATTTGTGATGGATGATGACTTGTACGGGCGTATAAGTGTGATGTGCTAAAGCATACCCTTTTGATTGTATATAAGTGCTATGCAGGGAAGGAATTCCGCTGTACCGTGCCAGGGACAGGGTCGTTATAAATGGTCAGCCAAATGCTGACCGTTTCTTTGTTTGCCACTACTTGGTGGATCTTTTGCGTGCAGGTCAAGAAGGGCCAAGCAGGTATGAGGGTGGAAGACCCTAAGCTGCTGCTGTTGAGTGCTAGCCCTCGAAGGCTATTTTTGTACCTTGTGTAAGAACTCATGTGTGGCTGGCCTGCGTGCCGATGTATGGAAGATACCTTCTTGTATAAAGAGTAACACTTGTAATAGGCCATAAGGCCGTACTTGTGGTTTTATATTATGGCATGTTTGGTTTAGCTGTGGACTTCTGTGTTGATGTTTGAGTTCATTCTTGCAACCCTTTAATCTTCCGCTAGAATGCTCTGTGATAGGATGCGTATTTGGTATTACATCGTAACGTCTCCTCCTGTTTGTAAGACATGGTGTGGGGCCCCGGCCGGACCTTCTACTATGTTGCACGTAACGGGTAGGGGTGTTACACAGACTCAGCTCGACGATCTTGGACCCTAGCTGGACTAACTCTGTTCTCAGGGCTCAGCTCAACGATCTTAGATTCAGCTCGACGAACTTGATGCACAGAAAAAGAAAGTTATCAAGCAGCATTCAGAGGTCGACGATCTTGGATCTCATTTTGACGAACAGTTATTCTCAGCTCGACGAACTGGGAACTCAGGTCGACAAATCCAGTCTTGGAAATTTCCCTCTTTTGTCCTTATTACGTGGATATAATTCCTGAGTAATTAGTGCTCTAATATTTTCTGAATATTACTGTTAGACAAGAGCATTAATTATGGTCTTCATTAGAATTGTTGCCTGCCATTTTTATAAGGGATAGTTGGGGAAACAAATCAATGCAAAAAAATATTCCAAGAATGTCAGCATTAATTGCAGAAGGATTTAAAAATTCAAATGGACTTCCTTAAGGGAAATACATAAACAGATATAGATTTTCCCTTCAAAATAATACAAGAGATACAATACAGACAATAATCAACAGACATACAGAATTCTTGAGATTTGAAAATCGATCAGTCAAGAATCAACAGCAGCTAGACAAGAAGAAGAACAATTATGAAGAAGAAGAACAACCATCTAAATCAAGTGTCTTCTTCTGTCATACTCTAAGGAACTCTCTGAAGGACAACAACACTACATCTGTCAAAAATAGTTCCTGAAGTTCTTCTTGTCAAAATTGAAAGCTTGAAGGCCTATCACCCTGCAACAAAGCTTCCATCATCCTGAACAAACAACCTCTCAGGGGGAGCTTTTGCTACCATTAAATCCACAAGTCTTCTCAATTGTTTGAATTGAGAAAGAGAAGACACAATCATTCTGTAAGACCCCTTTTTTCTTTTTAAACCCGGGGTCTTAGGCCCAGAATCGCCGCTTTGCGGTGACACCTTCACGTCCTGAAGGGTCATCACCACAAGGCGCCGATTCTGCCGGCCAATTAGATCACAGAAAGGTAGCACAAAATGAAGTAAGTAAAAGCAAGTCCACTAGATAAATCACATATATAGAAATAAAACTCCACGAAGGGAGTGTCCACAGAATAATACATCAGAGTAATAGAAATGCGAGCTTATGCCCGGTACAACATGTCCTCACTACAAATCACTCATGCGGAAGCAAAACAAAACATCTACTCAAGGTCGAGACTCACGGACCCTGCTGTATGAACTCCAGAGCTAGATTGCCCTATCTCCAAGAGCACCGGTCTCTGGGGTTGCTCCTCCATGCTGGGCTCCATGATCCCCTAAATGATATGGTTCGAAAACCGTTAGTCATAAAGACTAAGCCCTATCATCCCCTACCCCTTCCCCCATGGCTCCTAGGTACTGAGCGGAGAGGAAGAAAGGGAAGGACATGAAGGTGGAGAATGAATCAAAAGAAACAACTGGCAGCGGAACTAATCTAGTAATTCGATAATAAATATGACAGAAACAGAAAGTAGGAAAAGTAACCTTAACTTATGTGCGGAACCGCATAATCCAAGGGATCTTCTGCAAGGCTCCCATTGTATAAAGTGTCCCATACCACTTATACGTTGGGGTGTCGGTTATCAAACAACAGCATATATATATTGAATTTAACCTTAATTTATAAACTTGCCCACACAAGCTTATAGACCAAGGGGTCGTTTTGCAAGTCCTAATGTATAAGCGTCTCATTCCACTTATACTTTAGGTGTCAGGGGTTAAATGAATCGTTTATGCTATGACATGCAAGTGGGTATGATGGAACAAGCAAGTGCAACTCACACACCCGACTCTGTGCACACAGACCTTTAGTTCCCCCTTTCAGAGCCGTTACCTCCCAGGATACCTCCGTAGTGGCATACAGAAGCGGTGGGGTTGGCCTCGCCAACCTCTAAACAAGTAAAGCACTACTGGTCAGACCTATCGTACGCCTCAATGCTTGGTGCACTAAGCAGATGCCTGCGTACTCTTGCCGGCTGGTGCACCGGACTTCTGTTGGCGAAATGCTTACCACACTTGCCGAGTCAACGTATTGGCGTCGGTGCATCGACCGTCCAATACCGAAGACCCACCACCTTAATTTTCTTTACTTTTATGCACATGCAAGTTTAATCGTAATCACACAAAAACCGAGCCGAAGCTCCCCGGACCAAAACGTCCGTCTCTTAACCAATCGAGCTGAAGCTCCCGGACCATCCCGCCCGTCTCTTAACCAACCGAGCCGTAGCTCCCAACCATCTTCTGGTGCTAGCGGTGTCTGTGAAACGTGCAACCCTAATTACTAAGTTACTCTTATCAGTTTGTTATTACAGTTTACGTTAACCCAGGACTGCCCCCGGTATTCCCTGTGAAGGGCTCTCAAAGAGCACTAGGAACTATGATTGTAGCTGAAGCCCATCGTTCCCTTTCGCAAGGCACTTATTGTTATTGGTAGAATTCCCTTGCCCATTCCCTTCTCATGTTACGATGGACTAACTTAGGGTGATTTTTAACTTTCCTCTCTTCGGGAAAGACGATCTTTCGTCGGACCCTAGCACCTCTTAACTCTAGCTAACACCATTTCCCACTACTCTTCATATCATTCTATTACGATATCATCCACATCTATTCACCCAGACAAAATGACTAACTCCAACCACTATCCCAGATCATGTCCTATTGCAATTTAACCATATGCTATATGCAGACCAACCTAGACTATATGTCGAACCGGTTAGGCAATAATCCAATATTCATCCAAATGCCCTAAATTATTTACTGGAGACTTATCATGATATAACTAGCCTAAATCCAAAAAATGGTAATTTTCCTAATTTATCTGGCATTTAATTAATTTCCTCAAAAATTCCAAGGGCTACCGGTTTGAACATGAACTACCCTAAGTTCTCATGCAAGATGTCCAACAAAATTATAATAAATAGTATGTTATCTCAATATGGTAAATCCAAAGTATCATAATTTTTATATCATCAAAAGGGCACTAAAACTATTTTAGCCATAACTTCTATATTTCGTTATTTGTGAATCAAGTACAAAGAATATTCTTCCAAAAATTATAAATAAATTATAGTATGCACATAAAGCCTTAAAAATAGCATTGGACCAATTTTATAATTTTTCAGTAATAATATCATCCATAATTAATTCCCAAAGCATAGAACCCTTTTTTAACATTTGTGTAGGAAGTACTGGATTTACTCAACTAAAAATTATACAAAAATTCAAGGGTAACTATTCTGTCATAAAACATTTACTTCCAAGATATCATGAGATTTCAAAAATCAAAAAGATACAAATAATTAAAAAATCAATTAGGGCTATAATCAACTTTACAAATGAAGTGCTGGAAATAAACATCATAAAATTCCAGTAAAATTTCTATAGATTCTACCCACTCCAAAACGCACTCTACCCGAGTTTCACTGCCTTTAGATAATTTTTAGTGACTAATTGTGCTTAATTAGTATTTTACCCTAAAGCTAAGATTAGGGTTTTGAGGTATCTACCTATCTCAAAATCCTCCAAGATTCCAACCAGATGATTATATTATGTTAACGTCGACTCTACTGAATATCAAGACAATATGAGGGCATTTCCCTCCATGCCCTTCACAACCCTCAAAACCCTCCATTTAGGTTTTTAGTTTGGATCATAGGGTAAACCAACCCTAAATCACACCATTTTCTCTAAGTGGGTTATAATAATCCCTCCAAGTCAGTGGTCAAGATATCAGTCTCTGTTGAGGTGATATGACCGTTCTAACCTCTAGTGCACTTTTTACTCAAAATTGCCTCACTATTGCCTAGTTAAGAATAGGTGACTCCCTATCCAAAACTCATCCAAGTGAGTTGAAAATTTGTACAGAGCTAATTTTTATAGCCAGGGACCACTCAACAAAATTTGGGAGGGTTTGGAGGTCATTTGACCACTTAAATAAATTCCTCTAAGTTTATTAAATTAAAACAAAAACTTTAGGTAAAGTATCTCCAAAAATTCCCATTTTTGGACAGCCTCTAGATATTGCTAAGGGTAACCCCCTGCCCAAATTTCAAGTCATTTGGACAAAGTAAGAAGAGTGGGCATCCATTTTAGTTTCACCCCAACTCTAGGTACAGCCCCCATTAAAACTGGTGCTGCGGTCAAACCACTTAGCCAAACGAGTTGAAATTAATTTTAAATTAGTCTAGACTCGATGGGCTACAACTTTTGTGACTGGCCATTTTTCCTAAAACGTCCTCTACATGTCTCGTTTTGCAGCATCAATATATACTCAATTAATGTATCTTTTCATTATGTATTATATATATAATTTATATATTATAAAGTGATTTTACTGTTCATCTTCTACAGAACCCGAAGACAGAACACAAAAAACTTATATTTCCTGTAGCTCTTCTGCGATCCATTGCCGGTTGTCCGGTCACTTCCCTGGCCAGCCACCACCACCACCACCACCTCCGTCGAGGCGATGGCTATCGGTCGGCAGTGGTTTGGCCGCCGGAGGTGGCGGTTTCCGGCGTACCCGAAAAATATATTTTTCATGGTTTTCCATGAAAACTCGAGATAGGTTCGGCTCCGTTGAGCACGAACTTAATTTCTAAGATCCTAAGATCTACCCATAAGAGAAGAAGTAGAGGAGGACCTTGTTCGCGGTTTGAAGGCGAGATTAACGTCGGATTGTCATGGCGCAGTGGTGGCGTTCCCGAACTTGTCCTACAGCAAGAGCAGTTATCGTAATTCGTTTGGTCAAGAGTGTAACCTTCTCCTCTTGCTCTAAGGGCTTTTATAGATCTCCAAGTGGGGAGGGGAAAAGATGAAACATTCATGGCCATGAATGCCCTCTCTCTCTCTTAATATTATTTCGGTTATGGTGCAGGGAAGGAAACGGTGGAAGATAAGAAGAATTATCCAGGTGGAGATTTCCTATTGGGTCAAATCTTCCCCATTTGATTAAGTATTTAGAGAAAGAAACGGCTCATAAATACTCCTGCTGTAAATTCCCATAATCATAATTTATTATGACTTCGGTTACAGAAATTTCAAGCCTGGCTGACGTTTCGGCCTTGGTCACGGGCGTGACACATAGGGTCTATGTCGATGGACCTCAATTTTTGGGCTCCCTAGGGTTCTGTCACGACAGACCGACTCCTAGGGGTCTAGTCGGAAATGGGATGTTACAAATCCCAATAAACAAAACAAAAATTTTGTCCCCGAAATTGAGGTTGAGCCTACAGAGATTTCTACTGAAATAAATTAAACTTGTAACATCCCATACGATTTTTTTTCTAGTTAGTCGAAGCGAGACTACTTGTTTGATAAACGAAGATAATCTCCCCAATAAACAAAAGATTAGCCCCTACTTTTCTGCGCATGCCTAGGTTCTAAATTTCCCTTACCTAGTCCTACCGGTTCAATATAAGAAGGTAATTTATAGTATACTGAGAGGTGGTGATGTATACCTGACTGAATAACTCCGGATATTTTTGCCTCATCAGATCCTGTGGTTCCCAGGTATGCTCCTCCTGACCATGATTCCTCCATAGAACCTTGACTAAGGGGATCTTCTTACGGCGCAAGATCCGTACTCCTTTGTCATCGATCCGAACCGACTCCAAGTGAACAGATCGGTCTTAGGCTACCGGCCCTTCGGTGGTCAAAATCCACTGCTCCGGGCGTAGTAGAGCCCTTCTCAGCGAAGAAACGTGGAAGACGTCGTGTAGAGCTGCAAGCTCTGGTGGCAATTCCAGCCTGTAAGCTAGGGCCCCGATCCGCTCCAGGATCCTGTAAGGGACCATATACCTAGGGCTGAGCTTCTTTCTCCGACCGCGCACCCGTGAAACTCCATGCATGGGCCGGATCTTCAAAAACACTCGGTCCCCCACCTGAAATTCCACCTGACGATGCCGGGCGTCATAATACTTAGCTTGTCTACTCTGTGCCTCTAACATCCTATCTCTAATCATTCTCACCTGAGCCTCGGGTGTCTTTAACAAAGTCTGATCCCAATGCCTTCGGATCCTCATCCTGAACCCAAGAAAGCGGGGTCCTACATTTCCGTCCATACAAGGCTTCATAAGGAGCCATCCTGACGCTAGACTGGTAGCTGTTATTATAGGAGAACTCGACTAGTGGTAAGAGCTTCTCCCATGGTTCCCTACGGTCCAAATTGAATAGCCTCAAAATATCTTCCAGCGTCCGATTGGTGCGTTCCGTCTGCCCGTTCGTCTGAGGGTGGAAGGTTGTGCTAAAAGTCAATCGGGTGCCCAAATATGCTTGCACTGACCGCCACTCCCTGGATGTAAACCATCCATCACGGTCCGACACTATCGTCCTGGGAATGCCATGATATCAGATATACTGCTCCACGAACTTCCGTACCAGCACTCCCACCGAGTCATCCTTCCTGATTAGTATTAAGCGGGCCACCTTCGTCAACCGATCAACAATCACCCAGATCGAGTCATTCCCTGTCCAAGACCGGGGAAGCCCATGTATAAAATCCATAGCTATATCATCAAACTTCTACTCCGGCACCGGGAGTGGCTGCAATAGTCCTGCGGGGTTCCTGCACTCCGCCTTCACCAACTGACATGCCTCGCAATGGGTCACGAAGTATGTAATGTCCTTCTTCATCCCTAGCCAAAACATCATCTTCTTCAGATCTGCAGTCATCTTGGTGATCCCCGGGTGTATAAAATTTCTGCTACAATGCGCCTCCGCAATGATGTCCTCCCAAATCCGGCCTCCCACGGGTATATATACTCTGCCTCTGAAATGTAGCAAATCCATCTCTCAGGGAATAATCTCATGTCGAACCCTCCTCCAAGGCTCGGAATATCGGCTCTGCCCATGCATCTGTCCTATGTCCGTCCCGGATGCGGTCCCAAATATCATCTATGGCCACCATCAATGCCAGATACTCCCTATAAAGCTCTAGATCATCCTCGGACACTAAGGATATCTGCATATCTCTGAAGGGCCGGACTAGCTCCATGGACATAACCTGGGGCCCGGCTTCGGAAGTGGCAGCTCTCCGACTCAACGCGTTGGCCACAACATTTGCCTTCCCTGGATGGTAGTGAATCTCATAATGATAGTCTGCTAAGAACTCCACCCAGCGCCTCTGCCTGATATTCAGCTCCTTCTCCGTGTCCACGTATTTCAGGTTCTTGTGATCGGAGTAAATGTCGCAGTGGACTCCATAAAGATAATGACACCAGACCTTCAGAGCAAAAACAATCGCTCCCATCTCAAGGTCATACACCAGGTAGTTCTGCTCGTGCTTATTCAACTGGCGAGACGCATATGCAAAAAAATGGCCCTTCTGCATCAGTACAGCTCCCATACCCTGGTAAGAAGCGTCGGTGTAGACCTGAAAACCTTCTCTCCCCGAGGGGAGAGTAAGTATGGGGGCCGAGGTGAGTCGATCCTTCATCTCCTAGAAAGACGTCTGGCACTGCGGTGTCCAAACGAAAGGTGCCTCCTTCTTCGTCAAAGATGTGAGTGGGAGGGCAATTTTGGAGAACCCTCAACGAACTTCCGGTAATAACCGGCAAGTCCTAGAAAGCTTCGTACATCGGTGGCTGACTTAAACTGCGGCCAATCTCGAACTGCCTGAATCTTTGCCGGATCCACTGCCAACCCGGCTCCGCTGATAATATGGCCTAGAAAGCCCACCTCCTTCAACCAGAACTGATATTTGCTGAACTATGCATATAAGTGATTCTCCCACAGTCTCAGTAGGGTCAGTGCTAGATGGCGAGTGTGCTCCTCCTCCGTTCTCGAGTAGATGAGGATGTCATCGATAAACACAATGACAAACACATCTAGGTACTCCTTGAAAACCTGGTTCATGAGGGTCATGAACGCCGAAGGTTCATTCGTGAGCCCGAAGGGCATCACCGTAAACTCAAACAATCCATATCTGCTACTAAAAGTAGTCTTCTGAATATCCTCCTCTCGAACCCGAAGCTGGTAGTAGCCTGTCCTCAAATCCAATTTTGAAAAGAAGTGCGCCCCTTCCAGCTGGTCGAACAGCTCGTCTATCCGTGGGAGCGGATAGGTATTCCGGACTGTCAGCCCATTTAGTGCTCGATAATTGATGCACAGGCGAAGTGTCCCATCCTTCTTCTTCACGAATAGGACTGGGGCTCCCCATGGCGAGGAACTCGGTCTAACACATCCCGCCTCCACCTACTCCTGCAACTGAGTCCGAAACTCCACCAACTCCTTCGGGGCCATCCGATAAGGGGCCCTAGATGTCGGCTTGGCCCCCGGCACAAGCTATATCTGAAAGTCCTGCTCTCGGTGCGGAGGTAGTCCTGGTAGTTTCTCTAGAAAGATGTCAGCGAAATATCGCACCACCGAGAAGTCTGTCACAGACTCCTTGACTTCTGCCATCTCAAATAGGATCAGATAGACCTCCTCTCCCTGCAGATGGGCCTTAATGTCCTGTACCGAAGATAATAATATTCGAGAGACAGGGCTTATACCTTTGATTACAATGAAAGAGTCCCCGTATCTCACGGTGTTCCTCTTCGCTTGGCAATTAATCTGGGCATGGTTCTAGTGTAGCAATACCATGCCCAGGATCAAGTCGTAGTCTGTCAGCTTCAAAATAGTCGCTGGAGCCTCGAACGCCTTTCCACCAATTTCTGCCTCCATATTGCAGTGGTCCGTGGTAAGGAGCTTAGATCCATCCTGTAGTCGCACCCTCATCTTCGAGCCCTTGAATCGCTCCACGCCTTCTAGTCCTACGAACGTCTCTGACACAAAGGAGTGGGCAGCTCCAGTATCGAACAGCATGTGGGCAGGCATGCCACTGATGAAGACTATACCAGGGGTGATTTGATGTCTTAGAGTTCTATAATGAGTTTTCTTTCCTTGCTAGTCAATCTAGTGCGGTTCTAAGTTTTTAACAACTAAAAGGGAAATTCTATGAAAATAAAGAAGCATTGCAGCGTACCTGCTATGACCTGCTCTGGATTCTGAGGCTGCGCAAGGTCCAAAGCATATACCTGTTCCCTTTCCTGTCTACGATCTCCCCCCTGGTATCCACGACCGTGGCCACATCCCCGGCCTCCGTAATGCTGAGCAGGTGGGCCACCCTATGGTGCTGGAGATGGTGCCCCCCTCATGGGGCAGTTCCTCTGGATGTGCCCAATTTGATGACAAAGGAAGCACTCTGGTAGGGGATACGCCATTCCCCCAGGTCTCGGCATCTCCTACATTCGAAGAGGTTGAGGGGCCAATATCACCTGCTCCCTCGGCTCCTGCCTCACCTCCTAACGAGGCTGGTCCACTGTCCTTCTCCCCTCTGGTATAGCACCTCGCCCCTGGTCATTTCTGACTCTCCGTCCCTGATCCTATGCTGACCGTTTTTGGCCCCGAGTGGTGTGCCAATCAACCTCAATCCTCTTCGCCATCTCCAAAATCCGAGAGATAGGCCCATTAGATACAAACAACAAAGCCTCCCTCATGTCCTCCCGCAGGCCCTTATAGAACCTCTTGATGTACCCTGCTTCGTCCAGCTAGTAAGAATCTGCATATCGAGCCAGATGGTCGAACTCCCGATGGTACTCCACCGCCATCTGGGTGCCCTGCTTCAGCTGTAAGAACCGCTCCTCCAACTCATCCCTGGCCGACTGCAGAACGAAATGTTCTAGCAGTGCGGCCCTGAACTCTTCCTAACCTCCGCAACCTTCCTATCGGCAAACGTCGTGTCCAGTAGCGTCTTCCACCACCTCTTGGCATGGGACTCCAGGCAAGAGACAACAAGAACCACCCTCTCCTCCCAGGGACACCGTATCCCGGTCAGCATCTCGTACATAATATCCAGCCACTCTTCCATCCGAACTGCCGAATCTGTCCCCAAGTAGGACGGGGGAGAAAGTCCTCGGAAGATGCTCAACTAGTTGGCCCCCGGATTTGGCTTTGGGACCGGAACCTGCTGGGCCCTGAAAGCCTCCAAAATGGCAGTCAGAGTGTGTCCCATATCTGACTGAAGGAAAGGAGTGGGGACCGGTGGAGGTGGTGTAACGTCCTGAGCCTGTTGAACTCCACCTTGTGGCGTAGGCTGTGCTGGAGGCTGCGTAACAAAAACCCATACTTAAGAAAACGATCAATTTTTTACTAAAAGTGGACAATTTATATGTGATCCCCATATGGGCACAACACTGCTTCCGCTGCTTAGTTTGTCCCCAAACTAAACTCGAGCGGGGGTGACCCAGGGTTAGTGGACTACTACCTTTTTCAGATCGATGTTGCCCCTCTGATACCACTTGTAAGACCCCCTTTTTTTCCCTTTTTAAACCCGGGGTCTTAGGCCCAGAATCGCTGCTTTGCGGTGACACCTTCACGTCCTGAAGGGTCATCACCACAAGGCACCGATTCTGCCGACCAATTAGATCACAGAAAGGTAGCACAAAATGAAGTAAGTAAAAGCAAGTCCACTAGATAAATCATATATAAAGAAATAAAACTCCACGAAGGGAGTGTCCACAGAATAATACATCAGAGTAATAGAAATGCGGGCTTATGCCCGGTACAACATGTCCTCACTACAAATCACTCATGCAGAAGCAAAACAAAACATCTACTCAAGGTCGAGACTCACGGTCCCGGCTATATGAACTCCAGAGCTAGACTGCCCTATCTCCAAGCGTATCGGTCTCTGGGGCTGCTCCTCTTTGCTGGGCTCCACGTTCCCCTAAATTATGCGGTTCAAAAACCGTTAGTCATAAAGACTAAGCCCTATCATCCCCTACCCCTTCCCCCATGGCTCCAAGGTACCGAGCGGAGAGGAAGAAAGGGAAGGACATGAAGGTGGAGAATGAATCAAAAGAAACAAGTGGCAGCGGAACTAATCTAGCAATTCTATAATAAATATGACAGAAACAGAAAGTAGGAAAAGTAACCTTAACTTATGTGCGGAAGCGCATAAGCCAAGGGATCTTCTGCAAGGCTCCCATCGTATAAAGTGTCCCATACCACTTATATGTTGGGGTGTCGGTTATCAAACAACAGCATATATATATTGAATTTAACCTTAATTTATAAACTTGCCCACACAAGCTTATAGACCAATGGGTCGTTTTGCAAGTCCTAATGTATAAGCATCCAATTCCACTTATACTTTAGGTGTCAGGGGTTAAATGAATCGATTATGCTATGACATGCAAGTTGGTATGATGGAACAAGCAAGTGCAACTCACACACCCGACTCTGTGCACACAGACCTTTAGTTCCACCTTTCGGAGCCATTACCTCCCAGGATACCTCCGTAGTGGCAGACGGAAGTGGTGGGTTGGGCCTTGCCCACCTCTAAACAAGTAAAGCACTACCGGTCAGACCTATCATACGCCTCAACGCTTGGTGCACTAAGCAGACGCCTGCGTACTCTTGTCGTCTGGCGCACCGGACTTCTTTTGGCGAAATGCTAACCACACTTGCTGAGTCAGCGTATTGGCGTCGGTGCATCGACCCTCCAATACCGAAGACCCACCACCTTAATTTTCTTTACTTTTATGCACATGCAAGTTTAATCGTAATCACAAAAAAACCGAGCCGAAGCTCCCCGGACCAAAACGTTCGTCTCTTAACCAATCGAGCCGAAGCTCCCCGGACCATCCCGTCCGTCTCTTAACCAACTGAGCCGAAGCTCCCAACCATCTTCCGGTGCTAGCGGTGTCTGTGAAACGTGCAACCCTAATTACTAAGTTACTCATATAAGTTTGTTATTACAGTTTACGTTAACCCAGGACTGCCCCCGGTATTCCCTGTGAAGGGCTCTCAAAGGGCACTAGGAACTATGATGGTAGCTGAAACCCATCATTCCCTTTCGCAAGGCACTTATTGTTATTTGTAGAATTCCCTTGCCCATTCCCTTCTCATGTTACGATGGACTAACCTAGGGTGATTTTTAACCTTCCTCTCTTCGGGAAAGATGATCTTCCGTCGGACCCGAGCACCTCTTAACTCTAGCTAACACCACTTCCCACTACTCTTCATATTATTCTATTACGATATCATCCACATCTATTCACCCAGACAAAATGACTAACTCCAACCACTATCCCAGATCATGTCCTATTGCAATTTAACCATATGTTATATGCAGACCAACCTAGACTATATGTCAAACCGGTTAGGCAATGATCCAATATTCATCCAAATGCCCTAAATTATTTACTGGAGACTTATCATGATATAACTAGACTAAATCCAGAAAATAGTAATTTTCCTAATTTATCTGGCATTTAATTAATTTCCTCAAAAATTCCAAGGTCTACCGGTTTGAACATAAACTACCCAAAGTTCTCATGCAAGATGTCCAACAAAATTATAATAAATAGTATGTTATCTTAATATGGTAAATCCAAAGTATCATAATTTTTCTATCATCAAAATGACACTAAAACTATTTTAGCCATAACTTCTATATTTCGTTATTTGTGAATCAAGTACAGAGAATATTCTTCTCAAAAATTATAAATAAATTATACTATGCAGATAAAGCCTTAAAAATAGCATTGGCAAAATTTCATAATTTTTCAGTAATAATATCATTTATAATTAATTTTCAAAGCATAGAACCCCTTTTTAATATTTGTGAAGGAAGTACATGATTTACTCTACTAAAAATTATACAAAAATTCAAGGGTAACCATTCTGTCCTAACATATTTACTTCCAAGATTTCATGAGATTTCAATGATCAGAAAGATACAAATAATTAAAACATCAATTAAGACTATAATCAACTTTACAAATGAAGTGCTGGAAATAAACATCATAAAATTCCAGTAAAATTTCTATAGATTCTACCCACTCCAAAACTCACTCTACCCGAGTTTCACAGCCTTTAGATAATGTTTAGTAACGGATTGTGCTTAATTAGTATTTTACTCTAAAGCTAAGATTAGGGTTTTGAGGTATCTACCTATTTCAAATCCTCCAAGATTCCAACCAGATGATTTATATTATGTTAACGTCGACTCTACTGAATATCAAGACAATATAAGGGCATTTGCCTTCATGCCCTTCACAACCCTCAAAACCCTCCATTTAGGGTTTGAGTTTGGATCCAAGAGTAAACCAACCCTAAATCACACCATTTTATCCAAGTGGGTTATAATAACCCCTCCAAGTCAGTGGTCAAGATATCAGTCTCTGTTGAGGTGATATGACCGTTCTAACCTCTAGTGCACTTTTTACTCAAAAATGCCTCACTATTGCCTAGTTAAGAATAGGTGACTCCCTATCCAAAACTCATCCAAGTGAGTTGAAAATTTGTACAGAGCTAAGTTTTATAGCCAGGGACCACTCACCATAATTTGGGAGGGTTTGGAAGTCATTTGATTACTTAAATAAATTCCTCTAAGTTTATTAAATTAAAACAAAAACTTTAGGCAAAGTATCTCTAAAAATTCCCATTTTTGGACAGCCTCTAGATATGGCTAAGGGTAACCCCCTGCCCAAATTTCAAGTCATTTGGACAAAGGAAGAAGAGTGGTCATCCATTTTAGTTTCTGCCCAACTCTTGGTATAGCTCCCATTAAAACGGGTTCTGCAGTCAAACCGCTTACCCAAACGAGTTGAAATCAATTTTAAATTAATCTAGACTTGAAGGGCTACAACTTTCGTAACTGGCAATTTTTCCTAAAACAGCCTCTAAATGCCTCGTTTTGCAGCATCAAAATATACTCAATTAATGTATCTTTTCATTATGTATTATATACATAATTTATATATTATAAAGTGATTTTATTGTTCATCTTCTACAGAACCCGAAGACAGAACACAAAAAACTCTTATTTCTTGTAGCTCTTGCGCGATCCATCGTAGGCCGTCCGGTCACTTCCCTGGCAAGCCACCACCACCACCACCTCCGTCGAGGCGATGGCTATCAGTCGGCAGTGGTTTGGCCGCCAGAGGTGGCGGTTTCCGGCGTACCCGAAAAATATATTTTTCATGGTTTTCCATGAAAACTCGAGATAGGTTCGGCTCCATTGAGCACGAACTTCATTTCTAAGATCCTAAGATCTACCCATAAGAGAAGAAGTAGAGGAGGACCTTATTCGCGGTTTGAAGGCGAGATGAACGTCGGATTGTCATGGCGTAGTGGTGGCATTCCCAAACTTCTCCTACAGCAAGAGCAGAAATCTTAATTCATTTGGTCAAGTGTGTATCCTTCTCCTCTTTCTCTAAGGGCTTTTATAGATCTCCAAGTGTGGAGGTGAAAGGATGAAACATTCATGGCCATGAATGCCCTCTCTTTCTCTTAATATTATTTCGGTTATAGTGCAGGGAAGGAAACGGTGGAAGATGAGAAGCCTGATCCAGGTGGCAATTTCCTATTGGGTCAACTCTTCCCCATTTTATTAAGTATTTAGAGAAATAAACGGCTCATAAATTCTCCTGCTGTAAATTCCCATAATCATAATTGATTATGACTTTGGTTACAGAAATTTCAAGCCTGGCTGACGTTTCGGCCTTGGTCACGTGCGTGACACATTGGTCACGGACTTGACAGGTGTGTTGCAAATTCAGAGTTCAACGATCGTCTTCCTGAGATCGATGATCGTCGAAGGGGTCACGCCCTAGGTCACGGGCATGACCTGTCGGTCACGGGCGTTACAGCCCGTGATGCAAACTCTGCGCTCGCCGATCGTCTTCCTGAGATCGACGATCGTCGAAGGTGGGTCACGCCCTAGGTCACGGGCGTGACACGTGGGTCATGGGCGTGACGGGCGTGACGGGGCCATGATACAAATTTTGTGTGCGACGTCGTCTTACTAAGATCGACGATCGTCGAAGGGGGGTCACGCCCTAGGTCACGGGCGTGACACGTGGGTCATGGGCGTGACAGGCCTGGGTTCCAAAAATCTGCGCTCGACGATCGTCTTCCTGTGATCGACGATCGTCGAAGGGGTCACACCCTAGTCACGAGCGTGACGGGTCGGTCACGGGCGTGACCAACCCGTGACTCCAAGTCTAGGTCGATGGACCTCAATTTTTGGGCTCCCTAAGGTTCTGTCACGACAGACCGACTCCTAGGGGTCTAGCCGGAAATGGGATGTTACAAATCCCAATAAACAAAACAAAAATTTCTTCCCCGAAATTGAGGTTGAGCCTACGGGGATTTCTTCTGAAATAAATTAAACTTGTAACATCCCATACGAATTTTTTTCTATTGAGTCGAAGCGAGACTACTTGTTTGATAAACGAAGTCAATCTCCCCAATAAATAAAAGATTAGCCCCTACTTTTTTGCGCATGCCTAGGTTCTCAATTTCCCTTACCTAGTCCTACCAGTTCAATACAAGAAGGTAATTTATAGTATACTGAGAGGTGCTGATGTATACCTGACTGAACAACTCCGGGTATTTTTGCCTCATCAGGTCCTGCAGTTCCCAAGTGTGCTCCTCCTGACCATGATTCCTCCACAGAACCTTGACTAAGGGGATATTCTTACGACGCAAGATCCGTACTCCTTTGTCATCGATCCGAACCGGCTCCAAGTGAACAGATCGGTCTGAGGCTACCGGCCCTTCGGTGGTCAAAATCCGTTGCTCCGGGCGTAGTAGAGCCCTTCTCAGTGAAGAAATGTGGAAGACGTCGTGTAGAGCTGTCAGCTCTTGTGGCAATTCCAGCCTGTAAGCAAGGGCCTCGATCCGCTCCAGGATCCTGTAAGGGCCCATATACCTAGGGCTGAGCTTATTTCTCCGACCGCGCACCCGTGAAACTCAATGTATGGGCCTGATCTTAAAAAACACTCGGTCCCCCACCTGAAATTCCACCTGACGATGCCGGGCGTCATAATACTTAGCTTGTCTGCTCTGCGGCTCTAACATCTTGTCTCTGATCAGTCTAACCTGAGCCTCGGTGTATTCAACAAAGTCCGATCCCAACGCCTTCGGATCCTCGTCCTGAACACAAGAAAGCGGGGTCCTGCATTTCCGTCCATACAAGGCTTCATAAGGCACCATCCTGATGCTGGACTGGTAGCTGTTATTATAGGAGAAATCGACCAGGGGTAAGAGCTTCTCCCATGTTTCCCCGCGGTCCAAAATGCATAGCCTCAAAAGATCTTCCAGCGTCCGATTGGTGCGTTCCGTCTGCCCTTCCGTCTGAGGGTGGAAGGCTGTGCTAAAAGTCAATCGAGTGCCCAGATATGCCTGCACAGACTGCCACTCCCTTGATGTAAACCTTCCATCGCGGTCCGACACTATTATCCTGGGTACGCCATGATATCGGATATACTGCTCCATGAACTTCCGTACCAGCACTCCCACTGAGTCATCCTTCCTGATTGGTATAAAGCGGGCCACCTTTGTCAACCGATCAACAATCACCCAGATCGAGTCATTCCCTGTCTGAGACCGGGGAAGCCCATGTATAAAATCCATAGCTATATCATCAAACTTCCACTCTGGCACCGGGAGTGGCTGCAACAGTCCTGTGGGGTTCCTGCACTCCGCCTTAACCAACTGACATGCCTCGCAATGGGTCACGAAGTACGTAATGTCCTTCTTCATCCCTGGCCAAAACATCATCTTCTTCAGATCTGCCGTAATCTTGGTGATCCCCGGGTGTATAGAATGTCTGCTACAATGCGTCTCCGCCATGATGTCCTCCCGAAGCTGGCCTCCTGCGGGTATATATACTCTGCCTCTGAAATGTAGCAATCCATCTCTCAGGGAATAATCTACTGTCGAACCCTCCTCCAAGGCTCGGAATATCGGCTCTGCCCATGCATCTGTCCTCTGTCCGTCACGGATGGGGTCCCGAATATCATATATGGCCACCATCAATGCCAGATACTCCCTATATAGCTCTGGATCATCCTCGGACACTAGGGATTTCTGCATATCTCTGAAGGACCGGACTAGCTCCATGGACATAACCTAGGGCCCGTCTTCGGAAGTCGTAGCTCTCCGACTCAACGCGTCGGCCACCACGTTTGCCTTCCCTGGATGGTGGTGCATCTCATACTGATAGTCTGCTAAGAACTCCACCCAGCGCCTCTGCCTGATATTCAGCTCCTTCTGCGTATCCACATATTTCAGGTTCTTGTGATCAGAGTAGATGTCGCAGTGGACTCCATAAAGATAATGGCGCCAGACCTTCAGAGCAAAAACGACCGCTCCCATCTCAAGGTCATGCACCGGGTAGTTCTGCTCATGCTTCTTCAACTGGCGAGATGCATTTGCAATCACATGGCCCTTCTGCATCAGTACAGCTCCCATACCCTGGTAGGAAGCGTCGGTGTAGACCTGAAAACCTTCTCTCCCCGAGGGGAGAGTAAGTATGGGGGCTGAGGTGAGTCGATCCTTCAGCTCCTGGAAAGCATCCTGACACTACGGGGTCCAAACGAAAGGTGCCTCCTTCTTCGTCAAAGATGTGAGTGGGAGGGCAATTTGGGAGAACCCCTCCATGAACTTTCGGTTATAACCGGCAAGTCCTAGAAAGCTTCGTACATCGGTGGCTGACTTCAACTGCGGCCAATCTCGAACTTCCTGAATCTTTTCCGGATCCACTGCCAACCCGGCTCCATTGATAATATGGCCAAGAAAGCCCACCTCCTTCAACCAGAACTGACATTTGCTGAACTTTCCATATAAGTGATTCTCCCGCAGTCTCAGTAGGGTCAGTGCTAGATGGCGAGTGTGCTCCTCCTCCATTCTCGAGTAGATGAGGATGTAATCGATAAATACAATGTCAAACACATCTAGGTACTCCTTGAAAACCTGGTTCATGAGGGTCATAAACGCCGAAGGTGGATTCGTGAGCCCGAAGGGCATCACCGTAAACTCAAACAATCCATATCTGCTACTAAAAGACGTCTTCTGAATAACCTCCTCTTGAACCTGAAGCTGGTAGTAGCCCGACCTCAAATCAAATTTTGAAAATAAGTGCGCCCCTTCCTGCTGGTCGAACAGCTCGTCTATCCGTGGGAGCGGATAGGCATTCTGGACGGTCAGCCTCTTTAGTGCTCGATAATCGATGCACAGGCGAAGTGTCCCATCCTTCTTTTTCACGAATAAGACCGGGGCTCCCCATGGCGACGAACTCGGTCTAACAAATCCCGTCTCCACAAACTCCTGCAACTGAGTCCGAAACTCCGCCAACTCCTTCGGGGCCATCCGATAAGGGGCCTTAGATGCCGGCTTGGCCCCCGACACAAGCTGTATCTGAAAGTCCTGCTCTCGGTGCGGAGATAGTCCTGGTAGTTTCTCTGGAAAGATGTCAGTGAAATATCGCACCACCGGGATATCTGTCACAGACTCCTTGTCTTCTGCCATCTCAAATAGGATCTGATAGACCTCCTCTCCCTGCAGATGGGCCTTAACGACCTGTACTGAAGATAAGAATATTTGAGAGACAGGTATTATACCTTCGATGACAATGAAAGAGTCCCCGTATCTCATGGTGATCCTCTTCGCTTGGAAATCAATCTGGGCATGGTTCCAGTGTAGCCATACCATGCCCAGGATCAAGTCATAGTCTATCAGCTTCAAAATCATCGCTTGAGCCTGGAATGCCTTTTCACAAATTTTTGCCTCCATATTGCAATGGTCCGTGGTAAGGAGCTCAGATCCATCCGGTAGTCGCACCCTCATCTTCGAGTCCGTGAATCGCTCCATGCCTTCTAGTCCTTCTACGAACGTCTCCGACACAAAGGAGTTGGTAGCTCCAGTATCGAACAGCGTGCGGGCAGGCTTGCCACTGATGAAGACTATACCTGGGGTGATTAGATGTCTTAGAGTTCTATAATGAGTTTTCTTTTTTCTAATCTATCTAGTGCGGTTCTAAGTTTTTAACAACTGAAAGGGAAATTCTATGAAAATAAAGAAGCATTGCAGCTTACCTGCTATTACTTGCTCTGGATTCCGAGGCTGCGCAAGGTCCAAAGCATATACCTGTTCCCTTTCCTGTCTACGATCTCCCCCTGGTATCCACGACTGCGGCCGCGTCCTCGGCCTCCGTAATGCTGAGCAGGTGGGCCACCCTGTGGTGCTGGAGGTGGTGCCCCCCTCATGGGGCAGTTCCTCCGGATGTGCCCAATCTGATGACAAAGGAAGCACTTTGGTAGGGGATATGCCATTCCCCCGGGTCTCGGCATCTTCTGCATCCGAAGAGGTTAAGGGGCCAATATCACCTGCTCCCTCGGCTCCTGCCTCACCTCCTGACGAGGCTGGTCCTCTGTCCTTCTCCCCTCTGGTATAGCACCTCTCCGCTGGTCATTTCTGACTCTCTGTCCCTGATCCTCTGCTGACCATTTTAGGCCCCGAGTGGTGTGCCAATCAGCTTCAATCCTCTTTGCCATCTCCAAAATCCGGGAGATAGGCCCGTCAGATACAAACAACAAAGCCTCCCTCAAGTCCTCCTGCAGGCCCTTATAGAACCTCTTGATGTACCCTACTTCGTCCAGCTGGTAAGAATCTGCATATCGAGCCAGATGGTCGAACTCCCGATGGTACTCCACCACTGTCCTGGTTCCCTGCTTCAGCTGTAAGAACCGCTCCTCCAACTTATCCCTGGCCGACAGCGGAACGAAATGCTCCAGCACTGCAGCCCTGAACTCTTCCCAGGTAACCTCTGCAACCTCCCTATCGGCAAACACCGTGTCCAGCAGCGTCTTCCACCACCTCTTGGCATGGGACTCCAGGCAAGAGACAACCAGAGCCACCCTCTCCTCCCAGGGACACCGTATCCCGGTCAGCATCTTGTACATAATATCCAGCCACTCTTCCATCCGAACTGCCGACTCTGTCCCCAAGTAGGATGGGGGAGAAAGTCCTCGGAAGATGCTCAACCAGTTGGCGCCCGGATTTGGCTGCTGGACCGGAACCTGCTGGGCCCTGAAAGCCTCCAGAATGGCAGTCAGAGTCTGTCTCATATTTGACTGAAGGAAAGGAGTGGGGACTGGTGGAGGTGGTGCAACGTCCTGAGCCTGTTTAACTCCACCTTATGGCATAGGCTGTGTTGGAGGCTGCGTAACAAAAACCCATACTTGAGAAAACGATCAATTTTTTACTAAAAGTGGACAATTTATATGTGATCCCCATATGGGCACACCACTGCTTCCGCTGATTAGTTTGTCCCCAAACTAAACTCGAGCGGGGGTGACCCAGGGTTAGTGGACTGCTACCTTTTTCAGATTGATGTTGCCCCTCTGATACCACTTGTAATACCCCCTTTTTTTCTTTTTAAACCCGGGGTCTTAGGCTCAGAATCGCTGCTTTGCGGTGACACCTTCATGTCCTGAAGGGTCATCACCACAAGGCACCGATTCTGCCAGCCAATTAGATCATAGAAAGGTAGCACAATATCAAGTAAGTAAAAGCAAGTCCACTAGATAAATCACATATATAGAAAAAAAAACTCCACGAAGAGAGTGTCCATAAAATAATACATTAGAGTCAAAAAAACGGGCTTATGCCCGGTACAACATGTCCTCACTACAAATCACTCATGTGGAAGCAAAATAAAACATCTACTCAAGGTCGAGACTCACGGTCCCGGCTATATGAACTCCAGAGCTAGACTGCCCTATCTCCAAGCGCACCGGTCTCTGGGGCTGCTCCTCCATGCTGGTGTCCACGATCCCCTAAATGATGCGGTTCAAAAACCGTTAGTCATAAAGACTAAGCCCTATCATCCCCTAACCATTCCTCCATGGCTCCTAGGTATCGAGAGGAGAGGAAGAAAGGGAAGGACATGGAGGTGGAGAATGAATCAAAATAAACAAGAGGCAGCGGAACTAATCTAGCAATTCTATAATAAATATGACAGAAACAAAAAGTAGGAAAAGTAACCTTAACTTATATGCGGAAGCGCATAAGCCAAGGGATCTTCTGCAAGGCTCCCATCGTTTAAAGTGTCCCATACCACTTATACGTTGGGGTGTCGGTTATCAAATAGCAGCATATATATATATTGAATTAAACCTTAATTTCTAAACTTGCCCACACAAGCTTATAGACCATGGGGTCGTTTTGCATGTCATAATGTATAAGCGTCCCATTCCACTTATAATTTAGGTGTCAGGGGTTAAATGAATCGATTATGCTATGACATGCAAGTGGGTATGATGGAACAAGCAAGTGCAACTCACACACCCGACTCTGTGCACACAGACCTTTAGTTCCCCCTTTCGGAGCCGTTACCTCCTAGGATACCTCCGTAGTGGCAGATGGAAGCGGTGGGTTGGACCTCGCCCACCTTTAAACCAGTAAAGCACTACCGGTCAGACCTATCATACGCCTCAACGCTTGGTGCACTAAGCAGACGCCTGCGTACTCTTGCCGGCTGGCGCACCGGACTTCTTTTGGCGAAATGCTAACCACACTTGCCGAGTCAGCGTATTGGCATTGGTGCATCAACCCTCCAATATCGAAGACCCACCACCTTAATTTTCTTTACTTTTATGCACATGCAAGTTTAATCGTAATCACACAAAAACCGAGCCGAAGCTCCCCGGACCAAAACGTCCGTCTCTTAACCAATCGAGCCGAAGCTCCCGGGACCATCCCGTCCGTCTCTTAACCAACCGAGCCGAAGCTCCCAACCATCTTCTGGTGATAGCGGTGTCTGTGAAACGTGAAACCCTAATTACTAAGTTACTCTTATCAGTTTGTTATTACAGTTTACGTTAACCCAGGACTGCCCCCGGTATTCCCTGTGAAGGGCTCTCAAAGGGCACTAGGAACTATGATGGCAGCTGAAGCCCATCGTTCCCTTTCGCAAGGCACTTATTTTTATTGGTATAATTCCCTTGCCCATTCCCTTCTCATGTTACGATGGACTAACCTAGGGTGATTTTTAACCTTCCTCTCTTCGGGAAATACGATTTTTCGTCGGACCCGAGCACCTCTTAACTCTAGCTAACACCACTTCCCACTACTCTTCATATCATTCTATTGTGATATCATCCACATCTATTCACCCAGACAAAATGACTAACTCTAACCACTATCCCAGATCATGTCCTATTGCAATTTTACCATATGCTATATGCAGACCAACCTAGACTATATGTCGAACCGGTTAGGCAATGATCCAATATTTATCCAAATGCCCTAAATTTTTTAATGGAGACTTATCATGATATAACTTGCCTAAATCCAGAAAATGGTAATTTTCCTAATTTATCTGGCATTTAATTAATTTTCTCAAAAATTCCAAGGGCTACCGGTTTGAACATGAACTACCCTAAGTTCTCATGCAAGATGTCCAACAAAATTATAATAAATAGTATATTATCTCAATATGGTAAATCCAAAGTATCATAATTTTTCTATCATCAAAAGGGCACTAAAACTATTTTAGCCATAGCTTCTATATTTCGTTATTTGTGAATCATGTACAGAGAATATTCTTACAAAAATTATAAATAAATTATACTATGCAGATAAAGCCTTAAAAATAGCATTGGCCCAATTTCATAATTTTTCAGTAATAATATCATCCATAATTAATTTCCAAAGCATAGAACCCTTTTTTAACATTTGTGAAAGAAGTACTGGATTTACTCAACTAAAAATTATACAAAAATTCAAGGGTAACAATTCTGTTCTAAAACATTTACTTCTAAGATTTCATGAGATTTCAATGATCAAAAAGATACAAATAATTAAAACATCAATTAGGGCTATAATCAACTTTACAAATGAAGTGCTGGAAATAAACATCATAAAATTCCAGTAAAATTTCTATAGATTCTACCCACTCCAAAACTCACTCTACCCGAGTTTCACAGCCTTTAGATAATGTTTAGTAATGGATTGTGCTTAATAAGTATTTTACCCTAAAGCTAAGATTACGGTTTTGAGGTATCTACCTATCTCCAAATCCTCCAAGATTTCAACCATGTGATTTATATTATGTTAACGTCGACTCTACTGAATATCAAGACAATATGATGACATTTTCCCCCATGCCCTTCACAACCCTCAAAACCCTCCATTTAGGGTTTGAGTTTGGATCCTAGGGTAAACCAACCCTAAATCACACCATTTTCTCCAAGTGGGTTATAATAACCCCTCCAAGTCAGTGGTCAAGATATCAGTCTCTGTTGAGATGATATGACCGTTCTAACCTCTAGTGCACTTTTTACTCAAAAATGCCTCACTATTGCCTAGTTAAGAATAGGTAACTCCCTAACCAAAACTCATCCAAGTGAGTTGAAAATTTGTACAGAGCTAAGTTTTATAGCCAGGGACCACTCACCATAATTTGGGAGGGTTTGGAAGTCATTTAATTACTTAAATAAATTCCTCTAAGTTTATTAAATTAAAACAAAAACTTTAGGCAAAGTATCTCCAAAAATTCCCATTTTTTGACAGCCTCTAGATATGGCTAAGGGTAACCCCTGCCCAAATTTCAAGTCATTTGCACAAAGGAAGAAGAGTGGGAATCCATTTTAGTTTCTGCCCAACTCTAGGTACAGCCCCCATTAAAACGGGTGCTGTGGTCATACCGCTTACCCAAACGATTTGAAATAAATTTTAAATTAATATAGACTTGAAGGGCTACAACTTTCGTGACTGGCAATTTTCCCTAAAACGGCCTTTAAATGCCTCGGTTTGCAGCATCAAAATATAATCAATTAATGTATTTTTTCATTATGTATTATATACATAATTTATATATTATAAAGTGATTTTACTGTTCATCTTCTACAGAACCCGAAGACAGAACACAAAATACTCATATTTCCTGTAGCTCTTCCGCGATCCATCGCCGGCCGTCCGGTCACTTCCCTGGCCAGCCACCACCACCACCACCTCCGTCGAGGCGATGGCTATCGGTCGGCAATTGTTTGGCCGCCGGAGGTGTCGGTTTCCGGTGTACCCAAAAATATATTTTTCATGGTTTTCCATGAAAACTCGAGATAGGTTCGGCTCCATTGAGCATGAACTTCATTTCTAAGATCCTAAGATCTACCCATAAGAGAAGAAGTAGAGGAGGACCTTGTTCGCGGTTTGAAGGCGAGATGAACGTCGGATTGTCATGGCGTAGTGGTGGCGTTTTCGAACTTCTCCTGCAGCAAGAGCAGAAATCTAAATTCGTTTGGTCAAGAGTGTAACCTTTTACTCTTGCTCTAAGGGCTTTTATAGATCTCCAAGTGGGGAGGGGAAAGGATGAAACATTCATGGCCATGAATGCCCTCTCTCTCTCTTAATATTATTTCGGTTATGGTACAGGGAAGGAAACGGTGGAAGATGAGAAGACTGATACAGGTGGCGATTTCCTATTGGGTCAACTCTTCCCCATTTTATTAAGTATTTAGAGAAAGAAACGGCTCATAAATACTCCTGTTGTAAATTCCCATAATCATAATTGATTATGACTTCGGTTACAGAAATTTCAAGCCTGGCTGACGTTTCGGCCTTGGTCACGGGCGTGACACATAGGTCACGGGCGTGACAGGAGTGTTGCAAATTCAGAGTTCGGCGATCATCTTCCTGAGATCGACGATCGTCGAAGGGGTCACGCCCTAGGTCACGGGCGTGACCTGTCGGTCACGGGCGTGACAGCCCGTGATGCAAACTCTGCGCTCGCCGATCGTCTTCCTGAGATCGACGATCGTCGAAGGTTGGTTAGATAAATCCTCCCCAGAGCAAGTAGACTATCTCCAGAAAATGGTAGCAGCAAAAGTAATACATCTAGAACAAAGGGAAAAACTACCAGTGGGCGCCAACAACCTGACACAAACCCACTGGCAAATATGTATGTCTGTAAGAAAAGTACAGAAAAACTACCTCACTAACAAAGCAACAGGATCTCCAAAGTCCAAGAGACCAACAACAATACCACCGCAACCTAGCCAGCAAACCGGCTACTGCTAAAAACCTGAGGCATTCAAAAGAAGAAAGAATACCTCAGCAAGCAAAACAATGAAAATCTGCATGGAGGTGTCAACCAAGGAATGAATAAAAGAGGAAAACACACAGTAGAAAAAGTCACAACTGCCCAAGGCAAGATAATAAGAAATGCACTACGTGCAAGGAAACAGCACCAACCCTGCCCAGAAACTATATCCTGCAGGGTCTACTAGGCTACCAAGAGCCCAAAGTGCTGCAATCTACCAAGGAAGAAACTTCTAACACCCTAAGTTGTGGGAGATGGTAGTAGCAAAAACAAACAGCATGGTTCCGGGTTGGAGGCAAACTCAGTCCCTCAACCACCATTTCCAAGCAAACAAGCTCAAGGGTCTACATGTGAAAGCACAAGGGACCTTCCACCCCCTTGCCCAGCCCGTACCTGGAGCAAGATAGAAGAATAAGGGTGGCATTGGCTAAATTACACAACACCTCTCTCATGAAGAGCTTCAAACCACCACTACTAACCACGACCCACGATTCGGCCATTAGGAATGAAAAACATGGCCGACAAGGAAACTACAAAAAAATAAACAAGGAATTCACTCGGGAACGTAAATCGAGGAAAGAAAAATAGTGTTGAAGTTACTCAACACGGCTCGTCGTTGAGTGGAATCCACTCAGTGCCTAACCAGACCTTGGCGTTGAGTAAGTTAGCCTCACTCAGCGCAAGAACAGCCATGGCGTTGAGTGAGAGTCACTCACTCAACACCCTCCGCAAGAACAGCTCTGGCGTTGAGTGAGTTATCCTCACTCAATGCCAAAACAGCCATGGCGTTGAGTGAGGTCCACTCCCTCAACGCCTTCAGCAAAAGAGGCAGCGGCGTTGAGTGAGCTAACCTCACTCAATGCCAAAACAGCTATGGTGTTGAGTGAGGTCCACTCCCTCAACGCCTTCAGCCAGAACCACAAATACCAACAGTGGCGTTGAGTGAGTCTACCTCCCTCAACGCCAAAGCAGCTTTGGCGTTGAGTGAGGTCAACTCACTCTATGCCAAAGTTCACTTCTGCAGGTAAACCCTAAGCCAACGCCAACAAGAGGAGGTCGGCGGGAATGCCGACTGATTCTCGTCGAATCGGCGGGAATGTATGATGATTCTCGCCGAATCGGCGAGAATCCAGAAGGATTCTCGACGATCGGTGGGAATCAAGGATGATTCTCGCCGATCGATGGGAATCACGTCGAAATCGGCGGGAATCAAGGATGATTCTCGTCGATTTTGACTTAGACGAAAATTTTCACTCAATCACCCCACCACTCAGCCGCAAAGAACAAACCAAACCATGGATTTGAGTGTGTCCACCACACTCAACGCCAAGTCCGGGCGGCTTTTGTCTTTGAGTGTGGGCACCACACTCGACACCAAAACCCGAGAGTCTACCAAGACTGGTTCTTACCAGAGCCCTACCACAACAACCTCCCTCACTCCCTCTCTAGGCTCCACCCGCAAAAGCACCCAACTAGAACTACAAATATGGAGTCTAAATGGTTAAAATAACCATCGGGTTGAGCAAAACAGCACAAGGGGGGGGGGGGGGGTTCATAGGCGAATCTAAGCCCTAAATTCAGCAAGGTAAAAGAGAATATGCTTGGTTTCTACCCTAGGGCTAACCGGGAAACATTCCAAAATTCAAAAGAACAACAATGGCAAGGGCAAGAATACCACTTGCCTCGATTTCCGGCGAAGCTTGGTCGGCCTTCCCTCCTCTTCGTTCTGCACTAGAAGGAGCAGCACCTAACAAGCAAACCCGCACTTTAATGGCGGAAAAGCACAAGAACCGGAAATCCAAGTCTCCTAAAATTCCACGAAAATCAAACCTCTTACCGTTGAAACGTAGATCTGAGTGAGAGAAAGACAACGCCACTTTCGGAATCGAAATCCGTCCACGAACACTCCCGGAATCGCCGTCCGAAGGAGAAGCAGGTCGGCGGTTCTCCTCTGTTTTCCGCGAACATGAGAGGCGGGTTCGGTCTCGGGAGGAAGAAGAAAAGTGGCCCGCCACTTCTTAATAAAGCCTTTTTATAAGCTTTAAACGCATCGGTTCAGCAAAACCGAATCCTAACCGCCGGCTCCCTTATTAAATTAAGAGAATACTCTAATAGGCTTTACTAATGGCACACCAAAAACGACGCGAAAACCAAACTATCTCGGAATTCGACGAAATTCGCACCGTAGCTAAATATCCATGCTACGAACACAACGGCGAAGTTGAAACTAACTTTCGACGAACAGAACTCGAGTTATACCCTCCCGAAGCCAAAACACAAGCATCCCCCGAGAGTCCACACCGGGTCACCCAAAACGACTCGGCTTGCTAGGGAGATCTTGTCAACAGGCTACAAAATAGGGCACCCAGTTCTATGGAGTTAAGACCACACTCCACAAATGGCACGAGCCACGAAAACGCATCAACGTAACGCCAAACGAGAATTAAAGTAATCGCAGAAAAATCGGGGGCGTTACAGTCACTCCCCCTGAAAGAAAGTTTCGTTCCGAAACTTTACGCACAACACTTCTACTATAGAAGGAAAGTAATAATCCAAACATCACTAGAAGAAAAACAAACCAAACTAATCAGGGAAACAGTTGAGGGTGAGCCTCCCTCATAGTCGACTCTAGCTCCCAAGTCGCGCTCTCCAAATCCTGATTCTTCCAAAGAACTTTCACCATCGGAATAGACTTCTTTCGCAGCACCCGTTCCTGAATATCCAAAATACGAACCGGCACTTCAACAAAAGAGAGGTTGGGATCCAACTGGGGCATAACGTCCAAAACTTGCCCACTACAGCGCACACACTTCCGCAATTGACTAATATGGAAAACATTATGAACACCTGGGAAGTTTGCTGGCAATTCCAACCTGTAAGCTGACATGCCAATCCGTTCCAAAATCTTAAACGGGCCCACATACCTCGGGTCCAATTTCCGATTCTTACCAAACCTCTTTACACCAACCATCAAGGAAACTTTAAGAAATACAAGGTCCCCTACAGAAAACTCCAAGGCAGACCAAGGCCGATTGGCGTTCTTCTCGTACCTCTCCTGAGCTATATGAAGCTTCTCTCGAACAAGCTTCACTGCGACTTCCATTTCCTCGAGCGCATCAGGGCCCAACAATGGCCTCTCACTAGCCTCAGCCAAAAACAACGGAGTTCTGCAGCGCCTCCCATATAAGGCTTCGAACGGAGCCATCTACAAGCTCTCCTGATAACTATTGTTGTATGCAAATTCCATAAGTCGCAGCCGCTCGTCCCACGCTCCACCGTGGCTAAAACGTAGCATCGGAGCATATCCTCAACTATCTGATTCACCCGCTCCATCTGCCCATTAGTCTGTGGGTGGTACGCAGTAGAATACCTCAGATCCGTACCAAAACCCTCCTGCAGACTCTGCCAAAAACGAGAAGTAAATCGGGAGTCTCGATCAGAAATGATGCTAACCGGCACACCGTGCAGTCGGATGACATCATTCAAGTACAACTCCGCTATCTTCTTCATCGGGTAATCAATCTTATATGGCACGAAGTGAGCACACTTCGTCAGTCTATCCACTATGACCTAAACGGAATCAAATCCCCTCAGGGATCGCGGTAAACCCATGATGAAATCCATAGATATACTTTCCCACTTCCAAGTCGGGATCTCTAACGGAGTCAACTTGCCACAAGTCCTTCCATGATCGGCCTTCACCCGTTTGCAAGTGTGGCACTCCACAACAAATCGGGCTATATCTCCTTTCATGCTATACCACCAGGCAATTTACTTTAAGTCCCGATACATCTTTGTAGATCCTGGATGGTAGGCAATGCTGGATCCATGAGCCTCTCTGCAAACCATACCCCAAATGTCCCCAACCGTGGGGAAGCAAAATCTGTCACGGGTACTTCAAAGTTCCCGCATCATCGATGGAATAATCCGGCAACTCTCCTCTCTCAGTCCTGGAGTACAAGTGTAGAAGATCTGGGTCGTCCTTTTGGTGAAGTCTGGTCAAAGAAATCCAAGACGGCTCTGCCACTAACAAACTACTCTGCAAGCCACAGTATCTCACTGATATATCCATAAGGAGGAACTCCTCCACTAAACGATCAGCGGTGAGATTAAAGATCTTTCCCGTCTTTCGGCTCAAGGCGTCGACCACCACATTGGCCTTGCCTGGATGATACTGGATCTCTACATCATAATCGGCCACATACTCTAGCCACCGACGCTGGCGCAGATTTAACTCCTTCTGCGTGAACACGTACTTTAGGCTCTTATTGTCAGTGAAGAACTTGCACTAAGCCCCATAAAGTATGTGTCTCCACAGCTTCAACGCATAAATAACCGCTGCGAACTCGAGGTCATGCGTAGGATAATTCTTCTCATGAGTCTTCAGTTGCCTTGACCCATAGGCAATCACCTTACCCACCTGCATTAATACGCATCCCAGACCCACATGCGAAGCATCCACGTATACATCATAATCCATGCCCTCGGTAGGCAGGGTCAGAACGGGAGCAGTGCACAATCTCCTCTTTAACTCCAGGAAGGCTTCTTCGCACTTCTCGCTCCAAACAAAATCCACGTTCTTCTGAGTCAGCTTAGTCAAAGGTACAGCTAGGGTAGAGAAACCCTCCACAAACCTCCTGTAGTAGCCGGCCAATCCTAGAAAGCTCCTGATCTCCTTGGGCGTGCCTGACCTACTCCAATCCATCACTGCTGCGATCTTTTCCGGGTCAACCGAGATCCAATCCTCACTCACCACGTGGCCCAAAAACGAGACCTGAGGCAACCAAAATTCACACTTGCTTAACTTGACGAATAACTTATGGTTCCTCAACTCCGATAGAACCAAGCGCAGATGCTACTCATGCTCTTCAGCACTACGAGAATAATCCAACACGTCATCGATGAAGACCACCACGAACTTATCTAGGAAATCCTTGAACACCCGGTTCATCATATCCATGAACGCTGATGGAGCGTTGGTCAATCCAAATGACATCACTAAGAACTCAAAATGTCCGTGCCTCGATCTAAACGCAGTCCGTGGAATATCTGTCTCACGGATCCTAAGCTGATGATAGCCTGAACGAAGGTCAATCTTGGAGAAGACCGTGCTACTGCGCAACTGGTCAAATAAATCATCGATCCTCGGCAGAAGGTACTTGTTCTTAATTGTGACTTTGTTCAACTCCCTATAGTCGATGCAAAGCCGCATTGACCCATTTTTCTTCTTCACAAATAGAACAGGAGCACCCCAAGGCGACGAACTCTGCCTGATAAACCCTCTCGCCAACGACTCATCTAACTGGACTCGCAACTCCTCTAGCTCTCGAGGGGCCATCCAGTACGGCGCCTTAGCAATAGGACGCGTACCCGGCTCCAAATCGATCACAAACTCAACATCCCGCTCAGGAGGAAGACCAGGAAGGTCATCAAGAAAAACATCGGCGAAATCACGAACAACTTGAATCTCCTCTAAGAGCGGTACACTAACAGCGGTCCCAACCACCGAGACCAAACAAGCAAAACAGTCCGAAAGAAAAAGCTTCTGAGCACATACCGCAGAGATGACAGAAGAATCCTGGCTCTGATCTGCATACACGCTTTCGGGCTGACCGTCGTCCCTGATGAAGACCAAGCGCTTCCCTTTGTACTAAATGACTGCATCATACCTAGACAGCCAGTCCATGCCCAAAATAACATCGAAGTCCTCCAGATCAATCATCTTCAGGTCTGCCTTCGCAAGGAAGTCCCCCAACAAAACAGGGCAATCTAACATGCCCAAATCTGACAACACAGATTCACCAAGGGGGAACTTGACACGAAAGGTATCCCGAACTCGATCTAAAGTCAACCGATGTCGCTCTACAAAGGCTCTAGCCACGAACGAGTGGGTAGCGCCGGAGTCAAATAGAACCCGCACCCGACAGTTCTTCACCTTAAACTTCCATATAGGAACATATATAACTAAGGAACTACCACAACAATACTACAAACATTCTAGTAAGACAAGAACAAAACATTCAGGCTGGAAGACAACTAACCTGAGATGACCTGAGTCGAAGCTTCAGTCTCCTCGGAAGAGATCACGTTCAGCTTTACCTTTCCCTTGTCCACACGCTGGGGCGGAGGTAATGCCTGAAGAGGAACTGCATGAAGAGCAGGCTGGACCTGAGGACACCTAGACATGATGTGTCCCTTCTGCCCACACTGAAAACAGACCTTATCCTTAGACCAGCACTGGGCAGCATCATGCCCGGGTCGCTTGCAAACAGAACAGGAGACATCTCTCCTAGGAGCACCCTGAATTACATGAACCTGCTCCTTCCTCTGAGCTGCTGCCCTCTTGAAACATCTCTCGACAGGGTGGCCTGACCTGCCACAGAAACTGCACACCACTTTGCTCTTCTTCCCAGGAACCGTATCGGGTACCTGGGGTTTCTTTTCCTGCACAGACTTCCTCTTATCCTTCCTACTTTGCTGTCCTCTGCTATTCGCGGTCTCAATAGCCTCCACCTTCAGAGCAGCCTCCACTACTCCTACATAAGTCTCTGACCCATAAGCACTGGTCAGCTGCTGCACCTCACTCCTCAAACCACCAAGAAATCGCTTAACTCGATCAGCCTCAATGTTGATCAATCCCGGGGCAAAACGGCTCAGCTTGCTGAACTCTATCTCATACTCACCCACCGTGAGCTGCCTTTGCTTCAGATGGAGGAAGCCATTCATGAGACGGTCATGCTCGACCGAGGGTAAGAAATTCCTCAATAGCATCTCCTTGAACACCTCCCAAGAGCATCCAGCTACCAAGCTCTCCTTCTCTCTCAGCCACCAACTCTTATCCAACCCTTTAAGCTGATAGGCGGCTATCATCACACTTTGATCGTCTGCAATCCCTGAGTATGAGAACATCTCCTCCATGGAGATCAGCCAGTCGTCTAACACCATGAAATCTGCCTTCCCATCATAAGTGGGAGGGCTCAGCCGCTGAAACTGCGAGATGAAGGCCATCTCCGCTGGCACCACCACTGGAGGTCTTAAGGGTACAGGAGGGGGAGGAACAGCAATCCCCCTGCAGGGCCTTGCACTCCCTGAGTCTGACCTGCCACAACTGCTACCAAAGACAGAATCTGGGCTCGCACTTCCACCAACTGCCTCCTCAAGGAATCGCTACTCTGCCGCAAGCATTCGATTACCGCATCATTATGCGCTCCCGATGACTCACCCTCAGACAGGGGAGTTGATCTAGTTGAAGGACGTCTTGCCATTCTAAAGACATAGCAACACTAGTTAAATCCTAGTACAACAGCTAGACCAATCTACTAGTACAGACAATACATATCAAGATATGAACTTAAAGCTGCTAAACTTGCTATGGGAGTTTATCTTTTTACAAAAATTGATGTTATGCCCTAACCTAGGATGGTTAACCACCACCATACTAATTCTTGTGCCTAGATCGGGAATGCATGATTTTATATTATTTTTGACTCGAAAACTTATGTGTGTACATATGTCATCCTGCCAGTCTTTAGCTTGGCACGTTGTGCTTATGCAATGTTATGATATACATGTTTGTGTTATGCATTCTAAAAATGCCCTAATGCATGTTATGAGCGGCGTATGCATGAAAATGTTATGCATCCCATACTACATAACATTCACATGCAATGAAGAAAAGAAAATGTGCGAGTCACAGCCATGTGGTGAGGTTATGCATCCCATACTACATAACCCTCACATGTTGCCCCTATGGTTGATCCATATACGAACACATATTATGCATCCTATACTACATAATATGCCCCGTATACTTTATGTTATGCTATGAGTGTAGTGTTCGTGCTTTTGCCAAGACGTGCTGATGACATATTGGTGTGTGAATGACATGATGCTGAACTACTAAAGCAATCAAAGGAAGGTTGCCCGACTAACTTGTCAAGCAACCTCCCTCTGATACCAACTGTCACAACCCACATTTTCTCCAAATTAAAGAATTATCAGAGTATGAGAAAATGCGCGTCATGATGCCACGTCAAGCAGGGGATAACTGCTAACGCTCAGGCAAAACCAACTACTACTCTTTATGAAAGAAATTTATGAGTTTAATGATTAGAAAATCAGATATACTTTAGAGGCCGTATCCCTCGGCTCAGTGGATCACCTAGTCCACAGTTAAAAACTATACTTAAGCGCTGCGGAAAAATATTTTATTCAGGTTTGACATCCTAAGAAGAGCATAAGAGCCCTAAGAGGACCACTTATGCTATGCTAGACTCTACATTTAATTTATATTATATATAGGAAAACGATCTTTATACGCTTCTTGGAAAATAGTGATTTACTTTTATAAATCATGCAAATCATGCAATATATTTACAATAATAATAAATGTAGTTTTAAAATAACTATAACCCTAGCATAAATCCTTCCCAGAGCAAGTAGACTATCTCTAGAAAATGGTAGAAACAAAAGTAATACATCTAGTACAAAGGTAAAAACTACTAGTGGGCGCCAACAACCTGACACGAACCCACTGGCAAATATGTATGTCTATAAGAAAAGTACAGAAAAACTATCTCACTAACAAAGCAACAGGATCTCCAAAGTCCAAGAGACCAACATCAATACCACCACAACTTAGCCACCTAACCAGCTACTGCTCAAAACCTGAGGCATTTAAAAGAAGAAAGAATACCTCAGCAAGCAAAACAATGAAAAACTGCATGGAGGTGTCAACCAGGGAATGAATAAAAAAGGAAAACACACAGTAGAAAAAGTCACAACTGCCCAAGGCAAGACAATAAGAAATGCACTACGTGTAAGGAAACAGCACCAACCCTGCCCAAAAACTACATCCTGCAGGGTCTACTAGGCTACCAAGAGCCCAAAGTGCTGCAATCTACCAAGGAAGAAACTTCTAACACCCTAAGTTGTGGGAGATGGTAGTAGCAAAAACAAACAGCATGGATCCGGGTTGGAGGCAAACTCAGTCCCTCAATCACCATTTCCAAGCAAACAAGCTCAAGGGTCTACATGTGAAAGCACAAGGGACCTTCCACCCCCTTGCCTAGCCCGTACTTGGAGCAAGATAGAAGAATAAGGGTGGCCTTGGCTAAATTACACAACACCTCCCCCATGAAGAGCTTCAAACCACCACTACTAACCACGACCCACGATTCGGCCATTAAGAAAGAAAAACATGGCCGACAAGGAAACAACAAAAAAATAAACAAGGAATTCACTCGGGAAAGTAAATCGAGGAAAGAGAAATAGTGTTGAAGTTACTCAACACGGCTCGACGTTGAGTGGAATCCACTCAGTGCCTAACCAGACCTTGGAGTTGAGTGAGTTAGCCTCACTCAACGCCAGAATAGCCATGGCGTTGAGTGAGAGTCACTCACTCAACGCCCTCCGCAAGAACAGCTCTGGCGTTGAGTGAGCTATCCTCACTCAACGCCAAAATAGCCATGGAGTTGAGTGAGGTTCACTCCCTCAACGCCTTCAGCAAAAGAGGCAGTGGCGTTGAGTGAGCTAACCTCACTCAACGCCAAAACAGCTATGGCGTTGAGTGAGGTCCACTCCCTCAACGCCTTCAGCCAGAACCACAAATCCCAATAGTGGCGTTGAGTGAGTCTACCTCCCTCAACTCCAAAGCATCTTTGGCGTTGAGTAAGGTCAACTCACTCTACGCCAAAGTTCACTTCCGCATGAAAACCCTAAGCCAACGCCAACAAGAGGAGGTCGGCGGGAATGCTGACTGATTCTCGCCGAATCGGCAGGAATGCAGGATGATTCTCGCCGAATCGGCGAGAATCCAGAAGGATTCTCGACGATCGGCGGAATCAAGGATGATTCTCGCCGAATCGGCGGGAATCAAGGATGATTCTCGCCGATTGGTGGGAATCACGTCGAAATCGGCGGGAATCAAGGATGATTCTCGTCGATTTTGACTTAGACGAAAATTTTCACTCAATCACCCCACCACTCAGCTGCAAAGAACAAACCAAACCATGGCTTTGAGTGTGTCCACCACAATCAACGCCAAGTCCGGGCGGCTTTTGGCTTTTAGTGTGGGCACCACACTCGACACCAAAACCCGAGAGTCTACCAAGACTGGTTCTAACCAGAGCCCTACCACAACAACCTCCCTCACTCCCTCTCTCGGATCCACCCGCAAAAGCACCCAACTAGAACTACAAATCTGGAGTCTAAATGGTTAAAACAACCATCGGGTTGAGCAAAACAGCACAAGGGGGGGGGGGGTTCATAGGAGAATCTAAGCCCTAAATTCAGTAAGGTAAAAGAGAATATGCTTGGTTTCTACCCTAGGGCTAACCGAGAAACATTCCAAAATTCAAAAGAACAACAATGGCAAGGGCAAGAATACCACTTGCCTCAATTTCCGGCAAAGCTTGGTCGGCCATCCCTCCTCTTAGTTCTGCACTAGAAGGAGCAGCACCTAACAAGCAAACCCGCACTTTAATGGCGAAAAAGCACAAGAACCGGAAATCCAAGTCTCCTAAAACTCCACGAAAATCAAACCTCTTACCGTCGAAACGTAGATCTGAGCGAGAGAAAGACAATGCCACTTTCGGAATCGAAATCCGTCCACGAACACTCCCGGAATCGCCGTCCGAAGGAGAAGCAGGTCGGCGGTTCTCCTCTGTTTTCCGCGAACAGGAGAGGCGGGTTCGGTCTCGGGAGGAAGAAGAAAAGTGGCCCGCCACTTCTTAATAAAGTCTTTTTATAAGCTTTAAACGCATCAGTTCAGCAAAACCGAATCCTAACCGCCGGCTCCCTTATTAAATTAAGAGAATACTCTAATAGGCTTTACTAATGGCACACCAAAAACGACGCGAAAACAAAACTATCTCGGAATTCGACGAAATTCGCACCGTAGCTAAATATCCATGCTACGAACACAACGGAGAAGTCGAAACTAACTTTCAACAAACAGAACTCGAGTTATACCCTCCCGAATCCAAAACACAAGCATCCCCCAAGAGGCCACACCGGGTCACCCAAAACGACTCGGCTTGCTAGGGAGATCTTGTCAACAGACTACAAAATAGGGCACCCAGTTCTAAGGATTTAAGACCACACTCCACAAATGGCACGAGCCACGAAAATGCGTCAACGTAACACCAAACGAAAATTAAAGTAATCGCAGAAAAATCGGGGGCGTTACAACAATGACCAGATCAATAGCGGGTACTGCCATCTCTCTCACTCCCGCTGTACTAACTGAAATCTTTGGATTAGATAATGGAGAAGAAGAATTAGAAATTGATAATGAGGAATATGATATGATGTTGAGTCTGATGGGTTAATTTGGAGATAACCCAAATAAACTACTGAAGAAACACCTATCTGCCGAGTTCAAGTTTCTCGCAGATATTGTTGGGAAAGTATTGCTGGGCAAGCACACTGCATACGATTATATAACCAGGCATCAATTTCTGGTTATGTGTGCAGTGGTAAATAAGAGGTAGGTGAAATGGGCACAGATCATCTTTGATCTTATCAAGAAAAGGAACAGTAAAAAGGAAGTAAACTTAAGAAGGATCCTAGGTATCTTCTTGACAGAAAAGACTGCTGAATCACTGGTATCCCAGACCACATTCATCAATTCCAGCAAAAGGCTCACATGTTCCTTGTTTGACAGGTGGGAGAGGACAATCACAAAGCCCTCTAATGCTTCATCCTCTGCCACCCAAGCTTCTGAAAGTATAAGGGCTGTTCAAGCCACTTCCCACCCTTCTGAAGAGATCACATCCAACATTATTCCATCCAATATTACTCCAGCCACTCCTCAATCTCCAGCTCTCCAACCTTCATCTCTGCCAGCAACTCAACACACCCCAGCTTTAACTCATGTTACAGTCTCTACTCCCCTACCTTCATCATCCCCAATTCTTCAATCTCCCACCCATATTTCCTCCTCTACACCTTCCCCCCAACAAGATACACCAATGCCAACACCACCTCAATCCCCTCTTCCATCTCATCTTGCTAATATTCCCCACACCACCCTCTCCTTACTCCCCTCCTTCAACCTATTATCCTCTCCACTACACACTCCCTCTCCTTAACATGACTCCCTACTAAACACTCCCATTCCATCTCCACCTATCACCCCCCAGCAACTACAATTTCCACTCAACTAGCTATTGCCCCATAATCCACTTCTCCAAACCTGGATCCATCTCTTGTCACCCCACTCATTACTCTCCTCACACCCCTACTCAAATCTCGTATAGCAGAGGCCATTTCTCCTCTAGCTGCTTCCATATCCTCTCTTGCTGCCCAGATCTCTGCTCTCACCACTGCTCCCTCTTTATTTGGGGGCCTGGCTTCAATTGTTACTGAACCCAAGCAGGGGGAGATACTTGATGATGAAGAAGCAGCAGTAGTTGAAGCAGAAGTAGCAGTAGTGACAACAGTAATAACAGAAGTGTCAGAAGCAGGAACAGATATTACAATGTCAAATACTCAAGAGATCACTCTGCCAGAAATTCTTCCAGGAAGGGTTTACTTCATTAAATCCAAAGTGAATCTAGCAGCTTTACTAAGAGTATTTGGGTCATACATTTATGTTTGCCTTCCCCCCAATCCATCATCTAAAGCAATGGTGTGTTATACCTCTCCTACTAGCTCAGAGGTGTTAAACACTATAAAGAAAAGTTTGACAGCTCCTCAAGAAAATAAGTCTGATGATAAGAGATCTAGCCCTCTTGGGCCATCTTATATCATGGATGATAGCCCTCTCCCCAATCTTGATGACATGATAGCTCAAGACATTGTCATGGAAACTGAAGTATCTCATGCTGAAGTTGTCCCCACTCCAGTCAATAAAGAAACCTCCAAGGATACAATAAGCCAAATTGATGTTATGTATGAAATCCTCAGTCTGATGATGATGATGATGAGGACTCAAAGAGGAATAAAATCTCTAAGAAAAGGAAGGCTCATCCTCCTTCTGCTCCTAAGCCAGGAAATACAAATGACACTCCCTACTATATTTTACAAAACATTACCCCATACAAAGGGATGCCAGCCTGGATGTGGCTTTCAAAGAATGAACAAAAGGCCAGAAAGAAAAGCAGAAGATACTCACCTCCCCTAGTTCATAGATACAGGAAGGATACTCCTCCTCCTCCTTCTCTAGCTACTGGTGCTTTAGGAACAACTCCTTAAAGTTCAGATGCTCCCTCCAAGTCTACATCTTTCACAAAAAATTATCAAATGCAAGGAAATCCATCTAGACATCAATCACATGGAAGCAGTTAGCAAAGAAGTACTTGTTATACAGAGCAGATAAAGGAGGCAATCTATCAGAAGCAAGAGTTCTCTCCTCCCCAACAACAAGCTGAACAAAGAAGGCATTCAGAATCACACAAACCTAAATGAAAATATAGTGAAGCTGCACCTCTAAAGTCACTATACACTCAGAGTAATGAAAGCCAGAAGGCAACAAACTTTCAAGCACAGTCAACTCAATTCAGGCCTGCATCTCTGCTACCCTCTCAAGATGATCAATCATCTATCAGTCAGGATGATGATCCTAATTTCAGGATGGCTAGGCTTCAAGAATTGATTGGTCTATCTCAGATAAAGAAGGCTATAGAGGTAGGTGAAGATCCATCAAAGTATACAACTATGTCATCATTTAGAGAAAAAGAACTGGATAAGCTTCAAGTCAGCAAGAAAGTGTTTAATCCAGCAGAATACATGACATTATAACCAGAGGCTACTGTACCCAGAGCTTCTGCCCAGACTGTGATTAGAGAAGCAGATCTATACATATCAAAGAAAGAAGCTGCAATCCCAACAGGAAAATCATTTTCACTCAAGCTGGGGATAAAAGCAAAGAAGAAAAGCCAAGGGAAAAGTAGCAGAAGAAGTAAAAACCCGAACTGATGTGATTATGGTATCATTTTTGAAAAACTGCGTTTTTATAATACAAAGCTTACTTTGTATAAATATATCTATTACATGCATTATTTTTTCTCCCAGATATATGTCTTCTTGCTTTGTTAGTTCAATTTTGTTTGAGTATGTAATTAGTGACCTCACCCAAATAGGGGGAGATTATTGAATCCCTAGTTGGATTTGGGATAGGTTCACTAAGTTAGGATATGACCCAACATGTATAGACCAGGGTCATGGTTGTGTCCTACAGTCTAGGTCAAGTCCTTTGAGTCAACGGTACAAAGGACCAGCCTCCAACACTGCTAGAGACTCAAGACATAAAAAAGGAGTTCTACGTTCGTCGATCTCCGGTCGAAGAAAGTCGAGCTCAGTTAGACAAACTCAAGGACAATTCTCTGAGCTCAACACGACGAACTCTGAACAATGTAATAACTCCTCTAAGTGAAACCTCAGTCGACGAACTAAGAACATCAACTAGAAGAACTCTGTTCTCTGGTCGACTAATTCTGCATGAGGTGATTCAACACTCAACACCATATTACATTTGACTCAACGCCAGATGACATTACACTCAACGCCAGAATGGTGAGTTAACACTCAAAGCCAGAGGACATCACACTCAATGCCAAAATGATACTTCAACACTCAACATCAGAAAATAGTCTAAGTCCAGACTGCAGACTCAGCTCGACGATCTTGGACCCCAGCTGGACTAACTTTATTCTCAGGGCTCAGTTCGACGATCTTAGATTCATCTCGACCAACTTGATGCACACAAAAAGAAAGTTATCAAGCAGCATTTAGAGGTCGACGATCTTGGATCTCAGCTCGACGAACAGTTATTCTCAGCTCGACGAACTGGGAACTCAGGTCGACGAATCCAGTCTTGGAAATTTCCCTCTTTTGTCCTTATTACGTGGCAATAATTCCTGAGTAATTAGTGCTCTAATATTATCAGAATATTATCATTAGACAAGATCATTAATTATTGTCTTCATCAGAATTGTTGCCTGTCATTTTAAAAGGGATGAGTTGGGGAAATAAATCAATGCCAAAAAGTATTCCAGGGACGTCAGCATTAATTGCAGAAGGATTTCAAAATTCAAATGGACTTCCTCATAAGAAATACATAAAAAGATATAGATTTTCCCTTCAAAAAAAATACAAGAGATACAATACATACAATAATCAATAGACATACAGAATTCTTGAGATTTGAAAATCGATCAGTCAAGAATCAACAACAGCTAGACAAGAAGAAGAACAATTCTGAAGAAGAAGAACAACCATCCAAATCAAGTGTCTTCTTCTGTCATACTCTCAGGAACTCTCTGAAGGACAACAATACTGCATCTGTCAAAGTAGTTCCTGAAGTTCTTCTTGTCAAAATTGAAAGCTTGAAGGCCTATCACCCTGCAATAAAGCTTCCATCATCCTGAACAAACAACATCACAGGGGGAGCTTTTGCTACCATTAAATCCACAAGTCTTCTCAGTTGTTTGAATTGAGAAAGAGAAGACACAATCATTCTCTCACCCCCACTGTAAAAAGGGTTGTCATCTCCCTTCAAAAGTGATTCTTGGTTGCAAGTCTCCTGATCAAAAGACTTGAGGTTTGGTTGTTGAGCACCTGATCAAAAGCTCATTGGTGTTAGGCACCTGATCAAAACTCTGAGTGGATTACTACCAGGGTGGTAGAAGTGTCGACGTACCCAGGTTGGGGAACCACTATAAATTCTTGTGTCGTCTGGTTTCCCCTTTTTCTTTTTGTTCTTACTGTGGCTATGATATTTAGGTCTTTCTGTGTTTACACTTATTTCTCTTTGGATTCTGTGATATAGTATCCAAGGTTAGGAGTACTTCTTATAGCTCAGAAAAAAAGAAGTTAAGTTATACCAACATACTCTATTCACCCCCCCCCTCTAGAGTATATCAGATCTAACCCTAACTTTCAAGTAAGATGGACAATGCGGTTCACGCTTTCCCTGATGGACAAGGTGTGAGTAGGCCTCTAATATTTATGGGGAGCGACAACAATCACTGGATAACGCAAATGAAAATCTTGTTAATGACCCAAAACATGGACGTGTGAGCCATTATCAGTATAAAATACGCTGCACCCACTATGACTGTAGGTGATACTATCTTAGCCAAATTGTAGGATAAATGGGATAACTTTGATTAGTTGAGTTGTACGAATAATTCCAAAGCCATGAACTCGCTATTCTGCGCATTGGATAAATCTGAATTTAATAGAATCTGTAATTGTGAAACTATGTATGATATATGGCTCTTACTTGAGCTTACTCATGAAGGTACCTCGCAGGTGAAGGAGTCGAAGCTGTTTCGAATCGAATCTGAATACGAACAATTTTGGATGGAGATCGACGAGGAGGTGGAAAACATGTATACCCACTTCACCTATTTTAACAATGACTCAAGATCCCTCGGGAAGAGCTACTCAAATGGAGATCTAGTGAGGAAGATCCTACGATCTTTGCCTCCATGTTTCAACCCGAAGGTGACTGTTATGGCAGAATCACATGATATTAGCTCCCTAGAAATAGAGTGCCTTATTGGAAACCTGAAGACACATGATCACGAATTAAAGATACAAGCTGAGGAATATCCCAGGGAGATAAAGAAGAAGGGGTTGACACTGAAGGTTGTGAGATAGAGGAAGGATGTTGAAGAATCTGAGGACGATGTTGAATAAAGCCTCTATGTTCAAGAGTTCAGGAGGTTTATGAAGAATCCCAAGAGGCAAGGAAAGTTTAAGAAATTTCTGAAGAAAGGTGCTGAAGAAACGAGGAGGTGGAACAAGCCGTCAAAGTAGATGGCGAGTGATGATGAGAGTCACTACCTAAGTGCTACCACTATCACAAATCTGGACACCTAAAGAGGGAATGTCCAAGGCTCTATAAGGAGGAAAAGGAGAAACAGAGCTGGCATAAGGGAAAGAATAAGGTGCTAAATGAGCTAACATGGAATGAGGATGGATCTAATGAGTTAAGTGCCTCCGACTCAAGTAATGAAGATGAGGAAAATCTGTGCATCATGGGGAGAAAAATGTTGGGTTTCGCTATACGTCACAACATTTATGCGCATCAGAATTAGGAAAAAGAAAACTCAAAAGAAACTCAGATCTAGTGATGGACATTCATCAAGTAGTAATATAGCCATAAATAAATTATACCTTTGAGGGCTGAGTAAATACTCAACCAAGGTGCTCTAAAGAAATCCAATGAACACTAACGGCTGGAGTTCTAAATGTAGAATAGTGTCCACGCCTCTACGAATATCCACACGAGAATAGAGAACCCTTAGACTCTTGTCACACAAGATCTAGTTTTGAAGAAAGGATGCCCTCAACGTATCCACAGTTTGCTAGAACCGTAAAAGGATAAGCAGCAGTGACGAAGATAACACTTAGGAAACGATTTTCGGTGACGGCAACAAGTCGGGTAGTCGGCGGCGAGAAGCAGAGATCATGACCTAGTGGAACAGTTTCGTCGGGAAGAAGATCGTCTCGCTCGATTAGGTCAAAAAGAAACAGTAAGTTACTCTGTTTACTGTATATATTGTATATATACATAGTACCGAACCAATCGATACCCACAGACCATGCCGAAATGGACTTAAACGAATTAAACCAGAGGAAATAGAATTCTTCGAGTATATACATCGATACTCGAGGAATCAAAAGCTATTCATCGAAATAACACATGTATACTCGACGAATCGAGACAGGGCAAACCGTCTAAGAAATAAGGCGATATACAACAAATTAGAATCGAACTCGTCGAAACTGTCATGACGATACTTGACGAACCAAGTCTAATTCGTCGAGATAACATTACGATACTCGACGAATTCAAATTGACTCGTTGAGATGTCATGAATATACTCATCAAATTCAAAACAATTCGCTGAAAACTTAAGACTATACTCGATGAATTTCACTTGGATTCTTTTGACCACATATCTGATGACCCATATTCACAATATAGGTCCCGTAATAAAAAAAAGTCCACATCCAGAATGTCATAGGCTTGGTCCTTCACTCATATCACATATGAGCAAGGCCTACGAAACCTTTCGAACTTTTCCAATGCTCTTATGTGCGACCCCATATGCTCATATTACGTTGGCAGTGAGACTACATGTTTGGTCACTTCCAGATCACCATGGTAACACCAACAGAAATAGGAGTCAAAAGATGAGTCCAGTGTCCAGAGCGATACTAAGGTTACCCCACCCTCTTATAGTGAACTTCTTGAAATTTATGAACAACTATGCGATAAGTTAGATTGTGTTATACTTGAGAAAAAGTACATTAGAAATGAAAATAAGAAAATTAAAAAGGACTTAGAAAATATAAAGAGTGAATTAATTAAATGTGACAAAGAGAAGATCGAGTGCCTAGAGTGTCCTCACTTGACGGCAATGATCGAAGAGCTAAAAGTAAGTCTCTCTAAGGCATAGTTAAAAACGAACAATCTTAATAATGAAAGGAATACCATGGAGGAAAGACTTCAAATATCTCTTGCTAAAATAGATGAAGGCAAGAAACAATTCGCTAATCAGTGCGTAATGCCAGTCACTGAAAACACCACCATAAGGCGAGAATCCATTATCTTAACTGTGTTATACAGAAATTTGGAATAGGGTAAAAATCTCTGAATATGTTGTTGGGAGCACTGTGTGATGGATCTGAAAAGTTTGGACTAGGATACATAAGTCCAACACTAACACCAAGCGATAATCACTCTCAAGCTAAGCCTAAAATGAATTATAAAAAATCACAAAATATGGTCAATAATTTTGAAAGGCTATCCCCATCCTCAAGCACGAGTGCTATGAACACGATAAAGGCAGCATCCACTGATTATACCTTGTGTGCAAACTATCAAAGGTTTGGTCACACATCCAGCTCGTGTCGCAGGAAAGGTGCCAAGAAAACTATGCAGGTCTGGCTACCAAAGTCTTCTACCTATCGTATGGGTGGGACAACTTGGGTAACTAGATCTTTACCCTCATCTTCTTTTTAGGTGTGTTGGTAGGCTAATGAAAAGGAGAATGTGTGGTACTTGTACTTTGGGTGTTCCAATCACATGACAGGAGATAAAGACAAGTTCCTTATCCTAAAGAAGAAAAAGGGGGGCATGGTGATGTTTGGGGACAACAGTAAAGGACGTATTCTTGGAATCAGCACTATAGGTAACAAAGCATTTTCAATTTTAAATGTATTATTTGTAGAAGGACTTAAGCATAATTAAATCTAAATTAGTCAACTATGTGATAAAGGCTTGAATGTTATATTTGAATCCTCTACAAACACTTGCAAGATTATAGATGCTAAAACTAATAGTGTTTTTCTTATTACTTGTAGAACTCATAATGTTTACACAATTAGTTTTGATGATATATCTACCTCTGATTTGAAATGTTTAGTTACCAAGAATGAGAAATTAGATCTTTGGTATAGGAGACTAGGACACTCAGGATGTAAACTAATTGTCAAACTATCGAAACATGAACTGGTTTGTGGACTCCCAAAATTTATCGGTAGTTTGAACTCCTTATGCACTCCGTGTAAAAAAGGAAAATTTGTTAAAACCTCATTCAAAAGCAAAAAATGACATTTCCACGTCTAGACCACTTGAACTCATTCACATGGATCTGTTTGGCCCTCTTAGTATATGTAGTATAGGTAGAAAACGATACACATTTGTTCTCATATACGATTACTCTCGTTATTGTTGGACGATATTTCTTGCAAATAAATCTGACATATTTAGTGAATTCACAAATCTATGCACTAGACTTCAAAATGAGAAGGAACTAAAAATAAAATGCATAAGGTCAGATCATGGGGGAGAATTTGAGAATGAAGACTTCACAAACTTTTGTAATAATCTATGAATAAAGCACGAATTCTCTGTCCCACGCACTCCACAATAGAACGGTGTAGTAGAAAAAAAGAATCGTAAACTTTAAGAACTAGCATGTACAATGCTCGCCGAGTTCAACTTTCCTAGATATTTTTGGGCAGAAGCGGTTAACACAACAAGCTATGTAATGAACCGGGTCATGCTTTGCCCCATTATTAAGCAAACTCCGTATGAGCTATATTTCGATAAGAAACCCTCTGTGTCATATTTTATAGTCTTTGGTTGCCCGTGTTATATTCTAAACACTAAGAATCACTTTGGAAAATTTGATGAAAAATCAAACCACGGCATATTCTTAGGATACTCGAGTTCGAGTCGTGTCTATAGGGTCTATAATAAGAGAATCCTAGTTGTCTAAGAATTGGCTCACGCGCACTTTAACAAAAATACACCAACAAAAGAATCTAGGTTGAATGAAGAGAAAGTTGATGACGATGTGCAGTTAGGAGATAAGGGTGAGGAGAGAGAAGTGGCGGTTGATGTTCCAACTCCTGTAGAAGGATATAAGCCTCCAAGCACTCTGAATTTTTCAAAACAAAATGAGAGACTTTAATTCAAGAGCCTAAACACCTAGAGGGGGGGGGGGGGGTGAATAGGATCTAATCTTTTTGTGTCTTTTTAATTTTTAGGCAAACAGTTATAAGACTTCTTTTAGCATAGATTAATCAATCTACAGAAAGTAAACACATCACAGTAAACACTAGACTTATAGTGGTTCCCCAAGATATGGGTACATCCACTTTCCCCCTTCGCCTATCCAGCAGATAACTGGATTCAGCCTAACTTCCTTCCACTGGCTCAGATCCTCAGATCTAACAATCTCAGAACCAAAGATGGTTCCTACACCTCAGACTTAACACAAGTCCTACCTCAGATTCTTCTCCAGAATCCTACCTTAAGCCTCAGCCCTACCTCAGCCTTTATAATCAGGCTTACAACTCAGACTTTCCACAAGTCCTACCTCAGGCACACAGCCCTACCTCAGCCTTTATAATTTTAGGCTTACAATCACAGACCTAACAGTAGATCCTATAAGAATTTGTGAGTAAAGAGTAACTGAAAACTTCACCAGCGAGATTTCTCTATTGATGTTGTCTTCTTGATCAGTTCTTGCATTGACTGATCCTTCTGATCCAACCTAACTTAGCTTTTCAAAGCTTCTTAATTAGAACAAAATAAGGTGGATCTTCTCTATTGATGAAGATGATCTTCAATCAGCTTCTTCCTTAAATTCAGATAGAACTCTGAATCTTTCTTACAGACAGCCCTTGATCTGTCAGAATTCTTCTTATTGATGCCTCACGTTGTTGTTCATGTTGTTGATTGTCGTTTCCGATCTGTCTCTTATGTAGAGCTTGCTTCATGGTTACCAGCTGATCTGGTTCATAACAAACTTCTGATAGTTCTGACAGTGGTGTCAGACCGGCTAGTTATGACAGCTGTCAAGTCACCAGTCACGTCACCAGGTTCTTCAATGTCTTTTCAACTCAGCACACAACACTCAGCAGACTGCTTCACATGTGTCGACACATATAGACTAAGTGTCGACACAAGTCTTCATGGTGTCAACACAATTACTCCAAGTGTCTACACAGTCATACTTCTGCTTCTCGACACTGCTTATGTTGTATGTGTCGACACAAGTCCTGTGTGTCGACACAGTAGCTTCTTGTCTCGACATTTCGGTTGCATACAGTTGGTGTTGAGTGTTTGTAAAATGATGTTGAGTGTGTGTCGACACAAGTCCTGTGTGTCGACACAATTACTTCTGAGCTCGACACAGCCTTTTGAGAGTTGGTGTGTCGACACAAGTCCTGTGTGTCCACAATTGCTTCAGGTGTCGACATATCTCCTAAATGTTGACATAGCTTTAGTTTTAAGTGTTGACACAAGTCCTACTTCAGATGTCGACACATTTCTGGATGTCAACACAACTGCTTCTTTAGGTGTCGACAAAGCTTTGAGTGTCGACACAATATCTTTATAAGTGTCAACACAAATTCTGGGTGTCGACACAACTTCCCTGTATGTCGACACAATTTGCCTGTGTGTTGACACAGCTTGCCTGAGTATCGACACAAGTTTCCTGAGTGTCGACACGGTTTCTTCACAAGTGTCGACACTTGTACTTAGAAAATTTTCCTTCAAATACTTAAACTATCACAATAAAACTCAAACTCCTATCACATACAAATTGATGCATATCATTGACTAAGATATGGCTTCTCCAAATCTAGTACACATTTTCCAATGTACCCAAAAATCTCCCCCTATTTGGAGAAGTCATAACCCTTAGTCAAAGATATACATCTCTTAAGATAAAACAAAATTGTAATAGAAGTAAAAATATTTCAGAGCAGGTTATCACACAATCATTGTAAACAATAAACACTTAATACTGAAACAGATTTCATTAATCAGAAAAACTTTGGTTTACATGAATTTCTTATAGAACAAAAGAAACAAATTAGTGCATTGTTCTATTACATAAACCTAACAATCCTATTACTAACTAGGCTCCTTAATAACTATTCCTTTGCCAGACTTGATTTTAGCCTGCACAGAAGGTTCAATAACCTCAGCTGGCTTTTTCCCTTTTAGAGATTTCTTCTTTAATTCTTCAGCCTTGATCTTCTGTCTTTCAAAATAGTGGAAAGGTTTGGGGAAGTACTTGCTTGGCTCTTGAGCATTAGCAGGTAGCTTCCCAGCCTTAGCACTTCTTCTATGTTGAAGAATTGCTTCTTGTCCTGCTTGATATTTATTCCACTCTTGTTCAGAATACCAATTACCCCTGTCATGGGTTTTATCCTTTACAGCTTTCCAGGCAGTAAGTATGATGTTTCTAGAAGTTGGGCTCCACTGCTCAAAATCTAGCTTCAGCTCAGCCTGCTCTCTGAATCTCTTCTTGGAAAGTTGAGCTTCCTTCTGAGCTTTTAATGCATCTTCTGACATTTCAACCTTTTCCAGAATTACATTTTGTTCCTCTGGTGGAGGACTATACATATTCAGCACTTCTTCTTGAACCATCTCAAAATCAGCTAGGGGGTAGATCACCTGAGCAACTTCAGGCTGATCTCCTTCAAAATATTCAGGTTGTATCCTAGACTCAGCTACATTATCATCATCACAAAGAGGAGGATATCCAAGAGTAGCTCTGATGCTATTGGTAATCCATTTAGCATGGTCAGAGCTGGCTTTGACTAGTAATCTCTCCCCCTTTATGACTTCTCTTGCAACATGACCTCTTAAATCTTTTTTCTGGAATCTGATTTGATCAGCTATATATACAGTTACCTCTTTAAAATAAGCTATGAATTTTGTCAGGAAAGTTTTAATCTTCTCCTGAGAATCTTGAAATGTGGCTTTGACAACAGATATATCTTCCTGGATTTGCTTGGAGATTTCAGCCTTCAGAGTAGTGCTAGAATCAGTGAGCTTTGTCAATATTTCATGATGTGAATCCTTGAGATTTCCATTCATCCTTAACTGATTCTCCAGTACATATCCCTGTTTCACTTCAATTTCATCCACTTTAGCTTGGATATTTTGTTTTTGCTTGGCTAGGAACACCACAACATTACCACCTTTATGGAAGCAATCTGTCATCTCCTTCTTATGTTAATTCACTTCAAATCTAATGGATTTGATGTCCTGGGACAATTGAAACTATAACTCCTTATGAGTTTCATCCATATATTGCTCTATAGACTGTCTTTGACTATCAAGTTTTATTTGCATCTGGATTAGTAAAGAACTGAAGTCCACACTTGATGTAGATGGTGCTGTTCCCATTTGCAAAGCCTTCTTGTATCCAGAACTTTTTTTCTTTAAAATAGTTAGCTTCTTTTTCTTAGCCAATGTGACTTCTTCATCTTCAGAAGATTCAGTTGTACTAGTAATATTAACAGTATTCTTTTCAGCTGGGGTATCCTCCTCAGTATCCTTTGATAACTCCCCCTCAGTCCTTGGAATATCTTTTACTTTTTCAATATGCCCCCCTCAGTCCTATTTGGAGGAAGATCAGGGAACAATTCTTCCAATGTAAATTCCTGCTGTATTTATATAGAAGGAATAAGATTAATTTTGTTTAATGACTTGAAAGACTTTATTTCAACAGAAAAGTTTCTCTCCAGAACAATTGTTGAGAAGAATACCATCATATATCACTAGACTGTGGAGAAGATACTTACTGGCTCATTTTGAGCATCTGCCTTATCAGTTTCTTCAGCTGTAGTGTTGATTTCAGATACTACAGTCATGATTGTATCTGCAGCTAAGCCACTGTCTAGGACAACATCATTAATACCTCCCCTTTGGGCAGGCAGCTCAGTTCCTTGTTCTAAGTGTTCTACCCCTTGAGTGGAGTCAAATTGTTCTCCTAGGGTTCACTGTCCTTTACTTGATCATGTGCATCTTGTTGGTGCTGGTCTTCATCAGAACTAAAGACCACTTCCTCTTCAAAATCACTGGAGGAATCAGCCTGTACAATCACTTTCTTTTTCTTCTTGTCTTTCTTAGTTTGCTCCTTAAGAGAGGGGACTTCCTTGGTCAGAACTCTGTCCCATCTTGACAGTATCCTCACATCCATTTTCCTCATGTGATTTATCTTAGAGCCATTTGCTTGTTTCAGAACATCTGGAATTACTGATGTTAAGCATAAACTGAGGATCCTTCCCAGGTTAGGTTTCTTAATTCCTTCTTGTATTTTATCAAACACTACTGCTGCGCAGTCAGTGTTTATCTTGAATATAACCCTCACCATAAGATTGAACATGTGGGCAGAAATCCTATCATGTCCACCAGTCTTGCAGATAATCATTTTGCCCACAAATTCTGAAAGAAATTTTCCTTGGGAATTCATCCCTTTTCTATTGATAGATGATCCAATCTTAATACTGGGACTCACTCCACACTAACATAAAGCTTCAGTTATCTGGTTAGGAGATATTTCGTCTTTATCCTTGATCAATGGTAGATGTAGTGCTTTCCTGATATATTTCAATGTGAGCTTCAACCGTGTATCTTGAATAGACGCCTTGATTTTCTTTCCTTCTATGTCAACAGTAGCGGTTGAGTAGAACTCCATGACTTCCTTTTTACATATTTTGGTCGGTTCAGAGACCAAAAATTCTAATCCATTTTCAGAAATTAGGGAAATAACTCCCTGAATTTCATCAGAAGCAGTCGTGAATCCTTCGCGAACCAGTTCATAACCTTCATTAACCTTATCTTCTTGGTTTGGCTCCATTGACGTAAGTGCTAGAGGAGAGGAGAAGAGAAGGTCTATGTCGACAGACTGTGTAGAGTCAAAAATTCTGACAGCGTAGTCGACCAAATTTTGGCTTCACCTATTTATAGTACTTGAGTTAAAGGCAGATCAAAAGTCGGGCCTAAGTCGACAAATCAATATTTGTGTCGACAAAAATGACCTAGGCCTTGATAGAACTTAAGTTAAGTCGACACGACTATGTATCGACATACTAATGTCTAAGTCGACAAGACATATTGTTGGGATTTGTCTCCACAATGCCTCAGATTTGTAGGAGGTCAGACCTTGAACTAAGATGAATTAAGGTGTATTTGATGCTGTGTTTAAGTTGTATGTGTGCAGGTTCTGATTGCCAAGTGTAGACCAATGTCAGTCTATAATGGGTCACCAAACACAGGACCATACAATGTAATTCCTCATTGTGTGATCCAAAGTGTTGGCCCATGTATAGCCTCTCTATTGGGATACACTTCCTTCATGCACTTGGATTGATGGACAGAAGCATTGGAGCAAATTTCCTCTTAGAATTTTCCTAAGTCTTTTATACTCGAGTATTTCCTTGTAATACACGAGTAAGTATTTTCTGATACTCGAGTATATACTTTGATACTCGAGTATATCTCCTGATACTCGAGTAAGTATATTGATACTCGAGTAAGTGCTTTATGATACTCGAGTATATACTCGAATACTCGAGTAAGTATGTTTATACTCGAGTAAATATTTTCTGATACTCGAGTAAGTCTGTTGATACTCGAGTATATCTTCTAATACTCGAGTAAGTCTGTCTATACTCGAGTAAATATTTTCTGATACTCGAGTAAGTCTGTTGATACTCGAGTATATCTTCTAATACTCGAGTAAGTCTGTCTATACTCGAGTAAGTGTTTTCTGATACTCGAGTAAGTCTGTTGATACTCGAGTATATCTTCTGATACTCGAGTAATTTCTTTCATACTCGAGTAATTGACTCTGATATAAACGTTTCTCAGGTATATTTTCTGATACTCGAGTATATCGTCTTGATACTCGAGTATATCGTCTTGATACTCGAGTATACCTTTCTATTACTCGAGTATACACTTCTGATACTCGAGTATACCATTCTTGATACTCGAGTAATTCTTTCTTCTCTCCTGTAATTCTCTCTTTCTATACTCGAGTATACTGCTTCTTGCTACTCGAGTAATCCATCTCTCCATACTCGTGTATATCCTTCATTACTCGAGTATCGCAGTCAACTTCTCCAGAATTATTCTAAGTCCTTTTTCATCATAAGTAATTTGAATCTGTCAATTCTGATTGGTCCACGTGTCATCTTTAATCAATGTTATGACCGTTGGAACCCACCTATAAATAGGTCTTTTCAGAAATGACTTTTCTAATCGTTATTACAGAAATATTCTTTTTAAGAAAGAGAAATTCCGTGAACCCTATTTCTCACGCCGCCGCCAGTGTTGCTCACGGGAAAAACTTTGGATCGCCGATCTTCGTCTTCAACGACTTTCTCTCCAGCGATCCAGACAAAGTGAATCACTCGATCTCGCCGAGCCTCAAATATTTCAGATCTCTCTTCTCGATCGAGGTGGTTCTAGTTTTCAGACTCGTGGATCTCTCTCAGGTCATCTTCAACCTTTTTTCTGATCAAGCCGAAGTTCCTGAAGAAGAAGACCGTCAAAGATCCAGATCTGAGATTATTGTTTTGATTTTTATTTTCAAACCAAACTTCATTGTAGGAGATTCTTCTCCGAGACTTGTAGGAAGTTTTGTCTTCCGAGTTTTTGTAGATCCGTTTTGGGATCGAGATTTGTAGGAACGTGGTTCCGAGGTGTAGGATTGTTTTCAATCCGAGATAGTGGAGTAGCCGAGTCTAGTAATTTGCTAGATCGGTGAGGAAAGTGGACGTACCCAAGGTTGGGGAACCACTATAAATCTCTTGTCTTCTGTGATTGCTTGATATTTGCTGTGTTAGTTTTTAATTCCGCATTTGACACGCATTTCACCTATTCACCCCCCTCTAGGTGATTTAGGCTAACAACTTAGACCTCTCAATTCGAGATGTAAGGGGAGTTGATATTCGGTTAGATAAAACCTCTGTCGCCACTCTGCTTCGGATGCCGGTGGTCGACGAAGAAGATGATTTAGACAAGGCAGATGCCGACCGCACCTCCTTATTCTGTGGTCGAGATCCAGAAGGTGGAGGAGAAACCCTAAACCGCTCTCTGTTCAATCCAGAAGGGAAGTTTCTAGTTGACATCATTGCCAAAATCCTCTGGTGCAAGACTTACTCCATTCGAGATGTATCACAAACTCTTTTTGAAGTTATGCAAGCTATTGTCTGTAGAAAGAAGTTTCAGTTTGGAATGATGATTCTGGATAAGATCAAAGAAAGCGTCAAACATCCCAGCTTTGCCAGGATTATCTCCCTTCTCCTCCATGAGATTAATCCAACAGTATTTGACTTCTCTAAAGGGACTCCTCTTCACCACATGAAGAAAGTCTCAATATCATCCATTCAGAGGTATGACCTCAAGATCATGAACCCTGCCCAAACCTCCAGACAGCAAGCTGTCATCAGGACCCCATCTCCTCCTCAACATCAAATTGCTGACACTCTGGGTGCAGCAATTGAGGGGGAGCCTGCCTCTTCTCTTCCTCAGAATCAGGTCTCTTCAGCATCAGTAATTCCAGAAACAGAAGAAGTAAGAATTCCTACTCCTCCAATCTCTCCTCCTCCAGCAGATATTCAATCAGCAAATGCAGACTCAGAGATTCCAGACTCAGCAGCACTTCTATCTACAGCTGAAGATATCAACAAACTTATTGATGAGCTCAGCTCAGATGCCCCACTCTTCCAGAATGACTCTCCTGCTAGAACTCCAGTTCAGTCTCCTGCTAGAACCCCAGCTCCATCTCCTGCAAGATCTCCAGTCCATTCTCCTGAGAATGAGCCTAGTACATCAGCTCATATTCTCCTGTCTGATGATGAGATGTCTCCAGATCCTGTGGAGGCACCTCTGAAGAATTTGGATTTCTCCATGCCCTCTCTCCTACCCTCAGAAGAAGATGTTGAACCAGTTCCATTCAAAAGAGCAGTCAGCTCTGTGGTAATTTCAGAAATCCCTCCTTGGACTGCTTCTGCTTCTACTTCTGCTCCTGCCCCTGCTGCTTCAGCTCCTGAACCAACCTCAGCTCCCTCCTCTTCATCCTCAGATATTATCAGCAAGATAGAGCTTATGCTAAAAGAACAGAGAGAATACTTTGATGCCTCTCTGCAATCAGTAATATCCAAGGTCTCTGCTCTTGAAACAGAGATGAGCAGAGGCTTTGCAGAAATCCAAGCAAATACTGATGAACTAAAAAGGTTGTTCCAACTTGGAGGCAAGGCCATAGACCACACCATTACAAGCATTGGTGAGCTAAGAAATCAGGCTGAAACAGTAGCTCACAACCAGCTCAAGCTAGATGAGAGAGCTGAACTGAATGTTGTGAAAGTGTGTAATGAAGTGAGCACCTTCAAAGATGAAGCGATTGCAAAGCTAAACATAGATATCAGCAAGGGGGAGAAGGTTGTAAAAGAACAAGTGGATAAACTAAATGAGCAAGCTCAAATAGCTGTAAAGGAACAAGTTGAAACTCTCTCTAAACAGGCTCAAACAACAGTGGATGAAATTGTGAAGGAAATGAAAGCAGACATTCTCTCTCAACTACAATCTGTAAAGTTTTATACATATGATACTGCTGTGTGGCTGCATAATATGAACTTCCCCAATGCTCAGCTCAACCCAGCCATCATTCCTCATCACCTAAATCCTCTTGAAGAGCAACCCTCTGCAGATGCCCCTGTCCAAGCTACCATTCCAGAAAGTGGTGTGCCAGTCTTCTCTCCTAGACCTGAAGGTGATCTGACTGAGCCTCCTCTTAACTACTCTGACTTGTGGCAAGATGATTTTGTTTCCAGTTCTCAAGGTCCATCTAAAAGGAAAAGAAAGTATGGTGAAGGTACTTCTGCAAGTCGTTCTGAACCCAGAAGAGATCCAGCAATTGTTCACTCAGAGGTGTGGAGTCCAACCTCCAAATCCCTTATTCTTGATACCCTGAAATTAGTGACAGATCTTGGTGAAAACAGAGACAATCATTACAGCTATTCAGAGTGGAAAGCATATGAAGCTTCTCAGATTAAAATCAGACTCCATGACAGAAACTGGGGACACAACAACCCTGCTGCTCCTCCCAGGCCCAGAACCTATTTCCCAAAGCCTTACAGCTATCTGGAGAGGCAACAGCTCAAAAGGGAAAGGATGCACAAGGATGCTCCTTCTTGAGTGGATCTGAGAAAGTGGACTTGGACTATTTTGTTTATGTGTTTTAAAAAACATTGCCTCATATATATATAATTCTGATTATGGCCATATTTTGTTTACTCTGCTTTAGTTAAGCTTATTCTCCTGTTATATGCTTGCTGTTCTTTTACTCTTAAGTAATTCACCTTAGTATAGAGAGTGCTGACATCTACAAATAGGGGGAGATTGTTGGGATTTGTCTCCACAATGCCTCAGATTTGTAGGAGGTCAGACCTTGAACTAAGATGAATTAAGGTGTATTTGATGCTGTGTTTAAGTTGTATGTGTGCAGGTTCTGATTGCCAAGTGTAGACCAATGTCAGTCTATAATGGGTCACCAAACACAGGACCATACAATGTAATTCCTCATTGTGTGATCCAAAGTGTTGGCCCATGTATAGCCTCTCTATTGGGATACACTTCCTTCATGCACTTGGATTGATGGACAGAAGCATTGGAGCAAATTTCCTCTTAGAATTTTCCTAAGTCTTTTATACTCGAGTATTTCCTTGTAATACACGAGTAAGTATTTTCTGATACTCGAGTATATACTCTGATACTCGAGTATATCTCCTGATACTCGAGTAAGTATATTGATACTCGAGTAAGTGCTTTATGATACTCGAGTATATACTCGGATACTCGAGTAAGTATGTTTATACTCGAGTAAATATTTTCTGATACTCGAGTAAGTCTGTTGATACTCGAGTATATCTTCTAATACTCGAGTAAGTCTGTCTATACTCGAGTAAATATTTTCTGATACTCGAGTAAGTCTGTTGATACTCGAGTATATCTTCTAATACTCGAGTAAGTCTGTCTATACTCGAGTAAGTGTTTTCTGATACTCGAGTAAGTCTGTTGATACTCGAGTATATCTTCTGATACTCGAGTAATTTCTTTCATACTCGAGTAATTGACTCTGATATAAACGTTTCTCAGGTATATTTTCTGATACTCGAGTATATCGTCTTGATACTCGAGTATATCGTCTTGATACTCGAGTATACCTTTCTATTACTCGAGTATACACTTCTGATACTCGAGTATACCATTCTTGATACTCGAGTAATTCTTTCTTCTCTCCTGTAATTCTCTCTTTCTATACTCGAGTATACTGCTTCTTGCTACTCGAGTAATCCATCTCTCCATACTCGTGTATATCCTTCATTACTCGAGTATCGCAGTCAACTTCTCCAGAATTATTCTAAGTCCTTTTTCATCATAAGTAATTTGAATCTGTCAATTCTGATTGGTCCACGTGTCATCTTTAATCAATGTTATGACCGTTGGAACCCACCTATAAATAGGTCTTTTCAGAAATGACTTTTCTAATCGTTATTACAGAAATATTCTTTTTAAGAAAGAGAAATTCCGTGAACCCTAATTCTCACGCCGCCGCCAGTGTTGCTCACGGGAAAAACTTTGGATCGCCGATCTTCGTCTTCAACGACTTTCTCTCCAGCAATCCAGACAAAGTGAATCACTCGATCTCGCCGAGCCTCAAATATTTCAGATCTCTCTTCTCGATCGAGGTGGTTCTAGTTTTCAGACTCGTGGATCTCTCTCAGGTCATCTTCAACCTTTTTTCTGATCAAGCCGAAGTTCCTGAAGAAGAAGACCGTCAAAGATCCAGATCTGAGATTATTGTTTTGATTTTTATTTTCAAACCAAACTTCATTGTAGGAGATTCTTCTCCGAGACTTGTAGGAAGTTTTGTCTTCCGAGTTTTTGTAGATCCGTTTTGGGATCGAGATTTGTAGGAACGTGGTTCCGAGGTGTAGGATTGTTTTCAATCCGAGATAGTGGAGTAGCCGAGTCTAGTAATTTGCTAGATCGGTGAGGAAAGTGGACGTACCCAAGGTTGGGGAACCACTATAAATCTCTTGTCTTCTGTGATTGCTTGATATTTGCTGTGTTAGTTTTTAATTCCGCATTTGACACGCATTTCACCTATTCACCCCCCTCTAGGTGATTTAGGCTAACAACTTAGACCTCTCACATATTTTAAGTCGACACATCTATGTGTCGACATACTTGAGTCTGTGTCGACATACTTGCATCTGTGTCGACACTGACCACTTTAATCTCGACAGAGTTGTGTCGACACCAACTTTTGTGTCGAAACAAATATCCTCTCGACATATAGTCTCGACAAGGTTGTGTCGACACCTATTCTTCTGTCAACACAGATACTATTTCTGTGTAGACATATCCTTGTTCTGTGTCGACACAACACACTGAGTGTGTCAACACAACTTGCTTGTGTCGACACAAACTTTGTACTTAGCCAAATTTAAAAAGAAATTTGGTGCTTACATATGCTACTAATGGAAACTTGTGTTAACCTAGTCTAGGTTCAACATACCTAATTCAATTTTGAAATTATTGAATTTAGTTTCATCCAGTGGTTTTGTAAAAATATCAGCTATTTGATTATCAGTTTTTACAAACTCTAGATTAATATTTTCCTTCTCTACATATTCTCTGATAAAATGAAACTTAATATCTATATGCTTTGTCCTACTGTGTGATACAGGATTCTTAGCAATAGAAATAGCACTTATAGAATCACAAAATAGTGGTATTCTACTTACCTAGATTTCATAATCTTCTAGTTGATGCTTCATCCACATCAATTGTGCACAGCAGCTACCTGCAGCTATATACTCTAATTCAGCTGTTGATATAGCTACACTAGTTTGCTTCTTGCTGCTCCATGACACCAGCCTCCCACCAAGGAATTGACAGGTTCCTGTGGTACTTTTTCTGTCTTCTTTGCATCCAACAAAATCTGCATCTGAGAAACCTGTTAATAGAAAATCTCTTTTCTTAGGGTACCAAAGGCCTAGATTAGGTGTGCCCTTAAGATATCTCAAAATTCTTTAAACTGTAGTATAATGAGATTCCTTAGGGCATGCTTGATACCCAGCACAGACACATGTTGCATACATGATGTCAGGTCTACTAGCAGTCAAGTATAGTAGGGAGTCAATTATCCCTCTATATAAAGAATCATCAACAGGTTTCCCTTCTTCATCTTTACATATAGGCATACTTGTTTCCATTGGAGTTTTCATAGTAGAAGCTGAGTCCAAACCATACTTCTTAATCAACTCCTTGGTGAACTTAGATTGGGATATGGACAACCCACTCTCAGTCTGTCTAACTTGAAGTCCCAAGAAGAACTTCAGCTCACCCATACTTCTCATCTCAAACTTCCCTTGCATAAGTTTGACAAACATCCTACAAAGGCTGTTTTCAGTAGAACAAAAGATAATGTTATCCATATATATCTAGACTAGTATTATCTTGCCTTTTGATTCCCTATAGAATAGAGTTTTGTCTATCATTCCTCTAGAGAATTTATTCTCAATGAGGACGGTAGACAAGGTTTCATACCAGGCCCTTGGAGCTTGTTTCAAACCATATAGTGCTTTCCTAAGACTATATACATAATCAGGAAAGTTAGAGTCTACAAAACCTGAGGGTTGTTCTACATAGACTTCTTCTTTTAAATCACCATTCAGAAATGCTGATTTCACCTCCATTTGATATACTTTGAACCCTTGATAGGCATCATAGGCTAAGAACAGCCTTATTGCCTCCAGCCTTGCCACTGGAGCAAAGGTTTGATCAAAATCAATACCTTCCTCTTTCCTATAGCCTTTTGCTACCAGTTTAGCCTTGTTCTTGACTATAGTGCCATTCTCATCAAGCTTGTTCCTGTAGATCCACTTAGTTCCTATTATGTTGTGATCCTTAGGTTTTGGCACCAGTTCCCAGACCTTACACCTTTTGAACTGACTGAGCTCTTCTTGCATTGCATCAATCCAGTTGGTGTCTTGCATGGCCTCTTCAATCATCCTGGGTTCTATCTGAGACAGGAAGCTAGAACATAAAATTGTGTTCATGCTCCTGCTCCTTGTTAGAACACCCTGACTTGCATCACCAATGATCTGGTGAGCTGGATGATTCTTCAGGTGTCTCCTTGCTGGAGGAATTCTGTCAGCATTATGGCTATCTCCAGTTTCCTCATCTTGATGCTCCACATTTTCTTCTCCACCTAGAGGGACTTGATCTCCCCTTGGATATCTGGCATCTTTATCCTCATCCAGTTTAGCAGGAACATCTTCATTGATGGTCAACTTGTCCAGCTTATCAATTAGACCTGTATAACTAACTGAAGAACTAGATAATTCACTGTTACTAAACATTTACTCATCAAATACAACATGCACAGATTATTCTACAACTTGAGTAGTCAAGTTGTAGATCCTGTATTCTCTACTATGGTTGCTGTACCCAACAAATATCCCTTCAAGCGATTTGGAAGCAAACTTAGTTTGGTTGTGTTTACCATTGACTAGTACAAAACACTTACTACAAAAGATTCTGAAATAAGATATGTTTGGTTTTCTTCCTTTTAAAATCTGGTAGGGAGTCATCTTGTGTTTCTTGTTAATGGAGGCCCTATTGAGCACATGACATGCAGTATTTACGGCCTCAGCCCATAAGTATTCAGGGAGAGTAGTGTCATTCAGTAGAGTTCTACTGGCCTCAATTAGAGTCCTATTCTTTCTTTCAACAACACCATTTTGCTGAGGAGTTCTAGGTGAAGAGAATTTCTGATGAATCCCAAGTTCTTCACAGAATTTTGTCATACATTAAGACTAAAATTCTGTTCCATGGTCACTTCTGATTTTGACCACTGAGCTGTTATATTAATTCTATATTTGTCTGACAAAAGTCTGGAAAATAGTTGGGGTTTCAGATTTCGGCCTCAAGAAGAAAACCCATGTAAATCTAGAATAGTCATCAACAACAACAAGTGTGTATGCTTTCCACCAAGACTATGGACTGGCATAGGACCAAACAAATCCATATGCATGAGATACAAACATCTCTTTGAATCTTTGATGTCAAGTGACTGAAAAGAGGACTTAGTCTGCTTGCCTTTTTGGCAAGCTGAACACACACCCTCTTTTATGCACTGAACATGAGGACCATTCCTCACTAATCCCATGTTGAACAACAGTCCAATTTACTTGTAGTTCAGATAAGCTAGCCTCTTGTGCCATTTGACATATAGAGAAGCTTTCTCTCCTACAACCAAACAAATAGGTGAGTTGTTAGACTCACAATCTAGGTTAAGGCAATACACATTTCCTTTCCATGTACCAGTCAAAATTATCTCTTGATCACTTAACCTTTTTACTAGGCCTCCCCTTTGAGGAAAGAAATATCATAACCTAGATCACTAAGTTGACTTATGCTAATCAGGTTATGTTTTAGACCCTTTATATAAGCCACTTTAGTGATTATAATTGAATCACAAGATATGTTACCAAATCCTTTGATGATTCCCTTTTTTGATCCACCAAAGATAACTTTTGGTCCATTCTTTATGGGCACAGAGTCCCTCAACATTCTCCTTGTTCCAGTCATATGTATGGAACAGCCACTATCCAAGTACCATATAGGGGTATGATCACTTGGATTCACCTGCAACAAATAAAGAATCACTTACTCTTAGAACCCAACTTGCTAGTGGGTCCTAGGTCCTTGTTAGTTTGAAATCCTGTGACAGATCTAACAGGAATTCTACTTTTGGTTTTAACACTTAAGTTAAACCAGCAATCCATGTCAAAGTGACCCACCTTGCCAAAACACCAACACTCAAACCTATTATACCTATTCTTAGGTACAGGCCTTCTTACTTTATTGCCAGTAGACTTATTAAGTGTTGGTACTGGAACAACATTCTTCAAAAACTCTTCTTGAATATGATGGGCATGCCTATAGATTGGTATATTGGCATTAGCACCCTTGCTCATGAAATTTTCTTGCTCACAGTGACCATGTGTAATGTCATGATCATACCTGTTAGTAGGATTCACTACGTTCTTAAAGAAAATAGGGGGATTAACAGCTAGAGGCTGAACTGTGGCTTTACCTTTTCTATGAGAATTGCTAGCCCTAGTTCTTCCATTAAAGCCTAGAGCAATCTTCCCTTTTTGTGAAACAAAATTATCTATTAAAGGTATGACTGATTTTGGCTTGGAGAATTTAGCCACTAGCTCTCTCTCTTGCTGAAGTTTTCCCTTCAGTTTCTTGATATGATTCTCTTTGAATGAGATTGTGCCCATCTGAATAACTGTAATGTTTTTCAATTTGGAAACCTCATTTAGTTTTTTATCTAGCAGTTTTGATGAAACTGATACAGCCAGCTTAAGAGACTCAATCTCTTTGTCTTGCTCTTTAACAAGAAACTTGCTCTTCTTTAGAGCATGCAAAAACCCACCATACTCATTAATGAGTTGGTGAACATCCCCCTACGACTCAGATCCATCCACTTCTTTTGAAGAAGATGCTTCTGATTCTGATCTAGTAAAGTAATTTGAGACTAGGGGAGAATTGTTTACCTTACTTGGTACAGGTTGATCCTGGCACTTATCTTCTTCAGATTGAGCAATCAGCCCTTTACAGAAATATTCTTCCACTCCATTTATGGAGTCCAGCATCTGTAGGAATTCTAGTTTCCTAGAATCCTCTTCTATTGAGAAGAGTCCAACATATGCTTCTGCCTCTTCTTCTTCAGATTCGGAAGATGAAGAGTTTTTCCAACTCTTCTCCTTCTGAGCCACTAGAGACTTCTCCTTCTTACTTTTGACCAGCTGCTTCTTCTTGTCCTTTGATTCCTTTCTTTTGTTAGGACAGTCAGCTATGATATGCCCAGACCTATTGCAACAATAACACACAATCTTAGAATTAGATTGTTTACCAGGTTTAGAAGCATACCAATCCTCCTTAGGTGTTTTCTTCTTCCTGTAGTATTCATCCTTGGAATAGGATGTAGATGAAGGCCTGGTTCTCCAATTCTTTTTCTTCATGAACCTTTGGAATTGTCTTGTGAAGGCAGCAAAGTCTTCATCAGATGTATAACTATCTGATGTACTTGTTTCAGGAACACCTTCTTCTGCTTCAGTACTCCTTTTAGGTGGATAAGGAGATTTTCTCCTACCCTTCCTTGAGCCCTCAGCCTTGAAGGCTACTGACTTTTCTTTATATTCAGATCTGCTTCCTTTCTCTTCCTCTTTCCTAGCAATAAGCTGCATTTCATATGAAAGCAGTTTTCCAAAAAGTGTAGGTGGTGGTGTGTCAGCCAGTTTTGCCACTTCCCTGATGGCACATATCTTAGTGTCTCAATCCTTTGTTAGGGACCTAAGAAACTTGTCATTCAGTTCATAAGCACTGAAGACTCTTCCATATGTCATCAGTTCATTCACTATACTGAAAAACTTTTTATAGCATTCAGCTATGCTGTCAGTTTAGTCTACCTAAAGCTCTCATACTCCTGATTTTGCATAGACTTTCTGTCCTCTCTGACTTCTTCTGTGCCTTCCATATAGACAATCAATGTATCCCACATTTATTTTGAAGTTTTACAGTGCACAAGATTCTGGAATGTTGCATCTTCTATGGCACTTACAATTATATTCTGAGCTTTTTTATCTAATGTAGCCAAGATGATTTCATCCTTAGTCATCTCTGAATAACTCTTTGGAGTTTGAATGGTTGCATCAAGAACTGAAACCTTCATTGGGATGAAGGGGCCTTCTTGTACTGTGATATAAATTCTTGGATCAGATGCTTCCATAAATAGCCTGACCCTTTCTTTCCAAATGCCAAAAGATTCTTTCTTGCATATGAGCAATTTCATAGATCCAAATTCCTTTTGATTTTCACTTGAACCCATTTTTGTTATCTATTATTTGCGTCAAATTTTGAGGAACCTAGCTCTAATACCACTTGATAGACTTTAATTCAAGACCCTAAACACCTAGAGGGGGGGAGGGGTGAATAGGTTCTAATCTTTTTGTGTCTTTTAAATTTTTAGGCAAACAGTTATAGGACTTCTTTAAGCACAGATTAATCAATCTACAGAAAGTAAACACATCACAGTAAACACAAGACTTATAGTGGTTCCCCAAGATATGGGTACATCAACTTTCCCCCTTCGCCTATCCAGCAGATAACTGGATTCAGCCTAACTTCCTTCCACTGGCTCAGATCCTCAGTTCTTACAATCTCAGAACCAAAGATGGTTCCTACACCTCAGACTTAACACAAGTCCTACCTCAGATTCTTGTCCAGAATCCTACCTTAAGCCTCAGCCCTACCTCAGACTTTATAATCAGGCTTATAACTCAGACTTTCTACAAGTCCTACCTCAAGCACACAGCCCTACCTCAGCCTTTATAATTTTAGGCTTACAATCCCAGACCTAACAGTAGATCCTATAAGAATTTGTGAGTAAAGAGTAAATGAAAACTTCACCAGCTAGATTTTTTTTGTTGATGTTGTCTTCTTGATCAGTTCTTGCATTGACTGATCCTTCTGATCCAACCTAACTTAGCTTTTCAAAGCTTCTTGATTAGAACAAAATAAGGTGGATCTTCTCTGTTGATGATGATGATCTTCAATCAGCTTCTTCCTTAAATTCAGATAGAACTCTGAATCTTTCTTGCAGACAGCCCTTGATCTGTAAGAATTCTTCTTATTGATGCCTTACGTTGTTGTTCATGTTGTTGATTATCGTTTCCGATCTGTCTCTTATATAGAGCTTGCTTCATGGTTACCGGCTGATCCGGTTCATAACAAACTTCTGACAGTTCTGACAGTGGTGTTAGACCGGCTAGTTATGATAGCTGTCAAGTCACTAGTAACGTCACCAGGTTCTTCAATGTCTTTTCAACTTAGCACAAAACACTTAGCAGACTTCTTCACATGTGTCGACACATATAGACTAAGTGTCGACACAAGTCTTCATGGTGTCGACACAAATACTCCAAGTGTCGACACAGTCATACTTCTGCTTCTCGACACTGCTTTTATTGTATGTTTCGACACAAGTCCTATGTGTCGACACAGCAGCTTCTTGTCTCGACATTTCTGTTGCATACAGTTGGTGTTGAGTGTATCAAATGGCGTTGAGTGTGTGTCGACACAAGTTCTTTGTGTCGACATAATTACTTCTGAACTCGACACAACCTTTTGAGAGTTGGTGTGTCGACACAAGTCCTGTGTGTCGACACAATTGCTTCAGGTGTCGACATATCTTCTGAATGTCGACATAGTTTCAGTTTTAAGTGTCGACACAAGTACTGCTTCAGATGTCGACACATTTCTGGATGTCGACACAACTGCTTCTTTAGGTGTCGACAAAGCTTTGAGTGTTGACACAACTTCTTTATAAGTGTCGACACAAATTCTGGGTTTCGACACAACTTCCCTGAGTGTCGACACAATTTGTCTGTGTGTCGACACAGCTTGCCTGAGTGTCGACACAAGTTTCCTGAGTGTCGACACAGTTTCTTCACAAGTGTCAACACTTGTACTTAGAAAATTTTCCTTCAAATACTTAAACCTACACAATGAAACTCAAACTCCTATCAAATACAAATTGATGCATATCATTGGCTAAGATGTGGCTTCTCCAAATCTAGTACATATTTTCCAATGTACCCAACACAAAAACAACAAGAACTAGTTATAAGAGAGCCCTCACAAGGAGTTAGAACTTGGTCGGCCCTACATAAGTCCTTCTCAAACCTATGTTTATTATCTGAAATTGAACCCAAGAACATCTCAGAAGTTTTATAGTTTGAATTGTGGTTCATGGCTATGAATGAATAATTAAATCAATTCGAGAGAAGTAAGGTCTGAGTATTAGTAGAGCGTCCTGATAGCCATCAAATTATAGGTTTGAAATGGGTATACAAAAATAAACTTGATGGTTACTCTAGGATAACTAGAAACAAAGCTAGGTTGGTGGAAAAAGGTTACTCACAAATAGAGGGTGTGGATTTTGAGGAATCATTTGAACTGGTTGCATGTATCGAATCCATTCATATGTTTTTGGCATTTGCTAGTTACAAACAAGTTAAATTATATCAAAAGAATGTTAAGAGTGCATTCTTAAATGGATATATTAAGGATGAGATGTATGTTGAGCAACCACCCGGGTTCAAGAATGTTGATTACCCAAATCATGAAAGCCTTGAAAGGACTGAAGCAGGCACCCCATACTTGGTATGATAGGCTCACGACTTTTCTCCTAGAAGACGACTTTAAGATGGGTAGTGCGGACACCACTCTATTTGTGAAAAATGAGAATCTCGATTTAATTCTGTTACAAATTTATATGGATGATATCATTTTTTGGGGTCTCAAATGAAAAATTATGTAAAGAAATTATCACTTTAATGCAATCCAAATTTGAAATGAGCCTAGTTCAAGAGCTAACATATTTCCTAGGATTTCAGATTTCTTAATGTAATGATGGAATATTTATAAGTCAATCGAAACACATAAAAGACATGCTTGTGCAATTCGGCTTTGAAAATCTGAAACATGTCAAAATTCCAAAGAGTGTGTCTCTAAAATTAGGAAAAGATGAAAGTGGAATTTTTTTGGACCAAATTATATTTAGAGGAATGATTGGAACACTACTTTACTTGAATGACTCTAGACCTGATATTACATTCGCGGTGTGTCTCAATGCTAGGTATCAAGCCAATCCTAAAGAATCTCATTTCAAAGCCATCAAACATATCTTTAGGTATCTTATAGGTACCAAAAATCTTTGTCTTTGGTACCCCCATACAACTGACTTCACACTCCACGGGTACTCTGTAAAATCCCTCCTCCTTGGAATTAGGCACGATCGAGGAGAGATTTTATTACCAGGACCGTCACCTTATAATGACACCAACTACGAGTTAGTTTCCACCACAAGATAATGACCCTGCCGGCAAACACGATCATGCACACAACCAACAAAAGAAGAAGTAAGTACAAACATCACATCATAGATATAATAAACATATAATCAAAAGGTCCACATTATATAAATGAAAGAGTAATAGGGCTTATGCCCAGTACATAGCCATCATAAATATCTCTCTCTCTTAATTAACAATGCGCAAGCTAAACCATATGACATCAACCTGACGACGGGTAGTAGAAGTGCGTGGCTCTGGTTCCTCAGATCATGGTGTCTCATTCTCTGGTTATGCCTGGTCAAACTGTGGTGGCATCTCCACGTGTCCCTAAAATGATGTGGTCAAATGACTGTCAATCAAACTAAACTCAGCTGCTTCATCCCCGTGTCACCCCCGCAACTCCTATGCATCGTGCGAGAGGAAGAAAGCAGGTGACCAATTGTAACAGAACATACAAGCTGGTGATAGTGGTATATATATAATTCTCTAGAAATTTTATATCAGTATGATCAGTAAAGAAGAGTAACAACTAGTATAACATAAAAGTATAGTAAGAGGAGATAAGTAAAACTAGTAAAGTCAGGCAAGTACACTACCATCACAGAAGCATACCCTAACTTATATGAATGCTCATACAAACATATAAGTTAAGGTTTCCAAAAAGTAACTCATCATATAAAAGAGCCCGTACTAATTTATATGATGAGAATCTACAAGTGCGTATGCTATGTCTTGCTATGTAATGCAATGTTTATGTAACTCACACACACGATTTTGTGCACATACCTTTCATGCATCCCCACTTTTTAGAGGTGGCCAACCTCCCATGTACCAACCGTCGTGGCTCACGGTGGTAGTGGAGCGGGTGTCTCCACTCCTAGGAGGGCAGGCACACTACCCAGCCTAGACCTCTCGTACGCCTAAATGCTAAGAACACAACAGCAGAGCCCCTGCGTACTCTTGCTGGAAACTACCAGTCTTCTACAGTCGGGTGTGCTATTAGGGGATATAGTCGTCCAGACCTCGGTATAAACATCCAACTGGTCTTCCCAAAGGTCTACACTCCGCACCAGAGTCATCGTACTTCCGTTAGTGTGTCGACTGAACAAGTATCATGTAAACCACCCAAGGTTGTCAGGATCGTGATCCAGATCATAGGATCTTACGATCTAGATTTTGTAAATCGATCTTGATTCTGTAAGGAGATCCTCGATCCAACCCTACTATCATATCTGATCCTACCTCTAAATGTTCTCATCTAGGATCTCGATCCTGACAACCTTTAAACCACCACATAAGCATAAACCAGGTATAACAATACCCTCCCGAGCCCCTAACACGTAGGACTAACCCTTCCTGATATTAACCAATAACCCGATCCTCTAGCTTGTAGGACTAACAAGTCCTAAATAAGTCCAACCCATACATGGGTGATATTTCTATAACACACTATAATCCTATCGCACTAGTCTGGTCTAACTTTCAGATTTCTTAGCGTTTTATGGTTAACCTTAAACTTCCCGAGGTCTACCCTATGAAGAGCTCTTAGCAGTACTAGGAACTATGATGGGCTAAAGCCCATCATGCCCTTTCTCAAGGCACTTAGTAATATTATGCTACCCTTAACCAAACTCACTCCTAGGGTTACTAAGTATGTGACCTCTCCAAAACAACAACAACTGAAAACATTAATTTCCCAAAATTGCTAAATGCAGACTATACGATCTTGTATGGGTGTATGAATAGGAATCCTACAAATTCTTGATCCAAGGACCTAAGATTATTTCTTGAGACCTATCATGACATCTTAGATCTAATTCCTGAGATTTATAATTTTCCTAAAATAATCAGCAATTATTGTAATTGTTCCAAATTATTGCTACATGTGATTCTGAACATGAAATGTCACTTTCTGTTATCAAACTAGCAATATAAAATTATCCTAACATCATCTTAAGTAATAATGGCTCTAAACAAAATTTCACCTTATTCTAATAATATTTGATATTTAGTTTCTAATTACCAAAATCTGATCCACTAGGTCAAGTTACACATGAAGTACTATAAATATTCATCAAATAATTCCAGAAAAATTACCGAAGGTTAAAAATGGTAAATAATTATGTATTCCAAATATTTATAATTTTATAACTCAATTTGAGCACAATTATCTCAAAAATATAGAAGGGGCAAAATGGTAATTATAACTGCAACCCTAAGATTCTGACCTTCAAAAATTCCAACTAATTTAACCAATGTTTATAATACTAAATAATTGCTATTGGCATGGTTCCATAATTTTTGCAACTATTTTAGTCATACTAATTTCACTAATACATTTGTGTAACAAAAATACTAATTAATTCATTTGCTAAGCAAATCTACTCCAAATGTTCTAAAGCTTCATGAGGAGGTGTACATTAACTAAATAATTACATGTATAAAATTTCACTAAATTTGACTAAGCTAATCTTGTTAAATTCACAAGATACACTTTTTGGCAAAAAAACACACCATATCACATACAACATGACAACTTGCAAGTGGGATTCACCAACCTATATGGGTCTAAAGGACCTAAAATATTTACCAAAGACATATACCTCCCTAATGGACTTCTCACCAAAAATTGGGGTTATGTTGGAACACCCTATTACTATTTGGACCAGGATGACTATACTTCTATAGGGATTTTGTGTTGTGACCTCCTTGTTGTTATAAAGGTCACTTAGGCTAGATAGAGTATCTCTCAGCTCGACGCAGAGTTGACTTCAGCTCGACGCAGAGTCGATCTCAGCTCGACGCAGAGTCGACCTCAGCTCGACGCAGAGTCGATCTCAGCTCGACGCAGAGTCGACCTCAGCTCGACGTGGAGTCGACCTCAGCTCGACGTTCCGTCGAACCCAGTTCTGCTTACAGAAAACACTCTCTGGCAGATGTGTGTCATGCTCAGATCGACGTTTTACTGTGAGCTCGACGTTTTCCAGACTTCCGTCAGTTTTGAATAGGAATTCAAATTCCTTCTGTCAGACAATTAATGCTGAAGATTTATTGGCCGTTACAGCATATCTGGTGCATGGCTCAAGGAATTTTCTAAGGAATGTCTGTCTGACATTTCCTTTGAGGCATGGACATTTAAGGAAAGCAATTAATGCTGACTTCCAACGGCTATCAAAGAAAAGGAAGAAGAAGACTCAGATATATTATTCATTGAGCTAGACAGAGAGATACAGAACAATAATACAGGACTTCAGCTGCTCTCTCTCTGTGATATTGTTTTGAAAGCTCACCCACAGGAATTCTGATTGCTTCAGACATAACCATCCAACTTTCTTGGATTATCCCTTGCTGGAGCAAATCAGATCTTTGAAGACATGTCACCCTTGTGCAGAGCTCTCCTTCCTGAACTACTTCTTGATCTCAGGGGGAGCTTTGACAACAACTACAGATCTACTTTTGCTTCTCTCTGCTTGTTGATAGAGAAGACAACCTCATCCATTTTTCTTTTTCTTTCTGTACAGGGTTTTAACTCCCTTCAAAAGTTACTTTTGGTTTTGCTGAAACCTGGTCAAAATCAGCTCCTTTGGTTTGTGAGAACCTGGTCAAAAACTCTCTGGTGCTCAAGACACCTGATCAACTCTTCTTGAAGTGGATTCCTATCAAGGGTGATAGAAGAGTGGACTACCCAGATTTGGGGAACCACTATAGCTCCTTGTGTCGTCTGGATTGCTTGTTTCTTTGTGTTTTGCTTTGTGCTGTGAATTTCTTTTTACTCTGATTATTTGCTATAGCACCTTACACTAAGTAAAGTCAAACTTTCTCTGCACACAAGTTTTTATTTGCAAAATTATTTTAAATAACTCTATTCACCCCCCTCTAGAGTTAGGATTGATCTTATCCTGCACTTTCAATTGGTATCAGAACCAGGTTGATCATTCATACAGGCTAACACCTGGATCAAAAGATCCCTGATAAGATCATTTCTCTCAAAGGGTTATTTTCCTTAGTTTTACTTATCTTTAAAACTCATGGCACAAAACAAGGACTTTGCTAGTACCAGACCTCCTATATGCAATCTCTCTAAGTTTGCACTATGGAAAGCAAGGATTAGGCTGTACATGAACTCTTTTGATGAAGTCATTTTTAATTCTGTGTTGACAGATTGTCCAAGACCTCCCACAGGAACAAGTACATCAGCTGTTCCTCCTCCTTCAGGAACTGATGCTGACATAAAGAAGTGGAAGGCAGCAGATGTTAAAGCCATGAACATTTTGGCTCAAACCATGTCAGATGACATTTTCCAGAAAGTAGCTGATTGCAATACTGCTAAAGAGATCTGGGAAAAACTTTCAGAAATTGTATCAGGTTCTGCAGATGAAAAAAAGGATAGGAGATCCTACCTCATCACCCAGTATGAGAACTTCAAAAAGGCAGAGTCTGAGTCAGTTGCTGACATGTACAACAGACTGAGCCTAATCATCAGTGAGCTTAGATCACTAGAGAAGGACATATCTCTCACTGAGATAAATGACAAGATACTGACTTGTTTCCCTAGCTCTTGGGACTCAAGAATCTGGTCAATTAAAGATGGAAGAAATGTCTGTGAGTTATCCACAGAAGCTCTTCTAGGAAAGCTCAAGAGTTATGAGCAATTCATTAAGAAGAGAGAAGAAGAGCAGAAGACATCCACACCAACACAAAAGGTTGAGAAAACCATTGCCTTCAAAGCACAGGAAGAAGAACCTAAAGAAAAGGTGTTGGGAAGTGAAGAGCTTATGAGCCTACTGGTCAAAAGGTTCAATAAGCTGAATAAAAGGAACTTCAGAAGATGGTCATCCAAAGATAAAGACAAGCCAAGGTATGACAGATCTACTAATAAAGATATTATCTGCTTTGGCTACAGGAAACCAGGACACATTTTCCCCAACTGTCCAGAAAATCAAGATAAAGACAGAAGGGACAAGAAGGAAAGAAAAGATAAAAGGAAAGATAAGGAGTCAAGGAAGTACCATGACAAGCCTTCCTCCAGCAACAGCAAGCACACCAGAAAAGGATTTGTGGCTGAATCCTGGAGTGACTCTGATGAGTCTGATTCATCATCCAGCTCTAGTGATGATGAGGATGATGCAGAAGAAAAAGGATTCTGCATGATGGACATCAGTGCATCTCAAAAGAACACTGATTCAGAGCCTGATGTTGATTAACTATCTAATTAGGAACTCACTGAGGATCAGGTAATAGATTCATTTGATTTTACCTCTGATGAATTTAAATCTGAGTTCAAATCTATGTGCATTGACTTGATTAAATCTCAAAAGTTGATTAAAACTCTCATAGAACAATTAATTGAATGCAAATCCATTAACTCAGATAATCTTAGACTCTTAGAAGAGTTGAAGCAGTGTGGGGAGGAGATAGCTTCACTGAAAGGTGAGCTATCTAAGGCCAAACAATTTGAAGAAACCCTTAATGGGAGAAGTATCAAATTGATGGACATCACAAGTACAGTGAACTCAAGATTGAATGGTTCACTGGGCTTGGGTGCTTCATCCAGCCAACCCATAGTGCTGACAACTCCAATCAAATTTACCAGTGAGAAAGGTAAAGGAGTCTTGATAGTGGCTAGGAAGAATGCTGACTTAACCCAGGAAACTGGACAAAAAGCGTCGAACGAAGCTCGACGGACGTCGACCAGAGCTCGACGTAATCGCAAGAGAACGTCGAACTCAGGTCGACGCCCTCTACCTTCTGAACAAAGCAAGCCTTCGCCGTCGAATGGAGCTCGACGCACTCACCAGAGTCCGTCGACCGAAGCTCGACGTGCGTCGAGCCAAGCTCAGAGCAAAAGTTAGTTCTCAGGGGTTAATTCAAAATTTAATTCCAGCTCCACATCTCATCACTTTAACCCTTATGCTGAATGGATAATATCTCCTAGGAGATATCATCCTGTAGGCTATAAGAGCCAACCTGAGATGTCTTTTATTTCAGAATTTAAAGGATATCAAGAAAGGCCCAAGGTAAACTGGGTCAAAAACAATTGATTTGTTGTATGTGCAGATAAAGACCATCCAATTGAGAACCAGCAGTGGTACTTGGATAGTGGGTGCTCAAAGCACATGACTGGCAACAAGGAGAACCTTGTGTCCTTCAAAGCCAAACATGGACCCAAAGTAATCTTTGGAGATTCAAATTTTGGACAAACAAAAGGCTATGGCCAAGTCAAAATAGGGTCAATTACATTCAAGAAAGTGGCCTATGTGGAAGGACTAAAGCACAACTTAATCAGCATCAGCCAGCTATGTGATGCTGGTTATTAGGTTTGGTTTACCAACTCAGCATGTAATATTGCATTAAATAACAACATTGTTTTAATTGGTAATAGACAAGATAACATATATCTAGTTGATTTCAATTCATCTAAAATAGATATTTGTTTATTTAACTCCCTTAGCAAACCTAATGAACTTTGGCATAAAAGACTAGGACATGTGAACCTTAGAACCATTGCTAAGTTATCCCAAGACAACCTTGTTAGAGGACTACCTTCTGGTCCCTACAAGAAGGAAGGACTTTGCAAGGCTTATCAGTTAGGCAAGCAAACTAAAAACAGTTTCAAGTCACTTAATAAGAGTGACTCACCTAGAATTTTGTACTTATTGCACATGGACCTTTTTGGACCAATTAATGTACAAAGCCTAGGAGGGAAATCTTATGCTTTAGTAGTTGTAGATGACTTCTCAAGATTCACTTGGGTGTTCTTTCTGAGGAAGAAGTCTGATAACTTCAAGATTTTGACAGATTTTCTCAAAGGCATACAGATTGAGTTCAATACTCACATTACCCTGATCAGAAGTGATCATGGGACAGAGTTTGATTCTCTTCTTATGCTAGAGTTCTGCCAGAATGAAGGTATCAGGCACACTTTCTCAGCTCCAAGAACTCCTCAACAAAATGGGGTAGTTGAAAGGAAAAACAGAACCCTTATTGAATCTGCCACAACATTGTTGACAGATGCTCACCTTCCTCTAACCTTTTGGGCAGAGGCTGTGAATACCTCCAACTATGTTTTGAATAGAAGCCTGATACATAAACTAAAGGGTAAGACTCCCTATGAGTTACTCAAAGGGAAGAAACCTAAAGTAAATTACTTCAAAATTTTTGGTTGCATTTGCTTCATTCATAATAATGACAAGAAATACCTAGCTAAATTTGAAGCCAAAGCTGATGAAGGAGTGTTTCTGGGATACTCCATGACTAGCAAGGCTTATAGGGTTTTTAACAAGTGCTCAAATAAAATTGAAGAATCCATGCATGTTACATTTGATGAAACTAACATGTCTTATAAGGAGAAGGAGACTTCTACCATAAGCAATTTGCAGGAACATTCAATTTCAGAAAATCTGAAGCAGCTTACCATCACAGACAAAGGGTCATTACCTTCACCAATTCAGCAAGACACTGAACTCAGTGACAATGAAGAGGAATTTCAGGTTTTGGAAAGTTCAAAAGGCCAACAAATTGAAGAACCAGTTGTTGTTCCACAAGAGGAAACAACAACACAGGTTGGTGCATCATCAACACCCCTTGTTGATCTTGCAACAACAAGAGATCACCCAATCTCACAAGTAATTGGAGATATCTCAGTAGGTGTGCAAACAAGGAATCAAGTTAATCAAAATATTATGCACACCTGCTTTCTTTCTCAAATTGAGCCTCAAACCATACAAGATGCAGAGCAAGATCCAAACTAGATCATTGCAATGCAGGAAGAGTTAAATCAATTTGAAAGGAATAAAGTTTGGGAATTAGTACCAAGACCAAGGAACCAACAAATTGTTGGAACCAAATGGGTATTCAGAAACAAGTTGGATGATCAAGGAATAATTGTGAGAAACAAGGCAAGACTTGTTGCACAAGGATATTGCCAAGAAGAAGGAATTGATTATGACCAAACCTTTGCACCAGTTGCAAGGTTGGAGGCCATAAGAATCTTTCTTGCATATGCAGCTCACAAGAGATTCAAGGTATATCAGATGGATGTCAAGAGTGCTTTTCTCAATGGAGACATCAAGGAAGAAGTTTATGTAAAGCAACCTCCAGGTTTTATCTCTCCAACCTTTCCTGATCATGTTTTTAAACTGCATAAAGCCTTATATGGTCTCAAGCAAGCCCCTAGAGCTTGGTATGAGACCTTAGCTTGTTTTTTGTTGGAAAATGATTTTAAAAGGGGTAGAGTAGACCAAACTCTCTTTGTTAGAACCCATAGGTCCCATACCTTACTAGTACAAGTTTATGTAGACGACATCATATTTGGGTCTACTGATTCAAACTTATGCAAAAAGTTCTCACAACTTATGCACTCAAAGTTTGAAATGAGTAGCATGGGTGAGCTTGCTTTCTTTCTTGGATTGCAAGTTAAACAACATGTGGATGGCATTTTCATTTCTCAAACCAAGTATGCAAGAGAACTGGTTAAGAAATTTGGAATGTCTGAAGCATCCTCTATGAAAACACCTATGCCTACAAATGCTGTTTTAGATGCTGATGAATCTGGAAAACCAGTTGATCAGACAAGCTATAGAGCAATCATTGGCTCATTACTTTATCTAACAGCTACTAGACCAGATATAATGTTTGCTACACGCATTTGTGCTAGATTCCAAGTAAGCCCTAGAGAGTCCCACCTCACATTAGTTAAGAGGATTCTTAGGTATGTAAAAGGTTGTCCTAATCTAGGTCTCTGGTATCCACATGACTCAGGATTTGATCTAACTGGATTTTCAGATTCTGATTATGCTGGATGTAGAGTAGACAGGAAAAGCACCAGTGGAACTTGTCAATTCCTTGGTGATAGACTTGTCTCCTGGTTCTGTAAGAAACAAACCTCTGTGTCCACATCAACTGCTGAAGCTGAATACATGGCTGCAGGCAGTTGTTGCTCACAGATTTTGTGGATTCAAAACCAGCTCCTAGACTATGGCTACAACTTAGAGATGTCTAAAATCTTTTGTGATAATACCAGTGCAATATCTATTGCTCAAAATCCAGTTCTCCATAGTAGGACTAAGCACATAGAGATCAGACATCACTTCTTAAGGGATAATGTAGAAAAGAAGAAAATTGCACTAGAATACATTTCCACTGAACTACAGAGAGGAGATATTTTCACCAAGCCCTTGGATGAAAAGAAGCACTTCTTTTTCCTCAATCAGTTGGGAATGCTAGATGGAGACAGCATAAAATAAAACTCCAAGATTTTGAAACCCATAATTAACAGGAATAGGAAAAATTTCATTTTAAAATTTCCTGTCTGAGTGGTTGTTCTGAGCTCTGAACTAAGCTCGACGCTGCGTCGAACTGAGATCGACGATCCGTCGAACTCCAAAGCGTCGAACGTCGAACTCGACTTCTAGCGTCGAAATAAGTTCACAGCTCCCTGGCTTCTTGAGTTTCTCTCTCCCCGGTCGACGTCTTCGTTAAAAGTCGACCTAAGCTCGACGCATAGCTTCAGCCAAAGCGTCGAACGTCGACCTAAGCTGGACGCTGTTGAGTCATTTCAGTTCTCCTAGAGCCTTAGAGCGTCGAACTGAGCTCGACGTTCTTTCCTTTTCTGCGTCGAACCCTAAGTATAAAATCATTTTTTCATCGTCGTTCGCAGTTGCGCTTTCATATCTTTCTGCTCAAGCTTTCTCCCTCCAAATACCTTACTCTTGATCTTGGAAGGTATTCTTTTTGCAGGAAAATGGCAATCACAGCAGGAGCTCTGGCGGCCATGAAGTTTGATTCTGGATTCGATATCGACTTCGACTCTTTTGATGGATCTCCACAATACTTTCTGGATATACTGGACCTCTTCAAGGAGAAGCAACTGGTTAACTTTATGTCAACCAGGATCCCTCTCCCAGAGTCAGAAATAAAAGAGTGGAGTCTTACAGCAGTTATCTCAGATAACAATACATTGACTTGGAATGTTTCAGGAAATGAGGTAGCCATCTCACCTCAAATCATTTCAGAAGTTTTCAACTTTGCTGCTGGAGATGATGGCATAGAACTATCTGTGGAAGAGTATGCCTTGATGCTGGACAGGATGGGGCATGCTGCTGGTAACCCCTCTAAACTCCTCAAAGTTAACCTAGCTATTGAATATAGGTTATTAGCAGACATTACAGGCAAAGTGATCTGTGCAAAGAGGACTGCACATGATGCAATTACTAGGCATCAGTTCTGCCTTATGGCTGCACTTATGGATAAGAAACATCCCAACTGGGGATTGATTGTGTTTGAAATGATTAAGAAAAAATTGGATAAAAACTCTGTCCACTTTGGAAGAGTTCTTGGGTTGATTCTCAACCATTGCTGCCCCCAACTGCTTGTGTCCTCCAAGAAGCACATCAATGCTTCCAAGAGGCTCACATGTGCCCTAATTGGCAAGTGGGACAGAAGAATTGTGAATCCCAGGGCAGCAGCAGCAATGAAGTCTTCTGCAGACACCAGGACTGTAGAGGTCACTCTCCCTCAGTCCACTGGTCCAGAAGCAGGGAATTTGCCATCTCCCTCCCTCTCCCTCCCATCCACTTTCATCCCCTCAACCACAGTCATTCCATCCACTCAACCTCTACCTTCCTCCATCTCTACCATTGTCTCCTCCCTTCCACCTCACACTACTTTCCTTCCCATACGCTTGGATTCCACCCCTCATGAGGATCTCTTTTCTTTTGACATGCATGAAGACTCCTTCATGGATGCCTCTACCTCCTCTCCTCATGAATTCGCCCATTCATCAACTTTTTCAGAACTGCTCTTTTCCTCCATCCATGAACCAGTTACACCTCCCTTGTCTGCACCACCCTCAACATCTTCTACATTTACATTTTCTGCTACTCCCTCTACCTCTACTCAAGTCCCACTTGAGCAAGTAGCTCTCCTGCCCTTGGCCAATCAGATTTTTGACCTTCTGTCCCCTAGGCTCTCCTCCCTCTTGGATGCCAAGCTGGCTCCTCTCCTCCTTTCCCTGAGAACTCTCTCTACCTCTGTCTCCTCCCTCTCCTCTCATCTGGCATGCCCTTCTTCTGGGGGCCTAGAGTCAGCTGCCACTGATTCTAGGCAGGGGGAGATGTCTGCAGAAGAAGAGCTGCATCCTTCATCAGTTCAGCTTGTACACACTTGTTCAGAGACAGTCTCAGCAGCAGAAGTTCAGATAGCATCTGAGGCTCCTCCTCAAAATTCAGAACAGCTTCAAGAAGACCTGTCTAGGGCTATTATCCCTTTTCAGAAGACCCTGATCCCTGATGTAGCAGTGGTAGCAGTGGCTCCTGCTAGTGATGAAGTTGAAATAATAGTAGCTGCTGAAACTTCAGGTGAAGTAATTGAGACACCTGATGCAGTTGAGACCCATGTCTCCCAAGGCCTTCAGGAACCAGCCTCTTCAGTCTCTATGGCTCCTGAGGCTATTCCCTCTCCTGCAGTGGTAGACTTCTCCTCCCCTCTGACAGCAGATCTTCCTCCAGTCACCTCCTCAGCAGCTCCAGCCTCCATCACTTTTCCTATCTCCAAAAGGAAGTACATAGATCCCTATGATGACTCTCAGAGTTCAGAAGATGAGTTTGCCATTGATTCTGATGACTCCTCTGCAACCATTGCAATGAAGAGGAAAGCAAGATCAAAAGCTTTGAAAAGAGTTCCAATGGCTAGAGCCACAGACCATGACATTCCCTACTATATCAAATACAATTGTGAAATCATAGAGCCATGGATGCAGTACTCCCAAAATCAGAGAAAAGCAATGAAACAGAAAAGAAAATTCAATGAAGGACCAACCAAACCTGTCCATCAGCCTCCACCTCCACCTCCTCTAGATGTAGGTGCAGGTGCTAGTCTATCTTCCAATCCAGCCCCTTCAGCTCTACATGGAAAGACATATCAAGCAAGAAGATATCAAGGAGACAGTCAGCAAAGGGGAGGTCAGCAAAGAGGAAACTATAGAGGCAGGCAGTCCAGAGGAAGATCAGGTTCTCAACCTTATCAAAGGGGAAGAGCCATTGATCCAGCCTCTGGTCCCTATCCTTATAGACCTAGAGCTGACCTCACCCCAACTACCTCTCAAGAACTCTCCTCTAACAGATTTGAACCAGCAGTACCTTTTGAAGATCCCACCAAAACTCCTGCCTACTGGAAAGCTAGAATGACAGAAATGGCTGCTTTAAATGAGATTAATAAAGCTAGAGAAAAAGGTCTGGACACCTCTCATATCAGTACAATGTCAGACCAAAGAAAAGAGGAACTGGAGAAATATAATTCTAAGAAATTCTTTGATTCAGACAGATATATGCAACTCCATCCTGCAGCTGTACCACCCAGTGCAAGAGATCAAAAGTCTTTAGGTGCAGCTGATGATTACAGATCTAAAAAGGAAGCTTCAAATCCAAACAGAGAAATCATCTTCAAGAAGAGTGATCAAGACAAAGCCCCAAAGGGAAAGTAAAGTAAGATGCTTTAATTCTTTCTATATGCTGGACTCAGGACATTTGAACATTTGCGATGCTATATAATGTTATATATGCTGCTTTTTATTCTGACATGTCTGGTTGTATTGTAGTGTATTGTATCTGCTTTATCTTTCTTTGAATCCCTAAATTCATGTAAATAGTAATCCTAATCCAAATAGGGGGAGATTGTTGGAACACCCTATTACTATTTGGACCAGGATGACTATACTTCTATAGGGATTTTGTGTTGTGACCTCCTTGTTGTTATAAAGGTCACTTAGGCTAGATAGAGTATCTCTCAGCTCGACGCAGAGTCGACTTCAGCTCGACGCAGAGTCGATCTCAACTCGACGCAGAGTCGACCTCAGCTCGACGCAGAGTCGATCTCAGCTCGACGCAGAGTCGACCTCAGCTCGACGTGGAGTCGACCTCAGCTCGACGTTCCGTCGAACCCAGTTCTGCTTACAGAAAACACTCTCTGGCCGATGTGTGTCGTGCTCAGATCGACGTTTTACTGTGAGCTCGACGTTTTCCAGACTTCCGTCAGTTTTGAATAGGAATTCAAATTCCTTCTGTCAGACAATTAATGCTGAAGATTTATTGGCCGTTACAGCATATCTGGTGCATGGCTCAAGGAATTTTCTAAGGAATGTCTGTCTGACATTTCCTTTGAGGCATGGACATTTAAGGAAAGCAATTAATGCTGACTTCCAACGGCTATCAAAGAAAAGGAAGAAGAAGACTCAGATATATTATTCATTGAGCTAGACAGAGAGATACAGAACAATAATACAGGACTTCAGCTGCTCTCTCTCTGTGATATTGTCTTGAAAGCTCACCCACAGGAATTCTGATTGCTTCAGACATAACCATCCAACTTTCTTGGATCATCCCTTGCTGGAGCAAATCAGATCTTTGAAGACCTGTCACCCTTGTGCAGAGCTCTCCTTCCTGAACTACTTCTTGATCTCAGGGGGAGCTTTGACAACAACTACAGGTCCACTTTTGCTTCTCTCTGCTTGTTGATAGAGAAGACAACCTCATCCCTTTTTCTTTTTCTTTCTGTACAGGGTTTTAACTCCCTTCAAAAGTTACTTTTGGTTTTGCTGAAACCTGGTCAAAATCAGCTCCTTTGGTTTGTGAGAACCTGGTCAAAAACTCTCTGGTGCTCAAGACACCTGATCAACTCTTCTTGAAGTGGATTCCTATCAAGGGTGATAGAAGAGTGGACTACCCAGATTTGGGGAACCACTATAGCTCCTTGTGTCGTCTGGATTGCTTGTTTCTTTGTGTTTTGCTTTGTGCTGTGAATTTCTTTTTACTCTGATTATTTGCTATAGCACCTTACACTAAGTAAAGTCAAACTTTCTCTGCACACAAGTTTTTATTTGCAAAATTATTTTAAATAACTCTATTCACCCCCCTCTAGAGTTAGGATTGATCTTATCCTGCACTTTCAGGTTAAGATATTTAATTTTCACAAAAATATTTCTGTTTTATGAAAAATCATATTTTTCCTAAAATCATAGGAAAATGTTGTCCACAAATTCTCATTTTTTGACTGTAGGTGTATCTATGGCATATTCTTACATGCCCCAAATTTCATGTGAACCCCTTAGCAAAATAAAGGTTATTAAGAAAATAGTGCTTGTCCTACCCTAAGGACCAGTCCCACAAGAATTACCCTAGAGTGAGATCCAGTGCTTCAAATGACCTTATTTTAACTTTTAATTAAACTAGACTCACAGGGCTACCTTTTTCATGTTGGGCACTTTTCATGGTTCAGCCCCTAAGGACCTCATTTTTCTTGTTCAAAAAGTGTATATTAAGGGGATAAATATAATATTTTATATATAATAATTAATATATATTATAACATGGATGGCTGTGATTATGTCTTCAACCTCAAGCATAGGGCCAAGATTGGCCGAACCTGGAACCTTTTACAGCAGCTTTTGCCGGTGATCCCGCCCCCTCCCCGGCCGGCCACCACCCACACCACCTCTATTGAGGTCAGGGCTATCGCCGGATGGTGGCTCGGCCACCGGAGGGGAGGTTTCTGACATACCCGGGAGGAAGCCTAATTGAGCTTTTTCCTTGGAAATTAAAAATGGATTCGACTCTATTAAGCCTGATTTCAATCCCTATTGATCTTGGAAGCTAGCACAATAGGAGAGGAGGAGAAGCATGCCTGATTTCGGGCTTGGATGCAGCTACTCCGGCGTGTGGCCATAGATTTTGGTGTTTTCCAGTGAACCTCTCCCGATCTCGATTCTCCACTGTTTGCAACGATCCAAGAGTCGATTTCAACTTCTTGAGGCCTTCTGAAGGTGATGAAAGGGTCGAATTTAGCTTTGGGGCCTCTATATACAAGATCCATGAATGGGAGGGGGGTAAGCCATGGCCATTAATGGCCCTCCTTGATGGTTGCCGACCATGAACTACTGGAAACTCCTCCGCTTCATCAGGAGAGATGAAAGGATGGGTTGGGTAAGGAGAAGGGAGTGTCACTTAGCCTCCCTCAATTATTACCCTCCTCCAAATGAAACTTTCCCCTTAATTACCTCCATTAAACCCTAATTAAATCACCTAATTCATCTTAAATAAATTTGATAAACTTAGTGGGCCTTAGGTTGGGCCTTGGGCAAGGCCTTAGCCCACTTGAATTGGCTTGGGCTCTCATTTAGCCTTTAGGGGTTAATGTGACCGTGCTTGACCTTGGGGTTGACTTTGGTCAACTTGATGAGTTGACTGGTCGAAGGGGTGTCTCTTGTGTCCTTTGACACCACCCAATGTTGATTGGGTCATGGTGATGCCCCAATTAGGCCCACTTTGCCAAATAGTCAGATTTGACCTAAATAGTTCAAGTTTGACTTTGGTAAAATTGGTCAACTTGGTGATCCCATAATGGGGCTCTTGGGTCCTCTTTGCCCCTAATGATGTTAAAAGGCCAGGGGCTAGGTCGACTATAGGTTTTGAGGCCAATAAGACCACTTAGGGGAAGGTTTGACCTAAGGTTAACTTTGGTCAACTCAACCCACTAGATTGACCTAGCCTTGAGTCCATTGCTCAATTGCCTCTCTCTTATTGTTAAGGAAGTATTAGTGAGCTTATCTTGAGGTGGTGAGTTCATATGAGTGTGAATTGACCTAGGTTGACTTGTGCATATTGGGGGTACACATAGTAGTTTCCCTAAATTCATGCTATATTAGGGTCACACTACGGCCACCATGCACCACTAAAGCCCGAACTCTAACTTTAGGGGGCCTAGAACTGTGGGGGATTTTAAATATTCCAATAAACAAAACAAAATTTACATCCTCAAAATTCGAGCTCGGGTCTACGGGGTTTCATAAGTGATGAAAAGATCAACTTATATGAGGTTTCGTTTATACCTAAGGTGAAGAGCTCCGGGTGTTTCTTCTACATAAGGTCCAAGGGCACCCAAGTGTGCTCCTCCTGCCCATGATATGACCAAAGCACCTTGACCAATGGAATGCTCTTCTTCCGTAAAACTCGAATTGCTATATCGTCGAACCGGATTGTCTCCAATCGAACTGACTGGTCAGATGCTACCGGACTCGAGGTAGAAATAATTTGCTACTCCGGTCGAAGTAGTGCTTTCTGAAGTGAGGATACATGAAAGACGTCATGAAGGTTCGCCAACTCTAGTGGTAGCTCTAGCCTATATGCCAAGGGGCCAACCCGCTCCAAGATAGTATAAGGCCCAATATACCGAGGGATGAGCTTGGTCAATCGGTCCACGATGACCCATATAGAATCGTGTCCAGAGAGAGGGAGACAACCTGTGTACAAAATCAATCAAAATATCCTCGAAATTCTACTCTGGTACTGACAGTGGCTGCAGTAATCCTCCAAGGCTCTTACACTCGGCCTTCACTCGCTGGTATGCCTCGCAGGGTGTCATAAAATCAACGATATCCCTCTTCATCCCGGGCCAATACAAGCTCTTCCACAAATCCCCCATCATCTTGGTGATCTCAGGGTGTACTGAATACCGTGTGCAGTGTGCCTCCCTCAGTATGTCACCCCAGATCCCACCTCCTGCGAGTATATAAACACGGCCCCGGAAATGAACGAGGTCACCACGTAGTGAATACTCCTCTGACTTGCCCTCTCCCAAGGCACTAAATATAGTCACCAGTACTGCATCCTTCCTCTACTCTGCCATGATGCGATCTCTTATACTGCACTCCATATTCAGAGCCACCAAGTACTCTGTATACACCTCTAGATCAACCCTTGACACCATAGTAATCTGCATGTCTTCCATCATCCGCACTATCTCCATGGTCATCACCAGGGACTCCGGTCCAGTAGTGTCGGCTCTCCTGCTCATAGCATCCGCTATAGTGTTCTCCTTCCCCGGGTGATAGTTCATGGTATAATCAAGTTGCAAAGGAACTCTAACCACCTTCGCTGGCGTAGATTCAAGTCCTTCTGCATGTCAATGTACTTGAGGTTTTTGTGATCTGAGAAGATCTCACAATGAACCCCATACAGGTAGTGTCTCCAGACCTTCAAGGCGAAGACTATAGACTCAAGCTCCAAATCGTACACCGGGTAGTTCTACTTGTGCTTGTTTAGCTGCCTTGATGCATAAGCTATGAAATGCCTGTTTTGTACTAGTACATCACCCATGCCCTGGTATGACGCGTCCGTATAAATCTAGAATCCTTCCTTTCCCGAAGGAAGGGCAAGGATGGGATCCGAGGTAATTTTACACTTCAACTCTTGAAATGTGGAATCGCTCTGCACAGTCCAAGTGAATATCCTGTACTTCTTCGTCAAAGATGTGAGGGGACGTGCTATATTTAAAAACCCCTGCACAAACTTGTGGTAATAGCCGGAAATTCCAAGAAAGCTCTGAATATCTGAAGCCGACTTCGGCTGCGGCCAATCCCTCACTTCCTATACCTTGGTCGGGTCCACTGCTAATCCAGCTCCAATGATAATGTGCCCGAGGAATGCCACCTATTGCAGCAAAAATTGTCACTTCGAAAACTTAACATATAGATGGTGCTCCCGCAGCTTCCCCAAGACTAATGCCAAGTGCCGGGTATGGTCCTCCTCGTTCCTAGAGTAGACCAAGATATCGCATATAAAAACTATGACAAACTCGTCTAGGAATGGCTCAAGCACCTGGTTCATCTAACTCATGAATGCGTAGGGGCATTAGTGAGCCCAAAGGGCATCACTATGAACTCAAACAAACCGTTGCGTGAGCTAAATGCTATCTTCAGTATATCCTCCTGAATCCACAACTGATAGTATCCCTACCTTAGGTGAAGCTTAGAGAACCAGTACGCTCCATCTAGCTGATCAAATAGCTCATCAATCCTTGGTAACAAATAAGTATTCCTCACTGTTAATCGGTTGAGCTCTCGATAATCAATTCAAAGTCGGAGCGATCCGTCCTTATCCTTTATGCACGAGACGGGAGCTCCCCATGGTGAAGAAATCAGTCTAACAAATCCTGCATCTAACAGCTCCCGTAGCTAAGTTCGGAACTCCGCAAGCTCCTTCGAAGCCATCCGGTAAGGTGCCTGAGAGACGGGCCTTCCACCTGGTACTAGTTGTATCTGGAAGTCTACCCCTCTATGCGGGGGTAGTCCGGGTAACTTCTCCGGAAATACATCGGCGAAATCTCGAACTATCAGAATATCACCAATGGAATCCTCCACCTACGACATCTTGAAACAAACAATGTATACCTCGTCTCCCTGCTCATGGGCCTTAACAGCCTATATAGATGATAATTATAATCGGGAGATAGGCATAATAACTTCGAAGACCACCTCCAAGTTTCCGTGTTTCAATATGATCCTCCTAGATGGGCAGTGGATCTTGGCATGGTGTCAGTGTAGCCACATCATGCCAAAAATCAGATCATAGTCTGGTAGTAGTAAGATTGTCGCTAGCATATCAAACAGCTTCCCACTAATGTCTACGGACAAATTGCACTTTGTAGTAGACTGCACCTTCAATTCATCTAGAAGTCGGACTATCCTGAGGAGTCCGAGGAAACGTTGGCATCCATCCAAATCCTTCGCGAAGTCTTCCGAGACGAAAGAGTGTGATTCTCCCGTGTCAAATAGGGTGAGGGAGGGCTTACCGCACACATGTACTATGCCTGAGGTTATTTGTTTCAATTTTTATCAACTATCTAAATAAAGGGTTACTAAGGTACTATATAAATAATTCAAAGTATAAAATTGTAAAGTACCTGTGATGACCTCCTTAGGGTTCCTTGGCTGGGATAGATCCAGCACATCAATCTGCTCCGGCCTTCGGCCACAACCGTGAGGTCCTCGTCCACAACCTTGTCCTCAACCTCTACCTTACTATGCTAGAGGGACTGCTGGAGGTGGAGGAGGTGGAGTGAAAAGTTGTGGGCAATGGGCTCTGATGTGCCCAGGCTGGTGGCATCCAAAGAATACCACCGGAGGGCGTCCTCTGTCATCAAATCTCCACGGCTCCTGGATGTGTGGTGGTGGGGCTGGCACTGCGGGAGATCGCTTCTCTTGCCTGACACCAGGACATGGACATCCTCTACCTCCCTTGTGATTCATGAACCTGTACCATTGCGGCCCTCTATTGCTCTCACCATGATACATCTCCTCAGTCGATCTCTTCCCTCAGCCCTACACCATCAGATGATCCGCCTCCCATTTCTTTGATGTCTCGATAATATTCGCCAAACTGGACTCTGAGATGAATAATAAATCATCCCTGAGCGAGTCTTGAAGCCCTCTATAAAATTTCTTAACATAGTCCTTCTCACTCAGGGGACTAGCGAATCCTGCCAAGTGTGAAAACTCCTGCTGGTACTCCAATACTAATATATTTCCCTGCCTGAGGTGGAGAAACCTATCCTCCAACACATCTTTGTCTATCGGGGATACAAAATGCTTCAATAAGGCCTCTCTAAATTGGCTCCATCTAATCTGGCAATACTAATAATTCGCAGGGGTTGAGTCCATGAGGGACTTCCACCACATCTTGGCATGGCCTGCCAGTGTCGTAACTGCCAAGTCTACTGCCTTGTTGCCCGGGCATAGGATCCCCACTAGCAAATCCTGGATAGTGTCCAACCACTTCTCCATCTTGTCTGTCATCTCTGTCCCATAGTAAGTCAGAGGGGAGAGGCATCGGAAGGCAGTCAGCCAGTTTGAGCTCGGGTTCGACTGCGGTGCCAGAACCTGCTGAGCTCTAATGTCATCAAGGATGGCTGTGAGAGTCTGGCCCCACTCTGAATGCTGAAAAGGAACAGTAGCTGGCAAAGGGGAAACCATAGCCTGTAGTTTAAAACACTTCAATAGTTAAATAAGTTTGGCCTCATCTCATTTATGTGGACAAAATATGTGATTTTCTCACATGGGCACACCATAGTTTTCGCTGCTTAGTTTGTCCGCAAACTAAAGCTCGAGTGGGGTGGCCCAGTTGTTTGTGGACTTATTTCGCTTATGACCGTGGTACGGTGATACCAACTATAAAATCTCTCCTCTCGGGAATTGGGCACGGCCGAGGAGAGAATTTATGCCCAGGACTGTAGCCTTACAATGACACCAACTATGAGTTAGTTTCCAGTACAAGACAGCAAACCTGCTGGCAAACACGATCATTCACACAACAAACAAAAGAATAAGTAAGTCCACAGATCACATCATAGATATAATAAACATATAATCAAAAGGTCCACATGATATAAATGAAAGAGTAATAAGGCTTAGGCCCAATACATAGACAACATAAATATCTCTCTCTCTCAACTAATAATGCGGAAGCTAAACCATATGACCATCAACCTGATCACCGGTAGTAGTAGTAGTGCGCGGCTCCGGCTCCTCAGATCCTTATGTCTCAATCTCTGGCTGTGCCAGGTCAAACTGTGATGGCATCTCCAAGTGTCCTTAAAATGATGTGGTCAAATGACCGTCAGTCAAACTAGACTCAGATTCTTTGTCCCTACCTCACCCCCGTGAATCCTAGGCACCGCGCGCAAGGAAGAAAGTGGAGGAGAAATTGTAGCATAGCATACAAGCAAGTGATAGTAGTATATATATAATTCTCTAGCAGTTCTATATTAGTATGAGTAGCAAAGAAGAGTAACAGCTAGTACAACATAAAAGTACAGTAAGAGGAGCTAAGTAAAACCAGTAAAGTAAGGCAACTACACTACCATCACAGAAGCATACCCTAACTTATATGAATTCACATATAAATATATAAGTTAAGGTTTCTAAGAAGTAACTCATCATATAAAAGAGCTCATACTAATTTATATGATGAGGATCTGCACATTCGTATGCTATGTCATGTTATACAATGCAATGTTTATGTAACTCCCACACACAACTCTGTGCATAGACCTTTCATGCATCCCCACTTTTTGGAGGTGGCCAACCTCTCGGTACCAACCCGCGTAGCTCACGATGGTAGTGGAGAGGGTGTCTCCACTCATAGGCGGGCAAACACACTACAAGGACTAGACCTCTCATATGCCTCAATTCTAAGAACGCAACAACAGAGCCCCTGCATACTCTTGCTGGCAACTATTAGTCTTCCATGTTCGGGTGTGCTCTTAGGGGACATAGTCTTCCAGACCTCAAAATAAACATCCTACCGTTCTCCCCAAAGTTTTACACTCTACACCAGAGTCATCATACTTCTGTCGATGTGCCAACTGAACCAATATCAAGAGACCCACCACATAAGCACAAACCAGGTATAACAATACCCTCCCGAGCCCCTAGCTCGTAATACTAACCCGTACTTATATCAACCAACCACCCGAGCCTCCAGCTCGTAGGACTAACAAGTCCTAAATCACTCCAACCCACACATGGCTGAGATTGTTATTAAAAGACCCCCCCTCCCGGAACACAAAACATGGCATGAGAGGGGTCTTATGCCAAGAACAGCCGCCTTGCGGTAGCACTAGCACCCGGGCTAGCTTGTACTACAAGATGCCTATTCTGCCAGCCTTTACCAATATCAAACATTGCCAACCCAACCATGATATAGAGTTAGAAGTCAAAATCCACACAAGCATATAATAGTCCAAATACAACAAGTAAAAAAGCTACAACAAGCTTCTATAATTAGAGCACGCAAAATATTTTGCCCAAAAGGTCTACATCAAGTATCTCTCACACTCACATCAGTAACCGATGGTAACGACCGTACCGTCCCCTCTGGCCCTGTCGTCCTAGCCTGACTATCCTACTACAAAACCTGTTGCTACTCCGTCTGCGGGGTTTCCTCCTAAAAAGGAAGACGTAGCAACCGTTAGTCATAAAGACTAAGTGGTTTCTCATCCGCTCCCCCGACAACTCCTCGACACCGGGCGGAGAAATAAAGGTACAATATATATAAAGTATGTAAGCATAAGTACAAGCAGGTGGCATAGTATAATCAGTAAACATTGTAATAATGTAGCAGCATAATAAATGATTAATCATTACTCTAGCAGTTCTATCATCTATAGCATAGTATGAGAGAGTGTAAGATACACCCTAAAGTAACTCAACTTATATGAATGCCCATACAGACATATAAGTTGAGGATTGGTTCAACAGAAAAGTAACTCATCGTATAAGAGTTCTCATACAAACTTATATGATGAGGATCTTGTGTATGCAATGTAATGTTATGCAATGAATGATATGCTATGACTCACCCATGAACATGCACACGCAATTGCTGTGTCGACACAGACTCTATAGTTCCCACATTTCGAGCAGGAAGCTAACCTCTCAAAAGTCAACCGTCGTGGACAGACGGTGACAGTAGAGTGGGCATCTCCATTACTAGGCTGGTCTCCACACTACCTGGCTAGCCCTCCGTACGCCTCAACACTAAGCACACACAGCGGAGCTCACAATCGTACTATGGCTCAGCGGGTGTCTCGGGTAGATGTGCACTGAGATCCTAGCCCCAAACTAGCCTATGATGTGACCCGGAAGGAGCCTCGGAAATGAGCATAAGGACAAAGCCCAAATGTTCACTTGGCACGGAAGGAGCCTCGGGACGTGAACACCGAGGACCAAGCCCAACCGCCCAAGGTCTAACCATCAACTCCCATCGGTGTGATGACTGACGAGTCCGTAGACCCGCCACACTATCCTTAACCTAGGATTATGACAACACATGTCGACCCACACCGCATGCAACCTCACATCTCGAGCTCAACAGCTCACAAGGGTTCCTTACCAAATCCATTATCATCATAAACGATCATGTGCGGCAAACATTCACGCACAATCAACCCTTCACAAATCCATGCACTAACCTTAATCAATCCTCTTCCAACATTTCGAGGTCACTTTACCGATTCACATATCGAGTTATTTATTCAATCCAACTAGTCTACTCACTAGTGAACCTAGGGATCTATTAACCACCCATTTCGTTCAAGTAGGTTTTATTTCATCATTTGATTACAAGGAATCAACCAACAACTCGCAACAGTCCTTCAAGTTATTTACCCTCAATCTCGCCACTAAACCTAGTAGGGATTACATAAACAAAAGAGCAAGGTATGCAATAATCATATAAAAAACAGAACTTCAACTTGGTATTCCTGAAGCTACAGGAATTCGGTGAAAATGTGTAACCCATCGTTGGGAAGATATTACTAAGGGCTGCGACTTTCGTGTTTAGTCGGAAGCCCAGATTTGGCCGTATCATACTCGAAATCGGCTTCTAAGACGGCAACATCCAAATTACAGTTTCAGCACGTTTACTTTATCAGCCGTCAATCTCGATCAGACTTTCCCGTGGCTACAGACCTCACTTGAAGATGTGTAACCACTCTTTGGAAAGATCTCTCCAAAGCCTACAACTTTCGTGTTTAGTCGAAAGCCTGGATCTGGCCATGTCTCATCTTAAAAAGGCCACGAAGATTACTACAAGCAGAACACGGATTTCTGCACACAATTTAAGGCGGAATGAATGGCATCGGTTCATCTTCCTCCTCTAGCGGATCTTCCCAAATCACAACAGAAATCCTCCTCCCTTATTTACCCTCATCAGTCCAATCCTCTTCACGATACCATCTCCATCATCACACATCAAGACTCTTTTGAGTCGATATCTCGCCTAGGATTAACTATAGATCTAGCACCAAGGGAGAGGGGAGGAAACTCACCTCGTTTTCGGCGCTTTCGCTATTTCTGGCCATGGATCTCGTCACTCTTCGCGGCATCTTCTTTTCCTTGGCGGTGGCGGTTCTTCATGGAGTGTAGTTGATTCCAGCAACTCCTTCCCTCCTCCTACAGTTTCGCCACAAAAAAGAAGGCTTGGCAAGAGGAAGAAAAACGGCCAATCCTATATAAATAGGACCAACACGGGTAGGAATATGCCCGTATTCCTACCCGTGTCCTGCTCGGTGAAGCGTCGTAGATGGTTACATCGTCGTATGAACACAGACACGGGTAGGGACATGCGCGTGTCCACTGCCCGTGTCACGGGACACGGCCGTGTGCATGACCATGTTCTTACCCGTGTCCTACTCGGGAGACACGACCGTCTTCCTGGAGATATGCACACGGGTAGGGACACGCCCGTGTCTCTTCCCGTCTCTCTACCTGTGTCCTGCTTGGGACAGGCCCTATCGATTCCACTCAACGCCTCTTCCACTCAATGCCTCTAAACACGAGTAGGGACAGGCCTATGTCTCTACCCGTGTCCTTCTCGGGATACGTCTGTCGGGTTCCACTCAATGCATCTTCCACTCAATACCTCTCGACACGGGTAAGGACACGCCCGTATCTCTACCCGTGTCCTTCTCGGGACACATCTGTCGGGTTCCACTCAACGCCTCTTCCACTCAACGCCTCTCGACACGGGTAGGGACACGCCTGTGTCCTTCTCGGGACACACCCTGTTTAGTTCCACTCAACGCCTCTCCAGTTCTACTCAATGCACACAGGTACGGACACGCCCGTGTCTCTACCCGTGTCCTATTCTGGACCAATTTCTCTTTTCCACACGAGTGTAAGCCTAGTCGCCTGCGCTCCCTGGGCCCAAGTCAGCTCTCCTGACTTAGAAGCACACACGAGGGGCCCAGCGCAAATCGGGACGTTACAGTTATAACACACTATAATCCTATCAGACTACTCTTATCTAACTTTCTGATTACCTAGCGATTTATTGTTAACCTTGGACTTCCCGAGGTCTACCCTGTGAAGGGCTCGCAGCGGTACTAGGAACTATGACGGGCTGAAGCCCATCATTCTCTTTCCCAAGGCACTTAGTAATGTTATTCTACCCTTAACCAAACTCACTCCTAGGTTTACTAAGTGTGTGACCTCTCCAAAAAACATCTGCTGAAAACACTAATTTTCCAAAACTGCTAAATGCAGACTATATGATCTTATATGTGTGTATGAATAGGAATCCTCCAAATTATTGATCCTAGGACCTAAGATTATTTCTTGAGACATATCATGATAGCTTAGACCTAATTCCAGAGATTTATAATTTTTCTAAAATAATCAGCAATTATTGTAATTTTCCCAAATTATTGGTACATGTGATTTTGAACATGAAGTGTCACTTTCTGTTATCAAACTAGCAAGATAAAATTATCCTAACATCATCTTAAGTAATAATGGCTCTGGACCAAATTTCACATCATTCCAATAATATTTGATATATAGTTTCTAATTACCATAATCTAATCCACTAGGTCAAGTTACACATAAAGTACTATAAGTATTCATCAAATTATTCCAAAAAATTACTGAAGGTTACAAATGGTAAATAAATATTTATTCCAAAACTTATAATTTTTAACTCAATTTGAGCACAATTATCTCAATAATATAGAAGGGGCAAAAATGATAATTATAACTGCAACCCTAAGATTCTAACCTTCAAAAATTTCAACTAATTTAACCAATGTTTATAATACTAAATAATTGTTATTAGCAAGGTTTCATAATTTTTCAACAATCTTTGTCACCCCAATTTCACTAATACTTTTGCGTAGCAAAAATACTATTAATTCATTTGCGAAACAAATCTACTCCAAATGTTCTAAAATTTCATGAGAAGGTGTAATTTCACTAAATAATTGCATATATAAAATTTCACATTTTTTGGCTAAATGCACATGATACAGTTTTTGGCAAGAAACACACCACATCGCATACAACAAGATAACTTGCAAGTGGGATTCACCAACCTACATGGGTCCAAAGGACCTAAATTTTTACTAGAGACTTATACCTCCCTAATGGACTTCTCACCAAAATTTGGGGTTAAGATATTTAATTTTCACCAAAAAAATTCTATTTTATGAAAAATCACATTTTTCCTAAAATCAAAAGAAAATGTTGTCCAAAAATTTTCATTTTTAGACTGTAGGTGTATCTATGACATATTCTTACATGCCCCAAATTTCATGTCAACCCTCTTAGCGAAATAAAGGTTAAGGAAATAGTGAATGTCCTACCCTATGGACCAGTCCCACTAGAATTGCCCTATAGTAAGCTACAATTCTTCAAATGACATGATTTCAACTTTTTATTAAAGTATACTCATAGGGCTACCTTTTCATGTTTGGCACTTTTCATGGTTCAGCCCCTAAGGGCCTCATTTTTCTAGTTCAAAAAGTGTATAATAAGGAGATAAATATAATATTTTATATATAATAATTAATATATATTATAACATGGATGGCTGTGATTATGTCTCCAACCTCTAGCAAAGGGCCGAGATTGGCCAAACCTGGAGCCTTTTACAGCATCTTTTGCCGGTGATCCAGCCCCCTCCCCGGCCGGCCACCACCCCCACCATGTCTGTTGAGGTCGGGGCTATCGCCGGGCGGCAGCTCGGCCGCTAGAGGGGCGGTTTCCGACGAACACGGGAGGATGCTCGATTGAGATTTTTCTATGGGAATTAAAAATGGATTCGACTCTATTGAGCCCGATTTCTATCCCTATTGATATAGGAAGCTAGCACAAGGGGAGAGGAGGAGTAACATGCCTTATTTCGGGCTTGGATGCGGCTACTCCAGCGGGTGGCCAAGGATTTTGTCGTTTTCCAGCCAACCTCTCCCGATCTCGATTCTCCACCATTTGCAGCGATCCAAGAGTCGATTTCAACTGCTTGAGGCCTTCTGAAGGTGATGAAAGGGTCAAATTGAGATTTAGGGGTCTCTATATAGGAGATCCATGAATGGGAGGTGGTAGGCTATGGCCATTAATGGCCCTCCTTGATGGTGGCCGACCTTGAACTACCAGACACTCTTCCTATTCATCAATGGAGATGAAAGGATGGGTTTGGGAAGGTAAAGGGAGTGTCATTTGGCCTCCCTCCAATATTCCCCTCCTCCAAATGAATCTATTCCCTTAATTACCTCCATTAAAACCTAATTAAACTACCTAATTCAGATTAAATAAAATTGATAAACTTAGTGGGCCTTTGGTTGGGCCTTGGGCAAGGCCTTAGCCCACTTTAATTGGCTTAGTCTCTCATTTTGCCTTTAGGGGTTAATTTGACCATGGTTGACCTTGGGGTTGACTTTTGTCAACTTGATGAGTTGACTGGTCCAAGGGGTGTGTTTTGTGTCCTTTGACACCACCCAATGTTGATTGGGTCATGGTGATGCCCCAATTGGGCCCACTTTGCCAAATAGTGTGATTTGACCTAAATAGTGTCAAGTTTGACTTTGGTCAAATTGGCCAACTTGGTGACCCCATGATGGGGCTCTTGGGTCTACTTGGCTCCTAATGATATTACAAGGCTGGTAGCAGGGTCGACTTTAGGTTTTGAGGCTAATAGGACCTCCTAGGGGAAGGTTTTACCTATATTGACCTAAGGTTGACTTGGTTCAATTCGGCCCCCTAGATTGACCTAGCCTTGAGTCCATTGCCCAATTGCCTCTCTCTTAGGGTTAGGGAAGTATTAGTGAGCTTATCTTGTGGTGGTGAGTTCATGTGAGTGTGAATTGACCTAGGTTGACTTGTGCACATTGGGGGTGTACATAGCAGTTTCCCTTTGTTCAAGCAATGCTAGGGTCACACTTGGGCCTCCATGCACCACTCAAGCCCTAACCCTAACTTTAGGGGGCCTAGAACTATGGGGGATGTTACATACTCCGAATTTGACTATGATGGATTCTCACTTGATCGCAAGAGCACAAGTGATACCTGTCACTTTCTAGGTCCGGCCCTAGTCTCATGGTCTAGTAGAAAACAAAACTCTATTGCATTCTATACTGGGAAAGCCGAGTAAATTGCCTTAGGAAGCTGTTGCGCACAAGACATTTGGATGTCACAAATGTTTGAGTACTTTGGCATAGTCTTTAAGAACGTTAACCTTAGGTGCGACAACAAGAGTGTCATATACTTGAGAAATAATCAAGTACATCACTCTCGTTCCAAACATATTGACGTTAATCATCATTTCATTCGGGATCACATTAAGAAAGAGAAAATGAGAGTAAGCTTCATTGGAACCGACGATCAACTAGCCGATATCAACACAAAACCCCTCTCAGATGCTCATTTCTCGCTACTTTGACTCGAGCTGGGCATTCTGGACTCACTACCTAGTCATGTTGCATCCTCAAGTGTCATTGGAAGATTTTTTCTGTTTTTCTTGATCTCTGTGTGTTATCGTCGAGCGGTATTCTTAGCGCTAGTATTACGTTTTTTTTATCATGCTGCATCCCAGACGCTCGTTTCTTTTTTTTTCATTTGTTGTCTTTAAAAACAAAAAAAAATTGAATAAAAAATCTCACTAAAAATCCAAAAACATGTATTGTTCTTTTTCGTTTGTATTGCATGTGTTGTTTATGTTTGAGCCAATGGTTCACATATACTCAGTTTGATAATATCAATTCTCATGTTATATTTGACCATATCTTGTGTTTGGTTGAGTGTGCAGGTCTATAGGTCCAAGCGATGCAGGAAGATCTCTTGTGACACCTACCGCCGAGCAGTAGCAGTTACCGTCGGACGGTAGCCTGAATTAAATAGACAAGGCGCTCGGGATTCTACCATGCCACGCTAGTCCTACCGCCAGCGCCAGCTCAAGGAATTAATTCATCCAGGCTCTCGGGAACCTACCGCATAGGCGCTAACTTGATTCCGCACCGCGATAGACCACTCAACGGTCGTCTCGACTGATCGAATCATGGAGACCAATTGATTCGTCGAGACAACTGGACTACCATCGGGCGCTAGCTTGGTACTGTGCTACGGTAGCATAATCAACGATCGTTGAGACAGGCTGATTCGTCGAGACTGGATGATTCGTCAAGACAACTAGACTACCGTCATGCGCTATCTACCTACCGCGCCACGCTAGCACTGGAAAAAAAGGAAAATATTCATTTTGATTATTTTCCTGATTTGGAGGACTGCTTTCAGAATCAAGCGCGTGAACCTACCGCCGGCGGTAGAATATTTTTACAAAGACGTATAAAAAGGCGCCTCATTTTCTATGTTCCTAATCAAGAAGAAAAGAGACTTAGATCTGCAAATCCTAGGGTTCGCCTGCCTCTCCATGGTCCATTCCACCGTGTAATACCTCCCCTGTAATGACTTTATAATATGGGTCCGGCCAGGGCCCCACAACATACAGACTCAACAGCTTCAACATTATATGATGATATAAAACTACCAAACTAAAAACTCAGAAATAAGCAGCGGAAATAAACAACCAACCAGAAGTTATCCACTACTAAAGGAGTTTGAAGCGGCCTTAAGGCCTTACAATATCTAATTGTCCAGAAACTAAAACAACAACCACACAGAGTAATATGCCTTGGCACTCCTAGGATGCCTCTGTATGTAAGCTGGAAACATAATGCACTAAGCATATCACTCAACAAAACAAAGCTGCTAAACAAAAAGTCCACTTCATGAGGATTAGACCTTTTTGGATAGCGAGCTTGCTCCCGCATGCAACCCTTGCCCTGTAAAAAATTTATTGTAATGCGGGTCAACAAAAGATGACCTCAACTGTGTAACCAATACATCTCCTACTGGTTGTCCATAGCGGACCCTGGGGAACTCCATCACCCTGCAGGTCAGCACTTCGTATGCAAATGTATATATACATATAGAGTAAAGAAACAGGTTAGGATGTCAAATACATCAAACACATTTCTAGGTTGAGCAGTTTATAAAAAGGGGCCTATAATGCAGCATATATGCGAACCTGGGTTTCACCCAAGGCACCCTAAAGTGCATAAAACTAATAGTTCATCACGCATCAACGCATCACATCACAAGGGTACTTTCATTTCCCCTAACAGCATTCAAGCTGCCACACGGAACTCTTGCCAAGGCCCTACCAGCTCGTGGGTCTCAAAACTCGGGCTTTCCTGCAAGCTCTAACTTCTCACGTCAGGATTTCATCTCACAAACAACAAACTAATGCTAAGAACCCATGTTTGACCCCACTTGCTCATGGGCTTCATCGCCCGGGCTTGTCAAAAGCTTGGCGTTCTCGTCAATTTCACAGAAGGGGATTTGTCTCGCCAGGATACTCTCTACACATGACTTGCACGTCACTGGCTATCCAACCGACCACAGAGACAAAGTCGCGCCTTAGCACATCACAATCAATAGCCTTTCCCACCCTAATCAACCATTTGTTCTCTCACGAAATAAAGGGGGAAAAACATCACAAACAGCTTCTTGCCTTAAACGAATTTCTAGCAAAATCATAAAGGCTCGTTGTGTAACATCACGGAGTCGGACTAAAGGTCGCCACTATGGCTTCACCCACAATGCCTAATCCACTAATGGAGTAGATTTCTAGTGCAACATCATGTCAGGGACGTACAAAATTGACCCAGTGGTTCCTCTTGAACCATGGCAACCCGAACCCCTCTTATTTGAGAGATCCAGTGCCTAAATGCTTAAAAGAAAAACAAGATAAGTCAAATGTTATGCATGGATCCTAAAGACCGAGAGGAGAAGTGTCATTACCCTATGACTCCTCTTCCTAGACATGGAAAACTTGATTTGCACGGATGAAAGTGTGCGCCTTCAAGTCCTCTCCACAGATCTTGCCTTGGATCGACGATCGGAGCCCCGAAGCTTCGTCAATGGCGGAGAAAATCCTTCTTCTTCCTCCTCCAAACTCTTTCTCCCAAACCCTAAATCTCACTCAATGGAGAAGAAAATAAGAGGAAAGTGCCTCTCAGCCCTACTTATGCCTCTTGGATGGAGTTTCATGGGCCATAGGATCAAAACCGAAGCAAAATTGGACGGTCAAAACACAGATCTACGAAACTGCTCCCGTCCGCTACCGCCAGGCGGTAACTACCTACCGTGCCATAGTAGCTTCTCGAGCCCTTGGTCAAAAATAATGACGCGCTACTGCCAGCTGTAAAAATATCGCTGTGCGGTATCTCACTCAATGCTTCCGTCTCAACGCTTCCGTCTCAACGCTTCCTTCTCAACGTAAGAAAGCTAATGCCAAGCGGTAACTAGCTAACGTAGCTCGCTTGCACTCGATGCACTCAACACTTACCACTCAACGCCTCCACTCAACGCACTCAACGCCAAGCTACCACTGAGCAGTATCTATCAAACGCCGCGTGATAGCTTTTAGAGGCTCAAGTACTGGAAAATTGGGTGTTACAACTCCTCTCTGAGAGACGGATAGTTGTCTACCTAAATCACCTAGAGGGGGGTGAATAGGTGAGATGTGCGTCTATTTGCGGAATAAAAAATTAAGGAACTAGCACAGCACAATACCAAGCAATCACAGACGACAAAAGATTTATAGTGGTTCCCCAACCTTGGGTACATCCACTTTCACCTCACCAATCTAGTAAACCACTAGACTTGGCTACTCCACTATCTCGGATCAAAACGATCCTACAACTCAGAACAACGTTCCTACAAAACTCGATCCCAACTGGATCTACACTCGGAAGAAAACCTTCCTACAAATCTCGATCCAAACCGGATCTACAGAACTCAGAGTCAAGACTCCTACAAGAATAAAAGATGTATACAAAAATATACAAACAGAGATATTCAGATCTAAATCTTCAATCCTTTCTTCCTTCTTCAGAGTTAGGGCTCGGCAGAAAATAGATCGAGGAATACAAGGCGAAATCTCTTGGATCTGAAAAACTAGAATCAGCAAGATCAAGAATTGGATCTGTCGATTGAGAATAGCTTGATCTTCTGAAACTTCTTTGTCTGAATCCTTGGATCGGAGAAGACCGGCGACGAAGAAGATGAACAAGAATATGTCGGCGTGAACTTGACGGCTTCCCGATGCAAGTGATAGAAATTAGATTCAGAAAATACTTCTTCTTCGGGTTTGTCGATTTGACAAGACCTATTTATAGGACTTCTGTAACGGTCAATACTTAAACAAGTACACGTGGACCATTCAAATTAGACGATTTGAAATAACCCGCAAAGTCTGGACTTAGAAAAATTCTTCCTGTAAATTGACATACACGAGTGTATCAATGAACTACTCGAGTATCAGGAGAGAGAGACATACTCGAGTAAGCACGAGTCCAGGACTTAGAAAATAATCTATGAAAAACCAGACTACTCGAGTATGGTATAAACTACTCGAGTATCCTGAGTAACCTACTCGAGTGTCTGGAAGAACTGACTCGAGTATCTGGTAAATACATACTCGAGTATATCGGCTGAACTACTCGAGTAAGTCGATCCACTCAAGTATATAAATTTAACTACTCGAGTACTTGACTTTGGTCTACTCAAGTATATAAATTTAACTACTCGAGTACTGGACTTTGGTCTACTCGAGTATATAAATCTAACTACTCGAGTATAAAGATAACCACTCGTGTAGGAACACTTAGGCAAAATTTCGAGAGAGGAAAAACTAGATACTCGAGTAAGTGAAAGCATCTACTCGTGTATCATAGTATCTACTCGAGTATGTAGATAACCACTCGTGTATCCTGAGTAACCTACTCGAGTATGTTCTTTGGACTACTCGAGTATATCCTTTAAACTACTCGAGTATCATAGTATCTACTCGAGTATGTTCTTTGGACTACTCGAGTATATGGCTTGGAATAATTTCTCCCTTGGAAATCCATTTCTCCTACTAATGATCAGCAACACTTCAAGGTCCCATGAGTTCAACTGTTTGTGAAGTGAAGTGTATCCCAATAGAGAGGCTACACATGGGTCAACACCATGGATCACACAATGAGGGATTACATTGTATGGTCATGTACTAGATGACCCACTGTAGACTGACATTGGTTTACACTTGACAATAGAGTCCTGCAAGCACATCTAAACAAGTACATCAAATACAACAGCAATTCATTTTAGTTTTAGGAGGACTTCTTCAAATTAAGGTAATTGTGGAAACAAGACCCAACAATCTCCCCCTATTTGAAGAAGTCAGAACACCATCTACTAAATTGAATTGCCAGAGATATTAAAACAATATGACGTAAAAGAGAATGCATTGACTTACATTTCTTAACTAGAATTGCTTTGCATCTCTCCCCCTTACTGAAATCTTCATTTGGATTTGCATTTTCTTTTCCTTTTTCATCTCTATAAACCATTTCATTTTGCTCTCCCCCTTTCTGACCTCTTTAAATAGGGGACTGTTGGGTACATTGGAAAATGTGTACCTGATTTGAAGAAGCCCAACTTAGCTCAATGATATACATCAAGGTGTATTTGATGTTGTTTTGAGTTGACATGTGCAGGTGAAGAAGTATTAAAGAATGCAGAAAAATATTCTAAGTCCACATGTCGACACCTGAAGAAATTGTGTCGACACTTCAGAATATTTGTGTCGACACTTCAGAATATCAGTGTCGACACAGAGAAAGATAGTCGACCACATTTATATCGACACTGGGAAGCAGTGTCGACACATAAAGAAAATAGTCGACTTCAACTATGTCGACACTGGGAAGCAGTGTCGACACATAAAGAAAATCGTCGACCTCAACACTGGGAAGCAGTGTCGACACCGTGAAAGATAGTCGACCAGAGAAGGTTAGTCGACACCGTGAAAGATAGTCGACTAGTGAAAGATAGTCGACCAGAGAAAGATAGTCGACTAACAGAAGAAGATAGTCGACCATAACTGTGTCGACACTGGGTGGATGTGTCGACACCAGAAGACTGTGTCGACACATATTGGCAGAAGTCGACTATGCTTGTGTCGACACCAGAAGACTGAGTCGACACATTTTGCCAGGATTGAAGATTGCTGTGTCGATACCTGAAGGCTGAGTCGACACATGCTGAGTTCTGAATCTACAACAACTGTGTCGACACACAGGACTTGTGTCGACACACTGCAGAGTCTAGACCAATTTATTTACTGAAGAAGCTGTGTCGACTTAAAGGCAACTTAGTCGACATCATCAAAGACTGTGTCGACACCAAAGTCACTTGTGTCGACACAGATAGACAGATTGGTCTCGACACTTTCTAACTGATTGTCTCGACATTTTGCTGTCCAAGGCTAAGGTACAAGAACTGTTTGAAGACTTGATAGCTGTGGGTTGCCACCATTTAACTGAAGTTGTCAGACCTGTCAGAAAACAGTTAGAAATCGGATCAGCCAGTTACCATGAAGAAAGTCTATAAATAGACACATTCAGAAGGAATTAAACATGCAACTAAGCTAAGAAAAATAATAGAAGAAGATCTAAGAAGAAGAAACAGAAGGATTACGATCCTATTGAAGTTTCAATTCAAGAAAGTGAAAAAGAAGATCTTCATAAGAAGGTCTAAGAAGAAGAAGTCTGAAGTATCAGTAAAGGTGTTGGATAGAGGGAGATCCAGTCATCTTGAAGAAGAAGAAGGAAGCCATCAGTGGTTTCTCAAGAAGCTGTTTGGAAATCAACTCAGCTAAGTTCAGATTCAAGAAGCTTTGAAGAAAGCTCAGATTCAGTTGATTTCATCAGCTGATCAAGAAGTGTCTTGTCCTCTTCTCTCTCAACAAAGGCAAGACATCAAAATATCTTTTTCTAAATTTCTATAGGATCTGTTTACATAGATCTGAGTTGTAAGCCTATGTTATAAAGGCTGAGTGTAGGAGAGGTGATCTCTGAGTGGTAGGGCTATTTTCCTGAGTGTAGGAGAAAGTTATTCTCTGAGTGGTAGGCCTTGAGGCAAGACTGAGGTAGGGCTGTTGAGCCTGAGTTGTAGGAACCTATCCTGGTTCTGAGCTGTAGGATCTGAGGATCTGAGTATAGTGGAAGTTTGGCCGAATCTAGCATATTGCTAGATATGTGAAGGGGGAAAGTGGATGTACCCAGACCTTGGGGAACCACTATAAAACATTGTGCAATCTGTGATGCTTAGTTGTCTGTGAATTCTGTGCTAGATGTTTTAAATTGTAATTGAATCTGCCTCGATTTATAGACAAGAAATTAGAACCTATTCACCCCCCCCCTCTAGGTGTTTAGGTTGTCTTGAAAGTAAAACTATCAAGTGGTATCAGAGGGAGGTTCCTCAAAAAGGACTTAATAGTCTGAGGTAGATCTGATAGGTAGAATCAAGATTCAAAAAGATGGGTTCTGGTGAGAATCATAAGAAGCTAGGGTCTATGAAATTACCCATATGCAAGAAAGAAATTTTTGGAATTTGGAAAGAAAGAGTCAGACTGTTCATGGAGGCATCTGACCCAAGGATTTACATCACAGTACAGGAAGGCCCCTTCATTCCAATGAAGGTATCAGTTTTTGATGCAAATATCCAAACTTCAAAGAGTTATTCAGAGATGACCAAGGATGAAATCATCTTGGCAACCATGGATAAAAGAGCTCAGAACATTATTGTTAGTGTCATAGATGATTCAACATTTCAGAATCTGATTCACTACAAGACCTTCAAAGAGATGTGGGACACATTGATTGTCTACATGGAGAGATCTGAAGAAGTAAGGCAGGACAGGAAGTCTATGCTCAATCAGGAGTATGAAAGTTTTAGACAAGGAAAATCTGATAGCATAACTGAGTGCTACAAGAAATTCTATAAAATTGTGAATGAGCTTATGTCCTATGGAAGAGTCTTCAGTACTTATGAACTGAATGACAAATTCTTGAGATCCTTAACAAAGGATTGGGACCCAAAGATCTGTGCCATAAGAGAAGTGGCTAAATTGGCAGAGATATCTCCTCCCACCTTGTTTGGAAAGTTGCTATCCTATGAAATGCAACTTATGGTGAGGAAGGAGGAGGAAAAGAATTCAAGAGGAGAGCATAGAGAAAAGACTGTGGCATTCAATGCAGAAGCCACTAGAAAGAATAGGAGGAAATCACCATCTCCTCCTCAGGAAGTTGCAGAAGTTAGTTCTGAAAATTCATATAAGGGTTCAGAAAGCTGTGATTCAGATACAGACTTTGCTGCATTCACAAGGCAATTCCAGAGGTTCTTGAAAAAGAAACAATGGAAGTCTAGGCCTTCCACATCACAGCAAGTTGATGACTATTATCAGAAGAAAAGGTCATCAAGGAAAGAGAAGAGCAGATCAAAGCCCAGCAAAGCCACTACTTCAAAGATTGTCTGCTATTGTTGCAATAGGCCTGGACATGTAGTGGCTGACTGTCCTGATAAGAGAAAGGAATCTTCAGACAAAAAGAAGACTTATCAGAAAGGCAAGAAGGAGAAATCCTTTGTTGTAAAGAAAGATAAGAGTCTAACAGACCAGTAAACTTCAGAGTCAGAATCTGAAGCTGAAGCATATATTGGACTATATGCTGTGTCTGAAGAAGAGGAGTTTCTGCAGTTGCTAGACTCCATCAATAAACAAAAGGATCATCAGTGTATGGGGCTAATGGCAGGATCAGTAGAGGACATATGCCAGAATCAGTCTGGTCCTAATAAGGTACAATGTCCTTCTATTACATCTGTTTGTTGTACAAGTGAAGAATCAGCTACATCTGCATCAAGTGATGTAGATGCATCTGAATCTGAAGGAGATGTCTATCAATTGATAGACAAGTATGGGGATTTGTTGCAGGCCCTTAAGAAAAGCAAGAACCTGGTTAAATCTCAGGCTCAGGAAATTGCTGAACTAAGGGTTGCTACAACTGAGTTAGAGAAAATTATTGATCAAAAATTAAATGTAATTGCCAAGCTGAAGAATATAACTATTATTCAGATGGGCACAATTAATTATACTAATGATCAAGTGAAGAGTCTGGAGGCCAGACTTAGAATTAAAAGGGATTTAGTGGCTAGTTACTCTAAGCCAAAATCTGTCTTACCCTTGATAGATGAATTTGTCACTCAAAAGGGTAAGGCTGGATTAGGATTTAAAGGTAACTCCAGGGCTGGCAGATTTAAGAGGAAAGGCAAAGCTCCTGTTCAGCCACTAAATCTTTCAGTCCCCATAAAGTTTAGTAAGGTGAAAGTGCCTTCTAACAAATATGATCATGAAGATATTCAAGGTTATATTAAGACTAATGTTCTGAAGAACAAGGGTGTAAATGCAAGCAGGCCTACCTATGGTCATAAACCCAATGGTTTTAAGAAATCAGTAGGTGAAGTTGCTGTAGCACCAGCAATGAACAGAAATTCTTCTGACAAGGATGTATCTAGATCTAGATACAATAAGTTTGAATGTTGGTGCTGTGGCAAGAAAGGCCATTTTGCACTAGACTGCTGGTATAACACAAGTGTTATAAAGAACAAAAGTCTACCTGTTAGAAGAGGTTATGGTAGCTTTATTAATGCTAACCTGAACCAAGGACCCAAGACTTACTTGTGTTCTAAGGGTAAGTAATTCTGTGTTGCAGGTGAATCCAAGTTACCATGCCCCTATATGGTACTTGGATAGTGGTTGTTCCAGGCACATGACTGGAACAAAGGGGCTGCTGAAGGAGTATTCATCTGTCAAAGATGGACCTAAAGTGATCTTTGGTGGATCTGAAAAAGGAGTCATCAAAGGGTTTGGTAACATTTCTTCTAACCTAATTACTATCACTCAAGTTGCTTATGTAAAAGGTTTGAAACATAATCTAATAAGCATAAGCCAGCTAAGTGATTTAGGATATGACATTTCATTGGTTAAAGATGGATGTCATATCAAGAGGTCAAGTGATCAAAAGATCATATTGACTGGGTATAGGAAGAGAAATGTATATTGTCTTAATTTTGAATGTGAGAATAAGGCTTCTCCCATCTGTCTTGTAGCTGATGACAATGCTTCTCATTGTGTTAAGTGGCACAAGAGATTGGCTCATCTAAACTACAAGACAATTGGCCAACTCTTTAGCAAAGAGTTAGTGAGGAATGGACCTCAAATTAAGTGTATAAAGGAAGGGATATGCTCAGCTTGTCAAAAGGGCAAGCAGACAAAATCCTCCTTTCAAACCCTTGAAAACAAGGATTCTATGAGGTGCTTATACCTCTTGCATATGGATCTTTTTGGTCCTATGCCAGTTCATAGTCTAGGTAGGAAGGTCTACACTTTTGTGGTTGTAGATGACTATTCTAGATTTACATGGGTGTTCTTTCTGAGACAAAAATCTGAAACCCCAAGTGTATTACTTAATTTTGTAAAGCAAATTCAGAATGAACTGAATAGTACAGTAGTCAAAATCAGAAGTGACCATGGTACTGAGTTTCAATCTGAAAGCATAACAAACTTGTGTAAAGACTTTGGGATTTTCCAAGAGTTCTCCTCACCTAGAACACCTTAGCAAAATGGAATTGCTGAAAGAAAGAATAGAACATTAATTGAAGCTGGTAGAACTTTATTGAGTGACACCTCTCTCCCAGAATATTTTTGGGCTGAGGCAGTTAACACTGCTTGTCATGTAATCAATAGGGCTACTATCACCAAAAGCCACAAAATGACTCCCTATGAGATTGTGAAAGGCAGAAAACCAAATCTATCTTACTTTAGGATCTTTGGTTGCAAGTGTTATATACTTAACAATGGCAAGTCATATTTGACTAAGTTTGCTGCCAAATCCCAGGATGGGATATTTGTTGGGTACAACACAAATAGTAAGGCCTATAGAGTCTTCAACTTGACTACTCAAGTTGTTGAGGAATCTGTGCATGTTGTGTTTGATGAAACAAGATTAATCAACTGTGAGTTGTCTTGTAGATCAAATGACTCAACAGGTATAAGCAAAAGTATGGACAAGCTTTCCATTACTGAAGTATCAAAGGAAGATGGGGCATTGGAAAATGAAGGCTTCAGTCCAGGGGGAGAACAAGACACTATAGAAGCTGATGAAAATCAAGAGAATCAGTTAAATGAAGGAGCTGGAGATGTACAACCAGAAGGAAATCTTCCTCCAGCTACAAGACATTTAAGAGATCATCCAGCTGATCAGATAATAGGTGATCCAAGACAAGGGGTGCAAACTAGAAGCAGAAATCAAAACACAGTTCTACATTCAAGTTTCCTGTCACAAATGGAGCCTAAGAAGTTTGAAGAAGCTATCCAAGACCAGCACTGGATTGATGCTATGCAAGAGGAGCTGAATCAATTCAGAAGGTGCAATGTCTGGGAGCTTGTTCCTAAACCAAGAGGCCACAACATAATTGGCACAAAATGGATCTATAGGAACAAGCTAGATGAAAGTGGAATAATAGTAAAGAATAAAGCAAGATTGGTTGCAAAAGGATACAGGCAGGAAGAAGGGATTGACTTTGATCAAACCTTTGCTCCAGTAGCAAGGCTGGAGGCAATCAGAATATTCCTTGCCTATGCAGCCTATCAAGACTTCAAAGTATACCAGATGGATGTGAAGTCAGCATTTCTGAATGGTGATCTTAAAGAAGAATTATATGTAGAGCAGCCATCAGGTTTTGTAGATCCTCTTAAACCTGATTTTGTTTATAAGCTTAGGAAAGCTCTGTATGGGTTAAAGTAAGCCCCAAGGGCTTGGTATGAAACCCTGTCTACTTTCCTTATTGAGAATAAATTCTCAAGAGGAAAAATTGACAAAACTCTATTCCTTAGGGAATCCAAAGGCAAGATCATCTTAGTTCAGATCTATGTTGATGACATAATCTTTGGATCTACTGAAAACAACCTTTGTAAAATGTTTGCCAAACTTATGCAAGGGAAGTTTGAGATGAGCGGTATGGGGGAACTGAAATTCTTCTTGGGACTCCAAGTAAGACAGACTGATGATGGATTGTCCATATCACAGTCTAAGTTCACCAAAGAATTGATTAAGAAATATGGTATGGAGTCATCCTCCACCATGAGAACTCCTATGGGAACAAGTATGCCTATATACAAAGATAATGCAGGTAAACCTGTTGATGAGACTTTGTATAGAGGGATAGTTGGCTCACTACTATATCTCACTACTAGTAGACCAGATATTATGTATGCTACATGTGTCTGTGCTAGGTACCAAGCCTGCCCTAAAGAATCTCATTATACTGCAGTCAAAAGGATTCTGAGATATCTTAAGGGCACACCTAATCTAGGTGTTTGGTACCCTAGGAATAGAGATTTTCAACTAACAGGCTATTCAGATGCAGATTTTGCAGGATGTAGAGAGGATAGGAAGAGTACTACAGGTACTTGTCAATTCCTAGGAGGAAGACTAATATCATGGAATAGTAAGAAGCAGACTAGTGTGGCAATTTCCATAGCTGAGTCAGAGTATGTTGCTGCTGGAAGCTGCTGTGTACAGCTATTATGGATGCAGCATCAGTTAAAGGATTATGGTATTCAAGTAAGTAGAACACCTCTTTTGTATGATTCTAAGAGTGCAATTTCTATTACTAATAATCCTGTTTCTCATAGTAGAACTAAGCATATAGAAATAAAATACCATTTTCTTAGAGAACATGTAGAAAAAGAAGACATCTCATTGGAATTTGTGAAAACAGATTATCAAATAGCAGATGTGTTTACTAAGCCCCTAGATGAGACAAAATTCAATAAATTCAAAATTGAACTAGGTATGTTAACCATTGATTAGTGTAATCACAAAATCATCAACAATAAAGTTGAAGTGGTAACAAGACATTCAAGTGATATTAAGACACATTGAAGTAGTATAAAGTACTTATAAGTTGTGATGAACAAACAGAAATTGGCTAAGTAAGATGGTGTCGACACATTCAGTAATAATGTGTCGACTCAGGGTAGTCATGTCGACAAGTCAGGGACATTGTGTTGACACAGAAAATATGTGTCGACACTTAAGAATCTTAATGTCGACTTATCCAGAAATGTAGTGTCGACTTCACCAGGAAAGTGGTGTCGACACTTACAGATTTTGTGTCGACACTTGTACTAAGAGTCGACACAGAATTTCTGTTACTCTTCTATATATCTCTGGTGTCGACATAACCGCAAATTGGTGTCGACACCTAATAGACGAACTTGAAGTCGAGACAATAGAAGCTTGTGTCGACACAATCCATTTGTGTCGACACTTATAGTCTGTTTTTGGCGACTTTTGATCTTCTTTAAACAGAAGGTATAAATAGGTCAAAAACTCATTCTGTCGACACGCTTACAAGGTTTTCGAAACCCTGTGTCGACATTCTCCCTCTCTCTCTCTTTCTCTCATCTTTCAAGCTTTCTCGACTGCTCAATGGCGCCAAAGATTGAAGACAATGTGAATGAAGGATATGAGTTGGTGCGCCAGGCCTTTGCAGCTGCCCCTCCAGATGTTCTTGGGGTTATCTCTCTCCTCTCCGACTCAGGTTTAGAATTTCTGGTCTCCGAACCATCAAAGATATGGAAGAAGGAGGTGCACGAATTCTTTACCTCTGCATCTGTAGACTCTGAACGACATGCGATAAAATCCACAGTTCATGGGTCACCTGTGGAGATTACACCAAGTAAGATAAGAACAATTCTGCAATTACCTACAATTGAGAATGAAGAGGATGTCCCTGCTACTAAATCTAGGGAGGCTCTTCAATGGTGTGGATTGGAATCCACCATGAAAATTGGAGCTGCGTTCAATCGGAAAGGAATGAATCAACAGGGCAAGTTTCTGTCAGAAGTGGTAGGAAAAGTTATTCTGTGCAAGTCAGGTGGACATGATAGGATTTCTGCCTATATGTTCAGCCTAATGACCAGGATTGTGTTTACAATTCCAACGGATTGGTCATCTGTAATTTTTGAAAAGATTAAGGAAGGGATCAAGAATCCAAATCTGGCTAGGATAATAAGTATATACCTAAGTAAGGAGATTCCTGAGGTTATGCAACATCAACCTGGAACTAAAATTAATCACATTAGAAGGATGGACATGAGATTGTTCTCCAGATGGGATAGGGTGCTGACCAAAGAGATGCCTGAAGTGGAAAGGCAGGATTCACCTGAGAAATCCCCAGGTCATGCTACCAGTACTGGGCATCCACAAGAAGAGCAAGTAAGACTAGAGGTTGAAGATCAGCCTGCATCTACACAAGTTCAGGATGCCACAATATCTGCAGTTCAAGAAGAAGAAGTAAGTATACCAGCTCAGCAAGTTTATTCTCCTACACAAACTGTATCTACTCATGATCAGGTACAGGTGCAGGGGGAGCTGGTGTATTTTCAAACAAAAGAGATTTCTAATATTTCTATTTCTACACAGGTCCAGGGGGAGCAAGTGATAGAAGATGCTCAAATTCATCAATCTCCAAATTTGAATACTGCAAATGAACAAGCCCAGAAGGAATATACTCTACATGAGTTATTTCCAAATGATGAAATAATTACTGATAGTCTGGAAGTGGAACAAGAAATTGAGGGGGAGCCAGTGCATGTTGAAACTGTACAACATGGCACTGAAGCAGCTGTTTCTCCTCCTCCCAAAGAAAGAGTTCAAAGTGATAGCACTTCTGATTCAGAGACTGAAGAAGCCAGGGTGGCTAAAAAGAGAAAACTTATGGTCTTCCAGAGAAGGAGCAAGAGCTATAAGCAGGCTCTACAGTCTACAGCACATCACACTCCTTCTGACTTTGATTATAACAAGTTCTTGGTAGATTTACAAGTGAAATTGGATGAACACAGAGTGGCCATTGAAAAATATCTTGATAAGAACAACAAGTCCCTGCAGTTTGACTTAGCTCAAGATATAAAATCTATTAGGTTTGAGTTCAATATGCATAAAAAGTAGATGATAGATTGCTTCCATAAGGGAGGTAATGCTGTAGTATATTTGGCAAAACAACAGCAGACTATCATCCCTAAGGTGGATAATATTGCTTTAATGCAAAGCTATGTCTTAGAAAATCAGTTAAGAATGAATGATAATTTAACTGAATCTCATCATGAGATAATAGAGGAATTGAAAAAGATTGTTCCAGGCCTGCCTGCAGATAGAGCAAAAGAAATGGAAGAATTTGATAAGAACTTTCAAGCTGCTATTGCTTCTTTTAAGACTGCAATCACTACCTCTCAAAAGGAAATATCTGACAAGCTTCTAAAGTTAAAACCATTTTTTAAAGAGGGTGTGAATTATCTGGATGGCCAAATCAGATTTCAAAAAGAAGATCTCAGAGATCATGTTTCTAGAGAAGCCATAAAGGGGGAGAGGATGCTAGTTCATGCAGGCTCAGAGCACACCAAATGGGTGACCAATAGTATTCGAGCCACATTGGGATATCCCCCATTGTGTGATGATGCTATGGTGGCTGAGTCAGGAATACAAACAAGTCTACTTGAAGGCAATCAACCTGAGGTTGCCCAAGTCATTTACCCCCCTCCAGATTTTGACATGATTGATCAGCAGGTTCAAGGGATGTATAGGCCTCCAAAGGAGGTTACTAATATTGTTATTGGGAAGGTTGATAAGCTTGAGGCTACTTTGAAAGACCAGCAAGATGCTCTACTATCTAAGAAAAGATTTAGAGAGCAGGCTGAACTTAAGCCAGATTTTGAGCAGTGGAGTCCTACTTCCAGAAATATAATACTCACTGCATGGAAGGCTGTCAAAGACCAAGTGCAGGAAAGAGGCAAGTGGTACAATGAGATGGAATGGCAGAAGTATGAAGCCAGGCAAAAGGCCATTGTATAGTTTAGAAGAAAAGCCAAGCTGGGTAGGCTGCCTTCAGATGCTCAGGAGCCAAGCAAGTACTTCCCAAAGCCCTTTCATTATTTTGAAAGGCAAAGGCTCAAGGAAGAAGCAAAGAAGAAGGCTGATCTAAAAGGCAAGAAGCCAGCTGAAGATTCTGAAGCTCCTGTGAAGGCTCAAGTTCTATCTGGCAAAGGAATTGTCATTAAAGAGCCTGATCAGTCTTAATTTTTTAGTTCTTTCAAAGTATTTTGTAATGTTTTAATTAAATCATTAAATATAATTCTCTGTATTCAAACATTATCAAGTTATAAACAAAATGTTGTTTGGCATCATATAATGTTCATTCTGTGATGGATTGTTTTTATGTTTTATTAAGGATTCCTGTTATGTCATATATCATCAGTTTATACTTTTTATAAAAATGGTGTATATCATTGGCTATAGGGTTATGACTTCTCCAAATAGGGGGAGATTGTTGGGTACATTGGAAAATGAGTACATGATTTGAAGAAGCCCAACTTAGCTCAATGATATACATCAAGGTGTATTTGATGTTGTTTTGAGTTGACATGTGCAGGTGAAGAAGTATTAAAGAATGCAGAAAAATATTCTAAGTCCACATGTCGACACCTGAAGAAATTGTGTCGACACTTTAGAATATTTGTGTCGACACTTCAGAATATCAGTGTCGACACAGAGAAAGATAGTCGACCACATTTATGTCGACACTGGGAAGCAGTGTCGACACATAAAGAAAATAGTCGACTTCAACTATGTCGACACTGGGAAGCAGTGTCGACACATAAAGAAAATCGTCGACCTCAGCACTGGGAAGCAGTGTCGACACCATGAAAGATAGTCGACCAGAGAAGGTTAGTCGACACCGTGAAAGATAGTCGACTAGTGAAAGATAGTCGACCAGAGAAAGATAGTCGACTCACAGAAGAAGATAGTCGACCACAACTGTGTCGACACTGGGTGGATGTGTCGACACCAGAAGACTGTGTCGACACATATTGGCAGAAGTCGACTATGCTTGTGTCGACACCAGAAGACTGAGTCGACACATTTTGGCAGGATTGAAGATTGCTGTGTCGACACCTGAAGGCTGAGTCGACACATGCTGAGTTCTGAATCTACAACAACTGTGTCGACACACAGGACTTGTGTCGACACACTGCAGAGTCTAGACCAATTTATTTACTGAAGAAGCTGTGTCGACTTAAAGGCAACTTAGTCGACATCATCAAAGACTGTGTCGACACCAAAGTCACTTGTGTCGACACAAATAGACAGATTGGTCTCGACACTTTCTAACTGAGTGTCTCGACATTTTGCTATCCAAGGCTCAGGTACAAGAACTGTTTGAAGACTTGACAGCTGTGGGTTGCCACCGTTTAACTGAAGCTGTCAGACCTGTCAGAAAACAGTTAGAAACCGGATCAGCCGGTTATCATGAAGAAAGTCTATAAATAGACACATTCAGAAGGAATTAAACATGCAGCTAAGCTAAGAAAAATAATAGAAGAAGATCTAAGAAGAAGAAACAGAAGGATTACGATCCTGTTGAAGTTTCAATTCAAGAAAGTGAAAAAGAAGATCTTCATAAGAAGGTCTAAGAAGAAGAAGTCTGAAGTATCAGTAAAGGTGTTGGATAGAGGGAGATCCAGTCATCTTGAAGAAGAAGAAGGAAGCCATCAGTGGTTTCTCAAGAAGCTGTTTGGAAATCAACTCAGCTAAGTTCAGATTCAAGAAGCTTTGAAGAAAGCTCAGATTCAGTTGATTTCATCAGCTGATCAAGAAGTGTCTTGTCCTCTTTTCTCTCAACAAAGGCAAGACATCAAAATATCTTTTTCTAAATTTCTGTAGGATCTGTTTACATAGATCTGAGTTGTAAGCCTATGTTATAAAGGCTGAGTGTAGGAGAGGTGATCTCTGAGTGGTAGGGCTATTTGCCTGAGTGTAGGAGAAAGTTATTCTCTGAGTGGTAGGCCTTGAGGCAAGGCTGAGGTAGGGCTGTTGAGCCTGAGTTGTAGGAACCTATCCTGGTTCTGAGTTGTAGGATCTGAGGATCTGAGTATAGTGGAAGTTTGGCCGAATCTAGCATATTGCTAGATAGGTGAAGGGGGAAAGTGGATGTACCCAGACCTTGGGGAACCACTATAAAACATTGTGCAATCTGTGATGCTTAGTTGTCTGTGAATGCTGTGCTAGATGTTTTAAATTGTAATTGAATTCTGCCTAGATTTATAGACAAGAAATTAGAACCTATTCACTGTAACATCCCATTTTCAAATTGGACCCCCCCTAGGAGTGACTTGAGCATGACTAGGTCCTATGAGTTAACCTAGGTGAGCCCAGGAGACCAAGTGACCTAAAAACCTAGTTGAGACTCACTTGGTCTGCAAATAGCAATTTTCAAAACTCTGATTTTGGGTGGCCTAGTAGGTTCATTTTGTCTCTAAAAATCCCCTTAGACCTAATGTGGGCTCAATAAGTCACCAAGGACCCCTTGGGGTCAACCCAAATGGTCATGTTGACCAAAGTCAACTCTAGCACTAAAATGGTCAAAGTGCCCTTACTAAGGGGCAAGTGACCTCCAAGATGCCCTAACAACCCTAACCACCCCTACCTAGACTTTAGGGGAGGCTAATAGGTCACCAAGGACCCATTGGTGGTGACCCAAAAGGCCAATTTGGCCAAGGTCAACCCTAGGCTAGGTTAGGTCAAATCTAGCTCAAATGGGCTAACTCAAGCTTGGACCCATTAGCCCTTTGGGCTAACCTCCTCTTAGACCATGCTTAATCAGATTAGTGGGCTGGCATGGGGTTAACAAATTGATAAAAATCGGCCAAGGTGACTAGGAGAGAGAAAACTCAAAAAATGGGTTAATGGAGGAGAGAGAAAGAGGAGGAGGAAATGGCATTCAAGGCTAGGGAGGCCAAGGGCCTCCACTAATGGCTGGATTCAACTCCTCTGGGGAAGAGGAGGAGTTTCCAGCCGTTTCCCGGCCTTCCCAAGTCAGTTTCACCCCTCCCCATGCATGGCCGAAAACCCCCCTTCATGGCCATCAATGGCTTTGAAGAGAGACCCCTCCCCTCCCCATTCTCTTCCATTAAAAAGCATCCCCAGGTCCAGAGGAGTCGTTTACAATCTTCCCCCATCAAGTTTCTTCAACTTCACAGTGTAAACGCAGAACTCCGGCGATCTCCTCCACCACATGGCATCCCGGCGATCGGCGCGCATCCAAGCCACAAGAGAGGTCCTCCTCCTCCTCTTTACTCATGTGTAGATCCTAGGAATCCTTTAGAACAAGAATCGGGCTCAATTGAGCCCGATCCATAGTTTGATTTTCACGGATTTTGCCAAAAAAATGGCTTGCGGGATCGCCGGAAAAAGGCTCTCCGGCGGCTGTGCCGCCGGCTGGGGGTAGCCCCCACCTCCCCGAAGGTGGTGGTGGTGGTGGTCGGCCGGGGAGGTGGCCGGGTGGCCGGGAAAACCTCCCGCAATATCACCCAGGTCGGGTGAATCCCCACCCTTGGCTGGAGGTAGGAGATGAATGGATGCCATCCAAATCGCTTCAAGATCCGTGCAAACAGTAAAAATCATGATAGTATAGTTTGGATATATTATTTGCATTTCTGTCACAGTTTTACCTCTTAATGTTTGTATTTGTTAAAAATACCTAGAGCCCTCTACAGAAAAAGTAGTTAACATGGAAGTTGTAGCCCTTTGAGTCTACTTTATTTTAAAATTAATTTCACCCAATTTGGATAACTGTGCTGACCTCAGCACTCAGTTTGGTGGAAGGTGTCCTTAGGCTAGGTCAGACACCATTTTGGTTGCCCACATCAAACCAGACCTCCAAATGACTTAAAATTTTATGTAGGGGTCATTCTTACCTACACCTATGACATAGCCAAAAATGGTAATTTTTGGATAACATTTTTCTATAGTTTTTGCTAAAATTTAATAATCATATCTTAGAGTGATTAAGGGGTCTAATGACCTCCAAATCCCCCAAAATTTTGGTGGGAGGTCCTTAGGGACCTAGGGAAGCTCTGTATAAATTTTCATTTAATTTGGAGATGTTTTGGGTGGGTAATTACCCAATCCTAGGTTAGCCCATTAAGGGGCAAATAGGTCAAAAGTGCACTTAGTGATTTTAGTTGACCAAACTCCCTCACCAGAGGCTGAAACTTGGTCCACTGGTTTGTAATGGGCTTTAACACTCCCTTATGGTGTATGGAGTGGTTTGGGGTGAGTATGCCCTAGGACCCAAGTCCAAACCCCTAGGTTGGACTTTGGGGGCTTGTGAAGGGCATGGGGTCAAATGACCTTGAATGGAAGTGATTTTTGGTGGAGAGGAGACTAGTGAGGTTAGAACCCCCTGACCAAAGTCTTGGAAGATTTGGAGAGGGTTACCCTCCCCTAAACCCTAACCCTAGTTTAGGACACCTCCTTTGTTAAGGTATGTAGGTCACCAAAACTTGCCTAAAGGCCATGAAACTTGGGTAGTGTACTTCTTGGGTTTAGGGAAGTCTCTGGGAACTAATATTGAGAGCCTTGGAATTCAATACATGATAGTTCCTTCATATCTCACAAAAATAGGCTTTTGGGTATTTTAATTCATTTGATTTCTCTGGTTGATTAATGGATATGAAATTTTGGCAGAGAGCTTTTTAGATTCTTATACATATGCTTGAATTTTGCTGGAATTATTAACTGATTATTTTAAGTACTTCATTCACAAGCCATTGATTTTCTAAAGATAGTCAAATAATTATTATGGGTTGTTCCCTCACTGAAATCTGTTGTAACTTAGGCAAATGAGTTTTTATGACCTCTTACATATCTGGTAATTATTGTAGAATTTTTGGATCGATAATCATAGGGGTTGATTCACAAGGCTTGCAATTTGTAGAATTTATAAATGATTTTTAAATAATATTTTTAGGCCTTGTAAAATTATAATTTTTGGTCAGTGAACATTTATGGACATTGTAGAGCCCTGGTAATTTTCTTATAATTTTATGATGAATGAATGTAGTACCTCATGCTCAAAATTACTCATGGCTTTAATTTCTGGATAATTAAATAAATATTAAATTATTTAGGAAAAATTTGGAAGTGCTGGATTTAAATTATAAAAGTCATGATAGGCCCTTAGTAATTATCTTAGGGTGTTTGGATGAGAAATTGATGCACTTCCTATCATACTTGTTGTTAGCTCAAGTTGGTCTGCATATAGTGAAATCATAGAAATTGTAATACCATGGTCATAGGGCGACAAATCATGTGTAAATGCCATGGCAAGATGATTCGGAGGTTATCAATGAAATTGGGTATGGGATAGTGGTTAGGTTAATTAAGGATGGGTGGAGCTCGGGTTCGACGGAACATCGTCTTTCCTGGGAGCGGGTGAAGGTGTTAAAACACATTAGGGTTAGAACCAGAGTAACATTAAGGGTTTGGGAACGGGGTATTAACCAACAATAATAAGTGCCTTGCGAAAGGGAACTTCGGGCCGTAATGCACCGTCTTGGTTCCTAGTGCCCCTTGAGAGCCCTTCACGGGGTATGCCGGGGGCAGTCCTGGGCTAACGTAAATCTTAAAAACAAACGGAAGAGTAATTAGCCTAATAGGGATTCACATTGCACACACTCATTAGTTAGGGTTGGAATGGTTAAGTCGTCCCGAGGTGTTCAAGGGGACGCCGTCCCGTGGTGTTCTAAGGGATGAAGTCTGGAGATGAGCCGGACAGTTTAGTCCGGGGAAGTTGGTCTCGGATGTGGTTTATACGGACGGTTTAGTCCGGGAGTTTGACACTTTAAAATTGTTATATATTAAATGGATGCATGTGCATAAAAATAGGAAAGATTAAGGTGGTGGGTTTTCGATATCGGGGAGTTCGATTGCACCGACACCGATATCGTTGACTCGGCAAGGTGACTAGCACTTAGCCAAGGTTAAGTCCGGCGGACCAGTCGGTAAGAGTGCGCAGGAGTCCGCCTCGTGCACCAGGCGTTGAGGGCGTACGATAGGTCAGACCAGTAGTGCTTTTACTGGTTTTGAGGTGGGCGAGGCCCAACCCACCGCTTCCGTCTGCCACTACGGGAGTATCCTGGGAGTTATCTCCAGAAAGGGGGAACTAAAGGTTTGTGTACACAAAGTTGGGTGGGTGAGTTGCACTGCATGACATAACATACCCACCATATAGTTGCATATCATAATCATTCATAACAACCTTGACACCTAAAGTATAAGTGGAATGGGACGCTTATACTTTAGGACTTGCAAAACGACCCCCTTGGTCTATAAGCTTGTGTGGGCAAGTTTATAAATCAAAGGTTAATTTCAATATATATATGCTGCTGTTTGATAACCGACACCCCCAACGTATAAGTGGTATGGGACACTTTATACGATGGGAGCCTTGCAAAAGACCCTTGGCCTATGTGTACTCACATAAGCAAAGGTTTAATTTCTTACTTACTTCCTTTCTGTTATACCTATTACAACATTTATATTGCTCCCATGTCATAACTTGCTAGTTAGGTTCACCGTCATCTGCTTTTGACTACTCTCCACTTTCATGTCCTCCCCTTTCTTCCTCTCCGCCCGGTGCCTTAGAGCGTGGGGGAAGGGGTGGGGGATGATAGGACTTAGTCTTTTAGACTAACGGTTTTCGAACCATATCATTTTAGGGGATCGCGGAGCCCAGCATGGAGGAGCAGCCCAGGAGGCCGGTACGCTTGGAGATGGGACAGTCTAGCACGGGAGTCCAGACTACGGGGACTGTGAGTCCCGGCCCTTTAGTAGAGATTTAGTTTTGCTTCCGCATTGAGTGATTTTGTACTGAGGACTTGATGTACCGGGCATGAGCCCTTTTATTTCTAGTATCATCGTACTCTGATGTTTTCTATGGACACTCCCTTCGTGGAGTTTTATTTTATGTGATATTCTCTTTTGGTGGACTTGCTTCTCTCTTGCTTGCTACTTATTGTGATCGAAAAGGCCGGCAGAATCGGCGCGTTGTAGTGACGACCTTCCCGGGTGCGAAGGTGTCACCGCAAAGCGGCGGTTCTGGGCATAAGACCCCGGGTATAAAAAAAAAAAAGGGGTCTTACAAGTGGTATCAGAGGAAACATCGATCGGATTAGTAGCAGTCCACAAATCCCTGGGTCACCCCCGCGCGAGTTTAGTTTGCGGACAAACTAAGCAGCGGAAGCAGTGGTGTGCCCATAAGGGGAATCACATATAATTGTCCACATTTAGTTCTTTCGAACCGTTTTCTCATAATAAAAATTTTCTTTTCGTAGCCCTCAGCGCAGACTACTCCACAGGGTGAGGTTTTGCAGACTCCGGATGCTGCACCACCTCCACCAGCACCCGCTCCTTTCCTTCAGACGGACATGGGGCAGACGTTGACAGCCATCCTAGAAGCCTTCAGGGCTCAACAGGCTCCGGCTCCACAGTTGGTTCCGGGAGCCAACTGGCTGAGTATATTCCGAGGACTTTCTCCCCCGTCCTACTTGGGGACAGAGACGGCAGTTCGGACAGAGGAGTGGTTGGACATCATGCATGAGATGCTGACTGGGATACGATGCCCGGTGGAGGAGAGGGTGGCGTTGGTGGTCTCTTGCCTAGAGTCCCATGCCAAGAGGTGGTGGAAGACACTCCTGGACAAGACTTATGCTGACAGGGAGGTTGCGGAGGTCACTTGGGGAGAATTCAGGGTCGCGCTGTTGGAACATTTTGTTCCGCAATCGGCCAGGGATGAGCTTGAGGACCGGTTCTTACAGCTAAAGCAGGGCACCAGGTCGGTGGTGGAGTACCATCGGGAGTTCGATCATCTAGCCCGATATGCAGATTCTTATCAGCTGGACGAAGCCGGGTACACCAAGAGGTTTTACAAGGGCTTGAAGGAGGATTTGAGGGAGGCCCTATTGTTCGTGTCCGATGGGCCTATTCCTCGGATGCTAGAGATGGCCAAGAGGATCGAGGCAGACTGGCACGCTACCCGAGGCCGGAAGCGGCCAATGGAGGATCAGAATCGTGGAGCAAGAAATGAGCAGCGACGAGGTCGTGTTACAGATGTGGGCAGGATGGAGGATCAGCCTCGTCAGGAGGTGAGACAGGAGTCGAGGGAGCAGGTGACTCTAGCTCCCCAGCCCCTCCAGATGCGGGAGATACCAAGACCACAGATGCAGGATTTGCAGAGACCAGGAGGGAGGGCTTACCCTCCACCAGAGTGTTTTCACTGCCGTCAGGTGGGGCATATCAAGAGGAACTGCCCTATGAGAAGGGGGCCCCCACTAGCGCCACAGATTGCCCCACCTGCTCAGCAGTATGGAGGTTGAGGACGCGGTCAAGGACAAGGATACCAGGGCTGAGACCGTAGGCAAGAAAGGGAGCAGGTATATGCACTGGACCTGGCCCAGCCTCGACAACCTGAGCAAGTGATCACAGGTACGACTATGTTTGTTTGCCTTGTCTTAAACCTTTTTCCATCCTTTCCTAGGAATTAACTGTTGTTAGCATTAGGTAGTAAAAACCAAGAATAAAACTCTAAGTTAAGTCACAATCTCAGGCATTGTCTTCATTTGCGGCAAACCCGCACACACTCTCTTCGACACGGGTGCCTCGCACTCGTTTGTGTCGGAGACTTTTATCCAAGGGTTGGATGGCGTGGAGAAATTCACGGGGTCGATGATGAAGATACGGCTACCTGACGGGTCGGAGCTGCTCACCTCGTCCCGTTGCAATATGGAGGCATGGATAGGCGGGAAACCTTTCGAAGCGTCAGCAACGGTCTTGCCACTGCCAGATTATGATCTGATTCTGGGTATGTCATGGCTTCATTGGAACCATGCCCAGATTGACTGCTTGGCCAAGAAGGTTACCATTAGATATGGGGATTCTCTCATCGTGATGGAAGGTATTAGACCTGCGTCCTATATTTTCTTATCCTCTATTCAGGCCGTCAAGGCCCATCTACAGGGAGACATGGTATATCAGGTACTGTTCGAGATGACCGAGGAGAAGGACCGGATTGCCAATATACCGGTGGTTTGTGATTACGCCGATGTGTTTCCAGAGAAGCTGCCAGGATTGCCTCCGCACAGGGAGAAGGATTTCCAGATTCAGTTGGTGCCAGGGGCTAAGCCGATATCCAGGGCTCCCTATCGGATGGCCCCGAAAGAGCTGGCGGAGTTTCGGACTCAGTTGCGAGAGTTGGTGGAGGCGGGATTTGTTAGACCGAGTTCTTCGCCATGGGGAGCTCCGGTCTTATTCGTGAAGAAGAAGGATGGGACACTTCGCCTGTGCATCGATTATCGAGCACTAAATAGGCTGACCGTCCGAAATACCTATCCGCTCCCCCGGATAGACGAGTTGTTCGACCAGCTGGAGGGAGCCCACTATTTCTCGAAGCTGGACTTGAGGTCAGGATACTACCAGCTGCGGATCCAGGAGGAGGATATTCCGAAGACGGCCTTCAGTAGCAGATATGGCTTGTATGAGTTCACCGTGATGCCCTTCGGGCTCACAAATGCGCCGTCGGCGTTCATGAGCCTCATGAACCGGGTTTTTGAGGCCTACCTGGATGTGTTCGTTATAGTGTTCATAGACGACATCCTGATCTACTCTAGGACGGAGGAGGAGCACACCCGGCATCTGGCACTGACTCTACAGAGGTTGCGGGAGCATCATCTTTATGCGAAATTCAGCAAGTGTCAGTTCTGGTTGAAGGAGGTGGCTTTCCTAGGCCATATTATCAGCGGAGCCGGGTTGGCAGTGGATCCGGCAAAGGTTCAGGCAGTTCGAGATTGGCCGCCGTTGAAGACAGCCACCGATGTACGAAGTTTCTTGGGACTTGCCGGTTATTACCGGAAGTTCGTGAAAGGGTTCTCTCAAATTGCCCTCCCCCTCACATCTTTAACAAGGAAGGAGACGCCTTTCGTTTGGACCGCGCAGTGCCAGGCGGCTTTCCAGGAGCTAAAGGACCGACTCATCTCAGCCCCGATTCTGGCCCTTCCATCTGGAAAGGAAGGATTCCAGGTGTATACCGACGCATCATACCAAGGGATGGGAGCGGTGCTGATGCAGAACGGACATGTCATAGCATATGCCTCCCGCCAGCTGAAGACCCATGAGAGGAACTACCCGGTGCACGACCTCGAGATGGGAGCGGTCGTCTTTGCTCTGAAGGTCTGGCGCCATTATCTTTATGGAGTCCACTGCGATATCTTCTCCGATCACAAGAACTTGAAATATGTGGACACGCAGAAGGAGCTGAATATCAGGCAGAGGCGCTGGGTGGAGTTCTTGGCAGATTATCAGTATGAGATGCACTACCACCCAGGGAGGGCAAACGTGGTGGCCGACGCGTTGAGTCGGAGAGCGGCCACTTCCGAAGCCAGGCCCCAAGTTATGTCCATGGAGCTAGTTCGGACCTTCAGAGATATGCAGATATCCCTAGTGTCCGAGGATGACCCAAGCTATATAGGGAGTATCTGGCATCGATGGTGGCTATCGATGATATTCAGGACCGCATCCGGGACGAACAAAGGACAGATGCATGGGCAGTGCCGATATTCCGAGCCTTGGAGGAGGGTTCGACAGGAGATTATTCCCTGAGAGACGGATTGCTACATTTCAGAGGCAGGGTTTATATACCAGCAGGAGGCCGGGTTCGGGAGGACATCATGGCGGAGGCGCATTGTAGTAGATATTCTATACACCCGGGAATCACGAAGATGACGGCAGACTTGAAGAAGATGATGTTTTGGCCAAGGATGAAGAAAGACATTATGTACTTCGTGACCCACTGCGAGACATGCCAGTTAGTGAAGGCAGAGTGTAGGCATCCCGCTGGTTTATTGCAGCCACTCCCGGTGCCGGAGTGGAAATTTGAGGACATCGCGATGGACTTCATCCACGGCCTACCTCGATCACGGACGGGAAACGATTCGATCTGGGTGATCGTGGACCGTCTAACGAAGGTGGCTAGGTTCATCCCGATCAGGAAGGACGACTCTGTTGGAGTGTTGGTTCGGAAGTTCGTGGAGCAGTATATTCGTTATCACGGCGTGCCAAGGACGATCGTATCAGATCGAGATGGGCGGTTTACGTCCAGAGAGTGGAAATCGGTGCAGGCGTACCTTGGCTCCCGACTGACTTTCAGTACGGCCTTCCACCCCCAGACTGACGGGCAGACGGAGCGTACCAATCGGACGCTAGAAGACCTTCTGAGACTATGTATTGTAGACCGCGGAGAGCCCTGGGAGAAGATGCTGCCATTGGTGGAGTTCTCGTATAACAACAGTTATCAGTCCAGCATACGGATGGCTCCTTACGAGGCCCTGTATGGGAGAAGGTGTAGGACACCGTTATCTTGGCTGCAGGACGTGGATCCGAAGATTCTGGATTCAGAGTTTGTGGAAGACACCGAGGCTCAGGTGAGACTGATCCGGGACCGGATGTTAGAGGCGCAGAGCAGGCAAGCGAAGTATTATGACGCTCGGCATCGTCAAGTAGAGTTTCAGGTAGGAGACCGGGTATTCTTGAAGATACGACCGATGCATGGAGTCTCGCGGGTGCGTGGTCGGAAAAAGCTCAGTCCGAGATACATGGGGCCTTACAGGATCCTGGAGCGGATCGGTCCCTTGGCATATAGATTGGAGCTGCCACCGGAGCTAGCGGGTTTGCACGACGTCTTCCACGTTTCCTCCCTCAGGAGAGCTCTACTTCGGCCGGAGCAGCAGATTACGACTACGGATGGGCCTATAGCTTCCGATCGATCGGTGCACCTAGAGCCGATCCGGATAGACGATACTGGGATGCGAGTCTTACGACGCAAGAAGGTTCCGCTGGTCAAGGTCTTGTGGAGAAATCATGGACAAGAGGAGCACACCTGGGAACCACAAGACTTGATGCAGCAAAAGTACCCGGAGCTCTTCAGTCAGGTATACCTCGCAACTCCTCAAGTGGTTTAAAGTTTTCTCCATAATTGCAATTACTAGTAGAATATTCCAGGAGATATGGGCTAAACTTTTGTTTATTGGGGCTAGCCCTTAATCATTGATCTAGTAGGTACTTCAACCCTTATGGGATGTTACAAGCTTAACTTAACCCAGTAGAAAGCATCCCCGTAGACTTAACCTTAATTTCGGGGACGAAATTTTTGTTTTGTTTATTGGGATTTGTAACATCCCATTTTCAAATTGGACCCCCCCTAGGAGTGACTTGAGCATGACTAGGTCCTATGAGTTAACCTAGGTGAGCCCAGGAGACCAAGTGACCTAAAAACCTAGTTGAGACTCACTTGGTCTGCAAATAGCAATTTTCAAAACTCTGATTTTGGGTGGCCTAGTAGGTTCATTTTGTCTCTAAAAATCCCCTTAGACCTAATGTGGGCTCAATAAGTCACCAAGGACCCCTTGGGGTCAACCCAAATGGTCATGTTGACCAAAGTCAACTCTAGCACTAAAATGGTCAAAGTGCCCTTACTAAGGGGCAAGTGACCTCCAAGATGCCCTAACAACCCTAACCACCCCTACCTAGACTTTAGGGGAGGCTAATAGGTCACCAAGGACCCATTGGTGGTGACCCAAAAGGCCAATTTGACCAAGGTCAACCCTAGGCTAGGTTAGGTCAAATCTAGCTCAAATGGGCTAACTCAAGCTTGGACCCATTAGCCCTTTGGGCTAACCTCCTCTTAGACCATGCTTAATCAGATTAGTGGGCTGACATGGGGTTAACAAATTGATAAAAATCGGCCAAGGTGACTAGGAGAGAGAAAACTCAAAAAATGGGTTAATGGAGGAGAGAGAAAGAGGAGGAGGAAATGGCATTCAAGGCTAGGGAGGCCAAGGGCCTCCACTAATGGCTGGATTCAACTCCTCTGGGGAAGAGGAGGAGTTTCCAGCCGTTTCCCGGCCTTCCCAAGTCAGTTTCACCCCTCCCCATGCATGGCCGAAAACCCCCCTTCATGGCCATCAATGGCTTTGAAGAGAGACCCCTCCCCTCCCCATTCTCTTCCATTAAAAAGCATCCCCAGGTCCAGAGGAGTCGTTTACAATCTTCCCCCATCAAGTTTCTTCAACTTCACAGTGTAAACGCAGAACTCCGGCGATCTCCTCCACCACATGGCATCCCGGCGATCGGCGCGCATCCAAGCCACAAGAGAGGTCCTCCTCCTCCTCTTTACTCATGTGTAGATCCTAGGAATCCTTTAGAACAAGAATCGGGCTCAATTGAGCCCGATCCATAGTTTGATTTTCACGGATTTTGCCAAAAAAATGGCTTGCGGGATCGCCGGAAAAAGGCTCTCCGGCGGCTGTGCCGCCGGCTGGGGGTAGCCCCCACCTCCCCGAAGGTGGTGGTGGTGGTGGTCGGCCGGGGAGGTGGCCGGGTGGCCGGGAAAACCTCCCGCAATATCACCCAGGTCGGGTGAATCCCCACCCTTGGCTGGAGGTAGGAGATGAATGGATGCCATCCAAATCGCTTCAAGATCCGTGCAAACAGTAAAAATCATGATAGTATAGTTTGGATATATTATTTGCATTTCTGTCACAGTTTTACCTCTTAATGTTTGTATTTGTTAAAAATACCTAGAGCCCTCTACAGAAAAAGTAGTTAACATGGAAGTTGTAGCCCTTTGAGTCTACTTTATTTTAAAATTGATTTCACCCAATTTGGATAACTGTGCTGACCTCAGCACTCAGTTTGGTGGAAGGTGTCCTTAGGCTAGGTCAGACACCATTTTGGTTGCCCACATCAAACCAGACCTCCAAATGACTTAAAATTTTATGTAGGGGTCATTCTTACCTACACCTATGACATAGCCAAAAATGGTAATTTTTGGATAACATTTTTCTATAGTTTTTGCTAAAATTTAATAATCATATCTTAGAGTGATTAAGGGGTCTAATGACCTCCAAATCCCCCAAAATTTTGGTGGGAGGTCCTTAGGGACCTAGGGAAGCTCTGTATAAATTTTCATTTAATTTGGAGATGTTTTGGGTGGGTAATTACCCAATCCTAGGTTAGCCCATTAAGGGGCAAATAGGTCAAAAGTGCACTTAGTGATTTTAGTTGACCAAACTCCCTCACCAGAGGCTGAAACTTGGTCCACTGGTTTGTAATGGGCTTTAACACTCCCTTATGGTGTATGGAGTGGTTTGGGGTGAGTATGCCCTAGGACCCAAGTCCAAACCCCTAGGTTGGACTTTGGGGGCTTGTGAAGGGCATGGGGTCAAATGACCTTGAATGGAAGTGATTTTTGGTGGAGAGGAGACTAGTGAGGTTAGAACCCCCTGACCAAAGTCTTGGAAGATTTGGAGAGGGTTACCCTCCCCTAAACCCTAACCCTAGTTTAGGACACCTCCTTTGTTAAGGTATGTAGGTCACCAAAACTTGCCTAAAGGCCATGAAACTTGGGTAGTGTACTTCTTGGGTTTAGGGAAGTCTCTGGGAACTAATATTGAGAGCCTTGGAATTCAATACATGATAGTTCCTTCATATCTCACAAAAATAGGCTTTTGGGTATTTTAATTCATTTGATTTCTCTGGTTGATTAATGGATATGAAATTTTGGCAGAGAGCTTTTTAGATTCTTATACATATGCTTGAATTTTGCTGTAATTATTAACTGATTATTTTAAGTACTTCATTCACAAGCCATTGATTTTCTAAAGATAGTCAAATAATTATTATGGGTTGTTCCCTCACTGAAATCTGTTGTAACTTAGGCAAATGAGTTTTTATGACCTCTTACATCTCTCGTAATTATTGTAGAATTTTTGGATCTATAATCATAGGGGTTGATTCACAAGGCTTGCAATTTGTAGAATTTATAAATGATTTTTAAATAATATTTTTAGGCCTTGTAAAATTATAATTTTTGGTCAGTGAACATTTATGGACATTGTAGAGCCCTGGTAATTTTCTTATAATTTTATGATGAATGAATGTAGTACCTCATGCTCAAAATTACTCATGGCTTTAATTTCTGGATAATTAAATAAATATTAAATTATTTAGGAAAAATTTGGAAGTGCTGGATTTAAATTATAAAAGTCATGATAGGCCCTTAGTAATTATCTTAGGGTGTTTGGATGAGAAATTGATGCACTTCCTATCATACTTGTTGTTAGCTCAAGTTGGTCTGCATATAGTGAAATCATAGAAATTGTAATACCATGGTCATAGGGCGACAAATCATGTGTAAATGCCGTGGCAAGATGATTCGGAGGTTATCAATGAAATTGGGTATGGGATAGTGGTTAGGTTAATTAAGGATGGGTGGAGCTCGGGTTCGACGGAACATCGTCTTTCCTGGGAGCGGGTGAAGGTGTTAAAACACATTAGGGTTAGAACCAGAGTAACATTAAGGGTTTGGGAACGGGGTATTAACCAACAATAATAAGTGCCTTGCGAAAGGGAACTTCGGGCCGTAATGCACCGTCTTGGTTCCTAGTGCCCCTTGAGAGCCCTTCACGGGGTATGCCGGGGGCAGTCCTGGGCTAACGTAAATCTTAAAAACAAACGGAAGAGTAATTAGCCTAATAGGGATTCACATTGCACACACTCATTAGTTAGGGTTGGAATGGTTAAGTCGTCCCGAGGTGTTCAAGGGGACGCCGTCCCGTGGTGTTCTAAGGGATGAAGTCTGGAGATGAGCCGGACAGTTTAGTCCGGGGAAGTTGGTCTCGGATGTGGTTTATACGGACGGTTTAGTCCGGGAGTTTGACACTTTAAAATTGTTATATATTAAATGGATGCATGTGCATAAAAATAGGAAAGATTAAGGTGGTGGGTTTTCGATATCGGGGAGCTCGATTGCACCGACACCGATATCGTTGACTCGGCAAGGTGACTAGCACTTAGCCAAGGTTAAGTCCGGCGGACTAGTCGGCAAGAGTGCGCAGGAGTCCGCCTCGTGCACCAGGCGTTGAGGGCGTACGATAGGTCAGACCAGTAGTGCTTTTACTGGTTTTGAGGTGGGCGAGGCCCAACCCACCGCTTCCGTCTGCCACTACGGGAGTATCCTGGGAGTTATCTCCAGAAAGGGGGAACTAAAGGTTTGTGTACACAAAGTTGGGTGGGTGAGTTGCACTGCATGACATAACATACCCACCATATAGTTGCATATCATAATCATTCATAACAACCTTGACACCTAAAGTATAAGTGGAATGGGACGCTTATACTTTAGGACTTGCAAAACGACCCCCTTGGTCTATAAGCTTGTGTGGGCAAGTTTATAAATCAAAGGTTAATTTCAATATATATATGCTGCTGTTTGATAACCGACACCCCCAACGTATAAGTGGTATGGGACACTTTATACGATGGGAGCCTTGCAAAAGACCCCTTGGCCTATGTGTACTCACATAAGCAAAGGTTTAATTTCTTACTTACTTCCTTTCTGTTATACCTATTACAACATTTATATTGCTCCCATGTCATAACTTGCTAGTTAGGTTCACCGTCATCTGCTTTTGACTACTCTCCACTTTCATGTCCTCCCCTTTCTTCCTCTCCGCCCGGTGCCTTAGAGCGTGGGGGAAGGGGTGGGGGATGATAGGACTTAGTCTTTTAGACTAACGGTTTTCGAACCATATCATTTTAGGGGATCGCGGAGCCCAGCATGGAGGAGCAGCCCAGGAGGCCGGTACGCTTGGAGATGGGACAGTCTAGCACGGGAGTCCAGACTACGGGGACTGTGAGTCCCGGCCCTTTAGTAGAGATTTAGTTTTGCTTCCGCATTGAGTGATTTTGTAGTGAGGACTTGATGTACCGGGCATGAGCCCTTTTATTTCTAGTATCATCGTACTCTGATGTTTTCTATGGACACTCCCTTCGTGGAGTTTTATTTTATGTGATATTCTCTTTTGGTGGACTTGCTTCTCTCTTGCTTGCTACTTATTGTGATCGAAAAGGCCGGCAGAATCGGCGCGTTGTAGTGACGACCTTCCCGGGTGCGAAGGTGTCACCGCAAAGCGGCGGTTCTGGGCATAAGACCCCGGGTATAAAAAAAAAAAAGGGGTCTTACATTCACCCCCCCCTCTAGGTGTTTAGGTTGTCTTGAAAGTAAAACTATCAAGTGGTATCAGAGGGAGGTTCCTCAAAAAGGACTTAACAGTCTGAGGTAGATCTGATAGGCAGAATCAAGATTCAAAAAGATGGGTTCTGGTGAGAATCATAAGGAGCTAGGGTCTATAAAATTACCCATATGCAAGAATGAAATTTTTGGAATTTGGAAAGAAAGAGTCAGACTGTTCATGGAGGCATCTGACCCAAGGATTTACATCACAGTACATGAAGGCCCCTTCATTCCAATGAAGGTATCAGTTCTTGATGCAAATATCCAAACTCCAAAGAGTTATTCAGAGATGACCAAGGATTAAATCATCTTGGCAACCATGGATAAAAGAGCTCAGAACATTATTGTTAGTGCCATAGATGATTAAACATTTCAGAATCTGATTCACTGCAAGACCTCCAAAGAGATGTGGGACACATTGATTGTCTACATGGAGGGATCTGAAGAAGTAAGGCAGGACAGGAAGTCTATGCTCAATCAGGAGTATGAAAGTTTTAGACAAGGAAAATCTGATAGCATAACTGAGTGCTACAAGAAATTCTATAGAATTGTGAATGAGCTTATGTCCTATGGAAGAGTCTTCAGTACTTATGAACTGAATGATAAATTCTTGAGATCCTTAACAAAGGATTGGGACACAAAGATCTGTGCCATAAGAGAAGTGGCTAAATTGGCAGAGATATCTCCTCCCACCTTGTTTGGAAAGTTGCTATCCTATGAAATGCAACTTATGGTGAGGAAGGAGGAGGAAAAGAATTCAAGAGGAGAGCATAGAGAAAAGACTGTGGCATTTAATGCAGAAGCCACTAGAAAGAATAGGAGAAAATCACCATCTCCTCCTAAGGAAGTTGCAGAAGTTAGTTCTGAAAATTCAGATAAGGGTTCAGAAAGCTGTGATTCAGATCCAGACTTTGCTGCATTCACAAGGCAATTCCAGAGGTTCTTGAAAAAGAAATAATGGAAGTCTAGGCCTTCCACATCACAGCAAGTTGATGACTATTATCAGAAGAAAAGGTCATCAAGGAAAGAGAAGAGCAGATCAAAGCCCAGCAAAGCCACTACTTCAAAGATTGTCTGCTATTGTTGCAATAGGCCTGGACATGTAGTGGTTGACGGTCCTGATAAGAGAAAGGAATCTTCAGACAAAAAGAAGATTTATCAGAAAGGCAAGAAGGAGAAATCCTTTGTTGCAAAGAAAGATAAGAGTCTAACAGACCAGTCAATTTCAGAGTCAGAATCTGAAGCTGAAGCATATATTGGACTATATGCTGTGTCTGAAGAAGAGGAGTTTCTGCAGTTGCTAGACTCCATCAATGAACAAAAGGATCATCAGTGTATGGGGCTAATGGCAGGATCAGTAAAGGACATATGCCAGAATCAGTCTGGTCCTAATAAGGTACAATGTCCTTCTATTACATCTGTTTGTTGTACAAGTGAAGAATTAGCTACATCTGCATCAAATGATGTAGATGCATCTGAATCTGAAGGAGATGTCTATCAATTGATAGACAAGTATGGTGATTTGTTGCAGGCCCTTAAGAAAAGTAAGAACCTGGTTAAATCTCAGGCTCAGGAAATTGCTGAACTAAGGGTTGCTACAACTGAGTTAGAGAAAGTTATTGATCAAAAATTAAATGAAATTGCCAAGCTGAAGAATATAACTATTATTCAGATGGGCACAATTAATTATACTAATGATCAAGTGAAGAGTCTGGAGGCCAGACTTAGAATTGAAAGGGATTTAGTGGCTAGTTACTCTAAGCCAAAATCTGTCTTACCCTTGATAGATGAATTTGTCACTCAAAAGGGTAAGGCTGGATTAGGATTTAAAGGTAACTCCAGGGCTGGCAGATTCAAGAGGAAAGGCAAAGCTCCTGTTCAGCCACTAAATCTTTCAGTCCCCATAAAGTTTAGTAAGGTGAAAGTGCCTTCTAACAAATATGATCATGAAGATATTCAAGGTTATATTAAGACTAATGTTCTGAAGAACAAGGGTGTAAATGCAAGCAGGCCTACCTATGGTCATAAACCCAATGGTTTTAAGAAATCAGTAGGTGAAGTGGCTGCAGCACCAGCAATGAACAGAAATTCTTCTAACAAGGATGTATCTAGATCTAGATACAATAAGTTTGAATGTTGGTGCTGTGGCAAGAAAGGCCATTTTGCACTAGACTGCTGGTATAACACAAGTGTTATAAAGAACAAAAGTCTACCTGTTAGAAGAGGTTATGGTAGCTTTATTAATGCTAACCTGAACCAAGGACCCAAGACTTACTTGGGTTCTAAGGGTAAGTAATTCTGTGTTGCAGGTGAATCCAAGTTACCATGCCCCTATACGGTACTTGGATAGTGGTTTTTCCAGGCACATGACTGGAACAAAGGGGCTGCTGAAGGAGTATTCATCTGTCAAAGATGGACCTAAAGTGATCTTTGGTGGATCTGAAAAAGGAGTCATCAAAGGGTTTGGTAACATTTCTTCTAACCTAATTACTATCACTCAAGTGGCTTATGTAAAAGGTTTGAAACATAATCTAATAAGCATAAGCCGGCTAAGTGATTTAGGATATAACATTTCATTTGTTAAAGATGGATGTCATATCAAGAGGTCAAGTGATCAAAAGATCATATTGACTGGGTATAGGAAGAGAAATGTATATTGTCTTAATTTTGAATGTGAGAATAAGGCTTCTCCCATCTGTCTTGTAGCTGATGACAATGCTTCTCATTGTGTTAAGTGGCACAAGAGATTGGCTCATCTAAACTACAAGACAATTGGCCAACTCTTTAGCAAAGAGTTAGTGAGGAATGGACCTCAAATTAAGTGTATAAAGGAAGGGATATGCTCAGCTTGTCAAAAGGGCAAGCAGACAATATCCTCCTTTCAAAGCCTTGAAAACAAGGATTCTGTGAGGTGCTTATACCTCTTGCATATGGATCTTTTTGGTCCTATGCCAGTTCATAGTCTAGGTAGGAAGGTCTACACTTTTGTGGTTGTAGATGACTATTCTAGATTTACATGGGTGTTCTTTCTGAGACAAAAATCTGAAACCCCAAGTGTATTACTTAATTTTGTAAAGCAAATTCAGAATGAACTGAATAGTACAGTGGTCAAAATCAGAAGTGACCATGGTACTGAGTTTCAATCTGAAAGCATAACAAACTTGTGTAAAGACTTTGGGATTTTCCAAGAGTTCTCCTCACCTAGAACACCTCAGCAAAATGGAATTGCTGAAAGAAAGAATAAAACATTAATTGAAGCTTGTAGAACTTTATTGAGTGACACCTCTCTCCCAGAATATTTTTGGGCTGAGGCAGTTAACACTGCTTGTCATGTAATCAATAGGGCTACTATCACCAAAAGCCACAAAATGACTCCCTATGAGATTGTGAAAGGCAGAAAACCAAATCTATCTTACTTTAGGATCTTTGGTTGCAAGTGTTATATACTTAACAATGGCAAGTCATATTTGACTAAGTTTGCTGCCAAATCCCAGGATGGGATATTTGTTGGGTATAGCACAAATAGTAAGGCCTATAGAGTCTTCAACTTGACTACTCAAGTTGTTGAAGAATCTGTGCATGTTGTGTTTGATGAAACAAGATTAATCAACTGTGAGTTGTCTTGTAGATCAAATGACTCAACAGGTATAAGCAAAAGTATGGACAAGCTTTCCATTACTGAAGTATCAAAGGAAGATGGGGCATTGGAAAATGAAGGCTTTAGTCCAGGGGGAGAACAAGACACTATAGAAGCTAATGAAAATCAAGAGAATCAGTTAAATGAAGGAGCTGGAGATGTTCAACCAGAAGGAAATCTTCCTCCAGCTACAAGACATTTAAGAGATCATCCAGCTGATCAGATAATAGGTGATCCAAGACAAGGGGTGCAAACTAGAAGCAGAAATCAAAACACAGTTCTACATTCAAGTTTCCTGTCACAAATGGAGCCTAAGAAGTTTGAAGAAGCTATCCAAGACCAGCACTGGATTGATGCTATGCAAGAGGAGCTGAATCAATTCAGAAGGTGCAATGTCTGGGAGCTTGTTCCTAAACTAAGAGGCCACAACATAATTGGCACAAAATGGATCTATAGGAACAAGATAGATGAAAGTGGAATAATAGTAAAGAATAAAGCAAGATTGGTTGCAAAAGGATACATGCAGGAAGAAGGGATTGACTTTGATCAAACCTTTGCTCCAGTAGCAAGGCTGGAGGCAATCAGAATATTCCTTGCCTATGCAGCCTATCAAGACTTCAAAGTATACCAGATGGATGTGAAGTCAGCATTTCTGAATGGTGATCTTAAAGAAGAAGTATATGTAGAGCAGCCATCAGGTTTTGTAGATCCTCTTAAACCTGATTTTGTTTATAAGCTTAGGAAAGCTCTGTATGGGTTAAAGCAAGCCCCAAGGGCTTGGTATGAAACCCTGTCTACTTTCCTTATTGAGAATAAATTCTCAAGAGGAAAAATTGACAAAACTCTATTCCTTAGGGAATCCAAAGGCAAGATCATCTTAGTTCAGATCTATATTGATGACATAATCTTTGGATCTACTGAAAACAACCTTTGTAAAAAGTTTGCCAAACTTATGCAAGGGAAGTTTGAGATGAGCAGTATGGGGGAACTGAAATTCTTCTTGGGACTCCAAGTAAGACAGACTGATGATGGCTTGTCCATATCACAGTCTAAGTTCACCAAAGAATTGATTAAGAAATATGGTATGGAGTCATCCTCCACCATGAGAACTCCTATGGGAACAAGTATGCCTATATGCAAAGATAATGCAGGTAAACCTGTTGATGAGACTTTGTATAGAGGGATAGTTGGCTCACTACTATATCTCACTGCTAGTAGACCAGATATTATGTATGCTACATGTGTCTGTGCTAGGTACCAAGCCTGCCCTAAAGAATCTCATTATACTGCAGTCAAAAGGATTCTGAGATATCTTAAGGGCAAACCTAATCTAGGTCTTTGGTACCCTAGGAATAGAGATTTTCAACTAACAGGCTATTCAGATGCAGATTTTGCAGGATGTAGAGAGGATAGGAAGAGTACTACAGGTACTTGTCAATTCCTGGGAGGAAGACTAATATTATGGAGTAGTAAGAAGCAGACTAGTTTGGCAATTTCCACAGCTGAGTCAGAGTATGTTGCTGCTGGAAGCTGCTGTGCACAGCTATTATGGATGCAGCATCAGCTAAAGGATTATGGTATTCAAGTAAGTAGAACACCTCTTTTGTGTGATTCTAAGAGTGTAATTTCTATTGCTAATAATCCTGTTTCTCATAGTAGAACTAAGCATATAGAAATAAAATACCATTTTCTTAGAGAACATGTAGAAAATGAAGACATCTCATTGGAATTTGTGAAAACAGATTATCAAATAGCAGATGTGTTTACTAAGCCCCTAGATGAGACAAAATTCAATAAATTCAAAATTGAACTAGGTATGTTAACCATTGATTAGTGTAATCACAAAATCATAAACAATAAAGTTGAAGTGGTAACAAGACATTCAAGTGATATTAAGACACATTGAAGTAGTATAAAGTACTTATAAGTTGTGATGAACAAATAGAAATTGGCTAAGTAAGATGGTGTCGACACATTCAGTAATAATGTGTCGACTCAGGGTAGTAATGTAGACAAGTCAGGGACATTGTGTCGACACAGAAAATATGTGTCGACACTTAAGAATCTTAATGTCGACTTATCCAGAAATGTAGTGTCGACTTCACCAGGAAAGTGGTGTCGACACTTACAGATTTTGTGTCGACACTTGTACTAAGAGTCGACACAGAATTTCTGTTACTCTTCTATATATCTCTGGTGTCGACATAACCGCAAATTGGTGTCGACACCTAATAGACGAACTTGAAGTCGAGACAATAGAAGCTTGTGTCGACACAATCCATCTGTGTCGACACTTATAGTCTGTTTTTGGCGACTTTTGATCTTCTTTAAACAGAAGGTATAAATAGGTCAAAAACTCATTCTATCGACACGCTTACAAGGTTTTCGAAACCCTGTGTCGACATTCTCCCTCTCTCTCTCTTTCTCTCATCTTTCAAGCTTTCTCGACTGCTCAATGGCGCCAAAGATTGAAGACAATGTGAATGAAGGATATGAGTTGGTGCGCCAGGCCTTTACAGCTGCCCCTCCAGATGTTCTTGGGGTTAAATCTCTCCTCTCCGACTCAGGTTTAGAATTTCTGGTCTCCGAACCATCAAAGATATGGAAGAAGGAGGTGCACGAATTCTTTACCTCTGCATCTGTAGACTCTGAACGACATGCGATAAAATCCACAGTTCATGGGTCACCTGTGGAGATTACACCAAGTAAGATAAGAACAATTCTGCAATTACCTACAATTGAGAATGAAGAGGATGACCCTGCTACTAAATCTAGGGAGGCTCTTCAATGGTGTGGATTGGAATCCACCATGAAAATTGGAGCTGCGTTCAATCGGAAAGGAATGAATCAACAGGGCAAGTTTCTGTCAGAAGTGGTAGGAAAAGTTATTCTGTGCAAGTCAGGTGGACATGATAGGATTTCTGCCTATATGTTCAGCCTAATGACCAGGATTGTGTTTACAATTCCAACGGATTGGTCATCTATAATTTTTGAAAAGATTAAGGAAGGGATCAAGAAGCCAAATCTGGCTAGGATAATGAGTATATACCTAAGTAAGGAGATTCCTGAGGTTACGCAACATCAACCTGGAACTAAAATTAATCACATGAGAAGGATGGACATGAGATTGTTCTCCAGATGGGATAGGGTGCTGACCAAAGAGATGCCTGAAGTGGAAAGGCAGGATTCACCTGAGAAATCCCCAGGTCATGCTACCAGTACTGGGCATCCACAAGAAGAGCAAGTAAGACTAGAGGTTGAAGATCAGCCTGCATCTACACAAGTTCAGGATGCCACAATATCTGCAGTTCAAGAAGAAGAAGTAAGTATACCAGCTCAGCAAGTTTATTCTCCTACACAAACTGTATCTACTAATGACCAGGTACAGGTGCAGGGGGAGCTGGTGTATTTTCCTACAAAAGAGATTTCTAATATTTCTATTTCTGCACAGGTCCAGGGGGAGCAAGTGCTAGAAGATGCTCAAATTCATCAATCTCCAAATTTGAATACTGCAAATGAACAAGCCCAGAAGGAATATACTCTGGAGGAGTTATTTCCAAATGATGAAATAATTACTGATAGTCTGGAAGTGGAGCAAGAAATTGAGGGGGAGCCAGTGCATGTTGAGACTGTACAACATGGCACTGAAGCAGCTATTTCTCCTCCTCCCAAAGAAAGAGTTCAAATTGATAGCACTTCTGATTCAGAGACTGAAGAAGCCAGGGTGGCTAAAAAGAGAAAACTTATGGTCTTCCAGAGAAGGAGCAAGAGCTATAAGCAGGCTCTACAGTCTACAGCACATCACACTCCTTCTGACTTTGATTATAACAAGTTCTTGGTAGATTTACAAGTGAAATTGGATGAACACAGAGTGGCCATTGAAAAATATGTTGATGAGAACAACAAGTCCCTGCAGTTTGACTTAGCTCAAGATATAAAATCTATTAGGTTTGAGGTCAATATGCATAAAAAGGAGATGACAGATTGCTTCCATAAGGGAGGTAATGCTGTAGTATATTTGGCAAAACAACAGCAGACTATCATCCCTAAGGTGGATGATATTGCTTTAAAGCAAAGCTATGTCTTGGAAAATCAGTTAAGAAAGAATGATAATTTAACTGAATCTCATCATGAGATAATAGAGGAATTGAAAAAGATTGTTCCAGGCCTGCCTGCAGATAGAGCAAAAGAAATGGAAGAATTTGATAAGAACTTTCAAGCTGCTATTGCTTCTGTTAAGACTGCAATCACTACCTCTCAAAAGGAAATATCTGACAAGCTTCTAAAGATAAAACCATTTTTTAAAGAGGGTGTGAATTATCTGGATGGCCAAATCAGATTTCAAAAGGAAGATCTCAGAGATCATGTTTCTAGAGAAGCCATAAAGGGGGAGAGGATGCTAGTTCATGCAGGCTCAGAGCACACCAAATGGGTGACCAATAGTATTCGAGCCACATTGGGATATCCCCCATTGTGTGATGATGCTATGGTGGCTGAGTCAGGAATACAAACAAGTCTACTTGAAGGCAATCAACCTGAGGTTGCCCAAGTCATTTACCCCCCTCCAGATTTTGACATGATTGATCAGCAGGTTCAAGGAATGTATAGTCCTCCAAAGGAGGTTACTAATATTTTTATTGGGAAGGTTGATAAGCCTGAGGCTACTTTGAAAGACCAGCAAGATGCTCTACTATCTAAGAAAAGATTTAGAGAGCAGGCTGAACTTAAGCCAGATTTTGAGCAGTGGAGTCCTACTTTCAGAAATATAATACTCACTGCATGGAAGGCTGTTAAAGACCAAGTGCAGGAAAGAGGCAAGTGGTACAATGAGATGGAATGGCAGAAGTATGAAGCCAGGCAAGAGGCCATTGTACAGTTTAGAAGAAAAGCCAAGCTGGGTAGGCTGCCTTCAGATGCTCAGGAGCCAAGCAAGTACTTCCCAAAGCCCTTTCATTATTTTGAAAGGCAAAGGCTCAAGGAAGAAGCAAAGAAGAAGGCTGATCTAAAAGGCAAGAAGCCAGCTGAAGATTCTGAAGCTCCTGTGAAGGCTCAAGTTCTATCTGGCAAAGGAATTGTCATTAAAGAGCCTGATCCGTCTTAATTTTTTAGTTCTTTCAAAGTATTTTGTAATGTTTTGATTAAATCATTAAATGTAATTCTCTGTATTCAAACATTATCAAGTTATAAACAAAATGTTGTTTGGCATCATATAATGTTCATTCTGTGATGGATTGTTTTTATGTTTTATTAAGGATTCCTGTTATGTCATATATCATCAGTTTATACTTTTTATAAAAATGGTGTATATCATTGGCTATAGGGTTATGACTTCTCCAAATAGGGGGAGATTGTTGGGTACATTGGAAAATGTGTACCTGATTTGAAGAAGCCCAACTTAGCTCAATGATATACATCAAGGTGTATTTGATGTTGTTTTGAGTTGACATGTGCAGGTGAAGAAGTATTAAAGAATGCAGAAAAATATTCTAAGTCCACATGTCGACACCTGAAGAAATTGTGTCGACACTTCAGAATATTTGTGTCGACACTTCAGAATATCAGTGTCGACACAGAGAAAGATAGTCGACCACATTTATGTCGACACTGGGAAGCAGTGTCGACACATAAAGAAAATTGTCGACTTCAACTATGTCGACACTGGGAAGCAGTGTCGACACATAAAGAAAATCGTCGACCTCAGCACTGGGAAGCAGTGTCGACACCGTGAAAGATAGTCGACCAGAGAAGGTTAGTCGACACCGTGAAAGATAGTCGACTAGTGAAAGATAGTCGACCAGAGAAAGATAGTCGACTCACAGAAGAAGATAGTCGACCACAACTGTGTCGACACTGGGTGGATGTGTCGACACCAAAAGACTGTGTCGACACATATTGGCAGAAGTAGACTATGCTTGTGTCGACACCAGAAGATTGAGTCGACAAATTTTGGCAGGATTGAAGATTGCTGTGTCGACACCTGAAGGCTGAGTCGACACATGCTGAGTTCTGAATCTACAACAACTGTGTCGACACACAGGACTTGTGTCGACACACTGCAGAGTCTAGACCAAGTTATTTACTGAAGAAGCTGTGTCGACTTAAAGGCAACTTAGTCGACATCATCAAAGACTGTGTTGACACCAAAGTCACTTGTGTCGACACAGATAGACAGATTGGTTTCGACACTTTCTAACTGACTGTCTCGACATTTTGCTGTCCAAGGCTAAGGTACAAGAACTATTTGAAGACTTGACAGCTGTGGGTTGCCACCGTTTAACTGAAGCTGTCAGACCTGTCAGAAAACAGTTAGAAACCGGATCAGCCGGTTACCATGAAGAAAGTCTATAAATAGACACATTCAGAAGGAATTAAACATGTAGCTAAGCTAAGAAAAATAATAGAAGAAGATCTAAGAAGAAGAAACAGAAGGATTACGATCCTGTTCAAGTTTCAATTCAAGAAAGTGAAAAAGAAGATCTTCATAAGAAGGTCTAAGAAGAAGAAGTCTGAAGTATCAGTAAAGGTGTTGGATAGAGGGAGATCCAGTCATCTTGAAGAAGAAGAAGGAAGCCATCAGTGGTTTCTCAAGAAGCTGTTTGGAAATCAACTCAGCTAAGTTCAGATTCAAGAAGCTTTGAAGAAAGCTCAGATTCAGTTGATTTCATCAGCTGATCAAGAAGTGTCTTGTCCTCTTCTCTCTCAACAAAGGAAAGACATCAAAATATCTTTTTCTAAATTTCTGTAGGATCTGTTTACATAGATCTGAGTTGTAAGCCTATGTTATAAAGGCTGAGTGTAGGAGAGGTGATCTCTGAGTGGTAGGGCTATTTGCCTGAGTGTAGGAGAAAGTTATTCTCTGAGTGGTAGGCCTTGAGGCAAGGCTGAGGTAGGGATGTTGAGCCTGAGTTGTAGGAACCTATCCTGGTTCTGAGCTGTAGGATCTGAGGATCTGAGTATAGTGGAAGTTTGGCTGAATCTAGCATATTGCTAGATAGGTGAAGGGGGAAAGTGGATGTACCCAGACCTTGGGGAACCACTATAAAACATTGTGCAATCTGTGATGCTTAGTTGTCTGTGAATGCTGTGCTAGATGTTTTAAATTGTAATTGAATTCTGCCTAGATTTATAGACAAGAAATTAGAACCTATTCACCCCCCTCTAGGTGTTTAGGTTGTCTTGAAAGTAAAACTATCAGGGACTACTAGAAACTCCCCCTTAATCTTCTAGTTCCAAGAATTTTCTGGAACAACTACTTGTCCAATTGCCAGATAAGAATTTTATTGGCCTATGGACATGCCTGCATAAACAAGATTAGAATCCCTTAGGAGCCCAAACAAGATTGGGTCCTAGGTCTTTTGTTAGTATCCTCCCCCTATGTGAGTTAACATTATGAGTGGTCTTTCTCACATTATCAACTTGAGGAGTTAAAACATAGCTGGGATTAAACCAGCAATCTATGGCGAAGTGACCAACCTTGCCACAACACCAACAGTTAAACCTGTTGTACCTTCTCTTGTTCTCTTGCTTTACCTTATGGATGGGGGGTCTAGCAAGAGCAACTAACTTGGAGGAGGAAGCCTCATGATTGCAATAGGTACATGGCTTCCTTGTCTCCTTGGCCTTTGTTACACCAGTTTTAGCTTTCAGTGTCTTCTTCTTATTTGGCCCATGATTGTAAGGATCATATTTCAGTAAGGCAACGGTTTGGCTTGGGAAGGCCTTGCCTTTACCTTTGGCTGATTTATGTCCTATATTGCTATTTTTCCCAAAGGAGGTTTCTCCATTAGTGATTGGAAGCACAGTTGTAGGCATGGTGAAAGTTTCAACCAGCTTTCGTTCAATGACTAGCTTTGCTTCCAATTCATCCAGGAGAAAATCTTTATGATTTACTAATTCAGTAAAGTCTTTGATTTCCTCCTTCAAAGATTGAACTTCATCTCTGAGAGGGGTCATTTGGTCAATCTCCTCCCTCAGATTTGATTCCACCTCTTTGAGGGATGCAATCTCTTTTGATTGTGATTTGACTACCTTCCGGCATTTGTCAAATGCAGTCAATAAGACTTGATACTGATTTACCAATTCAAAATCATCCTCCCCAGGAGAATAGCCATCATGACCATTTGAGTCAGAATCTGAGGCAGAAAGAGGTGTGTGAGAATTTACCTTCCCGGTATTTGAGGAGTTACCGTTGTCTTTGTCCTCTTGGTCAGAAAAATCCATAAGCCCGAAGTAGGCTTCTTCATCCGCACTTGACTCAGATGAGTCAGAGTCACTGAGGGTCTTTGGCTTTTTGGCAATGAAGCTTCTTTCTTTCTTCCTTTTCCCTTGAGGGGAATTCTTTTCTATACCTCTTCCTTCTTTCTTCTTCAGAGGGCACTCAGTGCTTATATGCCCTGGCTTACTGCAGGAATAACAAACAACGTTAGAAGAAACATGTTTGTTCGGTTTAGATTTATACCTGTCATGTCTGCTGTGACGATCACCATCAGGACGTGATCTTCTGGACGAGGAATCATTTTCTCTCATTTGTTTCTTATTGCTAAGAAACTTCTTGAATTGTCGGGAGAGAAGATGAAACTCTTCATCTGATGAATCTGAGCCTGAGGTGCTTGGCTCGGACACTTCTTCTTCATAGTCTCCTTGAGTGGAAGTAGCTTTGGCCTTCCTTGAGCTGTCTGCCCTTAGAGCAACTGACATATCTTGGGATGAGGGCCTGTTGCACTCTTCTTCAGCTTTTCTATTATTGATTTGAAGCTCATATGACATAAGCTTTCTGAAGAGGTTCTGAGGGTCAGTCTCTGCTAATCTTCCAAACTCTCTGATGGCACATATCTTGTTGTCCCAATCCTTTGTCAAGGATCTTAGGAACTTGTCGTTTAGTTCACCATCTGTGAACACTCTGCCGTAGTTCCTTAAACCATTGACAATCTTGAAGAAATTTTCATATGTGTCAGCAATAGCTTCCTTTGGTCCTTGCTTGAAGGCTTCATATTTCTTATTAAGAAGGGATCTTCTATTATCCCTTACTTCTTCTGTACCTTCCATCAAGATAATTAGAGATCTCCACATTTCCTTGGCAGATTGGCAGTGAATGAGGTTTTGCAACATAGAATCATTGACTGCACTTGCGATGATGTTCTTGGCTTTCTTGTCTAAGGAGACAAGTGCAATCTCATTCTTATCAATATCCATCAACTTCTTTGGCACCTCCTTTGTAGGATCACTAGTGGAGGCAATCATAGGGATATAAGGGCCTTCCTCCACTATCATGAATAAGCGGGGGTCAACAGCTTCCATGTAAAGTTTTATTCTCTCTTTCCACATGGGAAAGTTTGCCTTATTGAACACTGGGAGCATAGAAAAATCCTTGGCTCTGTCCATGCTTGAAACTTCTCTAAAGACAACTCGGGTAGTATCAGATCAAGGTGTTAACCTTTTAACGATCAACCTCCCTCTGATACCAATTGAGAGACGGATAGTTGTCTACCTAAATCACCTAGAGGGGGGTGAATAGGTGTGATTTGCGTCTATTTGCGGAATAAAAAATTAAGGAACTAGCACAGCATAATACCAAGCAATCACAGACGACAAAAGATTTATAGTGGTTCCCCAACCTTGGGTACATCCACTTTCACCTCACCAATCTAGTAAACCACTAGACTTGGCTACTCCACTATCTCGGATCAAAACGATCCTACCGGAACAACGTTCCTACAAAACTCGATCCCAACTGGATCTACACTCGGAAGAAAACCTTCCTACAAATCTCGATCCAAACCGGATCTACAGAACTCGGAGTCAAGACTCCTACAAGAATAAAAGATGTATACAAAAATATACAAACAGAGATATTCAGATCTGGATCTTCAATCCTTTCTTCCTTCTTCAGAGTTAGGGCTCGGCAGAAAATAGATCGAGGAAGACAAGGCGAAATCTCTTGGATCTGAAAAACTAGAATCAGCAAGATCAAGAATTGGATCTGTCGATTGAGAATAGCTTGATCTTCTGAAACTTCTTTGTCTGAATCCTTGGATCGGAGAAGACCGGCGACGAAGAAGATGAACAAGAATATGTTGGCGTGAACTTGACGGCTTCCCGATGCGAGTGATAGAAATTAGATTCAGAAAATACTTCTTCTTCGGGTTTGTCGATTTGACAAGACCTATTTATAGGACTTCTGTAACGGTCAATACTTAAACAAGTACACGTGGACCAATCAAATTAGAGGATTTGAAATAACCCGCAAAGTCTGGACTTAGAAAAATTCTTCCTGTAAATTGACATACACGAGTGTATCAATGAACTACTCGAGTATTAGGAGAGAGAGACATACTCGAGTAAGCACGAGTCCAGGACATAGAAAATAATCTGTGAAAAACCAGACTACTCGAGTATGGTATAAACTACTCGAGTATCCTAAGTAACCTACTCGAGTGTCTGGAAGAACTGACTCGAGTATCTGGTAAATACATACTCGAGTATATCGGCTGAACTACTCGAGTAAGTCGATCCACTCGAGTATATAAATTTAACTACTCGAGTACTTGACTTTGGTCTACTCGAGTATATAAATTTAACTACTCGAGTACTTGACTTTGGTCTACTCGAGTATATAAATCTAACTACTCGAGTATAAAGATAACCACTCGTGTAGGAACACTTAGGCAAAATTCCGAGAGAGGAAAAACTAGATACTCGAGTAAGTGAAAGCATCTACTCGTGTATCATAGTATCTACTCGAGTATGTAGATAACCACTCGTGTATCCTGAGTAACCTACTCGAGTATGTTCTTTGGACTACTCGAGTATATCCTTTAAACTACTCGAGTATCATAGTATCTACTCGAGTATGTTCTTTGGACTACTCGAGTATATGGCTTGGAATAATTTCTCCCTTGGAAATCCATTTCTCCTACTAATGATCAGCAACACTTCAAGGTCCCATGAGTTCAACTGTTTGTGAAGTGAAGTGTATCCCAATAGAGAGGCTACACATGGGTCAACACCATGGATCACATAATGAGGGATTACATTGTATGGTCCTGTGCTAGATGACCCACTGTAGACTGACATTGGTTTACACTTGACAATAGAGTCCTGCAAGCACATCTAAACAAGTACATCAAATACAATAGCAATTCATTTTAGTTTTAGGAGGACTTCTTCAAATTAAGGTCATTGTGGAAACAAGACCCAACACTCTCCCCTTAGTAGAATTTCATCATCGAAATTTAACATATACTCAAACAAAAAGCATACCTGTAGCAAAAAGTTCTGGGAAGTCCTCCCGCATTGCTTGATCACGCTCCCAGGAGAATTCTTCTTGCCCGCAGTTATGCCAGCGCACATTCACGAGCTTAACCTATTTATTCCGCAACTCCCGAACTTCTGAATCCTCTATGCTAACTGGACAGACTTTCATCCACAAGTCCTCTTTTACCGGCACCGTCGTTGACTTAACCACAACACTTGCCTCCCCCATGGATTTCCTTAAAACTTAAACATGGAGGACATCATGTAATCCACTCAGATCTTGGGACAACGCCAACTGATAGGCTGCTTCTCCAATTCATTCCACGACTTCAAACAGCCCCAAAAACCTCGCACTCAACTTCTTGATTCGGCGAATCCGTGAAACACCTTTGAACAGATTAATCTTTAGATATACCCAGTTGCCTACCGCGAACTCCACGTTCCTATGGTGTGCATTGAAATACTTTCCCTACCGATCTTGAGTAACCTTCATGCGCTCCTAAATTGTTCGCACCAACTCACAAACATCATCTACCACCGCTTTTTTAAAAAGTTTTGTATCCCCCACCTCTATCCATAATATTGGTGTTCGACACCACCTTCCATACAAAGCCTCGTATGGCGCCATCTTGATACTTGCCTGGAATTTATTATTGTAGGCAAACTCCACCATGAAAAGGTGATCTTCCCACCTCTTGCCAAAATCAAGGGTACACATTCTCAGCATATCCCTTATAGTATGGTTCGTCCTTTTGGTCTGACCATCGGTTTGAGGATGGAATGTCGTACCAAACTTGAGTCTTGTGCCCAGACTCTTATGTACCAACCTACAGTCTTTGGACATGAATTGTCCATCGCGATCACTAACGATACTCTTTGAAACTCCGTGCAATCATATAATATTATGAACATATAATTCTACCAGCTTCTCTATGCTATCCTCCTTCCGATTCGGGATGAAGTGAGCCACTTTGGTCAAGCGATCCACGATTACCCAAACCGCATCGTTACCCTGCTGTGATCGAGGTAAGCCATACACAAAGTCCATGGAGATGTCATCAAATTTCCACTCGGGGATAGGAAGAGGCTTCAGGAACCCGCCCGACTTTTCACACTCAGCCTTAACTAAGGCACAAGTTTGGCACCAACTCACGTATAAAGCTACATCCCACTTCAAACCAGGCTACCAAAAGCATTTCTTCATATCCAAGTACATCTTCGTGCTGCCCGGGTGAATGGACTACTTCGTGAAATGAGCCGCAATCATCAACTCCTTGTGGAGCTTGCCGAACTGCGGTACACATACCCTTCCGTCCTTCCTTAAGATTCCATCAATCATCTCCAAGGTACTACCCTCACCATTTTGAGCTTCCACGACAAATGGCTAGAATTCCACATCCTCATTGGTCGCTTCCCGGATACGATTGTATAAGTCATTTTGCAACTCTATCAAGTTTAACCTAGCCATGCTAGACTCTCCTCTTGCTACACACTCAATGCTAAGGGACTTAAAATCCCGCACCAACCACTTATCATGAGATTCAATCCAATTCCTTGTCCTGAATACTTCCTACTAAAGGCATCAGCTACCACGTTGGCCTTGCTTAGCGTATACTGAATCGCCACGTCGTAGTCCCCAAGGAACTCGACCCACCTGTGTTGTCGCATGTTCAAGTATTTTTGATCTAGAAGATACTTCAGGCTTTTGTTATCCGTGAAGATCTCCACTTTCTCACCGTACATATAGTGCCTCCACAACTTCAATGCAAAGATTACCGCCGCCAACTCCAAGTCATGGACGGGGTAATTTCTCTCATGAGGTTTCAACTGTCTAGATCTAAAGGCTATCACATTGCCATATTGCACTAGCATGCAACCCAAACTTCAACCTGATGCGTCACTGAAGATTTGAAATCCTTAAGTTCCTTTAGGAAGACTTAGGATTGGAGCCGACATCAACCTTTCCTTCAAAGTATCAAACGCTTGATTGCACTCCTGAGTCCACACAAACTTCTGGTCCTTACGAGTCAGACTAGTGAGGGGTAGAGCAATACGCGAAAATTTTTCCACAAATCTTCTATAGTACTCATCTAGTCCAAGGAAACTCCTAACTTTCGCCACGGTGCTCAGAACTAGCCAATCCCTAATAGCCTCAACTTTTGCTGGATCCACCGCCACTCCATCACCACTAATCACATGGCCCAAAAATGTCACCTTCTCTAACCAAAACTCGCACTTCGAGAACTTTATATAAAGCTAGTTCTCTCTCAGAGTCTGCAAGACTACTCTCAAACGAACCTCATGCTCCACCTCTGATTTGGAGTATACCAAAATATTGTCGTTAAATACCACCACAAACATGTCTAAGTACTCCTGAAATGCTTTGTTCATCAAATCCTTGAATACAGATGGCGCGTTTGTCAACCCGAACGAGATCACCGAGAACTCGAAGTGACCATACCTGTAACGACCCCATCCGTTAAATTACGTATAGTAGAAGGTCCGGCCGGGGCCCCACACTATATGCCACAAACAGACGGTGAGGTCACAGGATAATACCAAACCATACGAATCCTAACTCAGAGCATTCTAGCGGAAGCTTTAAGTTACAACTTTGAACTCTCAACCGGAATGTCCAACATATATAAAACCACCTTTATATATAAAACCATGGAATGTACAACAAAGGTCTTGGCCTTAAGGCCTTACAGTTCCTCTTTACATACAACATGTTTTACAAACCTCGGCGCGCAGGCCGGCCATACATGAGTAAAAGAGAACAACCAAAACATTCGCTTAGCCTCCACGGGCTAGCCGCAGCAGTAGCAGCAACAGCAGTAGGGCTTCAGCCCATCACTTACCACTTGGCTCTCCAGCACCTGCACGGGAACAATCCACCCAACCGGTGGCAAACAATGCAACGGTCAGCATTCAGCTGACCCAATTATAACAATCCTACCCCTTTCTCGGGGCATGAGCATTCTTTCCCTGCAAGCATGGCATCATCAAATAGCAACTATGTGCGCGCAGGCACATTCAAGCCATCACAACTATCGGCCACACGGCCCGACAGTCCGTGCACTCAGGGCACATTCTTGGTGTACCGGAATACCAGGGTCAACACCACCGTCTACACGGTATTTGAGCATTCTAGTCTTTCCGGCGCGGGGGCCTAAGACTCTCATTAGGCGCTCCAACAAAACCTATAACCAGGCTTCCAAGTCGGACGGACCTAACGCAGGTACGGATCAGCCACCCCCCGTTGCTCAAGTCGTCGTGCCACCTCGAATACGGAAGTATCCATGGCTATTTATAGGCGCGGGTCGGTTTCACCTTTCCTGTTCGGTAATCTACCTTTTCATCGAGTTGCAGCCCAACGGCTCAACCACTCACAAAGTGGAAACACACGGCCACAAGAGTTGCATCCAACCCTCTTCATTTCCTGGACATCGTCCAGTACTTCCTGCCGCACCAAGCAACAGGTAGGGACAAGTCATCACAAGCCATAATCACGGAGCCTTCTCCGATATGCAAACAAGCATCACCAATCCAGAACATATCCAGATGGGCTTCACACAGCATGCCTAGAGCCGTACTCCAATTCCGGCCTCTAACAAGGGGGACTTCACATATCTACCCCAAGGAACACCACAACCCACCGCACACTCACGGGGAAGGGTTTTCCCTATGCAATGCAGAAAAGAAGGACTTCACATGTCCAAGGAGGGAGATCGTTACCCTTGTCGACATCTTCGGAGCCATCAAAAACTAGCCGGTGAGAAAGAACCGCAGCAGCCTTGCCTTCACAACGCCGTCTTTGGATCACGAATCGGACCACGGGAGCTCCGCCGGTGGCTTGCTCTCCTCCTCCTTCTTCTTCCTCCTTTCTCTCTTCCTTAAGCACAAATGAAGAATGACTTCTTCCTTGACGAATTTAATCCAGCCAGGAATCACCTGAGCCCTTGGATCTAAAGAGAGAATCTGAACGGCCACGATCTGCCAAAAAAAAACCCAAATTTTTGCTGACACGGCCTGTGACACGCCCGTGTCACAGGCCGTGTACCCTTAAGCGGCAAACGCAGTTTGAACCGACTGCAAAACACGGGTATCGACACGCCCGTGTCGAACCTGACACGCCCGTGTCATTCTTGAGACACGCCCGTGTCTCCTATTACACAGCATTCACCGATTTCCAAAACCAGTACACGGGTCGGCACACGGCAGCTGACACGCCCGTGTCCAGCCTCACACGCCCGTGTTCAAGGCCGTGTTCAAGGCCGTATATGGCTCTGACTTGAATAGGCCAATTTCGAAAAATAATTCGCAGACGCCCTGGGACACGCCCGTGTCGGAGGCCGTGTCCCAGGCTCGACGATCGTCGACTCCCAATCGTCGACTAACCTGAACACGCCCTGGGACACGCCCGTGTCCCAGGCCGTGTACACCCGACACGCCCTGGGACACGCCCGTGTCCCAGGCCGTGTCAAACAGCCTGCTACTCAAATTTTCTATTGAGTCTCTTTGGGGTCTTTTTGGGGTGTTACAACCCTCCCCCCCTTAACAAAATTTCGTCCCGAAATTTGTACGGTAAGGAAACAAGAACCAGCAATGCTTTAACGCTGTTATAACAAAAAGTACACGGTCTACAGTTTAAATAAACAACTCGGGAAATTCAGCTCGCAAGGTCTGCTCTCGCTCCCATGTTAGCTCTTCACAGCCACAATTGTCCCATCGGACCTTGACCATCCCGATCACTTTGTTCCGCAACTGTTTCTCGGCTCGATCCTCGATCTGAATGGGTCTAACCCTCGTCGTTAGCCCATACTCGACCGGTACCCGATCATTTTCCACTACTTGAGCTGGATCCTTCACCGCCTTACGAAGGACTGAGATGTGAAATACATCATGTAATCCACCCAAGTCTGCTGAAAGTGCTAGTCGATAAGCAGCTTCCCCAACTCGCTCCACCACCTCAAACGGACCAAGATACCTCGGACTTAACTTTTTCAAACGCCGAATCCTGGACACAGCTTTGAAGGGTTTGATCTTCAAATATACCCAATCACCCACCGCGAACTCCACGTTCCGATGTTTGGCATTGTAGTACTTTGCTTGACGATCTTGGGCTATCAATAGCCTCTCCCGCATAGAGCGTATGAGCGAGGTCGCTTCTTCGACTTCCTTTTTCCCATTCAGCTTAGATTCGCCTGCTTCTGCCCAAGCTAACGGTGTACGGCATTTCCGACCATACAACGCCTCAAATGGTGCCATACCAATACTCGCTTGTTAGCTATTATTATAGGCAAATTCGACGAGAAATATATAATCTTCCCATCTCTTACCAAAGTCTAGGGCGCACATGCGGAGCATATCCTCCATCGTCCTGTTGGTTCGTTCAGTCTGGCCATCCGTTTGGGGATGAAAGGCCGTACTAAACGCTAACTTTGTACCCAACATTTGATGAACGAGCCGCCAATCATTCGATGTGAACCGCCCATCACGGTCACTAACGATGCTCCGAGGAACACCGTGCAGTCGAACAACCTGCTCCACATAAAGCTTGGCCAAGGTTTCCACTGAATCGTCTCTTCTGTTTGGAAGGAAGTGCGCCACTTTTGTCAACCGGTCCACAATCACCCAGATTGAATCATGACCGCGTTGAGATCTCGGCAATCCATGCACGAAATCCATCAAAATATCATCGAACTTCCACTCCGGAATAGGTAACGACTTCAGGAAACCGCCAGGCTTCTGGCATTCTGCTTTCACTAACGCACAAGTATTGCATTCAGCCACATAACGTGTGACATCTTTCTTTAGTCCGGGCCACCAGAACAGCCTTTTCATATCTCTGTACATCTTTGTGCTCCCTGGGTGAACTGAGTACTTTGCAAAGTGAGCTTCGTACATCAACTCTTCCCTCAATTTACCCACACTTGGGATGCACACACGACCATTTCTTCGTAACAAACCGTTATCCCAAGGGAATTGGTCATCCGGCCCATCTTTAGCATAGCGCTGGAGACTTTCATCAAGCTCCATTGCTCGCCGAACTCTGTCCGTAAGGTCATACTGCACCTCCGTCCAGTTCAAGCATGCATCGGTTGACGCACCCTTGTCAACGCAAGATATCTCCAATGCTTCCAATTCCTGGATCAAACGCTGATCATGCCTCTGCAACCAGCTTGCCCGTACCGGAGTCTTTCGACTCAAAGCATCAGCGACCACATTTCCCTTCCCGGGAGTATAGTGAATCTCGAAGGTGTAGTCCCCAAGGAACTCCATCCATCTTCGTTGTCGCATATTCAGATCCTTCTGATCCAACAAATACTTTAGGCTCTTGTGATCCGTATAGATATCCACTTTAACGCCATATAGATAGTGCCGCCACAACTTGAGCTCAAAGATTACCGCCGCCAACTCCAAATCATGGACGGGGTAGTTCCGCTCATGCACTTTCAACTAACGCGAGCCATAAGCAATCACTTTACCAAATTGCAGAAGAACGCAGCCTAAGCCGCTCCCTGATGCATCACTATAGATCTCATACCCATCGGTACCACATAGCGATGTCAACACAGGCGCCGTGGTCAAACGACTCTTCAAGTCTTCAAAAGCTCGCGCGCACTCCGGCGTCCAAATGAACTTTTGATCTTTTCTCGTCAGCGTGGTGAGAGGTAAAGCAATCCGTGAGAAGTTTTCCACAAACCGTCTATAGTAGCCCGCAAGTCCAAGGAAGCTCCTGACCTCGGCCACTGAAGACATCACTAGCCAATCTCGGATGGCACTTATCTTCAACGGATCCACCGCGATACCTTCTCCGCTTACCACATGGCCTAAAAAGGCTACTGAAGAGAGCCAGAACTCACACTTTGAGAACTTGGCAAAAAGCTTATTCCTCCGCAGGGTATGCAAGACCAACCGCAAATGGTTTGCGTGATCCTCTTCCGACTGAGAGTATACTAAGATGTCATCGATAAACACAATAACAAACAAATCCAAGTACTCTCGGAACGTTCGATGCATTAGGTCCATAAATATCGAAGGCATATTACATAGGCCAAACGGCATTACCGTGAACTCATAATGACCGTAGCGTGTTCCAAACGCTGTCTTGGGAATGTCACCTTCCCTAATCCTTAGCTGATAATATCCCGATTTCAAATCCAACTTGGAATAGACCGTTGATCCTGCCAGCTGATCAAAGCGGTCATCAATCCGCGGGATCGGATATTTATTTTTCTCCATCAGCTTATTCAACTCGCGGTAGTCAATACACAATCGTAAGCTACCGTCTTTCTTTTTCACAAATAGGACAGGTGCGCTCCAAGGTGACATACTTGGGCGTATATATCCCTGCTCCAATAACTCTTGCAATTGGACTTTCAACTCAGCCATCTCTTTTGGCGCGACGCGATATGGAGAGCGGGCCACAGGTTTCGCACCTGGCACCAACTCAATAGAGAAGTCAATCTCCCGCTGGGGTGGTAACACAGGAAGATCTTTAGGAAACACGTCGGCAAACTCTGACACAACTGGCACTTCCCCGACACTGGCCTTTGGCTCAATAGCCTGAATTAGCGTGAAGAATAACTCCGCGCCCTTCCGAACAGCATTGACGACTTGGAGTGCAGACAACAGAGTCCCGCCAACTCCTCGCATACCAGCGAACTTCGTCACAAGCCCGGTATTCTGGCCCAGTGTAATCTCTTTGGAGTTGCAATCAATAAAGGCACGCTGCTCCGAGAGCCAGTCCATACCAAAGATCACATCAAACTCCGATAACGGTAGCACAGCTGCACTCAAACCGAAATCCCGACTTCCTATTTGCACATCCACATCGCAAGCCCTATCCGCAAGCATCATACAGCCATTCGGCAATAGCACCCTTGTACTATCCACCGTCACATGACTTGGTACCCCAATTCGAGATACGAAATCCTCAGACAGAAAAGAATGCGAAGCACCCGTATCAAACAGGGCTCTCGCCAAGTTATTCCGAATCAGGACAAAGCCTGCAGCACACACATCATGCACAAGCTATACATAACCAAAACCAATAGCACAGCAAGTAAACTAAATCAACTCATACCTGTGACGACGTCACTTTGCTTAATCGCTTCCTGTTGGCCAAGTTGATAGATTCGGGGCTGCGCCTGAGATGCAGAGGAATCAACCACCGCTTTGCCCTTCTCAGCATACGACGCACCCGTCTTCTTGTCCCCTTTGGGCTGCACATCCCGACAGTCACGAGCAATATGCCCCACCCGGCCACAGTTATAGCATGTACGAGCATCCGGCCTTGATGTCGCTCCCGACACAACGGTCGTAGTCACTTGCCCAGATGGCTTGGACCTCTTGCCCCCTTTCTTCTGGTAAAACGATTTGCTCGGGCGAGGTGCTTGAAACTCTGGCTTTGACGCAACCAAGCCCTTATTCCCTTGGACTCGCCTCATGTCCTTCTCCAATGCGCACGCAGTATCAACCAACGCCTGAAACCCTTGGCTCACAGAACTCGAAAGCAGGAATCACAACTCATCCCGCAATCCTTCATAGAACCGATTCGTTTTCCTTTGGTCATCCGCGAAGATTGTTCTCGCATATCGTCCCAACCTGGTAAACTCATGCAAGTAGATATCCACACTATCTTCCCCTTGCTTTAACCGTTGGAACTCATTTTCCATTGCAATGCGTTGCGCCGCTGGGACATGTTTCGCAAGAAATATTCGAGAGAACTCCTCAATCGACACTTGCGTTAATTGCCTGCCCGCCAAGTGGTGTACCTCAGCCTCGTCCCACCACAACCGCGCCTCTCCTTCCAGCATGAAGGTGGCTAAGGTGACCTTTAGAGTTTCCTCCGCCCTGATCGCTGTCATTATCCTCTTGACACGCGATAACCAATCTTCCGCCTGCGTTGGGGATCCCATTCCCGCAAACGTAGGAGGACTGAAGCTCATGAATTGCTTCAACTGTCGGTCAGCTGCTCGTGGATCTACAGCCTCAACCGGCTCGGGTCTTACATCAACACGAACTGGCACTACTGCCGGCTGCGCTTGCCCGGTCGGCTGAATCATGGCAAATAGCGCCTCAGCAACTAAACGAACAGTTTCCGCAGATGGAGGAGGTGTTGGCACCTCATCTGGTGCCGCACTCTCATCAGAGCGCTGGGGCTCAGACTGCCCAGCACCACTACGTGTCACCTATAGGTGGACAAGACACACATTAGCGAACGTATGCAAGCAAAACAACACAAAAAGGAACGCGCAGATTCCTCAAACAAGATTTTGTACATTCCTTAATGGACATTCCAGAGTTCATTAGCGTTACAGCAGGTCGCACAAATACGTGCTCGCCACCCCATAAAAGAATTCGACCACGAATTCGAAAGAGGAAGACCGACAAAAGTTGATACCAAAATGTAACGACCCTATCCGTTAAATGACGTATAGTAGAAGGTCCGGCCGGGGCCCCACACTATATGCCACAAACAGACGGTGAGGTCACAGGATAATACCAAACCATACGAATCCTAACTCAGAGCATTCTAGTGGAAGCTTTAAGTTACAACTTTGAACTCTCAACCGGAATGTCCAACATATATAAAACCACCTTTATATATAAAACCATGGAATGTACAACAAAGGTCTTGGCCTTAAGGCCTTACAGTTCCTCTTTACATACAACATGTTTTACAAACCTCGGCGCGCAGGCCGGCCATACATGAGTAAAAGAGAACAACCAAAACATTCACTTAGCCTCCACGGGCTAGCCGCAGCAGCAGCAGCAACAGCAGTAGGGCTTCAGCCCATCACTTACCACTTGGCTCTCCAGCACCTGCACGGGAACAATCCACCCAACCGGTGGCAAACAATGCAACGGTCAGCATTCAGCTGACCCAATTATAACAATCCTACCCCTTTCTCGGGGCATGAGCATTCTTTCCCTGCAAGCATGGCATCATTAAATAGCAACTATGTGCGCGCAGGCACATTCAAGCCATCACAACTATCGGCCACATGGCCCGACAGTCCGTGCACTCAGGGCACATTCTTGGTGTACCGGAATACCAGGGTCAACACCACCGTCTACACGGTATTTAAGCATTCTAGTCTTTCCGGCGCGCGGGCCTAAGACTCTCATTAGGCGCTCCAACAAAACCTATAACCAGGCTTCCAAGTCGGACGGACCTAACGCAGGTACGGATCAGCCACCCCCCGTTGCTCAAGTCGCCGTGCCACCTCGAATACGGAAGTATCCATGGCTATTTATAGGCGCGGGTCGGTTTCACCTTTCCTGTTCGGCAATCTGCCTTTTCATCGAGTTGCAGCCCAACGGCTCAACCACTCACAAAGTGGCAACACACGGCCACAAGAGTTGCATCCAACCCTCTTCATTTCCTGGACATCGTCCAGTACTTCCTGCCGCACCAAGCAACAGGTAGGAACAAGGCATCACAAGCCATAATCACGGAGCCTTCTCCGATATGCAAACAAGCATCACCAATCCAGAACATATCCAGATGGGCTTCACACAGCATGCCTAGAGCCATACTCCAATTCCGGCCTCTAACAAGGGGGACTTCACATATCTACCCCAAGGAACACCACAACCCACCGCACACTCGCGGGGAAGGGTTTTCCCTATGCAATGCAGAAAAGAAGGACTTCACATGTCCAAGGAGGGAGATCGTTACCCTTGTCGACCTCTTCGGAGCCATCGAAAACTAGCCGGTGAGAAAGAACCGCAGCAGCCTTGCCTTCACAATGCCGGCTTCGGATCACGAATCGGACCACGGGAGCTCCGCCGGTGGCTGGCTCTCCTCCTCCTTCTTCTTCCTCCTTTCTCTCTTCCTTAAGCACAAATGAAGAATGACTTCTTCCTTGACGAATTTAATCCAGCCAGGAATCACCTGAGCCCTTGGATCTAAAGAGAGAATCTGAACGGCCACGATCTGCCAAAAAAAAACCCAAATTTTGGCTGACACGGCCTGTGACACGCCCGTGTCACAGGCCGTGTACCCTTAAGCGGCACACGCAGTTTGAACCGACTGCAAAACACGGGTATCGACATGCCCGTGTCGAACCTGACACGCCCGTGTCATTCTTGAGACACGCCCGTGTCTCCTATTACACGGCATTCACCGATTTCCAAAACTAGTACACGGGTCGGCACACAGCAGCTGACACGCCCGTGTCCAGCCTCACACGCCCGTGTTCAAGGCCGTGTTCAAGGCCGTGTATGGCTCTGACTTGAATAGGCCAATTTCGAAAAATAATTCGCAGACGCCCTGGGACACGCCCGTGTCGGAGGCCGTGTCCCAGGCTCGACGATCGTCGACTCCCAATCGTCGACTAACCTGAACACGCCCTGGGACACGCCCGTGTCCCAGGCCGTGTACACCCGACACGCCCTGGGACACGCCCGTGTCCCAGGCCGTGTCAAACAGCCTGCTACTCAAATTTTCTATTGAGTCTCTTTGGGGTCTTTTTGGGGTGTTACAACCTACTGGGATGGGTGACCTCCTGGGAAGTCCCCGTACGGCCCAACTTAACTGTCGAGTTCGCTCATCAAAGGGAGGCTGTGGCCACCAACAACCCACCTGTGGAGGGAGAGGGGTTGGGGTGCTTGGGCTGCAGCCCGGTAACGATGCCATGGGGGGCTTCGGGCCAAATCCCGGGTCGTTACAATACCTCGTACCAAATGTTGTCTTGGGTATGTCCTCGTATCGAATCTGCAACTAGTAGTACCCTGACTTCAGGTCTAACTAAGAGTACACCACCGACCAAACAAACTGGTTGAACAGGTCATCTATCTGTGGGATCAGATACTTATTCTTGACGGTTAGTTTATTCAACTCCCGGTAGTCTATACACAACCACATACTACGATCTTTCTTCTTCACGAACACCACTGGCGCACTCCATGGTGAAGAGCTGGGTCTAATGTACCCCTACTCCAATAGTTCCAGCAACTATACCTTGAGCTCAACCAACTCCTTCGGTGCCATCCTAAAATGAGGACGTGACACCGACTTAGCTTCTGGCACTATCTCAATCGAAAAATTGACCTCCTGTCGAGGAGGTGCTCTAGGAAGCTCCTCAGGAAACCCATCCTCGAATTCTGCCTCTACCGATAATTCTCCAAGTGATAGCTTGGAAAGGTGAACTTCCAATAATGCCACAAAATCTGCTCCTCCCTGGTTAACTACCCACACCAACTACATGGCTGAAATTAGGGAACATGCCTGTAAGACCCCTTTTTTTTCCTACGTTACCAGGTCTTAAGCCCACAATCATTGTTTTGCGATGACACCAAAATGCCGATCCTGCCAGCATTAGTGATCACCAAAGAAGTAGAAATATCAACTGAGACAAATATAATCATGTACACAAAAGTCACATATCACAACTTCTAAGCGGAAGAAAACTAAAATCCATCCTCGACCCGTCACCGTGTAGTAGAGGTAGTACGCAGCAACTGCTCCTCATGTCCTGCCTCCTTGTCCTACTGGTGTTGATGCTCCTGCTGCTCGGTCTCCTAAAATGATGTGGTCCACCTACAATTAGTCAAAAGACTAAACCACGATCATCCTCGCCTCACCCCCGCGACTCCTAGCAACCGTGCGGGGAGGAGCGGAGGACACTAAAGCAGAGTGGAAGAAGCATGTGACAACTACCCTAGCAAGTGTTTGTACAAAAGAACTATAACAAGGAAGCATTAATGTAAACAAGTAAAGTAGAGTAGTAAGTACATGTAAAGTAAACTATGTATTAAGTAACCTTAACTTATATGAACGCCCATACAAACTTATAAGTTAAGGGGTCTTTTACAAGGCTCCCATCATATAAACTATCTCATACTAGTTTATATGATGGGGTTTCAGGTTATATGTAGGTATGTGTGTAGTGATATATTATGTCATGATTCATGTAAGTGCAACACACACACATGACTCTATGCGTACAGACCATTAGTTCTCCCATTTTGGAAGCTAGCTTCACTCCTAGGAGCCTCCATAGTGGACAACAGATAAAGTGGGTCGGGCCACCCCACTCTTAGGAGGGTAACCGCACTACCAGTCCTAGCCCTTACGTATGCCTCAATGTGAAGAACACAACCGCGGAGCTCCTGCGTACTCCGCTGGCAAAACCACTAGTCTTTTACTTGGCAAAGTGAGAACCACACTTGCCGAGTCAACGTATCGATGTCAATGCGATCTACCGTCTAATATCAAATACCCACCACCTTTTTGCATATTTAATTATTAATTCCCGAACCATCGGCTCTCTTGACTAACCTGTCCGTTACAACTACCTTTTGATCCTTCAGCTTGTCGGGCTAACTTGCCCATTTCCACAACTACCGAGCCTATCGCTCGTAAAACCAAACCAATCTAACCTCTTGGGTCATCGGGGTGAGTGAAGGTGAAGCCTTAGTTTTACTAATTTCTCTTTAACATATTAGTCTTACATTTTAAGGTTAACCTTGGACTGCCCAGGGCATTCCCTGTAAAGGGCTCTCGAGGGCACTAAGAACTACGATGGGCTGAAGCCCAAAGCTCCGTTTTGCAAGGTACTTATTATTGTTGGTATCTACCCATGTCCCAACTCTATTGATCTTACACTTGATCTAACCCTAAGTGTATTTAGTCTTTCTCCAAGGGAAAGATGATCCACTGTCAATCCCGAGCACGACCTTGCCCCTGGTCAACCATGCTCTCACAACCTGCCTTCCCTTGGTGACCTTATTCATTCTCAATTATATCAGGTACACCAACAATCTTACCTTCTTATACAAAGACCTATACGTTACCTTATTTCTACAGTTTTATTATGTGCAGACCTAATGAGCTACATGAGGTGCATGAAAGGAGATACTCCAAATAATCATGCAAATGGCATAAGAATATTATTGGGGGTCTATCGTGTTACTTAATGAATAAATCCAGAAGATAATATTTTTCCTAACTTATTTGGCATTTATTTAATTTTCTGCAAAATTAGGCCAACTGTGTTTTTGAACACCAAGTACAATTTTCTTACATGATATGGTCTTCACAAAAATTATGACAAGTGTATATCATCAAAATAATAGTAAATACTGGAATTTACAATTTTACAAAAAGGTTTTGACCTCCAGACAAAATATTGAACCATTTACGAAAATGTTAGAGTAAAGAAGGAAGTACTAAATTTAATCATCCAAAACTCATGATAAAATTACTAGAGGTTTATGGTGACCATAAAAGACTTCTGACAAAAAATTATAATTTCCTAAGTCAATTTGATCACATAAATAAATTACTTAAACATATTCAACATATGGCACTTTATGAATGATCCTAAATGAAATGTCCTCCAATAATTTTATAAAACTTCACAGAACATTATAATGTCCTATGATATCCTCTGACAAGGTTTCATAATTTTTTAGTGAGTAACAAATCCATAATTAATTTTCTTACAATTAGGGCAAACATTGGGGTTGTGAATAAAGTAACAAATATATCAATCCAAAATTCATAAAAAAATTATCAAAGATAAAAAAAATCAATATAAGCTCACTGCCAAAGTTTCATGAACATCCAAGATTATAGACATGAAATTTTATTTTAAAATAAAGTGCCATAATTAACGCTTAATTAATTCAGAGTAGATAAATGTTCCTAAAAATTCCAGTAAAATTATCTAGGGCTTATTACCACCCTATTAAGTAGTCTACCAATATTCAAGTTAATCCAAGGACATATGACCCCATGTCCTTCTCAATACTCAAAGGGCATCCCTAGGGTTTGTACTAGGGTTTGTGGGCATATCCACCCCAAACCACCAAAAACCACTTGTGCGGGGTTATATGTGACCACAAGTCAGTGGACAAAGTTTTACCACAATTGGATGAGGAATGGTCACTCATTCTACCTAGTGCACTTTTGACCTAATTTTCCCTTATGAGACCAAACTTTGGTCACACCAATACCTAATCAGATCAATCCCAATTGGGCTAAGATTTTTACCAAAGTCATATAATGACCCTAAGAGTCATCCACCAAACGTTTGGGGAATTATTAGGTCATTAGACCCTCGAATTAAATCATATATGATTTATTAAATTTTTACAAAGACTATAGAAAAATATTTTCTAAAAATTCCCATTTTTGGATATGATTATAGGGTGGGTATAGTTACCCTATGGTCCAAATTTCAAAGCATTTGTCTGACTGGTTTAGTGGGGGCACTTAATTTATTCTCTGGTCAAGCCTATGTATAGGCTCCACCATATTGAGTGTTGTAGTCAAACCACTTACCCTAATGGGTCGAAACCAATTTTAAATTAAACTAGACCCAAAGGCCTAAAACTTTAGTGACTGGTTATTTTTCCTAAAATGACCTTTAAGGGCCTCATTTAGCAGCAACAAAAGATGCATGTTAAGGAGTAATTAATCACTATATTAAATATTTAAATATAATAATATAATAGCACTGCTCATCTTCTTCTTTCTCCCAAACAGAACCCGTAAAATGCCAAAAAACCTGTAGCTTCTTCCCAAGCCAAACGCCGACCAACCGGTCACCTCCCTGGCCAACCACCGCCACCACCACCTCCATCGAGGTGATGGTTATTGCCCAACGGTGGTTTGGCTGCCGGAGGTTGTGGTTTCCGGCGAACCCGCTGCCATGAAAAACTAGAAAAACTCCATTTTTTTCTCACTTGGATCGGCTCGTTTGAGCACGATTTCTCAGCCTAATTTGATATAGATACTAGCAAAAGGGGAGAGGAGGAGAAGCGGACCTTCAATTGGGCTTGGTTTCGAATGTAGTGGTGGAAATCCATTGTCGGCGGCAACCTCTCTTGATTTCCGCCTCCCGATTTTGATTCTCCAGCAAAATGCTTGATCCAAAGCTCAATTCTGATTGCTTGAAATGTTTTTAAGCTTATGAATGGATCAGAAATTTGAATGGGGGGGGGGGGGGGCTGCATAGGGGATTTATAATTTTTCCATGGGAGGGGAGGTGAAGGGGTGGTCGACCATGGTGGTTGGGCTCCTCCATTGATGGTGGCTAGCTAGATTCAATGGGAATTCATTCCCCATGCACTAGGGAGACGAATGGTGGGATTGGGGAAGGGGAAGAGTGCGCCCCAAGGTCTTCCTCCATTACTCCTCTCTCTTTTCCTCTTTCTCTCTCCTCCATTAAGGAAAAAACTCACATTTTCTCTCTCCTAGTCACCCCCTCCGAAATTTAAGTGGCATTCCATATAATTATCATCCTCCTAAAATTAATGGGCCACTCAAATTGGGCTTAGCCCAAGTGGCTTTGGCTTGGTTAGGACATTTAGGCTAGTTCGACCTATTTTAGGGTTGAGTTGACTTTTGTAAATTTTACCTTTTGGGTTGACCCCAATGGGTCCTTAGTGACCCATGGGTATCTCTTAAGGTCTAGGGAAACTTGAGTACTGTTGGTTTGATACCTTGTAGGCCACTTGACCCTTAATTAGGGCACTTTGACCACTTTAAGGTTAGGGTTGACTTTTGGTCAAATAGACCTTTTGGGTTGACACCAATGGGTCCTTGGAGACCCATTGGACTCCCCTGAGGTCTAGGAGGGATTTTGTAGTCAATTTGAAGCTCTAAAGTCAAACCCTAAGTTTGGTGCTTTAATTAAGCTATTTGTAGACCAAGGTGATTTCCACCTTCATGCCTTGGTTCACTTGGCCTCTTAAGCTTCCTAGGGTTTTGTCATGACCTAGTCATGACAAAACCACTCTTAGGGGTCTAGTTGTTTGAGGGATGTTACAAATCCCAATAAACAAAAAATAATAATTTCATCCCCGAAATTCAGGTTAGGCCTACGAGGTTTCTATTGAGAGTAACTGAATATAACATCCCACATAAATTGACGCTATTCCTAACGCAAAGAGATCCGAGTACTTCTGCTGTGTTGGTTACACTGAAAAATATGTACTAGATTTGGAGAAGCCTCATCTTACTCAATGATATACATCAATTTGTATTTGATGGGATGTTTGAGTTTCATTGTGCAGGAGTAAGGTTTGCAAGAAAATTCTCTAAGTACAAGTGTCGACACTTGTGAAGAATTGTGTCGACACCCAGAAGTTGTGTCGACACTAGAAGCAAGGCCTGTGTCGACACCCAGGCATTGTGTCGACACCTGAAGAAGAAGTTGTATCGACACCCAGAATTATGTCGACACCTAAGGAAGGAATTGTGTCGACACCTAAAGCAGAAGTAGTGTCGACACCTAGGAGTTATGTCGACACCAGAAGAAAGGCATGTTTCGACACTCAGGAATTGTGTCGACACCTGAAGAAGGTTTGTGTTGACACACAGGACTTGTGTCGACACACACTCAATGCCATTTGTCTGCATCAGCTATGTCAAGAATAGAAGCAGTTGTGTCGACACACAGGACTTGTGTCGACACACAGAACTTGTGTTGACACACACTCAATGACATGTGGACGACACTCAATTCCATCTAACAACAACAGCTATACTGAGTCTGAAGGCTTGTGTCAATATACAGGACTTATGTCGACACACACTCAATGATGTCTCGACACAAACTCAATGACAGATGGACATACACTCAACACCATCTATCAACATCAGTTATGTCGAGACCAGGAGAAGTTGTGTCGACACACAGGACTTGTGTCGACACATACAAACAGAAGCTGTGTTGAGTAGCAGAAGAATGACTATGTCAACACATGGAGTGTTGTGTCGACATCATCAAGATTTGTGTCGACACTTAGTCTATTTGTGTCGACATATGTGAAGCAGTTTGCTTAGTGGTTCATGCTGAGTTGTAAAGTCTTTGAGGAATCAACTGTCATGACTGGTGACTCGATAGCTGTCATAACCAACAGGTCTGACACATTTGTTAGAACATTCAGAAGGTTGTTACAAACCGGATCAGCCGATAATCATGAGGAAACTCTATATAGGGACTAATCCTTGACAACCAGAGTAATAACTAAGGAAGTAACCAAGCAATTACGGAAAAGAGAGTTTGACAACAAGTAAAGGGGAAACCCTTATGAAGGCAGATCCAGAACAGTCTGTAAGAAAGATTCAGATCTAATTCTGAAACTAAGGAGGGAGCTATCTAAAGATCAACTTCTACATCAAGTGAAGATCAAACTTATTTTGTTCAATCAAGAAGCTTTGAAATAGCTAAGTCAAGATGGATCTGAAGATTTAGTTTATTCAAGAACCGATCAAGGAGCTCACACCAATAGAGAGTTCTATTTGGTGAAATTTCTGTACCCTTTAAAACATTAAATTTTCTTGTAGGATCTTTGTAAGATCTGAGTTGTAAGCCTGCAATTATAAAGGCTGAGGTAGGGCTTAGTGCCTAAGGTATAGGACTTGTGAAAGTCTAAGTTTTAAGCCTAGTGATAAAGACTGAGGTAGGGCTGAGGCCTGAGGTAGGATTCTTGGGAAGAATTTGAGATAAGACTTGTATAAGTCTGAGATGTAGGAACCAATATGGTTCTTAGTTGTAAGATCTGTGGATCAGAGTATGTGGAAGGAAGTTGGGCTGAATCCAGTTCTCTACTGGATTGGCGAAGGGGGAAGTGGATGTACCCATACCTTGGGGAACCACTATAAATATGGTGTACTATACTGTGTTGTGATTGATGTGTTATGATTGATGTGCTGAGAATTGTATTATCTGTGCTAAGTTAGAACAAGCTAATTGCCTAAAATTCTTAAAGAAAATTAGAACCTATTCACCCCCACTCTAGGTGTCTAGGATCTTGAAATCAAGTCTTTCAAGTGGTATACGAGGGAGGTTACTCAAAGATAGACCTAACAGTCTGAGTGAATCTCCAAGGCAATTAACAGATTTCAAGAATGGGTTCAAATGAGAATCATACGGAATTTGGATCTATGAAACTGCCTATCTGCAGGAAAGAATGCTTTGACATATGGAAGGAAAGGGTCAGGTTGTTCATGGAAGCATCTGATCCAAGAATCTACATCACAGTATAAGAAGGCCCCTTCATTCCAATGAAGGTATAAGTTCTGGATGCAAATGTTAGAACCCCAAAGAGTTATTCTGAAATGACCAAGGATGAGATCATCCTGGCAACATTAGACAAAAGAGCACAAAACATTATTGTAAGTGCTATAGATGATGCCATATTTCAGAACCTGGTGCATTGCAAAACCTCTAAGGAGATGTGGGACATCTTGATTGTCTACATGGAAGGAACTGAAGAAGTCAGAGAAGACAGGAAATCTATGCTAAATCAAGAATATGAGAGCGTTAGACAAGCCAAGTCTGACAGCATAGCTGAATGTTATAAGAAGTTCTTCAGGATAGTAAATGAACTGATGACCAATGGAAGAGTCTTCAGCACATATGAACTGAATGACAAGTTTATCAGATCACTAACAAAGGACTGGGACATAAAGATATGTGTCATCAGAGAGGTGGCCAGGCTTACTGATACTCCTCCACCAATACTATTTGGAAAGCTGCTATCCTATAAAATGCAGCTCACTGCTAGAAAAGAGGAAAAAAGCAGTAGGTCTGAGTACAAAGAGAAGTCAGTAGCCTTCAATGATGAAGGCACAAGAAAGGGTAGGAGAAAGTCTCCTTCTCCACCCAGAAGGTGTGATGGGGCAGAAGAAGAAAATCCTGACAACAACACATCAGATAGCCACATCTCTAATGAGGACATTGCTTCCTTTATAAGGCAGTTTCAAAGGTTCATGAAAAAGAAGAAATGGAGAACTAGGCCATCTACATCCTTCTCCAAGTATGAGTATTGCAAGAAAAAGAAGACTCTCAAGGAGGACAGGTATGCCTCAAAACCTAGTAAACAAACTAATTCTAAGATTGTTTGCTATTGCTGTAACATGCCTGGACATGTCATAGCTGACTGTCCAGACAAGAGGACTGAATCTAAGGACAAGAAGAAGCATTAAGTGAAAGGCAAGAAGGAGAAATCCATTGTTGCTCAAAAGCAGAAGAGTTGGACAGACTCTTCATCTTAAGGATCAGGAGAAAAAGATGATGTAGAAGCATATGTTGGGATGTTCTCAACAAAAGAGGATTCTATAATTCCTACAAATGCTGGACTTCATAAATGGAGTGAAAGACTATTGTTGTAGAGGGCTGATGGCTCTGTCAGAAAATGATCAGTGTCAGGATCAGCCTGGTCCAAGCAAGGTATACAATTCTCACTCAGCTTCTGATTATTTTACTGGATCAGGATCAGTAGTATCAACTTCAAGAGAAGTTGATGGTTCTGATTCTAAGGGGGATGTACATCAACTCATTAATGAGTATGGTGGGTTGTTGTAAGCTCTGAAGAGGAGCAAGTTTCTTGTCAAGGAGCAGGCCAAGGAAATTTAGTCTCGTAAGCAGGCTGCATAAGATTCAACCATGTTGATAGATTTAAAACTAAAGGAGGTTGCCAAACTGAAAAACATTACTCTTATTCAGATGGGCACAATCTTTTTCAAGGAAAATCATATCAAGAAACTTGAGGCAAAACTTCAGCAAGAAAGTGAGTTAGTTGCTAAATTCTCTAAGCCAAAATCTATCTTGCCCTTAATAGACAATTTCATTTCCCATAAAGGAAAGACTGGTCTAGGTTTTAAGGGATTCTTTCCATGCACTTGATACCAAAGATTCAATGAGATGTTTATATATCTCGTATATGGATTTGTTTGGTCCTATGCCAGTTCATAATCTTGGTAGGAAAGTATACACATTTGTTATTGTGGATGTTTATTCTAGATTCACATGGGTTTTCTTCTTAAGGCAGAAATCTGAAACTCCTACTGTTTTCCAGACCTTTGTTAAACAAATTCAGAATGAATTTAACAATTCAGTGGTAAAAATCAGAAGTGACCATTAAATTGAATTTTAGTCCTAATATATGACAAAGTTCTGTGAAGAACTTGGGATTCATCAGGAGTTCTCCTCACCTAGAACACCCCAGCAAAATGGTGTTGATGAAAGAAAGAATAGGACTCTAATTGAGTCATGTAAAACACCACTTAGTGATACTATCCACGAGTACTTCTGGGTAGAAAAAGTAAATACTACATGTCATGTACTCAATAGAGCCTCCATCAATAAGAAACATAGATGACTCCCTATCAGATTTTGAAAGGTAGAAAACCAAACATTTCCTACTTCAGAATCTTTGGTAGTAAGTGTTATGTCCTAGTTAATGGTAAGCACTACCAAACTAAGTTTGCTGCCAAATCCCTAGAAGGGATATTTGTTGGGTACAATAATAATAGTAGGGCATACATGATCTACAACATGACTACACAAGTTGTAGAAGAATCTGTCCATGTAGTATTTGATGAGTCTAAGTTGATTAACAGTGAATTGTCTAGATCTTCAAGTAGTTCTACAGGTTTAAAGGATAGGTTGGATAAGCTGACTATCAATGAAGAAGCACCTGCTAGGCTGGATGAAGAAAAGGATGCATGATGTCCAGGGGGAGAACAAGACTCACTAGATGAAGAAGGCAATGAGGAGCATCAGGTTGAGGAAAATGAAGAAGGCCAAGAGGTTGGCAGATTTCCTCCAGCAAGAAGACACCTAAAGGATCATCCATCCAGCTCATCAAATCATTGGTGATGCAAGTCAAGGTGTACTAACCAGGAGAAAGAACATGAACACAGTTTTATGTTCAAGTTTCTTGTCACAGATAGAACACAGGAAGTTTGAAGAAGCCATGCTAGACACAAATTAGATTGATGCTATGCAAGAAGAGCTGAATCAATTCAGAAGATGTAAAGTCTGGGAACTGGTTCCTAAACCAAAGGATCATAACATTATAGGAACCAGGTGGATCTACAGAAACAAACTTGATGAGAATGGCACTATAATCAAGAACAAGGTCAGACTGGTAGCAAAAGGCTACAGGCAAGAGGAAGGGGTTGACTTTGATCAAACCTTTACCTCAGTGGCAAGGCTGGAGGCTATAAGGTTGTTCTTGGCCTATGCTGCCTATCAAGGGTTCAAGGTATATCAGATGGATGTAAAGTCAGTATTTCTGAATGGTGGCTTAAAAGAGGAAGTCTATGTTAAACAACCCTTAGGTTTTGTAGATTCTCATTATCCTGATTATGTATATAGGCTAAGGAAAGCTCTATATGGTTTGCAACAAGCCCCTAGGGCTTGGTATGAAACCTTGTCTGCTTTTCTTATTGAGAATAAATTCTCTAGAGGAAAGATAGACAAAACACCTTATTCTTTAGGGAATCTAAAGGCAAGATAATCCTAGTCCAGATATATATTGATGACATTATCTTTGGATCTACTGAAAATAACCTTTATAGAAAGTTTGCCAAACTTATGCAAGGGAAGTTTTAGATGAGCAGTATGGGTGAGCTAAAGTTCTTCTTGGGACTTCAAGTAAGACAGACTGATGATGGATTGTCCATATCCCAGTCTAAGTTCACCAAGGAGTTGATTAAGAAATATGGAATGGACTCAGCCTCCACCATGAAAACTATAATGGGAACAAGTATGCCTATAAGCAAAGATGAGACACGGAAACCTGTTGATGAGTCTTTGTATAGAGGGATAATTGGCTCCCTACTCTACATGACTGCTAGTAGACCTGACATCATGTATGCTATATATGTCTGTGCTAGGTACCAAGCTTGCCCAAAGGAATCTTATTATACTGCAGTTAAGAGAATTTTGAGATATCTTAAGGGCACACCTAATCGAGGTCTTTGGTACCCTAAGAATAGAGATTTCTTATTAATAGGCTTCTCAGATGCAGGCTTTGCAGGATGCAAAGAAGACAGGAAAAGTACTATAGGAACTTGTAAATTCCTAGGTGGAAGGCTGGTGTCATGGTATAGCAAAAAGCAAATAAGTGTAGCTATCTCAACTGCTGAGTCAGAATATATAGCTGCATGCAGCTTTTGTGCACAGTTGATGTGGATAAAGCATCAACTTGAAGACTATGACATCAAGGTAAGTAGAATTCTACTATTCTGTGATTCTACTAGTATTATTTCTATTGCTAAGAATCCTGTATCACACAGTAGAACCAAGCATATAGAAATTAATTTTCATTTCATAACAGAACATGTGGAGAAGGAAGATATTAGTCTAAAATTTGTAAACACAAATAATCAAATTGCTGATATTTTTACAAAACCTCTGGATGAAACTAAATTCAATTATTTTAAAATTGAATTAGGTATGTTGAACCTAGAATAGGTCAGCTCAAGTATTCCTAAGTAGAATATGTAAGCACAATATTTCTCAGAAAATTTGTCTAAGTACAAAGTTTGTGTCGACACAAGCAAATTTTGTCGACACACTCAGTATGTTGTGTCGACAAAGAAAAAAGATGCGTCGATACAGAAACAGTATATGTGTCGACAGAAGAATAGGTGTCGACACAACTATGTCGAGACATGACCAACCCGTGTCGACACTAACACAAGTATGTTGACACATAGATATGTCGACACATAGATATGTCGACACATTGACATGTCGACTAAAATTAAGTTTTGTCGTGACCTAAGTCTTTTATGTCGACACATGTACAACTATTTCAACATGTATTTTTACTAAGTAAGGTGCGTCCTTTGACCTACCCTTTACCAGTAGACTATAAATAGGGGAAGACAAAATCTGGTCGACTACGCTTTCAGATTTCTCGACTCTAGACCTTGTGTCGACATAGATATTCACTTCTCTTCTCTTCTTTCTCTCTCATCCTCTCGTCAATGCGCCCCATAAGGATGACAAGGTGAATGAAGGTTATGAGCTTGTTCGTTTGGGATTCACGACAGCCTCACAAGACATCCAGGGTGTAATTACCCTAATTTTGGAAAATGGGTTGGAGTTCTTTGTACAACCCTGTATCCAGCGAGTGGGCTAGCAGGAGCCAAACTGTCTGGCTCAGACCACCCCAAAGCCCCAGGCGAGTTCAGCAGAGCCTGCCGAGCCCAGCGTGCCGAGTACGGGCTCGACAATCGTCGGGCCGAGCTCAGAGTTTGTGGAGCTGAGCCTGGCAGAAGGAAGTCAATTCACCGGGCGAGCAGATCCGGCCGAGTACGTGCTCGCTCAAGAGAAAAGGGGTGGGCGAGTGCCAACACGCTCGTCACCCACGAGCAGAGGCTTTAGGGGCAACTCGCCCAGGCCCAAGGCGAGGCGAGCCAGACCTGTGGCATTGAGAGAGGCGAGCTCACTCAACGCCTTCTCCAGTACCATTGAGTAAGGTGAGTCAGGCCTGTGGCATTGAGAGAGACGAGCTCACTCAATGTCTTCTCCAGTGGTGTTGATGAGAGGACTTAGCGCAACCAACTCGACCAAAAGCTCGGACTGATGGAGGACGGTGCAACTAATCTTTATATCAAAGGTCCTCGGGCGGATCCACGGGACATCCAGTTAAGCCATTACCGCATAGCACCGCAGCGCGGGGGCGATTCCAGACCGCAGCCCCAATAATCCCCCCCCCCCGGAAACGACCCCGGTGTTTCGAACCCGCGACCCCCTCTGATACCACTTGAAAGGACTTAGCGCAACCAACTCGACCAAAAGCCTGGACTGATGGAGGACGGCGCAACTAATCTTTATATCAAAGGTCCTCGGGCGGATCCACGGGGCAGCCAGTTAAGCCATTACCGCATAGCACCGCAGCGCGGGGGTGATTCCGGACCGCAGCCCCAACAGTTGAGTAAGGCGAGCCAGGCCTGTGGTGTTGAGAGACGTGAGCTCACTCAACGCCTTCTCCCGTGGCATTGAGTGGGGCGAGAACCCTCACCGCCTTTTACCTCGGCGTGGGGTGAAGCTTTCCCACTCCAGTACTCGCCACCCTTGTCGAGTGGACATTGTCATAGGGCCAGCTCGCCCCTTAGCTGTGGTGTACTTTTACCATGTTACCCCTTTCGGGTTGTCTATGGTCCTCAAAAACAGTGAAGGTTGGATATTTGCAGACCGTCTTTTCCTATAAATAGGACCCAAGGGGTACCTCAGAAGGACACGCTTTCTTGTGCCCGGTCTTCTAGCGGTTTCTGAGGTACCTTAGCTTCAGCACTTAGCTAATGAGGGGAAGCACTCTAGGATCTTCCGGGTGTATGGTGGGACCTCCATGCTTGAGCCTTGGGTCTGTCCCTGGTCCTTTTCCTTTGTCATTTAGGCTCGTGAGGAGAGAAGTAAGTGTGCGATCACCCCTTCCCCAAGGGTCGAACTCCTCAGGGATCGATTTTCGGTTTCAACATTTTGGTGCGGTGAGCGTGGAGCGTGGTTAGCACAGAAAATCTTCCGCAAGTCTGATGGCAAGAGATGAAGGGCAAGGTTCAGGTAGGGAGAGCTCATCACCCCCTCCCCCTCCCGCGACGGCAGGGATGTCAACGGAGCTTAGAGAGGAAGTTCTCGGACTCGTCAGGGTCGCACCCGGCATGCGAGCCGAGAGCACGACGCTGGTGGTTCCCGTGGTTGCTGACCCGACACTGGGCAACGACGCGCCCATCAGGCAAGCTGGGAAGGAAGTCACGAGCGAGGGGGAGCGCGAGCCGAGGGGGCGAGTCCTTTTTTCGGGCTCTGCAGGCGAGTACCACTTTAGCGAGAAAGTGGGGAGGGAGTTCCCAACTTGCCCAGCTGAGGGGGGAAGCCACTTCAGCGAGTTCGTTTCTTCTTCCCCCGTTCAAGAGGGGTTCTGAGAGCCAGAGAGGTCCTACTACTCAGGGAAGGGAGATCCAGTACAGCATGTCCAGTGGTTTGAGGACGTGGTCTCAATCCGACAGATGTCGGATGGCTTCAAGTGAAGGCTCTTCGCCATCACCCTCAGGGAGAAAGCGAGAAAGTGGTTTCATCAGCTTCCGGCCGGCTCCATCTACTGCTTCGAGGACCTGCGCAGAGGGTTTATGTTGAGATTCACCACCTAAAAGAAAAGAAAGAGGGAGGCCGATTCCTTGTTCCGTATCAAACAAAGTGCAGGGGAGACCCTGGGAAGTTACCTTGACAGGTTTCAGGAGGAACTGCCCCCGGTACAAGATGTTGGAACACCCTATTACTAATTTGGGCAAGGATCACTATGTTCTTAGGAAACTGTTTTGACCTTGTTGTATAGTCTTAAAGGTCAATTAAAATGAGTCTAAGGGTTAGAACTTAGGTTTGGAAGCTGCCCCCAAGACCTTCTAAGATCAAAATTCAAGTGCTGAAGACTAGGACAACTTTCGTCGAGCTCAGGTCAACGAGGCTTCGAACTCAGTTCGACTATCTCTGAGCTCAGTTCAACGAGTCGTCGAACTCGGTTCAACGATCTCTGAGTTAAGGTCGACATTTCTGTCTCTAGCAGTAATCCAATCTCTGAGCTCAGGTCGACGATAGTTTAGCTCAGATCAACGATTTCTGTTTTCAGTCTAGCTTCAGTCTCTGAGCTCAGGTAGACGATAGTCGAGCTCAGATCGACGCTTTTCTGAAGAGATCGATGATTTCAGGAATTCAAATTCAGTCAGTTATGGAATTAAATCTGAGTTATTATCAGCATTTATTTCAAAGGATTCTGTAAGCCGTTTCAACTAATCTGGAGCAAGTTTCAAGGAACACAAAATGGAATGTCTCTTAGGACTTTCCTCCAGAGACAAAGTTCATTTAAAGTAGTCATTTATGACTGATTAACGACTATCTCAAAGACAGATTTTCAGTATATCTCCAGAGAGTAATTGAGAAAGTGAACAAGAGATTTCAATCAAGAATTCTGGGAATAGACACACAAGAGACACAAGTCTACAAGATTACTGAGTTATGATAATACGTTTTGTATCCTAAACTATTATCGTATTTTCTATTTTATATTGTGCAAATTATGTCTATTATTAGTTTATTTTTATCATTTGTATGTAAATATTATTGCCACTGACTTTTTCTTGTCTTTTTGCAGGTTTCCAGAAAATTGGCCAAAATGCCCTATCACGCCCCCCTGTCACGCCCTCCCTGGGCGTGACCTAGGGCGTGTCACCCGATCCCCAGGACTCCTGCTGGAAGGGACAGAAAAACGGTCAAAACCGCTATCACGCCCCCTGACACGCCCTACCTGGGCGTGTCACCAGGCGTGACCAGGGGCGTGTCTCCCTCTGCCGCAAAGCCTGCCGCCGCATTAAATGCCGTTCTGCCTCAGCACGCAAACAGTACTGTCACGCCCCATATCACGCCCGTGACATGGGCGTGACACCCTCCTTTTTCCGTGACTGAAGGATTTCCGACCAATGATTTGGACATGACGTGCCTGTCACGCCCCCCTGTCACGGGCGTGACCTAGGGCGTGACCACCGACGTACCGAAGCAATCATCCCTCCCGCCAGAATCCAGAGCCCGAGGTCAACATAGTACTGTCACGCCCCCTGACACGCCCCCCCTAGGGCGTGTCGGAGTGCGTGACCAACCCGAGAAAAAAATCTATAAATAGAGCCCCCCCCCCTCTTCATTTCAGGAAGCTTTGGTTGAGTGGGGGAGGTGCTGCCCCTTTGTTTCTTAATCCTTTTTCATGCTTTCTCTCTCTCTCTCTCCCTCTCTTTGTACTTTTTGTTTAACCCTAGCTTAATTGTAGTTTGTCTTAGCTTTTATTGTAATTTTGCTCTTACTTAGTGCTACTTGTAGGGCTAGAATAGGATTTCCATTTCATGCACTTGTAATTTTATTTTCAATAGTGTAGCTTGCCCCTTTGAATTAATAAAAGTGTTTTTTTTGTTTAGCTTGTGTTCCTCTTATGCTTTACTACTCATCCCCCTTCCTCCATTCCATAATGATTAACTAATCCTCCTTGTACTCGATCTTGATGATCCGAGGTTAGAGCGATTATGTTATGATGTTTTAATTAATCTTTTCATTTTAGGTTAGGGCCTTGAATTACTCTTGATTAATCACCGGTTGGAGGTATATTTTCGATATATACTCTCCGCCTTTGCTTTCATTCTGGGCTAGCCGAGAGGCCGAAAGAATGAAGTGAGCATTCAAGAGTAAAGGGAGTTGTACGCATCCCTCGAGAGAGGCAGACGTCCAAATCTCCCGGATTGGAGTAAAATCCAATAGTGGGGTTCACCGCGTAAAGCGAGTTTTAGGCCTCCGATTTAGAGAGTGTCGGTCGGACGTTCCTAAACTCAGTTGGGCACGACTTCGAGAGAAGCGTGTTCAAACTTTAGGAACCTCCACGGTCAAGGACCCTTATCCTATTAAGTTTAGATTTTTATCGCATTTTCTTAATCGTCTTTAGCCGAGGTGAATCTTGATCGGGTGCATTTCCATTTCATATTTTCTTCCTTTCGTAGTAATCTCCTATCTTGTGCTCTTTAATTAACTGCAGTAGTTTCCTTTCTAGCATAGTTCTTTGCTGAATAGCTTTACTTAATTGCAGTGTTTCTCTTTCTAGTATAGCTTTACTTTCTCCCCTGCACTTAGATTTTCTAAAACCCTAGTTTTTTCGTCGTTAAGATAATAGCGTTCGTGTGAGTAAGCTTAGCCAACAGTTCCCGGATTTCAATACGACACTTGTGTCCCCTTGCTACAATTCGATAGGTATACTTGCCTCATCGGGTTGCTAGTTCGGTTGCGTTTATTTTCTTCGAACCCTAGCGCGCAACAAGTTTTTGGTGCCGTTGCCGGGGAACCAACTTCCGTTGATATTTTGAAAACACGAACCTATTAATTTTATCTCTTCTCTTTCTCATCCTCTTTCTTTAAAATTTTAAAAAATCAAAAAAAAAATCAAAAATTTTTTTTATCACCGCTCTTAATAGAAACCAACCTCACAATTTTTCTACTCCACCTAATTCTCTCGAAAAGGGCAAAGGGCTTTAAGCGCCACTGTCTTGTCTAGTACCTTGCGAACCCTTCACGGGGTAGTCCTTGGGAAGTTCGGGAGTTAATCTATAAAAAAAATCTATTTCAAAAAAAAAGAGAGAAAAAAATTCTAATCTTTTTTCTAGTTTATCATTTTTCTCTTCCTCTTCTTCTTTTCTGTTCTTTTAGTGCATGACCCGCGGGAGTCCGTCGGTTATTTTGGACTTGGACCACGAAATTGAGCGTACTCTTCGGAGAAGATCGCGATTTCAAGGTCCTACTATCCAAGTGCCGGTTGAGGACTCCGAGTCATTTGCTACTTTAAGAATGGAAGAACCCAACGTAGATGAGGCAGTGCAAAGGACTATGTCCTATTATGCACGACCGAACCTCGAGGGAACAGAATCAAGTATAGTCCGCCCTGCTATAGCAAATAATAACTTCGAACTAAAGCCTAGCATAATTCAAATGGTGCAGCAATATGTGCAATTTGACGGACTTCAAGATGAAGATCCGAACGCACATATAGCTAGCTTTCTTGAAATTTGCAATACCTTCAAGATAAATGGTGTCACAAATGATGCGATCAGGCTGAGACTCTTCCCCTTCTCTCTAAGAACTAAAGCTAAGCAGTGGCTTAACACACTTCCGAAAAATAGCATAACCACTTGGAATGAATTAACTGGAAAATTTTTGGCGAAGTATTTTCCGCCAGCTAAAACTGCAAAACTTAGGAACGACATCTCTGCCTTCGGACAAATAGACTCTGAAACCCTTTACGAAACCTGGGAGAGATTTAAAGAATTATTAAGACGATGCCCACATCACGCGCTGCCTGTATGGTTACAAGTGCAGACGTTTTATAACGGGCTAAATCAAAGCACGAAGCAAATGATAGACGCAGCTTCTGGCGGTACTTTAAATCATAAGACCCCGGAAGCCGCTCTTGAGCTTTTTGAGGACATGGCCATGAACACCTATCAGTGGAATGTGTCTAGGTCCCGCCCGAACATGCCTGCCGGTATCTATGAAGTGGACAACGTCTCCCAGCTCGCTCTGCAAGTAGAAATCCTAAGCAAAAAGATAACGGAGATGACTGCTGCCTCCGCCCCTCAGGTATGGGAATCTGCAACCCCTACTCCAGAACATTTAGATTATGTTAATAATATGCCTAGAACTGCTTTTAATAATTTTTCTGCTGCGAATTTTCCTCCGTCTGGTTTTAATTTTCCGAATAGTTATAACCCCGCTTTAAGAAATCACCCGAACTTTTCATGGAGTAATCCATCGAATGCGATACGCCCACCCCCGCAAAATGATTTTTCTGCACCACCACCACCACCACCTCTTCAAAATTACCCAAAACCTCCAAGCTTGGAGGAATTACTTTCTAAATATATCACCACAAATGACGCCACTATAAGAACATTAACCGGAAGCGTAAAAAGTCTAGAAAATCAAGTAGGACAGCTCGCAAAAATAATTTCTGAGCGACCCGCAGGGTCTCTTCCTTCCAATACCGAACCCAACCCGAGAGAGCAAGCGAAAGCTATAACTCTTCGGAGTGGGAAGCAAGTCTCCGGTATGGTAAGTGAAGAGCCCGAGGCAAGCTCCGCTCCTGCTTTTAAAAATCAAAGCTCCGCTCCCGCTTTTAAAAATCAAAGCTCCGCTCCGCTTCCACCCTCTGCTGAAGAAGTAATCACCCCCGCTTTAGAAAATAATCTCACTCCACCACCCATCTTCAAAAATAATTCAACTCCTCCATACCCCTCTGAACTTAATAGACAATGTCAAGATGATCAGTACTCCCGCTTCTTAGAAATCTTCAAACAAATCCACATTAATCTTCCCTTCCACGAGGCTATTTCGCAGATGCCGAAATACGCCAAATATCTTAAAGACCTCCTCACAAACAAGAAGAAGTTAGAGAATCTTTCGCACGTCACGCTAAACGCCGAGTGCTCCGCCGTTTTAACAAACGGTTTGCCGAAGAAAATCAGAGACCCAGGTAGTTTCTCTATCCCGTGTGTCTTCGGTGATCTCTTTGTTAAACACGCGTTAGCCGACTTAGGCGCAAGTATAAACCTGATGCCCTTTTCGTTGTTCAAAAAGTTAGGGATTGGTAGCCTTAACCCCACGCGTATGAGTATCCAGCTAGCCGATAGATCCGTCAAATACCCGTTAGGAATAGTGGAGGACGTTATAGTGAAAGTCGACAAGTTCATCTTCCCGGTGGACTTTGTCATTTTGGACATCGAAGAAGACGTCGAGGTTCCCCTAATCCTTGGCCGACCCTTCCTTGCCACCTCCTGAGCCATCATTGACGTAAGCAATGGTAAGCTCTTTCTTCGAGTAGGCGACAACGAAGTCACATTTTCTATCACCCCTTCGATGAAGAACACCTTAGCGAACGATGACTCATGTTTTTTCGTAGATGCCGTGAGTGATGTTTCTTCCAACTGCCTCTCCGACTTTGAAAAAGAATTTTCTACTTTTTGCTCCTCTTCTCTTACAACTGAATCACTGCAAGGAAGTGATGAATCTTCTTACTGTCTTTCTAAGTTTGAAAAAGAATTGTCTGATTTTTGTTCTTCCTCTTTTCTTCCCACTGAATCACTACAGGAAGCCGTCTTGGCTGCTAGCCCCACCCCTTATTACGTTCCTTATAAAAAAGTTTATGAAGATATTATTTTTGAAAAAGAAAGAATCTCAAAATCCTCTTATGAAGAACCCCCTACCCTAGAACTTAAAGAACTTCCCGAACACCTTAAGTATGCTTTCCTAGAAAAAGACTCCAAGTTACCAGTTATCGTTTCGGCCTACCTCACGGATACGCAGAACGATAAACTTCTTCTAGTTCTACGTAAGCATCGCCGGGCTATTGCTTGGCAAATTTCTGATATCAAGGGCATAAGCCCATCTTTCTGTACCCATAAAATTTTAATGGAAGATAATTCGCGTAACTCTATCCAACCTCAGCGCCGTATAAACCCAAATATGAAAGAAGTAGTTAAGGGCGAGGTTATGAAACTATTAGACGTAGGAATTATCTACCCTATTTCGGACAGTAAGTGGGTTAGCCCTGTTCAGGTAGTTCCAAAAAAGGGAGGGATAACCGTAGTTAGTAATGAGAATAATGAATTAATCCCGACGCGGACGGTGATGGGTTGGCGTATGTGCATAGATTACCGTAAGTTAAATGATGCCACCCGCAAGGACCACTTTCCTTTACCGTTTATCGACCAGATTTTAGAACGTCTCTCCGGCCATAGCTTTTATTATTTTCTCGATGGCCTCTCGGGGTACTTTCAAATACCCATCTCTCCCGAGAACCAAGAGAAAACTACGTTTACTTGTCCCTTCGGCACCTTCACGTACCGAAGAATGCCGTTTGGATTATGCAATGCGCCAGCTACATTCCAGCGATGTATGCTCGCAATATTTGACAAGTACGTAGAAAGCATTATGGAGGTATTCATGGACGATTTCTCCGTGTTCGGCGATTCCTTCGATAGATGTTTAGAAAACCTCAAAAAAGTCTTAGAACGATGCGAAGAAACTAACCTTGCCCCAAATTGGGAAAAATGCCATTTTATGGTGAGGGAAGGGTTAGTTTTGGGTCATAAAATTTCTGCTAAAGGTATTGAGGTAGACGTTGCCAAGATAGAAGTTATTGAGAAGTTGCCGCCACCTACAAACATAAAAGCTATAAGAAGTTTCCTAGGCCACGCTGGTTTTTATCGTCGTTTTATAAAGGACTTCTCCAAGATCACAAAGCCCCTCACCCATCTCTTAGAAAAAGACGCTCCATTCATTTTTGATGACTCTTGTATTTCTGCCTTTGAATCAATTAAAGAAAAGTTAATTAACGCACCAATTATGATAGCTCCGGTGTGGGACCTTCCTTTCGAGATTATGTGCGATGCGAGTAGTTTTGCGGTGGGGCTGTATTAGGTCAACGCATATCTAAGAACTTCCACCCCATCTATTACGCTAGTAAAATCCTCACATCTGCACAAGAAAATTACACCACAACCGAGAAGGAGCTCTTAGCTGTAGTATTTGCGTTTGATAAATTTCGCCCTTACATTACACTTTCAAAAATCATTATTTTTACGGACCACTCGGCCCTCAAGTACCTTCTTGCCAAAATGGATGCCAAGCCTCGCTTGATTCGCTGGGTCTTACTCCTCCAAGAGTTTGACTTAGAGATCCGTGATAAGCGAGGAGCCGAGAACTTGGCCGCCGACCATCTATCCAGATTAGATAACCCCTTTATAGAAAAATTAAATGAAAAATCTTTTAATGACTATTTTCCTGATGAGAAGCTGCTTTTAGTTAATACATCTACTTCTCCTTGGTTCGCGCACATCGCCAACTATCTAGTGGCCCGGGTACTCCCAAGAGAGTTCTCCTCTCAGCAAAAGAAGAAATTCTTTTCTGAGCTGAAGAACTACTTTTGGGAAGACCCGTATCTTTTCAAAATTTGTGCGGATCAGGTGATAAGGAGATGTGTTTCTTTTGATGAAGGAATTGATATTCTTAAACATTTGCATGAAGGTCCGACAGGTGGGCACTATCAAGCTGCTCGCACCGCTCATAAGGTGCTTTGCGCGGGTTTTTACTGGCCTAGCCTGTTTAAAGACGCACAAGCCATTGTGAGCAGGTGTGATAGTTTCCAACGGTCGGGCAATATTTCTAATAAAAATGAAATGCCGCAAAATTATTTCTTAGAGTGCGAAATTTTCGACCTCTGGGGAATTGATTTTGTTGGCCCCCTTCCTTCTAGCTTCGGAAACAAATATATTTTAGTTGCTGTTGATTATGTTTCACGATGGGCTGAGGCCCAAGCTCTTCCCACGAACGACTCCCGAGTTGTAGTCACGTTTTTAAAAAAATTATTTTCTAGATTCGGTACGCCTCGCGCAATCGTTAGCGATAGGGGTTCCCATTTTTGTAACGCGCAATTTTCAAAAATTCTTACAAAATTCGGCGTTACGCATAAGCTTTCCACTGCCTACCACCCCCAAACTAACGGTCAAGTCGAAGTAGTTAATAGAGAAATAAAAAGAATATTAGAAAAGACTGTTTCAACTTCTAGAAAAGACTGGTCAGCCAAACTTGACGATGCCTTATGGGCCTACCGAACAGCGTACAAAACCGCCCTCGGATGTACGCCGTATCGGCTGGTCTATGGAAAATCGTGCCATCTGCCCGTAGAGTTAGAACACCGTGCCTTTTGGGCCTTAAAATTTTTAAACTTCGATCCCCACTCAGTCGGTGACCTTCGAAAATTTCAACTAAATGAACTCGACGAGTGGCGCTCTTATGCTTATGAAAATAATAAACTTTATAAAGAGCGGACGAAGCGTTTACTTGATAAACACTTAAGGCACCCTAAAAACTTTAAGCTGGGCGACCAAGTCCTTTTATATAATTCTCGTTTACGTTTATTTCCGGGCAAATTAAAATCTCGCTGGTCTGGCCCGTTTTCTGTTTTAGAAGTATTTCCCTATGGAACTGTTTTAATTTCTCACCCTGATAAGGGTAATTTCAAAGTGAATGGTCAGCGTCTTAAACTCTATTTTTCTGGTGATGATGATGTCAGTCCAAACATTATTAAGTTTTTGCTTCATGAACTCTAATCTTGAACTTTTTATTTTTTGCTAAAAACAATTTTATTTCGGGACAACAATATTTTTGGACAAAATTATTTTTTTGATGCGTCGAGCTCAACGACGCCTTAACCAAAGGGCGCTCTTGGGAGGCAACCCAAGTTATCTTTTTCTGTTTTCTTTATTTTACAATTTTTGCCTCGGACGGCTCCGACAAGCTGAAGCTTCTGTGATCGCCTGCTCCAACATTGCTGAATCCATCACAAAGTCCAAAGAAGACATTCGGATGGCGGCATCACTCAGCTTTCGCAGCAAATTAATCCGGGGAAGTACCTGTATTTCAATTCTGTCTTTCAATTCTGTACTTTATTTTTCTCTCCTTCTCCAATCCCCTTCTTTAGCCATTGAGGACAATGTCTATTTTAAGCTTGGGGGAGGATTTCCTCCTTCATTTTTGCGTAGTGTAAATAATTTTCTTTTTGTATATATTTTAAATATTTCCAAAATAATAATAAAAAAATGAATATCTTAAAATTCCAAAAAAAAAGAGAAAAATTTTTTTTTCTAAAATTCCAAAAAAAGAGAAAAATTTTCCAAAATCCAAAAAAAAGAGAATATTTCATAAAATAAAATATATATATATATATATGTGTTGTTGAATAGTTTAGACATTTTGGTATTTCAATAGTACCCCTAGTTTTTGTTTTTGTTTTACTCAAAATCTCCTATAAACAACTTAGTTAATTATAATATTTCTAATCGTCATTTTAAATTATGTTTCACAAGTAAAATGTTGGTCATGCTGTGTTTCTAATTCACGGTAGCATGTTAAGGTGAAATATTTTTCTAAAACTCGCATTTCTATTATGGTTTTTTGTTGTTTATTTCCTTTACTTTCTCAAAAATTCATCATCCACTATTTTCTTTCTCGTTTTTGAATAATTTTTGTAAAGTCAACTTTTGAATAACATAGTAGATGTGAACGATCCAAGTCACCTATTATTTCTATTTTCAAGTTAATTTCATCAATCTTCTTTTATTATCTAGGACTCGCTTTTTGAAAATTTTTCAAACCTTTGTTTTAAATAAATTCAAAAGCGTGAAAATGATTTAGGCCGTTTTTGTTTTCGTTTGAGCTTTCCTGCCAACCTAAAAACTTTTACCACTAGTTAGCCATTTTTGAGCCTTTTTCCGATTTCATTTGATAGCTCCTCCCTTCATTTCAGTTTCACCAAAGCCAAAAATTCCAACCTATCGAATCACACTAGCCTTTTTGAGTTTCATAATTTATTTTGACGATTTTGATAGGGTATTTTGTGATTTTTGTGGAGAAAGATTTTCGAAAAAAAGGGAAGTATGTTCAAAAGTGATGTTTATTTTTGTTTGGCCAACTCAAAAAGGAAAATAAAAATATTTATGGCCTTTGTTTTGAAAAAAGAAAAAAAATGAAAAAGAAAAAGAAAAAAATGAGTATATATTTTTATGAAAGTTTTTTTTGAAACTCTTTGCTTTGGTTTAGTGTGATTTTAAAACCTTCACATTTATCTTTGAATTCCACTCCTAATCATTTTCCTAAACCAAACGTTTCTGTCCTATTTAAGTCTTTTTGATTCACGCTTTTTGATTTTTATTTAATAACTAAGAAAAGAAAAAAGTAAATCAGTTTTAGTTTTGGATTTAAACCTAGATTTTTGTTAATTAAATTGATATAATTATAATGCGTTGCTTGGATCCAGTAACAACTCAATGCGTGTTTTTCATTTTCGTTGCTTTGCTTAAGTCTATTTAAAAAAATCTCGTTAAAATTTTGGATGATTTGTTTTTATTGAGTAAAGTTTATAAAAGTTTTACAATACCTAAATAATTGTTTTGGACTTACATTTCACTTTTTCCCTACTTAGAATTTCGCATAGTACTTGTGTAGGCATAATTAGAACTTTTTGATTAGTCCTTTTATAAATATCTAGTTTTTATATTTTTGCTTGGGGACAAGCAAAGCTTAAGCTTGGGGGAATTTGATAATACGTTTTGTATCCTAAACTATTATCGTATTTTCTATTTTATATTATGCAAATTATTTCTATTATTAGTTTATTTTTATCATTTTTATATAAATATTATTGCCACTGACTTTTTCTTGTCTTTTTGCAGGTTTCCAGAAAATTGGCCAAAATGCCCTGTCACGCCCCCCTGTCACGCCCTCCCTGGGCGTGACCTAGGGCGTGTCACCAGATCCCCAGGACTCCTGCTGGAAGGGACAGAAAAACGGTCAAAATCGCTGTCACGCCCCCCTGACACGCCCTCCCTGGGTGTGTCACCAGGCGTGACCAGGGGCGTGTCGCCCTCTGCCGCAAAGCCTGCCGCCGCATTAAATGTCGTTTCGCCTCAACACGCAAACAATACTGTCACGCCCTATGTCACGCCCGTGACATGGGCGTGACACCCTCCTTTTTCGGTGACTGAAGGATTTCTGACCAATGATTTGGACATGATGTGCCTGTCACGCCCCCCTGTCACGGGCGTGACCTAGGGCGTGACCACCGACGTACCGAAGCAATCATCCCTCCCGCCAGAATCTAGAGCCCGAGGTCAACATAGTACTGTCACGCCCCCTGACACGCCCCCCCTAGGGCGTGTCGGAGGGCGTGACCAACCCGAGAAAAAAATCTATAAATAGAGCCCCCCCTCTTCATTTCAGGAAGCTTTGGTTGAGTGGGGGAGGTGCTGCCCCTTTGTTTCTTGATCCTTTTTCATGCTTTCTCTCTCTCTCTCTCTCCCTCTCTTTGTACTTTTTGTTTAACCCTAGCTTAATTGTAGTTTGTCTTAGCTTTTATTGTAATTTTGCTCTTACTTAGTGCTACTAGTAGGGCTAGAATAGGATTTCCATTTCATGCACTTGTAATTTTATTTTCAATAGTGTAGCTTGCCCCTTTGAATTAATAAAAGTGTTTTTTTTGTTTAGCTTGTGTTCCTCTTATGCTTTACTACTCATCCCCCTTCCTCCATTCCATAATGATTAACTAATCCTCCTTGTACTCGATCTTGATGATCCGAGGTTAGAGCGATTATGTTATGATGTTTTAATTAATCTTTTCATTTTAGGTTAGGGCCTTGAATTACTCTTGATTAATCACGGGTTGGAGGTATATTTTCGATATATACTCTCCGCCTTTGCTTTCATTCTGGGCTAGCCGAGAGGCCGAAAGAATGAAGTGAGCATTCAAGAGTAAAGGGAGTTGTACGCATCCCTCGAGAGAGGCAGACGTCCAAATCTCCCGGATTGGAGTAAAATCCAATAGTGGGGTTCACCGCGTAAAGCGAGTTTTAGGCCTCCGATTTAGACGAGAGTCGGTTGGACCTTCCTAAACTCAGTTGGGCACGACTTCGAGAGAAGCGTGTTCAAACTTTAGGAACCTCCACGGTCAAGGACCCTTATCCTATTAAGTTTAGATTTTTATCGCATTTTCTTAATCGTCTTTAGCCGAGGTGAATCTTGATCGGGTGCATTTCCATTTCATATTTTCTTCCTTTCGTAGTAATCTCCTATCTTGTGCTCTTTAATTAACTGCAGTAGTTTCCTTTCTAGCATAGTTCTTTGCTGAATAGCTTTACTTAATTGCAGTGTTTCTCTTTCTAGTATAGCTTTACTTTCTCCCCTGCACTTAGATTTTCTAAAACCCTAGTTTTTCCGTCGATAAGATAATAGCATTCGTGTGAGTAAGCTTAGCCAACAGTTCCCGGATTTCAATACGACACTTGTGTCCCCTTGCTACAATTCGATAGGTATACTTGTCTCATCGGGTTGCTAGTTCGGTTGAGTTTATTTTCTTCGAACCCTAGCGCGCAACAAGTTAGAATTCATACAGAACACAAGGAATCATACTGTGAAGTATATCATAAACAAAAAAGAATTCTTCTATTCTACTCCTTCAAGATCTTCTTGATTCAAGTGTTCAAAGGCTTCTTCATCAAAGACTCCAGACATTCCATATTTTAGCAACTGCTGAAATCATCCTTTGATGGAGATCAAGATCTACTGAAGACCTATCACCCTTTGCAAAGCTCTTCTTCCTGAACAATTGCAGATCTCAGGGGGAGCTTTGACAACATCATCCACTAGTCTTCTCTTAGACGATTGTCAGAGAAGAACAACAAACTCTTTTCTTTTTCCTTACTCTGCTGTAAAAGGGTTTCTCAAAACTCCCTTCAAAAGTTTTGAGGCTTCTTTCTGAGACCTTGTCAAACTCAGTGGTGGCAAGACACCTAATCAAAAAATCTAGTTTGGGTTTTGAGCACCTTATCAAAAGCTCATTGGTGCCCCGGACACCTGATCAACTATTCCTGTAGTGGATTCCTATCTAGGGTGGTAGAAGAGTGGATGTACCCAGATTGATTGGGGAACCACTATAGGTCCTTGTGTCTTCTGGTTTGCTGTGTTTTACTTTGCTGTGTGCTGTTATTTTGCTTTCTTGCAAACCTAGTTTTATATACTACTAGCACAATTACACCTATACTTAAATCAAGTCTTCCACTGTAAATAATTTTTATCTGGAAAATTATTTTAATATCCTCTCTTTCTCCTCCTCAGGCAATCTCTTCTATGGGGTTACTTGATCCAGTTTCTACTGAATCTAGGCAGGGGGAGATGCCATATGAAGAAGAGATGGTGCATGCTGCATCAGAGGATTTCCTGCCAGAGTTTACAGTTCCAGCTCCAGTACTAGTTCTAACAGTTGACCTCAGGTCACTGTTATCAGATTTTAATACTCTTCACTCAGCTGTCTACCAGCTCAGTAAGTGGAAGATCTAACTAAGGCCATTGTGCCTATTGCCAGCTAATAGCCCAGCCTTATTTATGCATATATCAAATCTTTTAAGGTTGTAGAAAGTACTATTTCTGTTGATGATATGGGTGTTGCTGCTGCTGCTGTTGATGTAGTCTGTTCTGATAGTGCTGCTGACTTACTGATGACAGAGGCTGATGAGCCTGCTGTTCATTTTGAAGATCCTGCTGTCTCTGATGTTGTTATCTCAGTTTCAGTTTCTGCTTCTGAAGTGTCTGTATCTGCTGCTCCTACTGCCCCAATGGTTTCTGCTGCTGATGAATCTGCTGTTATTATTGTATCTGTCAGTGCTGCTTCTGTCACTGTTGTTACTACTACTACTGCTATTATCTCTGTTGAACAATCAAAACAACAACAAGAATACCTTAAAAGGATTGATGAATTATATGGCAATCCTCAGAGTTCTGACAGTGACAAGTTCCAAACTGATTCTGATGACTCCTTTGCAACTATTGTAAGGAAGAGGAAAGCTAGAAGCAAGGCATTGAAGAGGGTACCTCCAGAAAAGGTCAAAGATGACTATGATATTCCTTATTATATTATACATGACTGCCCCATCTCAGAACCCTGGATGCAATACTCAAAGAATCAGCTCAAGGCTTTGAAGAAAAAGAGGAAGATTGATAAGTATGATAGAGGATCTTCTGACTTTAATCCTCCTCCTCCTCCTCCAGATGCAGGTACTGGTGGAGGTTCTGCTTCTCAATTTGGATCTACTACAAAACAAAGCTCTTCTCAACCTTCAGACAGATCTCAACCAAGAGGATATTATCAAAGAGGTTATCGATCAAGAGGAGGACAACAAAGAGGAAGTCAAAGAGATTATATAGTATACTCAAAAGGTCAATCAAGACAGCATCTATATCAAAGGGAAGGACAAGGACCTATTGACTCAACCTCTTGTCCTTTCCCTTATAAGCTGAAAGACACTGTTACTTCAAGAACTGCTCCTTCTGATGATATTATAAATAGATATGAACCTCTAGTCCCTTTTGAAGATCTTGAAAATAATCCACTAGCTTGGACTGTCAGAATGAAGGAATTAGCAGCCTTGGATCAGATTAAGAAAGCAAGAGAACAAGGAAGAGACACCTAAAACATCTCAACCTTATCTGAGCAGAGAAAGAAAGAGCTAGAAAGATATTCATCCAAAAAGTTCTTTGACCCAGAAAGCTATATGAAATTGCACCCAGAGGCTGTGGTTCCCATGCCCAAATCTCAAACTTCTTTAGGTGCTGGTGATGACAGGAGATCAAAGAAGGAAGCTCTCAACCCTGACAGAGAAATCTTATTCAAGAAGGGCAATGAAAAGAAGTAAATGTGTAAGCTGACAATATATCTAAATTCTGACTGTCTACTGTGATTCTATCTGCTTCTGCAATGCTGCGATTCTTTTCTCTGCATTATTGTTTTTGCATTTGAATTCTGCCTGTATGCTTGTTATTTCCTATCTGTCTTGTAAATAGTAATCCTAACCCAAATAGGGGGAGATTATTTGAACACCCTATTACTAATTTGGGCAAGGATCACTATGTTCTTAGGAAACTGTTTTGACCTTGTTGTATAGTCTTAAAGGTCAATTAGAATGAGTCTAAGGGTTAGAACTTAGGTTTGGAAGCTGCCCCCAAGACCTTCTAAGATCAAAATTCAAGTGCCGAAGACTAGGACAACTTTCGTCGAGCTCAGGTCGACGAGGCATCGAACTCAGTTCGACTATCTCTGAGCTCAGTTCAAAAAGTCGTCGAACTCGGTTCGACGATCTTCGAGCTCTGGTCGACGTTTTTGTCTCTAGCAGTAATCCAATCTCTGAGCTCAGGTCGACGATAGTTTAGCTCAGATCGACGATTTCTGTTTTCAGTCTAGCTTCAGTCTCTGAGCTCAGGTCGATGATAGTCTAGCTCAGATCGACGCTTTTCTGAAGAGATCGACGATTTCAGGAATTCAAATTCAGTTAGTTATGGAATTAAATCTGAGTTATTATCAGCATTTATTTCAAAGGATTCTGTAAGCCGTTTCAACTAATCTATATCAAGTTTCAAGGAAGACAAAATGGAATGTCTCTTAGGACTTTCCTCCAGAGACAAAGTTAATTTAAGGTAGTCATTTATGACTGATTAACGGCTATCTCAAAGACAGATTTTCAGTATATCTCCAGAGAGTAATTTAGAAAGAGAACAAGAGATTTCAATCAAGAATTCTAGGAATAGACACACAAGAGACACAAGTCTACAGGATTACTGAGTTAGAATTCATACAGAACACAAGGAATCATACTGTGAAGAAGATCATCAATAGAAAAGAATTCTTCTATTCTACTCCTTCAAGATCTTCTTGATTCAAGTGTTCAAAGGCTTCTTCATCAAAGACTCCAGACATTCCACATTTCAGCAACTGCTGAAATCATCCTTTGATGGAGATCTAGATCTACTAAAGACCTATCACCCTTTGCAAAGCTCTTCTTCCTGAACAATTGTAGATCTCAGGGGGAGCTTTGACAACATCATCCACTAGTCTTCTCTTAGACTGTTGACAGAGAAGAACAACAAACTCTTTTCTTTTTCCTTACTCTGCTGTAAAAGGGTTTCTCAAAACTCCCTTCAAAAGTTTTGAGGCTGGTTTCTGAGACCTTATCAAAACTCAGTGGTGGCATGACACCTGATCAAAAAATCTGGTTTGGTTTTTGAGCACCTTATCAAAAGCTAATTGGTGCCCAGGACACCTGATCAACTATTCCTGAAGTGGATTCCTACCTAGGGTTGTAGAAGAGTGGATATACCCAGGTTGATTGGGGAACCACTATAGGTCCTTGTGTCTCTTGGTTTGCTGTGTTTTACTTTACTGTGTGCTGTGATTTTGCTTTCTTGCTAACCTAGTTTTATATATTGCTAGCACAATTACACCTATACTTAAATCAAGTCTTCCACTACAAATAATTTTTATCTGTAAAATTATTTTAAGATACTCTATTCCCCCCCCCCTCTTGAGTAAAGGTAGATCTTACCCTCACTTTCACAAGAGATGCCAGGGCACACCATGATGGTGGCCTTCACCCTGGGTCTCCAGCCCAGGTTTTTTGCCAAGGAGTTGAAGAGGACGCCTCCAGTGTCTTTTGAGGCGCTCCTGGAGAGGGCGGCAAGGGAGGACGATATGGAAGCAGCACACCCAGAGTTTTCCTGAAGGTTGGCCAGGTGGGCCGTAGAGGAGGAGAAGCCAAGGGGTGGTCGAGCTTAGGAGGAGAGAAGGGCCGAGCCTCGGTGTTGGGTACATTGGAAAATGTGTACCTGATTTGAAGAAGCCTAACTTAGCTCAATGATATACATAAAGGTGTATTTGATGTTATTTTGAGTTGACATGTGCAGGTTAAGAATGTACTAAAATACAGGAAAAATATTCTAAGTCATGTGTCGACACCAGAAGAAGCTGTGTCGACACTTCAGAAAGATTGTGTCGACACTTGAAGAAGGCTGTGTCGACACAGAGAAAAAGAGTCGACAACAATTGTGTCGACACTGGGAGGCTGTGTCGATACACAGGATTGCTAGTCGACAACACGTGTGTCGACACCAGAAGACTGAGTCGACATACAGAGGCAGAGTCAACAACAGCTGTGTCGACACCTGGAGGCAGTGTCGACACTCTCTATATTCTGAGTCTACATCAACTGTGTCGACACACAGGACTTGTGTCGACACACTGCAAAGTCTAGACCAAGTTAGTTGCTGGAGAATGATGAAGTGTTTGTGTCAACACAAATGCTCTATATCGACATATTCTCTAGATGCAGTATCTAGAAGCTGAGTCGGCATAAAGGCAGACATGTCGAAATCATAAAAGGCTGTGTCGACACCTACGTCACTTATGTCGACATATATTGACAGATGGTCTCGACACTTTCTAACAGACAGTCTCGACGCTTTGCTGATAAAGACAAAGGCACAAGATCTATTTGAATACTTGACAGCTGTGGGTTACAACAGGTTGACAGAAGCTGTCAGACTTGTCAGAAGTTTGTTAGAAACCGGATCAGCCGGTTTCCAAGGATGAAGTCTATAAATAAACAGATTCAGAAGAAGAAAATAATTATTAAGACAATACGACACACATTAATCATCTATTGGGAGATAAGATCTCTGATCAAGAAAGTGCAAGGCACAGAAGAAGATCTTCGTGAGAAGATCTAAGAAGACATTCTGACGTGTACAACCACTCAGGATCAGTCTAAGTAGAATTCTTTCAAGAATTCTGAAGTATCATCAAAGGTGTTGGATAGAGAGGGATTCAGCCATTTTGAAGACAAGAAGGAAGCTATCAAGGGTTTCTTAAGTTCATATTCAAGAAGCTTTGAAGAAAGATAAGATCCAGTTGATTCCATCCATCAGGTTCTTCAAGAAGCTGATCAAGAACAGTCTTGTCCCTTCTCTCTCAACAGAGGCAAGATATTTTATAACTTCAATTTCAATTTCTGTAGGATCTATTTGTATAGATCTGAGTTGTAAGCCTAGATTATAAAGGCTGAGTGTAGGAGAGGTATTCTCTGAGTGGTAGGGATGTTTATGCCTGAGTTGTAGGAGAAGGTTTTCTCTGAGTTGTAGGCCTTGTGGCAAGGCTGAGGTAGGGCTGGTTAGCCTGAGCTGTAGGAACCTTATAGGGTTCTGAGTTGTAGGATCTGAGGATCTGAGATAAAGAAGGAAGTTAGGCCGAATCTAGCACACTGCTAGATAGGTGAAGGGGGAAAGTGGATGTACCCAGATCTTGGGGAACCACTATAAATCTGTATGCAATCTGTGATGTGTGCATATTTGTGATTACTGTGTTGTGTTTGTTGCAGTGTTTGCTGAATTCTCTTATAATCAGTAATTATATTCTGCCTTAAGTTAAAACAAGCATTAGAACCTATTCACCCCCCTCTAGGTGTTTAGGTGGTCTTGAAAGTATAACTATCAAGTGGTATCAGAGGGAGGTTACTCAAAGAAGGACTTAACAGTCTTAGTTAGATCCCTAAGGCAGAATCAAGAATCAAGAAAATGGGTTCTGGAGAGAATCACAAGGAACTAGGGTCAGTGAAATTACCCATCTACAGGAAAGAGATTTTTGGAATCTGGAAAGAAAGGGTTAGGTTGTTTATGGAGGCTTCTGATCCAAGGATATATATCACAGTACAGGAAGGCCCCTTCATTCTAATGAAGGTATCAGTTCTTGATGCAAATATTTAAACTCCAAAGAGTTATTCTGAAATGACCCAGGATGAGATCATCCTGGCAACACTAGACAAAGAGCACAGAACATTATTGTAAGTGCTATAGATGATGCCACATTTCAAAATCTGATTCATTGCAAAACCTCCAAGGAAATGTGGGACACTTTAATTGTCTACATGGAGGGTTCTGAAGAAGTTAGACAAGATAGAAAGTCTATGCTCAACCAAGAATATGAGAGTTTCAGACAAGGGAAGTCTGATAGCATAACTGAATGCTACAAGAAATTCTACAGGATAGTGAATGAACTAATATCCTATGGAAGGGTCTTCAGTACCTATGAACTGAATGACAAATTCCTAAGATCCTTGACAAAGGATTGGGATACCAAGATTTGTGTCATAAGAGAAGTAGCCAAACTGGCAGACATTTCTCCTCCAACCTTGTTTGGAAAGTTACTATCATATGAAATGCAACTAATGGCTAGGAAGGAGGAAGAAAAGAATTCAAAAGGAGAACATAGAGAAAGGTCTATGGCCTTCAAGGCTGAAGCCACTAGAAAGAATAGGAGGATATCTCCATCACCTCCTAAGGAAGTTGCTGAAGTTAACTAAGAAAATTCAGACAATAATAACTCAGAAAGCAGTGATTCAGATGCAGATTTTGCTGCCTTTACAAGGCAGTTTCAGAGGTTCTTGAAAAAGAAGCAGTGGAAGTCAAGGCCCTCCACATCACAGCCAGTTGATGATTACTATCAGAAGAGAAAATCATCAAGAAAGGAGAGGAGCAGAACTAAGCCCAACAAAGCTACTACATCAAAGATTGTTTGCTATTGCTGCAATAGGCCTAGACATGTGGTGGCTAAGTGTCCAGAAAAGAGAAAGGAGTCAACAGATAGAAAGAAGACTCAACAAAAGGGCAAGAAGGAGAAATCATTTGTTGCTAAGAAGGAGAAGAGTCTTACAGATCAATCCTCCTCAGAGTCAGAATCTGAAGCTGAAGCATACATTGGACTGTATGCAGCTAATGAAGAAGATGAGTTTATGCAATTGCTAAACTCCATCCATGATCAAGAAGACCAAGAATGCATGGGTCTGATGGCTGAGTTAGAAGATAACCAATGCCAGGATCAGCCTGCTCCTAGTAAGGTATAAAATGATTCTAGCACTTCTGATATTAGTACTGGTTCAGAGTCAGATTCATCTACATCAAGTGATGTGAATGGGTCTGAATCTGAAGGTGATATTCATCATTTGATGGATGAATATAAGGTCTTATTGGAGGCTCTTAAGAAAAGAAAAAACCTGACCAAAACTCAGGCTCAGGAAATTGCTGATATTAAGTTGGTTGTATCAGACTTGAAAAAAGAATTGGATCAAAAGTTAAATGAGGTTGCCAAACTGAAAACAATAACTGTGATTCAGATGGGCACAATCACATACAAATCTGATCAAATTAAAAGTCTGGAGGCCAAACTTTAAGATGAGAGGAACTTAGTGGCTAGTTATTCTAAGCCAAAATCTATCCTACCCTTGATAGATGAGTTTGTAGCTCAAAAGGGTAAGGCAGGATTGGGCTTTAAAGGTAACACTAGAGCTGACCAATTCAAAAGAAAGGGCAAAGCTCCTGTTCAACCACATAACTCCAAAGTCCCTATGATGTTTAGAAAAGTGCAAGTGCCTTCTAACAAATATGATCTTGAAAATATTCATGGTCATATTAAGACTGATGTTCTGAAAAACAAGGGTGTTAATGCCAATAGGTCTTCCCATGTTCATAAACCCAATGGTTATAAGAAATTAGTGGGTGAAGCTGCAGCAGCACCAACACTGGACAGAAATTTTTCTTCCAAGGGTATATCTAGACCTAGATACAACAAATATGAATGTTGGTGTTGTGGCAAGAGAGGCCATTATGCCTTAGATTGCTGGCATAACACAAGTGTAAGGAAGAACAATAGTCTACCAGTTAGAAGAGCTGCTGGTAGTTTTGATGTGAATGGTGCTAACCTGAACCAAGGACCCAAGACTTACTTGGGTTCTAAGGGAAAGTAATTCTGTATTGCAGGAAAGTCCAAGTTGCCATGCCCCTATATGGTACTTGGACAGTGGTTGTTCCAGGTACATGACTGGAATAAAGGGGCTGCTGAAGGAGTACACATCTGTCAAGGATGGGCCTAAAGTTATCTTTGGTGGATCTGAAAGAGGGATCATCAAAGGGTTTGGTAACATTTTTTCAAACCAAATTACCATCACTCAAGTGGCTTATGTAAAAGGTTTGAAACATAATCTGATAAGCATAAGTCAGCTGAGTGATCTTGGATATGACATTTCATTTATTAAGGATGGATGTCATATCAAAAGGTCAAGTGATCAAAAGGTCATATTGACTGGGTATAGAAAGAGAAATGTTTATTGTCTTGATTTTGTATGTGAGAACAAGGTTTCTCCTATCTGTCTTGTAGCTGATGATAATGCATCTCATTGTGTCAAATGGCACAAGAGGCTGGTCCATCTTAACTACAAGACAATTGACCAACTCTTTAGCAAAGAGTTAGTGGGGAATGGTCCTCAAGTAAAGTGTATAAAGGAAGGGATATGCTCAGCTTGTCAAAAGGGCAAACAGACAAAATCCTCCTTTCATAGCCTTAAAAGCAAGGATTCAGTGACGTGTTTATACCTCTTACATATGGATCTTTTTGGTCCTATGCCAGTTCATAGTATAGGTAGGAAGGTCTACACTTTTGTGGTTGTAGATGACTATTCTAGATATACACAGGTGTTCTTTCTGAGACAAAAATAAGAAACTCCAAGTGTCTTACTTAGTTTTGTAAAACAAATTCAGAATGAACTGAACAGTACAGTGGTCAAAATCAGAAGTGACCATGGCATTGAATTTCAATCTGAAAGTATGACAAAATTATGTGAAAACTTTGGGATTTTCCAAGAATTCTCCTCACCTAGAACACCACAGCAAAATGGTATTGCTGAAAGAAAGAATAGGACATTGATTGAAGCTGGTAGAACTCTATTGAGTGACACTTCTCTTCCAGAATATTTCTAGGCTGAAGTAGTAAACACTGCATGTCATGTGATCAATAGGGCTTCTATCACCAAGAGCCACAAAAAGACTCCTTATGAAATTATGAAAGGTAGAAAACCAAATCTATCCTATTTTAGGATCTTTGGTTGCAAGTGCTATATACTTAACAATGGCAAGTCTTATCTAACTAAGTTTGCTGCCAAATTTCAAGATGGGATATTTGTTGGGTACAACATCAATAGTAAGGCTTATAGAGTCTACAACTTGACTACTCAAGTTGTAGAAGAATCTGTACATGTTGTATTTGATGAAACAAGATTACTCAACAATGAATTGCCTTGTAGATCAAAAAATCCAACAGGTATAAGCAAAATGATGGACAAGCTTTCCATTGCAGAAGCATCATATGCAGATGAAGTATTGGAAAATGAAGGCTAATGTCCAGGGGGAGTACAAGACTCAATAGAAGCTGATGAAAACCAAGAGGTGTAGCATAATGAAGGAGCTGGAGATGTTCAACCTGAAGGAAATCTAACTCCAGCTATAAGACATCTAAAAGACCATCCAGCAAATCAAATTATAGGTAATCCAAGACAAGGAGTGCAGACTAGAAGCAGAAATCTGAGCACAGTCCTGCATTCAAGTTTTCTATCTCAACTGGAGCCTAAGAAATTTGAAGAAGCCATCCAAGACCAACACTGGATTAATGCTATGCAAGAGGAGCTTAATCAATTCAGAAGGTGCAAAGTCTGGGAGTTAGTTCCTAAACCAAGAGACCACAACATCATTGGCACAAAGTGGATCTTTAGGAACAAGTTAGATGGGAGTGGAGTAATTGTGAAGAACGAAGCAAGATTGGTTGCTAAAGAATACAGGCAGGAAGAAGGGATTGACTTTGATCAAACATTTGCCCCAGTAGCAAGACTGGAGGCAATCAGAATGTTCCTTGCCTATGTAGCATATCAAGGATTCAAGTATACCAAATGGATGTGAAATCAGCATTCCTGAATGGTGATCTAAAAGAAGAAGTCTATGTAGAGCAGCCATCAGGTTTTGTAGATTCTCTTAAACCTGGTTATGTCTATAGACTTAGGAAAATATTGTATGGGTTAAAGCAAGCCCCAAGGGCTTGGTATGAAACCCTGTCTACTTTCCTTATTGAGAACAAATTCTCAAGAGGTAAAATAGACAAAACTCTATTCCTAAGGGAATCAAAAGGTAAGATAATTTTAGTCCAGATCTATGTAGATGACATAATTTTTGGGTCTACAGAGAACATCCTTTCCAAAAAGTTTGCCAAACTTATGCAAGGGAAGTTTGAAATGAGCAGTATGGGGGAACTTAAGTTCTTCTTGGGACTCCAAGTAAGACAGACTGAAGATGGCTTGTCCATATCCCAGTCTAAGTTCACCAAGGAATTAATTAAGAAGTATGGTGTGGAATCATCCTCCACCATGAGAACTCCTATGGGAATAAATATTCCAATATGCAAAGATGATGCAGGTAAGCCTATAGATGAGTCTTTGTATAGAGGAATAATTGGCTCTCTATTATATCTCACTGCTAGTAGACCAGACATTATGTATGCAACATGTGGCTGTGCTAGGTACCAAGCCTGCCCTAAAGAATCACATTATATTGCAGTCAAAAGGATCTTGAGATATCTTAAGGGCACACCTAATCTAGACCTTTGGTACCCTAGGAATGGAGATTTTCTACTAACAGGTTATTCAGATGCAGATTTTGCAGGCTGTAGAGAAGATAGAAAGAGTACTACAGGTACATGTCAATTCTTGGGAGGAAGGTTGATATCCTGGAGCAGTAAGAAGCAGACTAGTGTGGCAATATCCACTGCTGAGTCTGAATATGTGGCTGCATGAAGTTGCTGTGCACAACTATTGTGGATTCAGCATCAGTTAAAGGACTATGGTATTCAAGTAAGTAGAACACCTTTATTGTGTGATTCTAAGATTGCTATTTCTATTGCAAACAATCCTGTTTCACATAGTAGAACTAAGCATATAGAAATAAAATACCATTTTCTTAGAGAACATGTAGAAAAAGAAGACATCTCATTGGAATTTGTTAAAACAGATTATCAAATTGCAGATGTATTTACTAAGCCACTAGATGAAACTAAATTCAATAAATTTAAAATTGAATTAGGAATGCTGGCCATAGGTTAATTTACCATAAAATTGGCTAAGTAAAATGGTGTCGACACATTCAGTGATAAAGTGTCAACACAGAGGAGTCATGTCGCCTAATCAGGGAAATTGTGTCGACACATGAGAAAATGTGTCGACACCTAGGGGCCAAGAGTCGACTCATCCAGAAATGTAGTGTCGACACATCCAGTATAAAGATGTCAACACTTACAGATTTTGTGTCGACTATTATACTAAGAGTCGACACAAAGTAGTCAACATTAATGTCGAGACAATAGATGTTTGTGTCGACACATTCCTACTGTGTCGACACATTTAGACTGTTTTTGCCCGACTTTTGACCTTCTTTCATTAGAGGGTATAAATAAGTCGAGAACGTATTCTATCGACACACTTACAAGGTTTTCGAGACTAAAACCCTGTGTCGACAATCTCTCTTCTCTTCTCTCAAGCTTTCTCTTCTTTCCAATGTCGCCAATGGTTGAAGACAACATCAATGAGGGATATGAGTTGGTTAGGGCTGCATTCGACAATGTCGCGGCAGAAATCACACAAGTGATTTCTCTTCTTGCTGACAATGGATTGGAATACCTTGTTTCTGAACCTTCAAAGATTTGGAAGAAAGAAGTTGTCGAGTTCTATACTACTGCAACGTTGGATTCCACTGGTCTCAAGATAAAATCTACAGTTCATGGGACTAAGGTTAAAATGACTCTCAAAAGTATACGAAAGATTCTTCGTCAACCTAGCATTAAAGATGAAGAAGAGGTCCCAGCCTTAAAAACAAGGGAGGCTCTCCATTGGTGTGGATTGGATCCAACCATAAAGATTGCGGCAGCCATCAATCGAAAGGGAATGAATCAACAGGGAAAGTTTCTATCTTAAATAGTAGGAAAAGTAATTTTGTGTAAACCAGGAGGCCATGATAGGATATCTGCCATGATGTTCACTCTCATGACAAGGATACTCTACAAGATTAACACAGACTGGTCTGCAGTTGTGTTTGATAAAATCAAAGAAGGAATGAAGAAGCCAAATATGGCTAGAATTATGAGTCTATACTTGGATGGACTCATTCCAGAGGTCATGCAACAAATTCCTGGGTCCAAAATCAATCACATGAGGAAAATGGAAATGAGATTATTCTCCAGGTGGGATATGGTTCTGTCCAAAGAGATGCCTGATGTGGACAGGCAGGACACTACTGAGGCATCACCGAGACATGTTCTTGGCACTGAACAAATTCAAGGAGAATAAGTTATAAAACAGGCTGAGGACCAGACTGGGTCTACTCAAGTCCAGGAAGAACCAATACCTGCACAGGTGCAGGGGGAGTCAGCTCACACTCCTGCCCAGAACATTTCTAATCCTGACCAGTTGTTGGGGGAGCCCAATTTTAACCAAGTACAAGTGGAAGAGACACTAAACTTATCAGAAGATTTGAACACTACTGATATTGATATATCATCACCTGCACCAGCACAAAAGGAATACACTCTAGAAGAGTTGTTTCATGACATTGGACAGGCAGTTGATAAGGATGACACCCTAAGGGTTGAGGAGGAGAAAGGTGCTGCTGAGGGGGAGCAAGTGAATGTTGAGGAAGAACAACAAGACACTGAGAAAGAAATTCCTCCATCTCCTCAAGAAAGAGTTCAGATTGACAGTTCTTCAGAATCTGAGGCAGAAGAAGCTAGGGAGGCTAAGAAAAGGAAGCTCCTGGTCTTCAAAAGAAGAAGTCAAAGATATAAGCAAGCTATCCAGACTGCAAGTCATCAATCTCCTACTGAGTTTGATTACAATAAGTTCATGGTGAATTTGCAGGAAAAGATGGATGAGCAAAGAAGAGCCTTGGAAAAATATGTAGATGAAAGTAATAAGTCACTTCAGTTTGATCTTGCCCAAGACATCAAGTCAATCAGATTTGAGGTAAATCTGAATAAAAAGGAGATGACAGATTGCTTCCACAAGGGAGGTAATGCTGTGGTTTTTCTAGCTCAACAACACCAAACTATCCTTGGTAAGGTGGATGACATTTCATTGAAACAAGGATATGTTCTAGAAAATCAGCTAAGAATGAATGACAATCTGACTGAATCTCACAATGAAATTCTCACTGAGTTAAAAGCTACTACAACAAAGCTAACTGCTGCAAGGACTAAACATATGGAAGACTTTGATCAAAAGCTCAAAGATGCCCTGGATTCAGTTCAAACTACAATCACCTCCTCAAAGAAAGAAATATCTGACAAGCTTCTCAAATTAAAATAATTCTTTAAAGAGGGTGTAAATTTTCTTGATGGACAAATAAGGTTTCAGAAGGATGATCTTAGGGATCATGTTTCCAGAGAAGTCCTAAAGGTGGAGAGGGTACTTATCCATACTGGCTCAGAACATGCCAAGTGGGTTACCAACAGTGTCAGAGCCACATTGGGATATCCACCATTGTGTGATGATGATGTAGTTGCTGAGTCAAGAATACAACAAGGTCTACTTAAAGGCACTCAACCAGAGGTTGCCCAAGTTATATACCCCCCTACTTATTTTGAAATGATTCATCCGCAAGTACAGGCAATGTACAGTCCTCTACAGGAGGTTACAAATGTAATTATCGAAAAAGTAGATCAACCAGGAGACAATTTGAAAGATTAACAAGATGCTCAATTATCCAAGAAGAGATTTAGAGAGCAAGCTGAACAAAGACCTGATTTTGAGCAGTGGAGCCCCACCTCAAGGAACATTATACTAACTTTCTGGAAGGCTGTGAAGGATCAAATGCATGAAAGAGGAAAGTGGTATAATGAAATTGAATGGCAAAAGTATGAGGCCAGGCAGGAGGCCATAATACAGTTCAGAAGAAAGGCTAAGAAGGGGAGGCTACCATCTGATGCTCAGGAGCCGAGCAAGTATTTTTCCAAGCCCTTTCATTACTTTGAAAGGCAAAGGCTCAAGGAGGAAGCTCAAAAGAAAGCTGAACTGAAAGGCAAAAAGCCTGCTGATGTTGCTGAAACTACTGTGAAGGCTCAGATTCAATCAGGAAAAGGAATTGTTATCCAGGAGCCTGATCAGTCTTAGTTTAAGTTTATCAGTTCTTTCAAATGTTTTGTAATGATCTGTTTGTCAATCCAATCAATGTAACCAAGCTGTAACAAACATTTCTAAATGAATAAACAAAACCTTGTTCTGTACTCATTTCTTCATGTTCATCTTTATTCTGTGATGAATCTGTGGTTAATGTTTTGTTTATAAAAGATTCCTATTGTATTATGCTCTTGTACATCATCATATTAAATTTTCATAAATGGTGTATATCATTAGCTAAAAGGGTTATGACTTCTCCCAATAGGGGGAGATTGTTGGGTACATTGGAAAATGTGTACCTGATTTGAAGAAGCCTAACTTAGCTCAATGATATACATCAAGGTGTATTTGATGTTATTTTGAGTTGACATGTGCAGGTTAAGAATGTACTAAAATACAGGAAAAATATTCTAAGTCCATGTGTCGACACGAGAAGAAGCTGTGTCGATACTTCAGAAACATTGTGTCGACACTTGAAGAAGGCTGTGTCAACACAGAGAAAAAGAGTCGACAACAATTGTGTCGACATTGGGAGGCTGTGTCGACACACAGGATTGCTAGTCGACAACACGTGTGTCGACACCAGAAGACTGAGTCGACATACAGAGGCAGAGTCAATAACAGCTGTGTCGACACCTGGAGGCAGTGTCGACACTCTCTATATTCTGAGTCTACATCAACTGTGTCGACACACAGGACTTGTGTTGACACACTGCAAAGTCTAGACCAAGTTAGTTGCTGGAGAATGATGAAGTGTTTGTGTCAACACAAATGCTCTGTGTCGACACATTCTCTAGATGTAGTATCTAGAAGCTGAGTCGACATAAAGGCAGATATGTCGACATCATAAAAGGCTGTGTCGACACCTACGTCACTTATGTCGACATATATTGACAGATGGTCTCGACACTTTATAACAGACAGTCTCGACGCTTTGCTGACAAAGACAGGCACAAGATCTGTTTGAAGACTTGACAGCTGTGGGTTACAACAGGTTCACAAAAGCTGTCAGACTTGTCAGAAGTTTGTTAGAAACCGGATCAGCCGGTTTCCAAGGATAAAGTCTATAAATAGACAGATTCAGAAGAAGAAAATAATTATTAAGACAATACGACACACATTAATCATCTATTGGGAGATAAGATCTCTGATCAAGAAAGTGCAAGGCACAAAAGAAGATCTTCGTGAGAAGATCTAAGAAGACATTCTGACGTGTACAACCACTCAGGATCAGTCTAAGTAGAATTCTTTCAAGAATTCTGAAGTATCATCAAAGGTGTTGGATAGAGAGGGATCCAGCCATTTTGAAGACAAGAAGGAAGCTATCACAGGTTTCTTAAGTATAGATTCAAGAAGCTTTGAATAAAGCTAAGATCCAGTTGATTCCATCCATCAGGTTCTTCAAGAAGCTGATCAAGAACAGTTTTGTACCTTCTCTCTCAACAGGGGCAAGTTATTTTATAACTTCAATTTCAATTTCTGTAGGATCTATTGTATAGATCTGAGTTGTAAGCCTAGATTATAAAGGCTGAGTGTAGGAGAGGTATTCTCTGAGTGGTAGGGCTGTTTATGCCTGAGTTATAGGAGAAGGTTTTCTCTGAGTTGTAGGCCTTGTGGCAAGGCTGAGGTAGGGTTGGTTAGCCTGAGCTGTAGGAACCTTATAGGGTTCTGAGTTGTAGGATCTGAGGAACTAAGATAAAGAAGGAAGTTAGGCCGAATCTAGCACACTGCTAGATAGGTGAAGGGGGAAAGTGGATGTACCCAGATCTTGGGGAACCACTATAAATCTGTGTGCAATCTGTAATTTGTGCATATTTGTGATTGCAGTGTTGTGTTTGCTGTAGTGTTTGCTGAATTCTCTTATAATCAGTAATTATATTCTGCCTTAAGTTAAAACAAGCATTAGAACCTATTCACCCCCCCCCCCCTCTAGGTGTTTAGGTGGTCTTGAAAGTATAACTATCACTCGGCAGAGAGAGCAGCAACAGCAGCCCAGGTGGGGGCGTCAGGAACCGAACAACCGGTTGGGTTGGAGGCCAGAGTAGTAGGATCAAGGGGCACGAATGGGTTATCAGGGAGGAGATAACCGCCGAGGTGGGCGCGGCCAGTTTTACCCCCAGGGGGGAGGCAGGGTTAGAGACCCCCCCCTTCCCGATCAGGAGGAAGCCATGGCTATCGCCCTGGGGGGAGAAGGAGAGGACAGCCAAGCATGAGGAGGGAGGTCTGGGTAGACCTACCCTACTACGAGTAACATTAAGAGGAGGGGCGCACGATTATAACGTGCCCGGAGTTCTTCGAGATACAGGGAAACAGGGAATAGCAGCAGCAGTAGAACCGCCAGGAAGTGCGGATTGAGGAAGTCTGGCCTCAGGCGGAGGGGGATCGTTGCGAAGACCGGGCCGATGTGGGGACCTGAGGAGGGATCGGAGTGATCCATGGGGGGGTTGGGGTCGAAGCTTCCCGGAAAGCAAGCCTCCACACCATGTACCGAAGGAGCATCGGCTCAAAATCCCAGACCCAACCCCCATAGGAGAGGATCACTTTCTCAAGGGAGGACATGTCGGGACATGAGGACCTTTTCTGCGATGCGCTAGTCATCCAGACGGCCATCGAGAACTTCACGGTCTCCCGGATCATCATTGACATTGGGAGCTCCGTCAACATCATCTTCAAGAAGCCCTTCGACGCCATGCAGGTAGAAGCAAAGAGGGTGCTGGCCTCCGATGGGCCTCTCTTCAGTTTTTCGGGGGAGAGGAAAGAAGTAGAAGGGAGTGGGACTCAATGTCAGCTTAGGGGGGCAATCCAGGAACTGCCGATTCGTTATAGTAGAGGCACCCAGCAGCTACAATGCCATTTTTGGACGGCCCCTCATCAGCGCCTTCCGCTGCGTCCCCTCCTCCTTCCATCAATGCCTTAAGTTCAACACGGAGGGGATCCAAGTCCGAGTCCGCGACGACCCCAATGCAGCTCGGGAATGCTACGTGATAGCAGTAAATTCCATTTCTTGGCAGGAGGAGGCCAAATAAATGGGGAGAAGGATGGAAGAGGTGGATGGGCAGGAGGTTGGAGAAGACATCAGAGAGGAAGTATAGATGGAGGGGGAAGCCCGCGAGGAGGTACTCCCTGAGGAGTCGGTCGAGGCGATGACCATAAAAGGAGGGGAGGTCCTTACTCCAAGAGGGGAGGATATTGCAGAGTGGGAGGAGCAGTCTCGGTTGGAGGCCGCCGAGGAAGTGGTAGAGATGGAAGTTCTCACCCAGGATGGCAGGGTGGAGAAGGTCCGCATCAGTGGGGGGTTGACCCCGGAAGATCAAGGCAGGATGCTGGAGTGCATCCAGAAGAATGTGGACGTCTTCGCTTGGAGCGTGGTCGAGATTCCTGGGATCGATGCTGACGTTGTCTACCACCACCTCAACCTGGACCCGGAGGCTCGCCCCATCCAGCAGAAGAGGAGGTCCATCACGGACAAGCTGGACGAACCAATCAGGGAGGAAGTCGCCAAGCTCCTCAAGGACGGCTTCATTTCCGAAATTCAATACCCCAGCTGGGTCTCAAATGTTGTAATGGTGAAAAAAGGGGATGGCCGGTGGAGGATGTTTGTAGACTTTTCACTTCTTAATAAAGCATGCCCAAAAGATTGTTACCCCTTGCCTAAAATCGACGCGCTGGTAGATTCAGCCGTTGGTTTTTCTATAATTAGTTTTTTAGATGCCTTTTCAGGTTATCATTAGATATGGATGCACCCTCCCGACAGAAATGATGTCTCATTCATCACAGGAGATGGATGTTACTGCTACAAGATGATGCCTTTTAGGTTGAAAAATGCAGGGGCAACATAACAGAAGATGATGGACCGTATATTCCAGGGACAGAAGGGGAGGAACCTAGAACTATACGTGGATGACCTGATGATAAAGAGTCGGGAGGTCGGCTCTCACCTCCGAGATCTGGAGGAGACCTTTGGCACCCTGCGTAAATACAAGATGAGGTTGAACCCCCTTAATTGCATCTTCGGGGCCAGCAGGGGAAAATTCCTGGGACATCTGCTCACTCCCGCGGGAGTAGAACCAAATCCTTACAAAGTTAAGGCAATAATGGAGCTAGGGGCCCCCGGAACGCCAAGGATGTCCGGAGGCTGGCCGGGCTTAGCAGGTTTCTCTCCAGGGCTGGGGAAAAGTGCTCCCCTTTCTTCAGAGCCTTGAAGGCGGGGAAATAAGTTTGAATGGTCCGAGGAGTGCGAGAAGGCATTCTAGGAACTGAAAAAACAACTCACCCAGCCCCCTCTCCTCCAAGGGCACAAGGAAGGAGAGGACTTGTTCCTGTATTTGGGGGTTAGGGCCGAGGGTCTAAGTTCGGTCCTGGTCATGCAAGAAGGCAAGAAGCAGCTACCCATCTATTACGTGAGTAGGGTTCTGAGGAAGGCGGAACTCCGTTACCCCATCTTAGAAAACTTGGCCTTCGCTCTAATCATCTCGGCCCGAATACTCAGGCCCTACTTCAAGGCCAGTCCATCCAGGTGGTGACTGACCACCCCCTCCATAACATCTTCGAGGGGGTGGAGCACTCAGGGAGACTCGCCAAGTGGTCGGTAGAATTGAGCGAGTTCGACATCTCCTTTGTCCCTCGACTCGCAATCAAGGCACATGCGATGGCTGACTTCCTGGCCAACTATGTGGTCGAGGTAGCAGAGGACAAACTAACTTATCCCGTCCCTTGGAAAGTGATGGTTGACGGGGCGTTCGGGAAGCACTCCTTTGGGATCGGGGTCAGCTTGGAGATCCCCCGAGGGACCAGGATTGAGCAGACAGTGGTAATACATTTTTCCATAACAAACAATCAGACCGAGTACGAGGCAGTGATCGCAAGGCTGCGCCTGGCTAGGGAACTGGGAGTGCATGATGTGAAGGTCCTCACTGACTCCATGGTGGTAGCCTCCCAGGTCAACGGGGAGTTTGAAGCAAGGGAGCCTACCCTGCAACGGTAACTGGCCAAGGTCAAGGGAATCATTGGGGGGTTCCAAACCTTCTCCATTCAACATGTGCCGCGGAAAGAAAATGAACAGGTCGACCATCTTGCCAAGCATGACCCTCGGGTGGGGGGCACCATCACAGACCTCTTCCACCCATCCTTGGAGGAAGGAGAGTTGATGGAGATAGATCAGCGACCCACATGGATTGACCCCTTCACCACCTTTTTGTCCACTGGAGAGTATCCAGAGGGGATGGATAGAAAGAAACTCAAGTATAAGTCAGCATACTACCTCTTGCGCGATGGGCAACTCTACCGAAAGACTCTCTCGGGGTTTCTGGCTCGTTGTGTGGCTGAGGGGGAGGTGTCGAGGATTTTGGAAGAGGTCCACTCCGGGGAGTGTGGGAGTCACTTGGGAGGTCGGACCCTGGAGGGAAGAATTATCAGGCAGGGCTACTTCTGGCCCACCCTGGGGCATGATGCCTTCGAATTTGCCAAAAATTGCCATAAGTGTCAACTGTTCGCCCCCCTCCAACTTCAACCGGCTCAGCGACTTAGGAGTATCACGGCCCCCTGGCCTTTTGCAATTTGGGGAATGGATCTGGTAGGGACCTTCCCCCAGGCGAGCGGGCAAAGAAGATTCTTGCTGGTGATGATTGACTATTTCTCCAAGTGGATGGAGGTGAAGGCGTTGGCCAAGGTGACCTCGCAGATCATCTGAAATTTTGTATGGGGGGAAATCATCTGTAGGCATGGGATGCCCCAAGCCATCGTCACCGACAACGGACCGCAATTCGCCAGCAACGAGTTCATCAAATTCTGTGGAGAGCTCGGGATTGACCTTAGGTTTGCCTCTGTCCATCACCCAAGAAGTAATGGGCAGGTGGAAGCGACCAACAAGGTTATCGTGAACCTCCTGAAAAAGAAGGTTGAAAATTATAAAGGGAGTTGGGTGGAGCAGCTCCCCTCCGTTCTTTGGGCCCTAAGGACTACCCCCTATACCACTACAGGGGAGACACCCTTCAAACTATCTCATGGAAGCAAGGCGGTGCTCCCCATCAAACTCAAGGTTCGTACTCCCAGGGCCGCTGAGGCGGAAGATGGAAGAGAGGAGTGGAGAGTTGAAAACGAGGAGGAACAGCGACTCTCCTTGGACCTGGTAGAAGAATTATGCGACCTATCAGCGGTTCGGCAAGGGAAAGTCAAGCGGAGGATGGCTAAGTATTTTGACAAACATGTTCGGGTCAAACAGTTTGTGGAAGGTGACCTGGTCCTAAAGAAGGTAGATGCGGTGGGAAGGTCGGCTGCCGTGGGCAAGCTCCATCCAAACTGGGAGGGGTCTTATATCGTAAAAGAGGCACTAAGATCGGGGGGGGGGGGGGTACCGCCTCCAAAATATGGAGGGCGAGACCTCGAGCCACACCTGGAGCAGCGACGACCTGAAACGCTTCTATCCCTGAATATTTGTACGTGCCATAGTTTTTTCAATACAATTTGTTTCATTCATTTGAGCCCTTTTTTCCTGATAATCGTAACGCTGGCATGAGATGTTGCGGAACTTTCATAGCATAATATCATAAACCCTCAAGAAATGTTCTAAGTCTTCTCGCTCTGGGGTTAGGTATCGATTCTCCCGCTGTCAGGATCCCTCCAAGCTGGCAGGGTAGGGGTATCAATGGCAATCGTTATGACCCTAGGGCTGAGCCCGGAGGATGTTCAACACCCACCCTCAGGCTCCCACCAAGCTGACTGGCCTGGTGGTGGCACCCGGGAGAGGCAAATGTTCTAAGTCTTCTCGCTCTGGGGTTAGGTCTCGATTCTCCCGCTGTTAGGCTCCCTCTAAGCTGGCAGGGCAAGGGTCTCGATGGACGTCGTTATAACCCTGGGGCTGAGCCCGGAGGATGTTCAACACCTGCCCTCAGGCTCTCATCTAGCTGACTGGCCAGGTGGTATCACCCGGGAGAGGCAAATGTTCTAAGTCTTCTCGCTCTGGGGTTAGGTCTCGATTCTCCCGCTATCAGGCTCCCTCCAAGCAGGCAGGGTAGGGGTCTCGATGGACGTCGTTATGACCCTTGGGCTGAGCCCGGAGGATGTTCAACACCCGCCCCCAGGCTCCAATCTAGCTGACTGGCCTGGTGGTAGCACCCGGGAGAGGCAAATGTTCTAAGTCTTCTCACTCTGGGGTTAGGTCTCGATTCTCCCGCTGTCAGGCTCCCTCCAAGCTGGCAGGGCAGGGGTCTCGATGGACGTCGTTATTACCCTAGGGCTGAGCCCGGAGGATGTTCAACACCCGCCCTCAGGCTCCCACCTAGCTGACTGGCCTGGTGGTAGCACCTGGGAGAGGCAAATGTTCTAAGTCTTCTCCCTCTGGGGTTAGGTCTCAATTCTCCTGCTGTCAGGCTCCCTCCAAGCTGGCAGGGCAGGGGTATCGATGGACATCGTTATGACCCTGGGGCTGAGCCTGGATGATGCTCAACACCCTCCCTCAGGCTCCCACCTAGCTGACTTGCCTTGTGGTAGCACCCGGGAGAGGCAAATGTTCTAAGTCTTCTCGCTCTGGGGTTAGGTCTCGATTCTCCCGCTGTCAGGCTCCCTCCAAGCTGGCAGGGCAGGGGTCTCGATGGACGTCGTTATGACCCTGGGGTTGAGCCTGGAGGATGTTCAACACCCGCCCTAAGGCTCCCATCTAGCTGACCGGCCTGGTGGTAGCACCCGGGAGAGGCAAATGTTCTAAGTCTTCTCGCTCTGGGGTTAGGTCTCGATTCTCCTGCTTGTCAGGCTCCCTCCAAGCTGGCAGGGCCGGGGTCTCGATGGACGTTGTTACGACCTAGGGGCCGGACCTGAAAGTTGACACATGGTAAGCATGTACAAGCGAACCCGCCGGTCAGAAAGGCGAGCTCAAGGGGCCCTGTCCCCCTTAGTTATTGTCAAGGGATTTTTGATCCCACCTCTGGTTGAGAGGAGTGAACCCCCAAGGCGAGCCTGTTCTCGCAAAGGTCCGCTCGACAAAGGGTACTTCCCGGTATTTTAGGCGTGCACCGGCGGCGGCCTGGCCCCAGATGCATTTCATTGTGAATTTTCAACAAGGGAGAGCGAGGTGTGGCTCGCAGGCGAGCGGAGTGTTCGCGAGTCTGGCGGCGGCCGATGCTCAGGGCCCCTCGGCGAGCGTGAAACCTAACTCACGTGCATTCTAGCGCTGACGGTAAAAAGAAGATAAAATTTTTTTATCATTATAATTTCAAAAAAGGGAAGCTCGCCTCGACGAGATTACAAAAGGGGGGGGAACAGATTACACAAAGAATGCAGAAAGTGGGGGAGGAGATCCAGCCAAATCTCACCCTCCTCCCCCGAAGGATGGTCCTCCTCCTCGCCTCTGATCAGCGGCTCCTTGTCCTTCGCCTCATCGAAAAGGGAGCCGAAGCTTTCCTGTTTCCTGCTAGGCGGTGACGGAGGGAATAGGCTTGGCAGAAGGTCTCAGACCGCCACTCCCTCGCAGCCCTCAGCTAGGATCCCTGATCCCCTCATAGCGTACAGAAGGCATTCGGCAGACTCGATCGAGTTGACTCGCTGTCGCTCCATGACCTCCCCCTCGCCATCCAGGGGGAAAAGGGCTTCCGTCAGCCAACGAACCTCGCCTTGGAGACCACAGTTCTGCTCCTTCAGCACCTCCACCTTTGCCGCCGACTGATGAGTCCCCATTTCATACTGAATTCTGGACTCATCTAGGCTTCATTTCATGACTTTGCACTACCATTTAACGCAATTAGCACTCCTTTTGGTTCGCTACGACATTCCACGTATTGTGCACTTTTTTAGCCTATTTCTGTGCTTGTGTGTATTTCCCTCTTGCTATGCATTTTATTAATATCTGTGACTGCCATGATCGATAACCCGTCAAGTTTTCCTGCAGGTTCGGGGATTGTGTGGGTGTCCGGGATAGGGCTTTCACTATTTTTTGGAAAAGGAGTCAATGGTCGTGTGTTTTTACCCACGCACGACCATCGACCTCTTTGGCACACGATCATCGGTCATGCGCAGTCTGACTTCTCTTGTGAAAGTTCTGCCCCTCCATATCACACGGTCACCAGTTATACCGCGCACGATCACTTCTCGTGCGTTGTCGGTCGTGCGCAGTCATGCCCTCTTTTGAAAAGTCTTGTCTCGCCATTTCGAACGATCACTGATTGTGCGCTGCTGATCGTGCGCGAGCTTTGATTTCCTGGAGTAGGTTCTATAGGTTGTTGCCGCACGGGCACTGACTTTGTTCGCGCACGACCACTGGTCGTGCGCCAGTGGTCGTGCACGCTATTTAACTCTGCTTCTATAAATCGGCCTGTTCCGCGAATTAGGGCACGGACCCTTGATCGATCTTTGCCGCCACTTCGCCGTTCCGCATCCCAGGAGTTCCATCAATCTCCACCTTCATCCCTACCATCGGGAGGTCATTTTCCGGCGATTCTAAAGTGTTCTGCATCCTCCGGTCATGCTCCCTGCCATTAAAGACCTCTTCTCTAAGCTTTCCACCGAAGAAGATGATGAAGACAACCTAGAGAACGGACTTAAAGGCCCTCGAGGTGACAGCTCGTCGGTACCAGAAGACTCCTCGGACTGCACGTGGAAGCAGATTGGCAATGCACACCTCCGACCAACAACTGCGGTGGATCTTCACTCACTTGGTTTTGTCTTTCTCCATCTCTCTTATTGTATGAAATGACTTAAGCTTGTAATGAACTTCGATTTCTAGTTGTTTTAATTAGATTATTGTTGTTTAATCTTGCTCGTGAGATTTGTGATTTGATGCGCCTCGCCCCATCTCACTTCACTTTGTTCCTTCGTTCCATTCGATTGCACTCCACACTAAACACCTCACTCACTGGCTCACCGTCCATTCTCCTTACCGAAGTACGGCATTGCGGCCGTTACATCCATCTCACCTTGTGAAGCGATGATTGTGACCCGCATATTTTGCTTTAGTTTATTTGTTTGCAAAACCACCTTCAAAGCCCTTTATTTTTCCTTTATTTAATTAACTCTCATAACAATAATTTCGGATCGTTCATTTTTCTACGCTAATTGCATTCCTCAAGAGACCGACACTCGGGGATTCATTCCAAAAAATTTATTACTTGTACGACCGGTGCGCTTGCCGTATTTACACGCATCAAGTTTTTGGCGCCGTTGCCGAGGAGTGCAACTGTAGAACGACCATGACATTTTAAAGTATTGTTGTAAGAGTTAGTGTTTTTGACCGCTGTTTCTTTGTTTAGTTGCCACAGTGAATGTAGGGTGAGCCCTCTCTCAATGCCTTCTATTAAGCAGCAAACCTATCAATCCATCCTCACTAATCGAGTGGAAATGGGTAATGACAGCTTCGAGATCTCGCCTGACCTTATCAAATATATCATCAAAAACTGTCAATTTAATGGAGATGGAAACACTGATGCCTTCTGCCACGTTCAAAAGTTTTTGGAAATTTACAACACATGTTCGTCAAACACTGCCAAATGCGAGCTGCTGAAGATTCGTCTCTTCTCCTTTTCTTTGAAGGACGGCACAAAACATTGGTATCATGATATACGAAAGGGAATACCTTGTTCTTGGAAGCAACTCGAAGGAAACTTTTTGACAAAATTCAAGCAGCGAATGCTAACCAGAGACAATTATAAGGAGCTCATCACCTTCTCCCAAAGAGAGGAAGAAATATTGTTCACTACTTGGGAACGTTTTCAGTCTCTGCGGAGGGAATGTTGCAGAGTGGAAGTGTCGGACATTCTCCTGATCCAAACTTTTTACTTTGGTATTTTAGATAGATTCCGGCCACTACTTGATGTCGCAGCCAGCGGAACTCTGTTTAACAAATCCAGCGAAGATGCTTGGGAGATTATTGACAACATTGCCCAAACTAGTAGGCATTGGAACAATTCGCTTTACCCCAATCTTTCTGTGGAGATAAAATCGGTGGTCCTTGATGAAGCCATCAATCCTCCTGTGTCGAAGACCGAGCAATTTTTCGCGTTTGTATGCAGAATGATGGAAATGTTCAACGAACAAGCTACCACCATTCAACGTCTACAAAGAGCCTTCGGGATTCTTACGGAAGCGCTGCTTAGTTCAGTCGATCTAAAGCAGGAAACGGTACATTCAATGAGACTGAGAAGTGGAAAAAGTCTCGAGAGAGCCTTGCCTCCTGATCCTCCTGCACAATCTTCTTGTGTACCCATTTCTGATTCGATAATTGAACCTCTGTCTTCGCCGATCGAGCAAGAACCCATGACAGTACCGCCAACCATGAAGGACACCGTGAGGCCGCCATTTCCCCATCGACTAAAGAATGAAAAGACCGAAAGGCAATTTCAGAAGTTCCTTGAGATCATGAAAGGAGTTCAAGTTAGCATACCTTTGACTGAAGCTATCACTCAGATCCCAGGATATTCCAAGTTCCTCAAGAACCTCATCTCGAGGCGTAAATCCTTGGAAGGACTGAAGATGGTTAACCTCACTGAAGAGTGTTCCACTCTCCTCACTAGCTATCCTCCAACCAAACGCAGAGATCCTCGCAGCTTCACCATCCCCTGCAGAATTGGCCTCCACAGATTTTTCCACGCACTTTGTGATTTGGGAGCTTCGATAAATCTGATGCCACTCTCCATCTTCCAAGAGCTAGGAGTTGGGATTCTTCAGCCCACCCATCTGAGGTTGCAATTAGCTGATCGATCGATAAAAAACCCAGCTGGGATAGTTGAAGACCTAACTGTCACGGTTAACGACCTCGCTTTCCCGGCCGATTTCGTCATCCTCGACATGATGGCTGATCCCAAAGTTCCTATAATTCTAGGAAGGCCCTTCCTTTCCACTGCTCGGACAATTATCAATGTCGACCAGGGATAACTAACTCTAAGCCTGGGAGAAGAATCAATTTCTTTTAATGTCCACGAACCGCCACAACAACTCAGAATCACTAATTGTGACAATGCTGATTTGATTGAAGACCCAAACATGTGCGACGAATTGATTCATTACCAGGACGAGCCAGAATGGGAAAATGAGGACACACCCTCCACTACCTTATCAGGAACTCCGCATCTGATCAAAGAACCCTCCATCGCAACCACTACCATCACTTTGAAGCCGCTGCCCAAATCCCTGAAATATGCTTTCTTGGAGGAAGGCGCAGCGTGTCCGGTTATTATCTCCGCATCTCTCTCTGCCGACAACGAACTTGCTTTGGTCAATGTCTTAAAGAAATATAAAAATGTCTTTGGACGATCTTTGGCTGATATAAAAGGCATTAGCCCGGCATTTTGCATGCGCAAAATCCTTCTTGAAGATCATTACAAACCGTCGGCACAACCTCAAAGGAGACTGAACCCCAAGATTCATGAGGTAGTTCAGGCTGAAGTTATAAAATTGCTAGACGCTGGTATAATTTACCCAATCAGTGACAGTAAATGAGTTAGCCCAGTTCACGTGGTGCCCAAAAAGGGCGGGATTACTGTGATGGCTAATGGTGAAAATGAACTACTACCTACCCGCACAGTCACCGGGTGGAGAGTTTGCATTGATTACCGAAAACTGAAAGAGGCTATGCGCAAAGATCACTTCCCGCTTCCCTTCATAGATCAGATGCTAGATAAGTTGGCCGGTCAGGAATATTATTGTTTCCTTGACGGCTATTTGGGATACAATCAAATAGCAGTCGACCCTGACGATCAAGACAAGACGATATTCACTTGCCCATCATGCACCTTTGCATTCAGACGAATACCATTCGGATTGTGCAATGCCCCCACAACCTTCCAATGATGTGTGATCTCCATTTTTGGTGATATGATTGGAGATTTTCTTGAGGTATTCATGGACGATTTCTCCTTTTCGGGAACAGCTTTGACTCCTGCTTAGCGAATCTAGCCAAGGCCCTGAAGCGGTGTGATGATACCAACCTCGTCCTGAATTGGGAAAAATGCCACTTCATGGTTCGCGAGGGCATCGTCTTGGGCCACAAGGTCTCTCGTTGGGGGCTCAAGTCGACCAAGCCAAAGTCAGTATCATCAAAAATCTTCCTCCTCCATCTACCGTCAAGGGTATCCGCAGCTTCCTGGGTCACGCTGGCTTTTATCGAAGATTCATCAGCAATTTTTCATCAAGATCTAAACCCCTCACAAATCTGCTGGCTAAGGATGATCTGTTTGACTTCGATAAAGATTGCATGCAAGCCTTTACGACTCTCAAGGACCGACTCATCTCCGCTCCAATTTTGGTGGCACCAGATTGAACTTTACCCTTTGAAGTCATGTGCGATGCAAGCGATGTTGCAGTTGGTGCGGTGCTTGGTCAAAGGAGAGACAAAATATTTTATACCATCTCGTATGCGAGACAAACTCTCAACGATGCCCAAATGAATTACACCACTACAGAAAAGGAGTTGTTGGCGGTCATCTTTGCTTTTGAAAAATTCCATTCGTACTTAGTGTTATCCAAGGTCATTGTTTACACTGACCATGCTGCACTCAGGTACTTATTCAAGAAAAAAGATGCCAAGCCCCGGCTAATCCGTTGGATTTTTCCTACTACAAGAATATGCCATTGAGATCCGCGATAAGAAAGGAGTGGAGAATGTCATAGCTGATCACCTATCAAGATTGGAGAGCGATATTGAACGAGCTACATCAAATTGCGAGCGCAATGAGATAGCTGATTGTTTCCCGGATGAACAGTTATTCTCCATCACTTCACTCCCTCCTACAATCCCGTGGTACGCAGACATGGCCAACTACCTTGCTTGCAAATCTGTCTCTCCCAGCCTATCATCGCAGCAAAAGCGGAAACTTCTATCTGATGCCAAATATTATTTCTGGGAAGACCCGTTACTTTTACGTTCGTGCAATGACGGAGTCATTAGGCGCTGCATACCCGAGATTGAATTCCAATCTGTTTTAAATCACTGTCATGAACGGGAGGCCGGCGGGCATTTTGGCGCCACCAGAACGGCATGCAAGGTATTACAATGTGGCCTATTTTGGCCAACCCTTTTCAGAGACGCCCAAACGTACGTTGCCAAATGCAATGAATGTCAGAGGACAGGAAATATTTCAAAAAGGGACGAAATGCCTCTCAAAAACATGCTCGTCTGCGAGCCATTTGATGTTTGGGGGATCGATTTCATGGGAACCTACCCCATGTCGCACGTCAAACTCTATATTATTGTCGCGGTTGACTATGTCTCAATGTGGGTTGAGGCCGAAGCTGTTGCCGCAATTGACGCCCGCACGGTTTTGACTTTCTTACACAAGAGTATTTTTTCTAGATTTGGTGCTCCGTGTACAATGATCAGCGATGGAGGGAGCCATTTCTGCAACAAATCTTTCTTGCAACTCATGAAGAAGTTTAGAGTTCACCAACAAAATCTCTCTTGCCTACCATCCTCAAACGTGTGGGTAGGTAGAAGTCTCAAATAGGGATCTCAAAAGAATCATTGAAAAATCTTTTAATTCCAACAGGAAAGATTGGGCCATGAAGGTTGATGACGCCTTATGGGCATACCGAACCACCTTCAAAACCCCTATCAGTATGACTCCCTTTCAACTTGTCTATGGAAAAGCTTTCCACTTGCCGGTTGAGTTAGAACACAAAGCATTATGGGCAACCAAATTGCTAAATATGGACATTGAGGCTGCAGCAGGCAAGCGCCGCTCTCAACTGAATTAGCTGGAGGAGCTCCGGCATTTTGCTTACGAGAACACGCAGATTTACAAAGAAAAAACAAAAAAATGGCACGACCGTCACATCATCCCAAAAGAATTCCAGCCGGGATACCATGTCTTGATGTACAACTCCCGCCTCCGTTTGTTTCCAGGAAAGTTAAAATCACGGTGGAGCGGCCCCTTCACAGTGATTGGAGTCTCCCCTTTTGGCGCAATTAAAATAACCAGGAAGAGCGGAGACAATTTTAAAGTCAACGGGCACCAGCTAAAATTGTATTATGGTGGTGCAATCATTGGCGAACCTCAAAGCTTGCAGCTCGCTGACCCCTCGCAAAGTGATACCGTGGCGCCTTGATCACCAATTTTCGCAGCGGGTCCTCTATTTTTGTTGGAACTTCTATGTTTGAGCTCTTTTTCCACTGCATTTTTATCTTCAGATTCTGTGTCTCATGAGTGTTCTGTTTTTTTTTTGTTTTTTTATTTATCTTATAAACTGCAAGAACAATATATAAACTGTTAATACAGGTATTTGGTCCACCTTAAGGACGGTAAACAAAAGGGCTATTCGGGAGACAACCCAAGCTTGGACCTTTTTGGTCCCTCTTTTTTGTGCTTTTTTACTTTGCTCTTCTATTATATTTTATGTTATTTGTCTTTTCTTCGGTTCAACCTAATTCGCAGGTCCAGCATACTTTTGTGCGATGCAGCAACCTCCGCCTTCTGGTATGCTCATTCTTTGGAGCATAGGTACCCTTTATCCTCAACCCTCTTTTAATTTTAGATGTCTATTTTCATTTCTGCCTATGTTTTCATTCAAGTCTGGGGGGAAGAGCCGTTTATGCACTCCACGAGCACATTGATAGCATGCTAGTAGTTTTATTTTATGCTTCATTATTGTAGAATCCTGCTGCACACACCTTGCCACCCACACGAGTGCGCACTTAACCACGCGTGCGGCTCGAGTCAATGTTGTCATTTTGTGTCAATTTTAAAATGGCTGTGCTGACTTTGGATTTTAATTTAGAGTAGTTCAAAACTCGTGCAGTGCTCCTAATCGAGTACTCACGTGGTGTAGAAATTGTATAGGTTTAATTTTTATTTATGCTTGTAAATTTATATTTTTTCTGCACTCGTAAATCATGTTTGTCCTACTCAAAATTGTGAATCCGGAGAAATCTATCGGTAGCGTAGGAATGTGTGTAGGCGTCTCTAGCTTTGTATTGCTCGAGTCGGGAGGACGGATCATTTCTCTCGGTGGCTAAGAACTTTCCCCAAGCTACTTTTGAAGCATTGGTGCATGGTGTGTCTAGCGTGAGAGTGATGCAGGCCATCATGTTGGCCCGGTTGAGCTTTGTACCCTTTCCTAACGTCGCCCTCGCTAGCCCCTTTGTGCCTACCCTTCCTTTTGATTCAGCTCCACTATATTCGCCAAAGCCTCATAGCCGATCCAAGTCGTATGCCCAATTCGAGCATTAGTAGTTTACACTTTACGGTGGGTTGTGATGTGTTGATTCGTTTTTATTATATGTGGATGTGCCCAAAAGAAAAATGTGCTGATTTTGTAAAATAAAAATGTGAAAGCTTAAAAGAAAAATCTATAAAAAGAAATGGAAAAAAAGAGGAAAAGAAAAGAAATAAGAAAAAGTTTAAATGAACAATCTTTTTGAGATGGGATTGTTGTTTGGAGTAGACGGTGCAAACACCCATTTGTGAAAGTAAGTCTAGGGGTGTGGGGCACCTGCATTTATTTTGTGGTTAACAGTTACTATTTTTTGTACGTTAGCTCATTTGGGTTTGATGCATTACCCATCTTGTTTATCCTCGTTTTCCTCAACGTAACCCAAGCCCCATTATTACCCGAAGTCCTACGGACTCACGCTAGAGTCAAACTAGTGCCGTGGAGAGAGTGCGAACGGGCAAGCATATGGTCCCCGACATTGGTGGATTCCTTTGGAGGTGATCATGAGCCCCGATCTTTGGCAATGCTTAGCCAAGCGACTTGCCTATTTTCTTCCTACACATGACCGAGCGATTCTCCGACATTCAATTTTTGAGTAGTGATAATATCTATTTACGTTTGTCGAAAGTTATAAATTTCATAGTATAATTAAAAATTTCTTCTATTATATTTTCTATACACTTGAGTTTTCGATTTCTCGTTCTACTTTAAATTGAAGTTACTTTGTCAGCAAGCTATTTTAGAGTTCACGAGATGATTATTTGTCGGGGACGTGCAAATGGTAAAGTCTGGGGGTGTGATTAGTCCCCATTTCATACCGAATTCTGGACTCATCTAGGCTTCATTTCATGACTTTGCACTACCATTTAGTGCCATTAGCACTCCTTTTGGTTCGCTACGACATTCCACGTCTTGTGCACTTTTTTAGCCTATTTCTGTGCGTGTGTGTATTTCCCTCTTACTATGCATTTTATTAATATCTCTGACTGTCATGATCGACAACCCGTCCAGTTTTCCTGCAGGTTCGGGGATCGTGTGGGCGTCAAGGATAGGTCTTTCACCATTTTTTGGCAAAGGAGTCAATGGTCGTGCATTTTTAACCACGCACGACCATCAACCTCTTTGGCGCACGATCATCAGTCGTGCGCAGTCTGGCTTCTCTTGTGAAAGTTCTGCCCCGCCATATCGCACGGTCACCAGCTATACTGCGCACGATCACTGCCCGTGCGTTGCCGGTCGTGTGCAGTCATGCCCTCTTTTGAAAAGTTCTGTCTCGCCATTTCGCACAATCACTGATCGTGCGCTGCTGATCGTGCACGAGCTTTGATTTCCTGGTGCAGGTTCTACAGGTTGTTGCCGCACGGGCACTGACTTTGTTCGCGCACGACCACTGGTCGTGCGCGCTATTTAACTCTACTTCTATAAATCGGCTGGTTCCGCAAATTAGGGAACGGACCCTTGATCGATCTTTGTCGCCACTTCACCGTTCCGCATCCCAGGAGTTCCATCCATCTCCACCTTCATCCCTACAATCGGGAGGTCATTTTCCGGTGATTATAAAGCGTTCCGCATCCTCCGGTGATCCTCCCGGCCATTAAAGACCTCTTCTCCGAGCTTTCCACCGAAGAAGGTGATGAAGACAACCTAGAGAACGGACTTAAAGTCTCTCGAGGTGACAGCTCGTCAGTACCGGAAGCCTCCTCGGACTACGCGTGGAAGAGGATATACAACCCGCACCTCCGACCAAAAACCGCGGTGGATCTTCACTATATTTTTTTAGTCTTTCTCCATCTCTCTTGTTGTATGAAATGACTTAAGCTTGTAATGAACTTCGATTTCTAGTTGTTTTAATTAGATTATTATTGTTTAATCTTGCTCGTGAGATTTGTGATTTGATGCGCCTCGCCCCATCTCACTTCACTCCGTTCCTTCGTTCCATTCGATTGCACTCCGCACTAAAAACCTCACTCACTGGCTCACCATCCATTCGCCTTACCGAAGTACGGCATCACGGCCGTTACATCCATCTCACCTTGTGAAGCGGTGATTGTGACCCGCATATTTCGCTTTAGTTTATTTGTTTGCAAAACCACCTTCAAAGCCCTTTATTTTTCCTTTATTTAATTAACTCTCATAACGATAATTTCGGATCGTTCGTTGTTCTACGCTAATTGCATTCCTCAAGAGACCGACACTCGGGGATTCATTCCCAAAACTTTATTACTTGTGCGACCGGTGCGCTTGTCGTATTTACACGCATCACCGACCGAGCAACAAGAGCTCCCTGCTCGGTAACATGGGACTCATGCTCGCGCGAACTGGCCTCCTGATCAGCGAGGCGGACCTGCAGCTGGGCGACCTCGCCCACCAGCTCGCTAGCATGGGACTGTAGTACCCTGGTGGACTCGGAATCCTGAAAGACAAAGAGGTCAGATTCTTGGAGAAAATATTTTTCTAAGTTAAAATGAGAGTGGGTTAGTTCTTACCAGCCCGCCCGAGGCTTCGTTGAGTAAGTGCTCGGCAATGCCGAACCTCCGCTCCACGTCGGTAGCTCTCTCCGTCGCCAGGTCACGCTCCTGCTCGGCCTTTTGCAAGATCTAGCTGAGTTGAAAGCCGCGATGAACCATCATTTGATGGAGTTTGAAGGCCCTCAGATGGGCCTGCAGACCCTCGTGGCCTATCTGCCGAGGAGTCATGTTTTTGTAGGCCTCAGCGCCATCCCGGCCGTATTTGCCCAAACCAAGGGCGAACGTGTGGCCCGTAGGAGGCCGGCGAGCTCCCTAGGAGGGGGCGTCAGTAGAGACAGAAACTCGGTGGGCCCCCTCATCCCAGCTCAGCATCGGCTCGCCGGCCGCGTCCTTGCTTCTTCCTCCCTTGCCGAAGTGGGGGTGGTCCTTTGGAATTCCCGAATCGTAGGGAACAACCTCCTCCACGGAGGGAGGGGAGGAGGACCCGCGCTTCTTCCCGCGAGGGGATGACGCCTCCTTCAGTGGGCTCCTCGGGGCTTCGTCAGAAAAAACCTTTGGCGAGCTCATAAATCTAACAGGTGACGAGGGTTGTTGTGGCTGGCCTCGTAAGATCACCCTCGCATTTGTCTGCTTAAGGGCTGAGGGACAGTGGAGCGAGCTCGGCCCTCCAAGCTCAAGCCGCCTCTTGCTAAGAGGCTTGCCTCTCACCTTCTCTTCTCGGAATGCCTTGGCCGCAGCCCAAGCTCGCTCGAGCGGGTCCGAAAACACTCCCGGGTCAGCAAAGGGAGGGTTCACCGGGACCAGCCGCTCCCCTATAAAAATGACTTAGCCGAAGAAAAAGGTTGTGACCGATCAGGCCGAGTATGACGAGCAGAAAGTGGGCGAGACATACCTTCGCCAGGAAGGACAGACGGCAGGGACCCGAGGCCGCGACGAAGGAAGGCGACTTCAAAGTCCTTGTATAGGAAGAACTTATGAAGCTCGGCATCATTGCCGGACACGGACGGTGGGCGAGAAGGGAATATTGTCGAGGTCGCCTCGGATGAAGACAATCTTCGACATCCAGTTGTTGTTCTTGTTGGAGACCTCACGGATTTTTATGGAAGAACCACCGAAGAAGGCGACCCCGTCGGTGTTGGCCTTGTAAGAAAAGAGTTTGCGGAAAACATTAAGATTGAACTCAATCCGCTCTCGGCGGAGGTAGCATGCAAATCCAACTACCATAGCGATGGCGTTGGGGTTGAGCTGCGCGGGCACGGCGCCGTATTACTTAAGGACCTAACGGACCTCAGGACAGAGCGGCAGGTGCAGCCCCACCTCAAAATATGAGATGGGGAAGGCGAGATCATCCTCGAAGAAGGAGTTTATGGCCTCATGCTCCGCCGGGAGGCGGGCCACGAAATCGGCAGGAACATAGTCTCCCACAAACTCGGCGAGCTCGTCCGCTGTAGTATTTCCCTCAAAAAAGCAATGGTCGGCGAAGTTATGGGCCTATTTGACGCGACCATCGAAATCGGGGTGTCCCTTTCCCATACTCGCCGAGGGGAGGAAAGCACGCGAGCAGAAGGCAAGGGAGGCAAGGAGGGAAAAAGATAAGAAGGCAATAAAGGCATAGCCAGGGGGTAGGTAGGGATCCCTATTTATAGAAAAAGGGGAGGAGAACCGGAGCCGACTGACCAGCCCGGCTTGCTTACTCCGTCTCTCCGCTCTGTGCTCCCCGACCTCACTGAGTCTGGATAAGGAATTCAAAAAGACACGCACCGTTCAAAAGAAATAAAATACGCTCGCATAACGAAAACTTTTACAATTTATTTGCATAAAGAGAGCAAATTGTCAAGAACAAGGAAAGTTAAAAGCACACGCATGGACCAGGCGACAGCAGGGGCGAGTGCCGGTCGGCTCGCAAGGGAGCCGTCCTTAATTACCCCGTTCTCACTGGCCTGATGTCGCCAGATGTTGCGCAAAGAGTTGCCGAAGCTGCACTAGGTTCCTGTTCGTCCCTCGCAAGTTCTCATCAATCTCGTCGAAGAGTATGGAGGAAGATGTCGCCACATACGCCGAGCTGGCCCTCGTCTCGCAAGCAATCTGCGCGCACTCTATCTGTAGCCTGGAATTGTCTTTCTTAAGCTCGTGGAGCTCGCGCACTAACTTTTTGAGGAACAGTTGGCTTCGCCTCGACCGTTCGGGGCTCTCCACCTCTGAGTCCAGGAAGATGTCTAAAGCACGCGGCGATGGAAGAGGCGAGTAGCCAGCCCGTTTGGCTGAATCATCAGCCCCAGATCGGCTAGGAAGGTTTGTACAGGAGAGTCAGGATAGCGAGTGGGAGGAGCGAGAACCAATTGGAGTCAGACGCAATGTGGGGGGATCAGAGACATACCTTCAGAATTTCGGGGGGAATCAGGAGCGGATGTGTGCTTGGCATCCTCCCCAGTAGCCGCGGGAGCGGAAGAGGGTTGTCGTGAAGGGGTGCGAGCTGACGACCCCAGCCTCCGCGAGTCCAGCTCCATGGTTTCTGTGGCAAGGAGCGAGTCTTGCGGACGTGGGTCAGAGGATGGCTCAGGCACCTTGGCAGGGAGATTCTCGACCCTCGGCGTGGAGACCTCGCCACCATGGTCTTGTTCGGTGGTGAGGTCCATGAAGTCTTTACCGTTGAGAGCCAGAGCAGGACGGTTGGAGGAGTCGGAGCCATTGACCAAGGTGTTCTTCAAGTCAGCGAAGATGTGCTCGGCCTTGGGAGGAAAGGGCCTCGCCCTCTTGACCGAGACGAATTCAGTGAAGCGGTGAGCCGGGACATTCAGATCAGTTAGGGCCACAGTACAGAGGGCGGTCTCCTCGCGAGATTTCGCGAGTTGCTCCATGACCTCTTTGGGGAGTGGCATCTCAGCAGGGCTTAAGTAAAGGGAAGGGCGGAGGTCAGCCGGGCATGCTGGGTATGTATATATAGCCATCGATGGGACCCACCAAGAGATTCCTTTTGGCTCCTATCGCACTCGCAAGATCCTAGGGGGTTGGATGTTTCTTTCCGAGTTTGTGCCAACCTCGCAAAGAGCGGGGATTGTGTACAACCTTGTATCCAGCGAGTGGGCTAGCAGGAGCCAAACCGGCCGGCTTAGACCACCCCAAAGCCCCAGGAGAGTTCAGCAAGGCCTGCCGAGCCCAGCGTGCCGAGTATGGGCTCGGCAATCGTCGGGCCGAGCTCGGAGTTCGTGGAGCTGAGCCCGACGTAAGGAAGTCAATTTACCGGGCGAGCATGTCCGGCCGAGTACGTTCTCACCCAAGAGCCAAGGGGTGGGTGAGTGCCAACACGTCCTTCACCCGCGAGCAGAGGCTTTAGGGGAAACTCACCCAGGACCAAGGCGAGGCGAGCTAGGCCTGTGGAATTTAGAGAGGCGAACTCACTCAACGCCTTCTCCAGTGGCGTTGAGTAAGGCGAGTCAGGCCTGTGGCGTTGAGAGAGGCGAGCTCACTCAATGCCTTATCTAGTGGCGTTGAGTAAGGCGAGCCAGGCATGTGGCATTGAGAGAGGCGAGCTCACTTAATGCCTTCTCCCGTGGCATTGAGTGGGGCGAGCACCCTCACCGCCTTTTACCTCAGCGTGGGGTGAAGCTTTCCCACTCCAGTACTCGCCGCCCTTGTCGAGTGGACGTTGTCTCAAGGCCAGCTCGCCCCTCAGCTGTGGTGTACTTTTACCATGTTACCCCCTTCGGACTGTCTATAGTCCTCAAAAACAGTGAAGGTTGGATATTTGCAGACCATCTTTTCCTATAAATAGGACCCAAGGGGTACCTCAGAATGACATGCTTTCTTGTTCCCGGTCTTCTAGCGCTTTTTGAGGTACCTTATCTTAAACACTTGGCTAAGGAGGGGAAGCGCTCTAAGATCTTCCTGGTGTGTGGTGGGACCTCCGTGTTAGAGCCTTGGGTCTGTCCCTGGTCCTTTTCCTTTATCATTTGGGCTCGTGAGGAGAGAAGTAAGTGTGCGATCACCCCTTCCCCAAGAGTCGAACTCCTCAGGGACCGATTTTTCGGTTTCAACATTCTTGGTCTCAGAACCAATAAGAATTTGGAAAAAGGAAGTACTTGAATTTTATTCATCAGCAAGTGTGGACGCTGAAGGGAAGAAGATAAAGCGACAGTTCAGGACTCCCGAGTGAAACAAACACTTAAAGACAATCATGAAATCACTCCAACTTCCCATGGTTAAGGATGATGATGAAATAGTTCCATCCATGACTAAATATGCACTAAGTTGGTGTGGGATGAACCCTAATACCAAAGTTGGATCATCCATTACCCGGAAAGGGATGAATTCCTAAGGAAAATTTCTGTCTGAAATAGTAGGCAAAGTGATTATGTGTATGACTTGTAACACCCCAAAAAGACTCAAAATTGGAATTGAGGTGCAGGTTGCTGAACACGGCCTGGGACACGGGCGTGTCCCAGGGCGTGTCGGGGTACACGGCCTGGGACACGGGCGTGTCCCAGGGCGTGTTCAGGTTAGTCGACGATCGGAGGTCGACGATAGTCGAGCCTGGGACACGGCCTTCGACACGGGCGTGTCCCAGGGCGTGTCACTCAATAAAATGCCGTATCGAGTCAGAAATGTACACTGCCCGGAACCAAGCCTTGAACACGACTGTGTCAGTTTTGACACGGGCGTGTCTAAGGGCGTGTGCCTACCCGTGTACTGCTCTGACTGGATTTAGCGCTCGTTGAGTACCGTGTAACATGTCACATGACCGACACGAGCGTGTCAGGTTCGACACGGGCGTGTCGATGCCCGTGTTCTGGTAATTTGTAGTCAGTGCGAGCGCCGCATGTGCCGCTTAAGGGTACACGGCCTGTGACACCGGCGTGTCACAGGCCGTGTCGGCCAAAAAGTATAATATTTTGGGCAGATCTTGGCCGTTCATTTTCCTTAAAGGAGATCCTGTGGCTGGGGCTCATTCCTGGGCTGATAAGGCCGGGAAAGGAGGAGAAAAGGGCTCATTTCTAAGTTCTACTCTCTTTCTAACTTTTAAGAGAGAGGTGAGAGCAAGGTGAGGAAGAAGAAGTGGAGTCCGGCTGCCGGTGGTGCTACGGTGGTCCAAATCGCGAGCCGAGTTCGGATTTGCGAAGGCAACGCTGCTGCGAAGGCTTTCATCCGTCTCAAATTTCTCTCCATGGCTCCGAAGCGAGTTCCTAGGGTAACGATTTCCTGCTTGGACATGTGAAGTCCTTAATTCCTGCATTGCATAGGGAAAACCCCTCCCCGCGAGTGTGCGGTGGGTTGTGGCTTCCCTTGGGGTAGATATGTGAAGTCCCCCTTGTTAGAGTCCGGAATTGGAGTACGGATCTAGGCATGCTGTGTGAAGCCCATCTGGACATGGTCTAGATTGGTGATGCTTGTTTGCATATCGGAGAAAACTCCGTGATTCTTGCTTGTAGGCATGATGGATAAAGTACTGGAGGAAGTCCAGGAAATATTGAGAGTTAGACTCTCTTGTAGCCGTGAGTTGCTACTTTGTATGAGGTTGAGCCGTGGGGCTGCAACTAGGAAATGGTGGAACGGGCAAGGTGAAGCTGTACCCGCGTCAGTCCAGGCGTGAGTCTGACGATTTGAGCAACGGGAAAGGTGGATCTGTACCCGCATTATGGTTGTCTAACCTTGGGTGCTTAAGACCCTGTTAGGATCACATAGCGAGAGTCGACGGCCTGTGAGCCGATAAGACTAGAATGCTCATATTGAACTGTTATGTCTGGGACCTCTGAACGGTGGTGTGGCCGTGGAACTACGGAACACCGATAATGTGCCCTGAGTGCACGGAGCGTCGGTCCGTCATGCCGGCGTTTGTGATATGTGACTGTGTGGGCGTGCACGTCTTGCTTAAATTGCTCTATATATAATATTGGAAGATTACTATGCAGGGATGGAATTCCGCTGCCCCGTGCCAAGGGCAGGGTCGTTATAATTGGTCAGCTGAATGCTGACCGTTGCCCTGTTTGCCACCGCTTGGTGGATTGGTTATTACAGGTACTGGAGTTGCTGGTCCGAGCGGGACTTAGCGGGCTGAAGCCCAAAGCTGCGCTGCTGCCCTCGAAGGCATTGTTTTGTTTCTTTTGTTCATGTGTGGCCGGCCTGCGTGCCGATGTTTGTAATCCACACTCTTGTTAAGAGAAACTATTGTAAGGCCTTAAGGCCAGACTTTTGTGATGTTAAATCTATGCCTAAGTTTTAGTGGACATTGTTCTTTATCTTGAGTTCAATAATTCAACCGTGAAACTTCCGCTAGAATGCTCTGTATTAGGATGCGTGGTTATGATATTATTTAGTAGCGTCTCCGTTTGTTTGTGGAATATGGTGTGGGGCCCCGGCCGGACCCTCTATTATATTCTTCTTGACGGGTAGAGGTGTTACTATTTGGTATCAGCTTGTTGGTCGATCTCTTCCGAATTCGCGGACGAATTCTTTTGAGAGGTGGCGAGCACGTGTCAGTGCCGTCGTTATAACACTTCATTTGAACTCAAGATTGTCCACTTAGGAATGCAAATACACTTGTTTGTTGAACTTGTGTATTCTTTTTGGTATGGTTGCCATTTTCATTGGTCGTTAACCTTTGTATTTTACACATATAGGTGACCAGAAGTGTTGCGGGTCAATCCGAACCACAACATTCTGTTGAGAGTGCGGCACCAGCCGAGGTGCCCACAACTCCTCCATCCGCTGAAACAGTCCGTCTCATCACGGAAACGGTGCTTGCGGTGATGAATGCTCAGCAGGCGGGGCAGGCACGTCCTGCAGTGGTGCCAACGCAAGCTGGGGTACGGCAAGAATCGGTAGAAGCCGAAGTTGATCCGCGGGTAGCAGATCAACAATGGAAGCAATTCTTGAGCTTCAACCCTCCGCAGTTTCATGGGGCGGGTACACCGGCCCAAGCAGAGGATTGGATTGCAAGAGTCAAGAGGATTATGAGAGCTATAAAGGTTGAGGAGGAACAGAACATTATGTTAGCCACTTTCCTACTGGAAGGAGAGGCGCGATTGTGGTGGGATGAAATTGAAATGCATAACTTGGCCGGCAGGCAATTGGCAGAGGTTACAATGGATGAATTTTCTCGATTGTTCTTAGCACAACATCTGCCGATGCAGCAAAGGATATCGATGGAAATGGAATTTCAACGGTTAGCACAGGGAGATCGAAGTGTGGATGACTACCTGCATGAGTTCACCCGTTTGGGAAGATATGCGGGCATGATCTTCGCCGAAGAAGAGCGTAAGACTAGTCGGTTTTATGCGGGACTGCGAGATGAGCTGCGGTATTTGCTCTCGAGTTCTGTGAGTCAGGGATTCCAAGCCTTAGTCTGTACGGCTCGTTCTTTGGAGACGGACATGAAACGGGGGCAAGCAAAGGGAAACTTGGTTGTTGTGAAGCCAGAGTTTAAGCCGCCGCGTCCGGACAAGTTTGGCTACCGAAAGAGATGGAACAAGAAGTCTAAGTCTTCTGGACAAGCTCCTTCTGCGACTGTGACAGATACATCTGGGTATGGATCTCGTGCTTGTTTTACGTGCGGGAAGGTTGGACACTTCGCACGTGAATGCCGATTTGGTCCTCCAAAGGGTGATAAGAAGACGGGAGCGTCTTATGCGGAGAAGGGAAAGGCTGTGGTGGAGTCTTCTGCCTCGCACGCGCAGCCCAGGGTCTTCAACCTTGGACAACAGGAGGCCATTAAGCAGGCGGATGTCGTCACAGGTGCGCGTAGGTTTTAGTGTTCTTGTTTTGATGTGCTGTGCTTGTTTTAATTATAATGTTATAGGGTTTGTCTTTATACGAGAGTATCCGGCACGAGCACTGTTCGACACAGGTGCTTCACATTCGTTTCTGTCTTAGGACTTTGTCTTTCGTGTTAGGGTGCCGATCCAGACCACGACAGACAGTGTAAAGGTGTTGTTGCCTAACGGATGTTTGATGTGCGCGGATCGATCTTGCGGTCTTGAGGTCAAGATAGGAAGTCGGGAGTTCAACGTGGAAACATTAGTATTGCCGATTAAAGAGTTTGATATAATCTTTGGTATGGACTGGCTTTCAGAGCAGCGTGCCTGTATAGATTGCACTTCAAAAGAGGTCACACTTAGGCAAAATACCGAACAAGAGACCAAGTTCATTGGTATGCAAGGGATGAGTGGGATATTGTTATCCGACTCCAAGTTGTTAAGGTAGTTCGGAAGGGTGCGGAGTTGTTCTTCACACTCATAGAGGCGGTGGCGCCGAAGGCTAGTGTGAGTGAAGTGTCAATTGTGTCGGAATATGCGGATGTGTTTCCAAAGGACCTTCCGGGGTTACCTCCCCAAAGGGAAATCGACTTCGCTATCGAGCTTGTGCCGGGTGCGAAACCTGTGGCCCGTTCGCCGTATCGGGTAGCGCCAAAAGAAATGGCCGAATTGAAAGTTCAGTTGCAAGAGTTGTTGGAGCAGGGATACATACGCCCAAGTATGTCACCTTGGAGCGCGCCTGTTCTTTTTGTGAAAAAGAAAGACGGTGGTTTGCGACTATGTATTGATTATCACGAACTAAACAAGCTGATGGAGAAAAACAAGTATCCAATTCCAGGGATCAATGACTTGTTCGATCAGCTAGCAGGCTCAACCGTCTATTCGAAGTTGGATTTGAAGTCCGGGTATTACCAGTTGCGGATTAGGAAAGGTGACATTCCCAAGACAGCGTTTGGTACACGCTATGGTCATTATGAGTTCACAGTGATGCCGTTCGGCTTATGTAATGCGCCTTCGGTATTCATGGATCTCATGCATCGAACGTTCCGCGAATACCTGGATTTGTTTGTGATTGTGTTTATTGATGATATCCTTGTATATTCACAATCGGAGGAAGATTATGCAAACCACTTGCGATTAGTATTACATACCTTGCGAAGGAATAAGTTATATGCCAAGTTCTCTAAGTGTGAGTTCTGGCTCTCGTCGGTGGCTTTTCTAGGCCATGTGGTAAGTGGAGAGGGCATAGCGGTGGATCCGGCTAAGATAAGTGCCATTCGTGATTGGCCAGTGTTGTCTTCGGTGGCCGAAGTCAGGAGTTTCCTTGGACTGGCGGGCTACTATAGACGGTTCGTGGAGAACTTCTCCCGGATTGCTTTGCCTCTGACTACGTTGACGAGAAAGGACCAGAAGTTCGTTTGGATGCCGGAGTGCGCACGAGCTTTTGATGAGCTGAAGAATCGTTTGACCATAGCGCCCATTTTGACGTCGCCATGTGGTACAGATGGATTTGAAATATACAGCGATGCGTCAGGAAGCGGCTTAGGCTGCGTTCTCCTGTAGTTTGGCAAGGTGATCGCTTATGGTTCACGTCAATTGAAAGTGCATGAGCGTAATTACCCCGTCCATGATTTGGAGTTGGCGGCGGTGATCTTTTCGCTAAAGTTGTGGCGGCATTATCTTTATGGAGTGAAAGTGGATATTTATACAGATCATAAAAGCTTAAAGTATCTGCTTGATCAAAAAGAATTGAATATGCGACAAAGGAGGTGGATGGAATTCCTTGGGGATTATACCTTCGACATTCACTATGTTCCCGGAAAGGGAAATGTGGTCGCTGATGCCTTGAGTCGTTGGACTCCGGTACGGGCAAATTGGTTGCGGATACATGATGAGCGGTTAATCCAGGAGTTAGAAGTTTTGGAGATATCTTGTGTGGAAAGAGATTCTTCGACTGTTGCATGCGTGAACTGGTTGGAGGTTCAATATGACCTTGCTGACAGGGTTCGGCGGGCAACGGAGTTGGATGAAAGTCTCCAATGCTATGCAAAGGAGGGGTCTGGTGATCAATTCTCCTGGGATGACAGGTTATTACGGAGAGATGGCCGATTGTGCGTCCCTAGTGCGGGTAAATTGCGAGAAGGATTGCTATATGAAGCACACTTTACAAAGTATTCAATTCACCCTGGGAGCACAAAAATGTACAAGGACATGAAGAAACTGTTCTGGTGGCCTAGTTTAAAGAAGGACATAGCCGCGTATGTGGCTAAATGTCGCACTTGTGCTTTGGTAAAGGCAGAATGTCAACGGCCGAGTGGTTTCCTGAAGTCGTTGCCGGTTCCACAATGGAAGTTTGAGGATATTTCTATGGATTTCGTTCTCGGATTACCGAGATCTCAACGTGGCCATGACTCAATCTGGGTGATTGTAGACCGGTTGACAAAGGTGGCTCACTTTATCCCAAACAAGCGGGACGATTCAGTGGAAACGTTGGCAAAGCTCTATGTGGAGCAGATTGTTCGATTGCATGGTGTTCCCTGGAGCATCGTAAGTGACCGAGATGGGCGCTTTACTTCGAAAGATTAGAGATTAGTTCATCAGATGTTGGGCACGAAGTTAGCATTCAGTACGGCCTTTCACCCGCAAACGGATGGCCAAACTGAACGAACCAACAGAACGATGGAGGATATGCTCCGTATGTGCGCCCTGGACTTCGGTAAGAATTGGGAAGAGCATCTTGTTATGGTGGAGTTTGCCTATAATAATAGCCATCAAGCGAGTATAGGCATGGCCCCATTTGAAGCGCTGTATGGTCGGAAGTGTCGTACACCGCTAGCTTGGGCAGAAACTGGCGAGACTAAACTTTTAGGCAAAAAGGAAGTCGAGAATGCGACCTCAACAATACGCTCTATTCGAGAAAGGCTCCTAATAGCCCAGGATCGGCAAGCCAAATATTACAATGCGAAGCACCGGAACGTGGAGTTCGCGGTGGGTGACTGGGTCTATTTAAAGATTAAGCCCTTCAAAGGCGTATCTCGGATTCGGCGGTTGAAAAAGTTAAGTCCGCGATACCTTGGTCCGTTTGAAGTGGTGGAGCGAGTTGGGGAAGCCGCCTATTGGCTAGCTCTTTCATCGGAATTGAGTGGATTGCATGATGTGTTTCACATCTCGGTGCTACGCAAAGCAGTCAAGGATCCAGCTCAAGTAATTAACAACGATCGAGTGCCGGTAGAGTATGGGCTAACAACAAAGGTGAAGCCTATACGGATCGAGGATCGAGCCGAGAAATAGTTGCGGAACAAAGTGATCGGGATGGTCAAAGTCCGATGGGACAATTGTGGCCGATAAGAGCTAACATGGGAGTGCGAGCAGACCATGCAAGCCGAGTTTCCCGAGTTATTTTCGTAACTTGTTTGCTCGTTATATATGTAATAGAAACATATAACTGTTTTGTTATTTTTCTCCCTATTGTCTGCAAATTTCGGGACGAAATTTTATTAAGGAGGGGAGGGTTGTAACACCCCAAAAAGACTCAAAATTGGAATTGAGGTGCAGGTTGCTGAACACGGCCTGGGACACGGGCGTGTCCCAGGGCGTGTCGTGGTACACGGCCTGGGACACGAGCGTGTCCCAGGGCGTGTTCAGGTTAGTCGATGATCGGAGGTCGACGATAGTCGAGCCTGGGATACGGCCTTCGACACGGGCGTGTCCCAGGGCGTGTCACTTAATAAAATGCCGTATCGAGTCAGAAATGTACACGGCCCGGAACCAAGCCTTGAACACGGTCGTGTCAGTTTTGACACGGGTGTGTCTAAGGGCGTGTGCCTACCCGTGTACTGCTCTGACTGGATTTAGCGCTCGTTGAGTACCGTGTAACATGTCACATGACCGACACGGGTGTGTCGGGTTCGACACGGGCGAGTCGATGCTCGAGTTCTTGTAATTTGTAGTCGGTGCGAGCGCCGCGTGTGCCGCTTAAGGGTACACGGCCTGTGACACGGGCGTGTCACAGGCCGTGTCGGCCAAAAAGTATAATATTTTGGGCAGATCTTGGCCGTTCATTTTCCTTAAAGGAGATCCTGTGGCTGGGGCTCATTCCTGGGCTGATAAGGCCGGGAAAGGAGGAGAAAAGGGCTCATTTCTAAGTTCTACTCTCTTTCTAACTTTTAAGAGAGAGGTGAGAGCAAGGTGAGGAAGAAGAAGTGGAGTCCGGCTGCCGGTGGTGCTACGGTGGTCCAAATCACGAGCCGAGTTCGGATTTGCGAAGGCAACGCTGCTGCGAAGGCTTTCATCCATCTCAAATTTCTCTCCATGGCTCCGAAGCGAGTTCCTAGGGTAACGATTTCCTGCTTGGACATGTGAAGTCCTTAATTCCTGCATTGCATAGGGAAAACCCTTCCCCGCGAGTGTGCGGTGGGTTGTGGCTTCTCTTGGGGTATATATGTGAAGTCCCCCTTGTTAGAGTCCGGAATTGGAGTACGGATCTAGGCATGCTGTGTGAAGCCCATCTGGACATGGTCTGGATTGGTGATGCTTGTTTGCATATCGGAGAAAACTCCGTGATTCTTGCTTGTAGGCATGATGGATAAAGTACTGGAGGAAGTCCAGGAAATATTGAGAGTTGGACTCTCTTGTAGCCGTGAGTTGCTACTTTGTATGAGGTTGAGCCGTGGGGCTGCAACTAGGAAATGGTGGAACGGGCAGGTGAAGCTGTACCCGCGTCAGTCCAGGCGTGAGTCTGACGATTTGAGCAACGGGAAAGGTGGATCTGTACCCGCGTTATGGTTGTCTAACCTTGGGTGCTTAAGACCCTGTTAGGATCACATAGCGAGAGTCGACGGCCTGTGAGCCGATCAGACTAGAATGCTCATATTGAACCGTTATGTCTGGGACCTCTGAACGGTGGTGTGGCCGTGGAACTACGGAACACCGATAATGTGCCCTGAGTGCACGGAGCGTCGGGCCGTCGTGCCGGCGTTTGTGATATGTGACTGTGCGGGCGTGCACGTCTTGCTTAAATTGCTCTATATATCATATTGGAAGATTGCTATGCAGGGATGGAATTCCGCTGCCCCGTGCCAGGGGCAGGGTCGTTATAATTGGTCAGCTGAATGCTGACCGTTGCCCTGTTTGCCACCGCTTGGTGGATTGGTTATTACAGGTACTGGAGTTGCTGGTCCGAGCGGGACTTAGCAGGCTAAAGCCCAAAGCTGCGTTGCTGCCCTCGAAGGCATTGTTTTGTTTCTTTTGTTCATGTGTGGCCGGCCTGCGTGCCGATGTTTTTAATCCACACTCTTGTTAAGAGAAACTGTTGTAAGGCCTTAAGGCCAGACTTTTGTGATGTTATATCTATGCCTATGTTTTAGTGGACATTGTTCTTTATCTTGAGTTCAATAATTCAACCGTGAAACTTCCGCTAGAATGCTCTGTGTTAGGATGCGTGGTTATGATATTATTTAGTAGCGTCTCCGCCTGTTTGTGGAATATGGTGTGGGGCCCCGGCTGGACCCTCTATTATATTCTTCTTGACGGGTAGAGGTGTTACATGACTGGTGGAAATGATAGAGTTTCAGTCACCATGTTCAATCTAATTACATGGGTCATATTCACTTTAAAAATAGACTGAAAATCAATAGTATTTGACAAGATCCAAGAAGGAGTAAGGAATCCAAATCTGGGAAGGATACTAAGCTTATGTCTAGCTTCTACAATACCAGATGTTATAAACTAACTACCAGGATCCAAGATCAACCATATGAGGAGAATGGATGTTAGAATTCTATCCAGATGGTATAGATTATTGACCAAAGAGGTTTCTACTCCACAGAAATAGGTCAAGAAAGATAAGAAAAAGAAAGCAATTGTTCAGCAAGAAGAATCCTCCAGTGATTCTGAGGAGGAGGTAGTCTTCAGTTCAGATGAAGACCAACAATAAAAAGAAGCTCAAGATCTAGAAGAGAGCAGTCAGCACCCCAAGAAATAGATAGCCTCCACTCCAGGGGGAGAACACCCTGAACCAGCAGAATAAGACACTGAACTATCTGAGCTGTCTGACTAAGGGGGAGGCATTGTTGAAGCTACTCTGGAGAGTGAGTATGCTGCTGATACAGTGATGGACATTGTATCAGATATAAACAAAGATGCACTGGAAATTGCTGAGAAGGAAGCACAAGATGTGCAGATAAAAGATATAGCTCAAGATGAGCAAGTAAGTATCTCTTTTATAGAGAAGGCCCTGGACAAAAATCTGGATGTCCAGGGAGAACCTTTTGTTTTCCAAACTAATCTTGTTCCTCCTGTACAGATGCAGTAAGAGGTAACTATGGAAGAGTTGTTTCCTGATTTACCAGCTGCAAGGACTGAGGGGGAGCAAGCACAGGTAGAAAAGGAACTTCCAAGAAAAGAGGGGGAGGAGCTACTGAATTCCTCTTCTAATAAGGAAATAGGTTATATAAAAAGCTCATCACAACCCACTGAAGATGAGGAAGCCTCTATGGCTAAGAAGAGGAAGATGGTTACAATCAGGAAAAAGAGCACAGGCTATAAAAAGGCCTTACAAACAGTCAATCAACAACCTACTCCAAGCATGGACTTCAGTTCATTACTGGTCCAACTGCAAGTCAAATTGGATGAACAGACGCAGTCCTTAGAGAAATATGTGGATGAGTCAAATAAAGAACTGCAGTTTCAGCTGGCTCAAGAAATTAAATCAATTAGATTTGAAGTCAATCTGCATAAGAAATAGATGATAGATTGCTTCCATAAGGGAGGCAATGCTATAGTATATTTGGCTGAGCAACAACAGCTACTGAAGACTGAGGTTGAGGAAATTGCCACCAAGCAAGGATATGTTTTAGAAAATCAATTCAGGTCTAATGAAGATCTCAAAGACTTCCATGAATAAATTCTAAAAAAACTTGGAAGTATTTCCATTAATTTGAAAACTGAAATATCAAAGCAAATACGAGAAGATCTAGCTGCTGTCCAAACAACCATTGGAGCCTCTCAAAAGATCATTTTTGATTACTTGACTAAATTCAAAGCCTACTATCAAGAAGGTACATAATATCTAGCTGATCAAATTAGGTTTCAAAAGAATGACCAGAGGGATCATATAGCTAGAGAAGTCATAAAGGGGGAGAGAATGTTTGTCAAAGCCAGCTCTGACCATGCAAAATGGGTATCTAACACCATCAGAGCTACACTTTGATTTCCACACCTATGTGAGGATGATAATACTGCTGAGTCTGTAGTGCAACCTGCCTACATTGAAGGGGATCAGCAAGAGGTTGCATAGGTCATTTACCCTCCAGCTGATTTTGATATAGTCCAACAAGAAGTTCAGACAATGTATAGACCTCCACAGGAGGCACAAAATATTATCATTGAAAAGTAGTCATGTCAGAGGCTGCCAAGGAAGCTCAGAAGGAAGCACAGCTGTCCAAGAAAAGGTTTAGAGAATAGGCTGAATTAAAGCCTAATTTTGAGCAGTGGAGCCCTACTTACAGGAATATTATTTTGACTGCCTGGAAAGCTGTGAAGGATAAGAACAATGATAGGTGTAAATGGTACTCTGAGCAAGAGTGGAACAAGTATCAAGCCAGGCAAGAAGCCATTCTTCAGTACATAAGGGGTGCAAAAGCTGGGAAGTTAACTGCTAATGCTCTGGAGCCTAACAGGTACTTCCCAAAGCCTTTTCACTATTTTGAAAGGCAAAGGATAAAGGCTGAAGAACTGAAGAAGAAGGATCTGAAAGGAAAGAAACCAACTGATGATACTAAATCTACTGTGCAGGCTAAGATCAGATCTAAGAAGGAAATTGTAATAAAGGATCCTAGTCGATCTTAGGATAAATAGGCTATTGTCTAGAACAATGTAATCTTTTGTTTTTTATTGTTCTATAGAAAAACATGTAAACCTGGAATTTTCTGATTAATGAATAAAATCAGTTTCAGTATTGATGTTAGTTGTTATCCTGCTGTGAAATGAATGCACATCTTCTTTTTTGTGTTTTATTATGAGTTATGTATATCTTTGACTAAGGGTTATGACTTCTCCAAATAGGGGGAGATTGTTGGGTACACTGAAAAATATGTACCAAATTTGGAGAAGCCTCATCTTACTCAATGATATACATCAATTTGTATTTGATGGGATGTTTGAGTTTCATTATGCACGTGTAAGGTTTGCAAGAAAATTCTCTAAGTACAAGTGTCGACACTTGTGAATAATTGTGTCGACACCCAAAAGTTGTGTCGACGCTAGAAGCAAGGCCTGTGTCGACACCCAGGCATTGTGTCGACACCTGAAGAAGAAGCTGTGTCGACACCCAGAATTGTGTCGACACCTAAGGCAAGAATTGTGTCGACACCTAAAGCAGAAGCTGTGTCGACACCCAGGAGTTATGTCGACACCAGAAGAAAGGCATGCGTTGACACTCAGTAATTGTGTCAACACCTGAAGAAGGTTTGTATCAACACACAGGACTTGTGTCGACACACACTCAATGCCATTTATCTGCATTAGCTATGTCAAGACAAGAAGCAGTTGTGTCGACACACAGGACTTTGTCGACACACACTCAATGACATCTGGACGACACTCAATGCCATCTAATAGTAACAACTATATTGAGTTTGAAGGCTTGTGTTAACACACAAGACTTGTGTCGACACACACTCAACGACGTCTCGACACACACTCAACGACAGTTGGACATAGACTCAATGCCATATGTTAGCATCAGTTATGTCGAGACCAGGAGCAGTTTTGTCGACACACAGGACTTGTGTCGACACATACAAACAGAAGCTGTGTCGAGTAGCAGAAGAATGACTATGTCAACACATGGAGTGTTGTGTCGACATCATCAAGACTTGTGTTAACACTTAGTCTATTTGTGTGGACACATGTGAAGCAGTTTGCTGAGTGATTCATGCTGAGTTGTAAAGTCTTTGAGGAATCAACTGTCATGATTGGTGACTCGACAGCTGTGATAACCAACAGGTCTGACACCTTTGTCAGAACTGTCAGAAGGTTGTTACAAACCGGATCAGCTGGTAATCATGAGGAAACTCTATATAAGGGACTGATCCTTGACAACAAGAGTAAGAACTAAGGAAGTAATGAAGCAATTACAGAAAAGAGAATTTGATAACAAGTAAAGGGGAAACCCTTAAGAAGGCAGATCCAGAATAGTATGTAAGAAAGATTCAGATCTAATTCTGAAACTAAGGAGGGAGCTATCTGAAGATCAACTTCTACATCAAGTGAAGATAAACCTTATTTTGTTCAATCAAGAAGCTTTGAAACAGCTAAGTCAGGTTAGATCTGAAGATTCAGTTTATTCAAGAACTGATCAAGAAGCTCACACTAATAGAGAGTTCTGTCTGGTGAAATTTATGTACCCTTTAAAACATTCAATTTTCTTGTAGGATCTTTGTATGATCTGAGTTGTAAGCCTGCAATTATAAATGTTGAGGTAGGGCTGAGTGCCTGCGGTGTAAGACTTATGAAAGTCTGAGTTATAAGCCTAGTTATAAAGGTTGAGGTAGGGTTGAGGCCTGAGGTAGGATTCTTGGGAAGAATCTGAGGTAAGACTTGTATAAGTCTGAGCTGTAGGAACCAATCTGGTTCTGAGTTGTAAGATCTGTGGATCTGAGTAAGTGGAAGGAAGTTGGGCTGATTCCAGTTCTCTATTGGATAGGCGAAGGAGGAAAGTGGATGTACCCATACCTTGGGGAACCACTATAAATCTGGTGTATTGTACTGTGCTGTGATTGCTGTGTTGTGATTATTGTGCTGAGAATTGTATTATCTGCGCTAAGTTAGAACAAGCTAATTTCCTAAAATTCTTAAAGAAAATTAGAACCTATTCACCCCCCCTCTAGGTGTCTAGGCTCTTGAAATTAAGTCTTTCATGCTACATCAGATCTAGTGGCTCCCAAGTATGCTCCTCCTATCCATGATTTTCCCACATGATCTTAACCACCGGAACCTTCTCGCACAGCAAGACTCGCATTCCCATATCATCTATCCTGACCGGCTCTAAGAGGACCGATCGATCAGAAGCTTCCGAGCCATATATACTAATAACCTGCTGCTTCGGCCGATAAACCTCACCATGCATCACAGAATCCATGAAGTTTTTCTTTATTCCGGGGAAATACACATTCTGATAAACACAATTTTCTTCTGATAATTTGAGTTTTCGTTTGTGAGTTTAGATAACGACTCTACACACTTCCTCTACACGATCAGGTTCTTATTCCTTCGAGTACGTCCGAGTAATCAATCAACTCAATTTTACGATTTATCCAATATTATCAATTAACGGGAATGATAACTTCGTCAAATGACCCATCGTCCTAAAAATTTAAGAGGGTGTACTCGTGAATCTTCAGAGATTATCATTAATACACATTAAATTTTGTTCCATTTTGCCGTTGTTATACTTTATAATCCAAAGTGCATTTTTATTAGTCATAAATCTTTGTTAACCGTGACTATGTCATCAAACGTATATATTTTGATCCTTGAGTCTATCCGAATCAAGTATGTAGAGTCATACCTAAGGTATATGTCTTTGATATATTGTCTGCTAATTCTTTTCAAATTTCCTAGTGTTATCATACTAATGATGTTACAACATTGTGATTTAGTCTTATCTTCCCAAATATCCTGAATCTTACTACCCGTCATCAAATTCACATGGTTTCTTGTATTAGTTAAGTCTCGTAATTACTCTTCCTTATTACCATGACATCGCCCAAGTAACTTCGAATAACACCAACTTCAATATCACTATGTTTGGGACAACACATTTTCTAAATTAGGTCTAAGGGAACCCAAGTCAGTTACTAATTTACCCAATAAACAAAATATAAGCCTCTACCTACCTTCGGCTAAGTGTCTTCGATATCACTATGTTATATTCGGGCTAGATATGCACACTATCCTTAGGGCACGCAACCTTAGACTTGGGGTTCCATACTGAAACTCGTTGATATTCTCCATACCTTTAGACTCTTTAGGGTAACATTAATGACAACCTTATCATAGTCAATATGTGACCCAGTCCCAAATGGGTCTCTTCTAATCTTTAATTCTTATCCGACCCTTAGTATTTGGTATGATAGTTCTCTCAACCTAATCATATTAAGTCCCCAACTATTTCGCTAATGGATTGTAGGCATCATTTGTCCTTAAGGTGGCCCTATTAGTTTGGGTAACAGGTGATAGTACCACTTGATAAGTGAAGTAAAAACATCAGAGTTTAAGCCTTAAGTTTCTACTCTCACATTAAACTCTTCCCCTAGTCATTATGGGTATCCTCGTACCTTAATTGAAATATACGTAAAGTCAATTTTTACCAGAATGCACTAAGAATCATCTTGGTGAGTCATGTTTCCTAGTTGGGTTAGCCTAACTCATTGATTGATGGACTATATATTATGATTTTTACGCATGGGCACACCACAGCTTCAGTTGCTTAGTTTGTCCCCAAACTCATGCTCGCGCAGGGTGACCCAGTGTTTTGTGGACTTCTTCGAATCGAATCGAGGTTACCTATGATACTAGTTTGTAGGACCTTTTTTTTTCTACGCTACCGGGTCTTACCCCCAAAATCGCTGTTTTGCGGTGACACAACCACTCGGGGTTGCCGTCACAACAAAACGTCAATCCAGCCAGCATTAATGATCACCAAAGAAGTAGAAATATCAACTTAGACAAATGTAATCAAGTCCATAAATGTCACACATATATATAAGTGAACACGAAGATCACAGCAAAGTCCACAATTAGTACAAAGTACGAAGGAGAGTAAAAAAATGTGCTTAAGCCCGGTACATGTCTAATACAAATGATCTCTCTCACACAACTCACAAAATCTAAGCAAAAGAAAACTTAAATCCAACCTCGACCCGTCATCATGTAGTAGTGGTAGTACACAGCAACTCCTCTTCATGTCCTGCCGATGCTGATGCTCCTGCTGCTTGGTCCCATAAAATGATGTGGTCCACTAACCGTTAGTCAAAATACTAAGCCACTATCATCCTTGCCTCACCCCCGTGAATCCTAAGCACCGTGCGGGGAGGATGAAAGCGGAGGACAACAAAATAGAGTGGAACAAGCAGGTGAAAATTACCCTAACAGGTGTGTACAAAAGAACTATAACAAGGAAGCAGTAATGTAAACAAGTAAAGTAGAGAAGTAAGTACATATAAAGTAAACTATGGATTAAGTAACCTTAACTTATATGATTGTCCATACAAACTCATAAGTTAAGGGGTCTTTTGCAAGGTACCCATCGTATAAACTATCCCATACTAGTTTATATGATGGGGTGTCAGGTTATATGCAGGTATGTTTGTAGTGATATGTTATGCCATTATTCATGCAAGTGAAAAACACACACACGACTCTATGCACACAGACCTTTAGTTCCCCAATTTCGGAAGATAGCTTCACTCCCAGGAGCCTCCGTAGTGGCCAACGGAGATAGTGGGTCGGTCCACCCCACTCCTAGGCGGGATACCGCACTACTAGGCCTAGCCCTTACGTACGCCTCAACGTGAAGAACACAATCGTGAAGCTCTTGCGTACTCCACTGGCAAAACCACCAGTCTTTTCCTTGAATAAGTGAGAACCACACTTGCCGAGTCAACATATCAACGTTGGTGCGATCGATCGTCTAATACCGAAGACCCACCACCTTTTTGCACATTTAATTATGAATTACCGAGCCAATTACTCCCCGGACTAACCTGTCGCTTACAACTACCTTCCGAGCCTTCAACTCTCCGGGCTAACTTGCCAATTTCCACAACTACCGAGCCTACTGCTCTAAAAACCCAACCAAGCTAACCTACCGAGTCATCAGGGTTAGTGAAAGTGAAACCCTAGTTTTAATAATTGCTCTTTAACATGTTAGTTTTACTGTTTAAAGTTAACCATGCACTGCCTAGGGCATTCCCTGTGAAGGACTCTCGAGGGCACTAGGAACTACAATGGGCTGAATCCCAAAGCTCCCTTTTGCAAGGTACTTATTATTGTTGGTATCTACCCATGTTCTAACTCTACTGATCTTACACTTAATCTAACCCTAAGTGTATTAAGTGTTTCTCCAAGGGAAAGACGATCCACCGTCGATCACGAGAACGACCTTGCCCCTAGTCAACCAGGCTCTCACAACCTGCCTTCCATTGGTGACCTTATTCATTCTCAATTAGACTAGGTACACCAACTATCTCACCTTCTTAAACAAAGACCTACATGCTACCTTATTTCTACAGTTTTATTATGTGCAGACCTAATGAGCTACATGAGGTGCATGAAAGGTGATACTCAAAATAATCATCCAAATGGCCTAAGATTATTATTGGGGGTCTATCATGTTACTTAATGAATAAATAAATTAGATAATATTTTTCCTTACTTATTTGGCATTTATTTAATTTTCTGCAAAATCTGGCCAACTGTGCTTTTGAACACCAAGTATAATTTTCTGACATGATATGGTCTTAACTAAAATTATGATGTGTATATCATCAAAATAGCAGTAAATACTGAAATTCACAATTTTAAGAAAAGGTTTTGACCTCCAAACAAAATATTGAACCATTTACCATAATATGTTAGTGTAAAGAAGGAAGTACTAAATTTAATCATCCAAAAATCATGATAAAATTACCAGAGCTTTATAGTGACCATAAAAGACTTCTGACCAAAAATATTAATTTCCCAAGTCCATTTGGTCACATAAATAAATTACTTAAAGATATTCAACATAGGGAACTTTGTGAATGATCCTAAATGAAATGTGTTCCAATAATTTTATAAACATTCACAGAACATTATAATTCTTTATAATATCCTCTGACCAAGTTTCATAATTTTTCAGTGAGTAACAAATCCATAATTAATTTTCTTGTAATTAGGGGAAACATTGGGGTTGTGAATAAAGTACCAAATATATCAATCCAAAATTTGTAAAAAAATAACCAAAGATCAAAAACCTCTTTTTAAGCTCACTAACAAAGTTTCATGAACATCCAAGATTATATAAACATGAAATTTCATTTTAAAATAATGTGCCCTAATTAACCCTTAATTATTTCAGAGGGGATAAATGTTTGTAAAAATTCCAGTAAAATTATCTAGGGCTCATTACCACCCTATTATATAATCTACCAATATTCAAGTTAATCCAAGGACATATGACCCCATATCCTTCTCAATAATCAAAGGGAATCCCCAGGGTTTGTACTTGGGTTTGTGGCCATATCCACCCTAAACCACCCAAAACCACTTGTGAGGGGGTTATATGTGACCACAAGTCAGTGGCCAAAGTTTCACAATAATTGGATGAGAAATGATCACTCACTCAACCTAGTGCACTTTTGACCTAATTTTCCCTAATGAGACCAAACTTTGGTCACACCAATACCAAATCAAATCAATCCCGATTGGGCTACAATTTTTACCAGAGTCATATCATGACCCTAAGAGTCATCCACCAAAAGTTTGGGGTATTATGAGTTCATTAGATCCTCTAATTAAATCATACATGATTTATTAAATTTTTACAAAAACTATAAAAATATTTTCCAAAAATTCCCATTTTTGGATATGACAAGGGGGTTGGTATAATTAGCCTATTGTACAAATTTCAAAGCATTTTCCTGACTGGTTTAGTAAGGGCACTCAATTTAGTCTCTGGTCAAGCCTAGGTATAGGCTGCATCATATTGAGTGATGTGGTCAACCCACTGACCCAAATGGGTCGAAACCAATTTTAAATTTAACTAGACCCTAAGGCCTACAACTTTTATGACTGGCCATTTTTCCTAAAACGGCCTCTAAAAGCCTCATTTAGCAGCAATAACAGATGCATGTTAAGGAGTAATTAATCACTAAATTAAATATTTAAATATAATAATATAATAGCACTGTTCATCTTCTTCTTTCTCTCGAACAGAACCCGTAAAATGCTAAAAAAAAACCTTTAGCTTCTTTCCAAGCCAAACGCCGGCCACCCAGTCACCTCCCTGGCCAGCCACCGCCACCACCACCTCCGTCGAGGTGATGGCTATCGCCCGGCGGTGGTTTGGCCGCCGGAGGTGGTGGTTTCCGGCGAACCCGCCGCCATGAAAAATAAGAAAAACTCCATTTTTTCTCACTTAGATCGGCTCATTTGAGAATAATTTATCAGCCTAATTTGATCTAGATACTAGCACAAGGGGAGAGGAGGAGAAGCGGACCTTCCATTGGGCTTGGTGTCGAGTGTGGTGGTGGAACTCCATTGTCGGCCGCCTCTCTAATTTCCACCACCCAATCTCGATTCTCTAGCATAATACTTGATCCAAAGCTCGATTCTGACTGCTTTGAACATTTTGAAGCTGATGAATGGATTAGAAATTGGAATGGGGGACTCCATAGGAGGATTTTTAATTTTTCCATGGGAGGGGAGGTGAAGGGGTGGTCGGCCATGGTGGTTGGGCTCCTCCATTGTTGGTGGCTGTCTAGATTCAATGGGAATTCACTACCCATGCACTAAGAAGATGAATGGAGGACTTGGGGAAGGGGGAGAGTGTGCCCCATGGTCTTCCTCCATTACTCTCTCTTTTCCTCTTTCTCTCTCCTCCATTAAAGGAAAAAACTCCCATTTTCTCTATCCTAGTCACCCCCTCCGAAATTTAAGTGGCATCCATATAATTATCAGCCTCCTAATGTTAATGGGCCACTTAAATTGGGCTTAGCCCAAGTGGCTTGGGCTTGGTTAGGTCATTTTTGCTAGTTTGACCAATTTTAGGGTTGAGTTGACTTTAGTCAATTTGACCTTTTGGGTTGGCCCCAATGGGTCCTCAGTGACCCATTGGCCTCTCCTAAGGTCTAGGGATACTTGCGTAGGGTAAGCTTGACATCTTATAGACCACTTGACCCTTAATTAGGTCACTTTGACCACTTTAGGGTTAGGGTTGACTTTTGGTCAACTTGACCTTTTGGGTTGACCCCAATGGGTCCTTGGTGACCCATTGGCCTCCCCTAAGGTCTAAGAGGGGTTTTGGAGTCAATTTGAAGCCCTAAAGTCAAACCTTAGGTTTGGTGCTTGAATTGAGCTATTTGTAGACCAAGGTGATTTCCACTTTCATGCCTTGGTTCACTTGGCCTCTTGAGCTTCCTAGGGTTTTGTCATTACCTAGTCATGACAAAACCACTCTTAGGGGTCTAGTTGTTTTAGGGATGTTACACAGGCCACTCCACTAAGGCCCTTAAATTTTACTTCTTCCTTTCCTTCGCTTCTCAGGGTCACCACCTTAGATAGGAAGTTAATACTGGCGCGCTGCTCTACCAGCAAGTCCATCCTCAAGGTCACATTGAACTCAACTAATGGTAGAACCCCTGCTACCAACATAAAGTAAACTCCATTTAAACTCCAACCAATGCGCCCTTTCATCCTGGTGGTCATGAATGACCCATTGAGCATGCGCACTCTAAGCTCTGCGCTTGCCGGAAAAGGATCAAATCCAATTCTACGGATAAAGCTCTCCGCAATAAAAGAGTGTGACGCTCCTGTATCAAACAGTACCCTAGCAGGGTAACAGGAAACTAGCACGAAGCCTAAAACACATGCAATACACATAAAAGTCTCAAAAGTCTAAAGCCAATAAACATACTTTTACTTTCCCTTACCTGTCACCACATTGGGTTGTCAAATCGCTTCCTATTGTCGAATGTTGTAAGCCCTTTGCTATACGGGTTAGAACCATGAAGCGCTCGACTCTGCCATCTTCCCTTTCTCCGCGTCGCTGGGATCGGAATGCACTGACTGTTCTTGCCTTGGCTTTTGATCAGCATCACCCTCAGTACAATAACGAGCTATGTGGCCTGACTTTCCACACTTATAACACATTGGTGGTCCCTTGAAGAGAGATACCCTTGACATTATACTGATCTTCTCCAATGACTTGAAGGGATGGGGCTTCTTCCTCCATTTACTCCCTTAATACTTCCCTTGCGATTGAGAAGGCTTCCCTTCTCCCTGCTTGACTGTCAGTCCCTTTCGACATTGGGTTCATTCCATATCACTTTCCAACATCCTAGTAACCTCTTTCAACTCGTTGAAACCCGCATTCTTCATAGCTCTAAGGGTTTTCCAAAAATTCTCTCTCAACCCATAGTAGAAGTGATTATCCCTCTCCTCATCGTCAGCCATGGTCGTTCCAACATAACGACCAAATCGAGTAAACTCCTGAACGTACTCATCTACAGTATTATACTGCAGCACCAAGTGCAGAAAATACCTATGAAGGGCTAACCTTGTTGACAAAGGGATATACTTCTTTAAGAAGGCATTCCCTAACTCTCTTATGGACAGGATGCATCCTGGAAGCTGGCAGCTGCTATGGATCACCCACCATAACTTAGCATCACCTTCTAACATGAAAGTCACAAATTGAGACTGCTTCTCCTCTTTCTTCTCTATCGCCCTCAGAATTTACTGAATCCTCGCCCACCAGTCCTCTGTATAGGTCGACGTGCCGACTCCCTTGAACATTATAGGATGGAAACTTAGAAAATAATTCATCTGTCGGTCTCCATGCCCAAAAACCACTCTCTCAGCTAACGACTCTGCCTGCCTGGCTCCTTCGCCCGGTATGACTGGTGCCGCATCCTGGGTAACATGAGTCATTACTTTTGCAATATGGGTCACAACTTGCGCTACCGCTGCAGCTTGGGGCGCTACCATTTCCTCTGCAAGCATGTGATAGAAATTAGTCGGGGTCACACCCATACCCAAAGGACCCAGAGCAGTAGCACTGCTCGACGAACGCTCCTCTTGCGGCCTTGATATCCCCGCCTTGTCTCTTGTACCCTTAGCAAAGGCAAGGTAAAACAAGAATCATACTCTATTCATAAAACTTAGACACTAAGACACTCACTGTCCCGCAATACTCCTATGTGGATAACTTCTTTACGCGATCCGATTATGTCAAATTGACCACTAAACCTTACCTTGGACACTAACCTTGCTCTAATACCAAATTGTAATACCTCCCCTGTAATGACCGTATAATATGGGTTCGGCCGGGGACCCACAATATACAGACTCCACAACTTAAGCATTATAAGATGATATAAAACTACCCAACTCAGAACTCAAAAATAAGCAGCGGAAAAAAACAACCAACCAGAAGTTATCAACTACTAAAGGAGTTCGAACTGGCCTTAAGGCCTTACAATATCCAATTGTCCAAAAACTAAACCAACGATCACAAATAGAGCAACGTGCCTTGGCACTCCTAGGCTATCTCGGCATGCAAGCCAGAAATATAATGCACTAAGAATAACACTCAACAAAACAAAGATGCTAAACAAAAAGTGCACTTCATGAGACTTAGGCCTTTTTGGCCGGTGAGCTTGCTCCAGCAAGCAACCCTTGCCCTGTAAAAAATTTATTGTAACGTGGGTCAGTAAAAGTTCACCTCAACTATGTAACCAACACATCTCCTCCCGACTATCCTTAGAGGACCCCGGGGCACTCCATAACCATGCAAGTATGCACTTTGTATGCAAATGTATATAAACATATAGACTAAAGAAATAGGTTAGGATATCACATACATCAAACATGTTTCTAGGTTGAGCAGTTAATAAAAAGGGGCGTACTATGAAGCATGTATGCAAACCTATGTTACACCCAAGGCACCCTAAAGCACATGAAACTAACATATCATCATGCATCAACAAATCACATCACACGGGTACTTCCATTTCCCCTAATGTCATTCAAGCTGCCACACGGAACTCTTGCCAAGGCCCCACCCGCTCGTGGGTCTCAAAACTCTGGCTTTCCTGCAAGCTCTGTCATCTCACATCAGGATTCCATCTCACAAACAATAAATCGATGCTAAGAATCCTTGCTTGACCCCACCCGCTCATGGGCTTCATCGCCCGAGCTTGTCAAAAACTTGGCATTCTCATTAATTTCATAGAAGGGGACTTTTCTCGCCGGGACACTCTCCACACATGACATGCACATCAAGGGCTATCCATCCGACCATAGAGACAAAGTGGTGCCTTAGCACATAATAATCAATAGCCTTTCCCACCCTAAACCACCATTCATTCTCCCACAAAATAAAGGGGGGACAACCATCACAAACGGCTTCTTGCCGTAAACGGATTTCTAGCAAAATCCTTAAGGCTCATTATGAAACATCACTGAGTCAGACTAACGGTCGCGACTACGAATTTACCCACAATGCCTAATACACTAATGGAGCGGATTTATATTGCAACATCATGCCGGGGACAAACACAATCGACCCGATGGTTCCTCTTGAACCATGGCAACCCGAACCCCTCTCATTTGATAGATCCGGTGCCTAAATGCTTGAAAGAAAAACAAGATAAATCGGATGCTATGCACACATACTAAAGACCAAGAGGATAAGTGTCGTTACCCTATGACTCCTCTTCCTAGCCATGGAAAACTTGATTTTCCCGGATTAAAGTGTGCGCCTTCAAGTCCACTCAACGGATCTAGCCTTAGATCAATGATCGGAGCCCCGAAGCTTCGTTAATGGCAGAGAAAACCCGTCTTCTTCCTCCTCCAAACTCTTTCTCCCAAACCCTAAATCTCACTCAATTGAGAAAAAAAACTAGAGCAAAGAGCCTCTCAGCCCTACTTATGGCTCTTGGACGGAGTGTCTTGGGCCATAGGATCAAAACTAAAGCGAAATTGGATGGTCAGAACACAGATCTACGGAACTGCTCCCATCCGTTACCGCCGTACGGTAACTACCTACCACACTGCAGTAGCTTCCCAAGCCCTCGGTCAAAAATAATGATGCGCTACCACCGACGGTAAAAATATTGTTGTGCGGTAGCTCACTCAATGCTTCTGTATCAATGCAAGAAGGCTAACGCCAAGTAGTAACTTGCTAATGTTGCACTCTAACACTTGACACACTCAACGCCTGCCACTCAATGCCTCCACTCAATGCCTGCTACTCAACACACTCAATGCCAGGCTACCGCCGAGCGGTATTTATCTAATGCCGCATGATAGCCTCCATGGGCTCAAGTACTATTGGGTTATTACAACTCCTCCCCCCTTAGAATAATTTTGTACTCAAAATTTAGCATGTACTTAAACAAAAAACATACCTAAAGCAAGTGTAATTATAGAGTCTATCGCTATCATGCCTAATTATCCTGAATGCTTCTTTGAAAACACACATACACCTTGTATAGATCGTAAAAAAATTAAATAAAAAACATAGGGTTGATGAAAAAGAGCAACTTTCTGCAAATGAACAAACAGAGAAACCTTGTCTAGAAGAATCATCTGTCCAAAGGGAGTGTGTTAGATACAATTATTATAATAATTAAATTAGGAGATGAATGGGGCTTTTGACGAATTCAGGAGTAAGTATGAAGCCCACATCGAATCTATCATCTCTACCCTTAAAAATAGCACAATCGCGTAAAATAGAGCTAGACAGAATCTCATAACTAAAAATAAATAATTAACTACAAAAATCAACATACTTAAGGAAATTATGTTTAAAAGCTCACAATACACAACTCCCAAGTTTCAAGGAAAACCCAAAGGCACGTTGAATATGAACGGGTCATATAATAACTAAGTCGATCAACGGGAGTAGAAAATGTCCAGCGCATGTAAATGAAAGTCTATAACAAAAGAAGCATCCTAACTTACAAGCTCTAGTCACTCCCAAGTTTAACTCAAATGAACGTAAATTTCCTTCTAAGAATAACAACACTATGAATCCATACGTCATGAAATATAATCCTAACTCAGCGAACAATATTAACAAATCTAGACCTCCAACATAATATTGTTCAACTGAAGTTCATCATACAAGGACTCGTAGAAATCAAAATGGGAATTTGCAACATAAACAGGAGTGTAAACCAAAGTTTGAGTGGAGGCCCATAGTTAAGAATGATGGACCTATACTACCTGACAGGGCACACTCACTAGTGACATTCCCTGGTGTATCTCGTATTGTTTTGGTACCCAAGAGATCCACCCACCAGGTCGCAATTGGATACCTAAACCACATATCCCATAACATCCACTATATGCATGAAGTAAGTTCTAAATGAAATACATTATTTCTTACTTCACGATATGCCTACTATTTGTTTCTTTATTTTTCCCAATTCTATTTGTTTTTTATAAGATTATTTTAATATGTTTTGTTTTCATTTTTTTGGTACGATGAGAAGTTGTTTTTTTAAAAGGGGCGAACGGTAAACAATCATGATAAATAGGGTGTCAACACTGAACTAATTAAGCGAAGTAAAATTGATCACATAGAGGGAATTAATTATTGATACACGTGTTCAACCTATTTATTTTAGATCATGAAAATACAAATAAATAGCTCAGAAGGGTACTCCTCAGAAGAAGTGGGTGAAATGTTGAAATTTTGTTCAGCTGCTTCCCTGGTTTTGATAAGCTGCTCATAAGACTTGAGATTGCTTAATAACTACTCAGTAGAAATCTCATTTAGGCTTGTGTCCTTCTTGATTGGCCAGATCCTAGAATCTCATGTGCTGGGGAAGCACATAAGAATCTTATCATTAATTTCTATTAATGAGATGTTCTTGTCCAAGTTCTTCACCTCATTGATAATCAGGTTGAGTCTGTTGTACATATCTGCAACTGACTTTGACTCTTCCTTCTTGAAATTCTCATATTATGAAATGAGAAGGGATCTCCTATCTTTGCTTTCATCAGTAGATCCTGCTACCATTTGGTTAAGGGAATCCCAAATGGCTTTTGCTGATATGTATTCAGCCACTTTCTGGAATATGTCATTAGACATAGTTTGAGCTAGAATGTTCATGGCCTTGGCATCAATAACCTTGCTTTCTTCTGAGCATCATTCCACTCAGGTGGTGGAACTACAGTTGTATCTGATGTAGTTGTCACTAGTAGTGGGGGACCTGTCAAAATAGAATTATATGTCTTCATCAATTGAATTCATATAAAGCTTAATCCTTGCCTTCCAAAGTGCAAACTTGTTAAGATTGCACACTAGAGGTTTGGTTCTTGAATACTGCTTATTTTGTGCCATGATATAAAAGGAAACTAGAGTAAATGGGATCTATCAAAGATCTTTTGGTTCAGGTGTTAGCCTGTAAAACCAAATAACCTTACCCTCTGATACCAATTAAAAGTGAAGGGATAGATCACACTAACTCTAGAGGGGGTGAATAGAGTATTAAAAATCTTTTGATTAATTTTTATAGCAGATTAAAATAAGTGATATCTATATATAAATAGGCAGAAATAAAAACACCGAAAATCATAGCACAAAAAATAATAAATAGAGTAGCCAGACGAAACAAAATTTTATAGCGGTTCCTCTAAAACATGGTTACATCCACTCTTCTATCACCCTGGTAGGAATCCACTACAGGTTTTTGATCAGGTGCCCTACTACCACAAGTTTTTGCTCAGGTGCCATGTCACCACAGGATCTATTTTCAAGGGAGATGTAACAACCCTTTGAGTTTTTGACCAGGTGCTCAAAAACCAAACAAAGTCTTTTGATCAGTAGACTTAACAACCAAAGGGATAACTTTTGAAGGGAGTTAAAAACCCTTTTAAAATAGAGTAAAATAAATTTGATATTGTCATCTCTTTCTCAATGTTATGAGAAGACTCGTGGATTGTTGTTGTTATCAAAGGTCCCCCTGAGATGTAGAATAGTTCAGGAGAATGGAAGCTTTGCTCAGGGTGTAGGCCTTCAGATTGCTGGTTGAACTTAAGAAAACTTTTAGACAGATGTTGATGGATTGTCTCTTGAAAGCCCTGAAATAAAAACTGATGAAGAACTTAAGTTGTATGAGAGTTGTTCTTCTTTCAGTTTTCTGTGAATTATTCTTTTTGTCACAACTAACTAACTTACTTCTATCTTGAAAAGAAAAACCTTATAAATTCCTTGAAGATTTCAACCTTTGAACTTTGAATTCCTTTCCTTGAATGACTGCAGAAATTCTTGGAGTTGAACGGCTAGAATTTGTCTTTAATTAGTTTCCCCAACTGTCTCAATAAAATAAGTCAAGTAATAACTCTGTGAAGACCATAATTAATGTTGTCATGGAACAGTTATATTCATAAGAATATTGTGCATTAATTATCAGAGCATTACAGAGATATTATAATATAATTTGAAATTCATCTGCTTTAGTCGAACTAAAATCATCAAAGAATTAGTCGAACTAAACCTTGGTGAAAATATTCGAACTCGGCAGATTTTTCGTCGAGATGAGCTCCAAGATCGTCGAGCTGAGAATTTTCTTTCGTCAAGTTGAGCTCCAAGATCGTCGACCAGAAAAAGTACTTGCAAAACTGAGCTCCAAGTTTGTCGAGCTAAGAAAGTCCTTTGTCGAGCTAAAGTTCTGATGTGAGATTAGAGATTGTCGATCTCAGCTAGACTTTCGTCGATCTCAACTCAGAGAAGGAACTCTGAGTTCGTCGATCTGAGATCGATGATCGTCGAGCTGAGTTCAGCTATCTTTAAACTATCTTGTCTCTAAGTCTTTAGTCCTTGAGGTCTTATGAAGGCAGGTTTTTAATAATCTAACCTAATGTGACTAACCTTAACCCTAGAACTAACAAATGACCCTAGGTTATACATGTTGGGTCAAAAAACCTAATAGTGAACCTAGCCCAAATCCAAACTGGGGTTCCAAAAGCTTGGTTGATTTAGCGATTAGATTAAGTTGGGGGGGTTGAAAGTTTCAATTTTTCCGCTTGAGGTATCGTCGGTTGGATAAAGTTTGAGTTGGTGCTTGTTAACCTTGAATAAGCCTTTTTCTGGGTGGTCAAGAAGAACAGTATCGTATGGCCAACTTCTTTGACGACAAAGTGGTCGGACCATCGATACTTTAATTTTCTCAGAAAAATCCTAAGATGAGAGTTATAAAGAAGGACAAGATCGCCCAGAGAAAAATATTTTTGAAATTTTATTTTTATAGCTGTTACAAACCTTAGGCCTCTCTTTATAAATTTATTATTTTCATAGGCATTTGTATGAAATTCTTCTAATTCATTTAATTATAATTTTCGAAGTGCGGATGCTAAGTTTAAATCAAGATTAAAAAATTTAATGCCCAATATGCTTGATGCTCTAATTCCACTGATAAGTGATATGAATTATCGTAGACTAATAAATATGGTGTACAACCACTAGAGGTCTTGTACACTGTTTGATATACCCATAACACGTCTTTGAGGTGTACCGACCAATCCTTCCTATTAATAAGCATGGTCTTTTTAAAGATATACTTTAATTATCTATTCACTACCTCCACTTGGCCACTAGTTTGTTGGTGATTGGCGGTGGAGAGCTTGTGTGTAACACCATAGTTATATAAAATATTTGGAAATTGGTTGTTATAGAAGTGAGTGCCCCAATCAATCACTATGGCCTTTAGCGTGCCAAAATGAGAAAATTAATGTCTCTTACATTATTGGTGGAAAGTTCTCTCACTCTTCCTATCGCGACATGTAATCGACCGCAATAAGATTATATAGTTGTTATAAGAGGGAGGGAGAGGACTTACAAAATTTATTGCCTACAAATCAAAAAATTCACATTTATAAATAAAATCTAGGGAATTTTCTCACCGTGAGAGATATTTCTCGGCCGCTGGCAGCTATCGCATGCACTCACAAAAGTGTGAGCATCCTTAAATACTATGTGATAGTAGAAGCCCTACTTCAACACAATTCTTGTTGGCTGGTTTGCTTGGTAAAGTCTGTCGGTCAATCCTTCATGATAGTTCAGCAAAATTTGTGGGAATTCCTCGCTCGATAAATATCTCCTCACCACTTGATTTGCGTAGATACAAAATAATAAGGGGTCCTGCCAAAAGTAATTCTTCAAATCGGAAAAGAATTTCTTTTTTTGCTGGCTTGAAAAATCTTTTGGCAAGACCCAGGCCACTAGATAGTTGGTAAAATTTATGAACCAAGGGGTGTAGGAAGTCATTACTATATTGAGTGCAAGAAACTCTTATAGGAATTTATAGTTGATTTCGGCCTCCACTAGTGCTTCCATTGTAAGATATTCGAGGCGCAAAAGATTGTCAGCCGCCAAGTTCTTTGCTCCTTTCTTATCACAGATCTCTAAATCAAACTCTTGCAGGAGGAGGATCCATCTCAATAATCAAGGATTGACGTCCACTTTATTTATTAGGTACCTTCAAGAAGAAGGATAAGCCTTCAAACAAAAAGATAATTATAAGGATAAAGCTCACAAAAAAGATCAGAAGAAGAAAGCCTTCAAGAAGAATGATAATAAAAATGGCAAGCGTTTTATTGCTGAAACCTGGAGTGCCACAGATATTGAGTCAAGCACTTCTTCAAAAAGTGAAGAAGAAATCATTTCAAAAGAAGCTTTTCTAATGACATTGGAGATATTTATTGAAGAAGAAGAAGAAGATATGGTATCTTATTCTGCTGGTTTTAATTTTATATCTGATGAATTTAAAGAATGTATTAAAGAATTTTGCCAACATTATTTAGATGCAAAAAATCAAATTAAGTCACTTAGTAAAGAAATAAAAGAGTTGAAAAATCAAAAGCATGATGAGGACCAAGCTTAACAGGACTCTCAACCTAAGGTTGAATTGGGTAGGTTAGAAAAATAAATGATGAATTATCTTTATAAAATATCTCACTAAAGGAAGAGCTTGCAAAGGCAAAATCTTTTAATGATTCTTTGAATGGTAGGATAGGAAACTTAAGGATATTTCTAAGAATCTCTCTATGCGATTCAAAAACCTAAGGTTAAGAGTAGAACCAACTAACTCAATTGAAACTTCCAGCAAACTAGCTTGGAAGAACCCTGTATCTTTTGTTGAACCTAAGGATAAATAACCTATAATATTTATAGATGAAGACCCTAATATAGTCATTATGTTTAATAAAAAATAGTTCATTAAATCATCATGGTATTCTAGGGAAAAAGCCTTAGAACATTAAGATTCAAAATATAAATTTCTTGGAAACTGGAAAAATGTGTCGACTTTAACTCGACATGACTCTACAAGTGTTTCAATTTCTAACCGATGCAAGTATGAAACTATATCTACTTCTTCTTGATATAACCTCATACCTGCAACAACTTCTTATCGATGCAACCAAACAATTTTGTCTAATTCTAATAGAGGAAACTTTCAAGTAAATAATTATAAAAAATTTAATACTAAATTATTTCTTGATTTTTATACCTACATTCATAGATGTAACTACTATAACAAGACATGATATGCTACTAGAAACTATTGGTTTAAATGACCAATAATCTTCCATCCAATGAGGTATCATGAAAGGCTTTCCTATTCTTTCATAACCCCCTTCAATGGAACAAACAATAGGCCCAAGGTAACCTCACTCCCCTCTAATGTTTGAACTACATATGTTGGTCAGAGAATGTCCATCCACATACCGACTATGGTACTTGGACAGTGATTGCTCGAGGCACGTGACTATACAAAAAAGATATGTTGGAAATGCCACATACCGACTATGGTACTTGGACAGTGATACTTCAATTCTACTTCAAGTGAAATCTATTTATTCAATTTTTATATAAACAAAAATGAGCCACTATAACAAATATGGGTATCGACCATGTTTTGAAGCAGATTTGGCAACATTTTTCAAACGTCATTAATGTTTTCGCGATGTTTTTATAAATGCCACACAGCCGTCGTGAATTCAATTATCGCCAAAAGTATTAGCGACTTTTTTTATATCCCCATGCCAATAAAGTTAAGACATTAGCAATGCTTGCATTAATAAACGTGGTGAACTTTGGCCTCATTGCGTTGTGTAAAATGTTGTGATCTTTAGCCACGATTTTTCGAAAAACATTGCAATTTCACATTTGTGTAACCTTTGGATACGTTTTTTTAAAAAATACTGCCAATATTATATGATATTTTTTATTGCTGATTTTGTATTCTGCTCCCATGTTTTTTTACTGCCTCTACAGCTTCTTGGATATCATATTAACCAATATTTTTTACAAGTGCATCCAAACATTTAATAGTAAGTATCACAAGATCCTATATAGTATTATTGCATAAAGATTATGTAACATAAATGAGATGAATGTGCCAGCATAATACCACACAAAGAAAGCTTTTTGCACGTCCAAATAGCCATTACTAACAACTAAGCTAAATTAAACATTTTCAAACACACCGAAGGAATGGCTTCTTCAAAAGTTAAAATGTTCCATATACATGAAAAAACAAACATACAAATCCTGATGAAAACATGATCCCACTCAAAAATTAAAAAATGTTGTATAGCAATATTATCCGTTCATACTCATCAAACCAACTTTTTTCCTGATATTCAAATATCCATGTTTCCATCCAATCTAGAATGCCTTTTCAACATGTAGCTTGTCTTGAGCAATGGAAATCTAATTATCCATATCAGCCAGTAATATAAAGAGATCTGCTTTCCCTGAAAACATCAAAAATATATACATGTTACATAACAAATAAAAACCTGTCGATAAAATAATTATCATCACAAACTCCACTGATATAATACTATTTTAAAATAGGGTTACATGAAAAGGACAAATTTAATAAAAGGATAATTTTTGAACAATGATGCACAAACATGTCGAAACTTCTTGATTTCTATTTCCTTCTCCTCTTATAGGTTACTCTCACAGTCCATCCTCCTGGTAGATCAAAGTTAAGAGCCTCCTAAATTAGCATTAGTACGGATTGAATTACTGCGTTGAAACTAAGAGATTCTTAGAAAAAGCATGGCATATAAGTAGCATGAAAACTTCATACATGAAAGATGAACAAGAACTCCTTGTAGAAGAACAAGTTTCCATGAACTCAACTACTTCTTTAAAGAGGCAGTTATATTATAAAACATGGCATAACTGTAAAATATAGGAGGAAAATTACTTATAAAATACATTATAATAATTTGAAACAGATGCATCATGAATGTAAAATGGTTCCCTATCATAATTTTATTTTAAGTTTCATTTCCAGAAGGAAGGCTTGCATAATTTATTTTTCTTTCTGCTGGTTTGTTGTTTTAGGTAAAAACAATTTTATTGAATCATTATACAGCTAGCACGTAGTTAAATGAGATTAATGGTTCACCAAACTATTAGGGATGTATCTATTTTTGGCACTGGACCTTTTTTCTCCAATATGATTTCTAAAAAGGGGAGCCATAATATTGCATTAGAAGGGGATTCCCTTTAATAGATGGCAAGTTCTTAGCTAGTGATCCAATATGTCTTCAATCTTGTTATATAATTAATTGTTATTTTAGCTAATAAATGTATATAGCTGTAGTGTTGCTAGTTGTGGCGCAGGTCTAAAAATGTGTACATATATACCATATTGTATATAGTTTTTGTACATGTTCTATACTATGGGTGAGTTAAAAAAAAGTACAAGTTTATTCAGACTGCTTGCCTAAAGGTTAAGTGAATTTTCTATTTTGTTTATCCATTGGCTTTATCTTAAGTGAATTTGTTATTTGGTTGCTTCTGTATAAACTATTTGAGTTCATGTGTGGGTAATGAGATTACTGATTATTTATGCAAGGCATGCCTGGGCAAGACTAGGGAGAATGATGCCTGAGACAATGATAAAGTTGTATATCAGTCTTCTTTCAAAAAGCATTCCTGAATGGGTCTTGGAAAATTACGGAGTAAGCCGAACAATGTCATCTCTAATATTATTTGTGTTGAATACTTACTGTTATTATACTAGAAGGATGCTAAACTTGAAGAGTCTGATGATATATCACAGAATGAGATACTAAATACAAGACATCCTTATATGGGCTCATCCTTACAAAATCAACTTAGCCCTTTATAAGCTTTATGACATGAATTTAATGGTTTGCTTGATAAATGTTGAATTTTCATGTATGAATTCTTAAACTAATTTTTTCGTTCTTGCAATGAAATGATGTTTAATTAACTACCTTTCAGGAAATTAGGTGACCAGGATTTTGAGTAAATTATAGTGCAGCTAGAGGCTTTAATGTCCTTGATCAAGATATGGTAGTCATGACTTTTCCCCTAATCATTTAGCCATTTTTTTTGTTTACATAGCGATAATTAGGTAGGCCCTTTGATAGTTGCCATATTTTGTGAAACTTCATGAACTCTGTATTTTGTTAAATCAAAAAAGTGTCATATTTATGGTTTTAGTGACATAGAGCAATATGATTACCTAAAGGTTGTATCAAAACTTATTTAGTTGAATAAAATAAATAAGTAAAAGGATGACAGTTAATGTACAAATTGGAAAACATATGCTAAATTTTAAACATAAGTGAAAGAAATCAATGAAACAGTAAGACTATGCTCAAGTTTACATACCCAAAAATATATCACGCCTTAGTGCGCTATAATCAAAATGAATTATCCTTATAACTCTGCCATACTTTATTTTCCAAGTTTCATTGTGTCCACCTAATTAATTTTAGATAAATGCATTAAAATTTAAATCTGCATTTCTATTTATGATTAAATATATCCATTACCTTATTCAAGGTGGACTCTTGTGTTAAGTTCCATAGGAGGCGTATCATTAGGATTGGACTCAGTACTTTGGTTTGGTCTATAAACAATATTCAGCATTCTTACAAGCTACAAAAAAATTAAACAAAAAGTATTAGAAGTTGCTATATAACTAAAATGTAATAAAAAAAGTCTTATAAATGGACTGAATATCAATTATACCTGATCTAAGAGTAGATATACCCCAGGCCCCACTGATGTTCCAAAATAATGTTCTCTAGAACCTTGGTGTGACATGTCATTCACATGACAATCTATAGTTTTTGCATATTCATCACTTATAGTTTTAATTGATCAATCACTTGCATCTCCCTTTAATTTGCAGTGCTGGCCATTTTTTAACGATGTGATATATAAGGATACACTTGAATAGCCGTGACACTAGATCATATGGTCCGGTAGCAACCATAATTCTCTGGTCTAAATATATACCAAAAAGCATCCTCATGGATTTCACCAATCGATGTGTCAAGGGGACATTGTGACATCTGCTCAACTATCGCCTTTTCTAAAGCGACCTAAATATAAAAATTTTACTCATATAGAGATCATTTTTATAATATTTGCATTTCAAAAAATTACATCCAAGAATAAAGCATTCTTTCCTTTTTTCATATAGCATAATCATCCACCAAACTATTATCTTTCGCTTTGCGTGTATGACTACTTATGTATAATTCATGACAAGTTGGCTCCTTTCCCAATTCAGCAACATTACAAAAAAAAATTCAACATTTTGTTATAAAGAATAAGAATAATAAATAGTATATACCACTCTATTTGACATACCAATTCTTTCCTCCTATTAGTGGGGCTTGTCCTACCTAGAGTATGTGTGCCAATTTGATTACGTCGGCATGCTTTATTTTTTTCACTAATGCTCTATCACATCCAAAAAAGTAACAATATGTAAACAATATAGAAATGTAGTAAATTATAGCACCAAAACTCGATATATAAACAATATAAAAATGTATCAAAATACATAACTAAAAAGCCAAAAATTACCTTCCCCTTTGGAGAGTATCAATATGTCATCATACTAACAAATTCACTTACAGGCATGTTTTTAGGACCACCTCAGGCAATAACGACCTCAAGAGTGTCTGATGGTAGGTAAAATAAACTTTTACATTTTTCCTTATTTTCCTTAAATCTTTCACCTAGGAGGTGCATGATATGTTTCTTATTAGACTTGTAAACATCAAATCATTGCTGCATCAGTAAACCTGAATGTTAATAAATAAAATTTATGATGTGAATATAAATGTAAATGAATGAAGAAATAATACACCTTTATTAAATTCCATGTTATGTTCTTACTAAAATTGGATACATGAGTCCATGAAAAGGGGGTCATTGGAAACAACATTCCCGTTCTAATTAGATTCCCCATGAATGATGATAATTGAACTTGAGCATCACCCACAAATTGACCATAATCATTACGCTAAATTTTGATGAATTTATCTAGGGGAATTAAACGAATGTTTCTGCATGATATGTTTCTAATCAGACCAGTAGTTGCATTATATAGTGGATCCACATGGGCATGCGAAGTACTAGCATTTATATTATTAGTATTGGAAACTATGTTTTCATTTTCAGATGGAGAATCCATATTTTGATCATTTATTGTGTTAATGTGATCCCTAGAAACAAATAAATAGCTTGGATAAATTCTCCTTTTAGGATCCATTACTCACCTGCATAAAAATAGAACATAAATATAGCAAAAATTTAGTAAAAAGGAGAATACTTACCCTCATCATCCATAAATAATTTTTCAATATCTTTCATTTCATTACCAATAACTTCAATTTCTCCCATTTTTTACTCATCTCATTGCACCATCCTCCAGACCACCTCCCAATTTAATTATTTTGGGTCACAGATGTAATAAACTATTTATGCTTGAGAAGGGAATATATAAGGTCGTGCTCAAGTGTCACTCTTGTATGTATTAATTGAGTGAAATTGACTAAAGTAAATCCTAATAAATCTTTCTTCACGCCCACATTATTTGCTGGATTTACCCAATCACATTTAAAAAGACATACTTTTACAGCATCGAAGTAATCCAATTCAATGATTTTAGTTAGTCTGCCAAAATAGTTGATAGCCCTGTCCGACCCACCATGATCAGACATAACCTTTGCTCCCCCATTCTCATGTTCTCATATGAATCTCATTGTTTGTTGTTTGAAATCAATATCTATTTATGTTATAACTTTTATATCTATGAACAATAGGGCTGGGTTTGAGAGCTAATTGTCTTAATTAAGGATCATCAATAATCGCTGCATCACGTAAAACCTTACATAAGAAATATCTTACAATTTATTATCGCAACCATAGTTGAAAGATTTTTTACCTTTATCTTAAACCATTCTTCAAATTCTTTACGAAACATACTTTCCAATAGATCTTCAATGCTTTGGGAATTGTGAGGATTTTTCAATTCTTCTCTGAATTCACTATAAATTGAAATAGATTATTATCAAACACAAAATTTTTCATAAACATATATATGTATTAAATTAAAGTGATTAAATTTTAAAAAAATTACCATCAAAAATTCCCGAGTTCAGCGCAGTTGATTAAAACGTATCGATGAGCTTGCTGAAGATTGATTAAGTCATTTCTTCAATATAACACCTTTCGTAGTAGTACCTACTTGTGGAAGCATCATGAAAGCTGGAGTTGGATTTGTCAAATTTGTAATATTATGACATGGTTGATTAAATCAAGTCTCTATCCCCTCCAGGAATTACGAACAAAATTTGAGAGTCTCTTCTACTATATAGCCCTCTGCTATTGATCCTTCGGGATTTGATTTTTTTCTCATGAATTTTTTATAGTGTCCAATTTCCTTCTCAATGGGATACATCCATCTATATTGCACTAGGCCACCCAAAATATCCTCTTTAGGAAGATGAACCATGAGATGGATCATTATAGTGAAGAATCGGGGTGGAAATATTACTTCAATGTGACATAATGCCAATATTATTTGATTCTCAGCTTTTACCAAATCAGAGACTTGAAGTTTTTTTGAACACAATTGTCTGAAAATCCGAACACTTCCAACAAAGGAGTTACAACATGTCTTGGTAACACTGATTGTAATCCAACAGACAACAAATATTGCATAATTATATAATTATCATGACTCTTCGAACCTTGAATCTTGCCTTTCTTGAGCTTAACACAACATGATATATTGCATGCATATCCATCAGGAACCTGAAGTGATTTTATCATACCAAAGAAAATATCTTTCTCAATCTTACTCATAGTGAAGCATGCTAGAGGAACAATCTCGGGGTCATCATCTTTTCTTGGAGCCATAATTCTTTTAGAATGTTGAGATCCTTACAATCTCTTCTTGTATGCACATTATCCTTGGATTTGATGGGCTCACCTAATATTGTGTTCAATATATTATCACACACATTCTTCTATACATTACATCAAAACAATGTTGTAATAAATTTGTTTTCCAATAAGGAAAACTAAAAAATGCTTTTTTTTCTTCTAATACATTGGTGTCCCCCTGACTTATTTTCTTTACCAAATACAACTTGGATAATTATCATTGCCTCCACAATATGTCATTTTTAGGTTGTTTTGTGTTACCAATGTTTATCTCAGGACCACCAAACCTTCTTATCTTTCTATATGGATGATTAAGTGGAAGAAATCTACGGTGAGACTGATATGATGTTTTTTGAATATGTTTAAGCCAACATAATTTTGCATCTAATGCACAAGATGGGCATCTAAGTTTTTAATGTGTGTTCCATCCTGATAAATTGCCAATCCTAGGAAAGTCACTGATAGTCCATAATAGTGCATCACACAACTTAAATGTTTTTCCCTTAGAAGCATCAAACACTTCAACTCCCTCAACCCATAATTCCATAATCTCTTTTATTAATGGTTACAGATAAATATCAATGTTATTACTAGCCACTTTGGCCTAGGTATAAGACCTGGCATGATTATTAATCTTTTCTTAATGCACTCCCAAGGTGGCCTGTTATACACTACCAACATAATTGGCCATGTGATGTGTGTACTTATAAGATCCCCAAAAGGATTGAAACCATTAGTGGCCAGGCCGTGGCGAATATTTCTAGGATCATTGGAGAACTGTTGATTGCGATCAAACTCTTTCCATGTTAAACTATCTCTAAGGTGATGCATTAAATTATCATGATGGGGCTCTTTTACATGCCATTGCATCATCTCAGCAGTATGTTTACAAAGAAATAATCGTTCTAAGTGTTCTTTAAACAGAAAATATCGAAAAACTCTTTTAAAATCTTCTTTATAGTAGGCATGTCATGTTATTTACGTTTTATTGACTTGTGATTAAATTATTCTTCATTGCTTTCAAGCCATCGTGACTTCCCTCAAATATAACAAACACTATCATTTTTATGTATGCCCTAAAATAATGAACAAGAATCAATCTTAATATAATTGTGACCTAACTTTTAACTTATTTTTTTGTCCTCGCGATAATTCTCGGGAATCATTTCATATCCATCTAGCACCGTACCCTGCAAAACTTTCAACACCATACTAAAATGTGTATTACTCCAATTACCTAGAGTGTTAATATGAAGGAGTTTTGATAAAAATGATAGTTTGGTGTATTCTTAGCATCCTTCCTACAATGGTTTGTTTTCCTCTAAAAGAGATGTGTATAAATCGTTAGCATTCATATTAACATGATCTTGAGGACAATCAAATGTCTCATCCTCACCATAATGATCATTCAATGATTCTTGTTCATCTGTATTCTCCTCATGTGTTATGTTAGGAATAGCTGCACGCAACAATTCATCCATGGGATCAACAAAGTTGTCATTAATGGAAATTGAGTTTGTAGTGAAAGAAGATATGTCATTAGCTTGGTCCCCATTACTAGATAGTCATCCATCATGATAAATCAATTTTGTCCATCTACCTCATCTTGATTTATATTTACATATTTTTCCCAGTTGGTGTATGTGCATAGAATATATCTAGCAAATAATTCATGTCTTCTGCATAAGTCTTTGAATCTCCTGCCTCTTTCATCCATTTTTTGTCCATTGATAAATTATTTGTATGCGGACATATATGTATAAAAGAAAATGTGCCACATAAGCATGATATATTTCTTTGAATCTACAACAAGATTTCGACTCTTTCTCTGAATTGAAGTAAACGCCTCTCTAAAGAAAAAGTCAATAAGTAATTGACGTAACATCAAATATTTAGTTAGGTTGATAGATTCTTATTCTAACGCAAAATTCAACGCTCCTTCTATTAAAGCTTGATGGTTATTGACATCCATATAGAAAGGAAATTTTAGAAGATCTATTCAAAGTTATTTGAAGAATTTGATTAAGGAATTCTTTTGAATCTTAGAGAGTTGTTAGAAGAGTTCCTTTGGAAAGAAATTTCTATATAATTTCTGGTGAAATATAAGGAAGAAAGTTGAAGATATGGATGAGATTTTAGAAGACACTTTTAGAAAGATATTCTCAAATAATATATCATTCCTTATGAATACAATCAATTATAGGGGTGAATTCGAAATCATTCAGAGATTTAAAGAGATTTGAAAAGATGGGTACATAACAAACACAATATAATTCACAAAGGCAGATGTTCCTCTTTCGCTTCCTTCTCTGTTATAGAATAACAAATAGTGGATCTATTAGCTCAAAATCCTTGATTTTTCTTCTTCAACAAGGGTTAATCATTTACAAAGATAGGGTCAACTAAATTCCAAAGAATCCATGGAAATTGCTAAAGGAGGATTCAGATTAGAAGACAACTTTCCTCTTGAGTTCTTTCTTTCTCTTTCACTACTGTTCCATGAAAATAGTTTTTAGAATCCTTTTAAAAAGGATTTTGTATATGGTTCAAGATCTCCTTATCAAAATATATAGTTGTTTGGTTAGATCACCTTATCAAAAGATCAAGTTAGGTAGTTCATAGACTCTCTTTATCAAAAGACTCAGTCATTGGTTCTAAGTGTCTCCTTATAAAAAGACTTAAGTACGAGGATGGTGGATTTATACCAAAGTGATAGAAGAGTGAATGTACCTAGATTTTGGGTAACCACATGTATGGGTCTGAGGAAGCTTCTAGTGTCGACGCAAGCATTGTACTGAAGATCCTTTGGAAGGCTGCAAGAACTGAAGACTTCTCTGAATGAAGAGACGGCAAAAATCGGAACGTTTCTATTGGCAGGCGGTGGAGAAACACGGTATCCGATGGCAACACACTATAGCCGGCGGCAGGCGTGAAACTAGGTCACTGCGGCAATCTTTCCACGGTCGATGGGAGCTAAGGCATGGGAGGAAGGCGGCAATCGATAGGAATCAGCAAATCAGGAGCCAAAAGGTCGAGTAGCGTTGTCATGCGAATCGTCAGGTTTCAGCTACTTTAAAGTTCGACGAAAATAACCTTCTTTAGAGTTCGATAAAAATAGGCTGCTTTAGAGTTTGACGAAAACCGGCTTCTTTAGAGTTCGACGAAAACCGTCCGCTTTAGAGTTTGACAAAAATAGTGTGCCCTCCAATTTCTATTTATAAATGAATATATATATATATATATATATATATCGCTTTTTAAAATTGCATTTAGACAGCACGTACCCCAAAATTGATCGTCGAGTCTTTGGATACAATATAGACAATTTGAAATATTACCCCAAATAGACTTCTCCAAAATTAGTTGTTGGAGGATTCCGATTCGGTGAGTGTTGCATGAATATGCGATGTGCCGGTCGATATTCACCGAATTGGATTAGTAGAAATGCTTGCTTTGTTAAAAATTATCCCAAGACAAATTTTTCTTGTTTGACCTTCTTCACGAGTCCTTGTTCAGCATACCGAGCTCCGTTTTGAAAAATGATAACTTGGTCTCGTTTAGCAACTTTGTAAAGATATCGGCAACCTGCATGTCCGTTAGGACATAGCTGAGGGCTATGTCCTTGTTCTCCACATATTCTCGGATGAAGTGGTAGCGCACCTCAATGTGCTTAGTTCGGCTAATAGAGACTGGATTGTTGGCGATTGTAATAGCGCTGGAGGAGTCGCACAATATCAGAATTTTCTGAACTTCAAGTTATAATCTTCTTGTTGATTCCTTGTCCATAGAATTTGTGCGCAACAGCTACTCGCAGTGATATACTCTGACTCGGTAGTAGATGTTGCAACACAATTCTACTTCTTACTGCTCCAAGAAATAAGCCGTCTTCCGAGAATTTGGCACGTCCCGGAAGTGCTTTTCCTATCATCCCTGCTACCTACAAAATCAGCATCTGAAAAGCCAATTAGCTCGACGTCATTACTTCTTGGGTACCATAAGCCAAGATTAGGTATACCCTAAAGGTATATTAAAATCTACTTTGTAGCGACGTAATGAGATTCCTTTGTGTTCACCTTATATCTAGCGCAGACATATGTTGAAAACATTATATCTGGTCTACTGGCAGTCAGGTAGAGCAATGATCTAATTATGCTTCTGTACTTGGTTTCATAAAAAGGTTTCCCTTTTTTGTCCTTGTCCAGAGACACAGTTGAACCCATTGGAGTCCTTATGTAGGTTGTGCTCTCCATTCCAAATTTCTTTAGAAGCTCCTTGGTAAACTTTGTCTGAGAGAAGAAAATTCAATCTTCAGACTGCTCATTTCAAACTTCCCTTGCATAAGTTTGGAAAAAATTTTGCAAGGTTGTCTTCTGTAGAGCCAAATATGATGTCGTCGACATAGATTTACACTAGTAAAATCTTGCCTTTAACTTACCTAAGAAATAATATCTTGTCTATCTTCCCCTTGTGAACTTGTTCTCAAGAACAAAGCTAGACAACGTCTTGTACAAAGCTCGGGGAGCTTTCTTTAAACCATATAGAGCTTTATTTAAAAAGATAACATGATCAGGGAATTTAGAGTTTGCAAAATCTGGGGGTTACACTACGTATACTTCCTCTTTTAGATTCCCATTCAGGAATGCTGACTTCAAGTCCATTTGGTAGACCGTGAAGCCTTAGAGGGCAGCATATGCAAGAAACAACCTGATCGCTTTGAGTCTGGCCACTGGAGCAAAGGTTTGGTCGAAGTCGATCCCCTCTACCTATCAGTATCCTTGAGCTACAAGCCGGGCTTTATTCTTGATGATTACTCCATTCTCGTCTAGCTTGTTTCTAAATATCCACTTGGTGTCTATCATGTTCTGTCCTTTGGACCTGGGTACCAGCTCCCAAACTTTGCATCGTTCAAATTGGTTGAGCTCCTTTTGCATTGCCATAATCCAAGAGTCATCTTTGTTCTCTTCCTCAAACTTCTTCGGCTCAACCTGAGACAGAAAACTTTGATGCAAAACTTCGTTAGTTGTACCTCTTCTAGTTCTCACACCGTCGCCTGGCTCTCCAATGATTAGATCAGTTGGGTGATCTCTTAGTTGTCGGAACCCTAGATTCCTTGCCCTCTCTCCAGCAGGCTCTGCAGCATCTTGTGTAGCCTCTATGGGTTGAGGCACTTCTTCCTCTAGAGGTTCTTCATACACCAAGACTGGATCGACAATCTTTAGTGAGCTTGGACCATCTTCCTTGACAGCTTCATCAAAGCTTAGCTCCTTGAACCTGGTACCTGCATCTGCACCAATTACACTAGATGAGCTACTATGGACCAGTCTTGTCTCATCAAATACAACATTTATAGACTCTTCTACCACAAGGATTTTCTTATTAAAATTCCTATATGCCTTACTATGGCTACTATATCCTACAAAAATACCTTCAAAACATCTTTCACTAAACTTTGTGTGGTAATACTTCCCATTATTAAGTACGGAGCATTTACTTCCAAAGATTCTAAAGTAGGACACAGTCAATTTCGTCCCTTTAATAGCTCATAGGGGGTCTTACGATAGCTTTTGTTGATGCGTGCTCTGTTTTGCACGTGAAAATTCGTGTTAACTGCTTCAGTGCAGAAGTATATTGGAAGTGAATCGTCATTCAACATGGTTGTACATACTTCAATTAGGGTTCTGTTCCTTCTCTCAGTAACTCCATTTTGTTGTGGAGTGTACGGGGAGGAAAACTCATGAAAGATACCTTGACTTTCACAGAATTTATTCATGGCACCAGCCTCAAACTCTGTTCTGTGGTCACTTCTGATTTTGACCATTGAGCAGTTCAGTTCGTTCTGAATTTGCAATACAAAATTGGTGAAAGACGCGAAGGTGTCTTACTTGTGTTTCAGAAAGAACACCCAAGTGAAACGTGAGTAGTCATCAACAATTACTAACCTATAGACCTTACCTCATAAGCTGTGAATAAGCATTGGATCGAATAAGTCCATGTGAAGCAAGTATAAGCTTCGAGGAGAATCTTTCTCAGCAATACCCTTGAAGGTAGCCCATGTCTGCTTTCCCATTTGATAGGAGTGACATGGAGTCTCTTTAAGGCACTTAATTCTGGGGGCATCGCGCACTAAGTTGTGAGAAAATAGCATACTTAAGGTTTTAAAATTAATATATGTCAATCTCTTGTGTCATTGGTCACAGAGAGACGCACTACTTTTATCCATAAAACACGCTAGGGTCGAAGTGTCTAAATAAAGAAATTTAAATAAAAAATATTTCTACTTTGAGTGCCTGTTAAGACCATCTACAAATTTTCCAACGATTTATCAAACACTTATCCTTGCAAAACTCAACGACATAGCCTTTGTCACATAGTTGACTTATGCTTATGAGATTATGGTGTTATCTTTCAACATAAGCAATGTCTGTAAAAGAGACTACGCCATTGGAAATCAAACCATAACCTTTTGTTGTTCCCGATCTGAACCTCCAAATATGACTTTTGGTTCATCTTCTATTGGGGTATAACAACGTAAAAGGCGTCTTGTCTCGGTCATGTGTTGAGAGCATCCACTGTCCAAATACTAGATCGGAGTTCTATTGGCCTTTGGACATTCCTGCAAAAATAAATCAGTTTACCTTAGGAACCCAAACGTATTTTTGTCCTTGGTTCCTGGTCAGCATACTCCCCCTAGGAACATTAGCCTTGTTAGTGGTCGGTCTCGCATAGCTAACTCTAGGAGTTACAAGATTGGCAGGGTTATACCAACAATCTGCTCCAAAATGACCAATTTTATCGCAGCACCAACAGTCGAATCTGTCGTACCTTCATTTGTACTCCTGCTTTACCCTTTGAACATCGGGTCTAGCAGGGGTAGCATTCTTGGAGGTTGAGGCCTCCTGGTTGCAGCATACACAGGGGATTCCCATCTCCTTATCCTTAGGCACAACATATATAGATTTTGGTGCCTTCTTATTGTTATGGCCATGCATATATGGACCATAACTCTTCATCTGGATTTCCTCAAACGGTGCCTTGAACACACTGGCACCAAAGTCACGGGGATGGGTCCATCCCTGGTATATGCTCTTTGGCTCTACATGAGTAGGCCTAGCATGATGACCATAGGATGACTCAAGGTCAAACTTGTTCGTCAGAAAGATTACTTTCCTGAATGAAGGTTTATCCATAGGTGCCTTCCCCTTTTCTTTGGCGCTAGCCTTCTTGGCAGCATTACCTTTTCCACCGACATGGCCAAGAACACTACCCTTCTTCTGAGTGGAGAACTCATCTATGAGAGGAAGAACAGTCTTCGGCTTGGAGTAAGTCTCAACGAGTTTTCTCTCCACCGCGAGCTTTTCTTCCAGCTCATCAAGATATTTTTCCTTTAGTTTTAACGTCTCAGCCGAGTCCTTGAGTTCCTCTTTTAAGGAGTGGACTTCATATATGAGAGGAAGTAATTGTGCAATTTCTTCCTTCAAAAATTTGCTTCCACAGCCTTGAGGGAGGCAATCTCTTAAACTTGCTTTCGGATTACCTTCCTGCATTTGTCGAAAGCCTTTAATAAGTGCTGGTGCTGAGCCATCAACTTTGATTTGTTCTCATCAGAGGAGTAGTCTTCATGACCATTGGAGGAAGTTTTAGATTCTGAAAGAATGGTGTGCGAGTTTACCTTCCCATGGTATTCAGAGTCGCCCACTTCTTCGTTAGATTGAGCAATGAGCCCAAAGTAAGCTTCTTCGTTTTCAAAACTTGACTCGCTCGAGTCACTTTCGCTGAGAGTCTTCGAGTTCTTGGCGACAAAGCTCTTTTCTTCTTTCTTCTTCCCTTTGAAGGATCTCTTCTCGTCCTTCCTAGAGCTGTCTTTCTTCTTATATGGACACTCTGCGATCATATGACCTGATTTATTACAACAGTAACAAACAACGTCAGAGGAAGAAAATTTATAAGGTTTCGATTTATACCTGTCCTCCTTGTTGTAGCTTTTCTTCATATGATCATCGTCATGATGTGATCTTCTGTAATCTAGAGAGGAAGACTTATTCTTCATTTGTCTCATCTTGCTCAACATCTTCTTAAACTGCTTGGAGACTAAGGAGAACTCTCTGTCCGATAACCCGGAGCCTGATTTGCTGGGCTCAGAGTCTTCAGGAGTGTCAGGAGCTCGTTTCCTTATGAGTGACATAGCTTTAGACTTCCTTGACCTTCATCCTTTAGGGCGGTAGACTTCTCTTTGCTTGAAGATCGGTTGGCTTGCTCCTCCTTCTTTTTGGTGTTCATTTGGAGTTCATAGGAGAGAAGCTTTCTGAACAGGTTCTATAAATCTATCTCTGGCAGCTTCCCAAATTCTCTAATGGCAACCACCTTGGTGTCTCATTCCTTTGTCAAGGATCTGAAGAATTTGTCATTCAGTTCACCATGAGTGAATTCACGGCCATAGTTCCTGAGGCCATTGACTATCTTGATATTTTTTCAAAACGGTCAACTATGGATTCATTGGCACCTTGTTTAAAGGCTTTATACTCCTGATTCAACAACGATCTAGGATCCTCTCTCACTTCTTCAGTACCTTCCATAAGAATAACCAGACAGTCCCATATCTCCTTGGCAGATTTGCAGTGGAATAAGTTCTGGAGCATTGAGTCCACCACTACACTATCTATTAAATTCTTCGCCTTCTTATCTAGGGAGACTAGGGCAATCTCATCCTTAGTGAGATCCATCATCTTCTTTGAAAGATTTGATTTCAAGAGCCTAGACACCTAGAGGGGGGTGAATAGGTTCTAATCTTTTTAACTATTTAGGCAATTAGCAAGATCTAACACAGCATAAAAAACCTCAGTTCTCAGAAAAATAAACACAGCACCGCACAGCAAGATTTATAGTGGTTCCCCAATTTGTGGGAACATCCACTTCCCCCCTTCGCCTATCTAGTAGAGAACTGGATTCAGCCAAACTTCCTTCCACAATCTCAGATCCACAGATCTTATAACTAAGAACCTGATAGGTTCCTACAGCTCAGACTTCTTCAAGTCCTACCTAAGATTCTTCCCAAGAACCCTACCTCAGGAAACAGCCCTACCTCAGCCCTTATCTCCAGGCCTACAACTAAGACTTTAATAATTCCTACACCTCAAGCACTCAGCCCTACCTCAGCCTTATTAAATACAGGCTTACAACTCAGATCTATATAAGAACTTACAAGAAAAAAGTTTATTTAATGAAATAGAAATTTCACCAAGATTGAAACCTAAATGGGTGAGAGCTTCTTGATAAGTTCTTGAATGACTGAATACTTCAGATCCAACCTGACTTAGCTTTTCCAAAGCTTCTTGAATTTGAACAAAATAAGGTTGATCTTTACTTGGTTTTTAAGTTGATCTTTAATCAGCTTCCTTCTTAAACTCAAAATAAGATCTGAATCTTCCTTACAGACTTGTTCAGGATCTGCCTTCTTCTGGGTTAGACTCTTGCTCTCCCTTACTTGTTGTTAGTTCTATATATTTTTCTGATTCGATTAGATCATCTTGGTTGTTATGGATCAGCCCTTTATATAGAGTTCATCCACGATTATCGACTGATCTGGCTTATAACGGCCTTCTGATAGTAATGACAGATGTGTCAGTCTTGTTACTTATGACAGCTATCAAGTCTTAAGTCATGGCAACTTAACCTTCATTGAATTTCTTTCTCAGTAGGACACTGTCAGCAAACCACTTCAAATGTGTCGACACAAATAGACCAAGTGTTGACACAATTCTTGATGATGTCGACACAGCTTCCAATGTGTCGACACAGTCATTCTTTATCTTCTCGACACAGCTTCTGTTGTATGTGTCGACACAAGTCCTGTGTGTCGACACAACTTCTCCTAGTCTCGACATAGCTGATGCTGATAGATGGCATTGAGTGTATGTCTAGATGTCATTGAGTGTGTGTCGACACAAGTCCTGTGTGTCGACACAAGAGTTTCAGACTCAGTATAGCTGTTGTTGATAGATGGCGTTGAGTGTGTGTCGACACAAGTCTCGTGTGTTGACACTGCTCTTGCTTTAGGTGTCGACACAATTCCTTGGTGTCGACACAGGCCTTGCTTCTTGTGTCGACATAACTCCTGGGTGTCGAGACATCTCCTGCTTCAGGTGTCGACACAATTCCTTACAAGTGTCGACACTTGTACTTAGAAATTTTCCTGCATTTCTTAAAACTGCACACTAAAACTTAACATCCCATCAAATACAAATTGATATATATCATTGAGTACAGTGAGGCTTCTCAAAATCTGGTACACAATTTCCAATGTACCCAACAATCTCCCCCTATTTGGAGAAGTCATAACCCTTAGTCAATGATATACACCACACATGATAAAACAAAGAAACAATATGTATACATTCATTTCACAGCAGGGTAACATATAAACACAAATAACAGCTAATATCAACACTGAAAATGATATCATTCATTAAACAAAAAATTGTTTAGCTTTACAGATTTCTTTATAGAACAAAAAGATTATATTGTTCTACATACTAGCCTATCTATCCTAAGATTGACTAGGCTCCTTTATTACTATTCCTTTTCTAGACTTGATCTTAGCTTGCACATTAGCTTCAGTATCTTCAGCTGGCTTCTTCCCTTTCTGATCCTTCTTTTTGAGCTCTTCAGCCTTAATCTTCTGCCTTTCAAAGTAATGAAAAGGCTTTGGAAAGTACTTGCTAGGCTTCAGAGTATTAGCAGGTAACTTCCCAGCTTTGGCATTCCTTCTGAACTGAAGTATGGCTTCTTGCCTTACCTGATACTTATTCTATTTTAGTTAATAGTACCACTTGCCTCTATCATGCATCTTATCTTTCACAGCTTTCCAGGAAGTAAGAATAATGTTCCTAGAAGTAGGAATCCACTGCTCAAAGTCAAGCTTTAATTCTGCTTGTTCTCTAAATCTTTTCTTTGAAAGTTAGGCCTCTTTCTGAGCTCCCATAACAGCTACAAACATTTCAGCTTTGTTAATGATGTCATTCTGTGCCTCCTGTGGAGGGCTATACATTTTCTGAACTTCCTGTTGTACTGTTTCAAAATCTACTGGACGATAGATAACCTGTGCAACTTCCTGATGAACACCTTCAATATGATCTGGTTGAACACCAGATTCAGCAGTGTTATCTTCATCATATAGGGGTGGAAATCCAAGGGTAGCTCTGATGGTATTAGAAACCCATTTAGCATGATCAGAGCTGTCTTTAACTAATATCCTCTCCCCCTTTATGACTTCTCTGGCTATATGATCTCTTACATCATTCTTTTGAAACCTTACTTGATCAGCCAAATATTCAGTACCTTCTTTGTAGAAGGCTTTGAATTTAGTCAGGTGATCAGAAATAGCCTTTTGAGAAGCTTCAATGGATGTGTGAACAGCTGCTAGATCATCTTTAATCTGTTTAGAAAGTTCAGCTTTCCCATTAGTGGCTATACCTCCAATTTTATTGAGAATTTCAGCATGTGAGTCCTTGAGATTTTCATTTGATCTGAATTGATTTTCTAGAATATACCCTTATTTTACTTCAATGTCTTCAATTGCAGTCTTTATTTCTTGTTGTTGTGTAGCCAGATATACTACAGCATTACCTCCCTTATGGAAGCAATCTGTCATCTCTTTCTTATTCACATTTACTTCAAATCTGATGGATTTAATTTCTTGAGCTAGCTGGAACTGCAGTTCATTATATGTCTCATCCACATACTTTTCCAAAGATTGTCTTTGCTCATCCAATTTTACTTGTAGTTTCACTATCAGTGAACTGATGTCCATTTGCATGTTTGATGGTTGAGAGACTGTTTGTAAGGCTTTTTTGTAGCCTGGGCTCCTTTTCCTGATAGCGACCAACTTCCTTTTCTTAGCCATGGAGGCTTCTTCATCATTAGAAGATTTAGATGTACTTCTTATATTCACAGTGTCCATATCAGTAGGGCATGCTGAGACATCTCCCCCTTAGTTCCTTGTATCTCTTTCTCAATCCTTTGCTGCTCCTCCTCAGTCCCTATTTTATTGAAGTCAGGGAACATTTCTTCCAAAGTGAACTCCTGCTGCATCTGAATAGGAGGAACAAGGTTGTCTTTTTAAACTAATTGTTACCTCTAGACATCAAGATCTTTGTCCAGGGTCTTCTCAACACTAGAGAAGGGGACTTGCTCATCTTGAGCTTGATCTGTCATTTGCATGTCTTGTGCTTCATTCTCAGTATTGACCTGTGCTTTCTTGTTTATTTTTGATACAATATTCATCACAGTATCAGCTGCATACTCACTTTCTAGAGCAGCTTCAGCAATACCTCCCCCTTGGGCAGGCAGCTATTATTGTTCAGTGTTTTGGATAGTTATTTCAGTATTCTCTCCCCCTGGAGTGGATACTATCTGATTCTCTAGTTGCTGACTGTTCTCCACTTGAGCTTGAGCTTATTTTTCCTATTGGTCTTCTTCTGAGCTGAAGATCACTTCTTCTTTAGAATCACTGAATGATTCTGCTTCTTGGACAATGGTTTTCTTCTTCCTATCCTTCTTTACCTGTTTCTATGGAGTAGAAACTTCCTTTGTCAAGACTCTATCCCATCTGGATAGAATTCTCACATTCATCCTCCTCATATGATTGATCTTAGATCCTGGCAGTTGATTCATAACATTTGGGATAGTGTAAGCTAGATACAAGCTTAGTATTCTACCTATATTTGGCTTCTTAATACCTTCTTGAATCCTTTCAAAAACTACTGATGACCAGTCTATTTTTACACTGAATATGACTATGGTCATAAGGTTGAACATGTAAGAAGAAATTATATCATGTCCACCTGTCTTGCAGAGAATTACCTTGCCTATGATCTCTGAGAGAAATTTACCTTGGGAATTCATTCCCTTCCTGGTAATAGAGGATCCTACCTTGGTATTTGGATTTAGTCCACACAAACTGAGTGCATCCTTTGTCATTGATTGAATAATATCAACATCTTCTTTAACTCTGGGTAGTTGAAGCGACTTCCTAATCGTCTTCTGTGAGAGTTTCACTCATGTACCAAGAACAGTGGCTTTCATCTTCTTTCCTTAAGGATCCACAGTTACTGACGAGTAGAATTCAAGCACTTCCTTCTTCTAAATTTTTGTAGGTTCGGAGATTAAATACTCCAACCCATTCTCTGAGATTAGAGTAATCACACCCTTAATTTCTTGTGAAGCTGTCTCGAATCCCTTACGAACTAGCTCGTATCCTTAATTGATCTTGTCATCCTGGTGTGGCGTCATTGACAAGAGAGAGACAGAGAGAGAGAAGGGAAGATAATATCATTGTCGACACAAACTCTAGAGTCGAGAATTATGAAAGCGTAGTCGACCAGATTTTGTCTTCTTCTATTTATAGTCTACTTGTAAAGGGTAGGTCAAAAGACACGCCTTACTTAGTAATAATACTAGTCGACAAATATATACATGTCTCGACAGAAATGACTTAGGTCATGATAAAACATAGTTTTAGTCGACACGTCTATGTGTCGACATACTTGTGCCAGTGTTAACACAGACTATCAAAGTCTCGACAGAGTGTGTCGACACCAATTTTTGTGTGTCAACACAAAAATATACTAATACAAGGTCTTGACAGAGTTGTGTCGACACCAACCTTTCTATCGACACAGATTCTATTTTTGTGTCGATACAATTCTTTTCATTGTCGACACAACTAAATGATAGTGTCGACACAGTTAGTATGTGTCGACACAATTTTCTAACTTAGACAAAATTTTCTTGAGAAATTTTGGACTTACAGATGCCACTTGAAAAAATTTTATGTTGAACTATCACCTTATTCTTGGTTCAACATACCTAATTCAATTTTAAAATAATTGAACTTATTTTCATCCAGAGGTTTTGTAAATATATCATCAATTTGGTTGTTAGTGTTTACAAATTCCAGACTTATGTCTTCCTTTTCAACATGTTCTTTGATGAAATGAAATCTAACTTCTATATGCTTAGTTCTACAGTGTGAAACAGGATTTTTAGCAATAGAAATAGCACTAGTAGAATCAAAGAATAATGGAATTCTACTTACCTTGATGTCATAGTCTTCAAGTTGAAGTTTTGTCCACAATAACTGAGCACAGCAGCTGCCTGCAGCTACATATTCTGATTCAACAGTGGAAATAGCCACACTTGTTTTCTTCTTGCTGCTCCATGACACCAGCCTACCACCTAGGAATTTACATATTCCAGTGGTACTTTTTCTGTCTTCTCAGCAGCCTGCAAAGTCTGCATCTGAAAAACCTATTAGTAAGAAATCTCTATTCTTAGTGTACAAAATACCTAGATTAGGTGTGCCCTTAAGATATCTCAAAATTCTCTTGATAGCAGAATAATGAGATTCCTTTAGGCAAGCTTGGTACCTAGCATAGACACATGTAGCATACATGATGTCAGGTCTACTAACAGTCAAGTAAAGTAGGGAGCCAATTATCCCTCTATACAAAGACTCATCAATAGGTTTTCCTATTTCATCTTTGCTTATAGGCATACTTGTTCCCATAGGAGTTTTCATGGTGGAGGCTGACTCCATGCCATATTTCTTAATTAACTCCTTGGTGAACTTAGACTGAGATATGGACAATCCATCAACAGTCTGTCTAACTTGGAGTCCCAAGAAGAATTTCAGCTCACCCATGCTGCTCATTTCAAACTTCCCTTGCATAAGTTTGGCAAACTACTACAAAGGTTGTTTTCAGTAGAACAATAAATAATGTCATCAACATAAATCGGGACTAGGATGATCTTACCTTTTGATTCCCTAAAGAATATAGTCTTATCTATTTTCCCTCTTGAGAATTTATTCTAAATAAAGAAGGCAAACAAAGTTTCATACCAAGCCCTAGGGGCTTATTTCAATCCATATAGAGATTTCTTAAGCCTATATACATAGTTGGGATAATGTGAATCAACAAAACCTAATGGTTGTTCTACATATACTTCTTCCTTCAAGTCTCCATTCAGAAAAGCTGACTTGACATCAATTTGGAATACTTTGAACCCTTGAAAAGCTGTATAAGTAAGGAAAAATCTTATAGCTTCCAACCTTGCCACTGGGGCAAAAGTTTGATCAAAGTCTATCCCTTCTTCCTGTATGTAGCCCGTAGCTACCAGTCTGGCTTTGTTCTTGATTATGGTGTCATTCTCATCTAGTTTATTCCTGTATATCCACTTGGTTCTTATAACATTGTGATGCCTTGGTTTAGGAACCAACTCCCAGACTTTACATCTTCTGAATTGATTCAGCTCTTCCTGCATGGCATCAATCCAGTTTGTGTCTAGCATGGCTTCTTCAAACTTCATAGGTTCTATCTGTGACAGAATGCTTTTACATAGAACTGTGTTCATGCGTTGCTCTTGGTTAGAACTCCCTGGCTTGCATTACCAATGATTTGGTGTGCAGGATGATCCTTCAAGTGTCTTCTAGATGGAGGAAATATGTTAACCTCTTGGTCTTCTTCACTTTCCTCATTCTGATGCACTTCATTGTCTTCATCTTCATCCAGAGATTCTTGTACTCCCCTTGGATAGTATCGATCCTTTTCTTCTCCAGTCTTGAAGGTTTGTCCTCACTAATAGTCAGCTTGTCCATCCTTTCCTTTAAACCTGTAGAGCTACCAGAAGTGCTAGACAGTTCACTATTAATTAACTTAGACTCATCAAATACTATATGGATTGATTCTTCTACAACTTGTTTAGTCAAGTTGTAGATCCTGTATGCCCTACTGTTATTGTTATACCCAACAAATATCCCATCTAGGGATTTGGCAGCAAACTTAGTTTGGTAGTGCTTACCATTAACTAGGACATAACATTTGCTACCAAAGATTCTAAGGTAGGAAATGTTTGGTTTTCTGCCTTTCATAATCTCATAGGGAGTCTTCATATGTCTTTTATTGCTGGAAGCTCTATTGAGTACATTACAAGTAATATTTACTACCTCAGCCCAGAAGTATTCAAGGAGAGAAGTGTCACTTAGTAGTGTTCTACTTGCCTCAATTAGAGTCATATTCTTTCTCTCAGCAACTCCATTTTGCTGGGGAGTTCTAGGTGAGGAGAACTCCTGATGAATCCCAAGTTCTTCACAGAACTTTGTCATACACTCAGACTGAAATTCAGTTCCATGATCACTTCTAATTTTTACCACTGAATTGTGAAATTCATTCTGAATTTGTCTAACAAAAGTCTGGAAGACAGTAGGGGTTTCAGATTTCTGCCTCTAGAAGAAAACCCATGTAAATCTAGAATAGTCATCCATAATAACTAATGTGTATGCTTTCCTACCTAGACTATGAACTAGCATAAGAACAAATAAATCCATATGCAGGAGATATAGACATCTCACAGAATCTTTGGTAATAAGTCCATGGAAAGAGGTCTTGGTCTGTTTGCCCTTCTGGCAAGCTGAACAAACACCCTCTTTAATGCACTTGACCTGAGGACCATTCCTCACTAGCCCCATACTAAATAATTGTTCTATAGACCTATAGTTCAGATGATCTAGCCTCTTGTGCCATTGGACACACTGTGATGCTTTCTCATCTACAACTAGACAGATAGGTGAGTTGTTATACTCACAATCAAGGTTAAGACAATATACATTCCCTTTCCTAGTGCCAGTCAGAATGATCTCTTGATCACTTGACCTCTTTATTTAGCACTCACCCTTGAGGAAAGAGATATCATACCCAAGACAACTTAGTTGACTTATGCTAATTAGGTTATGTTTCAGACCTTTCACATAAGCCACTTGAGTGATACAGATAGAGTTACTAGAAATGTTACCAAACCCTTTGATGATACCTTTTTCAGATCCATCAAAGATTACTTTGGGTCCATTCTCTATGGGAGAATAGTCCTTCAACATCCTTCTTATTCCAGTCATGTGCCTGGAACATCCACTATCCAAGTACCATATAGGGGTATGGCAACTTGGACTCACCAGCATCAAATAAAGATTTACCATTCCTTAGAACCCAAATTGTTATTGGGTCCTAAGTTCAAGTTAGCTTGAAATCTGACATGCTTACCTGCAGCCTTTCTGACAGGTAAACTGGCCTTATTTTGAATACTAGAATTGAACCAACAATCAATGGCAAAGTGGCCCACCTTGCCACAACACTAGCACTCAAACATATTGTACCTTTTCTTAAGTACAGGCTTCTCAACATTGTTGCCAGCATTTCTTTTAAGTGTAGGTGCTGGAGCAGCATACCCCCAAGGATTCCTTAAGAACATGATGGGTTTGCTTATAGGGCGCCCTATTAGCATGTGCACCCTTGCCATTGAGATAACCATACTCACAGTGACCATGAGTGAGGTCATGATCATACGTTTGAGTAGGTTTCATTACTTTTCTAAAAGAAATAGGGGGTTTCATTGCTAGTGGCTGAACTGGGCCTTTGCCTTTTCCTTGAGAATTGGCTGCCCTTGTTCTTTCCTTGAAGCCTAGTCCTATCTTTCCTTTCTGAGATATGAAGTTATCTATTAAAGGCAAACCAGACTTTGGCTTTAAAAATTTAGCCACTAGATCCCTTTCTTTCTAGAGCCTTGCTTATAGATTTTTAATGTGATTTTCTTCAAAGGAGATTTTGCACATCTGAATAACATTTATGTTTTTCAATTTAGCAACCTCCTTCAATTTCAAATCTATCAGATTGACTGAATCTGTTGTAGCCTATTTGAGATATTCAATTTCCTTAGCCTTCTTCTTGACAAGGAATTTGCTCCTCTTAAGAGCATGCAACAAACCACCATACTCGTCAATTAATTGATGTATATCCCCCTCTGATTCAGAACCATCCACTTCTCTTGATGTTGATGTTACTGATTCTGATCAAGTAAAATAATAAGAAGCTGAGGATGAATTGCATACCTTACTTGGACCAGGCTATTCCAGGCACTGATCTTCTTCTGAAAGAGCCATCAGCCCTCTACAAAAATAGTCTTCACCTCCATTTATGGAATCCAGCATTTGCAAGAATTATGATTCCATGGAATCCTCTTCTATAGTAAACAGCCCAATATAAGCTTTTGCATCATCCTCTTCTCCAGATTCTTAGGATGAAGAGTCATTCCAACTCTTCTACTTCTGGGCAACCAACGATTTCTCCTTCTTGCCCTTATTTTGAGGCTTCTTCTTATCCTTAGTCTCCTATCTCTTATCAGGACAGTCAGCTATGACATGTCCATACCTGTTGCAGCAATAACAAACAATTTTAGTGGTAGTTTGTTTACAAGGATTAGAGACATACCTGTCCTCCTTAGAAGTCTTCTTCTTCTTGTAATAATCATCCTTGAAGGAGGATGAAGATGGCTTGGTTCTCCATTTCTTCTTCTTCATGAACCTCTGAAACTGCCTTGTAAATGCAACAAAGTCTTCATCAGAATTGTGGCTATCTGATGTACTGATGTTAGGATTTTATGCTTCAGCCTCAGCACTTCTTCTGGGTGGATAAGGAGACATTCTCCTTCCCTTTTTTGTGGCTTCAGCTTTGAAGGCTACTGACATGTCTTTATACTCAAACCTACTGTTTTTCTCCTCCTCCTTTCTGGCAGTGAGCTGCATCTCATAAGATAGCAGTTTTCCAAACAAGGTTGGTGGAGGTGTATCAGCAAGCCTGGCCACCTCTCTGATGGCACATATTTTTTTATTCCAGTCCTTGGTCAGTGACCTGAGAAACTTATCATTCAATTCATATGAGCGAAAGACTCTTCCATAGGTCATCATCTCATTTATAATTCTAAATAATTTCTTGTAACATTCTGATATGCTGTCTGACTTAGCTTATCTGAAGCTTTCATATTCTTGATTCAACATTGATTTCATATCCTCTTTAACTTCTTCAGTTCCCTCCATGTAGACAATCAAGGTGTTCGACATCTCCTTGGAGGTTTTGCAATGTACCAAATTCTGAAATGTGGCATCATCTATAGCACTCACAATTATGTTTTGTGTTCTCTTGTCTAAAGTTGCTAGAATGATCTTTTCCTTAGTCATTTCAGAATAGCTCTTAGGGGTTTTGAGATTAGCATCAAGAGTTGATATATTCATTGGAATGAAAGGACCTTCTTATACTGTGATTCTGGGATCAAATGTTTCCATGAACAATCTGACCCTTTCTTTCCATATCCCAAAGTTTTCTTTCCTGCAGATGGGCAGTTTCATGGATCAAAATTCCTTCTGATTCTCATTTGAACCCATTCTGGCTAATTGTTAATTGCCTTGGAGATTTACTCAGACTGTTAGGTCTATTTTTGAGTAACCTCCCTCGGATACCACTTGAAAGATTTGATTTCAAGAGCCTAGACACCTAGAAGGGGGTGAATAGGTTCTAATCTTTTTAACTATTTAGGCAATTAGCAAGATCTAACACATAATAAAAATCTCAGTTCTCAGAAAAATAAACACAGCACAGCAGAACAAGATTTATAGTGGTTCCCCAATTTGTGGGTACATCCACTTTCCCCCCTTCGCCTATTCAATAGAGAATTGGATTCAGCCGAACTTCTTTCAACTATCTCAGATCAACAGATCTTACAACTTAGAACCTGATAGGTTCCTACAGCTCAGACTTCTTCAAGTCGTACCTCAGATTCTTCCCAAGAACCCTACCTCAGGCAACAGCCCTACCTCAGCCTTTATCTCCAGACCTACAACTCAGACTTTAACAAGTCCTACACCTAAGGCACTCAGCCTTACGTCAGCCTTTATAAATACAGGCTTACAACTCAGATCTATATAAGATCATACAAGAAAAAAGTTTATTTAATGAAATAGAAATTTCACCCAGATTGAAACTTAAATGGGTGAGAGCTTCTTGATCAGTTCTTGAATGACTGAATACTTAAGATCCAACCTAACTTAGCTTTTTCAAAGCTTCTTGAATTTGAACAAAATAAGGTTGATTTTTACTTGGTGTTGAAGTTGATCTTTAATCAGCTTCCTTCTTAAACTCAGAATAAGATCTGAATCTTCCTTGCAGACTTGTTCAGGATCTGTCTTCTTATGGGTTAGCCTCTTGCTCTCCCTTACTTCTTGTTAGTTCTATATATTTTTCCGATTCAATTAGATCATTTTGGTTGTTTTGGATCAGCCATTTATATAGAGTTCATCCACAATTACCGGCTGATCCGGTTTATAACGGCCTTCTGAAAGTACTGACAGATGTGTTAGTCTTGTTACTTATGACAGCTGTCAAGTCTTCAGTCATGACAACTGACCCTTCATTGAAATTCTTTCTCAGCAGGACACTGTCAGCAAACCACTTCAAATGTGTCGACACAAATAGACCAAGTGTCGACACAATTCTTAATGATGTCGACACAGCTTCCAATGTATCGATACAGTCATTCTTTATCTTCTCGACACAGCTTCTTGTGTATGTGTCGACACAAGTCCTGTGTGTCGACACAACTGCTCCTATTCTCGGCACAAGCCTTTCAGACTCATTATAGATGTTTTTGATAGATGGCGTTGAGTGTGTGTCGACACAAGTCCCTTGTTTCGACACAGCTCCTGCTTCAGTTGTCGACACAATTCTTGGGTGTCCACACAGGCCTTGCTTCTGGTGTCGACATAACTCATGGGTGTCGACACAGCTCCTGCTTCAGGTGTCGACACAATTCCTTATAAGTGTTGACACTTGTACTTAGAAATTTTCTTGCATTTCTTAAACCTGCACACTGAAACTCAACATCCCATCAAATACAAATTGATGTATATCATTGAGTACAGTGAGGCTTCTCCAAATCTGGTACATAATTTCAAGTGTACCCAACATTCTTGGGAATCTGAATTGTTGGATTTATAGTTGAAGTTTGTGTAGGGATGTGTGGTCCTTCTTCAATAATCTGAAAAATTCTCGGATTTGCAGCTTCCTTGTAGAACCGTACTCTTTCTTTCCATATAGGAAAGTTCTCATTATTGCACACTGGTTGCTTCATGGAAGACAGATCTTTGCTTCGATCCATGGTGAATGTGAGAAATCTCTTAACACTAGATCAGGGATAATGATCAAGGTGTTAGCCTTATCGACCAAAATTCCCCTCTGATACCAATTGAAAGTATTTAGCGTCTACCTAAATCACCTAGAGGGGGTGAATAGGTGATGTTTGCGTCTTTTTGCGGAATAAAAATAATCGTAAATAACAAGCACACAAATGAAGAGATTTTATAGTAGTTCCCCGAGTTGGGTACGTCCACTGTCCCGCCTCGCATATCTCCCACGAAGGGTAGATTCAGCTACTTCACTAAACTCAGATTTCATCAAATCTTACACCTCGGAATCTTAACTCCTACAACTCGGAGATGACGCTCTTACTACTCGGAGAACAACCTCTCCTGCAACTCGATCCATAACCCGGATCTACTTACTTGATCCACAACCGGATCTAATCACTCGATCCACAAACGGATCTACAAACTCGGAGAAAAATCTCCTATAATATGTAAAAGAATATTACAACAACAATAATTACAAGTCTTCGCTCCGACGTTCTTCATAAAAATAGATTTTTAAGCTTGGAGAACTCGGAAGGTTGAAATCTTGAAGAACTTGAATCTTGAGTGTTAACCCTTCTAGATCTAAAGGAATAAAAGTCTTTAGAAGGTAGCAATCCATATGTAGAAGCCTAAGAAGACTAGATCTTCAAGGGCTTGCGGGTATCTGCCGATCGGAAATCGCGTGTGAACAGGAGGCCGACGATCGCGATTTTTGTAAAGTTTTTCTCGTTTGAATGGGAGAGCAAATTAGCACAAAAGCAAGATTAGAAATAATGAGGAATATCCCTATGTATTTATAGAGATAAACCCTCCAACGGTATAAAGAGTATTTCCAAAAACAAAACCTAAAAAAGCACTGTATATGGTCGACTGAACCCATGACAGGAGGAAGAAATTTTCGGAAAAATGACCTAAGTCAAATTCGTCGAGTATTGTCGAGTATCATAATAATACTCATCGAATACATCTTGATATACAACAAAAAGGACTTAGACAAAACATCCCAGGTCAGCTGGTCACTCAACGCTATAGCGAGGAGTCATACTCGACGAATTCATCGAGTATTAGCTGGCATACTCGATGAATTTGTCGAGTATCGGTCAACAGACTCAACGCTCTCAACGTCATAGGCGGTATTCGTCAAATATCGTGGATTTAACTCAACGCACTCAACGCTTTGATATTTGACAAAATAGACTTGGAAAAAACTAGATAAGTAACGTCGACTAGACTCGACGGATTCGGCGTGTATCGCGTAGCATATTCGATGAATTTGGCGAGTATCGTTAGATACATTCGACGAATTCGACAAGTATGCACAACGATACTCGGCAAATTTTACTTGATAGATTTTTCACTTGTCCAAATACTTTACCCTAAGTATATATGACGAATTCAACGGGTATTGGTAAGTATACTCGATGAATTTGGCGTGTATCAATGACGATACTCGACGAATTCGACGAGTATGCTTAACCATACTCGCTGAATTTTACTTAGGTAAAATTCTACATTTCTGACTCTTGGTCATTGGCCTTCCTTGATCCTTCTCCTATACTTGGGATAGAAGTACACACTAATAGATAGATTATATGTGAGTCAACACATTGGCTTACACAATGAAGGATGATATTGTGCTGTCCTATGTTTACCGACTCATTGTAACCTGACATTGGTGTGTATATGGCATTGTAAACCTGTAAGTACATAACTAAAAATCAATATCAAATACAACCTCAATTCATCAGCTTGACTGGACCCTTCTTCAAATCAGGGTTATTGTGGATACAATACCCAACAGCGCCACTCAGGGAGATTTTTCCATCTCAACGTTCTTCCTGAAGATGAAGAACTTGTGCGCTGAGATTTCAGCGTTGGAACCAGATGAGCCTATTTCGGAGGCGAAGCTGAAGAGGCACATAATCCACGGTTTGTGGAAGGAATATGTGGCCTTTTTCACTTCCGTTCAAGGCTGGGCCAATCAGCCGTCTTTGTTGGAGCTGGAGAACCTGCTTACTTCGCGGGAGAGCTTAGCAAGTCAGATGGTTGGAGTCACTGTCTCTAGAGGAGATAGTGAGGCGCTCTTCTCAGGAAAGAAAAGGGGATGGGACAAGAAGAAGAAATCGGTTGCTGGTGATGGACCTTCTACTTCATATCAGAAAGAGATGAGATATGCTCCCAGGGAAGAGGAAAGAAGGGCCAAGGTGTTGTAGATGCAACTAGCCTGGCCACTTCAAGAAGGACAGCAAGGTTATCTTTCAATCGACGAACGTCTCTCATATAGGGAGAAGGGATGATAACATTGTTGTGGATTCAACAAGTTATTATATTGATCGTATGAGGGCCAATGATAGTGCACCTATCTGGCATGAAAGACTGGGACATATCGGTATGGATGGGTTGAAAGCAATGGTAGAAAGGAGCCTTGTGAAAGACTTGCCTAGGTTATCATCCTTCGGTGACGGTCATGTTTGTATGGGATATCAATATGGTGAGGCTTATCGCTTCACGTTTGATAAGTCGCAGACCGGGTGTTCTCAACCATTGGAGTGCATCCATGGTGAGCTGTTGGGATCGACCGTCGCCACTAGTCTTGGAGGCAGCAAGTATATGCTGGTGTTGATTGATGGCTATGCGAGGTACACTTGGGTATACTTTATGAAGGAGAAGTCGGATGCATTATGTTTGTTCGGGGAGTTCAAGAAGCTTGTGGAATGTCGGCTTGTCTTGCGGATCAAGAAGATGAGAACTGCCAACGGAGGTGAATTTGATTCAACCGTGTTCTCTAACTTTTGCAAGAACCACGGAATCCGGAGAGAGCTTTCTTGTGGTCATACTCCACAACAAAGTGGAGTAGCAGATCGGAAGATCCGTTATTTGATGGATACCTATAAGTGTTGGCTTCATGGCAAAGGAATTCCTAAGGTCTTTTGGGCGGAAGGGATGGCCTGCGCGGCGTATGTCATCAATCAGATGCCTCTGAGTCATATCAGCATCAAGTCTCTGGTTGAGCTAATGTTCAAGGAAAAGCCTAGCGTGGAACACCTTCGGGTGTTTGGGTTGACCTGTTATGTACATGTCCCAGATGCTCTCAGGAAAGAGCTGGATGTGAAGACGAGGAAGCTTATCTTTGTGGGTTGTGATGAGTATAAGAAAGTATGGAGGTGTATGGATCCTGCGACGAAGAAGTTCATCGTTTCTAGAGATGTTGTCTTCGATGAACTGGCATCATATGGAGGTAGCTAATCTGTGGAGCTAAAGAGTAGGTCATGAAAGTGAGGGTAAGATTTATCTTTACTCTAGAGGGGGAGTGAATAAAGTATATTAAAATAATTTTCCAAATTAAAAATTAATTGGCAGTGGAAGACTTGATTTATTTATAGGTGTATTGTGCTTGCAAAGAATGAAACAAACTAAAGCAAGAAGTAAAAACATAGCACACAGTAAATAAAATATAGCAACACAAAGACACAAGGATCTATAGTGGTTCCCCAATCAACCTGGGTACATTCACTCTTCTACCACCCTAGGTAGGAATCCACTGTAGGAATAGTTGATCAGGTGTCCTGGGCACCAATGAGCTTTTGATAAGGTGCTCAAAAACCAAATCAGATTTTTTGATCAGGTGTCTTGCACCCACTGAGTTTTGACAAGGTCTCAGGAACCAACCACAAAACTTTTGAAGGGAGTTTTGAGTAAACCTTTTACAACAGAATAAAGAAAGAAAGAAAAGAGTTTGTTGTTCTTCTCTGTCAACAATCTAAGAGAAGACTAGTGGATTGTTGTTGTCAAAGCTCCCCCTTAGATTTGTAGTTGTTCAAGAAGAGAAGCTTTGCTTAGGGTGATAGGCCTTCAGTATGATTGAGATCTCCAGCAAAGAATGATTTCAACAAAGGTTGAAATGTGATGTGTTTGGAGTCCTGGATTGATGAAGCCTTTGAACACTTGAATCAGAAGAGATCTTGAAAGAATAGAGGAATTCTTTTCTGTGTGTTGATCACCTTTACTGTTTTATTCCTTGTGTTCTGTATGAATTCTAACTTGTAATCCTGTAGGCTTGTGTTTGAAAGATTGATTGATATCTCACCTGTATTTCTCAAATGATTCTAAAGAGCTATATTGAAAACCAGCCTTCTAGATAGCCGTTAATCAGTCATAAATGACTTCCTTAAATGAAATTTGTTTCTGGAGGAAAGTCCTAAGAGACATTCCTTTTTGTCTTCCTTTACACTTGCTCCAGATTAGTTGAAACGGCTACAGAATCCTTTGAAATAAATGCTGATAATAAATCAGATTGAATTCCATAACTGATTGAATTTGAATTCCTAAAATCGTCGATCTTTTCAGAAAAGCGTTGATCTTAGCTCGACTATCGTCGACCTGAGCTCAGAGATTGAAGCTAGACTGAAAACAGAAATCGTCGATCTGAGCTCAACTATCGTCGACCTGAGCTCAGAGATTGGATTTTGGCTTAGAGATAGAAACGTCGATCTGAGCTCGAAGATCGTCGAACCGAGTTCGACGACTCATTGAACTGAGCTCAGAGATAGTCGAACTGAGTCCGATGTCTCGTCGATCTGAGCTGGCGAAAATTGCCTTAGTCTTTCTGCACTTGTATTCTGAACTAAAGGTCTTGGGGGCAGCTTTCGAACTTAAGTTCTAACCCTTAGACTCATTCTAATTGACCTTTAAGACTATACAACATGGTCAAAACAATTTCCTAAGGACAAAGTGATCCTTGCCCAAATTTGTAATAGGGTGTTCCAACAATCTCCCCCTATTTGGGTTAGGATTACTAATTACATGACAAAAAGGAAATAACAAGCATACATGCAGAATTAAAAAGCAGAAACAACAAGCAGAAGAATGAATTGTAGCATTGCAGAAGCACAGATAGTATCACAGCAGACAGTCATAATTAGATATATATTGTCAACTTACACATTTACTTCTTTTCATTGCCCTTCTTGAATAAGATTTCTCTGTTAGGGTTGAGAGCTTCCTTCTTGAATCTCCTGTCATCATCAGCACCTAAGGAGGTTTGAGATTTGGGCCTGGGAATCACAGCCTCGTGGTGCAGCTTCATATAGCTTTCTGGACCAAAGAATTTTCTGGATGAGTATCTTTCTAGTTCCTTTTTCCTTTGCTCAGATAGAGTAGTGATATTTGAAGCATCTTTTCCATGTTCCCTTGCCTTCTTTATTTGATCTAAAGCAGCCAACTCTTTCATTCTGGCAGTCTAAGATAGTGGATTATTTTCTGGATCTTCAAAAGGGACAGGTGGTTCATATCTATTCATTATATCATCAGAATAGGGAGTTCTTGAAGCAACAGTATCTTTCAGCTTATAAGGGAAAGGACCAGAAGTTGAGTCAATGGATCCTTGTTCTTCCCTTTGATATGGATGTTGTCTAGATTAATCTCTGGAGAATACTTTATAATCTCTTTGGCTTCCTCTGTACTGACCTCTCCTTGAATGATAACCTCTATGTTGATATACTCTTGATTGAGATCTGTCTTGAGATAGAGATAAGCTTTGATTTGCAGCAGATGAGATCTGAGAAGCAGAACCTCCACCAGTTCCTATATCTGGAGGAGGAGGAGGATTAAAGTGAGAAGATCCTTTATCATACTTATCATACTTCCTCTTTTTCTTCATGGCCTTGAGCTGGTTCTTTGAATATTGCATCTAGGGTTCAGAGATGGGGAAATCATGCAGAATATAGTATGTAATATCAATATCATCTTTCACTTTCTCTGGAGGTACCCTCTTCAATGCTTTGCTTCTAGATTTCCTCTTCCTTGTAATGGTTGCAGAGGAGTCATCAGAATCAGTTTGGAATTTATCACTGTCTTAACTCTGAGGATTGTCATACAGTTCATCAATCCTTTTAATGTATTCCTTCTATTATTTTGATTGATTAGTAGAAATAATAGCAACAGCAGTAGCAGTGACAGAAGTAGCACTAATAGATACAACAACAGCAACGGGCACAACAACAGCAGAAACAATTGGGGCAAAAGGAGCAATAAAAATAGAAACTTTAGCAGCAGATTCTGGAACAATAGATTCTGGAAAAACATCATCAATATCCACAACATAACCAGAATAAATACTTTCCACAGCCTTGAATTACTTGATATATGAAGAAATCAGGCTGGGCTCACAGATGGCAATAGGCAAAATGGCCTTAGTAAGGTCTTCAGCTTCATAAGCTGGAAGAAATCTGCTGTGAAGAGCTTCATGTAACACCCCAAAAAGACTCAAAATTGGATTTGAGGTGCAGGTTGCTTAACACGGCCTGGGACACGGGCGTGTCCCAGGGCGTGTCGGGGGTACACGGCCTGGGACACGGGCGTGTCCCAGGGCATGTTCAGGATAGTCGAAGATCGGTGGTCGACGATAGTCGAGCCTGGGACACGGCCTTCGACACGGGCGTGTCCCAGGGCGTGTCACTCAATAAAATGCCGTATCGAGTCAGAAATGTACACGGCCCGGAACCAAGCCTTGAACACAGCCGTGTCAGATTTGACACGGGCATGTCCGAGGGCGTGTGCCTACCCGTGTACTGCTCTGACTGCTTTTAGCGCTCGCTGAGTACCGTGTAACAGGTGTGACACGGGCGTGTCACATGGCCGACACGGGCGTGTCAGGTTCGACACAGGTGTGTCGATGCCCGTGTTCTGGTAATTTTCAGTCGGTTCGTGTGCCTCTTAAGCATACACGGCCTGTGACACGGGCGTGTCACAGGCCGTGTCGGCCAAAAATTATAGATTTCAGGCAGATCGTGGCCGTTCATTTTTCCTTAAAGAGGATCTTGTGGCTGGGGCTCATTCCTGGGCTGATAAGGCCGGGAAAGGAAGGAGAAGGGCTCATTTCTAAAGTTCTACTCTCTTTCTAACTTTAAGAGAGAGGTGAGAGCAAGGTGAGGAAGAAGAAGTGGAATCCGGCTGCCGGTGGTGCTACAGTGGTCCAAATCGCGAGCCGAGTTCGGATTTGCGAAGGCAACGCTGCTGCAAAGGCTTTCATCCGTCTCAAACTCTCTCCATGGCTCCGAAGCGAGTTCCTAGAGTAACGATTTCCTGCTTGGACATGTGAAGTCCTTAATTCCTGCATTGCATATGGAAAACCCTTCCCCGCAAGTGTGCGGTGGGTTGTGGCGTCCCTTGGGGTAGATATGTGAAGTCCCCCTTATTAGAGTCCGGAATTGGAGTACGGATCTAGGCATGCTGTGTGAAGCCCATCTGGACGTGATCTGGATTGGTGATGCTTGTTTGCATATCGGAGAAGACTCCGTAATGATTGCTTGTAGGCATGATAGATAAAGTACTGGAGGAAGTCCAGGAAATTATGAGAGTTGGACTCTCTTGTGGCCGTGAGTTGCTACTTTGTGTGAGGTTGAGTCGTTGGGCTGCAACTAGGCAAATGCCTTGGTGGTGGAATGGGCAAGGTGAAGCTGTACCCGCGTCAGTCCAGGCTTGAGTCTGATGATTTGAGCAACGGGCAAGGTGGATCTGTACCCGCGTTATGGTTGTCTAACCTTGGGTGCTTAAGACCCTGTTAGGATCACATAGCGAGAGTCGACGGCCTGTGTGCCGATCAGACTAGAATGCTCATATTGGACCGTTATGTCTGGGACCTCTGAACGGTGGTGTGGCCGTGGAACTACGGAACACCGATAATGTGCCCTGAGTGCACGGAGCGTCGGGCCGTCGTGCTGGCATTTGTGATATGTGACTGTGCGGTTGTGCACGTCTTGCTTGAATTGTTATATATATCATATTGGAAGATTGTTATGCGGGGATGGAATTCCGCTGCCCCGTGCCAGGGTTAGGGTCGTTATAATTGGTCTGCTGAATGCTGACCGTTGCCCTATTTGCCACCGCTTGGTGGATTGGATCTTACAGGTACTGGAGGTGTTGTTCCGAGCGGGACATAGCGGGCTGAAGCCCAAAGCTACGGTGCTACCCTCGAAGGCATTGTTGTTTCTTTTTGTTCATGTGTGGCCGGCCTGCGTGCCGATGTCTGTAATCCACACTCTTGTTCAGAGAAATAATGTAAGGCCTTAAGGCCAGACTCTTTTGATGTTTGTATACATTCCTATGTTATAGTGGACAGTGTTCTGTATCTTGAGTTCAATTATTCAACCGTGAAACTTCCGCTAGAATGCTCTGTGTTACGATGCGTGGTTATGATATTATTTCGTAGCGTCTCCGCCTATTTGTGGAATATGGTGTGGGGCCCCGGCCAGACCCTCTATTATATTCTTCTTGATGGGTAGAGGGGTTACAATTTGGTATCGGCTTGTTGGTCGATCTCTTCCGAATTCGCGGACGAATTCTTTTGAGGGGTGGCGAGCACGTGTCAGTGCCGTCGTTATAACAGTGAACTTGAACTCAAGATGTCCACTTAGGAATGCAAATACACTTGTTTGTTGAACTTGTGTATTATTTTAGTATGGTTGCCGCTTTCATTGGTCATTAAACTGTATATTTTACACATATAGGTGACCAGAAGTGTTGCGGGTCAATCCGAACCACAACGTTCTGTTGAGAGTGCGGCACCAGCCGAGGTGCCCACAACTCCTCCATCCGCTGAAACAGTCTGTCTCATCACGGAAACGGTACTTGCTGTGATGAATGCTCAGCAGGCTGAGCAGGCACGTCCTGCAGTGGTGCCAACGCAAGCTGGGGTACGGCAAGAACCGGTAGAAGCCGAAGTTGATCCGCGGGTAGCAGATCAACAATGGAAGCAATTCTTGAGCTTCAACCCTCCGCAGTTTCATGGGGCGGGTACACCGGCCCAAGCAGAGGATTGGCTTGCAAGGATCAAGAGGATTATGAGAGCTATCAAGGTTGAGGAGGAACAGAAAGTCATGTTAGCCACTTTCCTACTGGAAGGAGAGGCGCGATTGTGGTGGGATGAGATTGAACTGCATCACTTGGCCGGCAGGCAATTGGCAGAGATTACAATGGATGAGTTTTCTCGATTGTTCTTAGCACAACATCTGTCGATACAGCAAAGGATATCGATGGAAATGGAATTTCAACGGTTAGCACAGGGAGATCGAAGTGTGGATGACTACCTGCATGAGTTCACCCGGTTGGGAAGATATGCGGGCACGATCTTTGCCGAAGAAGAGCGTAAGACTAGTCGGTTTTATGCGGGACTGCGAGATGAGCTGTGGTATTTGCTCTCGAGTTCTGTGAGTCAGGGATTCCAAGCCTTAGTCTGTACGGCTCGTTCTTTGGAGACGGACATGAAACGGGGGCAAGCAAAGGGAAACTTGGCGGTTGTGAAGCCGGAGTTTAAGTCGCCGCGTCCGGACAAGTTTGGCTTCCGAAAGAGATGGAATAAGAAGTCTAAGTCTTCTGGACAAGCTCCTTCTGCGACTGTGACGGATACATCTGGGTATAGATCTCGTGCTTGTTTTACGTGCGGGAAGGTTGGACACTTCGCACGTGAATGTCGGTTTGGTCCTCCAAAGGGTGATAAGAAGATGGGAGCGTCTTATGCGGAGAAGGGGAAGGCTGCGGTGGAGTCTTCTGCCTCGCACGCGCAGCCTAGGGTCTTCAACCTTGGACAACAGGAGGCCATTAAGCAGGCGGATGTCGTCACAGGTGCGCGTAGTTTTTAATGTTCTTGTTTTTTTGATGTACTGTGCTTGTTTTAATTGTAATGTTATAGGGTTTGTCCTTATACGAGAGTATCCGGCGCGAGCACTGTTTGACACAGGTGCTTCACATTCGTTTCTATCTGAGGACTTTGTCTTTCGTATCGGGGTGCCTATCCGGACCACGACAGACAGTGTAAAGGTGTTGTTGCCTAACGGATGTTTGATGTGCGCGGATCGATCTTGCGGTCTTGAGGTCAAGATAGGGAGTCGGGAGTTCAAGGTGGAAACATTAGTATTGCCGATCAAAGAGTTTGATATAATCTTTGGTATGGACTGGCTTTCAGAGCAGCGTGCCTGTATAGATTGCACTTCAAAAGAGGTCACACTTGGGCAAAATACCGAACAAGAGACCAAGTTCATTGGTATGCAAGGGATGAGTGGGATGTTGTTATCCTCTCTCCAAGTTGTTAAGGCAGTTCGGAAGGGTGCGGAGTTGTTCTTCACACTCTTAGAGGCGGTGGCGCTGAAGGCCAGTGTGAGTGAAGTGCCGATTGTGTCGGAATATGCTGATGTGTTTCCAAAGGACCTTCCGGGGTTACCTCCTCAAAGGGAAATCGACTTCGCTATCGAGCTGGTGTCGGGTGCGAAACCTGTGGCCCGTTCGCCGTATCGGGTAGCGCCAAAAGAAATGGCCGAACTGAAAGTTCAATTGCAAGAGTTGTTGGAGCAGGGATACATACGCCCAAGTATGTCACCTTGGAGCGCGCCTGTTCTTTTTGTGAAAAAGAAAGACGGTGGTTTGCGACTATGTATTGATTATCGCGAACTGAACAAGCTGACGGAGAAAAACAAGTATCCAATTCCACGGATCGATGACTTGTTTGATCAGCTAGCAGGCTCAACCGTCTATTCGAAGTTGGATTTGAAATCCGGGTATTACCAGTTGCGGATTAGGGAAGGTGACATTCCGAAGACAGCGTTTGGCACACACTATGGTCATTATGAGTTCACAATGATGTCGTTCGGCTTATGTAATGCGCCTTCGGTCTTCATGGATCTCATGCATCGAACGTTCCGCGAATACCTGGATCTGTTTGTGATTGTGTTTATTGATGATATCCTTGTATATTCACAATCGGAGGAAGATCATGCAAACCACTTGCGGTTGGTATTGCATACCTTGCGAAGGAATAAGCTGTATGCCAAGTTCTCAAAGTGTGAGTTCTGGCTCTCGTTGGTGGCTTTTCTAGGCCATGTGGTAAGTGGAGAGGGCATAGCGGTGGATCCGGCTAAGATAAGTGCCATTCGTGATTGGCCAGTGTTGTCTTCAGTGGCCGAGGTCAGGAGTTTCCTTGGCCTGGAGGGCTACTATAGACGGTTCGTGGAGAACTTCTCCCGGATTGCGTTGCCTCTGACTACGTTGACGAGAAAGGATCAGAAGTTCGTTTGGACGCCGGAGTGCGCACGAGCTTTTGATGAGCTGAAGAATCGTTTGACCACGGCGCCCATTTTGACGTCGCCATGTGGTACAGATGGATTTGAAATATACAGTGATGCGTCAGGAAGCGGCTTAGGCTGCGTTCTCCTGTAGTTTGGCAAAGGGATCGCCTATGGCTCGCGTCAATTGAAAGTGCATGAGCGTAATTACCTCGTCCATGACTTGGAGTTGGCGGCGGTGATCTTTTCGCTAAAGTTGTGGCGGCATTATCTTTATGGCATGAAGGTGGATATTTATACAGATCATAAAAGCTTAAAGTATCTGCTCAATCAAAAGGAATTGAATATGCGACAAAGGAGGTGGATGGAATTCCTTAGGGATTATACCTTTGACATTAACTATGTTCCCGGGAAGGGAAATGTGGTCGTTGATGCCTTGAGTCGTCGGACTCCGGTGCGGGCAAATTGGTTTCGGATACATGATGAGCGGTTAATCCAAGAGTTGGAAGCTTTGGAGATATCTTGTGTGGAAAGAGATTCTTCGACTGTTGCATGCGTGAACTGGTTGGAGGTTCAATATGACCTTGCTGACAGGGTTCGGCGGGCAACGGAGTTGGATGAAAGTCTCCAACGTTATGCAAAGGAGGGGTCTGGTGATCAATTCTCCTGGGATGATGGTTTATTACGGAAAGATGGCTGATTGTGCGTCCCTAGTGTGGGTAAATTGCGCGAAGAATTGCTATATGAAGCACACTTTACAAAGTACTCAATTCACCCTGGAAGCACAAAATGTACAAGGACATGAAGAAACTATTCTGGTGGCCTGGTTTAAAGAAGGACATAGCCGCGTATGTGGCTAAATGTCGCACTTGTGCTTTGGTAAAGGCAGAATGTCAACGGCCGAGTGGTTTCCTGAAGTCGTTGCCGGTTCCGCAATGGAAGTTTGAGGATATTCCTATGGATTTCGTGCACGGATTGCCGAGATCTCAGCGTGGCCATGACTCAATCTGGGTGATTGTAGACCGGTTGACAAAGGTGGCTCACTTTATACCGAACAAGCGGGACGATTCAGTGGAAATGTTGGCAAAGCTCTATGTGGAGCAAATTGTTTGATTGCACGGTGTTCCCCGGAGCATCGTAAGTGACCGAGATGGGCGCTTTACCTCGAAAGATTGGAGATTAGTTCATCAGATGTTGGGTACGAAGTTAGCATTCAGTACGTCCTTTCACCCGCAAACGGATGGCCAAACTGAACGAACCAACAGAACGATGGAGGATATGCTCCGTATGTGCGCCCTGGACTTCGGTAAGAATTGGGAAGAGCATCTTGTTATGGTGGAGTTTGCCTATAATAATAGCCATCAAGCGAGTATAGGCATGGCCCCATTTGAAGCGTTGTATGGTCGTAAGTATCGTACACCGCTAGCTTGGGCAGAAGCTGGTGAGACCAAACTTTTAGGCAAAAAGGAGGTTGAGGATGCTACCTCAACAATACGCGCTATTCGCGAGAGGCTCCTAATAGCCCAAGATCGGAAAGCCAAGTATTACAATGCTAAGCACCGGAACGTGGAGTTCGCAGTGGGTGACTGGGTCTTTTTAAAAATTAAGCCCTTCAAAGGCGTATCTCGGATTCAGAGGTTGAAAAAGCTAAGTCTGTGATACCTTGGTCGGTTTGAAGTGGTGGAGCGAGTTGGAGAAGCCGCCTATCGGCTAGCTCTTTCATCGGAATTGAGTGGATTGCATGATGTGTTTCACATCTCGGTGCTACGCAAAGCAGTCAAGGATCCAGCTCAAGTAATTGACAATGATCGAGTGCCGGTTGAGTATGGGCTAACGAGAAAGGTGAAGCCTATACGGATCGAGGATCGAGCCGAGAAACAGTTGCGGAACAAAGTAATCGGGATGGTCAAAGTCCGATGGGACAATTGTGGCCGAGAAGAGCTAACATGGGAGCGCGAGTAGACCATGCGAGCCGAGTTTCCCGAGTTATTTTCGTAACTTGTTTGCTCGTTATATATGTAATAGAAACATATAAATGTTTTGTTATTTTCTCCCTACTGTCTGCAAATTTCGGGACGAAATTTTATTAAGGAGGGGAGGATTGTAACACCCCAAAAAGACTCAAAATTGGATTTGAGGTGCAGGTTGCTTAACACGACCTGGGACACGGGCGTGTCCCAGGGCGTGTCGGGGGTACACGGCCTGGGACACGAGCATGTCCCAGGGCGTGTTCAGGATAGTCGACGATCGGTGGTCGACGATAGTCGAGCCTGGGACACGGCCTTCGACACGGGCGTGTCCCAGGGCGTGTCACTCAATAAAATGTCGTATCGAGTCAGAAATGTACACAGCCCGGAACCAAGCCTTGAACACGGCCGTGTCAGATTTGACACGGGCGTGTCCGAGGGCGTGTGCCTACCCGTGTACTGCTCTGACTGGTTTTAGCGCTCGTTGAGTACCGTGTAACAGGTGTTACACGGGCGTGTCACATGGCCGACACGGGCGTGTCAGGTTCGACACAGGCGTGTCGATGCCCGTGTTCTGGTAATTTTCAGTCGGTTCGTGTGCCGCTTAAGCATACACGGCCTGTGACACAGGCGTGTCACAGGCCATGTCGGCCAAAAATTATAGATTTCAGGCAGATCGTGGCCGTTCATTTTTCCTTAAAGAGGATCTTGTGGCTGGGGCTCATTCCTGGGCTGATAAGGCCGGGAAAGGAAGGAGAAGGGCTCATTTCTAAAGTTCTACTCTCGTTCTAACTTTAAGAGGGAGGTGAGAGCAAGGTGAGGAAGAAGAAGTGGAATCCGGCTGCCGGTGGTGCTACGGTGGTCCAAATCGCGAGCCGAGTTCGGATTTGTGAAGGCAACGCTGCTGCGAAGGCTTTCATCCGTCTCAAACTCTCTTCATGGCTCCGAAGCGAGTTCCTAAGGTAACGATTTCCTGCTTGGACATGTGAAGTCCTTAATTCTTGCATTGCATAGGGAAAACCCTTCCCCGAGAGTGTGCGGTGGGTTGTGGCGTCCCTTGGGGTAGATATGTGAAGTCCCCCTTGTTACAGTCCGGAATTGGAGTACGGATCTAGGCATGTTGTGTGAAGCCCATCTGGACGTGATCTGGATTGGTGATGCTTGTTTGCATATCGGAGAAGACTCCGTAATGATTGCTTGTAGGCATGATGGATAAAGTACTGGAGGAAGTCCAGGAAATTATGAGAGTTGGACTCTCTTGTGGCCGTGAGTTGCTACTTTGTGTGAGGTTGAGCCGTTGGGCTGCAACTAGGAAAATGCCTTGGTGGTGGAACGGGCAAGGTGAAGTTGTACCCGCGTCAGTCCAGGCTTGAGTCTGACGATTTGAGCAACGGGCAAGGTGGATCTGTACCCGCGTTATGGTTGTCTAACCTTGGGTGCTTAAGACCCTGTTAGGATCACATAGCGAGAGTCGACGGCCTGTGTGCCGATCAGAATAGAATGCTCATATTGGACCGTTATGTTTGGGACCTCTGAACGGTGGTGTGGTCGTGGAACTACGGAACACCGATAATGTGCCCTGAGTGCACGGAGCGTCGGGCCGTCGTGCCGGCGTTTGTGATATGTGACTGTGCGGTCGTGCACGTCTTGCTTGAATTGCTATATATATCATATTGGAAGATTGTTATGCAGGGATGGAATTCCGCTGCCCCGTGCCAGGGGCAGGGTCGTTATAATTGGTCAGCTGAATGCTGACCATTGCCCTGTTTGCCACCGCTTGGTGGATTGGTTCTTACAGGTACTGGAGGTGCTGGTCCGAGCGGGACTTAGCGGGCTGAAGCCCAAAGCTGCGGTGCTGCCCTCGAAGGCATTGTTGTTTCTTTTTGTTCATGTGTGGCCGGCCTGCGTGCCGATGTCTGTAATCCACACTCTTGTTCAGGGAAATAATTTAAGGCCTTAAGGCCAGACTCTTTTGATGTTTGTATACATTCCTATGTTATAGTGGACAGTGTTCTGTATCTTGAGTTCAATTATTCAACCGTGAAACTTCCGCTAGAATACTCTGTGTTAGGATGCGTGGTTATGATATTATTTCGTAGCGTCTCTGCCTGTTTGTGGAATATGGTGTGGGGCCCCGGCCGGACCCTCTATTATATTCTTCTTGACGGGTAAAGGGGTTACACATCAAAATCTGACAGCAGTGACTTAAAGTCAACTGTTCTGAAGGAAAGCACTGGAGCTGAAACTGTAACTTGAATCTCTGGCAGAAAATCTTTTAAGGCAGGCACCATCTCTTCTTCATGAGGCATCTCCCCCTGCCTAGATTCAGTATACACTTGATAAAGGCACCCCACAGAAGGGGCTGCTTGAGGAGGAAAAAGTGAAGAGATCCTGGCAGATAACTCCTGGATGGATTACAGGAGTGGAGCCATGGAGGTCTCCAGTAGGAGTGCTAGCCTGGGAGCCAACATCCCATACAGCCTATCTACTAGGGCAGGAAGATCTACTTGCTCAAGTGAAACTTGAGTATAGGTAGAGGAGAGAGAGACAGAGATTGGTATAGAAGGGGCTGCAGATATGGGAAGAGAAGTTGTGGATGGTTGAGAGATTGGAATGGTGGAGATTAAATTTATTAGAGTGGAAAAGGATGGGGTGAAGGATGGTTGTGCAAGAATGTCTTGGAGTAGTTGATGGTAGGAGGTAGAGGATGATGGGAGATCAAGATGTGAGGAATGGGAATCATCCATGTAGGAATCATCAAGAAGACTGAAAGATGGAATGGATGAGTCAATATCAAGGGGTGGATAATAATGTAGGGGATGGAAAAGGTCTACAGAAGTTGCTGGTGGAGGTGAAGGAGTTGAGATTGGAGATGAAATGGTGATGAGGGATGAAATTGAAGTAGTGATGGTGAAAGAAGGAGTGGTTGAAGAAACAATGGGTGGAGATGAGGAGGAGGCAGGCAGTTCTTCCAATGGGGCAGTTGCCCGTGGGGAAGTGACTTGATCAGTCCTGGTGCCTGAAGTTGAGATAGCTGCAGGAGCTCTGCTTGGTTTGACAATCTGCCTGTCCAATTTTCCAAAAAGGGCACAAGACAACCTCTTAGAGGCATTAATGTGCATCCCACTGGAAACAAGCAACTGAGGGCACCTGTTATGCAAAAACAGCTTTAGTATCCTCCTAAATTTAACAAAATTCTTATTCACCTTTTTCTTGATTAAATCAAAGAAAATCTCTACCCAATTCAAATGTTTATTATCCACTAAAGCAGCCATCAAACAAAATTGATACCTTGAAATGGTATCATGAGCAGAATGCTTGGCTAACAGTACCTTTCCCACACATCAGCTAAAAATCTATATTCAACTAATAGATTCTTCTTAAGCAGCTTGTTAGGGTTTACGGCAGAGTGACCCATTCTATCAAGCATACTTGTAAACTCTTCTCCAGAAAACTCAACTGAATCATCACCAGAACTCAACTGAAAAACTTCTGTAAAGAGGGCAGGAGTTAGGGATACCTGAGTACCGGCTATTGTACCAACCACTGTATGTTGATCCAGGTTATGAGCCGTTTACACCCACTCCTTGATTTCATCGGCAGTAAGTTTCATCCTTGTGGACATGATATACACCAACTGTTGTTCCTTGAATAATTCTAGTATGTCTTTGAAGATTTGGTCACTGCTGTCAAAAGAGTCCATTTCGATTTCGAATCCAGTATCAAATTTCATCGCGGCTAGAGCTGCAATAAAAACGGCCATTGTATACCTGCAAAAATGAACAAACAATACCAAGTGCAGATAAGTTTGGAGGGAAAGAAATGTTCTGCAGAGAGTATGAATGCGCAAAAAAGAACGACGGCCGAAAAATGAATTTTATATTAGGGTTCGATGCAGAAAAGGAAAGAGCATTGAACTCAGTTCGACGATCTTGGCTTCTAAAGGAATCTGAAGGGTCTTCAACATCGTCGATCTCCGTTCGACGATATTTGAGAGCGTCGAACTCCGTTCGACGATCTATGACCGGAAAGAGATAGCCTAGTACTATTTGGAAAACACTGAACTCCGGTCGACGATTGCGGTGATCGTCGGTATCCGTTCGACGATCTTGGAGAAAAACGTCGAGCCAAGTTCAGAGATCAGAAATAACCTATAAACACTAGAAAAATCAAGTTTTTAGCCTAGTCTTGGTCAATTTTAGAGTTTTTAAATCTTGGATCTTAAGTTAAACTTCCTCCATCTAACATACCTAACTGATTCAGGAAGAAAGTGTGTTTTTTTTCATCCAATGGTTTGGTGAAAATATCTCCCCTTTGCAAATCAGTTGGGATATATTGAAGTTCAATTTTATTCTTCTCAATATTATCCCTTAAAAAGTGATGTCTAATCTCTATATGTTTTGTCCTACTATGGAGGACTAGATTTTGTGTTATAGAGATAGCACTGGTGTTATCACAAAATATTTTTGACTTTTATAAGTTGTAACCATAGTCTAGGAGTTGATTTTGAATCCACAAAATATGTGAGCAACAACTACCTGCTGCCATGTATTCAGCACCAGTAGTTGATGTGGACACAGATGTTTGTTTCTTACAAAACCAGGAGACAAGTCTGTCACCAAGAAACTGGCAAGTTCCACTGGTGATTTTCCTGTCTACTCTACATCTAGCATAATCAGCATCTGAAAATCAAGTTAATTCAAATCAAGAGTTTTTTGGATACCAGAGACCTAGATTTGTACAACTTTTCACATACCTAAGAATCCTTTTTACTAATATTAGGTGTGACTCTCTAGGACTTACTTGGAATCTAGCACATATGCATGTAGCAAACATTATGTCAGGTCTACTAGCTGTAAGGTACAATAAAGAGCCAATCATTGCTCTATATGTTGTCTGATCAATAGGTTTCCCATGTTCATCAGCATCTAATACAGCATTAGTAGGCATAGTTGTTTTCATGTAGGATGCTTCAGACATACCTAATTTCTTTACCAACTCTTTTGCATACTTGGTTTAAGAAATGAATATGCCATCAGCATGCTGTTTGAACTGCAATCCTAGAAAGAATGAAAGCTCACCCATGCTACTCATTTAAAATTTAGAATGCATTAGGTTGGAAAACCTCTTGCATAAATTTGAATCAGTAGAGCCAAAAATAATATCATCTATATAGATTTGTACTAGTAGGATATTGGACTTATGGGTTCTAATAAAAATAGTTTGGTCTACTCTATCCCTTATAAAATCATTTTTCAAAAGAAAGTATGCTAACCTCTCATACCATGCTCTAGGAGCTTGCTTCAGACCATATAATGCTTTATGCAATTTAAAAACATAATCAGGATGAGTTGGAGAGATAAAACCTAGGGGTTGTCTAACATAGACTTCTTCCTTGATATCTCAATTGAGAAATACACTTTTTACATCCATCTGATAGACCTTGAATCCTTTATGAGCTACATAAGCTAGGAATATTCTTATGGCCTCTAACCTTGCAACTGGTGCAAAGGTCTGGTCATAGTCTATTCCTTCTTCTTGAGAGTATCCTTGTGCAACTAGCCTTGCCTTGTTCCTTACAATGATTCCTTGATCATCTAATTTGTTTCTGAACACCCACTTTGTTCCAACAATGGAGTGATCCTTAGGCCTTGGCACTAGCTCCCAAACTTTGTTCATTTCAAAAAATGTAAGTCCTCTTGCATTGTAATGATCCAGTGTGGATCTTGTTCTATATCTTGTATGGATTGAGGTTCAATTTTAGATAAAAAGCAGGTGTGCATCAGATTTTGATTGACCTGATTTCTTGTTTGCACACCAGCTAAGATTTATCCAATCACTTGGGAGATTGGATGATATCTTGAAGTACTAAATCAACAGGGGGTGTTGATTGTTCACCAACCTGTATTGTTGTTTCCTCTTGTTGAACAACAACTGGCTCTTAAAGATAGTTCTCACCAAGATGTAGAGTACCCTCTTCATCTTCACTACTTTCACCTCTTTGTTGGATAGGTGAATGTGTTGTATCCTTTTCTATAATGTGTAATCTGTCCAAATTTTCTAAAAGAGAATGTACCTGCAAAGGTTCTATGGTAGAAGTATTCTTCTCCTTATAAGACATGTGAGTTTAATCAAAAGATACATGAACAGATTCTTCAATTTTAAGAGAATTTTTGTTATACACCCTATAAGATTTACTGATCATGGAGTATCCCAGAAACACTCCTTCATCAGCTTTAGCTTGAAATTTTGCTATGTATTTCTTGTCATTATTATGTATGTAACAAATGAAATCAAAAATCTTGAAATATTCTACTTTAGGTTTCTTCCCTTTGAGTAATTCATAGGGAGTCTTGCCCTTCAGCGTATGTATCAAACTTCTATTCAACACATAGTTTGAGGTGTTCACTGCCTCTGCCCAAAAGGATAGAGGGAGGTGACCATTTGTAAACAATGTAGTAGCAGATTCAATAAGGGTTCTATTTTTCCTTTCAGCTACCCCATTTTGTTGAGGAGTTCTAGGAGCTGAGAAAGTATGCCTGATCCCTTCACTCTGACAGAACTCTTTCATAAGATGAGAAACAAACTTTGTCCCATGATCACTTCTGATCAGGGCAATGTGAGTATTGAACTCAATCTGTATGCATTTGAGAAACTCTGTCAAACACTTAAAGTTATCATACTTCTTCCTCAGAAAGAACACCCATGTGAATCTAGAGAAATCATCTACAACAACTAAAGTGTAAGAATTCCCTCCTAGACTTTGTACAGTAATGGGTCCAAAAAGATCCATGTGTAACAGATACAAAATCCTTGGTGAATCACTCTTATTAGGTGACTTAAAACTATTTTTAGTTTGTTTGCCTAATTGACAAGCCCTGCAAAGTCCTTCCTTCTTGTAGGGGCTAGAAGGTACTCCTCTTACAAGGTTGTCCTTGGATATCCTAGCAATGGTTCTAAGGTTTATATGTCCTAATCTTTTATGTTATAGTTCATTTGGTTTACAAACAGAGTTTAACAAGCAAATATCTACCTTAGTTGAATGAAAATCTACAAGATAAATGTTACCTTTCCTTTTACCTGTCAACACAGTTGTGTTGTCCTCTGATTTGATTTTGCATGAGGATCTATTGAATGTCACCTGGTAGCCTTCGTCACACAGTTGACTGATGCTGATTAAATTGTGCTTCAGTCCTTCCACGTAGGCCACCTTCTTGAATGTGACTGACCCTATTTGGACTGCACCATATCCCTTGGTCTGTCCAAAGTTTGAATCTCCAAATACTTTGGGTCCAAGCTTGGCTTTGAAGGATGTTAAATTATCCTTGCTTCCTATCATGTGCTTTGAGCACCCACTATCCAGATACCATTGCTGGTTTATTGTTGGATAGGTCTTCACCTGCAAATAAAATAATTTATTTGTTTCTGACCCAGTTTACCTTGGGCCTAGGTTGATAACCTTTAAATTCTGAAGTAAGAGACATCCCTTGCTAACTCTTATAACCTTCAGGATGATATCTCCTAGGAGGTATTATCCATTCAGTATAAGGGTTAAGGCTTTGGTATGTAGGACCACTAGGATTGAATTTTGATTTGCCTTTGAGAACTTTTTCAAAGCTCTGAGCTCTGTTCGACGATCTCTGAGCTGAGATCGACGATCTTGGGTCAGATCGTCGAGCTCCATTCGAAGATCGATTTTGCCAGAGTTCAGAGTTCGGCGATCGTCGACCTGAGTTCAACGATTCAGCTTGAGATTACTGAGCTCTTTTCGACGATCGTCGGGCTCTGTTCGACATTTTCCGTTGAACTTTGTTTTTCTTAGGTAAATAAGGATTCTTCCTAGCTACCTCTAAACCTCCCTTTCCTTTATCTGAGATAAACTTAATTGGGGTTGTTAACACTGTAGGTTGGTTGGATGAAGCACCCAAGCCCAGTGTACTATTAAGTCTTGAGTTCACTGTACTTGTGATGTCCATCAGTCTGATGCTTCTCCCATTGAGGGATTCTTCAAACTTCTTTACCTTTGATACTTCACTCTTCAGTGAAGTTATCTCCTCCCTACAGCATTCTAACTCCTCAGAGAGTTTGAGGTTGTCTTACTTTAAAGTGCTATGTTCAGACAATTGATTTCTGAGAGAGATAATCTCTTTCTCAGACTTTAGCAGGTCTAAACAAAGTGCCTTAAATTCAGATCTAAAGTCCTCTGAATTGAAATCAAAAGAATCTATTACCTGATCTTCTTCAGCTTCATGTTCAGATTCAGATTCTGACTCTTATTCTACATCAGAATTATGTTGAGAGGCATTGATAGTCATCATGAAGAACTCCTCTCTTCAGCATCATCTTCATCATCACTTGAACTTGAAGATGCCTCTGATTCTTCTTCAGTTTAACTCCAGGTTTCAGCTACAAATCCTTTCCTTGTGTGTTTGTTCTTGCTGGAGGAGGATTTATCATTGTTGTTTCTTATAAAATCCTTGTCTCTTCTCCTATCTTTCCTGTCCTTATTGTCCTTATTCTGATTTTCTGGACAATCAGGCACAATGTGGCCTAGTTTCCTGCATCCAAAACAAATGATTTCTTTGTTACTGGACTTGTCAAACCTTGGCTTCTCATGCCCTCTGGATGACCTTTTTCTGAAATCTTTCTTGTCCATCTTATAAAATCTTTTGGCCAGTAAGCTCATTAATTCTTCATTGCATGTGACCTTGTCTTCAGGCTGTTCTTTTGTAGCTTTGAAAGCAATGGTCTTCTCCTTCCTTGTTGCTGGAGAAGCTATCTTTTGCTCTTCTTCTCTATTCTTGATGAGCAGCTCATAATACTTGAGCTTGCCCAACAAAGCTTTAGTAGTGATCTCATTTAGGCTTCTGGCATCCTTGATTGGCCAGATCCTTGAATCCCAAGTGTTGGGGAAGCACATTAGGATCTTATCATTGAGTTCAGTAAATGAGATCTCCTTGTCCAAGGTCTTCAGTTCACTGACAATTAGACTGAGTCTATTTTACAAGTCAGCAACTGACACAGTTTCTCCTTTCTTGAAATTCTCATACTGGGTTATGAGATGGGATCTTCTATCCTTTCTTTCATCAGCTGATCCTGGCACAAGCTCAGATAGCTTGTCCCAAATTTCTTTTGCTGAGTTGCACTCAGCCACCTATTGAAATATGTCATCAAACATAGTCTGGGCCAATATGTTTATTGCCTTGGCATCAGCAACTTTCCACTTTTTGATTTCTGCATCTGTTCCTGAAGGGGGTGGAATAGCACTTGTACTTGTACTTGCTGGAGGTCTTGGACACACTGTTAAAACAAAATTAAAAATGTCCTCATCAATAGAGTTCATGTATAATTTGATCCTTGCCTTCCAAAGTGCAAACTTAGAAAGATTGCACACTGGAGATCTGGTGCTAGAATAATCTTTGTTTTGTGTCATGGTTTTATATGAAAATAAATATAATAAAAGTAATAACCCACTATAAAAGATTGATCTTATCAGAGATCTTTTTGTTCAGGTGTTAGCCTGTAAAATAACCAACCTAGTGAAGATCTAGTTGTTGAATAACCAACCTGCCTCTGATACCAATTGAAAGTGAGGGTAAGATCAAACTTTACTCTAGAGGGGGGGGGGGGGGTGAATAGAGTATATTAAAATAATTTTCCAAATTAAAAATTAATTGGCAGTGGAAGACTTGATTTATTTATAGGTGTATTGTGCTTGCAAAGAATGAAACAAACTAAAGCAATAAGTAAAAACACAGCACACAGCAACCAGAAGACACAAGGATCTATAGTGGTTCCCCAATCAACCTTGGTACATCCACTCTTCTACCACCCTAGGTAGGAATCCACTTCAGAAATAGTTGATCAGGTGTCCTGGGCACCAATGAGCTTTTGATAAGGTGCTCAAAAACCAATTAAGATTTTTTGATCAGGTGTCTTGCCACCACTGAGTTTCACAAAACTTTTGAAAGGAGTTTTGAGTAACTCTTTTACAGCAGAATAAAGAAAGAAAGAAAAGAGTTTGTAGTTCTTCTCTGTCAACAGTCTAAGAGAAGACTAGTGGATTGTTATTATCAAAGCTCCCCCTGAGATTTGCAGTTGTTCAGGAAGAGAAGCTTTGCTTAGGGTGATAGGCCTTCAGTATGATTGAGATCTCCAGCAAAGAATGATTTCAACAAAGGTTGAAATGTGATGTGTCTGGAGTTCTTGATTAATGAAGCCTTTAAACACTTGAATCAGAAGAGATCTTGAAAGAATAGAGGAATTCTTTTCTGTGTGTTGATCTCCTTCACTGTTTTACTCCTTGTGTTCTGTATGAATTCTAACTTGTAATCCTGTAGGCTTATGTCTGAAAGATTGATTGATATCTCATCTGTATTTCTCAAATGATTCTAAAGAGATATATTGAAAACCAGCCTTCTAGATAGTCGTTAATCAGTCATAAATGACTTCCTTAAATGAAATTTGTCTCAGGAGGAAAGTCCAAAGAGACATTCCTTTTTGTCTTCCTTGAAACTTGCTCCAGATTAGTTGAAACGGCTACAGAATCCTTTGAAATAAATGCTGATAATAAATCAGATTGAATTCCATAACTAATTGAATTTTAATTCCTGAAATCGTCGATCTCTTCAGAAAAGTGTCGATCTGAGCTCGACTATTGTCGACCTGAGCTCAGAGATTGAAGCTAGACTGAAAATAGAAATCGTCAATCTGAGCTCAACTATCGTCGACCTGAGCTCAAGGATTGGATTTTGGCTTAGATACAGAAACGTCGATCTGAGCTCTAAGATCGTCGAACCGAGTTCGACAACTCGTTGAACTAAGCTCAGAGATAGTCGAACTGAGTTCGACGCCTCGTCGATCTGAGCTCGGCGAAAATTGCCTTAGTCTTTCTGCACTTGTATTCTGAACTAGAAGGTCTTGGAGGCAGCTTCCGAACCTAAGTTCTAACCCTTAGACTCATTCTAATTGACCTTTAAGACTATACAACAAGGTCAAAACAATTTCCTAAGGACATAGTGATCCTTGCCAAAATTAGATATATGGTGTTCAAACAGGTCAGACGGTGGGCAGAAGAAGGCTGCTGAAGATCTTCGGTTGGAGCTGCCTATATCACAAGGAGCTCCAGGTTATTATACCTCTGGGGCAGAGGCGTCTTGTTCAATAAGCAAGGGGATCGATGCTCTAGGTGCTTCTGGTTCAGGAAGCAGGGGGAGCGATGCTCTAGGTGCTTCTAGTTCCAGGGCGGGGGCTTTTTGTTCAGGAAGCAAGGGGATGATACTCCAGGTTTGCCCGGGATCGTAGCTGGTTCAGGAGATGCAGCGAAGGTGGTTAGCCATGATCAGGCTCTTCGGAGGTCGAAGAGGATCACCAACCCACCAGCTCGATATTGTAAAGGAAATGCAGTGAGCTTGGTCTCTTGTTTCTTCGTAGGCCCTCAGATCGAGCGAGAGTCGTTGATGCGTTGAACGGCAAGTGTACCAGTCGCACAAGTAATATAAATTGGGCGAATTTCCCAAGTATCGATCTCTCAAGGAACACAGTAAGGGGGGAGTTAATATTGAGGAGGACTTGAGATTGAAGTCCTTAGGTCGGAGTTAACTATGGGGGGTTTAGATTGTTGTGAATGAAGAAAATAAAACACTACAAACTACTCTTATGTAACGCCGCTATATGATGCTTCGCCAGGCAGGATGGAAGACTACACGGGCCGCTATGCACCGAATCGCTAGGTGGATGGACGAGTAGGCAAGCGTAAGAGCCAAAAGAACAGCGGAATTTGAGGGTCGTAAGCACCTCTTCGCTACGCATGCCACTAGCAATTGCTAGTGTGGCACGGTGTGGTCGGGATGGAAAATAAAGACGCACCTCAAGAAAATAACATAAATATGAAATCACATAGACATGATTGTATACATATATATGTTTTAAAAAATACACATACTTAATCATATACAAGAGATCAACTAAACTATCAACAACAAGAAAAGAAAAGTGTGCGAAATTGATTGGTTCTGAAGTCTTGCTGAGGGTTCACGGAAGGAATCGGTGGGTTGTCAATCCACATCCTAGCTCGGTCCTCAACTGCATCCGGGGTAGATGAGGCTGTCACTCACTCCCAATGGACCCGTCTTCTACGTGTCACGAGCCGGTGGAGGATGGGACAAACTTCTCCTATCTTGATGGAGAAAGTTAGGTCAAAACTCTCCTTGAAGCTCAAGGATGAAGGAGGAGGTCGAGAGGAAGCTCCGGCTTTGATTTTGCGGTGAAGGCTTGCCCGGAGCACCTCCCTATGGTGGAACGGAGGAGTTTCTCCCTAGAAATGCGGAAGGAATGGCTGCAAGCGAGCTCTTTAAAATTGCAGGAAATCTGCGCTTAAATAGAAAAAGATCAGAAAATTAGTCATGCACGGTCTGGCGCGCGACCGTGCGTGAACCGTGCGATTTTCGCGCGCACAAAATGGCTTGCGGGAGAGATGCGTTGACCCGTGCGTTTCCTCGTGCACGAGCGCTTCCGCCCGTGCGTGAAGGAAATCGCACGGGTAAACCCAGAGCGCAGAAAACAGGGTAAAATAGGGGAACTGTGCGCTTTACTCGCACACTGGCACATTTGAGCGTGCGTGAAGGAAACATACGATTAACCACAGATCACTGGAAAGCTTGGCCAAAGGTGCAGGCCGTGTGATTCCTTCTCGCACAGTCTGGCCGAAACCATGCGGGAAAAAATCGCACGGGTAGAAATAGATGCCCCTAGAAATGCTGTGTGAAACGCACGATTGCACTAAAACCATGCGCGAAGAAACGTGCATGACCGTGTGTTTTACACAGAACTGAAAATGGAATTCGGGACGTCCCGACTAGCTCCATAGCAATAAAAACAAACTGGAGCATAGGCTCCCAGCACCAAAATGGAAACAACAACAACAAAAAGAAACATGGGGAGAACCATGTTGTTGGGTATTGTATCCTCAATGTACCTGATTTGAAGAAGCCCCTGAACCAGCTAAGGTGAATTGACAATGTATTTGATCATTTGTATTCAATTTGTGCTTGTAGTTACTCCACGCTAAGTACACACCAATGTCAGGGTGTCGTAGGTCAATATACACGGGTCTGCGCAACGTAATCCCTCGTTGAGCAGATCAGTGTGTTGGCTTACGTGTACTCTCTCTATTGGAGTGTACTTACTTTCAAGTACAGGACAGTGATAGATCAAGAGCAGGCAAGGAGCAAGAATGGGTCAAAGACCAGCTCACGGGAAGATAGATAAAAATTCGTATAAGTAAGATTCGACGAGAATCACTAAGTGATTCTCGCCGATTCGACGAGAATCACTAGCCGATTCTCGCCGAATCGTCGAGAATCACTAGCCGATTCTCGCCGAATGCTTCCGGCTGTCTCAGCGCCGTCTAGAATTCTGCTAAGGCGGAATCGGCAAGAATCACTAAGTGATTCTCGCCGAATCGTCGAGAATGACTTTGCATTCTCGTCGATTCGTCGAGAATGAATTGTGATTCTCGCCGATTCTCTCTGGATGGCTTGCTTTTTCAGCTAGAAATCTTCTAAGTAGAATTCGATGGGAATCATTAGTGATTCTCGACGAATCGTCGAGAATCACCAATGATTCCCGCAGAATTTTCCTTAGGCGATTTTCGTTGGCGCGCTGGACCGGACCAAATGTACAGGCGCTGTTTTGAACCTTATTTAGGGCTACTTTTGGTGGGGCCCACAACGGTCATAAAAAATGACCTACAGTATATATATTCATGTATTTTGAACAGTAAAGACAATCCATCTATACGAAAAGAAAGGGCCGCCGGATTTGACATAGCGAATCGCGCATTCTCTTCTGTCTCCGTCTCCGCGCATCAAGTTGTCGCCGCCGCCGATCGTGGATTCTTCCTGATCTCCCGGCAACAGAAGCTTAGCCAAGCAACGCGTCTCACGTGTCTATCTTGAGATCCTTTGTCTCTTGATTTGTTGAACGGGAACACCTTCCCCTTCCGAATCGATTGAGACGATCGATCCAAGTAAGACTGTTGGTAGACCTTGCTAGCTTTGCTACGAAGGTTGGATCTTGAAAGAATCACTGCCGAAATTTGTGTTGCCGCCGATCTTGAAAGAATCGCCGCCGCAATCTTTGCCGCCGTCTATCTCGAGGAGATCCTTTCCAAGTGAGAGCTAAGGTCGTGGACTCTTCGTCTTCTTCAAGAACACGTCATCGAACGAAGAGGGACACCTAGCACTCCAAAAGTAGTTTGTATTTTATACATTCCATTTTTACTTTTGTTGTAAAGGAACGTTGGTTCCTCATTATAAGGGTTGGGTGCAACCCATGGTGGAGGAGTGGTGACTCCTTCGAGTGGAAGGGTTCCTTCCACTAGTGTGAGGATTGGATTTCAATCTTGTTGGTGAAGTGACCAAGTCGTCCCTTGTTGGGAGATAGGTCGAAGGGGGAAAGTGGACGTACCCAAATCGGGGAACAACTATAACTGCATGTGTCTTTCTGTGCTTTGTTTGTTTTCTTTTATTGTGCATGTAAAATTTTAATTCCGCAAAAGACTGCACATCACCTATCCCCCCCCCCTTAGGTGAAGATAGTTGACACTAGTGTGACTTTCAAGTGGTATTAGAGAGAGGTTGCTCATCAAAAAGGTTAACACCTTGAGCAAGTTCCTGCCACTAGTGTCAAGAAGAAGGCAGATATCTACTATGTACGGACTCAAGTACTCAGGCAAGATCCCAGTGTGCACAAGACTAAACTTTCCTATCTGGAAGTAAAGGATTAGATTTTACATGGAAGAAGTCGACCCCCGACTCTTCATGATCGTGGAGGAGGGACCTTATATTCCCACTAAGGCCTCCTCCATTGATCCTACCAAAATGGTGCCAAAGAAGCTTTCTGAAATGGACAAGGACGAGATGGTGCTGGTCGGACTTGACAAGAAAGCACAAAATATTCTAGTCAGCGCAGTCGATGACTCCATGATGTAGAACTTCTGCAACTACAGGACAACCAAGGATATCTGGCACAACCTGATTATTCTGATGGAGGGCACAGATGAAGTGAGGGATGATCGGAGATCCCTCCTGAACCAGAAATATGAGGCCTTCAGGCAAGGGCCCAAGGAAGAGATCGGAGTTACCTTCGAGAATTTCCTCAAGATCGTTAATCCCCTAAAGGGATATGGAAGAGTGTTCACTGATGGTGAACTGAATGATAAATTTCTTAGGTCCCTTACTAAGGAATGGGACACGAAGATCTGCGCCATCAGAGAGTTTGGCAAATTAGCAAAAACTGATTCTCAGATACTATTTGGGAAGCTTATGTCCTATGAGCTTCAGGTGAACACGAGGAAAGCAGAAGAAGAAGTCGAGAAAGCCACAGCAAAAGAAAAGACTGTGGCCCTAAAATCCATTCACTCCAGGATAGGTAAGGGTGCTGCCTCATCCCGTTCATGGAAAAAGGATGAGGAGGAAGACTCCGAGCCATGCTCCTCTGGCTCAGAGCTGTCTGAAGAATACTTCTCCCTCATCACCCGAGAATTCAAGAAGTTCCTCAAGATGAGGAATCAAAGAAAGAGAGACGGCTCCTCCTCTAGAAATCAGAAGAAGAATTATTCTTCTGACAGGTATGAATCAAAACCGAACAAACATCGTCATACTGACATCATTTGTTTTGGGTGCAATAAGCCAAGACACGTCGTGGCTGACTGCCATCAAGGCAAGAGAGAGAAGGGAAAGGGAGAGGAGCACAGAACCTCGAGAGATAAAAAGAAGGAGAGAAGCTACATCGCTAAGAAGCCAAAGACACTGAGTGAGTCTGATTCCTCAGACTCCAGTGATGATGAGGAAGCTTACTTCGGGCTAGTGGGTCGCTCTGACTCTGAAGGAGAATGCCCCCCATTCACTGGGAAGGTAAAAGCTCGTACCCCCCTCTCTGACTCTGACTATGAGTCTCCTGATGATGATCTCGAGGACAGCCCATCTGCCCGAGAAGCTGAGCTCCTCGAAAAGTATGAGCTTCTGCTCAACACCTTTGAGGAATGCCGCAAGAGATTGAGGGCTCAGAAAAAGGAAGTCAAATTCCTTAAGGTCGAGGGTGTCTCCCTAAGGGAAGAGATCACTAGCTTGATTTCTCTCCAACAGGAGCACCAGGACCTGATCTCTAAGCACTCAGAGTCTCTAAGTCTCCTTGACCTTAAACAGGAAGAAATCAATAAGTTGGAAGAACAACTTGCTGCAGAAAGGAAGATTGTCCAAAGCTTCTCTATGCCAAAGACTGTTCTTCCACTGGTTGATACCTTCTCTGCTCAGGCTAAGGGGGCTGGCTTGGGGCATGTGGGTGTGCCTGGTAAATAATCCAGGAGAAACAAAAAGCAGAGGAAAAATAAGGCTGCTAAGAAGACCTCTGCTACAGAAAAGGGAAATGCCCCACTCAACCCTGTTGTATTCAGGAAGCCTAGCTTTCCCTGCAATGAACAGGACTTTGAGTCAACCTATGGCCACTTATTCTGGCCCTCGGTTGAAAAGCACAAGAGCTAGTATGATGGTTGGGCCTTCCCCCGCAACTTTGGTGAGAGTGTCTTCAAGGCACCTTATGAGGAAATCCAAGTGGAGGATTATGGCCACTTCTCTAGCGGCCATAATAGGAAGCAGGCACCAAAAGTCAAGCCTATTATACTGAAGGAACAGGAGGTTAAGAAATCATGTGACTGCTGTCATCATGATGGCTCCAACTCCAGATCCAAGGCCCCGGCTGGACCCACCGTTCCCAGGGTGAAGCAGGAGCCTAGGAAAAGGTACAACAGATTTGACTGTTGGTGCTGTGGCAAAGTTGGTCACTTTGTCGTGGATTGCTGGTTTAATCCGAGATATAATGAGACTCCTCATAATAGCAATGCGTTACCGGCCACTCGTAGGGTTAACCATCCGAAGGGGAGTATGCTAACAAGGAATCTAGGACCCAAGTTCGATTGGGTTCCAAAGGGAAACAGATTCTATTTTGCAGGTATGTCCAAAGGCCACCAAAACTCCTATATGGTACTTGGACAGTGGATGCTCCCGGCATATGACTGGGACAAGAAGCCTGCTGCGTGATTACTCTCCAGTCGAAAATGGACCCAAAGTCATCTTTGGAGGATCAGATCGAGGAGTCACCAGAGGTTACGGTATGATTTCAAACGGTATAGTCTCTATCACCGATGTGGCTTATGTTGAAGGGTTAAATCATAACCTGATCAGTGTAAGTCAGTTGTGTGATAAAGATTATGACATTAAGTTCTGCAAGGATTAATACCTGATAATATCGTGTGCCTCTTCGGAGACGGTATTAACAGGCATTAGGAGCAGAAACATCTTTTGTTTAGATTTTCTTAGTTTAGATTCATCTACCCCCGTGTGCCTAGTAGCAACAGGCAGTGCATCTCTTTGTGAATAATGGCACAAGAGATTGGCACATATTAATTTCAAGACAATTAGTATGTTGTTTTCTAAAAACTTTGTAAGGTATGCTCCCATCATTAAGTGCATCAAAGATAGCCCTTGTCCTCAATGCCAGAAGGGAAAACAGACTCGGGCTACCTTTAAGGGCATTGCAGACAAAGATCCTCCAGATGTATTTATCTTCTGCATATGGACTTGTTTGGTCCAATGCAAGTTCATAGCTTGGGAGGCAAGTCTCATACGCTAGTGATTGTTGATGATCACTCTGGTGTACTTGGGTGTTCTTCTTAAAACGCAAGTCTGATACGTTTGACATATTCACTAGTTTTGTCAATCAGATTCAGAACGAACTTAACTGCTCGGTGGTCAAAATCAGAAGTGACCATGGAACAGAGTTCGAGTCTTGTGCTATGACAGAGTTCTGTGAAGAACTTGGTATCTTTCATGAGTTTTCCTCCCCGCGCACTCCTCAGCAGAATGGAGTTGCGGAGAGGAGAAATAGAACACTCATTGAAGCTTGCATGACAATGTTGAATGATGCTTCTCTCCCAGAATACTTCTGGGCAGAGGCTGTCAACACAGCTTGTCATGTACAAAACCGGGCCTTGATCAACAAAAGCCATCGTAAGACGCCTTATGAGCTACTGAAAGGCAGGAAACCAACCATGTCCTATTTTAGGATCTTTGGCTGCAGATGCTATGTACTAAATAACGGGAAGTACCCGCGTACTAAGTTTGGTGAAAAATGCTTTGAAGGCATATTTATGGGCTATAGTAGCCATAGCCAGGCATATAGGGTTTTCAATAAGAAAAACCTAGTGGTAGAGGAATCCATAAATGTTGTATTTGATGAAGGAAGCTTGCTTAACAGCAATTCTTCCAGTGGTCTTCTTGAAGATTCAGGTACAAGAATTGAACAGCTTAGTCTCGATGAGACCGCTAAAGATGCAACTCCCAAGTACGTCAAAGTCTCCACCACAACGCCTACCAGAGATGATGACGGTCAGAATGGAGTTATCCTCCCTGAAGAGGAAGGAGCCCTAGAAAATGTTAGAGCTCCAGATGCCAGACTATTAAAGCTTCGTCACGTGAGGGATCATCCCAGAAATCAAATCATCGGAGATCCCCGTGACGGTGTAAGAACTCGTCGAGGTACAATTAATGAGATTCTGGATTTTAGCTTTCTATCACAGGTTGAGCCAATGAAGTTCGACGAAGCGAACAAGGATGCATCTTGGATCTTGGCCATGCAAGATGAACTACATATATTTGAACGATGCAATGTCTTGACGCTGGTTCCCAGACCAAAGGGGCAGAATGTGATCGGCACCAAGTGGATCTTCAGAAACAAACTAGATGAACACGGTGTCATCATAAAGAACAAGGCCAGGCTGGTGGCTCAAGGTTACAGACAGGAGGAGGGGATTTACTTCGACCAGACCTTTGCACCAGTGGCAAGGCTCGAGGCGATCAGATTGTTCCTGGCATATGCTTCGCACAAAGGATTCACTGTCTATTAGATGGACGTGAAATCGACATTCTTAAATGGCAACCTGAAAGAGGAAGTATATGTCGCACAACCCCCAGGTTTTGTTAATCCGACTTATCCCAATCATGTATATTCTCTTAAAAAAGCTTTATATGGCTTAAAACAAGCTCCTCGAGCTTGGTATGAGACTCTGTCTAGCTTTCTTCTTGAGAAGAAGTTCTCTAGAGGAAAAATAGATAAGACATTGTTTCTTAGGGAAGTCATAGGCAAGATTTTGCTGGTGCAAATCTATGTCGATGAAATAATATTCGGGTCAACGGATAACAACCTTTGCAAGAAGTTTTCCAAACTTATGCAAGGGAAGTTTGAAATGAGTAGTATGGGAGAGCTGAAGTATTTCTTGGGACTTCAAGTGAAACAGTCTGAGGATGGGATTTTCATCTCTCAGACGAAGTTCACAAATGAACTCCTCAAGAAATTCGGAATGGAGAGTGCAACCTCTATGAGGACTCCAATGGAATCCACTATGTCTCTGGATAAGGATGAGAAAGGGAAACCTTTTGATGAAACCAAGTACAGAAGCATAATTGGATCCCTGCTCTATCTTACTGCTAGTAGACCGGATATTATGTTTTCCACATGCGTTTGTGCCAGATATCAGGTGAGCACTAAGGAATCTCATTATGACGCTGCAAAGCGGATTCTTAGATACCTTAAAGGTACACCAAATCTTGGCTTGTGGTACCCAAGAAACAATGATGTCGAGCTGATAGGCTTTTCAGATGCTGACTTTACAGGAAGCAGGGATGATAGGAAAACCACTTCCGGGACGTGTCAATTCCTCGGAAGAAGGCTTATTTCATGGAGCAGTAAGAAGCAGAATTGTGTCGCAACCTCCACAGCTGAATCTGAGTACATCTCAGCAGGCAGCAGTTGCGCACAACTTCTATGGATCAGAAATCAGCTCAAAGATTATGACCTGAAGTTCAGCGAAGTTGCGATGTATTGCGACTCCTCGAGCGCAATAGCAATTGCGAACAATCCTGTATCGCACAGCAGAACGAAGCATATTGAAGTGCGCTATCACTTCATTCGGGAGCATGAGGAAAACAAAGACATATCTCTCTGCTATGTCCCCACAGATAAGCAGGTTGCAGATATCTTCACAAAGCCCCTAGACGAGGCCAAGTTCAGTCTCTTCAAAACTGAACTCGGCATGCTGAACTATGAAGAATGAAGACTGTGCCGCTCAAGGCTCTTGGATCAAGGGGGAGCATCCGCAAGGAACTCAAGAGTAAGCACAGATGCAAGAACTGAGGGGGGGCACTGTAACAAGTGCAAAAGTCCCAGATTTGTAGAAGCCTAAAAGGGGGAGATTACCCTCTCGGTTAAGGTGCTAAGGTGCTAAGGCTAAGTATGCTCCAAATGCTCTAAAGATAATGGTATGAAAATTCATAATTCATTCTCAACTGATTATTCAGTTTGTGTTTTTCTTCCATCCGTTATATTCACCTTAGCTTGTAGGGTTTAGGCTTTTTCAAATAGGAGGAGATTGTTGGGTATTGTATCCTCAATGTACCTGATTTGAAGAAGCCCCTGAACCAGCTAAGGTGAATTGACAATGTATTTGATCATTTGTATTCAAGTTGTGCTTGCAGTTACTCCACGCTAAGTACACACCAATGTCAGGGTGCCGTAGGTCAATATACACGGGTCTGCGCAACGTAATCCCTCGTTGAGTAGATCAGTGTGTTGGCTTACGTGTACTCTCTCTATTGGAGTGTACTAACTTTCAAGTACAGGACAGTGATAGATCAAGAGCAGGCAAGGAGCAAGAATGGGTCAAAGACCAGCTCACGGGAAGATAGACGAAAATTCTTCTAAGTAAGATTCGACGAGAATCACTAAGTGATTCTCGCCGATTCGACGAGAATCACTAGCCGATTCTCGCCGAATCGTCGAGAATCACTAGCCGATTCTCGCCGAATGCTTCCGGCTGTCTCAGCGCCGTCTAGAATTCTTCTAAGGCGGAATCGGCAAGAATCACTAAGTTATTCTCGCCGAATCATCGAGAATGACTTTGCATTCTCGCCGATTCGTCGAGAATGAATTGTGATTCTCGCCGATTCTCTCTGGATGGCTTGCTTTTTCAGCTAGAAATCTTCTAAGTAGAATTCGATGAGAATCATTAGTGATTCTCGACGAATCGTCGAGAATCACCAATGATTCCTGCCGAATTTGCCTTAGGCGATTTTCGTTGGCACGCTGGACCGGACCAAATGTACAGGCGCTGTTTTGAACCGGATTTAGGGCTACTTTTGGTGGGGCCCACAACGGTCATAAAGGATGACCTACAGTATTTATATTCATGTATTTTGAACAGTAAAGACAATCCATCCATACGAAAAGAAAGGGCCGCCGGATTTGACCTAGCGGATCGCGTATTCTCTTCCGTCTCCGCGCATCAAGTTGTCACCTCCGCCGATCGTGGATTCTTCCTGATCTCCCGACGATAGAAGCTTAGCCAAGCAACGCGTCTCACGTGTCTATCTTGAGATCCTTTGTCTCTTGATTTGTTGAACGGGAACACCTTCCCCTTCCGAATCGATTGAGACGATTGATCCAAGTAAGACCGTTGGTAGACCTTGCTAGCTTTGCTACGAAGGTTGGATCTCGAAAGAATCGCTGCCGAAATTTGTGTCGCCTCCGTTCTTGAAAGAATCGTCGTCGCAATCTTTGCCGCCGCCGATCTCGAGGAGATCCTTTCCAAGTGAGAGCTAAGGTCGTAGACTCTTCGTCTTCTTCAAGAACGCATCATCGAACGAAGAGGGACACCTAGCACTCCAAAAGTAGTTTGTATTTTATACATTCCATTTTTACTTTTGTTGTAAAGGAACGTTGGTTCCTCATTGTATGGGTTGGGTGCAACCCATGGTGGAGGAGTGGTGACTCCTTCGAGTGGAAGGGTTCCTTCCATTAGTGTGAGGATTGGATTTCAATCCTGTTGGTGAAGTGACCGAGTCGTCCCTTGTTGGGAGATAGGTCGAAGGGGGAAAGTGGACGTACCCAAATCGGGGAACCACTATAACTGCCTGTGTCTTTCTGTGCTTTGTTTGTTTTCTTTTATTGTACAGGTAAAATTTTAATTCCGCAAAAAGACTGCACATCACCTATCCCCCCCTTAGGTGAAGATAGTTGACACTAGTGTGACTTTCACATGTTCTTACCCCCAGCAAAAGAATGCGCAATTGCACACCCTCGGGACCAAAATAGTGCACAATGAGGTTAAAGACCGGACAATGCAAATATAATCGAATACCGATTGAAATGCAGTGCATGAGTGAGAAAACAAGCCCAGATGAGTTCGAAAAACACTATAAATATCGGACTCATCACACCACCATACTTAAACATTTGCTCGTCCCGAGCAAATCATCTCTCCGTGAAATCGAAAATAGCTAGCTGGCTTAGTAATTTAAAAATAAAGTAAAGCGAGAAATCAAATACTCATGAGTGCAGAAAATATAATAGATAAACTTTTTAATTATGTTACGGAGTTTATAAATTTAGACAGACGTAAATAAATATTATAGCTAGTCGAAATAGGAATGCTGGAGAATCATCCAGTTACGCGTAGGAAGAAAGTAGACAGGCCACTAAGGTGAGCATTTCCAAAGACCGGGGCTCAGGATCACCTCCAAAGGAATCCACCAATGTCGGGGACAATACGCTTGCCCGTTTACACTCTCTCCACGGCACTAGTTGGACTCAAGCAAGAATCTGTAGGACTTTAGGAAGATAATGGGGCTTGGGCGTATACGTAGGTAAGGATGCAAAAGGTAAACAATGTCTACGCACAACCCAAATGAGCTCATAAAAAGGGCTATCCTCTCGTCAACAATACAAGCAGGTGCACCACACCACTAGACTTGGACTTGATATACGGGTTCTTGCACTGCCTACCAGCACACAATCTCAAATGGAATTTTCATTTAAACTTTTTCTTCTATCATATCAAATAACATTTTTTTTCTTTTCATTTTCCAAAATTTTATATATCACATTCAGCCACATAATGAGGAAATCTGTACCTCATAAACACAAAACTACACCACAGCAACAACACCAAGCGAGAAGTAGCATAACCAAATTTAGAGATCGGGGTGTGCGACTAGGAAAGGCCTTTAGGCTCTAGTGATCGTGAAGTGGGCTAAAACAAAATATGGGATAGGCACAACATAGGCTAGCAAGGATTAACGTTAGGACTAGGTACAAGGCTCAACCGAGCCAAAATGATGGCCTACATCACACTCACGCTTGACTAACCATGCACCAATGCTTGAGAGTAGCTTGGAACAAGTTCTTATCCACCGAAAAGATGATCCTTCCTCCCTACTCGATAAATACGAGGCTAGCGGCGGCTACACACATTCCTACACTACCGTTTGATCGCTCCAGATTCTACCATATTGAGTAGTATAAACAGTATTTACAGATGCAGAAAAGTATAAACTACGAGGATAAAGAAAAAATGAATCTATAATATTTCAACACACCATGAGTACTCGATTAGGAGCATTGTACGAGTTTCACACTACTCTATCCTAAAATCCTAAGCCAACACCTACTATTTTAAAGTTAACACAAAAGAAATACATTAAACTTTGGTCGAGCGTGTGCTTAAGTGCGCACTCATGCGGTGTAGGTGCACAATGCGAACATGATAATATAAAAATAGAAAATGAAAATACTCTTGTGGTATGCAAGTGAATGTGCACAAGTAACGCATAACTCTCCCTCACCAGACTTAAACTAAACAACCTATCACAAGATTTACAATAATAGCAATGAAGTAAAAGTCGGGGAAGAGGTTACCCAATGCTCTGCAAATGAGCATACCAGAAGATTGGCGTAAAGCATGAAGCCAAACCTGCTAAAAGTTTTAGCTCACCTCGTCGCACCAAGGAAAGGCCTCCTACACAACAGCTCCAACAAAAATTGCATATACTAGCTATACAAAATGTATAGATTTTAAAACTGTAAAAATAACTAACTAAACCTACTCCTAGATAAGTACTGGGGTTACTGTCATCCCAGCATGACTTATTAAATTCTATACATATCTAGCTAATGGGCCTATGAAAGGAAAAGTGCACATGTAACTGGCCTAATATCCGTTGCGGTAGCGAGTACCGATACAGAGTTAGAGAAGTTACCCCTCTACCTAAATAATAATACCTGAAAATCTCAGGTAGAAGAAGCAGGAAATAAGAAAAGGTGTAGCACTGGTCCTCGCTCATCTTATCACAAAACAAATCCTTGCCTGGAAAGGTGTCATCCACCTCAGGTGTGTAGGAAGCGATGGAAACAGCATGAGCACAAGGCTCATCGTCATCCCAGCTTACCCGTGGAGACTTCACCTGTACTGGCTCAGATAGAGAAAGGGGATCAAGAAATAAAGGAGATGAAGAAATAAAATAATCAGAAATAGGGGGAGTGGTCCCGGTATCACTCCCAGTAGGATCCAAACATAGATCATCGTCAGCATCATACGAGTCGTATTGGGGGGAATCCGAGAACTTGAGATCCACAGTGGTAAGAGGGACCGCCTCATCCAATAAGGAGGTGCAGACCTCCGCATCAGAAAGAGAATATTCCTCATCCCACCTTTGTGCAATCTCAGGAACCGATTCATCAAAAAATACGGCATCATCAGCCGACTCACAAGAAAAAGGTGTAGCAAACTCTGGAAAAATTTGCGGAGGGGCGAAGCTGCTCTCAAAATCAGGCATAGAATGAGCAGGCCCCATCGCCAAATTATCTGCAGACTCCACCCCATCGACGACCGGAACAATCTCATCGTCCCATTCAGGAGCATCCATGAGTTCCAGATCCACTTCTTGCAGGCTAACACCAGAGTGATCGTCATCACTCAAGGGAAGCTCGTAAAAAAGAACCAAGGGACCCATAAAAGATCTGTATGATGCAAGAGATTCTTCGGTAATCTCAACGGGCGAAGAACTTGCAAGGTGCGCTATATTAGTGTATGGGCCATGCAACACCCTGGTAGGCTTGTCCACAACAGTCTTCTACGAACGGGAGGTTGTTGTGCACACGCCCACAGAGGGAGAAGGCTCGCACAGACGAGGGCAATCCTTCACTATGTGGCCTACACCTTGACATAGCAAACATCTAAAGCAATGCTCGGCTTTCATATCATCCATGACATCGATGCATCAACGCAAAGCGTCATAAAAACAACACTCGACAACAGAATACATCGCGAACAATAATAATAGCCGAAAAAGTGCTACACAGCTATAATAAAAATAGCACGGATCTGCTATCTAAACAAAAAACCAGAAAAAGGCAAACAGAAATAAGCAAAATAAAAATAAAAATTTTAACTAAAACAAAAAGCAACACGAAATGTACAAATGGAAAAGGGCTTCAATCTACTATCTCCCTCTCCAAAAACTAGCACGACTGTGTTACCCGGCAACGGCGCCAAAAAAATTGATGCGTTGTGTTGGGATTTGTCTCCACAATACCTCAAATTTGTAGGAGGTCAGACCTTGAACTAAGATGAATTAAGGTGTATTTGATATTGTGTTTAAGTTGTATGTGTGCAGGTTCTTATTGCCAAGTGTAGACCAATGTCAGTCTATAATGGGTCACCAAACACAGGATCATACAATATAATCCCTCATTGTGTGATCCAAAGTGTAGGCCCATGTATAGCCTCTCTATTGGGATACACTTCCTATACATGCACTTGGATTGGTGGACTGAAGTATTGAAGTTTATTTTTTTCAGAAGAATTTTTCTAAGTCCACATACTCGAGTAGCTTCCTTCATCTACTCGAGTAAGTGACCTAGTACTCGAGTAGATCCTTAGACATACTTGAGAAGACTCTGTATACTCGTGTAGATAAGCTTATACTCGAGTAGATAGTTAGTCACTCGAGTAGGTCATATTTTATACTCGAGTAGATCCTTCTGTTCTTAGATCCGAAATTTTCTCTAAGTCCACATACTCGAGTACCTCTTTTGTACACTCGAGTAAGTGAGTCTGTACTCGAGTAAGTTGGATTACATACTCGAGTAGACTGTATTGTACTCGAGTAGGTGATAACTTGTACTCGAGTAGTTGGTTAGTTACTCGAGTAAGTGTTCTGTTCATACTCGAGTAGATCTGCACTTTTCATCTCAGAAAGTTTCTAAGTCTACCTACTCGAGTAGTTCCCTAAATACTCGAATAAGTGACTCTGTACTCGAGTAGTTGTTTTTCATACTCGAGTAGTTTAGTGATTACCCGAGTAGTCTTCCCAAGATACTCAAGTAGTTCATTTTCCCCTCACTCGAGTATCTCCAACTCTTCTACTCGAGTAGTTATTCCTATTTTATCTGAGAAATTTTCTCTAAGTGTTTTTACTCGAGTATATACTCTCATACTCGAGTAGTTCTAAAATCACTCGAGTGTTGATCTATGAATCACTCAAGTAACTTCTCTTCTTATACTTGAGTATGCTCCTCCTATCCACTCGAGTATATAACATCCTATACTCGAGTATGTCTCTTCTCTATCTCGAGTATATCTATTCAAACATTCCTGAAATTCTCCAAGTAAAATCTCGCTGTGTATTTCGAATTAATCATTTCTGATTGGTCCACGTGTCATCCCTAATTAAATTTCTGACCGTTGGAGTCCACCTATAAATTGGTCTTTTCATATTTGACTAATAGCAAGCTTTACAGAGATTATTATTTTAAGAAAGAAAAAAGTTCCCGTGAACCCTAATTTCTCACGCCGCCGCCATTGCCGTTCACGGAAGAAGGTCTGGATCGACGATCTCCAATCGCTGCATTCAACTCTGTTTCTCCAGAGATCCAGACGAAAGATAATCACTCGATCTCGCCAAGCCTCAAAGATTTCTGATTTATTTTCTCGATCGAGGTGATTCCGTTTTTCAGATCTGTGGATCTCTCTCAAGTCGTCTTCAACATATTCTAATCAAGCCAAAGTTCTCAAGGAAGAAGACTATCAAAGATCCAGATCTGTGCTATATATTGTTTGTATTTTCTTTTCAAACAAATTTCATTGTAGGAGTTTTTCTCCGAGATTTGTAGGAAGGCTTTATCTTCCGAGTGTAGATCCGGTTTGGATCGAGTTTTGTAGGAACGTGGTTCCGAGGTGTAGGATTGTTTTCAATCCGAGATAGTGGAGTAGCCGAGTCTAGTGGTTTGCTAGATCGGTGAGGAAAGTGGACGTACCCAAGATTGGGGAACCACTATAAATCTCTTGTCGTCTGTGTGATTGCTTGATATGTGATGTGTTAATTTTTTATTCCGCATTTGACACGCATTTCACCTATTCACCCCCCTCTAGGTGATTTAGGTAGACAACTTAGTTCTCTCAATTGGTATCAGAAGGAGGTTGATCGTTAAAAGGTTAACACCTTGATCTAATCCTTATCAAGTTGTCTCAAGAGAAATTTCAAGCATGAGTAAGACCAAGGATTTTGCTAAGCTCCCTATCTACACCAAGAACAATTTTCCTATATGGAAGGAAAGAGTTAAATTGTTTATGGAAACAGTAGATCCCCGGATCTTCATGATTGTTGAAGAAGGTCCCCACATTCCTATGACCACCTCCACCATAGATTCATCTAAGCAAGTTCCCAAGAAATTGATGGATCTAGATAAGGACGAGATTGCACTTGTCTCTTTGGACAAGAAAGCTAAAAATATTATCGCAAGTGCAGTCGATGACTCAATGCTGCAGAATCTGATTCATTGCCAATCTGCCAAGGAGATGTGGCAATCCCTAGTGACTCTAATGGAAGGTACAGAAGAAGTGAGGGATGATCGAAGGTCCCTACTGAACCAGAAATATGAAGCCTTCAGGCAGGGTCATAAGGAAGCCATAGCTGACACTTTTGAGAACTTCTTCAAGATAGTAAATGGCCTAAGAGTTTATGGACGTGTCTTCACCAATGGGGAACTCAATGACAAATTCTTAAGATCCCTAACCAAGGAATGGGACAATAAGGTATGTGTCATTCGGGAGTTTGGAAGGTTAGCTGAGACGGACCCGCAGAATCTGTTCGGAAAGCTTATGTCTTACGAGCTGCAAATCAACTCAAGAAAAGCTGAAGAAGAGATAAGCAGGTCTGCATCCAAGGAGAAGTCTGTCGCTCTAAAGGCAGATAGCTCAAGGAAGATAAAGGCTAGCTCTCCTACCCCAGTTCCTGAAGCTGATGAAGAAGAATCATTTGAGCCAAGCTCATCTGGCTCAGAACTATCTGAAGGAGAGTTCTCATTGCTCTCCCGGCAATTCAAGAAATTCTTAAATAAGAAGAAGCAATGGAGAGGCAAAGATGCCTCATTCAGAAGATCACGACGTTACGGTGATCAGCGAAAGAAAGGCTCAAGTAGCCATGACAGGTATAACTCTAAACAGAACAAATAGATTTCAACTGACATCATTTGTTATTATTGTAATAAGTCAGGTCACGTCATCGCGGACTGCCCTCACAAGAAGAAAGAGGGTGGTAGAAGAGAGGAAAAGAAATCCTCATACCACAAGAAGAGGACAGAGAAGAGTCTAGTAGCCAAGAAGAGCAAAACTCTCAGCGACTCTGACTCATCTGAGTCGAGTGAAGAAGAGGAAGCTTACTTTAGGCTCATGGCTCACTCAAATGATGAACAAGTCCCCCAGTTCACTGGGGAGGTAAAATCTCACACTCCCCTCTCTGAATCTGAAAGTTCTGAACATGATCATGAGGACATCTCTTCTGATGATGAGTCAGAACTCATGGCCCAGTACAAAGAGTTGCTCATGACCTACGAAAAATGTCGTCGAGTCGTGAAAACTCAGGCAAAAGAGATTCAGTCTCTAAAGGCCGTTGAGAGCAGCTTGAGAGAAGAAGTCGCTAAGACTAACTCTCTTCAAGAAAACTTCGATCTCGCAATGAAAGAATACAATCTAGCTCTCAAGCACCTTGACCTTAAAGAGAAAATCATCAAAGAGTTGGAAGATCAACACGAAGCTGAAAAGAAACTTGTTGAAGGTTTCTCCAAGCCCAAGAATGTTCTTCCACTCATTGCTGAATTCTCAACAAAGGCTAAGAATGCTGGACTAGGCCATGAGGGTGTTCCTAGTAAATCTTCTAGGAGAAATAAGGCTCAACGGAAGAATAAGGTCGCCAAGAAGGCCTTGGCCAAAGAGAAAGGGAAAGCCCCTCTAGATCAAACTGTATTCAAGAAAGTAATCTTTCCAACGAACAAGTTTGACTTGGACTCGTCCTATGGTCACTTGACCAGGCCTACTTATGTAGAGCCAAAGTCTCGGTACCAAGGATGGACTCTGTTGGTACCCTAGTTTGATTTGAGTTTAGTCTTGTCTTTGTTAGTCCCTTGACCCAAGAAATATCTATGGTCAATGGTTAGAAGTCTAGCTGTAGAGTCCTCACTTTTCCAGATTGAGAATTTGGTTAAGTAGTTTTTTCATTCGACTATAGTCGAACGCCGCTCGACTATCGTCTATCGGCTGGTCGACGATCGTCTATCAGTTGGTCGACGCTTTGTCTGCGTTGATAGTTCGACTATCTGTTCTGATAGATCGACTATCTGATAGGTCGACTATCTGTTGATAGGTCGACTATCTGTTCCGCTTTGATAGTTCGACTATCTGTTGATAGATTGACTATCTGTTTCATCTTGATAGTTCGACTATCTGTTGATAGTTCGACTATCTGTTGTCTTTGATAGTTCGACTATCTGTCCTGATAGTTCGACTATCTGATAGTTCGACTATCTGCTGATAGATCGACTATCTGGTTTGTTTTGATAGTTCGACTATCTGTTGATAGATCGACTATCTGTTTTCTGAGGTAGGTCGACTATCTGCTTGATAGGTCGACTATCTCTGTGCGCTTGATAGTTCGACTATCTGTCCAAGATAGTTCGACTATCTGATAGTTCGACTATCTGCTCTGATAGCTCGACTATCTGCCGGGGTAGTTCGACTATCTTCTTCGATAGGTCGACTATCTGGATCGTTCGACTATCTGCCCGATAGTTCGACGATCTCCGTGCGTCGTTCGACGATCTTCGAGGGTCGTTCGATGCTTTCTGTCTGCCTTTATATTTTGTATTTATTTATTATATTTAATTAATTAATACATTTTCTGGCACATTGTTTTAAGCTGTATGATAAAATTACCAGGCAATATTTGCTCCATCTCTTTTGCCTGAGTCAAATCTTTTTAAGATAAAGTTATTTGTCTTATTAGCTGTCATTATAAATTACTTTATCTGTTGTCAGCCCTTTATAGCCGTTAGACTGAAAAGTCTTCTTTTTGCTATAAAGAGATTATTTCTGATGTGACTTTATTTAGTCCTTCTGTTATTTGATTTGAGCCTGCAGCTTCTTAGAAAGAGGTTTACTCCTTTTATAGAATGTTTTGCTGCAGAGATGGTTTTGTCTTCTTGATATTTACAGCCCAGGTCTCAAGGCTCAGAAGAAGACAAATAATTCAAATGGAAGAGAGCAGTTGCTTGCTGCTGTTATATAAAGGACTCTTTGAAGAAGGATTCAAGCTAGCTAATAGCTAACCAGTTGTTCATTCAAGCTTTCAAGCCTTCATCAAGAAAAAGCTTTCTGCTCTCAGCAATTTCCATCTAACTGAGAAGTGTTAAGATCTTCATCTCTTCTTCACCTGAGTTCTCCTGCTTTCAGGAAGTTCAAACTCAGAGATCTTTTGAAGAAGAAGAAGAAGAAGATAGCTGCTTGAAGATCTTTATTTTATTATTTACTTTCTTTCTGTAGCTTTTCCTTCAGAACTTTCTGAAGAGTTTTCTGCACTGAAGCAAGACTTCACCTGGACATCTTTGAGCCAGGGGGAGCCTTGATTCTTTAGAGCATTCTAGCTCAGTGCAAGTTTTTGTGCTTCTCTAATCTGTGTAAAATAGAGAAGACATCTTAACTTTCTTCCCCCTCCTGTACAGGGTTATTACTCCCTTCAAAAGTATCCCTTGGTGGCAAGGCACCTGATCAAAAACCTGTGCTTGGTTTTTAGACACCTGATCAAAAGTCTAAAGGGTTTCTGGATCTACCTGAAGCAGATCCTGTTGGTGGCAGGGCACCTGATCAAAAACCTGAGTGGATTCCTACCGTGTGGGTAGAAGAGTGGACGTACCCAAGTTGTTTGGGGAACCACTATAAATTTCCTTGTGTCGTCTGGATTCCATTGTTTAATTCCTGTATTGTGGCTGTGATTAGATATAACTAGGTTGCTAGTTGCTGATTAGGTTTTCCAAGCCTTAACTGTAATTACAGTTAGCTTGAGTTTGTGCACATCACTTGTGTTAGGCTCTAGGGTTAAATCTATATCTATAATCTTTTCATTCCGCACTTCACTCCAAGGGAGTTGGGTAGACCATTAAGTTTTGTCTAGTGCAAAATTTGATAACTCAATTCACCCCCCCTCTAGAGTAGTATCTATCCCTTCACTTTCAGACTCGCCCTCGAAACTTTGGAGAGAGTGTCTTTAAGGCACCTTATGAAGAAGTGACTCTTCAGAGCTATGGTCCTTATAATCATGGCCACGACTTCAAGAAAGCACTAAAAGTAAAGCCTGTTGAGGAAAGGCCTCTGAAGGAGAAGACTTCATGTAGATGCCATCACCATGAAGCCTCTTCCTCCAAGAGTGATGTTCCCGCTAGACCATCATTTCAGAAAATCAAGCAGGAATTCACTAGGCAAAGATACAACAGGTTCGACTGTTGGTGTTGTGGCAGAATTGGTCACTTTGCCATCGATTGTTGGTTCAATCCTAGTAATGCTATAACCCCTCAAGTTAGCAACGTGAGAATGACCACTCATGAGGCTAATACTCGTAGGGGGAGTTGTCTAACTCGAGACCAAGGACCCAAACGTGTTTGGGTTCCTAAGGCTAAGTGATTGTAATTGCAGGTATGTCCAAAGGCCACCAAAATGCCAATCTGGTATTTGGACAGTGGATGTTCTCGACATATGATCGGGACAAGAAGCCTACTCCAGAATTTCACCTTAGTCTGCAACGGACCAAAGGTCATCTTTGGAGGTTCAGATCGAGGGATAACTAAAGGCTATGGTATGATTTCTAACGGTAGCGTATCCTTTTCGGATGTAGCCTATGTTGAAGGATTGGAACACAATCTCATCAGCATAAGCCAACTATGCGTTAAAGGATACGTAGTTGAATTTCATGCTGACAAGTGTTTGATAAAATCAGTTGACAACATGGAATCTGTTTTATCAGGCACTCGAAGCAGAAATATTTTCTGTTTAAATTTCATTTGTATAGACTCTTCGACACTAGTGTGTCTTTTAGCAAAAAGTAGTGCATCTCTTGCTGACCAATGGCACAAGAGACTAGCTCATATTAATTTCAAAACTATAAATATATTATTTTCCCAAAACCTAGTACGTGATGCCCCTAATGTCAAGTGCGTTACGGACAGTCCTTGTCACGCCTGTATAAAGGGCAAGCAAACAAGGAGTTCATTTAAAAGCATCATAGGCAAGGATTCCAATAGAAGCTTACAGCTTCTCCATATGGACTTGTTTGGTCCACTGCAAGTTAGAAGTTTGGGAGGTAAGGAATATACGTTGGTTATTGTGGATGATTACTTGCGCTTTGCGTGGGTGTTCTTTCTGAAACACAAGTCAGATACCTTCAGCATTTTCACAAATTTTGTTAGGAAAATCCAGAATGAATACAACTGTTCCGTAGTCAAAATCAGGAGTGACAATGGAACGGAATTCAAATCTGGAGCCATGACAGAATTCTGCGAAAGTCAAGGTATCTTTCATGAGTTTTCCTCTCCTCGCACTCCACAACAAAATGGAGTAGCTGAGAGAAGGAACAGAACACTCATAGAGGCTTGCCGGACCATGTTGAGTGATGCCTCACTTCCAGAGTATTTCTGGGCTGAAGCCGTCAACACCGCTTGTCACGTGCAAAATCGAGCACTCATCAACAAGAACCATGATAAGACTCCTTACGAACTTCTAAAAGGCAGGAAACAAACCATTTCATACTTTAGAATCTTTGGCTGTAAGTGCTTCGTACTTAACAACGGCAAGTATCACACTACCAAATTTAGCGAGAAAAGCTTTGAAGGTATTTTTGTAGGTTATAGTAGCCATAGTAAGGCCTATAGAGTATTCAATAGAAAAACTCTGGTGGTAGAAGAGACGATACATCTTGTATTTGATGAGACGAGTCTGTTGCACAGCAACTCGTCTAGTGTGCCTATTTTAGATGCAGGTACAAAGTTGAAGGAACTTAGCTTGGATGAAACTAATAAAGATAAAGATGAGACGTTCATCAAGATCACCTCTACAACCCCTATTGGAGAGGTAGATGATCAAGATGAAGAACACATCCCAGCTGAAGATGTAACTCCAGTGGCTGAAGAGATCCTAGATGCAAGGACTTTAGAGTTCAGACACTTGAAGGATCATCCCGTTGATCAAATCATAGGAGATCCTCGGGATGGCGTCAGAACTCGTCGAGGTACAACCAACGAGAATTTACACTTAAGTTTTCTCTCACAGGTTGAACCAAAGAAATTTGAGGAAGCCAACTCCAACGCATCCTGGATTCTAGCCATGGAAGAAGAACTGAATCAGTTCAAACGATGCAAAGTTTGGACACTTGTTTCTAGACCCAAGGGTAAGAACGTCATTGGGACAAAATGGGTCTACCGGAACAAGATGGACGAAGATGGAACCATTATAAAGAATAAAGCCAGACTTGTCGCAAAGGGATATCGTCAAGAAGAAGGAATTGACTTCGACCAGACTTATGCTCCAGTGGCAAGACTGGAAGCGATCAGGTTATTTCTTGCCTACGCTGCACTTAAGGGCTTTACCGTCTATCAGATGGACGTTAAGTCCGCCTTCCTAAATGGTGACATAAAGGAAGAAGTGTATGTAGAGCAACCACCAGGTTTCGTTGATTCAACTTATCCTAATTATGTTTACTTATTACAAAAAGCTTTATATGGTCTTAAACAAGCTCCTCGAGCTTGGTATGAGACGTTGTCCACCTTTCTTCTTGAGAACAAGTTCACAAGAGGAAAGATAGACAAGACATTATTTCTTAGGGAAATAAAAGGCAAGATATTGCTAGAGCAAATCTATGTCGATGACATTATTTTTGGCTCTACAGATAACAACCTCTGCAAAAAGTTTTTTAAACTTATGCAAGGGAAGTTTGAAATGAGCAGTATGGGAGAGCTGATGTATTTCTTAGGGCTTCAGGTGAAACAATCTGAGGATGGAATTTTCATCTCACAGACCAAGTTCACCAAAGAGCTACTCAAGAAATTCGGAATGGAGAATGCAACCTCTATGAGGACTCCAATGGCCTCAGCTATGTCTCTAGACAAGGATGAGAAAGGGAAACCTTTTGATGAAACCAAGTACAGAAGAATAATTGGGTCCTTGCTCTACCTTACCGCAAGTAGACCAGACATAATGTTCTCAACATGTGTATGTGCTAGATTTCAGGTGAACTCTAAGGAATCTCATTACATTGCTGCAAAGCGAATCTTGAGATAACTCAAAGGCACACCAAATCTTGGCTTATGGTACCCAAGAAGTAATGATAGTGAACTAATTGGATTTTTAGATGCAGATTTTGCAGGAAGCAAAGACGACAGGAAAAGTACTTCTGGGACTTGCCAATTCCTCGGAAGGAGACTTATTTCCTGGAGCAGTAAGAAGTAGAACTGTGTTGCCATCTCAACGGCTGAATCAGAGTACATCTCTGCAGGCAGCTGTTGTGCATAGCTTCTCTGGATCAAAAATCAGTTTGAAGACTACAACATGAAGTTCCAGAACATTCCTTTGTTTTGTGACTCATCCAGCGCTATAGCAATCGCCAACAACCCAGTCTCCCACAGCCGGACCAAGCATATAGAGCTTCGTTATCATTTCATCCGGGAGCATGTGGAAAATGGTGACATAGATCTACAATATGTCTCCACAGACAGGCAAGTTGCAGATATACTCACCAAGCCGCTGGACGAGTCCAAGTTTTCGTTCTTCAAAACGGAACTCGGGCTGCTCAACAAAGACGACTAGTGATGGACACACAAATCAAGAAGATATTAGTGGTGTTGGCTGCTCAGAGTTAAAGATTTCAGTGGCAATATACATCTCCCAAGGAAAATTGTCTTTCAAGTAATATATACTCGAGTATATCCAGACAGATACTCGAGTAAACGGGAATTACTCAAGTAAAAGGATTTACAAACTCGGGTACTTGACAATATACTCATGTACAAACTTGCCCTACTCGAGTATGCTCTGTCTAATACTCGTGTATGATGTTACCTACTCGAGTATACGGCATTCATATTTTGGATTTCTAATTTTTCTATTCGCACCGAGCTATTTGCCGCTTCATTCAGGTATGAATTTATTTTTTTAAAACCTAATTAGAATCATATATATATCTAGAAAAATCGGGAAACCCCTTTCCACTTCTCATTCTCTCGAGTAGCTGCCGACTCTTCATCTTCCGCAAAACCGCAGAGCATCGTCTCCTTCGCCTCTCTCGTCCTCTAGAATCGCAGATGGCCCCCTCTTCTAAAATCGGCATCGGCTCAGAACTCGTCCCCGCGGGTATAGTCGACCTTTCAGATGACTTCCGAAATCTTCTGATTTTGTTCGAGACCGCCGGACTGTCGTTCGTTCTCCAGACGCCGTGCCGAGTTATTTTCCCAGCTGTTGAAGAGTTTAATCAGAATCTGAAGGTAAAACGAAATGGAAAGCTCCTGAAATCCAAGGTCAGAGGGATAAAAATCCGACTGGACAAAGACTCCTTAGCTGCTCTGTTAAAACTGCTAGTAATAGATGACGATGCCGAAATGACTGCTGAAGATTCAGTAAGAACTAGTTTATTCTGTGGAGGTAACCCTCAAGTCCATTCCTTTAGCAGAGCTGATTTCAACTCAGAAGGAAAATTCCTAGTGGATGTAATTGCAAAGGTAGTGTTATGCAAGACTTACTCCATTCGAGACATTTCTATGGAAATGTTTGATATAATGCAAGCCATTATCTGCCGCAAACAATTCCAGTTTGGACTGTTAATCCTAGATAAACTCAGAGAAAGCATTAAGCATCCAAGTTTTGCCAAGATTATTTCCCTCCTTCTTCATGAAATCAACCTATCAGTCTTTAACTTATCCAAAGGGACTCCCCTCCATCACATGAAAAAGGTTTCTATATCCTCCATCCAGCGATATGAAATTAAAATTCTGAACACTGCCCAAGCATCCAAAGCTGCTGTCCCTTCAGTAGATTCCCAAGAAACCAGTGTACCTGATGACAGGATTCCATCTCCTCCTCCACATCAAACTGCTGCTACCTCAGGTGCAATAGTTGAGGGGGAGCCTGCCTCATCTCATCCTCAATACCCAGCTTCATCAGAACCTCACAGCAAGCAGAAGTCAGGGATTCTACTCCTCCAGTTTCTCCTCTTCCAGCAGATCCCCACTCAGAGATTCCAGATCCAGCAACCCTACTGTCTACTGCAGAAGATGTCAATAAATTGATTGATGAGCTCAGCTCAGATGCTCCCCTGTTTCAAAATGAATCAGTTGTACTGACTCCAGAAACTCAGATTCCAGTGGATAATTCTCCAGCTAAGTCTCCTGTACAGTCTCCTGCTCAGATTCCTGCTCAGTCTCCTGCTCAATCCCCTGCTGCAGAGAAAAGCCAACCAGAAAATATTCTTTTGTCTGATGACGAAGGAGTATCTCCAAAACCAGTGGAGGCTCCTCTGAGGACTTTGGACTTCTCTATTCCCTCCTTCCTAAATGAAGAAGAATTAGTTGTCCTAGAATCTTTCAAAAGAGCTGAAAGCTCAGTGGTAATTACTGAAATCCCACCATGGGTTACTCCTGCTCCTTCAGTCCCTGCCCCAACTTCAACTCCTTCTACTTCTTCAGATCTGGTAAGCAAGATTGAACAGTTACTCAGTGAGCAAAGAAAGTACTTTGATGACTCTCTAGCCTCAGTAAATAACAAGGTCTCTACTCTTGAAAAGGAGATGAGTAGAGGCTTTGCTGAAATTCAAGCCAATACTGATGAGCTCAAGAAACTCTTTCAGCTAGGTGGAAAAGCAATTGATCATACTATTACAAGTATAGGTGAACTAAGAAATCAAGCTGAAACTGTTGCAAATAATCAGATACAATTGGACATGAATGCTGATGCTAATCTTATAAAAATATGTGAAGAAGTGGGAACTTTTAGAGACGAAGCCATTGCCAAGCTATCTGTAGATATCAGCAAGGGGGAGAAGATAGTAAAAGAACAAGTTGAAAAACTATCTGAACAAGCTCAAGCAGCTGTGGATGGTCTTGTAAAAGATATGAAAGCAAACATCCTAGCCCAGCTCCAGTCTGTAAAGTTCTATACTTATGATACTGCTGTTTGGCAGCACAACCAGAATTCCCCCAATGCCCAGCTCAACCCTACCATAATTCCTAAATTTCTGGATCCTCTTGAAGAAAATCCTCCATCAGGTGCTCCAACTCAAGAAAATTTTCCAGCTCAGGCAAACATTCCAGGAGGTGTGCCAGTCTTCTCACCCAGACCTGCTAGTGATGTGACTGAGCCTCCTCTCTCTTATACTGATATTTGGCAATATGAACTTCCTCCTAGTTCTCAAGGTGCCCCAAGAAAGAAAAGGAAATATAGTGACGGCGCTTCTGCCAGCCGTTCTGCACCTAGAAAAGAGCCTGCCCCAGCTTCTGAAGGTAGACCAGAAATTGTTCATACTGAAGTTTGGAGTCCAACCTCCAAATCTCTGATCCTTGATACCTTGAAGCTAGTAACAGATCTTGGTGAGCACAGAGATCAGTATTACAGTTATTCAGAATGGAAAGCTTATGAAGTATCCCAGATCAAGATCAGACTTCATGACAGAAATTGGGGATACAACAACCCAGCTGCTCCTCCTAGGCCCAAAACATATTTTCCTAAACCATTCAGTTACCTAGAGAGGCAAGAGCTGAAGAGAGAAAGAATGCACAAAGAAGCCCCTTCTTGAGTCAATGAGAATGTGGAAATGGACATTTTAATCTGTTAAAAACATTTCTATATATATATTTGATTCTGATTATGGCTGTCTTATTATTTATCCTACTTCAGTTTACTTTATTTTTTTTAAGTATATGTGTGTTGTTCTTTTTACTCTAAGTAATTCAGCTTAGTGTAGAGGGTGCTGACATCTACAAATAGGGGGAGATTGTTGGGATTTGTCTCCACAATACCTCATATTTGTAGGAGGTCAGACCTTGAACTAAGATGAATTAAGGTGTATTTGATATTGTGTTTAAGTTGTATGTGTGCAGGTTCTTATTACCAAGTGTAGACCAATGTCAGTCTATAATGGGTCACCAAACACAGGACCATACAATGTAATCCCTTATTGTGTGATCCAAAGTGTTGGCCCATGTATAGCCTCTCTATTGGGATACATTTCCTATACATGCACTTGGATTGGTGGACTGAAGTATTGAAGTTTATTTTTTTTCAGAAGAATTTTTCTAAGTCCACATACTCGAGTAGCTTCCTTCATCTACTCGAGTAAGTGACCTAGTACTCGAGTAGATCCTTAGACATACTCGAGAAGACTCTGTATACTCGTGTAGATAAGCTTATACTCGAGTAGATAGTTAGTCACTCGAGTAGGTCATATTTTATACTCGAGTAGATCCTTCTGTTCTTAGATCCGAAATTTTCTCTAAGTCCACATACTCGAGTACCTCTTTTGTACACTCGAGTAAGTGAGTCTGTACTCGAGTAAGTTGGATTACATACTCGAGTAGACTATATTGTACTCGAGTAGGTGATAACTTGTACTCGAGTAGTTGGTTAGTTACTCGAGTAAGTGTTCTGTTCATACTCGAGTAGATCTGCACTTCTCATCTCAGAAAGTTTCTAAGTCTACCTACTCGAGTAGTTCCCTAAATACTCGAGTAAGTGACTCTGTACTCGAGTAGTTGTTTTTCATACTCGAGTAGTTTAGTGATTACCCGAGTAGTCTTCCCAAGATACTCGAGTAGTTCATTTTCCCCTCACTCGAGTATCTCCAACTCTTCTACTCGAGTAGTTCTTCCTATTTTATCTGAGAAATTTTCTCTAAGTGTTTTTACTCGAGTATATACTCTCATACTCGAGTAGTTCTAAAATCACTCGAGTGTTGATCTCTGAATCACTCAAGTAACTTCTCTTCTTATACTCGAGTATGCTCCTCCTATCCACTCGAGTATATAACATCTTATACTCGAGTATGTCTCTTCTCTGTCTCGAGTATATCTGTTCAAACATTCCTAAAATTCTCCAAGTACAATCTCGCTGTGTATTTCGAATTAATCATTCCTGATTGGTCCACGTGTCATCCCTAATTAAATTTTTGACCGTTGGAGTCCACCTATAAATAGGTCTTTTTAGATTTGACTAATAACAAGCTTTACAGAGATTATTATTTTAAGAAAGAAAAAAGTTCCCGTGAACCCTAATTTCTCACGCCCCCGCCATTACCGTTCACGGAAGAAGGTCTGGATCGACGATCTCCGATCGCTGCTTTCAACTCTGTTTCTCTAGAGATCCAGACGAAAGATAATCACTCGATCTCGCCAAGCCTCAAAGATTTCTGATCTATTTTCTCGATCGAAGTGATTCCGTTTTTCAGATCTGTGGATCTCTCTCAAGTCGTCTTCAACATATTCTAATCAAGCCAAAGTTCTCAAGGAAGAAGACTATCAAAGATCCAGATCTGTGCTATATATTATTTGTATTTTCTTTTCAAACAAATTTCATTGTAGGAGTTTTTCTCCGAGATTTGTAGGAAGGCTTTATTTTCTGAGTGTAGATCCGGTTTGGATCGAGTTTTGTAGGAACGTGGTTCCGAGGTGTAGGATTGTTTTTAATCCGAGATAGTGGAGTAGCCGAGTCTAGTGGTTTGCTAGATCGGTGAGGAAAGTGGACGTACCCAAGATTGGGGAACCACTATAAATCTCTTGTCGTCTGTGTGATTGCTTGATCTGTGCTGTGTTAATTTTTTATTCCGCATTTGACACGCATTTCACCTATTCACCCCCCTCTAGGTGATTTAGGTAGACAACTTAGTTCTCTCACGTTGAATGGCAATTGTACTGGTCGCACAAGTAATATAAATTGGGCGAATTTCCCAAGTATCGATCTCTTAAGGAACACAGTAAGGGGGGAGTTAATATTTAGGAGGACTTGAGATTGAAGTCTTTAGTTCGGAGTTAACTATGGGTGGTTTAGATTGTTGCGAATGAAGAAAATAAAACACTACAAACTACTCCTATGCAATGCCGTTATGTGATGCTTCGCCAGGCGGGATGGAAGACTACACAAGCCATTATGCATCGAATTGCTAGGTGGATGAACGAATAGGCAAGTGTAAGAGCCAAAAGAACAGTGAAATTTGAGGGTCGTAAGAACCTCTTCACTACACACACCACTAGCAATTTCTAGTGCGGCACGGTGTGGTGGGGATGAAAAATTATTGGGTACACTTGAAACTATGTACCAGATTTGGAGAAGCCTCCCCTTACTAATGATATACATCAATTTGTATTTGATGGGATGTTTGAGTTCCATGGTGCAGGTTTAAGAAATGCAGGAAAATTTTTAAGTTCAAGTGTCGACACTTGTAAGGAATTGTGTCGACACCTGAAGCAGGAGCTGTGTCGACACCCAGGAATTGTGTCGACACCTGAAGCAGAAGTTGTGTCGACACCCAGGAATTATGTCGACACCTGAAGCAGGAGCTATGTCGACACCCAGGAATTGTTTCGATACCAGAAGAAAGGCATGTGTCAACACCCAAGAATTGTGTCGACAACTGAATAAGGCTTGTGTCGACACACAGGACTTGTGTCGACACACACTCAATGACATCTATCAACAACAGCTATACTGAGTCTGAAAGGCTTGTGTCGACACACGGGACTTGTGTCGACACATACTCAACGACGTCAAGACATACACTCAACTCCATCTGTCAGCATCAGCTATGTCGAGACTAGGAGCAGTTGTGTCTACACATACTAAACGACGTCTGGACATACACTTAATGCCATTTGTCAACAACAGCTATATCGAGACCAGGAGCAGTTGTGTCGACACACAGGACTTCTGTCAATACATACAACAGAAGTTGTGTCGATAAGCAGAAGAATGACTGTGTCGACACATTGAGTGTTGTGTCGACATCATCAAGACTTGTGTCGACACTTAGTCTATTTGTGTCGACACATGTGAAGTATTTTGCTAAGTGTTTCCTGATGAGATATAAAGTCATTGCAGAATCAGTTGTCACGGCTGAAGACTTGACAGCTGTAATAAACAACAAGTCTGACACCTTTGTCAGAACTGTCAGAAGGTTGTTACAAACCAAATCAGCCAGTAATAATTGAGAAACTCTATATAAAGGACTGATCCATGACAACCAAGACAAGAAATTAAGGGGGAACAAACCAACACAGAACCAGAGAGAGAATTTAATAATAAGAAATGGGGAACCCTTAAGAAGGCAGATCCTGAACAGTCTACAAGAAAGATTCAGATATAATTCTGAATCTAAGAAGGGAGTTATCTGAAGATCAACTTCTACACCAAGTCAAGATCAACCTCATTTTGTTCAATCAAGAAGCTTTGAAAAAGCTAAGTCAGGTTTGATCTGAAGTATACAGTTTATTCAAGAACTGATCAAGAAGCACACACCTATTGAGAGTCCTTTCTGGGTGAAATTTATGTGCAACTAAATATTCTTTTTCCTTATGAGATCTTTTATAGATCTGAGTGGTAAGCCTTTGTTTATAAAGGATGAGGTAGGGCTGAGAGCCAGAGGTGTAGGACTTGTGAAAGTCTGAGTTGTAAGCCTGGTGATAAAGGCTGAGGTAGGGCTGTTTCCTGAGGTAGGGTTCTTGGGAAGAATCTGAGGTAGGACTTGTATAAGTCTGAGCTGTAGGAACCTATCAGGTTCTGAGTTGTAAGATCTGTGGATCTGAGTTAGTGGAAGGAAGTTTAGCTGAATCCAGTTCTCTATTGGATAGGCGAAGGGGGAAAGTGGATGTACCCATAACTTGGGGAACCACTATAAATCTAGTGTACTGTGCTGTGTTGTGAATGTTATGTTATGGATTGTATATTTTATGTTGTGATAGATCTAGTTACTTGCCTAAATTTTTTAAAGAAAATTAGAACCTATTCACCCCCCCCCCCCTCTAGGTGTCTAGGCTCTTTAAATCAAATCTTTCAAGTGATATCAGAGGGAGGGTTCTCAAAGAAAGACCTAACCGTCTAAGTGAATCTCCAAGGCAATTAACAAATAGCAAGAATGGTTTCAAATGAGAATCAGAAGGAATTTGGATCCATGAAACTGCCCATCTGCAGGAAAGAAAGTTTTGGGATATGAAAGGAAAGGGTCAGGTTGTTCATGGAAGCATCTGATCCAAGAATCTACATCACAGTACAAGAAGGTCCTTTCATTCCAATGATGGTATCAGCTCTTGATGCCAATCTGAAAACAACAAAGAGCTTTTCTAAAATGACTAAGGATGAGACCATCCTGCCAACATCAGACAAGAGAGCACAAAACATTATTGTGAGTGTTATATATGATGCCACATTTCAGAACTTGGAACATTGCAAAACCTCTAAGGAGATGTGGGACACTTTGATTGTCTACATGGAGGGAACTGAAGAAGTTAGAGAGGATCGAAAATCTATGTTGAATCAAGAATATGAAAGATTTAGACAAGCCAAGTCTGACAGCATAGCAGAATGTTACAAGAAGTTCTTCAGAATAGTAAATGAGCTGATGACCTATGGAAGAGTCTTCAACACATATGAATTGAATGACAAGTTTCTAAGGTTACTAACCAAGGACTTGGATATAAAGATATGTGTCATCAGATAGGTGGCCAGGCTTCATGATACAGCTTCACCCACATTATTTGGAAAGCTGCTATCTTATGAAATGTAGCTCACTGCCAGAAAGGAGGAAGAGAAAAGCAGCAGGTCTAAGTATAAAGATAAGTCAGTAGCCTTCAAGGCTGAAGGCACAAGAAAGGGTAGGAGAAAGTCTCCTTCTCCACCCAGAAGAAGTGTTGAGGCAGAAGCAGAAAATCCTGACATCAGTACATCAGATAGCCACACCTATGATGAGGACTTTGCTGCCTTTACAAGGCAATTTCATAGATTTATGAAAAAAAAGAAATTGAGAACCAAGCCTTCAACATCCTTTTCAAAGGATGATTATTATAAGAAAAAGAAGACTTCCAAGAAGGGCAGGTATGCCTAAAATCCTAGTAAAAAAACTAATTCTAAGATTATTTGTTATTGCTGCAACAGGTCTGGACATGTCATAGCTTACTGTCCTGATAAGAGGAAGGTGTCTAAGGACAAGAAGAAGCATCAAGTAAAAGGAAAGAAGGAGAAATCCTTTTTTGCTCAGAAGATGAAGAGTTGGACATACTCTTCATCCTCAGAATCTAGAGAAGAAGATTATGCAGAAGCATATGTTGGGTTGTTCTCTACAGAAGAGGATTCTAGGGAATCAGAATTCTTACAAATGCTAAACTCAATAAATGGAGTTGAAGACAATTGTTGTAAAGGGCTGATGGCTCTATCAGAAGATGATCAATGCCAGGATCAGCCAGGTCCAAGTAAGGTATATAGTTCTCACTTAGCTTCTGATTACTATACTGGATAAGAATCAGAAGCATCTGCATCAAGAGGTGTGGATGGTTCTGAATCTGAGGGAAATTTACATCAACTCATTGAAGAGTATGGTGGTTTGTTTCAAGCTCTGAAGAGGAGAAAGTTCCTTGTCAAGAATCAGGCCAAGGAAATTGTAATCTCTTAAGTAGGCTGCATCAGATTCAGCCATGTTGATGGATTTGAAACTGAAGGAGGTTGCCAAACTGAAAAAAAAAACTGTTATTCAGATGGGCACAATCTCCTTCAAATAAAATCACATCAAGAATCTGGAGGCAAAACTTCAGAAAGAAAAGGAGTTAGTGGCTAAATTCTCTAAGAAAAAGTCTGTCTTACCCTTAATAGACAATTTCATTTTTCATAAATGAAAGACAGGTCTAGGCTTTAAGGGAAGAGTAAGGGCCACCAATTCTCATAGAAAAGGCAAAGCCCCAGTTCAGCCACTAGCCACAAAACTCCCTATCTTCTTTAGGAAAGTGATGCAACCTACAAATAGGTATGATCATAATATTACTCATGGTCACTGTGAGTATGGAGATCTCATTGGTAAGGGTGTATATGCCAATAGGCCACTCTATAAGCAAACTCATCAGGTTCTTAAGGAATCCTTGGGGTTTGCTGCTCCAGCACCTACACTTAAAAGGACTGCTGGCAACAAAGTTGTGAAGTCTGTCCCTAAGAGAAGGTACAATAGATTTGAGTGTTGGTGTTGTGGCAAGGTGGGCCACTTTGCCATGAATTGTTGGTTCAACACAAGTGTTAAAAACAAGAACAGCTTACCTGTCAGAAAAGCTGCAGGTAAGCATGATAGATTTCAAACTAACAAGAACCTAGGACCCAATAACAATTTGGGTTCTGAGGATAAGTGAATATTTATTTGATGCAGGTGAATCCAAGTGGCTATACCCCTATATGGTACTTAGATAGTGGATGTTCCAGGCACATGACTGGAACAAGAAGAATGTTGAGGGACTATGCACCCACAAAGAATGGACCCAAAGTAATCTTTGGTGGATCTTAAAAAGGAATCATCAAAGGATTTGGTAACATTTCTAGTAATTCTATTACTATCACTTAAGTGGCTTATGTGAAGGTTCTGAAACATAACCTGATTAGCATAAGTATACTTAGTGATCTAGGTTAATATATATCTTTCCTCAAAGGGGAGTGCCAAATAAAGAGGTCAAATAATCAAGAGATCATTCTAACTTGCACTAGGAAAGGGAATGTATATTGTCTTAACCTTGATTGTGAGTATAACATCTCACCCATTTGTATAGTTGCAGGTGAGAAAGCATCACAGTGTGTCCAATGGCACAAGAAGCTGGCACATCTGAACTATAAGTCAATAGGATAGCTATTTAGTATGGGGTTAGTGAGGATTGGTCCTCAGGTAAAGTGCATTAAAGAGGGTGTTTGTTCGGCTTGCTAAAAGGGCAAACAGACTAAGTCCTTTTTCCAAGTACTTGATACCAAAGATTCAATGAGATTTCTATATCTCTTACATAAGGATTTGTTTGGTCCTATGCCAGTTCATAGTCTAGGTAGGAAAGTATACACATTAGTTATTGTGGATGACTATTCTAGATTCACATGGGTTTTCTTCTTGAGGCAGAAATCTGAAACCCCTATTGTCTTCCAGACTTTTGTTAGACAAATTATGAATGAGTTTAACATTTTAGTGGTCAAAATTAGAAGTGACCAGGGAATTAAATTTCAGTATGAGTGTATGACAAAGTTCTATGAAGAACTTGGGATTCATCAGGAGTTCTCCTCACCTAGAACTCCCCAGCAAAATGGAGATGCTGAAAGAAAGAATAGGACTCTAATTGAGGCAAGTAGAACACTACTTAGTGATACTACTCTCCCTGAGTACTTCTGGGCTGAGGCAATAAATACTGCATGTCATGTACTCAATAGAGCTTCCATCAATAAGAAACATAAGAAGACTCCCTATGAGATTTTGAAAAGCAAAAAACCAAACATTTCCTACTTAAGAATCTTTGGTAGCAAGTGTTATGTTCTAGTTAATGGTAAGCACTACAAAACTAAGTTTGTTGCCAAATCCCTAGAAGGGATATTTGTTGGGTACAGCAATAATAGTAGGGCATACAGAATCTACAACTTGACTACCCAAGTTGTAGAAGAATCTGTCCATGTAGTATTTGATGAGTCTAAGTTGATTAATAGTGAATTGTCTAGCTCTTCAGGCAGTTCTATAGGTTTAAAGGACAGGCTGGACAAGCTTACTATTAATGAAGAAGCACCTACTAGGCTGGATGAAGAAAAGGATGCATGTTGTCCAGGGGGAGAACAAGATTCACAGGATGAAGAAGAAAACAGTGAAGTGCATCAGGATGAGGAAAATGAAGAAGTCCAAGAGGTTGGAAGATTTCCTCTAGCAAGAAGACACTTGAAGGATCATCCAACTCACCAAATCATTGGTGATGCAAGTCAAGGAGTTTTAACCAGGAGCAAAAGCATGAACACAGTTCTATGTACCATTTTTCTATCACTGATAGAACCTAATAAGTTTGAAGAAGCCATGCTAGACACTAGCTGGATTGATGCCATGCAGGAAGAGTTGAATCAATTCAAAAGATGTAAAGTCTGGGAACTAGTTCCTAAACCAAAGGATCACAATGTTATAGGAATAAAGTGGATCTACAAAAATAAACTTGAAGAGAATGGCACCATAATCAAGAATAAGGCCAAGCTGGTAGCAAAAGGCTACAAGCAAGAAGATGGGATTGACTTTGATCAAACCTTTGCCCCAGTGGCAAGGTTGGAAGCTATAAGGTTGTTCTTGGCCTATGCTGTCTATCAAGGTTTCAAGGTATATAAGATGGATGTAAAGTAAGCATTTCTGAATGGTGACTTAAACTAGGAAGTCTATGTTGAATAACCCTCAGGTTTTGTAGACTCTCACTATCCTAATTATGTATATAAGCTTAGGAAAGCTCTATATGGTTTGAAATAAGCCCCTAGGGCTTGCTATGAAACATTGTCTGCTTTTCTTATTGTGAATAAATTCTATAGAGGAAAGATAGACAAAACTCTATTCTATAGGGAATCTAAAGGCAAGATCATCCTAGTCCAGATATATGTTGATGACATTATCTTTGGATCTACTGAAAACAACCTTTGTATAAAGTTTGTCAAACTTATGCAAGGGAAGTTTGAAATGAGCAGTATGGGTGAGTTGAAGTTCTTCTTCGGACTTCAAGTTAGATAGAGTGATGATGGATTGTCCATATCTCAGTCTAAGTTCACCAAAGAGTTGATTAATAAATATGGAATGTACTCAGCCTCCACCATGAAAACTCCAATGGAAACAAGTATGCCTATAGGCAAAGATGAGGCAGGGAAACCTGTTGATGACTCTTTGTATAGGGGGATAATTTGCTCTCTACTCAACTTAACTGCTAGTAGACCTGACATCATGTATGCTACATGTATCTGTGCTAGGTACCAAGCATGCCCAAATGAATCTCATTACACTTCTTTCAAGAGAATTTGAGATATCTTAAGGGCACACATAATCTAGGTCTTCGGTACCCTAAGAATAGATATTTCTTACTAATAGGCTTCTCAGATGTAGACTTTGCAGGGTGCAAAGAAGACAGGAAGAGTACCACAGGAACTTGTCAATTCCTAGGTGGAAGGCTGGTGTAATGGAGTAGCAAGAAGAAAACAAGTGTAGCTATCTCAACTGCTGAGTCAGAATATATAGCTGCAGGCAGCTGCTGTGCACAGTTGATGTGGATAAAGCATCAACTTGAAGACTATGACATCAAGGTAAGTAGAATTCCACTATTTTGTGATTCTACTAGTGTTATTTCTATTGCTAAAAACCCTATTTCACACAGTAAAACTAAGCATATAGAAATTAAGTTTCATTTCATCTGAGAACATGAGGAGAAGGAAGATATTAGTCTAGAATTTGTGAATACAAATAATCAAATTGCTGATATTTTTATAAAACCTCTGGATGAAATTAAATTCAATTATTTTAAATTGAATTAGGTATGTTGAATCTAGAATAGGTCAGCACAAGCTTTCCTAAGTAGAATATGTAAGCACAAAATTTCTCAGGAAATTTGGGTAAGTAAGAAAGTTTGTGTCGACACAAGCAAATTGTGTCGACACTCTTAGTATGATGTGTCAACACAGAAATAGTATTTGTGTCGACACAAGAATTTGTGTCAACGCACTCTGTCGAGACTTGACTAGCCCGTGTCGACACTGACACAAGTATGTCGACACATAGACGTGTCGACTAAAAATAAGTTTTGTCGAGATCTAAGTCTTTTATGTCGACACATGTAAAACTATGTCGACTAGTATTATTACTAAGTAAGGTGCGTCCTTTGACCTACCATTCACACGAAGACTATAAATAGGGGGAGACAAAATCTGGTCAACTACGCCTTCAGAACTCTCGACTCTAGACCTTATGTCGACATAGATATTCACTTCTTTTCTCTTCTTTCTCTCTCTCGTCAATGGCGCCACACCAGGACTACAAGGTGAATGAAGGATATGAGCTGGTTCGCGGGGGATTAGTGACAGCGTCACAGGACATCAAGGGTGTGATTACCCGAATTTCCGAAAATGGCTTGGAGTTTTTAGTCTCTGAACCGTCAAGAATTTGGAATAAGGATGTGTTTGAATCCAAATACCAAGGAAGGATCGTCAATTACCAGGAAGGGGATGAATTCCCAAGGTAAGTTTCTTTCAGAAATCATAGGCAAGGTGATTCTCTGCAAGTCTGGTGGACATGATAGGATATCTGCCTTAATGTTCAACCTAATGACCAGAGTCATATACAATATAAAAACAAACTGGTCATCAGTAGTGTTTGACAAGATCAAAGAAGGAATTAAGTAGCCAGATCTGGGTAGAATCCTAAGCTTGTGTTTAGCTTCAACTATCCCAGATTTTATGAATCAACTGCCAGGATCAAAGATCAATCATATGAGGAGGATGGACATGATAATTCTATCCAGATGGGATAGACTCTTGACAAAAGAGGTTTCTACTCTACAGAAACAGGTCAAGAAGGATAGGAAGAAGAAAGCAATTGTTCAGGAAGCAGAATCCTCCAGTGATTCTGAAGAAGAAGTAGTCTTTAGTTCAGATGAAGACCAACAAGAAAAAGAATCCCAAGCTCAAGTGGAGAGCAGTCAACAACCAGAGCATCAGATGGCCTCCACTTCAGGGGGAGAGAACACTGAATTAACAGTACAAGACACTGAATAATCTGAGCTACCTGCCCAAGGGGGAGGCATTGCTGAAGCTACTCTAGAGAGTGATTATGTTGCTAATATAGTGATGGACATTGTATCAGACATAAACAAATAAGCACTGATCACTGCTGAGAATGAAGCACCAGATGTGCAGATGACAAATACAGCTCAAGATGAGCAAGTGAGCATCTCCTGTATAGAGAAGGCCCTGGATAAATATTTGGATGTCCAGGGAGAACCTTTTGCTTCACAAGCCAACATTGTTCCTCCTGTTTAGATGCAGCAGGAGATAACTTTGTAGGAACTGTTCCCTGATTTATCTATAGCAAGGACTGAGGGGGAGCAGCAAAAAGTAGAAAAGGAACTACCTGGAATTGAGGGGGAGGAGCTACTGGATGCCCCAGTTAATAAAGCAACTATAGATATTGAAAGCTCATCTCAATCTTCTGATGATGAAGAAGCCTTAATGGCTAAAAAGAGAAAATTAGTTACAATCAGGAAAAGGAGCAAAGGCTATAAGAAAGCCTTACAAACAGTCACTCCACCACCTACTCAAAGCATGGACTTCAATTCACTACTGGTGCAACTGCAAGTCAAGTTGGATGAGCAAAGGTAATCTTTGGAGAAATATGTGGATGAGCCACATAAAGAACTACAGTTCCAGCTAGCTCAAGACATTAAATCTATCAGATTTGAAGTCAATTTGAATAAGAAAGAGATGACAGATTGCTTCCATAAGGGAGGTAATATTTTAGTATATTTGGCTGAGCAACAGAAGCAGATGAAGACTTAAGTTGAGGACATTACAGTCAAGAAAGGATATATTTTAGAAAATCAATTAAAATCAAATGAAAATCTCAAGGACTCACATGATGAAATTCTCAAAAAACTGGGAAGTATTGCTACTGATTTGAAAACTGAAGTATCCAAGCAAATACAAGCAGATCTAGCTGATGTCCAAACAACCATTGAAGTTTCTTAAAAGACTATTTCTTATCACCTGACTAAATTCCAAGCCTATTACAAAGAAGGTACAAAATATCTGGCTGAACAAGTAATGTTTCAAAAGAATGATCTGAGAGATCATATAGCTAGAGAAGTCATAAAGGGGGAGAGGATATTAGTCAAAGCCAGCTCTGATCATGCTAAAGGGGTTTCTAATACCATAAAAGCTACACTTGGATTTCCACCCCTATGTGATGATGATAATACTACTGAGTCTGGTGTTCAACCTGCCTACATTGAAGGGGATCAGCCAGAGGTTGCACAGGTCATTTATCCTCCAACTGATTTTTACATAGTACAGCAAGAAGTTCAGCAAATGTATAGCCCTCCACAGGAGGCACAAAATATTATTATTGAAAAGGTAGAAATGTCAGAGGCTGCACAGGAAGCTCAGAGGGAGGCACAGCTTTCCAAGAAAAGGTTTAAAGAACATGCAGAACTGAAGCCTGATTTTGAGCAGTGGAGTCCTACCTCCAAGCACATTATTTTAACTACCTGGAAAGTTGTGAAGGACAAGACACATGATAGAGGCAAATGGTACTCTGAGCAAGAGTGGAACAAGTATCAGGCAAGTGAAGAGGCTATACTTTAGTATAGGAGGAGTGCTAAAGCTGAGAAGTTACCTGATAACTCTATGGAGCCTAGCAAGTACTTTCCAAAGCCTTTTCACTATTTTGAAAGGCAAAGGATCAAGGCTGAAGAACTGAAGAAGAAAGGCCTGAAAGGAAAGAAACCAGCTGATGATACTGAACCTAATGTGTAGGCTAAGATCAGATCTGGAAAAGGAATAATAATCAAGGAGCCTAGTCTATCTTAGGATAGATAGGCTAATATGTAGAATAATGTAATCTTTTGATTTTTGTTCTTTAAAGAAACATGTAAACCTAAACAATTTTCTAATTAACAAATGACATCATTTTCAGTACTGAGTTTAGATATTATCTATGTTTATATGTTACCCTGCAGTGAAATGTATCAACATCTATTTTTCTTTGATTTATTATGTGTGGTGTATATCTTTGACTAAGGGTTATGACTTCTCCAAATAGGGGGAGATTGTTGGGTACACTGGAAACTATGTACCAGATTTGGAGAAGCCTCCCTTTACTCAATGATATACATCAATTTGTATTTGATGGGATGTTTGAGTTCCAGTATGCAGGTTTTTAGAAATGCAGGAAAATTTCTAAGTTCAAGTGTCGACACTTGTAAGTAATTGTGTAGACACCTGAAGCAGGAGTTGTGTCGACACCAAAGAATTGTGTCGACACCTGAAGCAGGAGCTGTGTTGACACCCATGAATTTTGTCGACACCTGAAGCAAGAGCTGTGTCGACACCCAGGAATTGTGTTGACACCAGAAGAAAGGCATGTGTCGACACCCAAGAATTGTGTCGACACTTAAAGATGGCTTGTGTCGACACACAGGACTTGTATTGACACACACTCAACGCCATCTATCAATAACAGATATATTGAGTCTGAAAGGCTTGTGTCGACACACAGGACTTGTGTCGACACACAGGACTTGTGTCGACACACACTCAATGACGTCTGGACATACACTCAATGCCATCTGTCAGCATCAGCTATGTTGAGACAAGGAGCAGTTGTGTCGACACACAGGACTTGTGTCGACACACACTCAATGACGTCTGGACATACACTCAACGTCATTTGTCAGCAACAGCTATGTCGAGACCAGGAGCAGTTGTCTCCACACACAGGACTTGTGTCGACACATATAACAGAAGTTGTGTTGAGAAGCAGAAGAATGACTGTGTCGACACATTGAGTGATGTGTCGACATCATCAAGACTTTTGTCGACACTTAGTCTATTAGTGTCGACACATGTGAAGTAGTTTGCTGAGTGTTTTCTGCTGAGATATAAATTCATTGCAAAATCAGCTGTCACGGCTGAAGACTTGACAGCTGTCATAAACAACAAGTCTGACACCTTTGTCAGAACTGTCAGAAGGTTGTTACAAACTGGATTAGCCGGTAATCTTTGAGAAACTCTATATAAAGGACTGATCCATGACAACCAAGACAAGCAATTAAGGGGGAACAAACCAACACAGAACCAGAGAGATAATTTAATAATAAGAAAGGGGTAACCCTTAAGAAGGCAGATCCTGAACAGTCTGCAAGAAAGATTCAGATCTAATTCTTAATCTAAGAAGGGAGCTGTCTGAAGATCAACTTCTACACCAAGTCAAGATCAACCTCATTTTGTTCAATCAAGAAGCTTTGAAAAAGCTAAGTCAGGTTGGATCGGAAGTATATAGTTTATTCAAGAACAGATCAAGAAGCTCACACCAATTGAGAGTTCTATCTGAGTGAAATTTTTGTACAACTAAATATTCTTTTTCCTTATAAGATCTTTTTTAGATCTGAGTTGTAAGCCTGTGTTTATAAAGGCTGAGGTAGGGCTGAGATCCTGAGGTGTAGGACTTGTGAAAGTCTGTTTTATAAGCCTGGTGATAAAGGCTGAGGTAGGGCTGTTGCCTGAGGTAGGGTTCTTGGGAAGAATCTGAGGTAGGACTTGTATAAGTCTGAGCTGTAGGAACCTATCAGGTTCTGAGTTGTAAGATCTGTGGATCTGAGTTAGTTGAAGGAAATTGGGCTGAATCCAGTTCTCTACTAGATAGGCGAAGGGGGAATGTGGATGTACATATAACTTGGGGAACCACTATAAATCTGGTGTACTGTGCTGTGCTGTGAATGTTATGCTTTGGATTATATATTCTATGTTGTGACAGATCTAGTTACTTGCCTAAAATTGTTAAATAAAATTAGAACCTATTCACCCACCACCCCCCCCCCCCTCTAGGTGTATAGGCTCTTGAAATCAAGTCTTTCAAAAATAAAGGCGCACCGCACCTCAAGAAAATAACATAAATATGAAATCACGTAGACATAATTGTATACATATGTTTTATAAAATACACATACTTCATCATATACAAGAGATCAACTAAACTATCAACAATAAGAGAAGAAAAGTGTGTGAAATCGACTGAATCTGAAGTCTTGTTGAGGGTTCATGGAAGGAATCGCTAGGTTGTCAATCCACGTCCTAGCTCGGTCCTCAACTATGTCCGGGGTAGAGGAGGCTTTCACTCATCCCAATGGACCCGTCTTCTTCGTGTCATGAGCTAATGAAGGATGGAACAAACTTCGCCTAGCTTGATGGAGAAAGCTAGGTCAAAACTCTCCTTGAAGCTCAAGGATGAAGGAGGAGGCCGAGAGGAAGCTCCGGCTTGGATTTGGCGGTAAAGGCTTGCCCGGAGCATCTCCCTATGGTGGAACAGAGGAGTTTTGCCCTAGAAATGCGGAAGGAATGGCTGGAAGCGAGCTCTTAAAAATTGCAAGAAATCTGTGCTTAAATAGAAAAAGATCAGAAAATGAGTCACACACGGTCTGGCGCACGATCGTGCGTGAACCGTGTGGTTTTCACGCGCAGAAAATGGCTTGCGGGAGAGATGCGTTGACTCGTGCGTTTCCTCGCGCACGGGCGCTTCCGCCCGTGCATGAAGGAAATCGCACGGGTAAGCACAGAGCGCAGAAAATAGGGTAAAATAGGGGAACCGTGCATTTTACTCGCGCACGGGTGCGTTTGCCCGTGTGTGAAGGAAACGCACGATTAACTACAGGTAACTAGAAATCTTGGAAAAAGGTGCAGGTCGTGCGATTCCTTCTCGCATAGTTTGGCCGAAACCGTGCGGGAACAAATCACACAGGTAGAAATAGATGCCCCAAGGAATACTGTGTGAAACGCACGATTGTACTTAAACTGTGCGCGAAGAAACGCGCTCGACCGTGCATTTTACACATAATTGAAAATGGAATTCGGGACATCCCGACTACCTGCATAGAAATAAAAATAAACTGGAGCACAGGCTCCCAGCACAAAAATGGAAACAACAACAACAACAAAAATGAAATATGGGGAGAACCATGTGCTTACCCCCAGCAAAAGAATGCGCAATTGCACACCCTCGGGCCCAAAATAGTGCACAATGAGGTCAAAGACCGGACAATGCAAATATAACTGAATACCGGTTGAAATGCAGTGCGCAAGTGAGAAAACAAGACCAGATGAGTCCGAAAAACACTATAAATATCGGACTCATCAGCCTTCTAGCTTTGAAGGCACCACTGGAGCCAAGGAGGGGTAGAGCGCCAAGGATGAGGAGATGACTGCCCTCGGGGGTGACGAGGCTTGTGGTCTTATGCCCAAGGTTGGTGTTACTCTTGTGACGTACAAGTGGGTGTTAAAGCTGGAGAATGAGGCAAAGGGAAGCATGACTCCTTTCAGGAGGTGCTGGAGGGATCCTTATAGTCTGGGATATGTGGAGCGAGGACTTTGTCGTGGACATCTTCTCAAGGTCACTATCGGAGAGGCCATGTTTACGGTTACGGGGACTACTAGGGTTGGTCACCACTTTTCACTTCAAGGGGGAGTGTTGAAAATCACGAAGTTAAAGTGGTGGACTGGGTGACCTGTCCGTGCGGCCTGTGCGTACAGGACTGGCGGTTAGCTAGGTCAGAAATTGTGCTGCATTCGGCTTTTGCTACGACGTCCTGGGCGATTTATTCGCGCGGACTGTGCGGACAGAGGAGGCGGCTTGCCAGGCTGGGTTGTGTTTAGCAGTCAGCTGGTTCCCAGAATATATCTGGGCGGATAGGATTTCTATCCGCGAAGCTTGCCAAGACTAGTGAGGTGCAGACTCGATTGAAGTTTGCGGAGTTCGGGTTGTAGACTGGACCAGAGCTCGGGAGATCCGCATGGTATATGCCTTTGTATAGCTCTGGGAGCGCGATTGGTGGTAACCGCAAAGTTCACTAGTTAGAGCAGACTGGTGCTGGAGTTTGTCGAGTTGTGCAAGATGGATCAGTCCGGGAGGTCGCGTGGTCTGCGCAGACTGATACCTCTATATATCATGTTCGACAGTTGGCCTTGTGTGCCTTGGCTGCAAGATCGGGATATGCGGATTGGATTGGTGTCCGCAAGTGCGAGCGAACTGGAGCTGTGTCCGTAGGTGGGCAGACTGGGGAGGATCTCGCAGAGTTCGCTTGTATGGCGATTAAGTCTGGCTGGGCCTTGGCGACAAAGCTGGTTGGCTTAGTGTCTAGCCTTGATGGTGCTATCTTAGCGGGTTGTCTATCTCGCATAGTCACGGCGGTCTGGTTGTGTATCTACAACTTAACGGATACACTTGGTGCTCGCCGTGAGATGGGGCAATTATCCTATCAGCTAGGTTGGTGATCACACTCCTCTTCACGCCTATAAATAGGACCCCCTATCACATCAATTGATATCGAACTGAATAGTAAGTGAACTCGCGGATAGTTGTTATGGCTAGGATTTTCAATCCACGCAGTTTGAGGGGGTTGACTGGTTTGTGTTGTGCAGGTTGTGCAGGTTGTGCGGGTAGCGCTGGAAAGCCAGGGACTTGGTTCTGACTACAGTCAGGGACAGTGCGGACTCTGCGGATAGCATCATATGGTTTACAGCAGGACGTGGTTTGCGACTAGGCAGTCTCTCTTCTGCAACTAGTTTCCCAGTTCAATAAGTTGTTCGCATCTGGCGGCTTGGTTCAGTTCGGCAGCACCTCACGTGATCTAGCAGCTAGCAACCTTGTGGTTAGGCAGCTTGCAGATTGGCAGTTTCTGTTCAGCATTGGAATAATGGGCAGTCCGTGTGGCTAGATTGTGGCTTGGCGATCTGTCGGCTTGAGTGGACTCCATAGTGGTTAGCAGTAGGGTCGGCGATTACTCTTGTAGTCCGCACGGCTTGTTTTCTTTGCCTGGTAATTTCATTCCATCGGGCACATCGGCGAATCATATCTCGCCATGTAGACATCACCTTGTAAAAAAATTTTGATTGTATAAGTTTCTTGCTCTTCTATTTGAATCTTGTTATTTGGACACTGATTGGTTGAGTGTTCCTGTGCCTTGTTTCCCATTTTCCGCTATCACAAATATATACATCTGAGGCGTTTAGGCTCACCAAAGTGAATGAACAGCCGGTCCGAGAGGCCGCCCCACACACACACACCCCACCCCCACTCGCTTCTGGTATGCTGACTTTTTATCATTTTGCATTTCCTAGCTTACATATGTCTGATCACAATGTCTTGCATAGATCTTCTATTCAAGACCAACGGTCTGGTCAGTCCAGTGCCCCAGGTTCCGACCGTCGAGAACCCTCAGGATCTTGCATCGGATTCCCGGCCTTCGACGGGGAAGGTAGTAGATAACTCCCAACCGGCCGAGGTCCATAATTCGGGATAGATACCAATCCTCTCGGGACGAGGAAAGTCCCGCCAATCCTTCCCCGATAGGCTCTTCGAGGAGAGACATGGTCCTTCCCACCGACAATCAGGTGAAGGAACCGTCCCTTTGCTAGGTAGATAAGAACGCACTTTCCCCCTTTTTTGCCCAAAACCGCTTCCATTAATGACTTCCTCCTACCTAGGTTACCGGAGGATCCCGGCGAACGACCCTGATGCTGATGAAGATGTATTCCCCCCCCCCCCACCCACCCACCCTTCCCCTAGTGATCTCGCGGACTTTCTTGGTGATTCTCATGATTTCGAGTTAATGAAGGAGAGAATGGTGGAGGTCTTAGGGAAGGTCATTTGTATGTAGTGGGAGGCCTCTGATCACGCGGCCGCACATCGAGTAGCAACTGAGTGCTGGCTGAGTGCTCTCGAGAGGTACTACTCGCACCTCAATGGGTAGATGGAGCGGCAAGGAGGCAAGTGTGAAGAAACCTCTCCTGGAAGGCACATCGTGAGAGCGAGGGGTCAGATGCGCTTGATCCACCAGGAGCTGGCCGCCGTGAGCGCATACTACTATCTGTTAGTGCCCCCGAAGTTAGGCAGGCAAGGTCGGGGCTGTTAGCAATGGATCCAGTACTAAGTCCGTCGACTCTCGCCACCTCTCCCCTAGCCTTAAGCTTGTATTTCTTTTAACTGTACCCCTTCTGGTGCATTGTAATAAACACTTTAATTTTGCACTCGCCCGACAAGTGGCCTTTCGCATTTTAAGCGATGCTTACTCTTCGTATAATGTTTGATGCCTCTGCCAAATGTTATACCCCTACATTACATCTATATATATTTCTCTTTTTTATGTCTGTCTCGCTGTGCTTTTTATTTACCAAGGGTCTTTCCTGGAGGCTTTTGCCATTCGCAGGTAAGAGGATCGGTAGCGGTACGAGATGAATTACGAGGTGTTGAAATATTAAAAAAATATTATATGCACACTCGGCGCCTACGAAACCTCATTATTGCTAAACTTTTCTATAAATAGGTCTCCTCACCTACCGCATTTACTACCATTTCAACTAAAGTCATCGTCCTGCTTTCCTACGCACTCGCAACTTCTGAGCCACGCGTCTGTGCAAACCTTGGTTCCCCCACACACTCGCAAGATGTCGAGAGAAACCGACGGCTGGACCCAGTGCGCGTAAGGGTTCATCGACCACAACTTCCCCCCTGCAAACTAACCGAAGAGGAGTATCTCTCCACAGTCGCCAATTATGTGCCGCTAGGATACATCATGCGCCAACCTGAAAGTTCCGATAAAATCAACTTTCTGCCAGAGGAGGATCTTGTCATTCCCCTGGAACACTTCGAGGTGGGATTTGCCTCCCCCTATGGCCAGAGATGTGTCAAACCCTCTGGTACTTCAGAGTGGTTTTCGCCCAGCTTAACCTGAACTCTGTCTCCATCCTGATAGCATTCGCTTGCTACATGCGTGAGGAACGGATCGAGTTCAACCTCTCGATCTTCCAGAAGCTGTTCAACTTCCGTGCCAAGAGCAGGATCATCTTCTTTTCGGGCCAGACGATCAAGACCAGTGGTCTCAAAATAAGAACCACTAGTGGCCCCAAAAATTCATCTTCGTGTCGGGTGTAACGCCCCCGATTTTTTCGATAATTTTTATTTGATTTGGTATCGTCATATTTATGACGTCATGGCGTTACTTTTAACGTCGAGTTGACGGCGCAACGCCGTTAAGACATTTTCGCGTCCATTCGGTCGAGTCGGACAAATTCTTGAATTTATGTTGTAATTGTAAAATTCTGCATTTGGAAATTAAGTTAAATAATTTTGGACTTGTTCGTCAAGTTTCGTCGCGATCCGAGCCATATTCGGGCATCGGCGATTTTCCAAAGTTTTGTAGAATTTATGTTCGCCGTAAACTTTGAAAATTAATATCTCGGGAATGGCTCGTCGGATTTTGGTTTTGACTTCGCCGTTGGGTTCGTAGCGTCAGTGTTCGCCTACGGTGTGAGTTTCGTTTAATTTGGCGTGTGTTTGGGCTTCTGTTTTTAAGTCGTGTTTCCTTGTTCAAAAAATATAAATATGATTATTTTAATATTAAAACACTATTCAAAAATGTCATTTACTATTCATCACTATACTTTAATTTTTTATATATATTTGTAAAAATTCACTGTTCATGCACTTTTTGTTTCGAGTGGTCTGCTTGTTCTCGGGTAAGCGTTGGCTAGTTCTCGAGTTCATCTGCTCTGGTTCTCGGGTAACGCATTTTAGTACTCGAGTAATGCTTTAGTACTCGAGTACTGCTGCTTCCTTGTTCTCGAGTGCTGAATTTTTTGTTCTTGAGTAGTCCTGTTTTAGTTCTCGAGTAGTCTTCTATTCATCTCGAGAATTTCGTTCCAGTATGCGTTCGGGTGTCGTTTTGAAGGTCAAAACGGTGTCGTATTAAAAAATGGTTAACATAAAATTTGTTCGTCTCGACGAGATCTACAACTATTATGTTGGGCATTTTTCAATTTGAAGCCATTCAAAATCTCTATTTTCATTTTCCGCGCACCCGCTCGTAAATAGTCCGTTTTTTCCTATTTAGACAAAACTCTTTATAAACACACACACACACACACACACACACACACACACACACACACACACATATATATATATATATATATATATATATATATATATATATATATATATATATATATTCTGATACTTAAGATAATTAGAAAGAAAACTTCATCTTCTTCCTCACGATTTAGACCTAACGGAAACCACCTATGCGGCAACTCCCTCCCGTTTGTGAATCTTTTGGTGGCCGTCGACGGTGCTCCAGTACTCGAAATCTTCAACCGAGTATAGATCTAGAAATCTCTCATCGAGAGCTACGCCCTCATGGTAAAACTTTTCCCTTTTCTTGAGTTTTCTCGTTAGAATTTTTCAGCCCTAACCTCTATTTCGGCCATTTTTGTTCATATTTCGACTCCTCCCGTCTTCTTTTGCCCCGATCTGCGACGTGGAGTGATTCAGAGGATTTTTCCGGTAAAATCAAGGCAAGTGGTTGTTTACCATCGTTTCTTCTTGTCTGATTTGATCGTAACTGTTAAGTTTTTTTGTTCTTTAAAACTTCCTGCACTTTTGTCTTCCAAGTTATTGTTATGATTAACCTTTCTTGATGATCACTAGATATTGTAAGATTTTGTCATGGTGAATTCAATCTTGTCAGGTTATGTTTAATCGTTCTTGAAGTGTCTTATTGATGGCTTTAATCGCCTTATCTATCGTTGTTAAACGCGTTAGAGTTTATCTAGGATTGTAAATTGTTCCTAAGGGTTGATCAACTTCGTCTTGAATCTAGAAACGTCTAGTAGAATCCGATGTGCCAAGTCTCGAGATATATGTATTTTTTTTTGTTTTATTGATTGCGGGAGTTACTGGACGAAACCACCACCGCAATGTTTGTTTACTTTATTAGTACCTTGTGGAAGTCTACCAGGTTTTTGGGCATCTGCAGTGTATGGTGGAGTGTATGAGTCTCCCTCGCAGTTAGACGGATATTATATTCATAAGGGTGTGTCCAGTTGAGTGACCACCTCGCCCGTGTTTTTGGGTATATTCGAACATAGGTGCCTAATAAAGGTTATGCAATTTATTCCTTATGATTTACTCATGTTTGTCACCTTATATCCTTGTGCATATGGTGTATTTATGATGTACGTGACGATTCACGTAAGTGTTCTTTTCTTGTTTTATGCTTTACTTTTGTACTTTAATTCAGTACTTTTGGTCTTGGGTTGGTACCCCATTTGACCTTTTGTTTATGTTGGCTTATTTTTCTACCACTATTTGTACATTCTTGCTGAGGTGTTCTGTCTTTGGAATGCCTCAGGTTCAGAGCAGTAGCGGATAGTGGAGCTGGTTTTGGAGTTTCTGGGAAGCAGTGTTGGCTGTGATTTTCACCTCGCCGTAGCGAGGTAGTTTGTTGTTTTAGTTTGCTTACTTAGTTCAGACATACTTCTGTTTTATGTGGGTTCGTGTATGATTGTTGACGCCCACAAGATAGAAGGTTTTGGATACCTTGCTAGCCGCTAGTTGTTTTCTTTGTGATGGATTACTTGCTCTCTGGGATGATTTATGCTAAGAATGCATGTTAGGTATTTTCAAGTATAAAATATACTATTACTACTTCATGCATTGCATAATTTAAAACTCTAACTTGTTACATTCAACGACCGCAAAAGCTATCTTTACTACTATTATAAATCTAGGACCTTGCATAGCATGAGTTGTCCTTTGTGGACGTTTATACTCATGTAGGATGTTGGAGTCAATCTAAACTGGTATCTTCCGCAGCGTATAATTTTATTTTGATTCGTGGACTAGTTGATCCACTAAGCCAAGGGATACGGCTAACTGCTTAACTTAAACTGGATTTTCCTCTAAATAACCTAAAGATCTTTCTTTATGCATTAAGAAGGAGTTGTGCCTGTGCATCCGTAGTTATCCCCTGCTGGCGTGGCATCATGACGCGCATTTTCCCTCACTCTAATATATTATTTAATGTGGTGAAAATGCGGGTTATGACATCGGGGAACTTCGGCAACATTCCCCTCTCGCTTGTTCAATATGACGAAGCGAATTACAGGCCTCCCACGCACGAGGGCCACGAGACCTCCCTTCGCGCCTTCTTCGACACGAAGAATTTTGATGTCAAGTACCTGTGGCAGAACTTGGACTCTCTCTTGCCCGTTCTCACCGGAGAAGGTACCATTCTTCCCCTCTTCTTTTGAATTCACCTTGGATTGGTAAAACTTACCCTTGTTGTTTGCCCAGGTGAGCGAGAGGTTCCTCTTCGACAACTATATGAGGAAACCGAGGTTCTCGCCCACGGCCCATCTCTCGCCGTATCCGCGACCGCGGCCTTCCAGGAGAAGTCGGGTACCTCGTCTTGGCCGAGTGAACCAAAGCGGAAGCTAGATGCTCCCCCCACCCCGACATCCTCTAAGAAAACCAAAACATCAGCGCTAGACAAGGGCAAGTCTGTCATCGAAGCCCCCGCCAAGTTTTGGTATTACCATGGTGATCTAGAAATGATCAAACATGTAGTCTCACTGCCAACACAATATGAGCCTATTGGGTCGCACATAAGAACTTGGAGAAGTTTGAAAGGCTTGTGTTGGCCTTACTCATATGTGATATGAGTGAATGACCAAGCCTACGACATTTTGGATATGAAGGATTTTCATTCTGGGACCTATATTGTGAATATGGGTCATCAGGTAAGTTGTCGGAAGAATATAAGGGAAATTTGTCGAGTATAGCCGGGAGGTTTCGACGAATAGTCTTCGATTCGTCGAGTATAGTCATGACATCTCAATGAGTCTGTTTGAATTCATCTAGTATTGTAGTGTTATCTCGACAAATTGGACTTGGTTCATAGAGTATCTTCATGACAGATTCGACGAGTTAGACCCTGATTTGTCGAATATCACCTTAATACTTGGACGATTTGCCCTTTCTCGATTCGTCTAGTATACTCGTGTTATGTCGACGAATAAATTTTGATTCGTCAAATATCGACATGAATACTCGACAAATTCTGTTTCATCCGGTTCATTTCCTCTAAGTCCGGTTCGGCCGGGGTCTACAGTTAACGACTGGATTGATACTTAGTATATAAACATTATGTACAGTAAACAGATATAGACGACGTGTTTTTACAGACCTTATCGAGCGACGACCTTCTTACCTGACAGAACCATTCTGCCTAGGTCTCGATCGCCGCTTGCTTCCGCCGACCGTCCGCCGTTCTCGTACGTCATTGGAAAGTGTTTCCAAGGCGTCATATTTGTCACCGCCGCCTCTCCTTTAACAGATCTAGTAGTCCATGGAGATGTTGAGGGCAAACCTACTTCTGACCTAGATCTTATGTGATAAGAGTCTAGGGTTCTTCGTTCTCGTGTGGATATCCGTAGAGGCGTGGATACTATTCTACGCTCGAAACTCCGGTCATTGTCGTTCGTTAGACTTCATTAGAGCACCTTTGTTGAGTATTGACTCAATCCCTCAAAGGTACAATTTTATTAATTGCATTTTACTTCTTGATCAATGTTCATCGCAGATCCGAACTATTTTGGGTTTTCTTGTTCTATTTCCACTACACACAAGTGTTGTGACGTATAACAAAACCCAATAGTGGTTTCAGAGCCAGGTTCGTGCGATGAACATTATTTCAGAAGTTGTTAAATCCATTGTGTGTAGATCTAGAAATTTTAGAAGGGGCTCTGCCCCTAAGACCTCGCCAGGGGCGCAGCCACTTGGAACCCTGCCAGGAGCGCATGTAATTTCGTTGTGATATTTTTGTTACTCCTTAACAGTAACCGTCCCTCTTGTTGGTTTGTGAAATCAAGTGTGTTAGATTTTGAATCTCATATAGAGTGACGTGCTTGTCTGCTGTGTAAGTGGAGTTAGTGTTGCTCATATCCAGTGCATGTAAATCTAGAGACTTAGAAGGGTTCTAGATGTTCAGATTTAGCCTAGTTCATCAAGTGTTAATGATTTTATTGTGCACATCTGGGATGCATTTGGATTGTGAATGTTGTTAGTTTTATTTTGTGAATGTGCACATTGGTTAATTGTAAACCATTATTAAGTGTTAATCAATTATATAAAATCCCTTATATAATATTAAGTATTCGGACGCCTTGCGATGGATGACACTCTTCCTGCCTCGATTGATGAAGTGTGGGCTTGCCAAAGCAAGGTGTATTAATCTATCTTGGTAAGGGTGCGAGCGGATAATTGTGATATCCCACTGTTGACATCGGGTCAATCTTAACTGGGTGACCTCAAAGGTTGAGTGCCAAGATGCATAGGGTTGGCATCCACCATATGATGCATGCGAATAAGGAATTATTCACCAACCATAAAGGAGTTGCATGATGATGCAACCGGCAAGTTTTGCCTACCTAAATAACTGTATTGTGAGAGAAAATCCAAAGCTGACTCATAGTGTTGGTGAAATAAGGATCTTGTCTATTAAGAGAGTTGCTCGCTTTAACTCTCCGAATTGACATCAAGGGTTATCAGTTTTATTAAAATAGTGGGGTAATTTTAATTAAAATCCTAATTGAAAAAAAAAATATTTTGAAATGTAGTACTGATTTTTCCTTTGCGTGAATCTTTATAGAATTTCCATGGCAGGTGGATTTCATTCTACCATGTCCCTTTGATCCATCCTTGAGAAGGAGAAACTGAGTGGGACGAACTATTTGAACTGGTACAGGAACCTAAGAATTATTCTCAGGCAAGAGCGTAAGATCTATGTTTTGGAAGAGGAATCCCCTAAAGAGCCAGTCGGGGATGCGTCTCGATTTGATAAAGAGTCTTATAATAAGTATCAAGAGGACTCCTTGGATGTCGAATGCCTCATGCAGGCAACCATGAACTCTGAGCTTCAAAATCAACATGAGAACATGGGTTGCAAAGAGATTGACGAGCATCTCAAGAAAATGTTTCAAGGGCAGGCTCGTCAAAAGAGGTTTTACATCACCAATGCATTGTTTCAGTGTAAGATGGGAGCTCGAGACCTAGTAGGGACTCATGTACTCAAGATGATTGGGTATATAGAGAACCTTGAGAGGCAAGGCTTTCCTCTGGGCAAAGAGTTGGCTATAGACCTGATCCTGCAATCGTTGTCGGACAGTTATGATCAGTTCGTCTTGAACTATAATATGAATGAAAAAGAAAAGACACTTCCCGAGCTCCTACGCATGTAAAGAATGGCCGAAATCAATATGAAGAAGGTCTGGCCTGCTAGCCCCATACTGATGGTGCATAAAGGCAAGGGCAAGGCCAAGGGTTTCAAGAAGATGAAGGTTGGAACTATGTCATCTCTTGAGCCCAAGACTTCAGCACTGAAGAAGAAAGGCTTGGTGAAAGAAGGGAAATGCCACCACTGTGGCAAGGTTGGTCATTGAGGAGGAATTGACCCTCTTATATTGAGGGTCTGCATAAAATGAAGGGAGGTATGACTTCCGCTTCTAGTATGTATGTTATAAAAATAAACCTTTCTGCTCCTTCATCTTAGGTATTGGATACAGGATGTGGTTCTCATATTTATATAAATGTGCAGGAACTGGGAAGGAGAAGATTGCTGAGTAAAGGAGTGGTGGACCTACGTATTGTCAATGGAGCAAGAGTTATTGTTACCACCGTAGGAGTTTACCGTCTTTTTTGCCCAGTGGGCTTGTAATAGAATTAGATAATTGTTATTATGTTCCTTGCATAACTAGAAACATTATATCTATTTCATGTTTGGACATGATTGGATTTTCTTTTATTATTAAGACCAACTGTTATTTTATATTTAAGAATGATGTTTTTTATGTTATAGCCCAAATGTTTAATGTTTTATATTTTTTGAACTTAGACCATCAAATCTATAATATATAAAATATTAAAAGACTAAAAACGAATTACTCGAACCATACGTACCTTTGACATTGTTGTTTGGGCCATATAAATGAGAAACGCATATCCAAGCTCCATAAAGATTGACTACTTAACTCATTTGATTATGAATCATTTAAGAGATGTGAATCTTGTTTGTTAGGCAAGATGACAAAGATACCTTTCACTGGTTTCAATGAGAGGGTTGATGATCTATTAGGTATAGTACATAGTAATGTATGTGGACCCGTGAGTTCTATGGCTAGAGGTGGGTACTTCTACTTTGTTACATTTACTGATGATTTCAATATATACGGATACGTGTATCTTATGAAGTTCAAATCCGAAACCTTTGAAAAGTTAAAAGAATTTAAGAATAAAGTAGAGAACCAGCTGGGTAAGAGGGTTAAAGCACTCTGATCTGATCGAGGTGGTGAATACCTGAGTCATGAGTTTCTTGATCATCTGAAAGAGTGTGGTATTGTATCACAGCTCGCTCCGCCCAGAATGTCATAGCATAATGGTGTGTCTGAGCGGAGGAATCATACTCTGTTAGATATGGTACGGTCGATGATGAGTCATGAAGATCTGCCTGTTAACTTTTGGGGTTTTGCTCTACAAACTGATGCTTTTACACTAAATCGTGCTCCAACGAAAGCGGTTCTAAAGACACCATATGAGATATGGACTGGGAAGCATCCTAGTATGTCTTTCATTAATATTTGGGGTTGTGAGGCATACGTGCGACGTCAAATGCCTGACAAGCTAGAGCCCAAATCAGATAAATGTTATCTTGTGGGGTATCTTAAGGAAACTAAAGGGTACTATTTTTATCTACCGTCCGAAGGCAAAGTGTTTGTCGCAAGGACTGGTGTATTTTTTAAGGAAGAGTTCTTAAGTAGAAAGACTGTCAGGGTAGAACTTAAAGAAGTTCAAGAACCATAAATCGTGAATGAACAAAAATTGGAACCTGAGTAAGGAATACAAGTTGTTGTAGCTAGAGATCCTGCTCAAGAAATTGAAGTTCCACGTAGATCTTGTAGATCAAGGTTTGAGCCCGAAAAATATGGATTTCTTGTGCCTCAAATAGGTAGTGTATTGTTTATGGATCATGATGATGAGCATGCAACCTACCAAGAAGCTATGTGTGAACCAGACTCCCAGAAGTGTCTTGAGGCCAAGAAATATTAAATGAACTCCATATATGCAAACCAAGTTTGGACCTTGGTGGAAGACTGACATGGATGGGAATGTATAGACTTTCAAAGGGTTACTAGTGGCTAAGGGTTTCAGACAAATTCATGGTGTTGACTATGATGAGACTTTTTCCCCTGTTATCATGGTTAAGTCCATCAGAATTTTGCTTATTATTGTTGTGTATTATGACTATGAGATCTGGCAGATGAATGTCAAAATGGCTTTCCTAAATGGAAACCTCCTTGAGGAAGTGCATATGACACAACCCGAGGGTTTTGTATCTCCAGGTGAAGCCACTAAAATATGCAAGCTGCAGAGATCCATTTATGGATTAAAATGGGCTTCTCGAAGTTGGAATCTTCGTTCTGATGAAAAGATCAAAGAGTTTGGTTTTATAAAGAATAAGGATGAACTGTGTGTTTACAAAAGAATTAGTGGGAGCATTATTGTCTTTCTGATATTGTGTATAGATGACATACTGTTGATCAAGAATGACAAATAGACCCTACAAGTTGTTAAGAACAGCCTAGGGAACTGCTTTTCTATAAAAGACTTGGGCGAAGTGACTTATATACTTGGTATTAATATCTATAAAGATAAATCAAAGAAGTTGCTGGGTTTGACCCAAAGTACATACATTGATAAGGTGTTGAAATGGTTCAACATGCTTGAGTCCAAGAAAGGATTCTTACCCATGTCACATGGTGTGAGTCTCTCTAAGGACCAGTGTCCTAAATCTTATGAAGAAAAGGACCGCATGAAGTTGATTCCATATGCTTCGGCAATTGGATCAATCATGTATGCAATGATTTTTACTCGACCCGATGTCTCTTATGCCTTGATCATGACTAGCAGGTATCAGTCTGATCTCGGTGAAAGTCACTAGATTGCTGTCAAGAATATCCTAAAGTACTTAAGAAGGACTAAGGATACGTTCTTGGTATTTGGTGGAGAGGAAGAGCTCGTTGTAAAGGGTTACACTGATGCTAGCTTCCAAACTTATAGGGACGACTCAAAGTGTCACTCAGGGTTCATATTTTGCCTAAATGGAGGAGCTGTTAGCTGGAAGAGTTCCAATCAGGAGACAGTTGTCAATTCTATAACTTAGGCCGAGTATATCATTGCAGCAAATGCAGAGAAGGCGGCTGTATGGATTAGGAAATTCATCGGCGAGTTAGATGTAGTTCCTAGCATTGTTGATCTCGTAGTTCTCTACTATGACAACAATAGTGTAATTGCACTTGCTTCGGAACCTGGATCTTATCAGCGCTCCAAACACATACTTCGGCAGTTCCATCTTATTCGAGAGATTGTTGATCGAGGGGATGTGAACATTTGCATAATGCCAACTGAAGAAAATATTGCTAATCCACTGACAAAGCCTCTAGCGCAGGGAAAGCATGATGGTCATGTTAGATCTATGGGTATACGATACCTTAATGATCAGCCCTAGTGGGAGTCTTGTGAATTATATGTTTGTCAGTTGTAATAATTCATTTGATGAATAGTGTACTATACATTTCATTCTATATTTTGGCAAGTTCTTTTATTGTGTAAATTTATTTCTATTGTGATAGATTAATTTAGCATAATATAAATGCCCTTAGAATGTTTGCTTCCATAGGAGTCAAGTGGTGACTTGAATGTGAGAGCCTATGCTCTTAGAAGCTTCATCCTTAAATTGTCCTTGGTCGGCATATCATCTTAGAAGTTAAGGGCAATGATGATACATTAAGACTAGCATGTGCGTTGACTGTTGACCGGGTCTCACAGGTCATGATATTTTGATATCAAGTCATCACATGGGTACTTGTTAGTGAACAAGTTGTACTGGACATACCCACCATGAGAATTATTAATGGATAGTTATATGAACATGTCACAAGTATGGCTCAAGTGGCAATGTTGTACCTGAAGTCATAACATTTATCGAGTGAGGAAGAGCGTGCTTTTATGCTATCAAAAGTCCAGTCTTGAGAAATTTGGATGATTAAGATGGTTATTGGATACGTTACGAATCATTTGGGTGTTTGCGTGTGAGCAGAGATGGGATTTATCCTCCTATATGTCAGGAGTTGCATCCATGGGCCCCTTGATGGAATGGGACTGAGAAATGCATGGTCATGCTTTGTTGAGTCAATATGTGATATTGGGCTCACCAATTTCTGGAAGTCCATTCTAGATCAGTAAACTAGGATTGAACAATTATGAGGGTGACACGGTCTATACCTCTAGTTCTATCAAGATATAAGGGATAAAAGGACATGACAACACCGATATATTGGTCACAATGGCTTTTGAGTTTTAAACTCTTATTGCTAGGGGATAAATGATGCATTTCTAGATGCTGCTCATTGTTTGTGAAGCTTTTGTTTGATACTTTCAAGATCAAGTGGGAGACTGTTGGTATTACCATGGTGATCTGGAAGTGATCAAATATGTAGTCTCACTGCCAACGCATTATGAGCCTATGGGGTCGCACATAAGAGCTTGGATAAGTTGAAAAGGCTTGTGTTGACCTTGCTCATATGTTATATGAGTGAAGGACCAAGCCTATGATGTTCTGGATATGGAGGATTTTTATTCCAAGACCTATATTGTTAATATGGGTCTTCAGGTAAGTTGTCGGAAGAATCTAAGGGAAATTTGTTTAGTATTGTCGAGAGCTTCGACGAATAGTCTTCGATTTGTCAAGTATAGTCGTGACATCTCACCGAGTCTATTCGAATTTGTCGAGTATTGTAGTGTTATCTCGACAAATTGGACTTGGTTCATAGAGTATCTTTATGATAGATTCGACGAGTTAGACCCTTATTCGTCGAATATAGCCTTAATACTTGGACGATTTTCCCAGTCTCGATTCGTCAGTATACTCGTATTATTTCGACGGATAACTTTTGATTCGATGAATAACTTTTTATTCGTCGAATATCGACGTGAATAATCGACGAATTCTGTTTCATCTGGTTTATTTCCTCTAAGTCCGGTTCGGCCGGGGTCTGCGGTTAATGACTGGATCGGTACTTAGTATATAAACGTTATGTATAGTAAACCAATATAGACGATGCATTTTTCTAGACCTAATCGAGCGACGACCTTCTTCCCCGACAGAACCGTTACGCCTAGGTCTCGATCGCCACTTGCTGTCGTCGACCGTCCGTTGTTCCCGTACGTCGTCAGAAAGTGTTTCCAAGGTGTAGTATTCATCACCACCGCCTCTCCTTTAATGGATCTAGTAGTCCATGGAGACGTTGAGGGCAAACCTACTTCCAACCTAGATCTTGTGAGACAAGAGTATAGGGTTCTACGTGCTCGTGTGGATATCCATAGAGGCGTGGACACTATTCGACGCTCAGAACTTTGGCCGTTGCCGTTCATTGGACTTCATCGGAGCACCTTGGTTGTGTATTGACTCAATCGCTTAAAGGTACAATTTTATTAATTGCATTTTACTTTTTGATCAATGTTCATCGTTATATACGAACTATTTGGGGTTTTCTTATTCCATTTTCGCTACGCACAAGTGTTGTGATGTATAGCAAAACCCAACACCAAGACCCGGACCATGGATAATACGGCGAGCATTGCCACTGAGATCTTCACTGGGACAAAGAAGGCTCTCGCGGGGCCGGTGCCGAGAGGGCACCAGAATTTTTGCCTTGGCAAGAAGTATCTAGACGTGGCAGGCCAACCTCCGCTCCAGTGGGACAATAATTTCAATTGAGCCTCCATCTCCACTCTCCTTCCTTTGTGGATCGAACATGATTCCACCTATGGCGATGCCTTCGCATTCGCCTTTGGCATGTACGTCCGGGAGGATGGCAGCATTTTCGACGTGGATTCGACCCGGACCCACACGCATGAGGCTGTCTTGGCCAATCTTCGAGCATTGAAGCTTGTGCATATGTCATCGCGTCACAGCCTCAACCTTGAGCCAAACCTTGGCGATGTCAAGAGGTCATGGGATCTAGCCATAGTGGAGGTTTCCTCCCTAAAAGATAAGCTGAAGGCCGCCGAGGAGCTTCTCGCCAGTCATTCGGCGCAAGGGGTCAAATCTTACTGGTCTTTCATACTTTCGCATTATTTTATACGGAATCTTAACATCCTTTAGGCAGGACTCCGTGAATGTCGAACAGCTACTCGTGCGGGTGGTTGGCCTTGAGCGTGAGGTCTTGGGATTGAAGGCCAAGAATAAGCGCCTGCAGCAACTCCTCATCCCGCCACCTCCCGATGATAAGGGTAAACTGCATCAGTATACCAACCATGAGATCGAGGTGATGATGCAGGAGAATGCCCAGGGAGGGGCCAAGCACATGATCGAGGTGCTGCGAGAGGCCGAACTTCTGTTGGAAGGCAGTAAAAGACTCACGGTGCGTAGCATCCTCCCATGGAACATCCTTCCCATCGACGCGCCCGAGTACGATGACCTCCCGCTTAAAGAGGATGTTAATTCCCCCTCCACAGGAGCGAAGGCTCATCCAGCGAGAAGCCTGGCGACCCTTAAAGACCTTCCGCTTTCCTCTTTTTTGAAACTGTTTTTATTTTTCTTCATCATTCATGTCAGGGGAGAAACCCCCAGTTGTAAGAACACTTTTTGAGATATAAATACATAAGTTTTTGTCTCTGCCGAGACGACTTTTATGTTTAATACTTTGTTTTCGCTTCTTGTCATTTGCAAATGTCCTTGTGTGCTCGTTCACCACCATCCCTTAGTTTCTAGGTTATGAACGGAGCACTCTTTCCCGAAGAGATTTTTTAGCGAAAGCGTACCTTCGGCTGTCCACATTCGTGCTTTCTTTAGGATCTTAGGTGGTGAATGCAACGGCCTCGCGCGCGCGAATAGTCTGGTGTGAGACGACCTCGATTCCCCACTCCGAGAGGCTAAATCGTCGAGCTAGCCTACCGAGTGGGACTTTACCGAGTGGTTTTTCGCGCTATGTAGACTCCACTCGCATATCCTGGTCTCGCCTGCCAAACTCTGAATGGGCGTCATTATCTTTTGACCAACCCCCTTCCAAAGTGTTCCACCATGCCCACCGAGGGTCTTATAGACTTGCTAACTTGTTAAGAGCCTGGCAGTGGGATTTCGTCGGGAGTCAACATTTCCAACCACCACCGAGTGACTTCCAGTCCTGCCAGCTAATGGGAGCCTGACAGCGGGATCTTCTCGGGCCAACTTTCCAGACACCATCGAGTGACTTCCAGCCCTGCCAGCTAATAGGAGCCTTGTCAACGAGATCTTCTTGGGGTCAATTTTCCATACACCATCGAGTGAATTCCAGCCCTGTTAACTAGTGGGAGCCTTGTCAGTGGGATCTTCTCGGGGTCAACTTTCCAGAAACCATCGAGTGACTTCTTGCCCTGCCAGCTAGTGGGAGCCTGTTCTGTGGGATCTTCTCAGGGTCAACTTTCTAGACACCATCGAGTGACTTCCAGCCCTGCCAACTAGTAGGAGCCTGGTCATCAAGATCTTCTCAGGGTTAACTTTCTAGACACCATCGAGTGACTTTCAGCCCTTCCAGCTAGTTGGAGCTTGGTCAGCGGGATCTTCTCAGGGTCAACTTTCAAGATACCATCGAGTGAATTCCAGCCCTGCCAGCTAGTGGGAGCCTGGTCAGCAGGATCTTCTCAAGGTCAATTTTTCATACACCATCGAGTGACTTCCAGCCCTACCAGATAATGGGAGCTTGGTCAGCGGGATCTTATCGGAGTCTATTTTCCCAAACTCTCCACATACTCAGTCTATTGGCCAAATTTTTGGAATACCAAGAGATTTAATATTAGAAAAGAATGTTACATACATGGTTCAATGATAGAAATGCTTCAAATCATCACTGCTCCATGTGTGACTTAAGGTCTCCCCTTCCACATTCTTGAGGCGATATCCCCCTGGCCTTAGTTCTTCCTCAACTTTATATGTGCCTTCCAAATTTGGGTGAAGCTTTCCCACTGTTGGTTATCTTCCTGTGACATCTACCTTTTTTAGGACCAGGTCTCCTTCTGTGAATTACTTGATTCTAACATGCTTGTCAAAGTACTTGGTAATCTGTCGCATGATTTCTTCCTGCCTGACGGTGGCCACATCGCGGAGTTCCTCTGTCAAATCTAGAGAGAGTCGTAACTGAAAGTCCACCTAGTGCCAACTACCTTCACCTATGGGGGGGGGGGGAATAGGTGTCTTGCTACGTTTTTGCGGAATTAGAATTGTACCTGCACAAATAAACCAAACAGCACAGAGAGACACAGGCAAATTATAGTGGTTCCCCGATTTGGGTACGTCCACTCTCCCCTTCGAACTATCTCCCAACCAGGGACGACTCGGTCACTTCTCCAACAGGATTGAAATCCAATCCTCACACTAACGGAAGGAACCCTTCCGAAGGAGTCACCACTCCTACACCACGGGTTGCATCCAACCCTTACAACTAGGAACCAACGTTCCTTTACAACAAAATTGAAAATGGAATGTAAAAATTACAAACTACTTATGGAGATAAAGGTGTCCCTCTTCGATCGACGACGTGTTCTTGAAGTCGACGAAGAGTCCACAACCCAAGATCTCACTTGGAGAGAATCTCCCCGAGACCGGCACCGGCAAGAAGGGCGGCGGCTTGGCTCTCGGGATCGGCTGCGACAAAGAAGTGCTGCGGCTGTTCTTTGGAGATTCAACCTTCGTAGCAAAGCTAGCAAGGTCTTCCAACGGTCACACTAGGATCGATCGTCTCGATCAATTCGGACGGGAAAGGTTTTCCCGATCTACGAATCAAGAGACAAAGGATCTTTGGTTAGACGCGTGAGATGCTGTGCTTGGCTGAGCTTCTGCAGTCGGGAGATCGGGAGGAAACCACGATCAGCGATGGCTATCCTCTGGTACGAGCGGCGGTGGCGGTGGAGCAAGATCCACGATCTAGGTCTCAGTGGCGGCTCGTATTTTTGAATCTGTGTATTTCTTTTTTCTGCTGCTCAAGAATACCTATGTATTTATACATTAGGTCATCCAAAATGACCATTGTGGGCCCCACCAAAAGGAGACCCTAAGTCCGGTTCGAACTAGCCCTGTAAACTTGGACCGGTCCAGAGAATAGCAGAAATTTGCCCAAGTCAAATTCGGCGAGAATCGTAGGCGATTCTCGACGAATCGGCGAGAATCACCTCCGATTCTCGTCGAATTCCACTTAGCCGAATTCTAGCTACATTGATATAGCAAGCCAAAGAGAATCGGCGGGAATCACAATTGATTCTCGCCGAATCGGCGAGAAGGCAAGGTCATTCTCGACAATTCGGCGAGAATCACTTAGTGATTCTCGCCGATTCTGCCTTAGCAGAATTCAGGGCGGCGTCGAGACAGCCAGCTGCATACGGCGGGAATCAGCCAGTGATTCTTGACGATTCGGCGAGAATCACTAGTCGAATCGGCGAGAATCACTTAGTGATTCTCGACGATTTGTACTTGGACAATTTTCGTCTTTCTACCCGTGAGCTGGTCTTTGGCCTATCCTTGCTCCTTGACTGCTCTTGATCTTTCTTAACCTTGTGCTTGAAAGTAAGTACACTCTAATAGAGAGAGTACACGTAAGCCAACACACTGGTTTGCACAGCGAGGGATTACGTTGCACATACCCATGTATATTGACCTACTGCACCCTGACATTGGTGTGTACTTAGCGAGGAATAACTGCAAGCACACCTTGAAAGATTTCATCAAATACATCTTCAATTCACCTTAGCTTGTGTTGGGTACCTTGGAAAATGTGTACCTGATTTGAAGAAGCCCAACCTAGCTCAATGATATACATCAAGGTGTATTTGATGTTGTTTTTGAGTTGATATGTGCAGGTGAAGAATTGATAATGTATGCAGAAAAATTCTAAGTCCAAGTGTCGACACAGAGAAGGATGTGTCGACACATAGAAGAAATTAGTCGACATCAACACTGGGAAGCAGTGTCGACACATAGCAGTTAGTCTACAACTACACTGGGAAAAAGTGTCGACACAGAGAAAGTATGTCGACACATAGAAGAAATTAGTCGACATCAACACTGGGAAGCAGTGTCGACACATAGCAGTTAGTCTACAACTACACTGGGAAAAAGTGTCGACACAGAGGAAGTATGTCGACACATAGCAGTTAGTCTACAATGATACTGGGAAAGTGTGTCGACACAGAAGAAGTAAGTCGACACAACATTGGGAAAATGTGTCGACACAGAAGGATATAGTCGACCTCAAGTTTGTCGACACCAGCAGTATGTGTCGACACAGAAGAATATAGTCGACCTCAAGTTTGTCTACACCAGCAGAATATGTCGACATATTGTGATTAAGTCGACACTTACTGAGTTATGATTCTACAACAACTGTGTCGACACATAGGACTTGTGTCGACACACTGAAGAGTCAAGACCAAGTTATTTTCAGAAGAAGCTGTGTCGACTCAAAGGCAACTTAGTCGACATCACTGAAGACTGTGTCGACACCAAAGTCAATTGTGTCGACACAGATAGACAGATGGTCTCGACACTTTCTGACAGACTGTCTCGACAACTTGTTGTTCAAGACTAAGGCACATGACTTGTTTGAAGACTTGACAGCTGTGGGTTGCCACCGGTTAACTGAAGCTGTCAGACTTGTCAGAAAATGGTTAGAAACCGGATCAGCCGGTTACCATGAAGAAAGTCTATAAATAGACAGATTCAGAAGGAGAAGAACAAGAAAAAAACTTTTGAAAACATTGATAAGAATCAAAAAGTTGAGAAGGATTACAATCCAATTCATTTCAAGAAAGTGCTAGGCACTTAAGAAGATCTTCTCCGGAAGATCAAAGAAGACTATCTAAGGATAGATCAAAGAAGAGTTCTAATCAGAATTCAGAAGAATCATTCAAAGTGCTGGATAGAGAGAGATCAAGCCAGAATTTGAAGAAGAAGAAGAAAGAAACCACCAGTGGATTCTCAAGAAGCTGTTTGGAATCAACTCAGCTAAGTTCATATTCAAGAAGCTTTGAAGAAGGCTCAGATACAGTTGATTGCATCAGCTGATCTAGAATTATCTTGGCCTTTTCTCTCTCAATTTAGGCAAGATAGTTGAATAATCTTTTCTATATTTCTGTAGGATCTGTTTACACAGATCTGAGTTGTAAGCCTGTGTTATAAAGGCTGAGTGTTGGAGTGTTGAACTCTGAGTGGTAGGGTTGTTTGCGTGAGTGTAGGAGAAGGGTCTTCTCTGAGTTGTAGGCCTTGGGGCAAGGCTGAGGTAGGGCAGTTGTGCCTGAGTTGTAGGAACCAGTTGGGTTCTGAGTTGTAGGATCTGTTGATCTGAGATTAGTGGAAGTTTGGCTGAATCTAGCATACTGCTAGATAGGTGAAGGGGGAAAGTAGATGTACCCAGACCTTGGGGAACCACTATAAAACATTGTGCAATCTGTGATGTTTTATTTTCTGTGATTGCTGTGCTTATTGTGTTAGCCATTGAATTGAATTCTGCCTAGAAGTTTTTATAGATAAGCAGAACCTATTCACCCCCCCCCCCTCTAGGTGTTTAGGCTGTCTTGAAAGTTAAACTATCAAGTGGTATCAGAGGGAGGTTACTCAAAAAGGACTTAACAGTCTGAGGTAGATCTGAAAGGCAGGTTCAAGATTCAAGATTCTAGAAGATGGGTTCTGGAGAGAATCATAAGGAGCTAGGGTCTATGAAATTACCCATATGCAAGAAGGAAATCTTTGGGATCTGGAAAGAAAGAGTCAGATTGTTTATGGAGGCATCTGACCCAAGGATTTACATCACAGTACAGGAAGGCCCCTTCATTCCAATGAAGATATCTGTTCTTGATGCAAATTTCCAAATACCAAAGACTTATTCAGAAATGACCAAGGATGAAATCATCTTGGCAACCATGGACAAAAGGGCACAGAACATCATTGTTAGTGCCATAGATGATTCAACATTTCAGAATCTGATTCACTGCAAGACCTCCAAGGAGATGTGGGACACATTGATTGTCTACATGGAGGGTTCTGAAGAAGTAAGGCTGGACAGGAAGTCTATGCTAAATCAGGAGTATGAAAGCTTTAGACAAGGAAAATCTGATAGCATAACTGAGTGCTATAAGAAATTCTATAGAATTGTGAATGAGCTAATATCCTATGGAAGAGTCTTCAGTACCTATGAACTGAATGACAAATTCTTAAGATCCTTATCAAAGGATTGGGATACAAAGATCTGTGCCATAAGAGAAGTGGCTAAATTGGCAGAGATATCTCCTCCAACCCTGTTTGGAAAGTTGTTATCCTATGAAATGCAACTTATGGTAAGGAAGGAGGAGGAAAGAAACTCAAGAGGAGATCACAGATAAAAGACTGTGGCATTTAATGCTGAAGCCACTAGAAAGAATAGGAGGAAATCACCATCTCCTCCTAAAGAAGTTGAAGAAGATAGTTCTGAAAATTCAGATAAGGGTTCAGAAAGCTGTGATTCAGATGCAGACTTTGCTGCATTCACAAGGCAATTCCAAAGGTTCTTGAAAAAGAAGCAATGGAAGTCTAGGCCTTCCACATCACAGCAAGTTGATGACTATTATCAGAAGAGAAGGTCATCAAGGAAAGAGAAAAACAGATCAAAGCCCAGCAAAGCCACTACTTCAAAGATTGTCTGCTATTGTTGCAATAGGCCTGGACATGTAGTGGTTGATTGTCCTGACAAGAGGAAGGAATCTTCAGAAAAGAAGAAGACTTATCAGAAAGGCAAGAAGGAGAAATCCTTTGTAGCAAAGAAAGATAAAAGTCTATCAGACCAGTCAACTTCAGAATCAGGATCTGAAGCTGAAGCATATATTGGACTATATGCTGCATCTGAGGAAGAGGAGTTTATGCAGTTGCTAGACTCCATCAATGAACATCAATGCATGGGGTTGATGACAAGATCAGAAGAGGACATATGCCAGAATCAGTCTGGTCCTAATGAGGTAAAATGTCCTTCCATTACATCTGTTTGTAGTACAAGTGAAGAATCAGCTACATCTGCATCAAGTGATGAAGATGCATCTGGATCTGAAGGAGATGTCTATCAATTGATAGACAAGTATGGGGACTTGTTGCAGGCCCTTAAGAAAAGCAAGAACCTGGTTAAAACTCAGGCTCAGGAAATTGCTGAACTAAGGGTAGCAACAACTGAGTTAGAAAAAGTCCTTGATCAAAAATTAAATTAAATTGCCAAGCTGAAGAATATAACTATTATTCAGATGGGCACAATTAATTATACTAATGATCAAGTGAAGAGTCTGGAGGCCAGACTTAGAATTGAAAGGGATTTAGTGGCTAGTTACTCTAAGCCAAAATCTGTCTTACCCTTGATAGATGAATTTGTCACTCAGAAGGGTAAGGCTGGATTAGGATTTAAAGGTAACTCCAGGGCTGGCAGATTCAAGAGGAAAGGCAAAGCCCCTATTCAGCCACTAAACCTTTCAGTCCCCATAAAGTTTAGTAAGGTGAAAGTGCCTTCTAACATATATGATCATGAAGACATTCAAGGTCATATTAAGACTAATGTTCTGAAGAACAAGGGTGTAAATGCAAGCAGGCCTACCTATGGTCATAAACCCAATGGTTTTAAGAAATCAGTAGGTGAAGTTGCAACAGCACCAGCAATGAACAGAAATTCTTCTGACAAGGATGTATCTAGATCTAGATACAATAAGTTTGAATGTTGGTGCTGTGGCAAGAGAGACCATTTTGCATTAGACTGCTGGTATAACACAAGTGTTATAAAGAATAAGAGTCTACCTGTTAGAAGAGGTTATGATAACTTTATTAATGCTAACCTGAACCAAGGACCCAAGACTTACTTGGGTTCTAAGGGTAAGTAATTCTGTATTGCAGGTGAATCCAAGTAACCATGCCCCTATATGGTACTTGGATAGTGGTTGTTCCAGGCACATGACTGGAACAAAGGGGCTGCTGAAGGAGTATTCATCTGTCAAAGATGGACCTAAAGTGATCTTTGGTGGATCTGAGAAGGGAGTCATCAAAGGGTTTGGTAACATTTCTTCTAACCTAATTACTATCACCCAAGTGGCCTATATAAAAGGTTTGAAACATAATCTATTAAGCATAAGCCAGCTGAGTGATCTAGGATATGACATTTCATTTGGTAAGGATGGATGTCATATCAAAAGGTCAAGTGATCAAGAGATCATATTGACTGGGTATAGGAAGAGAAATGTATATTGCCTTAATTTTGAATGTGAAAGTAAGGCTTTCCCCATTTGTCTTGTAGCTGATGACAATGCTTCCCATTGTGTTAAGTGGCACAAGAGATTGGCTCATCTAAACTACAAGACAATTGGCCAACTCATTAGTAAAGAACTAGTGAGGAATGGGCCTCAAGTTAAGTGTATAAAGGAAGGGGTATGCTCAGCTTGTCAAAAGGGCAAGCAGACAAAATCCTCATTTCAAAGCCTTGAAAACAAGGATTCTGTGAGGTGCTTATACCTCTTGCATATGGATCTTTTTGGTCCTATGCCAGTTCATAGTATAGGTAGGAAGGTCTACACTTTTGTGGTTGTAGATGACTATTCTAGATTTACATGGGTGTTCTTTCTGAGACAAAAATCTGAAACCCCAAGTGTATTACTTAATTTTATAAAGCAAATTCAGAATGAACTGAATAGTACAGTGGTCAAAATCAGAAGTGACCATGGTACTGAGTTTCAATCTGAAAGCATAACAAACTTGTGTAAAGACTTTGGGATTTTCCAAGAATTCTCCTCACCTAGAACACCTCAGCAAAATGGAATTGCTGAAAGAAAGAATAGAACATTAATTGAAGCTGGTAGAACTCTATTGAGTGACACCTCTCTCCCAGAATATTTTTGGGCTGAGGCAGTTAACACTGCTTGTCATGTCATCAATAGGGCTTCTATCACCAAAAGCCACAGAAAGACTCCCTATGAGATTGTGAAAGGCAGAAAACCAAATCTATCCTATTTTAGGATCTTTGGTTGCAAGTGTTATATACTTAACAATGGCAAGTCATATTTTACTAAGTTTGCTGCCAAATCCCAGGATGGGATATTTGTTGGGTACAGCACAAATAGTAAGGCCTATAGAGTCTTCAACTTAACTACTCAAGTTGTTGAAGGAATCTGTGCATGTTGTATTTGATGAAACAAGATTAATCAATTGTGAGTTGTCTTGTAGATCAAATGACTCAACAGGTATAAGCAAGAGGATGGACAAGCTCTCCATTGCTGAAGCTTCAAAGGAAGATGGAGCATTGGAAAATGAAGGCTGCTGTCCAGGGGGAGTACAAGAGATAATGGAAGCTGATGAAAACCAAGAGGTTCAGCAGAATGAAGAAGCTGGAGATGCTCAACCTGAAGGGAATCTTCCTCCAGTTATAAGATATCTAAGAGATCATCCTACTGATCAGATAATTGGTGATCCAAGACAAGGAGTGCAAACTAGAAGCAGAAATCAAAGCACAGTTTTGCATTCAAGTTTCTTGTCCCAAATGGAACCTAAGAAGTTTGAAGAAGCTATCCAAGACCAGCACTGGATTGATGCTATGCAAGAGGAGCTGAATCAATTCAGAAGGTGCAAAATCTGGGAGCTTGTTCCTAAACCAAGAGGCCACAACATAATTGGCACTATGTGGATCTATAGGAACAAGCTAGATGAAAGTGGGATAATAGTGAAGAATAAAGCAAGGTTAGTTGCAAAAGGATACAGGCAGGAAGAAGGGATTGACTTTGATCAAACCTTTGCTCCAGTAGCAAGGCTGGAGACAATCAGAATGTTCCTTGCCTATGCAGCCTACCAAGACTTCAAAGTATACCAGATGGATGTGAAGTCAGCATTTCTGAATGGTGATCTTAAAGAAGAAGTATATGTAGAGCAGCCATCAGGTTTTGTAGATCCTCTTAAACCTGATTCTGTGTATAAGCTTAGGAAAGCTTTGTATGGGTTAAAACAAGCTCCAAGGGCTTGGTATGAAACCCTGTCTACCTTCCTCATTGAGAATAAATTCTCAAGAGGAAAGATAGACAAAACTCTATTCCTTAGGGAATCCAAAGGAAAGATCATCTTAGTCCAGATCTATGTTGATGACATAATCTTTGGATCTACTGAAAACAACCTTTGTAAAAAGTTTGCCAAACTTATGCAAGGGAAGTTTGAGATGAGCAGTATGGGAGAACTTAAGTTCTTCTTGGGACTCCAAGTAAGATAGACTGATGATGGATTGTCCATATCCCAGTCTAAGTTCACCAAAGAATTAATTAAGAAATATGGTATGGAGTCATCCTCCACCATGAGAACTCCTATGGGAACAAGTATGCCTATATGCAAAGATGAGGCAGGTAAACCTGTTGATGAATCATTGTATAGAGGAATAGTTGGGTCTCTACTATATCTTACTGCTAGTAGACCTGACATTATGTATGTAACATTTGTCTGTGCTAGGTACCAAGCCTGCCCTAAAGAATCTCATTATACTGCAGTCAAAAGGATTCTGAGATATCTAAAGGGCACTCCTACTCTAGGTCTTTGGTACCCTAGGAATAGAGATTTTCTACTAACAGGCTATTCAGATGCAGATTTTGCAGGATGTAGAGAGGATAGAAAGAGTACTACAGGTACTTGTCAATTCCTGGGAGGAAGACTAATATCTTGGAGTAGTAAGAAGCAGACTAGTGTGGCAATTTCCACAGCTGAGTCAGAGTATGTTGCTGCTGGAAGCTGCTGTGCACAGCTATTAATGGATGCAGCATCAGTTTAAGGATTATGGTATTCAGGTAAGTAGAACACCCCTTTTATGTGATTCTAAGAGTGCTATTTCTATTGCTAATAATCCAGTTTCTCATAGTAGAACTAAGCATATAGAAATCAAATACCATTTTCTTAGAGAACATGTAGAAAAAGGAGACATCTCATTGGAATTTGTAAAAACAGATTATCAAATAGCAGATGTGTTTACTAAGCCTTTAGATGAAACCAAATTCAATAAATTCAAAATTGAATTAGGTATGTTAACCATTGATTAATGTATTAACAAAATCATTAACAATGCAAGTGAAGTGGTTGGTGGAGATGCTATGTAAGTAAGTTAAAGTAATAACAACAGAAATTGGCTAAGTAAGAATGTGTCGACACATTCAGTAATAATGTGTCGACTCAAAGAAATAATGTCGACAAGTCAGAAATATTGTGTCGACACAGAGAATATGTGTCGACACTTAAGAGTTATATTGTCGACTTAACCAGAAATGTAATGTCGACTCAACCAGGATAATGGTGTCGACACTTACAGAATATGTGTCGACACTTATCCTTAGAGTCGACACAGAATTTCTGTCTTTCTATTATATATCCAAGGTGTCGACATAACCACAAATTGGTGTCGACACATAGTAGGCTGAAGTAATGTCGAGTCAATAGAAGTTTGTGTCGACACATTCCGTCTGTGTCGACACATTTAGACTGTTTTTGGCGCCTTTTGAACTTCTTTCAACTGAAGCTATAAATAGGTCAAAAACTCTTTCTGTCGACACGCTTCCAAGGTTTTCGAGACTAAAACCCTGTGTCGACAGTCTATCTTTCTCTCTTCTCTCAAGCTTTCTCGACGAATCGATGGCGCCAAGGATTGAAGACAACATTAATGAAGGGTATGAGTTGGTGCGCCAGGCCTTTGCAGAGGCACCGCCAGATGTTCAAGGGGTTATCACCCTCCTCTCTGAGTCAGGGTTAGAATTTCTCATCTCAGAACCAACTAAAATCTGGAAGAAGGAGGTGCACGAGTTCTTTATCTCTGCATCAGTCCACTCGACTGGCCTCAAGATTAAGTCCACTGTACAAGGGACTAAGGTGAAGATTACTCAAAGAAGTTTAAGAAAAATCTTTCAATTGCAAGTAGTTGAGAATGAAGAGGAAGTTCCTAGTTCTAAGACAAGGGAAGCCCTTCAATGGTGTGGACTGGACTCAGGCTTGAAGATTGGAGCTGCATTCAACAGGAAGGGTATGAATCAGCAAGGGAAGTTCTTGTCTGAAATAGTTGGGAAAGTGATCCTCTGCAAGACAGGTGGACATGATAGGATTTCTGCCTATATGTTCAGCCTTATGACCAGGATTGTTTTTACAATTCCTACTGATTGGTCAGGAGTACTCTTTGACAAGATCAAAGAAGGAATCAAGAAGCCTAACATGGCCAGGATCATGAGCTTATACCTCACTGGAGTGATTCCTGAAGTAATGCAGCAACTGCAAGGGACTAAGATTAATCATATGAGAAGAATGGATATGAGACTGTTCTCAAGGTGGGATAGGGTGCTGTCCAAGGATGTGCCTGAAGAGAGCAGGCCAGACACCCCTGTGAAATCCCCTACTCAAAATCAAGAAACTGAACAACTACAAGAAGACCCACTGAGGACACAGGTTGAAGAACAGCTTGACTCAACTATAGTCCAGCAAGTGTCAACACCTGCACAGATGCAGGGGGAGCCAGTTTCCACTCCTGCTCAAAAGGTATCTACTCCTGATAAGGTACAAGTATAGAGGGAGCTAATGTATTTTACTATAAAAGACATTGCTCATATTTTTTGTTACTGCACAGGTTCAGGGGGAGCTAGTGTCCACTCCTCCTCTAGATACTACAAATACTGAAGTACAAGTGCAAGAGGAAGCACAGTTAAACTTATCTCAAGATTTAACTGCTGCAGAAGTTACATCTCAACTGGAATTTACTCTGGAGGAGTTATTCCCTGATGTTGATACTATTACTGATAAAGTCGGAGGTGGACCAGAAATTGAGAAGTCCATAGGTATGGACATTGATCAGGAAGCTGAAGTTGAGCCACAGGTTGAGGGGGAGCCAGTGGATGTTGAGGCTGAGCAACAGGTCACTGGGACAGATACAATTCATCCTCCTCAAGAAAGAATTCATTTAGATACTTTATCTGAAACTGAAACTGAAGATGCCAGGATGGCAAAGAAAAGAAAACTTGTTGTATTTAAGAGAAGAAGCAAGAATTATAAGCAGGCTTTACAGACAACACCTCTACAAGTATCTCCAGCCTTTGATTATAACAAGTTTATGGTAGATCTACAGGTAAAATTGGATGAACAAAGGATGGCTCTGGAAAAGTATGTTGATGAAAATAGCAAGTCACTTCAGTTTGACTTAGCTCAGGATATAAAGTCCATCCAGTTTCAAGTCAACATGCATAAAAAGGAAATGACAGATTGCTTCCACAAGGGTGGCAATGTTGTGGTTTATCTAGCTCAACAACAAGAGGCTATTACTAAAAAGGTAGATGATATTGCCCTGAAGCAAAGCTATGTATTGGAAAATCAGTTAAGAATGAATTATAATTTAACTGAATCTCATAATGCGATCATTGAGGAAGTCAAGAAGATTGTTCCAGGTCTGCCTGCAGATAGAGCCAAAGAAAGGGAAGAATTTGATAAGAATTTTCAAGCTGCCATTGCTTCTGTTAAGACTGCCATCACAACCTCTCAAAAAGAAATATCTGAAAAGCTTCAAAAGTTAAAACCATTTTTTAAAGAGGGTGTGAATTATTTGGATGGCCAAATCAGATTTCAAAAGGAAGATCTAAGAGATCATGTCTCTAGAGAAACCATAAAGGGGGAGAGGATGCTAATTCATGCAGGCTCAGAGCACTCCAAATGGGTGACCAATAGTATCCGAGCCACATTGGGATATCCCCCATTGTGTGATGATGCTATGGTGGCTGAGTCAGGAATACAAACAAATCTACTTGAAGGCAATCAACCTGAGGTTGCCCAAGTCATTTACCCCCCTCCAGATTTTGATATGATTGATCAGCAGGTTCAAGGCATGTATAGTCCTCCAAAGGAGGTTACTAATATTGTCATTGGGAAGGTTGATAAGCCAGAGGCTACTCTGAAAGAACAGCAAGATGCTCTATTAGCAAAGAAGAGATTCAGAGAGCAGGCTGCACTCAAGCCAGATTATGAGCAGTGGAGTCCTACTTCAAGGAACATAATACTCACTGCATGGAAAGCTGTACAAGACAAAGTTCATGAGAGAGGGAAGTGGTACAATGAGATAGAATGGCAGAAGTATGAGGCAAGACAGGAAGCAATAGTACAATTCAGAAGGAAAGCTAAGCTGGGAAGACTGCCATCAGATGCTAAGGAGCCAAGCAAGTACTTCCCAAAGCCTTTTCACTATTTTGAAAGGCAAAGGATCAAGGAAGAAGCTCAGAAGAAAGCTGATCAAAAAGGAAAGAAGATAGCTGAAGAATCAGAAGCTCCTGTGACAGCTACAATTCAATCTGGCAAAGGGATTATCATAAGAGAGCCTGATCAATCCTGATTATGTTTTAAGTTCCTTCATAGTGTTTTGTAATGTTGTGATGTAATCATTAAATGTAAAACAATGTAATCAAACATTACCCAGTTATAAACAAAATGTTGTTTGGCATATTATAATGTGCATTCTGTGATGGATTGTTTTTATGTTTTGTTTATATTAAGTATTCCTGTTATGTCATATATCATCAATTTAGTACTGTTTATAAATGGTGTATATCATTGGCTATAAGGGTTATGACTTCTCCAAATAGGGGGAGATTGTTGGGTACCTTGGAAAATGTGTACCTGATTTGAAGAAGCCCAACCTAGCTCAATGATATACATCAAGGTGTATTTGATGTTGTTTTTGAGTTGATATGTGCAGGTGAAGAATTGATAAAGTATGCAGAAAAATTCTAAGTCCAAGTGTCGACACAGAGAAGGATGTGTCGACACATAGAAGAAATTAGTCGACATCAACACTGGGAAGCAGTGTCGACACATAGCAGTTAGTCTATAACTACACTGGGAAAAAGTGTCGACACAGAGAAAGTATGTCGACACATAGAAGAAATTAGTCGACATCAACACTGGGAAGCAGTGTCGACACATAGCAGTTAGTCTACAACTACACTGGGAAAAAGTGTCGACACAGAGGAAGTATGTCGACACATAGCAGTTAGTCTACAATGATACTGGGAAAGTGTGTCGACACAGAAGAAGTAAGTCGACACAACATTGGGAAAATGTGTCGACACAGAAGGATATAGTCGACCTCAAGTTTGTCGACACCAGCAGTATGTGTCGACACAGAAGAATATAGTCAACCTCAAGTTTGTCTACACCAGCAGAGTATGTCGACACATTGTGATTAAGTCGACACTTACTGAGTTATGATTCTACAACAACTGTGTCGACACACAGGACTTGTGTCGACACACTGAAGAGTCAAGACCAAGTTATTTTCAGAAGAAGCTGTGTCGACTCAAAGGCAACTTAGTCGACATCACTGAAGACTGTGTCGACACCAAAGTCAATTGTGTTGACACAGATAGACAGATGGTCTCGACACTTTCTGACAGACTGTCTCGACAACTTGTTATTCAAGACTAAGGCACAGGACTTGTTTGAAGACTTGAAAGCTGTGGGTTGCCACCGGTTAACTGAAGCTGTCAGACTTGTCAGAAAACGGTTAGAAACCGGATCAGCCGGTTACCATGAAGAAAGTCTATAAATAGACAGATTCAGAAGGAGAAGAACAAGAACAAAACTTTTGAAAACATTGATAAGAATCAAAAAGTTGAGAAGGATTACAATCCAATTCATTTCAAGAAAGTGCTAGGCACTTAAGAAGATCTTCTCCGGAAGATCAAAGAAGACTATCTAAGGATAGATCAAAGAAGAGTTCTAATCAGAATTCAGAAGAATCATTCAAAGTGCTGGATAGAGAGAGATCAAGCCAGAATTTGAAGAAGAAGAAGAAAGAAACCACCAGTGGATTCTCAAGAAGCTGTTTGGAATCAACTCAGCTAAGTTCATATTCAAGAAGCTTTGAAGAAGGCTCAGATACAGTTGATTGCATCAGCTGATCTAGAATTGTCTTGTCCTTTTCTCTCTCAATTTAGGCAAGACAGTTGAATAATCTTTTCTATATTTCTGTAGGATCTGTTTACACAGATCTGAGTTGTAAGCCTGTGTTATAAAGGCTGAGTGTAGGAGTGTTGAACTCTGAGTGGTAGGGCTGTTTGCCTGAGTGTAGGAGAAGGGTCTTCTCTGAGTTGTAGGCCTTGGGGCAAGGCTGAGGTAGGGCAGTTGTGCCTGAGTTGTAGGAACCAGTTGGGTTCTGAGTTGTAGGATCTGTTGATCTGAGATTAGTGGAAGTTTGGCCGAATCTAGCATACTGCTAGATAGGTGAAGGGGGAAAGTGGATGTACCCAGACCTTGGGGAACCACTATAAAACATTGTGCAATCTGTGATGTTTTATTTTCTGTGATTGCTGTGCTTATTGTGTTAGCCATTGAATTGAATTCTGCCTAGAAGTTTTTATAGATAAGCAGAACCTATTCACCCCCCCCCCCCCCCCTCTAGGTGTTTAGGCTGTCTTGAAAGTTAAACTATCAGCTTGTTCAGGGGCTTCTTCAAATCAGGTACATTATGGATACAATACCCAACAATCTCCCCCCATTTGAAGAAGCCTAAACCCTACAAGCTAAGGTGAATAAAACGGCTTGGAAGAAAACACAACTTTGAAAAACAAGAGTGAGTTGAAATTCCATACCATTATCTTTAGAGTCATCGGAGCATGCACCTTAGCACCTTAGCACCTTAGAGTGAGTTGAAATCTCCCCCTTTTTTGCTTCTGTAAATCTGGGACTGTTGCTTTTTACCCGATGCTCCCCCTTAGTTCTTGCACCTGTGCTTACACTTGAGTTCTTAGCAAATGCTCCCCATAGAGCCTGGAGCTTCTGTAGTCTTCATTCCTCATAGTTTAGCATCCCCAATTCAGTTTTGAAAAGACTGAACTTGGTCTCGTCTAGGGGCTTTGTGAAAATATCTGTAATCTGCTGGTCCGTGGGGACATAGCAGAGAGAGATGTCCTTATTTTCCACGTGCTCCCGAATGAAGTGGTAGCACACTTCAATATGCTTCGTCCTGCTGTGCGATACCGGATTATTTGCTATGGAAATTGCACTGGAGGAATCGCAGTACATTGGTACTTCCTTGAACTGAAGGTCATAGTCAGCTAATTGGTTTCTGATCCATAGGAGTTATGCGCAACAGCTGCCAGCCGAGATGTACTCATACTCTGCAGTGGAGGTTGCAACACAATTCTGCTTCTTGATGTTCCATGAGATGAGCCTTCTTCCGAGGAATTAACACATCCCGGAAGTGCTTTTCCTTTCATCCCTACTCCCTGCAAAATCAGCATCTAAAAAACCTATTAGCTCGACATCATTGTTTCTCGGGTACCACAAGCCAAGATTAGGGGTACCTTTAAGGTATCTAAGAATTCGCTTTGCAGTGACATAATGAGATTCCTTAGTGTTCACCTGATATCTGGCACAAACACATGTGGAGAACATGATATCTGGTCAACTTACAGTAAGGTAGAGCAGGGATCCAATGATGCTTCTGTATTTGGTTTCATCAAAAGGTTTCCCTTTCTCATCCTTATCCAGATACATGGTAGATCCCATTGGAGTCCTCATAGAGGTTGCATTCTCCATTCCGAATTTCTTGAGGAGTTCATTGGTGAACTTCGTCTGAGAAATGAAAATTCCCTCCTCAGACTGTTTCACTTGAAGTCCCAAGAAATACTTTAGCTCTCTCATACTGCTCATTTCAAACTTTCCTTGCATATGTTTAGAAAACTTTTTGCAAAGATTGTTGTCTGTTGAGCCGAATATAATGTCATCGACATAGATTTGCACCAGCAAGATCTTGCCTTTGACTTCCCTGAGAAACAATGTCTTGTCTATTTTTCCTCTGGAGAACTTATTCTCAAGAAGAAAGCTAGACAAGGTCTCATACCAAGCTCGAGGAGCTTGTTTTAACCCATATAGAGCTTTATTAAGAAAGTATACATGATTAGAATAAGTAGGATTGACAAAACCTGGGGGTTGAGCGACATATACTTCCTCTTTCAAGTCTTCATTCAAGAATGTCGATTTCACGTCCATCTGATAGACTGTGAATCCTTTGTGAGAGACGTAGGCTAAGAACAGTCGGATTGCCTCGAGTCGAGCAACTGGCGCAAACGTCTGGTCGAAGTCAATCCCCTCCTCCTGTCTGTAACCTTGAGCCACCAGCCTGGCCTTATTCTTTATGATGACACCATGTTCATCCAGTTTGTTTCTGAAGATCCACTTGGTGCCGATCACATTTTGCGTCTGAGGTCTGGGAACCAGCGTCCAGACTTTGCATTTTTTGAATTGATGCAGCTCATCTTGTATGGCAAAATCCATGACGCATCTTTGTTCGCTTCGTTGAACTTCTTTGGCTCAACCTGCGATAGGAAGCTGAAATGCAGAATCTCGTTAATAGTACCTCGGCGAGTTCTGACACCGTCTCGGGGATCTTCGATGATTTGATTTCTGGGATGATCCCTCACGTGTCTGAGCTCTAGTAGTCTTGCATCAGGAGCTCTGGCAATTTCTGAGGCTCCTTCCTCCTCAGGGAGGACTACTCCATCCTGACCGTCATCCTCTCCGATTGGCGTTGAGGTGGAGACCTTGACGTATTTTGGAGTTGCATCTTTCTCGGGCTCATTTAGGTGAAGCTTTTCGAGTCTTGCACCTGCATCTTCAAGAAGACCACTTGAAGAATTGCAATTAAGCAAACTTCCTTCTTCAAATACAACATTTATTGATTCCTCTACCACTAGGGTTTTCTTGTTGAAAACTCTATAAGCCCGGCTATGACTACTATAGCCCATGAATATGCCTTCGAAGCATTTTTCACCAAACTTAGTACGCGGGTACTTCCCATTATTCAGTACATAACATCTGCAACCAAAGATCCTTAAATAGGACACGGTTGGTTTCCTGCCTTTCAGTAGCTCATAAGGCGTCTTACGATGGCTTATGTTGATTAACGCCCGGTTTTGCACATGACAAGCTGTATTGACAGCCTCGGCCCAGAAGTATTCCGGGAGAGAAGCGTCATTCAACATTATCGTGCAAGCTTCAATGAGCGTTCTATTCCTCCTCTCCGCAACTCCATTTTGTTGAGGAGTGCGCAGGGAGGAGAACTCATGAAAGATACCAAGATCTTCACAGAACACTGTCATAGCACCAGACTCGAACTCTGTTCCATGGTCACTTCTGATTTTGACCACTGAGCAGTTAAGTTTGTTCTGAATCTGCTTGACAAAACTGGTGAAGATGTCAAACGTATCAGACTTGCGTATTAAAAAGAACACCCAAGTAAACCGAGAGTGATCATCTACAATCACTAGGGTATACGACTTGCCTCCTAAGCTATGAACTTCCATTGGACCAAACAAGTCCATGTGCAGAAGATAAAGACATCTGGAGGAGTCTTTGTCTGGGATGCCCTTAAAGGTAGCCCGAGTCTGTTTGCCCTTCAGGCATGCAGGACAGGGGCTATCTTTGATGCACTTAATAATGGGAGCATCCCTTACTAAATCTTTAGAAAACAACATACTAATTGTCTTGAAATTAATATGTGTCAATCTCTTGTGCCACTGTTCACAAAGAGATGCACTGCCTTTTGCTACTACGCAAACGGGGGTAGAAGAATCTAGACTAAGAAAATCTAAACAGAAAATATTTCTGCTCCTAATGCCGGTTAATACCATTTCCGAAGAGGCACATGATATTATCAGGCATTTATCCTTGCAGAACTTAACGTCATACCCTTTATCACATAGCTGGCTTACACTGATCAGGTTATGATTTAACCCTTCAACATAAGCCACATCAGTGATAGAGAGTATACCGTTGGAAATCATACCGTAACCTCTGGTGACTCCCCGATCAGATCCCCCAAAGATGACTTTGGGTCCATTCTCGACTGGAGAGTACTCCCGCAGCAGGCTTCTTGTCCCAGTCATATGTCGGGAGCATCCACTGTCCAAATACCATATAGGAGTCTTGGGGGCCTTTGGACATTCCTGCAAAACAGAAATAATTTCCCTTAGGAACCCAATCAAACTTGGGTCCTAGATTCCTCATTAGCATGCTCCCCCTCGAATGGTTAGCCCTACGAGTGGTCTGCCTCGCATTGACAACATGAGGAGTCTCATTATTCCTCGGATTAAACCAGCAATCCATGGCAAAGTGACCAACTTTGCCACAGCACCAGCAGTCAAATCTGTTATACTTTCTCCTAGGCACCTGCTTCACTCTTGGAAGGGAAGGTTCAGCCGGGGCCTCGGACCTGGAGGTGGAGGCATCATTATGACAACAGTCGCATGATTTCTTCACCTCCTGGTTTCTCAGTGTAACAGGCTTGGCCTTTGGTGCCTGCTTCCTATTATGGCCGCTAGAGAAGTGTCCATAATCCTCCATCTGAACTTCCTCATAAGGTGCCTTGAAGACACTCTCGCCAAAATTGCGGGGGAAGGCCCACCCCTCATACCGGCTCTTGGGCTTTTCAACCGAGGGCCGGAAGAAGTGGCCATAAGTTGACTCAAAGTCCTGTTCATTGTAGGGATAGCCAGGCTTCCTGAATACAATAGGGTTGAGTGGGGCCTTTCCCTTTTCTGCAGTAGAGGCCTTCTTAGCAGCCTTATTTCTCCTAGATGATTTACCAGGCACACCCACATGCCCCAAGCCAGCCCCCTTAGCCTGAGCAGAGAAGGTATCAACCAGTGGAAGAACAATCTTTGGCATAGAGAAGCTTTGGACAATCTTCTTTTCTGTCGTAAGTTGTTCTTCCGACTTATTGATTTCTTCCTGTTTAAGGTCAAGGAGAATTAGAGACTCTGAGTGCTTAGAGATAAGGTCCTGGTGCTCCTGTCAGAGAGAAATCAAGCTAGTGATCTCTTCCCTTAGGGAGACACCCTAGACCTTAAGGAATTTGACTTCCTTTTTCTGAGCCCTCAATCTCTTGCGGCATTCCTCGAAGGTGTTGAGCAAAAGCTCATACTTTTCGAGGAGCTCAGCTTCTCGGGCAGATGGGCTGTCCTCGAGATCATCATCAGGAGACTCATAGTCAGAGTCAGAGAGGGGGGTACGAGCTTTTACCTTCCCAGTGAATGGGGAGCATTCTCCTTCTGAGTCAGAGCGACCCACCAGCCCGAAGTAGGCTTCCTCATCATCACTAGAGTCTGAGGAATCAGACTTACTCAGTGTCTTTAACTTTTTGGCGATGTAGCTCCTCTCCTTCTTCTTATCTCTAGAGGTCTTATGCTCTTCTCCCTTCCCCTTCTCTCTCTTGCCTTGATGGCAGTCGGCCACGACGTGTCCTGGCTTATTGCATCCAAAACAAATGATGTCAGTATTACGATGTTTGTTCGGTTTTGATTCATACCTGTCAGAAGAATAATTCTTCTTCTAAATTCTGGAGGAGCCGTCTCTCTTTCTTTGATTCCTTATCTTGAGGAACTTCTTGAATTCTCAGGTGATGAGGGAGAAATCTTCTTCAGACAACTCTGAGCCAGAGGAGCATGGCTCGGAGTCTTCCTCCTCATCCTTTTTCCCCGCACGGGATGAAGCCGCACCCTTTCCCTTCCTGGAGTGAATGGCTTTTAGGGCCACAGTCTTTTCTTTGGCTGCGGCTTTCTCTGCTTCCTCTTCAGCTTTCCTTGTGTTCAATTGAAGCTCATAGGACATGAGCTTCCCAAACAGAATTTGTGGATCTGTTTCAACAAGTATGCCAAACTCTCGGATGGCGCAGATCTTAGTGTCCCATTCCTTAGTAAGGGACCTAAGGAATTTATCATTAAGTTCACGGTTAGTGAACACTCTTCCATATCCCTTGAGTGCATTGACGATCTTGAGGAAGTTTCCGAAGGTAACTCCGATCTCTTCCTTGGGCCCCTGCCTGAAGGCCTCATATTTCTGATTCAGGAGGGATCTCTGATCATCCCTCACTTCATCTGTGCCCTCCATCAGGATAATCAAGCTGTGCTAAATATCCTTAGCTGTCCTGTAGTTGCAGAAGTTCTGCATCATGGAGTCATCGATTGCGGTTATCAGTATGTTCTGTGCCTTCTTGTCAAGTCCGACCAGCACCATCTCGTCCTTGTCCATTTCAGAAAGCTTCTTTGGCACCTTTTTGGTAGGATCAATGGTGGAGGCCTTAGTGGGAATATAAGGTCCCTCCGACACGACCATGAAGAGTCGAGGGTCGACTGCTTCCATGTAAAATCTAATCCTTTCCTTCCAGATAGGAAAGTTTAGCCTGGTGCACACTTGGATCTTGCCTGAGTACTTGAGTCCGTCCATAGTAGATATCTGCCTTCTACATGACACTAGTGTCAGGAACTTACTCGAGGTGTTAACCTCTTTGATGAGTAACCTCCCTCTGATACCACTTGAAAGTCCACCTAGTGCCAACTACCTTCACCTATGGGGGGGAATAGGTGTCTTGCTACGTTTTTGCAGAATTAGAATTGTACCTGCACAAATAAACCAAACAGCACAGCACAAACAAACACAAGCAGTTATAGTGGTTCCCCGATTTGGTTACGTCCACTTTCCCCCTACGACCTATCTCCCAACAAGGTACGACTCGATCACTTCACCAACCAGATTGAAATCCAATCCTCACACTAACGGAAGGAACCCTTCTAAATGAAGGAGTCACCACTCCTCCACCACGGGTTGCACTCAACCCTTACAATGAGGAACCTACGTTCCCTTACAACAAAAATAAAATGGAATGTATAAAATATACAAACTTCTTATGGAAGCTAGGTGTCCCTCTTCGTTTGATGACGCGTTCTTGACGAAGACGAAGAGTCCACGACCTTAGCTCTCACTTAGAATGAATCTCTACGAAACCGGCGGCGGCAAGAAGAGCGACGGCTTGGCGTTCGGGATCGACGGCGGCAAGAAGTGCGGCGGCTGAGCTTTAGAGATCCAACCTTCGTAGCTATGCTAACAAGGTCTACCAATGGTCTTCCTTGGATCAATCGTCTCGATCGATTCGGAAAGGGAAGGTATTCCCGATCTACAAACCAAGAGACAAAGGATCTCAAGAAGGACACGTGAGACGCGTTGCTTGGCAAAGCTTATGTCGCCGGAAGATCAGGAGGTATCCACGATCAATGGCGGCGACTAACTTCCCGAGCGGCGACGGCGGAAGAGAGATCCGTGATCTAGGTCACGTCGGCGGCTCGGTTTTCTTTTTTCTGTATTCGTTGTATTCGGTATTTGTAAAGATTGAAATACAACAGTATTTATACTGCAGGTCATACATTATGACCGTTGTGGGCCCCACCAAAAGAAACCCTAGCTCCGGATTCAAAACAGCGCCTGGAACTTGGTCCGGTCCAGCGAGCACCAGAATTTCGCCCAAGGCAAATTCAGCGAGAATCAAAGGTGCTTCTCGACGAATCGGCGAGAATCACTTATGATTCTCGTCGAATTCTACTTGGCAGAATTCTGGCTGAAGATCTTGCCATCCAGAGAGAATCGGCAAGAATCAATATTCATTCTCGACGGATCGGCGAGAATGCAAAGTCATTCTCGTCGATTCGGCGAGAATCAGCTAGTGATTCTCGATGATTCTGCCTTGAGCAGAAATAAAGACGGTGTTGAGACAGCCAGCAGCAATCGACAAGAATCAGCGAGTGATTCTCGATGATTCGGCGAGAATCACTCGAATCGGCGAGAATCACTTCGTGATTCTCGACGATTTCTACTTAGACGATTTTTTGTCTTTCCACCCGTGAGCTGCTCTTTGGCCCATCCTTGCTCCTTGACTGCTCTTGATCTATCGCAGCCATGTACTTGTAAATAAGTACACTCCAATAGAGAGAGTACACGTAAGCCATCACACTGATCTGCTCAACGAGGGATTACAATGCGCAGACCCGTGTATATTGACCTACTGCACCCTGACATTGGTGTGTACTTAGCGAGGAATAACTGCAAGCGCAACTTGAAGACAAATGATCAAATACAATGTCAATTCACCTTAGCTGGTCCAGGGGCTTCTTCAAATCAGGTTTATTGTGGATACAATACCCAACAATTGCATTGGATCTAATCCTAGTATTTTGGCAACTTCGTCCTACGGGTTAGACGATCTTTCGTCGATCCCGAGCACCATCTAACTTTTAGCCAAACCCAACCCTTGCTCATCCTAACCTGAGTGATGAACTCATTCTAAATTATCCAAACCTATTACCACTAATCTTGACTTATGTGCCTAACTTGTACTCCAAATTATTTCTGCAGATTTACTATATGCAGACCACCAAGTTTAAATGCATGTAAAATGGGAAGTACATCAAATAATCATCCAATACTCCTATAGTAATTAATGGAGCTCCATTATGACCTTTATTTCCTAATTCCAGAATTTCACAATTTTCCTATTTATCTAGTAATTTATTAAATATTCATAGTGGCCAAAGTCTCCAAGATTGAACAGGAGGTACCAAATTTAGACAAGATAAAATTTCCCCAGATTTATGTTATACTCAATATGAATATTTAACCTAACATCCAAGGTCTCTTAATTTTTCAGCAAGGTTTAGGCCACTGATTTTATTTTAAAGATAACTTGCAATAATTCATTAAAATAGATAAATAGGGCGATATTATTTCTAAATCAATTCAAGGAAAACTCTAACATGATTGCAAGGGCATATAAATGCTCTGGGTCAAATATCATAAGTGATTAAGGAGTGATAAGCTTCAAACAAATTAATGAACAACTTTCCAAAATTACTAAATGCAGACCACCAAGGTTAAATTTCATGTAAAATAGAAAGTATATCGAATTATCATCCAATATTCCTATAATAATTAATGTAAGTCCATTATGAACTTTAAGCCCTAAATCCAGAGATCCAAAAATTTTTCTTATTTATTTAATAATTTATTTAATTATTATAGTGACTAAATTTTCTAATAATGAACATGATGTACCAATTTCAGACAAGATATCATTCCACTAATTTTATATGATATTAAAAATAAGAATTTAACTCATCCTCTAAAATATCTAAATTTTTGAGTAAGGTATTATCCCCAAATTCTTATTTCATTTTAATCCTTACATTTAAAGAGATATAAAAGACTATATTGCTTCCAAAAATTCAGAGAAAATTCAAGTATGATTTTAATGGCATATAAATGCTTTGGGCCAAATCTCATAATTTATTTATCAGTAAAATGTCTCAAATAATATATTGAACAATTTCCTCATTTACCAAGATTGTGAAGTAAGTACCTCAAATATGTATTCAAAATTTCTTATAAAATTTATATATGTCTATAATGATTCAAAACTTTCTCTGTCAAACTTTCATGCCCTCCCAAGGGGCAGAGGGACCGTAATGATCAATTTATTAATTAGGGCATACCCTTGTGTTACAAAGGAAGTACTATAAATATTATCCCAAAATTTCCAAATAAATTACTAGAGGTTTCTAATATCCATAAGACTATTTTACCAAAATTTCATCTTAGTTTAAGGGGTTTAACTAGCCCATTCCTACCCTACTCCATTTGTGCCCTAAACTAGGGTTAGGGTTTTGTGGATCCCAAACTTTCCAAAATTCCCTAAGATTTTCACCAGAGGGTTTTAGTTACCCTAGTACCCTCTCTACAAAATTTCATGGTCATACAAGGTGTTTTGGCCACATGCCCTACACAAGGTACAAAAGCCCTTCCTTAGGGTTTGACCTAGGATCTTGGGCCAAATAAATTCCAATACCCCCAATTTTTCATTGAAAGGTGCATAAATTCATGCCAATTCAGTGTCCCAAATTTGAACCTCTGTTGAGGTGGATTGGACATTCTAAGCCAAAATTACATTTTTGGACCAAAATGCCATTTTAAGGCAAGGCTAGGGTTTGCAAGATTTCCATTCAAATCACCTCAAAAATTAATGAAATTTTAACCAGAGATCAATATTGACCTCATATACCCCCCAACAAAATTTGGATGGATTTGGAGTTTATTTAATTCATAAATTAATTTACCCTAGATAAATTAAATTATTACAAAAACTATAGAAAAATTATCTCCAAAAATTCCCATTTTTTGGATGGGTCTAGATATTGGGTAGGGTGACTCACTGCCAATATTTCAACTCATTTGGGCTAAGGATGAAGTGTGTGCACTCTGTTTTATGTCTGCCTAGTCATATGTATAGACCCCACCAAAATGTGTGCCCTGGTCAAACCAATCCCCCAAATTTGTTCAAAACCAATTTTGTATGAAAATAGACTCATAGGGCTACATTTTATGTGTTGAACATTTTTTCTTAAATAGGCCCTAAGTATTTTTAATAATTAAATACATTAAATACTATATCTGTGACAAAATGAAATGATTCAAAATATATATTCCATAGTTTAGACATCATCCTGCACGAATCTTGGCGCAAAACCGACGGAATCCCGTCATCTTCTTCCTCCAGAAGACGGCAAGGATTCATCCTGCCTGGGCTGACTTCCAGCCACTGCAGCCGGCAATCCGACCACCTCCCCGGCCAGCCACTGCCGCCAACACCTTCGTGGCGGTCGGGGCTATCTCTAGGCGGCGGCATGGCCGCCGAGGAGCACTATTCTGGCGAACCCGAGGGTATGGATTTTCATGGAAAATCCATGATTTTGAAAATCGGTTTGGGCTCAATTGAGCTCCAACCTTGGCCCTAATGATTCTAAAGGTCTGCTCATGCAAGGAGTGGAGGAGGACCTGTGGGGGCGGCTGTAGCCGTGCTGATCACCGGATTATCATGGTGGCGGCTGGTGGTGGTCGGCCTTCTACAACAACATAGTAGAACTGCTTGGCTCCTTCAGGTAAAGTGTGGGAATTCCTCCTTGGAGTCCAGTGAAGCTTTTAAAAGGGAGAGGGGAGGTGTTAGGTGGCTGAAAACTCTTTGGCCATTTTTGGCCAAAGTCAAGTTTGGCGGCTTGGGTAGGTAGGGGAGAAGGCATGGCTCCAACCAGTCAAGGACTGGCTGGTTGAATTGGGGCTGCCTTCCTTGTCCTAGAGGTGTGAATGGAGGGGGTTGGGGAGGGGGAGGATGAGCCCAAAAGTCCTCCTCCCTTTTCTTCCTTCTCTTTCTCTCTCCTCCATGGTGTCCTCCTCTCTCTCCTACACCCCAAGCTGAAATTTTGGCTCCTACCTAACCCATGGCATCCCACAAGTCCATCTCACCCATCAAAACAAGGTTAGCTCAATCAAAATGGACTTGAGCTTGAGTTAGCCCATTTGGGATAGCTTTACCCAAACTTGGACTAGGGCCCACTTAGGTCAATTTGGTCCTTAAAGTTTCCTTAATGGGTCATTAGTGACCCATTGGCCTCCCCTAGGGTCAAGGTGGGGTTGGATTGGCCCTTGGAGGTTACTTGACCCTTAACTAGGGCATTTTTACCATTTTAGGTCTAGAGCTGACTTTGGTCAACCTAGCCTTTTTGATTGGTCCCAATGGGTCCTTGGTGACCCTTTGGCCTCTCACTAGGTCTATGAGGTTATGTATGGGGTCCATTTGGCTAAGGGACTGCAACTGGCCCTTGTGTAGGTCAATTTGACCCAATTAGGGTTAGAGTTGACTTTGGTCAACTTAGCTCTTTTGACTGCCCTCCATGGGTCCTTAATGACCCATTGACTCCTCACTAGGGTTATAAAGGTATGAGTGGGGTCTTGGAGTCTTGGTGAAGCCCCATGATCACCTTAAACCAAGGTTTTGGAATTTACTATTTGCAGACCATAGTGCCCCTATCCACACCACCAGGTCCACTTGACTTTTTCTTGGGCTTCCTAGGGTTTTGTCATGACAAAACCACTCTTAGGGGTATAGTTGGAAATGGGATGTTATAATATATATCGGCCATGCCCAGCTTACTACAGACCTCCTCAGATGGAGTAACCGGTTTGGTGAAAAAGTCAGCTAATTCTCTTTCTAATGTAACAAAAGGAGTGCAAACCTGATTCTTCAAAATCTCCTCTCTAATGAAATTACAATCAACCTCAATATGATTTTTTCTCTCATAAAAGACAGGATTCCTTGAAATATAAATGGCGGCTTTGTTATCACAAAACATAGGAAGAGGATGGTCATAGACTTCTCCCAAGTCAAGCATAAGCGCCCGTAGCCATTTTAACTCACAGGTAGTTGTGGCCATGCTCCTATATTCTGCTTCCGCACTTGATCTTGATACCACTATCTGCTTCTTGCTTTTCCAGCTAACCAGGTTTCCACTTATAAAAATGCAAAAACCTGATGTAGACTTTCTATCCTTCTTGTTATCAGCATAGCTGGCATCAGAATATGCTTCAATCTTCAGATGACCATTCTTCTAAAACAATAAGCCCTTTCCTGGAGACCCTTTCACATACTCTAGAATTTACATGGCAGAGTGTAGATCACACTCACTAGGAATTTGCATAAACTGACTAACCTTCCCAACTGCATATTAAAAATCTGGTCGAGTAACTGTCAGATATATAAGTTTGCCTACGAGTCGCCTGTATACAGTGAAATTTGGGAGAAGAGTAGAATCATTAGTCCAGCCTTTATCATCACCAACATCCATCGGGCAACGAGAAGGTTTCGTGCCAAGAAGACATGTCTCCTTTAGGAGATCTAGCGCATATTTCCGCTGAGAAAGATCCACCGAGGTCCTCTTTCATGAAATATCAATTCCCAGGAAGTACTTGGGCATTCCCATATCCTTAGTGATAAAGTATTGTCGAAGATGTTGTTTAGCTAGATCAATGCCCTCCTTATCATCACCATTCAGAAGAATATCATTAACGTAGACAGTAAGAACTACAAGGCCTTTAATAGTCTTGAGTATAAACAAAGAATGATCAGCAGAGCTTCGACTAAACCCAATAAGAGAAACAACTTCACTAAACTTTTCAAACCAGGCTCGTGGACTCTGCTTTAAACCATAAATCGTCTTCCGAAGCTTGCACACCTAAGACTCCCCCTGAGCAACATACCCAGGAGGTTACTCCATATATACCACCTCTTGCAAATCCCCATAAAGGAAGGCATTCTTAACATCCAACTGAGACATTTCCAAGTCTTTATTAAGAGCCACAGAGAAGAGAATATAGATAGTGCTGATGCGAGCAACAAGAGAAAAATTATCGAAGAAATCCACCCCATATGTCTGAGTAAACCCTTTGGCAACATGTCGTGGCTTATACTATTCAATAGAGCCATCTAGAAGATACTTAACCATAAAGACTCACCGACATCCAACCACATCAACTCCTAGAGGTGGTGGAACAAGATTCCAAGTCCCTCTCTCAGTTAACAGGCTCATTTCTTCATCCATAACAGCCTTCCACTGAGCAAGAGCAAGTGCTTCTTGATACATTTTCGAAAAGGCAGTAGAAGAAAAAGAAAGAGCAAAACGCTTGGCAGTTGGGGAAAGCTGAGCATAGGAGACCACCGCACCAATGGATGTTGAGTACATTGGCAAACGCCCTTTTACAGGGCAATTGGAAGATTGAGGTCACTACTGACTAGAGGTAATGTACTGGCAGAAGATAGAATAGGCTCCAGAACAGGCATAGAGGGTTCCAAGGGTAACCCATCAGGCTCCCAAGGAAGTGATGGAGCAACAGGAGGAGATGCTGAAAAAAACAGCTCTGGCAGAGGTGCCAGAGAATAGGCATGGAAGGAGAAGTATCGGCAGGTAAGAGAGAAGGAGAGGAGAAATATGGAGTATCTTCAAAGAAGGTAACATCTGCAGAAACATACTATTTGCACAGGAGAGGATCAATACATCGATACCCTTTTTGAGTTGGACAATAGCCAAGGAATATGCATTTAACTGATCGAGTAGAAAGTTTGTCCCATCCAGGAGAAGGGACGTAAAACAAAGGCAGTATAGCCAAAAGTTTTAAGAGGCAAAGGAAATGGTTCGGCCTCCGGATATAAGACTGAAAAGGAGTCTTGCCATGAATAACAGACGAGGAAATACGGTTAATGAGATAGCAAGCAAGAAGAACCGCATGACCCGAATAAGACCGAGGGACATTCATTTGCAAAGAAAGACTGTGAGCAATATCTAGAAGATGAAGATTCTTGCGTTCAACAATGCCATTATGTTGAGAGGTATACAGACAACTTATCTGATGAATCAAACCCTTGTCCACACAAAACGAAGAGAACTGATGGCTGACATATTCTTTGGCATTATCAGTACGAAGAATCTGAATGGGCACACTAAATTTTGTGAAGATCTCATGATAAAAAGAAGTGAATATAAAGAACAGTTTAGAACGATCCTTCAAGAGATACAGCCAAGTGCATCTGGAGAAATCATCAATAAATATGACAAAGTACATGCTTTCGCGACCAACAGAAGCAATCGGAGAAGGATCCTAGATGTCAGAGTGAGCAAGCTCAAAAGGATGCGAAGAACAACGACTCGTTTGAGCTGGGAAAGAAGAGCAATGATGTTTGCCCAACTAACATGCTTCACAGTTCAAAGGAAAATCGTCGAAAGGAAGGTCTGGAAAAAGTTGATGAATGAGGCGAGAAGGAGGATGACCAAGACGACGATGCCACAACTGAACGGGGGAAGAAGAAGAAAGAGCAACAATATTGTAAAGATAAAATAGGCCACCACGAGCAGTACCAGAAGCAATCGTAGCCTTAGAAACAGAATTAGAGAAAGAACAAGTGGTGCCAGCAAAAGTAACTGTGCAACTTAACTGGGTGCAAAGGGCATGAACTGATAGAAAATTGCATGGGAAAGTAGGGACCTAAAGAGTGTCCTCTAATAGCAAAGATGAAGAGAGATGCACAGTGCCAATACCATGCACCAGCGTAGAGGTCCCATCAGTAACAATAACAGGAGATAACCTGTTTGTCTCAAGCAAAGAGGAAAACAAACAAGAGTTTCAAGTCATGTGACAAGTGGCACAAGAGTCAATAAGACACTTATCAAGGGAGACTGCAAGAGCACGAGTAGTAGAAGAGAGAAGAGAAGTCATTGGAAAGAAGAAGCCAGAAAGCAGGTAAACAAACCGCTCAGGGAGAAACTTGTTGGCACAAACAATGAAGAAGAAAGAGAGACCAAGGAGACCGCCCGGTCAAAGATACACAAACCAGCGGCTAGAAGAAGCCGTAACCAGAAGGGCAGGAAGAGAGGAACAAACCGGAAGAAACCAGACCAAGGGGTGTAAACCGCAGCGGGAAAAGATACGTTAGCAAGAAATGAGAAGAGGAGAAGCACGCGGATAAGGAAAAATAAGCCGCCTGGTCTGAGTGTCAACACACCAGCAGCAAAAAAGTTCCGACCAAAATGCGGAAAAGCCGCGCAAGAATAAAGAAGAGACAGAGACCGCACGAACACGGCGCAAACCGCGCGAATAGAAAGCAAGAAGCCGCGCGGTGTAAAAAAGACAAAACGATCAAGAATAGGGTGTAGAAGGAGACAGAGACCGCACAGTCACGGTGTAACCACACCATCGGCAAGGAACAAGCCGGGACCAAAATGCGGACGCACACCAAATAAGAGACACGTGACTAGCAAAGAAGCAGCAAGAAGAGAAAAGAGCACGAGGTGGCCCGGTCAAGGCGAAAACACACCAGCGGCAAGGAAGAAACCGCGACCAAAGGAGGAACTCGCAACAATGAAGAGAAAATGCAAGAAGAGAAACCACATGGTTAGCAAGGGAAGCCGGGCGAACAGAAAGGCCCGAGAGGAAGCAAGGGAGGGAAGGGAAAAGAAAGAAAGAAGCTGGACAAACCGGATGAAGCCGGTGGAAGAGGCCACGCGATTAGAGTAACAAACCACTATCTTTTTGAAGCAAAGGATCGGTTCCTCTAATACCATGTGGAAAATGGACAAAGAGGTAAATAAATTGCAAACTTTATTGCTCAAAAAAGATAAAGATTACAAAGGTATCCCCCCTTATTTATAGAAACTGGGGGAGGAGAGAGAGATTTACAACAAATGATGTGGGACTAAATACAAGCTATGCGGCTTATACGGTTTGACAAGACCAAACCGACAACTATACATGAAATTAAATCACTAACTACAAAGCCGCAATCTCTCAGAGTCAGCCTCTCGAACTGACCGCCTGACTTCCTACTACAAGTGGTTGGACTACAACCAAAGTAAGACCGTTGCGGCTTCAAGCAAACCGCTACACCTGGCCTGACTTCTGCGGCTTCAAGCAGACCGCTGTGGCTTCTCTTCGCCAAACTTCCAGACAGCTAGACTGCTAGAATAAATAGACCGCTGCGGTTAGAGACCAGGCTGCCCGAACACTCCAAACTTTAACAGGATATTTAGGCACCCTTAGAGGGGGTGAATAAGGGCTTTTGGAAATTTAAGGCTTCATTTTGGAGAGCGGTTGTGGTTACAAAGGGATATGTTGTAAATACAGGTTTGTCAATAGAGCTGGTTGAAACTGGTTGCTGGAAATGAAGATCTGTTTAGGTAGTCTGTGTTTGCAGAGCTGTTTAGAATAGAGAATCGTTTAATAAAAGAACGATGGAGTTTTATACGTATTTTTTATTTATTATATAATTTTTAATTATTTTTTCTAATGTATATATATATATTATAATATATTTATTTATTTATTTATTATAATTTTTATATATATTACTATTAAAAATAATATACTTATATACAAAATTAAATAGCTCCTCCGCCATGCCACCTCCTTTACCCCGCCCTACATCCGTCGTGACTTCGCCCTGCCTTCACCGTGCTCTACCGCCGCCTCCCTTCCTAGAGCCCACCAACGGGGTCGTCGGACTTCGGTAAACCCGCTAGTGGTAGTCCGGCGGGGCTCCGTCAGGGCCACCGCCGGCTGTGGCCCTGACGGAGCCTAGCCATACTACCACCGGCGGGTTCGTCGGGGTACGACGACCCCATCGGTGGGCTCCAGGAAGGCAGGCAGCAGATCCACTAATGGCAATCATAAATAACAGGGAGAAATGCGATGGTGGGCACGAGAGGGCGGCACTGCGCGGGGCACGAGTGAGACGCTTCCTCGCAGCGACAGGAGAGATGGTGATTCGCGATCTTCTCCTAAACGCCCTCAACTGGAGCTCTCCTTACGGGTTTCAACCCACTACTTTTTAGCGCTGAAGAAAACACCTGTGATTCCAAATGCAGGTGGAAAAACAAACAGAATAATATCGGGGATTGCGTTTTCTCTAAAAGCGCTGGACCAAATATGCCGAACCAAATGAGGCCTAAATCTCAATAAAAATATCTTAGTTACTTAAAAAGTTATGGAATATTTTATCAGAAAATATATTTTAATATCTCAGAAAATATTATATTAAAGATTACTTTTAAAGAAGGTCAAACTTCAATGTTCCCTCACTACCGCCAGCGATAAGAGTTATCATCTAGTGATAATCACAGAAGGTGAAATTCACGTGTACCATTTGAAAAGTTATTTGCAATATATTATGTGTTGTTTCCTTGAAGGAGAAACATTACTTAGAACATTTTAGAATAGAATATAAAACCCAGAATAATATAATAATGCAAAACATGATTTTATTTCACAATAAATTGATTACAAAATATTTTATCTCTATGACGCTAAAAATCAAGGAAAAATATGAAACTCACATTGGCATTCTTGGTGCATTTGTCCTTCGTGTTGAATAAGCATGGTTTAACTTCCCCTTCAAAAACTCTTTAGATCTTCGTATTTTCCAAGGGACTTCTCTTGATGGTATGTAGACAAACCCCTCTTAAGATATTCAGATTTATGGCATTGATGTATGAGGAATTTATATCGCAGATGGAGAGGAGTCACTCTTTAAATAAGCCTAGCGAGCTATCGCCAGCGGTAGCACTACCGCCTTACGATAACTTCATTAGGCGGCCTTCATCTCCTTTGGCTTCATCTTAGGCAACTTTCCACAGCTATTTTAGGAAACTTTTCCAGTCCATTTTTGGAATCTTTTGAACTTTGGAAACAAGAATTTTTGGCATCTAATTCTTCCAAAAATGAACTTTTCAAAAGACTGGCATCAGGCGGTATCGCACTACTGATGGCGTTAGTACTTGCTAAATCCAGCCCCTTCCTTTTCTATCACGCCGAAATTGCTACCATCAGTGTAGTTCTACCACCGACGATAGTAATACCGTAGGGGGGTATCAAAACATTTTTTATCTTTTATATATCATCGTCCTCTTTACAAAATAGTGTGGCATGTCCCGTAACTCTTCCCGGATTGAAAGTTACGATAGTTTTAGTATTCTGCTGTCAATGTTCATCTTACTGATGATTCCAAAGTTTACACACCCATGATGGAGGGCTTGTTTCCTGATTTAATCTTTGCTTGTACCTGTATAACATGTACACTATAAGCATATAAAAGACTAGATCAAAAACTTCACAGTATTTATTATTCTCAAACTAAGAGATGTGGAACGCATGTTCCAACAATCTCACTCTTTTGATAATAACAATTACCTGTATGAGAAATTAATTAATTTGGGCATATTTGTTTGTATACATAAGTGCAGATGAAGATATTTATGAAAAATAGGTTTGTAGTGTGAAATTATAATCCATACTCTTTTATTGCTCCCCCTACAAAAGTGTTTCCTATTTATTTTTCTCCCCCTAAATATTATATCTATTCCACTTGATTTATTAATTTATAATCCCTCTTTTTTTATTAGAAAAATTAGGCAAGTATGAGTGAGAGTTATGAGTTTTGTTTAGTTACACTTAGTTAAGGGTCTTCATGATCGAGAAAAAAGTAATGTATGTACCTCTAATGAATACTCCCCCTATATAATTTTTTACTCCCCCTATATAGTTGCTTCTTATGAAAAACTTTAAATGTACTCCGCCTAAAATATGAAATTTATGCAGGATATTCTCCCCCTTTTTGGTAGTATCAAAAGAGGGTAGAGGAGAGTGTATGCAATGAGAAATAATGAGATCTATGTAGAGATGATATGATGCAATATCCAAGTTCATAGATACCACTCTACCACTAATTGTCAAAATGTATGCATGATTGAATAAAGTAGAAGAGAGTAAGAAAATATCACTTGTTTAATCAAATTTTATCACTTGTTGATAAAATAGATAATTATGATTATGAACAAGTGGTAAACATAAGAATATGATAAGCACTCTTAAAATAAACATCCATTTTGAAAATAGGATCATATACATGATAAAGAGTTTTAAGGCTAATACGAAGATGTTTTCAATTCAATTCAAGTTCAAGAGATGTTATTCCATTGAAATGTTACAACCATAAAAATATCAAAGAGAGATAAGAACTACAATGTAAGCTAATTTGCATTTCATGTAAAAATAAACATTATTGTGGTCATGCTTTGTTATCTAGTGCATTTACTTTAGATTGTACATAATAGTATAGGCATGCATTAGGATCCAATTCACATGAGTAGAAGATTTATGAAAAATAATGATGTGTAAAAATAGTATTTTTATAAAGTATACAAGTTGATTAATAAAAACACATGGCATGTATAATAAATAACATGACATTAAAATACAAAAATAATATTACTTCAACTATTTTTCAATATACATGAGTAAGGAGTAGAACTACCAAGGTGTTTTACATAACAATGCTCATTAAGAATTATCAGGATGCAAAGTAGTGCTTAGGGATCACATTTATTCTTTTTTTGTGATCTAGTGTACTAAGGGAAGTGGTGAATATTTTGTTTGCTACAAGACACTTTACAATTCTTTTTTCAAGGTGCTCAATCTCACAATGCTCATTTAAATTTATCAGGAGGGTGAGTAGTGTTTGGTGGAGATTTCCTTGTTAATTTTTATTTATTTTTTTTATTTTAGTGACTAAGGACTTTCAATTACTTATTTTGCAAACAGTACTATTTTAATTTTAAACCACTTTTCTCTACTAAATAAGCAAATCGAAAAAACAAAGAATTGAAATAATCAATTCAATATAGTGTAGGTAATCTATTTATGCATTTTAATTATTATATTACTATACTACACAATCGTGGGACTATAAGATTAAAAATACATGTCGGTTATCAAAATAAGTGAGTAAAAAAAATAATTATACAATATAAAATATTACTCATACTTATAGGCATGCTAAGTAATCCTACACATATTTTCTACATTCAATTTCATTGAACAAAACAATATAGTTTTCAAGGCATGACATAAACAAAACAATATTTTATGAAACTTGAAAATTAAATAAAATATTATAATTAATCTTAAATTGATATAATTTAATCATCCTTGACAATGGCAATGAATAACAAACAATATTTAAAATTTTGATCTTTATGAAAATACACACACACAAAAACATATTTTTGTTCTTTTGAAAAGTTTTGTAATTAGTATGTGATTTTTTAAAAAAAAATTAATAGATTTTGGAAAACATATAAGTATATTAATAGCATATTAGTATAAAGATATTCTATGCCAAAGAAAATGCAAATAGAAATTAACAATAGTTGTAACGCTACCGCCAGCTATAGTATTACCACGCAGCGCTAGCAACTGAGATATAGTATTTAGCATAGAAAACATGAATTTTGATAATTTTTCATTCTGATTTTTCTTGATTCATATTTTCTAATATATTAGACACTAAATACCACGAAGCATTTTGAAGAATACTAAAAAAGTTGTGGATTTTAGATTTTTAGCCTAAGGTGTTAAGAATCGGTGATTTTTAAAAATACTTGTGTTTTTCAAAAATAAATGAAAGCTCAAAGATATATAGCATGAAGAACACATGTTATAATGTTTGAACAAATATGCATTACATGTAATCATATAGTGTAAAATAATATTCATGCAATGTATATATGTACGCCTTTAGATGAAGATACCCTAGCAATATGTCTACACCTTAGCCTAGTACTAAGTGACAGATGAGCATGAAGAGCTGCACACATGTCGTAGGTTGGGGTGTTAATCCTATATGCATACAAAAGACGACACTCAACCTAGCACTCTTTCCTCCCAGTGCCGCGTAAGGCCCCACTAGAACCCTCCCTAGTTAAGGATAAGACGTGACTTAGAGGTTAGGTCTCTAGTGCACACAATTATACCCCCCCCCCCCCCCCCCGTCATGGTGAAACAAATGACACCATTAAATGATTATGGACATACTTAGCATTTTATCCTAAATTCCGATTTCTAACCTATGGCTTTTATATGTGATGAATTTTAGAATAATTTTTTTTTATTTTAAAGATAGTTTGATCTTAAAGCCTCATAGTTATTATGAATTTGAAATAGTGAATTCATTCAATGTGAATATGTTTTGATGATTTTTTTAATAATAATTTTTTTATTTTAGTGTTTAGTGAAATTAACCAAAGCATATATAAAATATTTGATAGTAGAAAATAATGATACTTGTCATACTAAAATAATTTGAGAATTTAAATTTTTATTTTGAAAATTTGTATTTTTAAAGGAAATATAGCTACCGCCGGCGTAAAAAACTATCGTCGAGTGGTAGCAAAAGAGATTAAATATTTTGAATAAAACACATGATTTTTGCAATTTTTTGATCTCGATTTTTCTTGATTATAATTCATCATTATAGGTGTTATCATATGCAACAAAGAGATTAGAGAAATTATCAAAAAGTTGTGTATTTTAATATTTTAGCCTAAGACTTCTTATAGTCCATTTAAATCCATTTTTTAAAGTTATTTAGATTATAATGATAATATAAGACAATTGTAGGTAATGGATTTGGAAGGATAAAATTTAGAAAATAAGTTAATTTTATCTACTTTGAAAGGATATGACTTTTATTAGAATTCATTCATTTGGATTGATTTATCATTAAGCTTAATATGTGAATACCATATCTCAATATAAAGTGATCATAGTGCAATGGCTCAAGGGAAAGTACAAACAAAAACAAAAGGACATTAAGCACTTCATGAAGTAGATTAATGAATATTTCAATTTGACTTTTTTCTACTTCATGCATTTTAAAGTTACCTTATAAATAAGAGATTTAGGTATCCAAAAGGAACCAAGTGTGACAATTACTTTAGGAACCCAAATATAGTGTGATAATTTATTGGGAGATAATGATGAATGGACCCTTTCGAGTGGAATAGGTGCGTTATTTTTAAATATGGGCCTCCAATCATACTTTGGTTGAATATTTTTTTATATGACAAATTTCCATAATCAATAAGTTGAGGCTTATAATGTTAGTGATTTTTGAAAGTATTATTAATAAGAAAATTATTTACATTTGCTTCAATATTGGGAGAAGTTAAATGCAAATTATATATTCTACTAGGTGTATGTCTTATGAAATTTAAAACACTAGTAGATACCTTATATATTTTTGAAGATAAAATAGACATAAAAGATTTTTTATTATTTGAAAAACTTTGAGTAAATAATTTTAATGATTTTAGTTTATGAGTTAAGACACTATTTTTATTAGTCAATTTTCTACAACGCTCTTTTGAAATACTTAGCTCTTTTTCAAAAACCTTGAATTTTTTTTAGTTCATTGCAATTAATAAAAAGTATAGAATTTTTATGTAAAGAGCATGTGGGAGAACTTATAAGCACAACAAGAGTAGATTATACATTGATACTTTCTTTTAGAATGTTATTTTCTAAACATAGTTTTGAGTTAATATTTTACAATTTCTTGATTTTACGTTTAGCAATATTTAGCATACATAATGTAGAAATTGAAGTCGCGGAAAAGAGAATTTTTTTGCTTATTATGTTCTCAGATGTGGCAAGATTTGAACATGAAGTTCCTTTTACATCTTCTTCTATGCATGATGTACTTCTTGTGTCCCCATTCTAGCATGATCGTACAATCTCACATTCCACTTTCTTTGACTAATTTTCATCCAAGCATAAGTCCTTTTTGATTTCTTCTCTAGGATCCATTGGAAATTGCTCTTGTTTATAATCTGTGAAGGGAAGACTATAAGAAATCTCAAGAAATTTCTTAATATCAAAAGCAGCAGGTAATGTATAAATAAGTTTGAAAATTTCTTGATCAAGTGCGCAAAACAAACTATACATTGATATAGCATTTAAAAACATTTCATTTTAATTTAAAATATTTTGCGGCATCTTAATAGTAATATTCCAAACTTCTATATCTAAGGATTTAAGAAAATATTCCATTAATATCTTTCACCCTTTATAATTTTCACCCATAAATAAAGGTTGTTCTAAAGATATTTCATTTAATAAAATTTCATCCCCTTTAGTGGAAGCGAGATCATGAAGCACCATTATTCTCAGTTGTGAAGCCGTTTTGGAATAACCTCCCTCTGATATCACTTGTTGGATCTTTAAGCACCCTTAGAGGGGTGTGAATAAGGGGTTTTTTTAATTTAAATCTTAATAAAAATATCTTAATTGCTTAAAAAAGTTTTGGAATTTTTTATCAGAAAATATATTTTAATATCTCAGAAAATATTATATTGAGGAGTACTTTTAAAGAAGGTCGAATTTCAATGTTCCCTTACTACCGCAGACGGTAAGAGTTATCACCTAGCGATAGCACAAAAGCTGAAATTCACATGTACCTTTTGAAAATTAATTTGCAATATATTATGTGTTGTTTCCTTGATGGTGAAATATTACTTAGAACATTTTATAATAAAAAATAAAATTAAGAGAATTAGAATAATGCAAAACATGATTTTATTTCACATTAAATTAATTACAAAATGTTTGATCTCTATGATGCTAGAAATGATGGCAAAATATGAAAAACTCTTTTTCCTTTTCTATACTGACCCTTGTCCCTAAGGATCGGTTGGTTCTATCCTATCTATCCTAGATACGGCCTCGAATTGCCCCAAGACCTACCCACGTTCTAGTCTCCACCATACACGGTGAATTCAAGGAATCTTCCTAGGAAACTGATGTATGTACCAGACGATTTCCCCCTAAGTCTTGTAAGACTTAGTCGCCCCTATCTGCGGCGAATTTCCTATGGTATCCTTCTCGGAATTTGACATTCTCCTCGAACGATTTCTCTACCGATACAAAAAGATAAAAAGAAAAATATAAGAGAAATTAAATACAAGAGAAAACTCCCCAAGGATTATTGAAGGTGAAGACAAAGGCAGTGTAAACATTGGAATTCTTGGTACATTTATCCTTCGTATTGAATAACCGTAGTAGCACTTCCTCTTCAAAAACTCTTTAGATCTTCGTGTTTTGCCTAAGGGATTTCTCTTGATGGTATGGAGACGAGCCTCTTTTAAGATATTTAGAGTTGTGTCTTTGATGTATGAGGAATCAAAGTCGTATACTGAGAGGATTTGCTCTTTAAATAGGACTCAGGATTTATCACCTGCGATAGCACTATCGCCCTGCGATAGCTTCATTAGGCAGCCTTCATCTCCTTTGGAAATATTCTTCTTTGGCAATTTTTCATAGCTATTTTAGGAAATTTTTCCAGTCCATTTTTGGATACTTTTGAACTTTGGAAACAAGCATTTTTGGCATCTAATTCTTCAAAAAATGGACTTTTCAAAACACAACCGTCAGGCGGTATCGCACTACCACTGACATTAGTACTTGCTAAATCCGGCTCCTTCCTTTTCTATCATTCCCAAATTTCTATCGTCGGCGTTAGTGCTTCCATCAGCAGTAGTGATTCCATCTAACGGTATTGAAACCTTTTCCATCTTGTAGATATTGTTGTCTCTTTTCGGAATGTTGTAGCATGTCATGTAACTCTTTCCGGATTGAAAGTTATGGCAGAATTCGTATTAACCTGTCAATGCTCATCATATTATTGATTCCTTAGTTTATACACCCATAATGGAGGGCTTGTCTCCTCATTTAATCTTTGATTGTACTTGTATAACCTACACACTATAAATACAAAAAAGACTAGATCAAATACATTACAGTATTTGTTATTCTCAAACCAAGAAATAAGGAACCTATGTTCCAACAAGATGATCTCAACTCTCTTCTTCGTTTTTCCAACGTCGAGAAGCGCAACAAGAACCCACAGCGCAAATCTTCGAAGCTGTATATGGTTCTTGAGGGGAACATGTGGAACTAGTCCCTTCTCTTGTCCTTGAAATTGGTGGAAAACAGTGAAAGTGAGGGTAAGATCTACCTTTACTCTAGGGGGGGTGAATACAGTATTTTAAAATAATTTTGCAAATTAAAAACTAATTGGCAGTGGAAGACTTAATTAATTTATAGTGTATTGTGCTTGCAGTAAATAAAATAAAGTAAAGCAAGATATAAAAACACAGCACACAGTAACTAATACACAAGCAAACCAGATGACACAAGGAGCTATAGTGGTTCCCAAATCAACCTGGGTACATCCACTCTTCTACCACCCTAGGTAGGAATCCACTGCAGGATGAGTTGATCAGGTGTCCTGGGCACCAATGAGCTTTTGATAGTGCTCAAAAACCAAACTAGATTTTTTGATCAGGTGTCTTGCCACCAATGAGTTTTGACAAGGTCTCAGGAACCAAACACAAAACTTTTGAAGGGAGTTCTAAATAACCCTTTTACAGCAAGAGAAAAATAAAAAGAGTGAAGGTGTTCTTCTCTGTCAACAATCAAAGAGAAGACTAGTGGATTTGTTGATGTCAAAGCTCCCCCTGAGATTAGCAGTAGGTCGGGAGAAGAAGCTTTGCACATAGGCCTTCAGTAAGTTGAGATCTCCAGCAATTGATGATTTCAGCAAAGGCTGAAATGCATTGAGTCTGGAGTCTTTGATTGATGAAGCCTTGAAAACTTGAATCAAAGAAGAGATCTGAAAGAGTAGAAGAGATTCTTCTTTGTGTGTTGATATCCTTCTCTGTTCTATTCCTTGTGTTCTGTAAAACTCTAACTGTATAATCCTGTAGAATTCTTGGGAGATATTCTTTTTGGTTATCTGTCTCTATTATCTGTAATGCCATTATGAAATCCAATCTCCTAGATAGCCGTTAGCTAGTTATAAATTACTTCCTTAATTGGTAGATGTCTCTAGAGGAAAGTCCTAAGAAACATTCCCTTTCAGTCTCCTTGAAACTTGCTCCAGATTGATGAAACGGCTACAAAATCTTCTGTATTAAATGCTGGATATTGAAGATATTTGAATTCCATAACAGTCTGATTTGAAATCCTGAAATCCTCGATCTCTCAAAAAGTCGTCGATCTGAGCTCGACTATCGTCGATCTGAGCTCAAAAATCTAGAGTTTGACTTGAGACAGAAATCGTCTATCTGAGCTCGGAGATCGTCGAACCGAGTTCGACGCCTCGTCGACCTGAGCTCAGAGATAGTCGAACTGAGTTCGACGCCTCGTCGATCTGAGCTCGACGAAAATTGCCTTTAGTCTTCTGCACTTGTAATCTGAACTAGGAGGTCTTGGGGGAAGCTTTCAAACCTAAGTTCTAAGCCTTAGACCTATTCTAGTTGACCTTTAAATCTATACAATGAGGTCAAGACACAATCCTATGGACATAGTGATCCTTACCCAAATTAGTAATAGGGTGTTCCAACAAACAGCTTGCACTTGAAGGCATCGATCATCTGCCTAATGAAGACTGCATCCTCAAAACATTGCACATGTTGAACTGGATCATCCTTGCTCATATACAAGGACATGACCGGATCTTTGAAGCCTTCTAGCACTGGAGCGAAGAGTACGAGCTCGCAGAAGGGTCTCCCTAAGCCTTCCTAGCTAGCTGAGGGATCTCGTCAGACTAGCTCGCCCGACTAGGGAACCACCAGTGAGACGGGGAACAGCACGCGCGCATGAAGCGACCCCTCGCCCCCTCAACAACTATATCTTTCCTAACTGGCCGACCCAATGCCACCTCGCCTATTGTCGGATGGGTTAGTACTAGAATGGCGGGACTTAAGTACTCACCGGCTTGCATCATGAAGCCAGAGTGTACGGTCTCCATGATGAACTTTGTGAAGTCTTTGAATTGTCTTTGGGTAACAAAGCCATTTGCGGGCGGCGAGCTGTCTGGGTCAATTTCTTGCCCCTCATCTCCAGCCATAGTTCTCGCTCAGTATTTTCTGGGAAAGCTACGGTTCACGCTCACCGCACAAAAAATGTTAAACCCGGAAACCACTGCTCAACGAGGAGTTCGGACAAGTGGTGTAGCTCGTCTCTACTTTTCTCAAACAAGCATACAAGGCTGAGGATTTAGAGTTCAAAGACCTTCCCACCAGAACCTCAGACAGACCCCCGAGCCGCAGCGAGGAGCTACCGCCATACACCTAAAAGATCTTAGATCACTTTCCCTCCAATCCAATGTTGGACCGGTCACCTTCGGAGGGCTTGGAGAGGTACCGATTACCCACCCGAAAACTACGGTGAATAGGGATTTGAAGTTCTTGCCTTCCAAAGCTAACCAAAGGAGAGAGAAACCTAGAAGAGGTCTCTCCGAAGGTGCCATTGGGGGTCTATTTATAGTTTTCTGGTAGTGGTTTGCGGATAGAGGGATCCCGCCTTATGATTTTACTAAACATACCCCAAACTAGTCTGCCAACAGCGAAACTACGCAGTTTGGAACGGCTAATGGCAGGCCAAAAATAGGATGTCACTGGAATATAAAAAACCTCCTTTGTCGGGCGAGCTGAGCGGGTTGCGAGATCTCGCCCGGGTGACGAGTGCCTAGTGAAGCTGATACACGCCACTCACCTCATATTCGAGAGACGAGTGCGAGCTCACCGACTCTACTCGCCACTTATTCGCCAGCCTGGGTAGCGGGTGCCTAGTGAAGCAAGATACCTACTACCCGCACCCTGCTTGGTTGAGCCCACTCGGTAAATATGGGTTGCACAATATGGTTCTGAGAGTTTCCTTATCAAAAAACTCTGTTCTTGGTTCTAAGAATCTCTTGAGCAAAAGACTATATTGTTGGTTCTGAGAGTCTGCTTATCAAAAAACTCGGGCAATGAGATAGTGTATTCCGACCAAGGTGATAGAATAGTGGATATACCCAGATTTTGAGGAAGCACTATACTTGGTGTCTTCTATGCTTGTTGATTTTCTGTGCTTTTTTCTTTTTTTCTTTTTGCTTTATTTTTTCTTTTGTGCTTAAGTTGTCTGTGGTTGTGAATCTATGTATGATGTCTGTGTTTTGACCTTTTGTAATGCAGGTATAAACAATAGTTATCAATATTTTAGCAACAGTTTGCAATTGCAAGTAATATTTTTCAAGTCTTGCTAAATGTCAAAAATGTTTTAATGCTCTGCCTGACACCAATGTTACATGATGATCTTTAAGGTACGAGGATGACAAATAAACGTTCGAGAGTTAGAATCACATCTAGTTACTGCTGTGAGGAGGTGGGGGAGTCAGAATCGGCATGTGCTTCTTCCTACAATGTGGAGGCTTAGATTATCTAAATTTAAGGACACAAGAAGCACTGTTCTACTTTTAATAATAATAATAATAATAATAATAATTTAGGCCAAATACTCAAATAAATCCCTTTTGTTTAGGACTCAATTCAAATTAGTCTCTTAAGTTTACTTTGATTCAAATAAATTCCTTAAATGTAATTCCCATTTAGAATAACTCCCCTACGTTACATTTTTGACAGCCCTGTTACATCCTCCGTGGAAATTGCGAAATCACGCAAGAACGTAAGCTCCTAAATCAACCCTAGCCCGAACTTGGTGTGTCTTTGCGTCTTTTTCATCCCCAAGTGTTTGCTACTTCCTCGCTCCCGAGCATGTAATTGAGGGCAGCAGCGGCATAGCCAATGCCAACAGGTAAAATCGTGCCTAGCTTTCCATTTTGATCTCGAACGCATGTGCCCTAATCAACCCCATCCTACGCTCGGTGCGGCAATGCGTCTTCCGCATCTCCGAGTGGATGCTTCATCCTCGTTACCGAGCAAGCAGTCAAGGGCTCCTGCGGCATAGCCATTGCCCAACAGGCAAAACCATCTTCACCTTCCATTTTTCATTTCCCAGCGGCCCTGCAATCAGAAACTTCTGTTCAGCTAATTTAACAGTGGCAACAATGAAAGATTTCTTGCCTTTTATTATATACTTCTGTTAATTCATTCAATTTTATGATGTTATGTAGGTTGCTAGCCTCACTTACGAAGTTTGAACATCACGCTACATGAACAACGATAGAATTCCCGGCAGTGTTATTTTGGCCTACTTGAACATCACGCTACTTCCTTTGAGGAAGTTTGAGATGAATAGTGTTGATTTGTCAAATGACAATTTGAATCATATTCAATTTTGAAGAATTTATTTGAAATGAAACATAAAGAAAACGAACATATTTGGATATTTTGCAAATGTTCATCATTAGATATCTAATCAAAAAGAGAAAAAGTCTCATTTGAAATAGGAATTATAGTTAAGAGACTTAGGCTCTGTTTGGGGGGACTTATTTTCACCGGTCAAGCGGTTATGACCGCATGAACCGGGCCTTAATTAAGGCCCGGTTCATGCGGTCATAACCGCTTGACCGGTGAAAATAAGTCCTCCCAAACAGAACCTTAGGCTCCGTTTGGCACAGTAGTGGCGGTCATGAACATGGGGTTAGATTGTCAATTGTTAACGCCCACTTAGAAAACTTCATCCACTTTTATATTCAAACGGATGATGTTTGTTAGGTGATCCTTAACGATTGACGGTTTAACCCATGCGTTTACGACCACCAACACCATGCCAAACGGAGCCTTATTTGAATTAAAAAAATTTAAGGGCCCAATTTAAAATGAGTCTTAAACAATAGGGATTGATTTATGTGCATCTCGGCGTGTGTGATGCGGTGTATCATGTTATGCCATTATGGCGTAGCTTTCTGCAGCGCCTTCACATGTGGTCTATGGCACCACTTGTGCTCCTAGAATCACTACACTTAAAATAAAATCTCGCAATCATTATCAATTATTAAATAATTAAATTATTTTCAATTATAAAATCACGACATCATAATTAATTAGCTTAGACACTTAAGTTCAGTGCTAACTGCTAATCATAATAATAATAACTATTATATTATTATTATTACTATTCACTTGTAGCATAATGTATCAGGAGGGTGTACGGATTTTTAATATAATATTTAGCATCGTCATACTTTTTCCATTAATAAAAATTTAATTTTCAAAATATATTATTATTTTAAATGATACGTTAACATTGACAGTTTGACGTAACTAATAGCTTCAAGTATCTGCATCTCATTTTCAAAATTGTACCTTTTTTATATTTTCCTTAAGAGTTAAAATCATGTCAGCCTGTATCAAAGTAATCCCTTAAATTTTAGTTGTTTCAAAATAATTCTTAAAATTTTAATCTAGAATTTCTTTTGGCTTTTGAACTATATTCAAAACGAAGCTTGGTCAAGTGGGTAGAAACAATAAAATTAAAAAGGTTAGGAAGCAAATTTACTTTAGCTTGCAACCTCAAAGACAAATGATATTATTGGAAAAATATGATGATCACTGCTGCGGGCCCGGTTTTCCTCCGGTTTGGAGAAATGTGTCGCCTTAGCTCTGAGTCGGAGCAGGCGCGCAAATAGTGAAGAAAATTCAAGCATCAATGACATGAGGTCTTTTAATGTGAAAAATCTGAAATAAGTGAAAAACATATGTTTACCATTTGTTTGAATATGTTTGAGTTCCTCGGAGGATGGCGGACTACTTCTCTGATACAAGCTTTAAGTATAGAAAACAGGAAAGTAGCCAAGTCCACAAAGCCTTGAAGATAGCATCTGCTAGAGTTTTCACGAGTGTGCTCCTCTAAGTGCTAACCTACGCCAACTACGTTCCCTAGAGCACTGAGAGTGAGCAGACAAGAAAGGAGCAGAGTGAATTCAGAGTGGAAGAACGATCTATATCACACGTTCTCTCCCGAAGCCTTAGGTCTCTCTATAGTCTCTCAAGTTAATTATCTTCAAATGAAAGCATGAGGGCCCTTTTATAGTTTTCTTGATTCGACGTGTTGGTAATTGTGTCACAAAGAATCTTGAGTTGACGAATGACAATGTTCCATTTCTATAACGTGCATCATCAATTTTCCCAAAATGAGGAACATGCCCCCGAACAGTCCAGGAAGCTCGAGTAGGTTACCCGGCGATGGCAGCGGGCGTAAGTGGCGGAGGCAGCCGGAGGTGGAAGCCGCCCCCGCAAGCAAGCAAGCGCGTGCGCGCGCATGCGGGGCTCGTAGGCACGGAGAGCACGCACTCTTGCGTGCCCATGCGGGGAGCACGCAGGTTGGCCGCGTGCGCGTCGACTGGCTAGGAGTGTGCGGGTTTGCCGCGTGCTCGCTTGCTGGCCGAGCGTGCATGCCGACTAAGTGTCAGTGTGCCCATGTGCACGCGTGAGCCGCACGCGCTGCCCTTGTATGCTTTATTTTGTCTCCCTTTTGCGGGGAAAATTTTTCCTTGCGTATAACGTAGGATGTCATTTTGCGTTTAGAAAATCTTTTTGCCTGCGGGGCCCACCATTCAAAATTCAAAATTTCTAACCCCCGAAACGCTTTGCAACCCTACCGCCATCACCTGCTACTTTCGCCGCACCGCCCATACCTTCGCTTCTTTAAGAGGTTTTATGTTCACAGGAAAAAAAATTGTCGGACCTGCTCCTCCCATACCTCAATCAGCAGCAGTGGTAGCAGTCACTTATTTCTCCGCGAACTTATCCAAGCCCTAAGGTGAGGAAGATGACATCGAAAGGGAATCTTTTTATGGTCATCTTCTCGGAATCATTTCCAAAGGTAACAATCACTTCTTTCTTGCATAGATTGCAGTTGCATTTCTGTGTGTATTTCTGATAGCTTTTCTTTTAACATTGGTTGCAATTGCATTGTCTTACCCGATTCTGAGTTGTTTGGTTTTTTTATATAGATTGCAGTTGCATTTCTGTGTATTTCTAATAGCTTTTTTTAACCTTGATTGCAGTGGCATTTCCTTACCCAATTCTAAGTTGTTTGGTTTTTTATATAAATTGCAATTGCATTTCTATCTGTATTTTTGATAGCTTTTTTTAATCTTGATTGTAGTTGCATTGTCTTACCCGATTCTGAGTTATTTGATTTTTTATATAGATCGTAGGTGTGTCTTTGTAATATCTGTATTTTTTTTATCTTGGTTGCAATTGCATTGTCGTACCCGATTCTAATTGCAGTCTTTCTTTCTACTGATTGCAGTTGCAATGCCTGACAACAAATTCCTAACTTGTAGATGTTCACCTACAACCTTCACTGTAAATATTAAACTTCTACTGAATAGCTTGTTTGAAGAGTCGATAGCTGCCTTAAGAGAAGCCCAAATACTTCCTTTATTGAGGATGCCAAGTATCCCACAAAATATACCCTTGCTCTATGTTCTGCTGAGACTATATAATAAGGAGAAACACGCTTTTCTACTTGGGAACTATTATGCAAAGCTGTCTGTAAACGACAGCACACTTATATTGAGCCTCTCTAATGCGGGTTATCAATTTAAGTTTGTTTGGTCGCCCTTCTTGACATTACCCATAAGAGTGTTACCGAAGGAATACAAGAAATCACCGAGGAAAAGTGGTCTCCTACACTCGAGCGCATGAGAGTATCCATGCTAGTTATGTATTTATTATATATGTTTATGTTCTATTTGAAGAACCTAAAGATCCCCTCATGCATTGACAAGGTCAATGATTTCCCTAGATGTACAAAGTATAACTCGTCAGAAGCCACTCATAAGTTTCTACATCGACATCATAATTAATTAGCTTAGACACTTAAGTTCAGTGCTAACTGCTAATCATAATAATAATAACTATTATATTATTATTATTACTATTCACTTGTACCATAATGTATCAGGAGGGTGTACGGATTTTTAATATAATATTTAGCACCGTCATACTTTTTCCATTAATAAAAATTTAATTTTCAAAATATTTTATTATTTTAAATGATATGTTAACATTGACAGTTTGACGTAACTAATAGCTTCAAGTATCTGCATCTCATTTTCAAAATTGTATCTTTTTTATATTTTCCTTAAGAGTTAAAATCATGTCAGCCTGTATCAAAGTAATCTCTTAAATTTTAGTTGTTTCAAAATAATTCTTAAAATTTTAATCTAGAAATTCTTTTGGCTTTTGAACTATATTCAAAACGAAGCTTGGTCAAGTGGGTAGAAACAATAAAATTAAAAAGGTTAGGAAGCAAATTTAATTTAGCTTGCAACCTCAAAGACAAATGATATTATTGGAAAAATATGATGATCACTGCTGCGGGCCCGGTTTTCCTCAGGTTTGGAGAAATGTGTCGCCTTAGCTCTGAGTCGGAGCAGGCGCGCAAATAGTGAAGAAAATTCAAGCATCAATGACATGAGGTCTTTTAATGTGAAAAATCTGGAAAAAAGTGAAAAACATATGTTTACCATTTGTTTGAATATGTTTGAGTTCCTCGGAGGATGGCGGACTACTTCTCTGATACAAGCTTTAAGTATAGAAAACAGGAAAGTATCCAAGTCCACGAAGCCTTGAAGATAGCATCTGCTCGAGTTTTCGCGAGTGTGCTCCTCTAAGTGCTAACCTACGCCAACTATGTTCCCTAGAGCACTGAGAGTGAGCAGACAAGAAAGGAGCAGAGTGAATTCAGAGTGGAAGAATGATCTAAATCACGCGTTCTCTCCCGAAGCCTTAGGTCTCTCTATAGTCTCTCAAGTTAATTATCTTCAAATGAAAGCATGAGGGCCCTTTTATAGTTTTCTTGATTCGACGTGTTGGTAATTGTGTCACAAAGAATCTTGAGTTGACGAATGACAATGTTCCATTTCTATAACGTGCATCATCAATTTTCCCAAAATGAGGAACATGCCCCCGAACAGTCCAAGAAGCCCGGGTAGGTTACCCGGCGATGGCAGCGGGCGTAAGTGGCGGAGGCAGCCGGAGGTGGAAGCGGCCCCCGCAAGCAAGCAAGCGCGTGCGCGCGCATGCGGGGCTCGCAGGCACAGAGAGCACGCACTCTTGCGTGCCCATGCGGGGAAGCACGCAGGTTGGCCGCGCTCGTCGACTGGCTAGGAGTGTGCGGGTTTGCCGCGTGCTCGCTTGCTGGCCGAGCGTGCATGCCGACTAAGTGTCGGTGTGCCCATGTGCACGCGTGAGCCGCACGCACTGCCCTTGTATGCTTTATTTTGTCTCCCTTTTGCAGGGAAAATTTTTCCTTGCGTATAACGTAGGATGTCATTTTGCGTTTAGAAAATCTTTTTGCCTGCGGGGCCCACCATTCAAAATTCAAAATTTCTAACCCCCGAAACGTTTTGCAACCCTACCGCCATCACCCGCTACTTTCGCCGCACCGCCCATACCTTCGTTTCTTTAAGAGGTTTTATGTTCACAGGAAAAAAAATTGTCGGACCTGCTCCTCCCACACCTCAATCGGCAGCAGTGGTAGCAGTCACTTATTTCTCCGCGAACTTATCCAAGCCCTAAGGCGAGGAAGATGACATCGAAAGGGAATCTTTTTATGGTCATCTTCTCGGAATCATTTCCAAAGGTAACAATCACTTCTTTCTTGCATAGATTGCAGTTGCATTTCTGTGTGTATTTCTGGTAGCTTTTCTTTTAACATTGGTTGCAATTGCATTGTCTTACCCGATTCTGAGTTGTTTGGTTTTTTTATATAGATTGCAGTTGCATTTCTGTGTATTTCTAATAGCTTTTTTTAACCTTGATTGCAGTGGCATTTCCTTACCCAATTCTAAGTTGTTTGGTTTTTTATATAAATTGCAATTGCATTTCTATGTGTATTTTTGATAGCTTTTTTTAATCTTGGTTGTAGTTGCATTGTCTTACCCGATTCTGAGTTGTTTGATTTTTTATATAGATCGTAGGTGTGCCTTTGTAATATCTGTATTTTTTTATCTTGGTTGCAGTTGCATTGTCGTACCCGATTCTAATTGCAGTCTTTCTTTCTACTGATTGCAGTTGCAATGCCTGGCAGCAAATTCCTAACTTGTAGATGTTCACCTACAACCTTCACTGTAAATATTAAACTTCTACTGAATAGCTTGTTTGAAGAGTCGATAGCTGCCTTAAGAGAAGCCCGAATACTTCCTTTATTGAGAATGCCAAGTATCCCACAAAATATACCCTTGCTCTATGTTCTGCTGAGACTATATAATAAGGAGAAACACGCTTTTCTACTTGGGAACTATTATGCAAAGCTGTCTGTAAACAACATCACACTTATATTGAGCCTCTCTAATGCGGGTTATCAATTTAAGTTTGTTTGGTCGCCCTTCTTGACATTACCCATAAGAGTGTTACCGAAGGAATACGAGAAATCACAAGGAAAAGTGGTCTCCTACACTCGAGCGCATGAGAGTATCCATGCTAGTTATGTATTTATTATATATGTTTATGTTCCATTTGAAGAACCTAAAGGTCCCCTCATGCATTGACAAGGTCAATGTTCTCCCAAGATTTACAAAGTATAACTCGTCGGAAGCCACTCATAAGTTTCTATATCGACAATTTGACGATGCAAGTAAATTTTGTGGCATTAGAGATCCAGGTGAAAATATAGGTTACTTGGAGGGTTGCTCCACTGTCTTACTGGTACGCGGCTCTTTAGTTTACTTTAGCTTTTATTACTTTAGGTTTCTCTAACTGCCATTTTTTTTGACGGTGTGGATGTATGAGCACACGAAGATTCAACTTCCATTTGATGCGATGGCATGTCCTAGAATTTGCCGATGGTCTCTAACACTAAGTTATAGCCGTAAATTCTGCACCCAAGATGAAAGTAACCTACTACGCAAAAATTATGTATGTGTTTTTGCCTTTGTAATTTGATACATTACATAATTAAGCCTAACTTGTAACGTAAAATTTTTGTCTTTGTATTTAGTTTTTTTTTGTAGGTTATCATAACATTTGAAGATATTGTTGATGAGGAGAAGGCACTTCTAAGTATTGAGGAATGTGAGTCCGATTTTAAGGCGGTGAAGGTGAAGAAAGATAAGAGAAAAAAAGAGATTAAGGGTGACTCTCTAGGATATGAGAGTGAAAAAAGGGAGAAAAAATGATTAAAGATTAAAGAGAAGAAGTTTATGAGAAATATTAGGGGGAATTAAAGAAAGTGAGGTTTGAAGATATTAAATCTGATGAGGACTGGAGAGGCATGGAAGCCCGACTCAAAACAAATATCAAAGCGGAGGTTGAGGGCTTGAAGACATTTATTGATTCCAAGTTTAAAAGCTTTCTGGCACAGTTTAGTACAAGCACCTCAACACCACCCACCTTGCCTTCACCACATAACACATCGGTATCACCCACACAGTTGTCACAACCCGCTTCCATGCTTGAGTACACACTTGTTGACAAAACTTAACTCGAGTCACCAGATGTCGTTAGAATCAGCCCAAAGAATGGGCTTCTCAAGAAGACGGTTGTTTGCAGACGGTCACTTGATAACAACATTTCAGAAAGTGAGCCGAGTTATCCGGGACGATTACTTCTCGCAAAAAGAGTTTGGAAAAGAATTGACTATGTCCTGAGCACCTTTGTTGATAGGTAATCATTTAAATGCATTGATTATTGTTAGTGGAAATAAGAATGTGTTGATTATTGATATAAATCTAAATTTTTTTATCTTAACAGGAATGTGTTGATTTTTGATAGTGGAAACATATGTACCTTGAGAAGTGAAATTGATGATCTTCTTGGCCAAGGCTGGGTCATGGATAATCATTTAAATGCATACTCTGTGGTGCGATGTTTGATAAGAAATGGATGTCGCAACAAGTTAGAAGTTATCTATACGTGCCACCAAATCATGAGGTATGTTATTTGAGTATCCATCATTTGACATGATTTCAATTGTGATTTACTTATCAATTGTGCAGTATTATAAAAGAATTGGTGCTAGGAACTACACCGCACTTATCAGCCATATCACCACTAAGGCGGTTAATACCCCAGAAATTATCTTTTTGCCTTGCCATGTCAGTAGTCACTGGGTATTATTGGTATGTTGGTTAAAACATAGGCGCTGGGAGATTTATGATTCACTCCAAAGTACCCTTCATCGAGCAGGCGCACGTGCTAATGTATGTATAAAGATTTTGATATAAACGTTTCTGATTATTATAGTCACTGCTTTCAAATATATTACTTGTATGTTCAAATCTTGCATGTATTCATACTACAGCTGATGGCCCTACATGAAGATGTTGCACATGCATTCCAAGAAGGCTTCACTGAATGGCCGATTGTGGATGCGGTCGGCCTTCCCAAACAAGACAGCTATTTCTTGGAAAGATCACAGTAAATGGCAAGACGATATGCCCCGCATTCACACCAAACTCGTTGTTGATATTATAAAAACATTTTCTAGCAATATATCTGAGAAGATTACGATACTTGGTCATTGATAAATTTTTTTGGATAAACTTATTTTTTAAGATAACTTTTTTGGTATAGCTTATTGTTAATCTGTATGTTAATCTGATGGATGTTAAGATTGACTGCATATAATGTTTGTCGGACAAAATGTGATTTATATACTTATTGTATGACAAATGTTTGAGATTGCTGGAGAGTGATGACATATGTTTGCTGGAGAGTGATGACATATGTTTTGGTTTTCTGAACAGTGATGGCATATGTATGACATATGTTTGGTTTTTCTGGACAAAATGTGATTATTTAAGAATGTTTGCGTCAAATCAAAATAAATGTCCTGACTCAAAATACTAATCAAAATATTAAGTCTTTAACAGTAAATCAAAATAATTTTTTTTTATATGGTTTGAAAACATTGGGAATGCCAGGGAAATCAAACGACATATCAAAGTAACTGTCTTCATTCAAATAAGTTAGAGCAATATATTTAATCGGTTGTTGGTCTTCTGTTGAAAGATCAAGAAAATTAATTTCATGCACTTCTCCAAAGTTTTCTTCTCCGACGACTATCTTTAGCTTAACCATAGCTTTCTTCCCTACAAGTTAGACTAAAATTAATATTTAATTGATCAAAAAATAGTGAAATGAGAATAGCTGAAAGGTCGAAAACAATACTTTGTTTTTATTCCTTGTCACTCAATGTCCCTTCAAACGTGCATTTGAAATTCCATTAGGTCTCTTTGATACTGGATCCCTAACGGTTGGATTATTTATATCATTGTCATCATTATACCTTTACTTCTACCTTTCATCAGCCTCAACTATCTCATCAGTTTTCTTAGCTAGATCATTCAACACCGTCAAAACATGTGTCTTCGCAGCTTGGCAGTTCTCAATTCGGTGAGCAAGGTCATACGAAAAATGCATCAAGTGGTTTCTAAATATCAAATTAGAATCACAATCTACCATGCATTGACTGTTTAGTAAGTAGATACACTTCTTAGCATTTTTACAAAATCGTTTAATCAAATATTTGTTCAGAATCTATCGGGCATTTTTCATATTATATATCCCGAGTATGTGCTTGCAAAGTATGCCCCGAGACTCGAAACCTCTACATGAGCACTCAGAATCATTGGTATTGGCATTATTGTTAACATACCACCGTTTATCATCTTTGGAGCCATCACACTGCTTTGTAACATATGAAAACTGACTTTCATCATATCTTGTCTCATCGACTATGCAAATACCGGCGACTCCCTCCACGAAAGCTTTCTCAAAAATAGTAAATAATTTGCTGGTGTAAAATTTGGATACGTGTCGAAGGTGCAAACAACTTTTAGTCTTTAAGACTACCATCCCTTGCTTGTAACCCCACTAACTTCATTAAATAGAAAGTTGTATGCATGAATAGTTTTCACTCGCGCATCCATTAAATTCTTAATAAGGCTATCTTGCATGTTTGAAATGCTCCGATGATATCTCAGTAAGTGCTGCTCTTTCTCTGTCGCAAGCGCATGTTTGTGCTCCTCGACGAACTTTATAACTTTCCAATTCCTACCATCTTCATCTGCAGTAAAGTATATACAAGCAAGACAACCAGTGTGTGTTTCAAGTTTACAGTATTATTTAGGCAATGGTATCGCACTCCTCAAACCAGCTTTGGCGCAGCTATATTCTCGCCATTTTATAATCCTTGTGTGTGTTCAGTAGGCCAAATGTTGTTTCCGAACACTAAAACCTGTACTATGGGCATACTGACAATACATAACATATGTCTCAGCCTCTGAATGCACAACTGGAAACATAACAGACTGCTTCTTTAGCTAAAAAAAGCATAGAAATGGATTACTTCATACTTAAAAACATTCAACAACAAAAATATTAAAATAAGTTCAATTCAAAATGAAGTTGAAATCTATATACTGAATGTAGTTGAAAAAATAGAAAAACACAACTTAAGTTAAACGGGTTTAAGGATAAACTGTCTTACAGAAATACTTATAAACATTGAGCTGTAAATAAATATTAAAATGCAGTTCAATTCAAAATGCAATGAAATCTGTATACTAAATGCAGTTGAAAAAAATATAGGAACACATGTTGAGGTAAACGGGTGTAAGGATAAAATAAAAAAAAAAAAAATAAAAAAAAAAAACGGGTGTAAGGATAAAATGACTTACAGAGTTTTTTTCATTGCCAGCAATGTCGGAGCCTTAGGTACTTGTTTCTCCCACATCTGACATTTTCGACACTTTTCTGAATCAAAACACGAAGACAAATTTATCTATGTTAGACCTGAACATACAGATCTTAACAATTTATTAAATATGAGACCATCACCAAGGATCTGTGAGATATTGACTGCAGATTATAATAGCTCGCCGGAAAATGAACTGGAACTCAACTTTATCGGGGTTTGAGAAGACGAGAGCTTTGTCCGCAAATTTTTTTTCATAATGGAGGTAAAAAAAGTAGGGCCCGGAAGTAAAAAAAGCTTATATATTAATGCAGGATGTCACCTTGCATTATACATAAGGAAAATTTTTCCATTTTGCGGTGACTTTAGACACATCGAGCAGTGGCAGCTCATTTGGTCAGGTTATGTTGTTTAAGTGGTTTGGTCTGATATGACTCGGAAATATTTAGGGGGAACCGCATCAAATGCTCTTGAATTTTCGCAGGCCGCGATATGCGATGCGACGAGCCCAAAACTTTTTGATCTTGATCTTTTCACCTTGGGGTTGTGGACCTTGAATCATTCCATCATACACATATAACAAATTACTTTTTGCTTGTGGTGCGAGATCTCCTTTCCATTAAGCCATGAGACATATGTTTAAATGTGCCTGTTGATCGCCTAGCGTTACTTAGTGCAAGTTTTGCGAGTTGAAAAACTCGTAGAGGGCATTGGACGGTGACCTTTTACAATTATTTGTCAGCACGTTGCTTTTTCTCGCTATGTATCCCTTGTGGTGCTTTGTAGGGACAATCTCCTCTTTCAAGTATGGTGCTCTACGAAGGTTTTTAAGTGTTTAGTATTCTACGTTCCTCCTTGGAGGAATGCTCGAGAATGGCATTATGCATTTGTTTTAGCAGTTACCGCTAGTCGTTAATGTCCTTGTAATTACTTGAATATGATGTGGAAGGACATTATGCCCCCTCATCTTGGTTATGCAGAAGGACCAGTGGGCCCACTCATGTTGGAATCCGCTAGGGCATTGCATGTGTTTTTTTTACTGCTCCCTTTGCTTAAGCACATGAGTTTTAGGTAGTGCGTTGAGCTCACAACCTCTGCTAGGCATTAATGTCTATTGTTGATGCTTAGATGTAGCTCATAGGATTGTCCCCTTGTCAGGGTTGTGCTAGAGGATTGAGAGTCCATTTTTGGTTAAGTGGTGTAGGAGGACTCATCCGCCCTAGCTGAACTTCATAGGAGGGTTTAGGGATTTCTCCTGCCTTGAGGTGCAGAAGGTCCTTCGTTCGCTCTCGCCTAAGTGAGAGTACTCATGGTATGTTTCATTGGAGGTGGCGACGAACCTTATTCATTTGAGCTTCAGCCGGATCAAAAATCTGTTTTATTAGAGCTCGCGAAGAACCTTTATTTGTCTGCTCTTTAGAAAGACTCGGGGTTCATTCTAATTGAGGTGGAGAAGAACATATGTTCGTTTATGCCTCAGATGGACTTGGGTTCCATTTATTTTGTTGAAAAAAGTTATAGTATTTCTTTGGAGAGTCGAACAATCTGTTGGAGTAGGCTGGAGTCTATGCTTGGTATATCTGGACACCTTATAGTGAGAGGTCAGATTCTCCACTATGGATATTTAAACACCCTATCAAGAGAGCCAGTATCTCTTCTTGGAATATCCGAACACTCTATTGCAAGAGGTTAGAGTCACTTCTTCGGATATCTAAGTACTCTATTATGAGAGGCCAGAGTCATTGCGGTGCTCGTTACTCCACATTAGATATTACAACGACTCCTGATTCCTTTTCTGTTTTGAGCTTCCTTCGAATTGTTATTGATGCTCTTCAATTGTTTCGTCTGTCACAATTTTAGTCTTGACTTGGTGGACAAGGTCAAGGTAGGTTAGCACTGTTTATCTCAATAGCATGGAGTGGAGCTTTTCTGGTCGAAGCCCTCTAAGGAAAATTTTGCATATAAGCTCGGTATTAACTCTCGTAATATGTCGTGCCTCCGTAGTGAAGCCACAAAAGAAATCCTTAAGCAATTCCCCCTCGATTTGTAAGATTCCCGAGATGTTTTAGGGGTCTTGAATAATTCGTCGACTGGCGATGAACTAATCCATGAAAAACTGAGTTAGCTCTGCAAAGTTATTGATTTCTCCTTCCATCAGGGAGTGGAAATAGATGCAAGCTTGTCCTTTTAGAGTTTTTGGGAACACTTGAGACAAGAGGGTGCTTGGAGCATTGTGAATGCGCATGATAGTTGCAAAGTGTCTAACGTGCTCTGGGGGGTCATCCACCTCAACATTTGCCTTAATGTTTGGGAGCTTTAACCCAGATGGAATGGGATGAGCTAGGACTGGTGGAGCTAATAGGGAGATGTGGTGGATGGGACATTGCATGGTTGTGTCATGGTTCCCATATTACTCCTCGATCATGTGTCTTACTTTCTCGCAAATGTGTCTTCTATTGATTAGAGCGACGAACTTCTTTATAGTATGAGAGTTATCATGAGCGTTCCCCGGATGCCCATCGGGTAATGCGGGGAGCATGTAATTTTCCGCGTTGGAAAACTCATCTGCGATATGATCCTTGGAGCAATCAGAATCCTTAAGCACTATATAATTTAGGATCTGTTGTAGTTGGCCTCTTGGAGTGTTGACTGCATTGGGGCATGATTAGCCCCTAAGTCACTTGGCAAGGGTAGCAGCTTTGCTTGACTCTCCTTTATCAGGCGCCTGTGTTCTCCCCCAAATGCTGGAGATGAGCGGCGGTGGTAACTTATCTAAGTGAGGGGTTTCCTATGGGCGAGTAAGATAACTCGGTGCGCTCTTCTGGTGTTGCACCACTAGCGATTCATGCGCTTCTCCTAACTATTGTTGTCGGTTAAGGTTCTTGAACGAGGCATGCATAGTCCTCCAAATTTCGTTGCAGAGTAAGGAACACTTTCCTATAGACAGTGCCAAACTTTTGCAATTCACCCGATTTTCCTTCGATCCAGAGAAACAGAGAGCCTTAGCTCTGAGTCAGACTAGACACGCAAATAGTCAATCCAAAATCTAAGCAACAACGACAAGATGCTTTTTTAATGTAGAAAACCCAAAAATGTTGAATAACAACGTGGCTGGTTCTGTGTCGGGCCATAATCCACTATTTTTTTGTGTTTACAGGTGTTTATCTCCTTGGAGGGTGACATATCACCTCTATGTTACAAGTTTTAAGTATAAATAACAGGAAAATTAGCTAAATCCACGAAGTATATAAGAGAGGGTCTGCTAAAGTTTCTATGACTGCGTTCCTATAAGTGCTTTCCTGTGCTTGCTGCGTTCATGAGAGATGACTAGAAAGGGAGTATAGATAATTCCGAGTGGAGGAACAATATAAGTCCACGCACATGCCCAAAAACCTCAAATCTCTCTCTATTCTCTCAAGTTTCTTGTATTCAAATGAAGGCCTGGCGCTTTTTTATAGCTTTCTTAAAGAGACGTGTTGGTAATTGCGCCAGACTAAATCTTGAATTAATAAATGGCGTTACTCCATTCCGATAGCTTGGATCACCAATATTACTAAAATGATGAATATGCCCCACATGCGTGAAGAGTTGGCGGAGATGGCGGGAGGTGGCGGCGGCCGACAGCAAGCTCACACGCCCGTGCGGGCGCGCACACACTGGGCGCACAAGCCCGTGTGGGGTGCGTACACACGGGGCATGCACGTGCTCCCAGAGTGGACGTGTGTGCGTCCGCATGGGGAACACTGGGAGTACGTGTGCATGGTCATGCGTGAGCGCATGCAAGGGGAGCCCATGCACACGCTTGACGGGCACACGCGCCAGCTAGCTGTGCGAGCGTGCGCTCCCGTGCACGGGGGCGGTGCCCTTGTGTACTTAGTTTTGCCCCTCCTTTCAAGGTGACTTTGTACCCTTCTAGCACACGTGGCTCACTCTATTGGGTTGTATTGTTTCGGTGCATTGATCTAGTTTGACTCAGAAATATTTAAGGGGAATTCCTTCAATCACAAATATCAAATTTTTTAATACAAAATTGAATTATTCTAAGCATTTTAAATAGTGCAGTGAATCTTGAGCGCATGAGCAAAATTTTCAATTATTTTAACATCAAAAATATTTATTTAAACTAAAATAAATATGTAATAAAAAAAATTTAGATTAGGAGATTTTATGCAAGCTAAAGAGCATATCTATATTTCTATACTATTATAAAATGTCCTTTTTGTTGCGGGTCAACTCAAGACATTTTTAAACAGGTCAAAATCGAATTGTCCTTGCTTGGGAGATATCAAGCTTGCAAATAGTCAAAGAAATGGCTGACAGTTGGCAATAAAAAATTTTACATGGAAAGCCCTGAAAAGGGGAATAACCCACGAGGTCGGGTCTGCGCCTGTCAAATTTTACTATCTTCTTAGATGTTTTACTAGTATAAGTTGAGAACTCGAAGGTGACAGATAACCTCTCATTATAGTAGTAGTAGGAGAAGAAGAATAAGCTTTGAGGGTTACATGGCACCACTTGAAAGCTATGTATTTTCGGGATTGCTGGTGTCAGAAGAAATGTGCTCTAACAACGTTGTAGTCTTCGATCGGTGCTCGGAAACGGGAGCAATATGCTCAGCTCAATCTTTAGTCTGCCACTGGTGCTCAGAAGTAGGAGAGATGTGCTTGGCACAATATGAAGTATGTATCTCATTCTCTGGTATCAAGTAGCAAAGTCTGGCACAATGTGCTCAGAGAAATATGTTCGATGAAATGTGCTCAACACAATATGCACAACGCAATCTGCTGGCGCAATTTGAAGGGTTCCTCGAATTCATGTGGGAATTCTTCAAGGGATCTTTGAATCTCTTTAAAGATCTTCGAAAATTTCTTCGAGCACTCAGAGAGATCTTTAAAGTATTCCTCTAGAGCACTATTGTGTGTTGAATGCAAGGTGAGATGAAATGGAGGTCTGGGGGCCCTTTTATAGATTATAAAGATGACTTTTCCATAATTAAATGGTTATGGTATTCAACTATCCGCTCATCGTACTCATTTAATGTAATATGCGCACACCCATTATGGGCGGTTTTATTCCTATACACACACCCATGATGGAATTTATTGCTCTGCGCACCCCAATGATATATGTTTTTTTGCACATACCATAACCATATATTTAACTATACTCACATCACCATTTGAAGTTACGCTATACGCAGACCTGTCGTGCGAATATTTACTATTCTCACCCCGCTATCGTATATTTTACTATGCCCATATTAATATAACTGGCTATATGCACACCCATTATGGTGGTTCAGTTATACGCACACCCCATAATGGGTGGTTGAAAGTATTTGTTCAAGAGTAGCTACACACCTAGAGGGGTGGGGTGGGGGGGGTGGTGAATAGGTATGTTTTAAATTTCTTTAAATCTCTTAAGCTTTGGTCAAGTTATGTGTTAGATTTAGTTGTTTGGCTTTCAAGAGTCATAACAACATACAATAATTTATAGTGGTTACCCTATCTAGGATACATCCACTTCCCCCCTTCACCTATCTAGCAGTGAGCTAGATTCAACTAACTCATTCTTTTACTAGGCTCCTTGAACTTACACTTCAGATCCCTCAAGATCCTACACCTCAGAGTGAAACTCACTCATATAACTCAGAGTATCACAACTCCTACCTCAAGCTTTACATCCCTACACTTAGAGATACACATATCTCCTATCTCGATCTATAAAGAGAGACTACCTCAGGCACAACCCTTACATCAGATCCTAAACAAGATCCTACAACTCAGAGACTCAGCTCCTACACTCAGCATTTATAACATAGGCTTACAACTTAGATCAATAATGATCCTACAGATAGAGTAAAGATTTTGTGATGTTTCACTCCATAGAAATTGTCCTCGGAGTCACTTTCCTGAACTGAGTAAACCCATTTCTAACTCTTCAGAGCAACAAGATTATAGATCTTTAGAGCAGTTCTGCTTGCGCTAAGAAGAATTGATGCAGAGCTCTGTATCTTCAAGCTTTAATATATCAGTGTTGAAAGAAGTAGCCTTTAAGATGAACATCAACTTTCTCTGAGTGCTCTGCTACTCCACCTTTAATAGAAAAATTAGGTTTTTTGTTCTTGTTGAAGACGACTTAGAGATTTTTTATTCTTATCATTTCAATCAGCAAGAAACTTAGGATTTTTTGAATATCTGTTTAATTTCACTGTAAGGTCTTTTTATATCCCACTGTCCAACGACTATTTGATCTCTATAGGCAAGCCGAAATAACAGCTGTAAAGTTACTTTAGCTTGAACTGCTGTTTAGAAAGTGTTCGGCGTCATTTATCATCTAGTGTGCAAAACCCACTTAATTTGAATTTGGATGATGTAACCATGACTCGGCGTTTTTGGACTTAACAGTTTTCACATTCAATCTGCATAGGCGTTGAGTGAAACTTTGTGACTCAGCGCAAAAACACTTAGTAGAAAATCTGCTTCTTGAGGCGTTGAGTAAACCTTCATCTCTCAACATTTTTGTCTCAGACATCTAAAATGATAAGGAGTTGAGTGAACCCTCATCACTCAACGCATTTGTACTTGGAAGGATTCTTTTGGTTGAAGGCATTGAGTGATCCTTCTACACTCAATGCTTCTGGACTTGGCTGTTATCCCGACTGAAGGCATTGAGTGAGGCTTCTACATTAAATGCTTCTGGAATTGTACCGAATTTCTAAGTTATGGTGTTGAGTGAAGCTTTGTGAATCAACGCTTCTGGAATTTACTGAATTATTGATAATGCATTGAGTGAGCCTTCTTCACTCAACACTTTTGTACTTAGACAGATTTCCTTTTGAATAGGCTTTGAGTGAAAAACCTTCACTCAACGCTTCTAGACTTAATCAGATTTGAGTACAGCACCACCGAGGCTTTGAATGTCTGATCTTCTGTTAACGCTTTTAGCCTTCTGGAGTTAAGTTAAGTGAACTCACTCAATAATTATAGACTTAGCTAGATTTCTGCTTTTCTAGCTTCCTGTCTTGAGTACAAATGGCATTCTGACCATAACAACCTGTCTAATCATGGAATAGTAAACAACCTACATATACTTAACTTGAACATATATTAAATACAATCATGTTTATACTTTTGACTTGCGAGCCTTCTTCAAATCTAAGATATTGTTATCAATGGACCCAACAATCTCCCCCTATTTGAAGAAGTGAGAACCCAATCAATGATATACACTACCACATAGAAAAGATAAATTTCATAGCAAACAGGATAAATAAATAACACATAATCAAGATATGATTAACACATAAAGTGATAATTATAAACAAAATGTGTGCTCATAATAATGTTCATATTCTTAAGGCCCTAAGGAACCTAATACACAAAATATTTTTGGTTTCTGGTTCCTTGATGACTATGCCCCTGCTTGGCCTCTTAGCAGCCTTCTCATCAGCTTCAATCTGCTTTTGCCTTTGCCTTTCAAAATAGATGTAAGGCTTTGGGAAATAATTTCTAGGCTCTGGGCATCTGATGGCACTGCACCTGTCTTCTTATCCATTCTAAATTATCTCCCTATTTCTTCATTCCTTTCCAGTTTGGCCAATTCTAGGGAGCTGTATAGCTTTCCTCTTTCTTTTTTGTTCTCTTTGATTTTTTCCTATGCTGATAGAATGATAGTCCTAGATTGAGGACTCCCTCTCTCAAAGTCAAGCTTAGATTCCATTTCTTCTCTGTATCTCTTCTTTCTTTGTCTGATCACTTCATCTTTTTTAGAAGCAGTCTTGCCTTTATTCCTTGATATCTGTTCAGTGGTGTGGCTGAAGGTAGGAACATCAACTACAGAGAGTTCATCCCCATCAACATCATTCTGTCCTTCAAGAGCAGGAGCATCATATGTATACTGATCTAGACTCAATGATCCCCTTATAACATTTGTGGTCAAAATAATATTGTTTGTATCTTCCTTGATCATAAATTTCTCCCTCTTTATGACTTCTTCACAGATGACAATAGTCTGTGAGTCCTTGGTAAAGGAGATTCTATCAGCCAAATAGTTTACCCCTTTGGTGACATGATTTTTGACTTCTAGCATATGATCATCTAAGATCTATGTACATGCATCCATCCTCCTCTCTAGAGTGATCTTGTTTGTATCCGTGAGTTTCTTTTGCACATTATGTACCATTTCCATGTTTCTTGAGGTGATGTTTTGATTTTATATTATGTCATTCTATTTTTGTCTGATCTTCTCAAGCTTTTCTTCAATGCAAATCACATCAAACACAACTCTTGTGAAGAATGCAACAGTGGTTGCCTTTAGCATATTCACCTAAAATCTGATAGAATTTATCTGAATAGATAGATCTAGTCTCAGTCCTTTTATAGAATCATCTATATCATGCTCTAACTATCTCCTCTGGTCATCTAGAAGTCCTTTCAGTTGAGCCAGGAAGGAAGAAGACATAGTATTAGCTTGATGTGATGCCTCTTGGAAGCAGACATCCTCATCCTCCTTCATTATATCTCCCCTGGTTTCTGAGTCAGCCATCATGAAATTAGAGGAATGATCCGCAACATGAGCATCTTGCTTATTAGACTCAAATATTTCAATAGTATTTACAGTCTCTTGAGCAGGGAGCTCAGTATGGATCTCCCCCTCAACCTCAACACTATCCATAGTAATTTGGTGGTCTTCAACAACTGTGTTAAGCACATCTTGTTCTACTAAAGCTGGAATATGCTCCCCCTCAGATTGAGTACTAGAGGGTAGCAACTGAGATTCAACTGGAATCTAATCTATCCTTCTATACAGATTATCCAAGAAGGAGTCAATCTTGTCCTATAAAGATTAAACTTACTCCCCCTCAGTAGTAGCATCCAACCTGAGAGTCTCACCCTCAATCTCTGAACAGATCCTGTCCACCACATCTCAAGTTAGTTTTTTAGTTGTTTCTGCTGGAATGTCTTCAGACTGAGAAACACTACTTGGTAGAGTCCCTGTTGTAGGTTTTGATGATACATAGACATGAGCACTCACATCTCTTTTAGTGTCTGTAGAAGATTCTGACAACTATGGGTCATGAGGTTCTTCTTATCTACTCTCAGAAGAGCTGCTCTCAGAACTTTCTTCAGTGATGGTAACTATTTTCCTTTTCTTTTTATCAGCTTCCTGTTGGTGTGGGAGCAATACCCTGTCCCACCTTTCAAACATCTTGGATTCCATCTTTCTCATATGATGTATCTTTGTTCCTAGCCTCACATTGAGGATCCCTGGAAAAGAACTATGCAAGTATAAGGACAGTATTCGCCCTAAGTTGGGTTTTGGAACACATTCAACTATTATTTGAAAAAGAATCCTTCCCCAGTCAATCCTTTTGGATAGAATTACTCTTGACATTGTCTCAAACATCTTCTTGGAAATTGTCATGAGTCCCTGTTTTGCATATCAAGGCCTTGTGTATTACATCAGCCAAGAACTTCTCCTTCCGATTCATTTCTTTCCTCAGTATGTAACCAGTGGTGTGCTTTGAAAGGCCACACCATTTGAGAGCTAACTTCACATCTTCAAAAAAAGGTTCATCTTCCTCATCTGTTGACCCAAACTTCGTCAAGTTTAGAGCTCTGCTCAGCCTCTTTGAGGTATTCTTAATCTTATGTCCGCTGATATAGGTCTTGATCTTGTAGGAATAGGAGTCGATTTTGGCATTCGAGTAAAGTTCTAATACTTCTCGTTTCCAGATAGAACTTGGTTTTGACAGTACAAATTCTAGTTCGGCGACTTGCAACAAGTGAAGAACCAGCTGAACTTATTTAGGCACATCCTTGAACCCATTCCTAACGAGTTCATATCCCTCGAATATGAAATCCACTCATTTGGGCTCCATTGGAACTTTGAATTTCTAGAGAGTTGAAGAGCTTGCTCGAGAAAACTTCGCAGGGATGCAAACAGTCGAATAAGGCTAGGATTTATGTTATTTATTTTAAGAACACATTTCTATAAATAGTTACCCCTATTCGAGAATATGGAGAGGCATGTACCTATCGTGATCAATATGATTCGATTAACGACTGAGATTAATCCCGGAAGATAGCCGTAATTGAAACTGCTAGAATAAATTCGTTAAGTGAACTCGATGTACTCGACGCTTTAGATGCCTGGAGTTGTCTCAACACACTCGACACCTGGACAGTTAGTCCACATCTTTCTTGATTACCTCCAAAAGGTTAATCCTACCTAATGCACATATGCATGTAAAGACAAAGAGGCTACACTAAGTTCATCATACCCAACTCAAATTTGAAGATGTTGGATTTGGTTTCATCTAGTGGTTTGGTGAAGATATCAGCCACTTGTTTGTCTGTGGGGACAAACTCAAGATTGATTTCTTCCTTTTCTACAGCGCTCTAATGAAATTATATCTGATCTCTATGTGCTTAGTCTTGCTATAAGACACATGATTCTTAGCAATAGAGATAACACTAGAAGAATCATATTATATGAGAGTTTTACTTAGCTGAAGATTGTAGTCTTGGAGTTGATGTTGAATCCAAAGTAGCTGTGCACAACAGCTTTGCAGTTGAAATATATTCTAATTTTGTAGTGGAGAGGGCTATACTGGTCTGCTTCTTGCTACTCCATGATACTTATCTTTTCCCTAGAAACTGATAGGTGCTAGATATGCTTTTCCTGTCTTCTCTACAACGTACAAAATCTACATCCAAATACCCAATTAGTTCAAAATCATTATTCCTAGGGTACCATAAACCAAGATCAGGTGTGTCCGTGAGATATCTTAGAATTCTTTTAACAACAGAATAATGAGACTCTTTAGGTAATGTCTGGTACCTAGCACAAACACATGTCATATATATAATGTCAGGCCTACTAACAGTCAAGTAGAGGAGGGAGCTAATTATGCCTCTATACAAGATTTCATCAACAGGGATTCCAGTCTCATGCTTGTCTACTGACACACTTGATCTCATAGGAGTTTTCATTATGGAGGCACTCTCCAATCCAAACTTTTTGATTAACTCCTTGGTGAACTTAGACTGAGAGATGAATAACTCATCCTCTGATTGTCTAATTTGGAGGCCCAAGAAATACTTGAGTTTACCCATACTACTCATTTCAAACAGCCCTTGTATAAATTTTGCAAACTTCTTGCAAAGCCCATCATCAGTAGACTCAAATATTATGTAATATACATAAATTTGGAGTAGAATAATCTTACCCTTGACTTCCCTAAGGAATAATGTTTTGTCTATCTTCCCCTTTGAGAATTTGTTCTCAATGAGAAAGCTAAAAAAGGTTTCATACCATGCCCTAAGGGCTTGTTTCAACCCATACAAAGCTTTTCTTAGTTGAAACACATATTCAAGAAAGTTAGGATTAATAAAATCTGAGGGTTGCTCAACATAGACCTCCTCTTTTAAGTCACCATTAAGTAAAGTTGATTTAACATCCATTTGATAGACCTTAAATCCCTTGTATGCAGCACACATAAGAAATAGTCTAGTTGTCTCAAGTCTAGCAACTAGTGTAAAAGTTTGATCAAAATCAACACCAACCTCTTGCATGTATCCCTTGTCTCAAGTCTAGCAACTAGTGTAAAAGTTTGATCAAAATCAACACCTTCCTCCTTCTTCCTTGCTTTCTCCTCTCTCTAAGACTTAAGAAAGAGAAAGGCCAAAAGAAAATGAGGAGTTTAACCCCCACTCCCGACCTTAAGGAAGGAGGATTAATCCTAAGCCGTCAGATCTGATTTAAAGAAAACGAACGGCTTGGATCCAGCCAAAAAGTCACTAAAATAGGCCGAACACGGCTTTGCACACGACCTTGTCCTAGGCCGTGTTGCTTGATCCAGACACGATTGTTGAGTACAGAAAAGCACACGGGTTAGGACACGCCCGTTTCCCAACCTGACACGCCTGTGTCGGGTCATCGACACGCCCGTGACCAGCGGTGTGTCACGCATAACCGCTACGCCAAACGCCACGTCCCTTGGTGGACACGGGTGGCCACACACCCGTGCTGAATCTGACAAGCCCGTGTCATACAGTACACGCCCGTGTTCAGGGCCGTGTCCCTCAGTCGGCACAGGAACAAACTTCCAGAGGAGTACACGGCTATGTGACACGCCCGTGTCATAAGCCGTGTGCCTGACATGCCCTGTGACACACCCATGTCGCAGGCCGTGTTCAAGCACTCAATGCTCGTCGGCCTCGACTCGACTACTCGAGCATGACACGGCCATGTGACACGCCCGTGTCACAGGCCGTGTTCACCCAACCAAGAACCGAACTTGATTCGAACAATGTCCGTTTCACTTTTAAGTTTCGGGGCATTACAAATGGAGCTTGCCAACGACTGCCACCTGCCTATAGTATCGACCTTTTTGAGGTCCAAGTCCTCTTTTACAGAGTGTTTGATCCGGATGTTCTTGTCAAAGTACCTCGTCATCTGACATTTGATCTCTTTCCTGGCAAAGGGCAGCCAGGTTATGAAGTTCCTCGAAAAAGTCGCATGAGAGACGTTGTTCTTCTTCATTCTCCATGCTCCATTTCTTATCTCCTTATCCCACAGCGATGGCGCACGGTGACCTCACCTCGAACTCTAATAGGTGCTCAACCCTAAAACCATGAGATAGTTTGAAAGGGGTATTTCTTATGGTTGTGTTTGGAGTGGTTCTCAAGGCCCAAAGGACTGAGGGAAGCTGATCCACCTAGTTACCCTTCAAGTTCTCCACCTTCTTCTTCAACAAATTTACAATTATCTTATTTGTGGCTTCCACTTGCATGTTGCTCCTGGGGTGTTAGACTGATGTGATCTAGAGGTCAATGTCCAACTGTCCGTAGAAGCTGACAAACTCATTGTTGGCGAACTGTGGCTTGTTGTCTGTGACTATGGCCAAAGGAAACCCATGTCAACAAATTATTTATCCCCTTATAAATTTTCGTAATACTTTTAAGGTTACCTTCGCTAGTGCCTTGACTTATAACCACTTTGAGAAGTAGTCAACCATGAAAAAGAGGAGCTATCTTAGGCCACTAGCTTTAGGAAAAGGCCCCACTAGGTCCAGTCCCCAAATGGCAAAGGTCCATGGAGTCATGATCGTCCTAAGTCTCTGTATCGACAGGAGCTAGAGTGGTGCATAGAGATAGCACTTCTAACATTTCTTTGCATACTCCGCGACATCTTTGCTAATGGTTGGCCAGAAATACCATTGTCGCAGCACCCTCTTTTCCAAGGTTAGGCTTCCCAAGTGGCAGCCACACTCCATAGAGTGGATCTTCTCTAAGACCCTGCGGACCTCCTCCTCGGCAATGCATCTAACCAAGAGCTCGGAGAGGTTCTTCCAATACAGCACCCCTTCTCATAGTAAGTAATAGGTTGACATGTATCTGAACTACCTTTTATATGGGATCTTCTCTGGGAGCTCCCATATTGATTAAAAATAGATGAAAGGGTCCTTCCATGAGGGTCGCTAGTCAATCTCCAACAGCTCGCCCTCTTTAATAGATGGTCGAAATAACTCGGTCACGGTTCCCCTTCCTTAGGGCCGAACATGGTGAGGCGATCTTCCTCCATGCTCTCCTCTCGAGGCATGTGTTGAATAGACAAAGTACAAAACAACCCAATGAGGCCCTTTACCTTGACGATATACTTTTGGAGAATTGGCTCCCTTGTTCCGAACTTCCCCTAGATTTTGAAGACTACCACCATGGAGTCTGTGGAGACCCTTACATCTTGCACTCCCAACTCTCTAGCTAAATGAAGCCCTGTGATCACTGTCTCGTACTAGGCTTGGTTATTTTTAAAAGGAAATCGAATATTGACAGTCTGCTTAATACTCATTCCCTAAGGGCTCATCAGGATCACCCCTCTTCCCAGGAAATACTTCATTGATGCCCCATCTACTAGTACATCCCAAGCTACCTAATCTAACAACCCAGGCTCCTCTACCTCCACGACATACTCTGCCAAAAATTTTGCCACAGTCTGAGCCATCATTGCTAGTAGTGGGATAAATGAGATCTCAAACTCACTCAGCTCTATCGACCACTTTACAAATATCCCTGAGTGCTCTACCCTGTCTATGATATTGCAAAAGGTTTTGTCAGTCTCCACCATAATAGAGTGGGTCTAGAAATAAGGTCGAAGCTTTTTAGCCGAAATGACCAAGGCAAAATCTATCTTATCTAAGATCGGGTACTTAAGCTCTACCTTCTTTAAGACCCTACTAACATAGTACTCCAGTAGTTGCATCCTCCCTTCTTCTTAGATCAGGAAGTAGCTCACAGCCTCCACTCCCACCCCAAGATACAAAGCTAATTCTTTTCCTTCTTTCGGCCCCTGAGTAGCGAAGCTCGGGTGAGCTGTCGCTTCTAAGATTGAAAGGACTCCTCATACTCCTTGGACAAGTCAAAGCATTGATTGCCTCGCAATGCCTTGAAGGAGGGTGGCACTTCTCTCCTGCCCGAGAGATGAACCTTCTCAACTCGACTTGATTCCCCATCAAATGGTGAATCTCCTTGGAATTTTGACGCAAATCCAACTCTAGGATCGCCTTCACCTTATTTAGGTTGGGTCCCCCCCCCCCCGCAGGAGTGAGGAGGTGACCCAAGAATTTCCTCCTTCCATCCCTGAAAGCACATTTCAAGGTATTGAGTTTTATATTACCTTAGAGTGGCAAACATTTCCGCCAAGACCCGGTGGTGATACCCGACATCCTACTTTTCATCAATAGGTCATCTACAAAGACCTCTAAGTTTATTCTCTTCTGATCCCTGAAGATCTTATTCATCATCCTTTAGTATGTTGCCCTTGCATTTTTTTAACCCGAAGGACATCATTAATAGTTATAGTACTCGTTGTCTGTGATGAAGGCAATATTCTTAACATCCTACAGGTGCATCTTTATTTGATGGTAACCTGAAAACACTTCTAAGAAACTCATTACAAAAAACTAATGACTGAGTCTAACATAGCATTGATCCAAGGAAGAGGGTAGCAATCTTTAGGGCATGCTTTATTTAACAAAGAGAAATCCACACACATCCTCCATCTCTCATCTCTCTTCTTAACCATCACCATATTGGAGACCAAGACTGGTTACTGGATATCCGATATAAAACTTTCCCTAACTCACTTCTCTACCACCTCTCGGATGTGTATAGCTAGTTTGGTCGACACAAATCTCTTCTTCTAGCGGATCAGATAGATGTCAGGGTCGTGGTTGAGATGGTGGCATGCTACATCTGCATCGATCCTCGGCTTATCCACTGCATCCCAGGTGAAGACATTGATGATATCCTAGATACAACCTCTAACCTTCTCCTTATCCTCCTCACTCAGCTTTCCGTTGATCTGTACTATCTTGAGCCTCCAGCTCAAAGATAGGATCTCCTTCTTCTCTAACTCCTCTGCTGCCTTCAACCTATCCTTATCTTCCATTTCCCTATAGAACTTTTTCAGTTCCTCCTTCCAAGAGATGGTGTTGACGGATGTGACGTTACACTGCCTCACCACCTTGGGGTCTCCTCGGATCTGGACCGGAACTCCTCCACTATTTAACTTCAGGCACTGGTGGAATGAAGAGGCCATTCAGCGAAAGGCGCTAATGTGGTATCTTCTTAAGATAGCGTTGTAGTTGCTCGGAGCATCCATAATGACAAACTGGTAGTTTTGGGATGTTCCCCAAAGGGTTATATGGAGCTCCACTCCACCTTCCACATCCTTTCTCTCTCCGGAGAACAGGAAAAAGGGTCCATCTGAGGCTTACACCCTCCTATCTTCCATCTTCATCTCCTCAAAGGCTTTCTTAAATATCATATTCACTGAACTCCCGTTGTCGACCAGAATTCTTGAGACTGTTAAGTTTTTGATGGCTGTCTAGATCAATAAGGCATCGCAGAATGGGTCCTCAGAGTCCAACATTCTTTTAATGAGAAGGTAATCTTCTAAGTCGGGGTGGGGTAAGAGAGGTTGAAGCAAAGCTCCAAAAGAAAATAGTTTGAAGGCTCCTATTGCAGGTGGCCCCAATCCCCACTTCCCCGTGGATCACCCTGATCCCTCCTCGGGTGACCACATTAGCCTAGTCTTTACACCGATCTTTCGCCTCAACTCTTCCTCCTTCTCTAGATACTTCCTCGATCAGCAACGGCTACACTCCTCCGGCCCTTGCTGCTCCTCGAAAATCCAAGAACTCGGGGAAGGTGGCTATTGTGTGGCCCTCATTCTGGTGGAAGTTACAAAAGAGCAATGCCCCCTCTTTCTCCTCTCTCGGGCTTGTTCCTCCTTCCTCTACCTCTTCCCCGGACTATCGCCATGGCTTGTTGGGGAGCGGGTGGCAACAGCCTCCGACCCGTCCTTCATCCCGGAGGGTTGAACAAACACTGCCCTACCTAGTAGGGCTGAGCATAATATTCGAAACTCAAAAATTGCTCGAAAATTGTTCGAAAATTAAGCCAAATCGGAATCGATTAAAATTGATACGTGAAAGTCCACCTAGTGCCAACTAGCTTCACCTATAGGGGGGATAGGTGTCTTGTGGGGTTTTTGCGGAATTAAAAATTGTACCTGCACAAGTAAATCAAACAACACAGCACAGAAAAGACTCAAACAAATTATAGTGGTTCCCCGATTTGGGTACATCCACTTTCCCCCTTCGACCTATCTCCCAACCAGGGACGACTCGGTCACTTCACCAACTGGATTGAAACCCAATCCTTGCACTAACGGAAGGAACCCTTCCACACGTAGGAGTCACCACTCCCACAACACGAGTTGCACCCAACCCTTACAACTAGGAACCAACCGTTCCTTTACAAATAAATAGAAACTAGAATGTATAAGGAATACAAACAACTTATGGAGATTAAGGTGCTCTTCGTTCGACGACATGTTCTTGAAGTCAACGAAGAGTCTACAACCTTAGATCTCTCTTGGAATGAACCTTCCCGAAACCAGCGGCGGCTTCGAGCGGCGGCTAGGTTCTAGGAATAAGCGGCGGCGACGGAGAGCTGCTGCAGTGCTATGGGGATTCAAACTTCGTAGCAAAGGAAGCAAGGTCTTCCAACGGTCACACTAGGATTGGTCGTCTCGATCGATTCGGAAGGGGAAGGTTTTTCCCGATCAACGAATCAAGAGACAAGGGATCTCTGGTTAGACGCGTGAGACGCTACGCTAGACTAAGCTTCTGTCACCAGAGATCTGGAAGAAGCATTGATCAGCGGCGACGACCAACTACACGAACGGTGGAGACGGTCGGCGGAGCAAGATCGCGCTGTAGGGCTCGACGGAGGCTCGTCTTTTGAATTCGCGTATTCCGTGTCTTGTTCTGCTCATACATACGGAGGTATATATACCTTAGGTCAAGCACATGACCGTTGTGGGCCCCACCCACAAAAATACCTAAGTCCGGTTCGAAATACCGCAGGTAACATGGACCGGTCCAGAAAGAATCGGAAAATTGCCCAAGTCAAATTCGGCGAGAATCATAGGTGATTCTCGACGAATCGGCGAGAATCACCTCCGATTCTCGTCGAATTCTACTTAGCCGAATTCTGGCTGCACTGAAATAGAGGCCGGGGAGAATCGGCGGGAATCACACTTGATTCTCGCCGAATCGTCGAGAATGCAAAGTCATTCTCGACGAATCGGCAAGAATCACTTAGTGATTCTCGACGATTCTGCCTTAGAGAAATTTCTGGCGGCGTTGAGAGTGCCGGCTCCAACCGGCGAGAATCAGCTAGTGATTCTCGATGATTTGGACTTAGACGATTACTCGTCTTTCCACCCGTGAGCTGGTCTTTGGCCCATCCTTGCTCCTTGTCTGCTCTTGATCTTTCATGACCATGTGCTTGGAAATAAGTACACTCCAATAGAGAGAGTACACGTAAGCCAACCCACTGATCTGCTAAATGAGGGATTACGTTGTGCAGACCCATGTATATTGACCTACTGCACCCTGACATTGGTGTGTACTTAGCAATGAATAGCTGCAAGCACAACTAGAAGGATTTCATCAAATACATAGTCAATTCACCTTAGCTTGTTTAGGGGCTTCTTCAAATCAGGTACATTGTGGATACAATACCCAACAATCTCCCCCTATTTGAAGAAGCCTAAACCCTACAAGCTAAGGTGAATATAACGGCTTGGAAGAAAACACAACTTTGAAAAACGAGAGTGAGTTGAAATTCCATACCATTATCTTTAGAGCATTTGGAGCATACACCTTAGCACCTTAGCCGACCGAGAGGGTAATCTCCCCCTTTTCGGCTTCTGCAAATCTGGGTCTGGTGCATTTGACACCATGCTCCCCCTCAGTTCTTGCACCTGTGCTTACACTTGAGTTCCTGGCAGATGCTCCCCCTAGATGCACGAGCCTGGAGCTTCTGTAGTCTTCATTCCTCATAGTTTAGCATCCCCAATTCAGTTTTGAAGAGACTGAACTTGGCCTCATCTATGGGATTTGTGAAAATATCTGCAATCTGCTTGTCCGTGGGGACATAGCAGAGAGAGATGTCCTTGTTCTCCACGTGCTCCCGAATGAAGTGGTAGCGCACTTCAATATGTTTTGTTCTGCTGTGTGATACCGGATTGTTGGCAATAGCAATTGCACTGGAGGAGTCGCAGTACATTGGTACTTCCTTGAACTGAAGGTCATAGTCTGCTAACTGATTTCTGATCCATAGGAGTTGTGCGCAACAGCTGCCAGCCGAGATGTACTCAGACTCTGCTGTGGAGGTTGCTACACAATTCTGCTTCTTGCTATTCCATGAGATGAGCCTTCTTCCAAGGAATTGACACGTCCCGGAAGTGCTTTTCCTGTCATCCCTACTCCCTGCAAAATCAGCATCTGCAAAACCTATTAGCTCGACATCATTATTTCTCGGGTACCACAAGCCAAGATTAGGGGTACCTTTAAGGTATCTAAGAATTCGCTTTGCAGCAACATAATGAGATTCCTTAGTGTTCACCTGATATCTGGCACAAACACATGTGGAGAACATGATATCCGGTCTACTTGTAGTAAGGTAGAGCAGGGATCCAATGATGCTTTTGTATTTGGTTTCATCAAAAGGTTTCCCTTTCTCATCCTTATCCAGAGACATGGTGGATCCCATTGGGGTCCTCATAGAGGTTGCATTCTCCATTCCGAATTTCTTGAGGAGTTCATTGGTGAACTTTGTCTGAGAAATGAAAATTCCTTCCTCAGACTGTTTCACTTGAAGTCCCAAGAAATACTTTAGCTCTCCCATACTGCTCATTTCAAACTTTCCTTGCATAAGTTTAGAAAACTTTTTGCAAAGATTGTTGTCCGTTGACCCGAATATAATGTCATCGACATAGATTTGCACCAGCAAGATCTTGCCTTTGACTTCCCTGAGAAAACTAGACAAGGTCTAGACAAGGTCTCATACCAAGCTCGAGGAGCTTGTTTTAAGCCATATAGAGCTTTATTGAGAAAGTAGACATGATTAGGATAAGTAGGATTGACAAAACCTGGAGGTTGGGCGACGTAAACTTCCTCTTTCAAGTCTCCATTCAAGAATGCCGATTTCACGTCCATCTGATAGACAGTGAATCCTTTATGAGAGGTATAGGCTAGGAACAGACGGATTGCCTCGAGCCGTGCAACTGGCGCAAACGTCTGGTCGAAGTCAATCCCCTCCTCCTGTCGGTATCCTTGAGCCACCAGCCTGACCTTATTCTTTATGATGACACCATGTTCATCTAGTTTGTTTCTGAAGATCCACTTGGTGCCGATCACGTTCTGCCCCTTTGGTCTGGGAACCAGCGTCCAGACGTTGCATCTTTCAAATTGTTGTAGTTCATCTTGCATGGTCAATATCCATGCTGCATCTTTGTTCGCCTCATTGAACTTCTTTGGCTCAACCTGTGATAGGAAACTAAGATGCAAAATCTCATTAATAGTACCTCTTCGAGTTCTGATACCGTCGCGAGGATCTCCGATGATTTTATCTCTAGGATGATCCCTCACGTGTCGGAGCTCTAGAAGTCTTGCATCAGGAGCTCTAGCGATTCCTGGGGCACCTTCCTTTTCAGGGAGGACTGCTCCATCCTGATTATCATCCTCTCCGATTGGCGTTGAGGTGGAGACCTTGACGTATTTTGGAGTTGCATCTTTCTCGGGCTCATCCAGGTGTAGCTTTTCGAGTCTAGCACCTGCATCTTCAAGAAGACCACTAGAAGACTTGCAATTAAGCAAACTTCCTTCATCAAATACAACATTTATTGATTCCTCTACCACTAGGGTTTTCTTGTTGAAAACTCTATAAGCCCGGCTATGGCTACTATAGCCCATGAATATGCCTTCGAAGCATTTTTCACCAAACTTAGTACGCGGGTACTTCCCATTATTCAGTACATAACATCTGCAACCAAAGATCCTCAAATAGGACATGGTTGGTTTCCTGCCTTTCAGTAGCTCGTAGGGCGTCTTACGATGACTTTTGTTGATCAACGCCCGGTTTTGAACATGACAAGCCGTATTGACAGTCTCGTCCCAGAAGTATTCTGGGAGTGAAGCATCATTCAACATTGTCGTGCAGGCTTCAATGAGTGTTCTATTTCTCCTCTCCGCAACTCCGTTTTGTTGAGGAGTGCGCGGGGAGGAAAACTCATGAAAGATACCAAGTTCTTCACAAAACTCTGTCATAGCACCAGACTCGAACTCTGTTCCATGGTCACTTCTGATTTTGACCACTGAGCAGTTAAGTTCGTTCTGAATCTGCTTGACAAAGCTGGTGAAGATGTCAAACGTATCAGACTTGTGTTTTAAAAAGAACACCCAAGTAAACCGAGAGTGATCATCTACAATCACTAGCGTATAAGACTTCCCTCCTAAGCTATGAACTTGCATTGGACCAAACAAGTCCATGTGCAGAAGATAAAGACATCTGGAGGAGTCTTTGTCTGGGATGCCCTTAAAGGTAGCCCGAGTCTGCTTGCCCATCTGGCATGCAGGACAGGGACTATCTTTAATGCACTTAATAATGGGAGCATCCCTTACTAAGTCTTTGGAAAACAGCATATTAATTGTCTTATAATTAATATGTGCCAATCTCTTGTGCCATTGTTCACAAAGAGATGCACTGCCTTTTGCAACGAGGCATACTGGGGTAGAAGAATCTAGACTGAGAAAATCTAAGCAGAAAATATTTCTGCTCCTAATGCCAGTTAATACTGTCTCCGAAGAGGCACATGATATTATCAGGCATTTATCCTTGCAGAACTTAACGTCATACCCTTTATCACATAACTGGCTTACACTGATCAGGTTATGATTTAACCCCTCAACATAAGCTACGTTAGTGATAGAGAGTATACCGTTGGAAATCGTACCGTAACCTCTGGTGACTCCTCGATCAGATCCCCCAAATATAACTTTGGGTCCATTCTCGACTGGAGAGTACTCCCGCAGCAGGCTTCTTGTCTCAGTCATATGACGGGAGCATCCACTGTCCAAATACCAAATGGGAGTTTTGTTGGCCTTTGGACATTCCTGCAAAACAGAATTAATTTGCCTTAGGAACCCAATCGAACTTGGGTCCTAGATTCCTCGTTAGCATACTCCCCCTCGATTGGTTAGCCCTACGAGTAGTCTGCCTCGCATTGCCAACATAAGGAGTCTCGTTATTCCTTGGATTAAACCAGCAATCCATGGCAAAGTGACCAACTTTGCCACAGCACCAACAGTCAAACCTGTTATACCTCCTCTTAGGCGCCTGCTTCACCCTTGGATCGTAGGGTTCAACTAGGGCCGAGGACCTGGAGGTGGAGGCATCAAGATGACCACAGTCATATGATTTCTTCACCTCTTGGCTTTTCAGTGTGACAGGCTTGGCCTTAGGTGCCTGCTTCCGATTATGGCCGCTAGAGAAGTGACTATAATTTTCCACGCGGATTTCCTCAAAAGGTGCCTTGAAGACACCCTCACTGAAGTTGCGTGGAAAGGTCCAACCATCATATCGGCTCTTTGGCTTTGCAACCGAGGGCCTGAAGTGATGGCCATATGTTGACTCAAAATCATGTTTGTTACAGGGAAAGCTGGGCTTTCTGAACTCAACAGGGCTGAGTGGGGCCTTTCCCTTTTCAGCAGCAGAGGCCTTCTTAGCAGCCTTATTCTTCCTCTAGTTCCTGTTTCTCCAGGAAGAGGAACCAGGTGCCCCTACGTGCTCCAAACTAGCTCCTTTGGTCTGAGCAGTGAAGGTATCAACTAGTGGAAGAACTGTCTTAGGCATAGAGAAGCTCTTAACGATCTTCTTTTCTGCCGCAAGTTGTTCTTCCAACTTGTCGATTTCCTCTTGCTTAAGATCGAGGAGCTTAAGGGACTCGGAATGCTTTGAAGTCAGGTCCAAGTGCTCCTGTCGGAGGGAGATCAAACTGGTGATCTCTTCCCTCAGGGATACACTCTCACCTTTAAGGAATTTAACTTCCTTTTTCTCAGCCTTCAGTCTCTTTTGACATTCCTAGAAATTATTGAGCAGAAGCTCATACTTATCGAGGAGCTTAGCTTCACGGGCTGAAGGGCTATCCTCAGGGTCATCATCCTGAGACTCAGGATCAGAGTCAGAGTCGGAGAGAGGGGTGTGAGCTTTTACCTTCCCAGTAAATGGGGGGCAATCTCCTTCCGAGTCACAGCAACCCATTAGCCCAAAGTAGGCTTCCTCGTCATCGCTGGTGTCTGACGTGTCAGATTCACTCAGCGTCTTTGGCTTCTTCGCGATGTAAATCCTCTCCTTCTTCTTGTCTTTTGAGGACCTGTGATCCTCTCCCTTTCCCTTCTCCCTCTTGCCTTGATGGCAGTCGGCCACGACGTGTCCTGGCTTGTTGCAACCAAAACAAATAATGTCAGAAGAGCGGTGTTTGTTCGGTTTGGAAACATACCTGTCAGAAGAATAGTTCTTCTTCTGATCCCTTGAGGAGGAGCCGGTTCTCTTTCTTTGATTCCTCAGCTTGAGGAACTTCTTGAATTCCCGTGTGATAAGAGAGAAGTCTTCCTCAGACAATTCTGAGCCGGAGGAGCTTGGCTCAGAGTCTTCCTCTTCATCCTTCTTCCACGCAAGGGAAGAAGCAGCACCCTTACCCTTTCTGGAATGAATGGCTTTTAGGGCCACCATCTTTTCTTTGGCTGCGGCTTTCTCTGCTTCCTCTTTAGCCTTCCTTGTGTTCAATTGAAGCTCATAGGACATGAGCTTCCCGAACAGAATCTGAGGGTCGGTTTCCGCAAGTCTGCCAAACTCCCGGATGGCGCAGATCTTCGTGTCCTATTCCTTAGTAAGGGACCTAAGGAACTTATCATTGAGCTCACCGTCAGTGAACACTCTTCCATATCCCTTGAGTGCATTGAAGATCTTGAGAAAGTTTTCGAAGGTAACTCCAATCTCCTCCTTGGGCCCTTGCCTGAAGGCCTCATATTTCTGGTTGAGGAGGGATATCCGATCGTCCCTCACTTCATCTGTGCCCTCCATTAATACAATCAGGCAGTTCCAGAGATCCTTGGCTGTCCTGCAGTTGCAAAAGTTCTGCATCATAGAGTCGTAAACTGCGCTTACCAGGATGTTCTGTGCTTTCTTGTCGAGTCCGACCAGCACCATTTCGTCCTTGTCCATTTCCGAAAGTTTCTTGGGCACTTTCTTGGTAGGATCAATGGTGGAGGCCTTAGTGGGAATGTAAGGTCCCTCCTCCACGATCATGAAGAGTCGGGGGTCGACTGCTTCCATGTAAAATCTGATTCTTTCCTTCCAGATAGGAAAGTTCAGTCTGGTGCACACTGCGATTTTGCCGGAGTACTTGAGTCCGTCCATGGAAGATATCTGTCTTCTTCTTGACACTGGTGGCAGGATTCTACTCAAGGTGTGAACCTTTTCGATGAGTAACCTCCCTCTGATACCACTTAAAAGTCCACCTAGTGCCAACTAGCTTCACCTATGGAGGGGGATAGGGGTCTTGTGGGGTTTTTGCGGAATTAAAAACTGTACCTGCACAAGTAAATCAAACAACACAGCACAAAAAAGACTAAAACAAATTATAGTGGTTCCCCGATTTGGGTACGTCCACTTTCCCCCTTCGACCTATCTCCCAACCAGGGATGACTCGGTCACTTCACCAACTAGATTGAAATCCAATCCTTGCACTAACGGAAGGAACCCTTCCACACGTAGGAGTCACCACTCCCACAACACGGGTTGCACCCAACCCTTACAACTAGGAACCAACCGTTCCTTTACAAAGAAATAGAAACTAGAATGTATAAGGAATACAAATAACTTATGGAGATTAAGGTGCTCTTCGTTCGACGACGTGTTCTTGAAGTCAACGAAGAGTCTACAACCTTAGATCTCTCTTGGAATGAACCTTCCCAAACCGGCGGCGGCTTGGAGCGGCGGCTAGGTTCTCGGAATAAGCGGCGGCGACGGAGAGCTGCTGCAGTGCTATGGGGATTCAAACTTCGTAGCAAAGGAAGCAAAGTCTTCCAACGGTCACAATAGGATCGGTCGTCTCAATCGATTCGGAAGGGGAAGGTTTTTCCCGATCAACGAATCAAGAGACAAGGGATCTCTGGTTAGATGCGTGAGACGCTATGCTAGACTAAGCTTCTGTCACCAGAGATCTGGAAGAAGCCTTGATCAGCGGCGGCGACCAACTACACGAACGGTGGAGACGGTCGGCGGAGCAAGATCGCGCTGTAGGGCTCGACGACAGCTCGTCTTTTGAATTCGCGTATTCCGTGTCTTGTTCCGCTCATACATACAGAGGTATATATACCTTAGGTCAAGCACATGACCGTTGTGGGCCCCACCCACAAAAAGACCTAAGTCCGGTTCGAAATACCGCAGGTAACATGGACCGGTCCAGAAAGAATCGGAAAATTGCCCAAGTCAAATTCGGCGAGAATCATAGGTGATTCTCGACGAATCGGCGAGAATCACCTCCGATTCTTGCCGAATTCTACTTAGCCGAATTCTGGCTGCACTGAAATAGAGGCCGGGGAGAATCGGCGGGAATCACACTTGATTCTCACCGAATCGTCGAGAATGCAAAGTCATTCTCGACGAATCGGCGAAAATCACTTAGTGATTCTCGACGATTCTGCCTTAGAGAAATTTCTGGCGGCGTTGAGACTGCCGGCTCCAACCGGCGAGAATCATCTAGTGATTTTCGAAGATTTGGACTTAGACGATTTCTGGTCTTTCCACCCGTAAGCTGGTCTTTGGCCCATCCTTGCTCCTTGTCTGCTCTTGATCTTTCATGACCCTGTTCTTGGAAATAAGTACACTCCAATAGAGAGAGTACACGTAAGCCAACCCACTGATCTGCTCAACGAGGGATTACGTTGTGCAGACCCGTGTATATTGACCTACTGCACCCTGACATTGGTGTGTACTTAGCAATGAATAGCTGCAAGCACAACTAGAAGGATTTCATCAAATACATAGTCAATTCACCTTAGCTTGTTTATGGGCTTCTTCAAATCAGGTACATTGTGGATACAATACCCAACAATACGCCTCAATTTTAGTCGATTCAATTTGACTAGAATCTAATTTCGAGCCGATTTTGAGCCAGCCCTGAATCGCTCGAAATATGATTCGAATCAACTCTAATTAAATAAAATTATAATGTATTTATTAATATATTCTTATTTTAAAATTAAAAATAATAAAATTTAAACCTAAATAAAAATAATAATGACTTTAAGTGTTTCATTTACTAAATGTATAGGTTGTCCAATTTAATTTTGAGCCAATTAGGAAAAATAGGAAAATTGCACGATTTTGTGCTGATTCGATTCAATTTCGAGCTGACTCAGAATTGATACATTTTGAGTCAAATCGAGTCAACTCGAAATCGATTTCGATTTCAAGCCGAGTTTGAGTAGAAAATTTTTATTTCGAGCCGAGCCAAAATCGCTTGACCTCGACTCGATATCAACCCTACTACCTGGTGGTTCCACCCACCCTGTGCTCCTCTTCCTTGAATGTTGGTTGGTCTCCCATCGGCATCCAGACTAGTTGATGATCCAGTGGTTGATTCCCCCATACCTTCTCCTGAAACTCCTGTCTCTTTGGCTCTTCCTTTTTTCTCCCTTCTTCTTGCTGACACCCTCCCAGTGCTTTCACTCTACCTCCTCTACTCTTGGCCAACCCCGAGACGAAGTCGGGATTGGTTGCCTCACACTCGATCTCCCTTATAGCTCAATCGATCAATTCTTCGAAAGACCATGGGGGGTACCTTTTCAGCTCCATCCTGAACATTCCCTACCACAACCCCAAAGTGTAGGCCATCTGTAGGAGGCGTCCTAAGATCTCCTAGATCTAGAGTATTTACTCCTAGAAGCGATCGGTATAATCCTCAAATTTCTCCTTCATCCCCAGCTTTATCTGGAAGATGTGTTGGATATGTGGAAAATGTACAAAAGAGGTAAATAAACCGCAAAATTTATTGCTCAAAAAAGATAAATATTACAAAGGTATGCCCCCTTATTTATAGAAACTGGGGGAGGAGAGAGAGATTTACAACAAACGATGTGGGACTAAATACAAGCCGTGCGGCTTATAAGGTTTGACATGACCAAACCGCCAACTATACAAGAAATATAACAACTAACTACAAAGCCGTAATATCCGAGAGTTAGCCTCTCGAACTGAGCGCCTGCTGCAAGTTGTCAGACTACAACCACGGTCAGACCGTTGTGGCTTCAAGCAGACCGTTACACCTTGCCAGATCTCTACGTCTTCAAGCAGACCGCTGCGACTTCTCTTCGCCAGACTGCCAGACCGCAAGACTGCTGGAACAAATTGACCGTTGCAGTTAGATACAAGGCCGCCCAAACACTCCAAAATTTAACACTCCCCCTCAAGCTAGAGCATATATATCGGCTATGCCCAGCTTACTACAGACCTCCTCAGATGGAGTAACCGGTTTGGTGAAATAGTCAGCTAGTTCTCTTTCTAATGTAACAAAAGGAGTGCAAACCTGATTCTTCAAAATCTCCTCTCTAATGAAATGGCAATCAACCTCAATATGCTTTGTTCTCTCATAAAAGACATGATTCCTTGAAATATAAATGGTTGCTTTGTTATCACAAAACATAGAAATAGGATGGTCATAGACTTCTCCCAAGTCAAGCATAAGCGCTCGTAGCCATTTTAACTCACAGGTAGTTGTGGCCATGCTCCTATATTCTGCTTCCGCACTTGATCTTGATACCAGTGCCTGCTTCTTACTTTTCCAGCTAACCAGGTTTCCTCCTATAAAAATGCAAAAACCTGATGTAGACTTTCTATCCTTCTTGTTATCAGCATAGCTGGAATCAGAATATGCTTCAATCTTCAGATGACCATTCTTCTAAAACAATAAGCCCTTTCCTGGAGACCCTTTCACATACTCCAAAATTTATATGGCAGAGTGTAGATGACACTCACTAGGAATTTGCATAAACTGACTAACCTTCCCAATTACATAAGAGATATCTGTTTGAGTAACTGTTAGATATATAAGTTTGCCTACGATTCGCCTGTATACAGTGAAATCTGGGAGAAGAGGAGAATCATCAGTCCAGCCTTTATCATCACAAACAGGCATCGGGCAACGAGAAGGTTTTGTGCCAAGAAGAACTGTCTCCTTTAGGAGATCTAGCGCATATTTCCGCTGAGAAAGATCCACCGAGGTCCTCTTTCGTGAAATATAAATTCCCAGGAAGTACTTGGGCGTTCCCATATCCTTAGTGACAAAGTGTGGTAGAAGATGTTGTTTGGCTAGATCAACGCACTCCTTATCATCACCAGTCAGAAGAATATCATCAACGTAGAAAGCAAGAACTACAAGGCCTTTAGTAGTATTGCGTATAAAAAAAGAATGATCAGCAGAGCTTCAATTGAACCCAATAAGAGAAACAACTTCACTAAACTTTTCAAACCAGGCTCGTGGACTCTACTTTAAACCATAAATCGTTTTCCGAAGCTTGCACACCTGAGACCCCCCCTGAGCAACATACCCAGGAGGTTGCTCCATATATACCACCTCTTGCAAATCCCCATAAAGGAAGGCATTCTTAACATCCAACTGAGACATTTCCCAGTCTTTATTAAGAGCCACAGAGAAGAGAATACAGATAGTGCTGATGCGAGCAATAGGAGAAAAATTATCGAAGAAATCCACCCCATATGTTTGAGTAAACCCTTTGGCAACATGTCGTGCCTTATACCGTTCAACAGAGCCATCTAGAAGATACTTAACCACAAAGAACCACCGACATCCAACCACATCAACTCCTAGAGGTGGTGGAACAAGAGTCCAAGTCCCTCTCTCAGTTAACGGGCTCATTTCTTCATCCATAGCAGCCTTCCACGCAGCAAGTGCTTCTTGATACGTTTTCGGAAAGGCAGTAGAAGAAATAGCAAGAGCAAAATGCTTGGCAGTTGGGGAAAGCTGAGCATAGGAGACCACCGCACCAATGGATTCTGAGTACATTGGCAAACACTCTTTCGCAGGGCAATTGGAAGATTGAGGTCACTGCTGACTGGAGGCGTGTACTGGCAGAAGATAGAAGAGGCTCCGGAACAGGAATAGAGGGTTCCAAGGGTAACCAATCAGGCTCCCGAGGAAGTGATGGAGCAACAGGAGGAGATGCAGAAAAAAATGGCTCTGGCGGAGGTGCCGAGAGAATAGGCAGGGAAGGAGAAGTATCAGCAGGTACGAGAGAAGGAGATGAGAAATATAGAGTATCTTCAAAGAAGGTAACATCTGCAGAAACATATTGTTTGCGCAGGAGAGGATCAATACATCGATACCTTTTTTGAGTAGGACAATAGCCAAGGAATATGCATTTAACTGATCGGGGAGAAAGTTTGCCCCATCCAGGAGAAGGGACGTGAACAAAGGCAGTATAGCCAATTATTTTAAGGGGCAAAGGAAATGGTTTGGCCTCCGGATATAAGACTGAAAAGAAGTCTTGCCCTGAATTACAGACGAGGAAATACAGTTAATGAGATAGCAAGCAAGAAGAACCGCATGACCCCAATAAGACCGAGGGACATTCTTTTGCAAAGAAAGACTATGAGCAACATCTAGAAGATGACGATTCTTGCGTCCAGCAATGCCATTCTGTTGAGAGGTATACAGACAACTTATCTGATGAATCAAACCCTTGTCCACACAAAATGAAGAGAACTGATGGCTGATATATTCTTTGGCATTATCAGTACGAAGAATCTGAATGGGCACACTAAACTATGTGAAGATCTCATGATAAAAAGCAGTGAATATAGAGAACAGTTTAGAACGATCCTTCAAGAGATGCAGCCAAGTGCATCTGGAGAAATCATCAATAAATATGACAAAGTACATGCTTTCGCGACCAACAGAAGCAACCAAAGAAGGATCCCCGATGTCAGAGTGAGCATGCTCAAAAGGACGCGAAGAACAATGACCCGTTCGAGCTGGGAAAGAAGAGCGATGATGTTTGCCCAACTCACATGCTTCACAGTTCAAAGGAAAATCGTCGAAATGAAGGTCTAGAAAAAGTTGATATATGAGGAGAGAAGGAGGATGACCAAGACGATGATGCCACAACTGAACGGGGGAAGAAGCAGAAAGAGCAACAATATTGTCATGATAAAACAGGACACCACAAGTTGTACCAGTAGCAATCGTAGCCTTAGAAATAGAATCAGAGAAAGAACAAGTGGTGCCAGTAAAAGTAACTGTGAAACTTAACTGGGTGCAAAGGGCATGAACAGATAGTAAATTGCATTGGAAAGTAGGGACATAAAGAGTGTCCTCTAATAGCAAAGATTAAGAGAGATGCACAGTGCCAATACCATGCACCGGCGCAGAGGTCCCATCAGTAACAACAACAGGAGATAACATGTTTGTCTCAAGCAAAGAGGAAAACAAACGAGAGTTGCCAGTCATGTGACAAGTGGCACCAGAGTCAATAAGACACTTATAAGAGGAGACTGCAAGAGCACGAGTAGTAGAGGAGAGAAGGGAAGTCATTGGAAAGAAGAAGCCGGAAAGCAAGTAAACAAACCACTCAGGGAGAAACTTGCCGACACATACAATGAAGAAGAAAGAGAGACCAAGGAGACCGCCCGGTCAAAGATACACAAACCAGCGGCTAGAAGAAGCCGCAACAAGAAGGGCGGGAAGAGAGGAAGAAACCGGAAGAAACCGGACCAAGGCGCGGAAACCACAGCGGGAAAAGAAATGTCAGCGAGAAATGAGAAGAGGAGAAGCACTCGGATAAGGAAAAATAAGCCGCCCGGTCTCAGTGTCAACAAACCAGTAGAAAAAAAGTTCCGACCGAAATGCGGAAAAGCCGCGCAAGAAGAAAGAATAGACAGAGACCGCGCGAAAACGGCGCAAACCACGCGAATAGAAAGAAAGAAGCTGCACAGTGTAAAAAAGACAAAACGATCAAGAATAGGGTGTAGAAGGAGACAGAGACCGCACAGTCACGATGTCAACACACCAGCGGCAAGGAACAAGCCGCGACCAAAATGCGGACTCACACCAAAGAAGAGACAAGTGACTAACAAAGAAGCAACAAGAAGAGAAAAGAGCACGAGACCGCCCAGTCAAGGAGAAAACACACCAGCGGCAAGGAAGAAACCGTGACCAAAGGAGGAACTCGCAACAGAGAAGAGAAAATGCAGAAAGAGAAACCACATGGTTAGCAAGGGAAGCCGGGCGAACAAAAAGGCCCGGGAGGAAGCAAGGGAGGGAAGGGAAAAGAAAGAAAGAAGCTGGACAAACCGGATAAAGCCGGTGGAAGAGGCCACGCGATTAGAGTAACAAAACACTATCTTCTTGAAGCAAATGATTGGTTTCCTCTAATACCATGTGGAAAATGGACAAAGAGGTAAATAAATCGCAAACTTTATTGCTCAAAAAAGATAAAAATAACAAAGGTATCCCCCCTTATTTATAGAAACTGAGGGAGGAGAGAGAGATTTACAACAAACGATGTGGGACTAAATACAAGCTGTGCGGCTTATGCGGTTTGACAAGACCAAACCGCAAACTATACACGAAATAAAATAACAAACTACAAAGCCGCAATCTCCCAGAGTCAGCCTCTCGAACTGACCGTCTGACTGCCTGCTGCAAGTTGTTGGACACAACCACAGTTAGACCGCTGCGGCTTCAAGCAGACCGCTACACCTTACGAGACTTTTGCGGCTTCAAGCAGACCGCTGCGGCTTCTCTTCTCCAAACCTCTAGGCCGCAAGACTGCTAGAATAAATAGACTGCTGCGGTTAGAGACCAGGCCGCCCGAACACTCCAAACTTTAACAGGATATTTAGGCACCCTTAGAGGGGGTGAATAAGGTCTTTTGGAAATTTAAGGCTTCATTTTGGAGAGCGGTTGTGGTTACAAAGGGATCTATTGTAAATACAGGTTTGTCAATAGAGCTGCTAGAAACTGGTTGCTGGAAATGAAGATCTGTTTAGGTAGTCTGTGTTTGCTGAGCTGTTTAGAATAGAGAACCGTTTAATAAAAGAACGATGGCGTTTTATAAGTATTTTTTATTTATTATATAATTTTTAATTATTTTTTCTAATGTATATATATATTAATATATATATATATATATATATATATTTATTATAATTTATATATATATATATATATTACTGTTAAAAACAATATACTTATATACAAAATTAAACAGCTCCTCTGCCATGCAACCTCCTTTACTCTGCCCTGCATCCGTCGTGACTTCGCCCTGCCTTCACCGTGCGCCGCCGCCGCCTCCCTTCCCAGAGCCAACCAACGAGGTCGTCGGACTTCGGTAAACCCGCTGGTGATAGTCCGGTGGGGCTCCGTCAGGGCCATCGCCAGCGGGGCTCCGTCAGGGCCACCGCCGGCTGTGGCCCTGACGGAGCCTATCCATACTACCACAGGCGGGTTCGCCGCGGTCCGACGACCCCGTCGATGGGCTCCAGGAAGGCAGGCAGCGGAGCCACTAATGGCAACCATAAAGAACAGGGAGAAATGCGATGGTGGGCACGGGAGGGCGGCACTGCGCGGGGCACGAGTGAGACGCTTCCTCGCAGCGATAGGAGAGATGGTGATTCGCGATCTTCTCCTAAACGCCCTCAACTGGAGCTCTCCCTACGGGTTTCGACCCACTACTTTTTTAGCGCTGAAGAAAACACCTGTGATTCCAAATGCAGGTGGAAAAACAAACAGAGTAATATCGGGGATTGCGTTTTCTCTAAAAGCGCTGGACCAAATATGCCGAACCAAATGAGGCCTAAATCTCAATAAAAATATCTTAGTTGCTTAAAAAAGTTATGGAATATTTTATGAGAAAATATATTTTAATATCTCAGAAAATATTATATTAAAGATTACTTTTAAAGAAGGTCAAATTTCAATGTTCCCTCACTACCGCCAGCGATAAGAGTTATCGTCTGGTGATAATCACAGAAGGTGAAATTAACGTTTACCACTAAACATACCCCAAACTAGTCTGGCAACAGCGAAACTACGCAGTTTGAAACGGCTAATGGTAGGCTAAAAATAGGATGTCACTGGAATATAAAAAACCTCCTTTGTCGGGCGAGCCGAGCGGGTTGCGAGATCTCGCCCTGGTGACGAGTGCCTAGTGAAGCTGATACACGCCACTCACCTCCTATTCGAGAGACGAGTGCGAGCTCACCGACTCTACTCGCCACTTATTCGCCAGCCTGGGTAGTCGGTGCCTGGTGAAGCAAGATACCTACTACCCGCACCTGGCTTGGTTGAGCCCACTCGATAAATATGGGTTGCACAATATGGTTCTGAGAGTTTCCTTATCAAAAAACTCAGTTCTTGGTTCTAAGAATCTCTTGAGCAAAAGACTCTATTGTTGGTTCTGAGAGTCTGCTTATCAAAAAACTCGGGCAATGAGATAGTGTATTCCGACCAAGGTGGTAGAATAGTGAATATACCAAGATTTTGAGGAACCACTATACTTGGTGTCTTCTATGCTTGTTGATTTTCTGTGCTTTTTTCTTTTTTCTTTTTGCTTTATTTTTTCTTTTGTGCTTAAGTTGTCTGTGGTTGTGAATCTATGTATGATGTCTGTGTTTTGACCTTTTGTAATGCAGGTATAAACAATAGTTATCTATATTTTAGCAACAGTTTGCAATTGCAAGTAATATTTTTCAAGTTTCGTTAAATGCCAAAAATGTTTTAATGCACTGTCTGACACCAATGTTACAGGATGATCTTTAAGGTATGAGGATGACAAATAAACGTTCGAGAGTTAGAATTACATCTAGTTACTGCTGTGAGGAGGCGAGGGAGTCAGAATCGGCATGTGCTTCTTCCTAAAATGTGGAGGCTTAAATTATCTAAATTTAAGGACACAAAAAGCACTGTTCATCTACTTTTAATAATAATAATAATAATAATTTAGGCAAAATACTCAAATAAATCCCTTTTGTTTAGGACTCATTTCAAATTTGTCTCTTAAGTTTACTTTGATTCAAATAAATTCCTTAAATGTAATTCCCATTTAAAAAGTCCCCTACGTTACATTTTTGACTGCCCTGTTATATCCTTCGTGGAAATTGCGAAATCACGCAAGAACGTAAGCTCCTAAATCAACCCTAGCCCGAATTTGGTGCGTCTTTGCGTCTTTTTCATCCCCAAGTGTTTGCTACTTCCTCGCTCCCGAGCATGTAATTGAGGACTGCAGCTGCATAGCCAATGCCAACAGGTAAAATCGTGCCTAGCTTTCCATTTCGATCTCGAACGCATGTGCCCTAATCAACCCCATCCTGCGCTCGGTGCGGCAATGCGTCTTCCGCATCTCCGAGTGGATGCTTCATCCTCGTTCCCGAGCAAGCAGTCAAGGGCTCATGCGGCATAGCCATTGCCCAACAGGCAAAACCATCTTCTCCTTCGATTTTTCATTTCCCAGCGGCCCTGCAATCAGAAACTTCTGTTCAGCCAATTTAACAGTGGCTACAATGAAAGATTTCTTGCCTTTTATTATATACTTCTGTTGATTCATTCAATTTTATGATGTTATGTAGGTTGCTAGCCTCACTTACGAAGTTTGAACATCACGCTACATAAACAACGATAGAATTCCCGGCAGTGTTATTTTGGCCTACTTGAACATCACGCTACTTCCATTGAGGAAGTTTGAGATGAATAGTGTTGATTTGTCAAATGACAATTTGAATCATATTCAATTTTGAAGAATTTATTTGAAATGAAACATAAAGGCAACGAACATATTTGGATATTTTGCAAATGTTCATCATTAGATATCTAATCAAAAAGAGAAAAAGTCTCATTTGAAATAGGAATTATAGTTAAGAGACTTAGGCTCTGTTTGGGGGGACTTATTTTCACCGGTCAAGCGGTTATGACCGCATGAACCGGGCCTTAATTAAGGCCCGATTCATGCGGTCATAACCGCTTGACCGGTGAAAATAAGTCCTCCCAAACAGAACCTTAGGCTCCGTTTGGCACAGTAGTGGCGGTCATGAACATGGGGTTAGATTGTCAGTTGTTAACGCCCACTTAGAAAACTTCATCCACTTTTATATTCAAACGGATGATGTTTGTTAGGTGATCCTTAACGATTGACGGTTTAACCCATGCGTTTACGACCACCACCACCATGCCAAACGGAGCCTTATTTGAATTAAAAAAATTTAAGGGCCCAATTTAAAATGAGTCTTAAACAATTGGGATTGATTTATGTGCATCTCGGCGTGTGTGATGCGGTGTATCATGTTATGCCATTATGGCGTAGCTTTCTGCAGCGCCTTCACATGTGGTCTATGGCACCACTTGTGCTCCTAGATATCACTACACTTAAAATAAAAACTCGCAATCATTATCAATTATTAAATAATTAAATTATTTTCAATTATAAAATCACGACATCATAATTAATTAGCTTTGACACTTAAGTTCAGTGCTAACTGCTAATCATAATAAGAATAACTATTATATTATTATTATTACTATTCACTTGTACCATAATGTATCAGGAGGGTGTACGGATTTTTAATATAATATTTAGCACCGTCATACTTTTTCCATTAATAAAAATTTAATTTTCAAAATATATTATTATTTTAAATGATATGTTAACATTGACAGTTTGACGTAACTAATAGCTTCAAGTATCTGCATCTCATTTTCAAAATTGTACCTTTTTTATATTTTCCTTAAGAGTTAAAATCATGTCAGCCTGTATCAAAGTAATCCCTTAAATTTTAGTTGTTCCAAAATAATTCTTAAAATTTTAATCTAGAAATTCTTTTGGCTTTTGAACTATATTCAAAACGAAGCTTGGTCAAGTGGGTAGAAACAATAAAATTAAAAAGGTTAGGAAGCAAATTTACTTTAGCTTGCAACCTCAAAGACAAATGATATTATTGGAAAAATATGATGATCACTGCTGCGGGCCCGGTTTTCCTCCGGTTTGGAGAAATGTGTCGCCTTAGCTCTGAGTCGGAGCAGGCGCGCAAATAGTGAAGAAAATTCAAGCATCAATGACATGAGGTCTTTTAATGTGAAAAATCTGAAAAAAGTGAAAAACATATGTTTACCATTTATTTGAATATGTTTGAGTTCCTCGTAGGATGGCGGACTACTTCTCTGATACAAGCTTTAAGTATAGAAAACAGGAAAGTAGCCAAGTCCACGAAGCCTTGAAGATAGCATCTGCTAGAGTTTTCACGAGTGTGCTCCTCTAAGTGCTAACCTACGCCAACTACGTTCCCTAGAGCACTGAGAGTGAGCAGACAAGAAAGGAGCAGAGTGAATTCAGAGTGGAAGAACGATCTAAATCACGTGTTCTCTCCCGAAGCCTTAGGTCTCTCTATAGTCTCTCTAGTTAATTATCTTCAAATGAAAGCATGAGGGCCCTTTTATAGTTTTCTTGATTCGACGTGTTGGTAATTGTGTCACAAAGAATCTTGAGTTGACGAATGACAATGTTCCATTTCTATAACGTGCATCATCAATTTTCCCAAAATGAGGAACATGCCCCCGAACAGTCCAGGAAGCCCGGGTAGGTTACCCGGCGATGGCAGCAGGCGTAAGTGGCGAAGGCAGCGGGAGGTGGCAGCAGCCCCCACAAGAAAGCAAGCGTGTGCGCGCGCATGCGGGGCTCGCCAGCACGGAGAGCACGCACTCTTGCGTGCCCATGCGGGGGAGCACGCAGGTTGGTCGCGTGCGCATCGACTGGCTAGGCGTGTGCGGGTTTGCCGCGTGCTAGCTGGCTGGCCGAGCGTGCATGTCGGCTAAGTGTTGGTGTGCCCATGTGCACGCGTGAGCCGCGCGCGCTGCCCTTGTATGCTTTATTTTGTCTCCCTTTTGCGGGGAAATTTTTTCCTTGCGTATAACGTAGGATGTCATTCTGCGTTTAGAAAATCTTTTGTCCTGCGGGGCCCACCATTCAAAATTCAAAATTTCTAACCCCCGAAACATTTTGCAACCCTACCGCCATCACCCGCTACTTTCGCCGCACCGCCCATACCTTCGCTGCTTTAATTGGTTTTATGTTCACAGGAAAAAAAATTGTCGGACCTCCTCCTCCCACACCTCATTCGGCAGCAGTGGTAGCAGTCACTTATTTCTCCGCGAACTTATCCAAGCCCTAAGGCGAGGAAGAGGACATCGAAAGGGAATCTTTTTATGGTCATCTTCTCGGAATCATTTCCAAAGGTAACAATCACTTCTTTCTTGCATAGATTGCAGTTGCATTTCTGTGTGTATTTCTGGTAGCTTTTCTTTTAACATTGGTTGCAATTGCATTGTCTTACCCGATTCTTAGTTGTTTGGTTTGCTTATATATATTGCAGTTGCATTTCTATGTGTATTTCTAATAGCTTTTTTTAACCTTGATTGCAGTGGCATTTCCTTACCCAATTCTAAGTTGTTTGGTTTTTTATATAAATTGCAATTGCATTTCTATGTGTATTTTTGATAGCTTTTTTTAATCTTGGTTGTAGTTGCATTGTCTTACCCGATTTTGAGTTGTTTGATTTTTTATATAGATCGTAGGTGTGCCTTTGTAATATCTGTATTTTTTTTAATCTTGGTTGCAGTTGCATTGTCGTACCCGATTCTAATTGCAGTCTTTCTTCTTACTGATTGCAGTTGCAATGCCTGACAGCAAATTCCTAACTTGTAGATGTTCACATACAACCTTCACTGTAAATATTAAACTTCTACTGAATAGCTTGTTTGAAGAGTCGATAGCTGCCTTAAGAGAAGCCCGAATACTTCCTTTATTGAGGATGCCAAGTATCCCACAAAATATACCCTTGCTCTATGTTCTGCTGAGACTATATAATAAGGAGAAACACGCTTTTCTACTTGGGAACTATTATGCAAAGCTGTCTGTAAACGACATCACACTTATATTGAACCTCTCTAATACGGGTTATCAATTTAAGTTTGTTTGGTCGCCCTTCTTGACATTACCCATAAGAGTGTTACTGAAGGAATACGAGAAATCACCGAGGAAAAGTGGTCTCCTACACTCGAGCGCATGAGAGTATCCATGCTAGTTATGTATTTATTATATATGTTTATGTTCCATTTGAAGAACCTAAAGGTCCCCTCATGCATTGACAAGATCAATGATCTCCCTAGATTTACAAAGTATAACTGGTCGGAAGCCATTCATAAGTTTCTACATCGATAATTTGACGATGCAAGTAAATTTTGTGGCATTAGAGATCCAGGAGAAAATATAGGTTACTTGGAGGGTTGCTCCACTGTCTTACAGGTACGCGGCTCTTTAGTTTACTTTTGCTTTTATTACTTTAGGTTTCTCTAACATCCATTTGTTTTGACGGTGTGGATGTATGAGCACACGAAGATTCAACTTTCATTTGATGCGATGGCATGTCCTAGAATTTGCCGATGGTCTCTAACACTAAGTTATAGCCGTAAATTTTGCACCCAAGATGAAAGTAACCTACTGCGCAAAAATTATGTAAGTGTTTTTGCCTTTGTAATTTGATACATTACTTAATTAAGCCTAACTAGTAACGTAAAATTTTTGTCTTTGTATTTAGTTTTTTTTGTAGGTTATCATAACATTTGAAGATATTGTTGATGAGGAGAAGGCACTTCTAAGTATTGAGGAATGTGAGTCCGATTTTAAGGCGGTGAAGGTGAAGAAAGATAAGAGAAAAAGAGAGATTAAGGGTGACTCTCTAGGATATGAGAGTGAAGAAAAGGAGAAAAATGATTAAAGATTAAAGAGAAGAAGTTGATGAGAAATATTAGGGGAAATAAAGAAAGTGAGGTTTGAAGATATTAAATCTGATGAGGACTGGAGAGGCATGGAAGCCCGATTCAAAACAAATATAAAAGCGGAGGTTGAGGGCTTGAAGACATTTATTGATTCCAAGTTTAAGAGCTTTCTAGCACAGTTTAGTACAAGCACCTCAACACCACCCACCCTGCCTTCACCACATAACACATCGGTATCACCCACACAGTTGTCACAGCCCGCATCCACGCTTGAGTACACACTTGTTGACAAAACTTAACTCGAGTCACCGGAGGTCGTTAGAATCAACCCAAAGAAAGGGCTTCTAAAGAAGACGGTTGTTTGCAGACGGTCACTTGATAACAACATTTCAGAAAGTGAGCCGAGTTATCTGGGACGATTACTTCTCGCAAAAAGAGTCTGAAAAAGAATTGACTATGTCCTGAGCACCTTTGTTGATAGGTAATCATTTAAATGCATTGATTATTGTTAGTGGAAATAAGAATGTGTTGATTATTAATATAAATCTAAATTTTTTTTATCTTAACAGGAATGTGTTGATTTTTGATAGTGGAAACATATGTACCTTAAGAGGTGAAATTGATGATCTTCTTGGCCAAAGCTGGGTCATGGATAATCATTTAAATGCATACTCTGTGGTGCGATGTTCGAGAAGAAATGGATGTCACAACAAGTTAGAAGTTATCTGTTGGTACTCTAGTTTGGATTTGAGTTTAGTCTTCTCTTTTAGTCTCTTGACCCAAGATTTATCTATGGTCAAAGGTTAGTTGTTTAGTTAGATTGCTCTAGTTGTAGAGTTGTCACTTATCCAGATGAAAATTTGGTTAAGTTGTTTTTTGTTCGAATATGGTCGAACGCCGCTCGACTATCGTCGATCTATTATTCGACGATCGTCTATCAGTTGGTCGACTATCGTCAGTCAGCAGATCGTCTATCTCTGAGTTAGTTCAACTCTTGTTAGCTCGACGTTCTGTGGTATCTGCCTCGTCGATCGTCGAACCCCGCTTGACTTCTTTTGATCGGACAGATTTCTTGATAGTTCAACTATCTGCTTGGATAGTTCAACTATCTGATAGTTCGACTATCTGTTTTGATAGGTCGACTATCTGTTCTGTTTGATAGTTCGACTATCTGCTTGGATATGTTGGGTACATTGGAAAATGTGTACCTGATTTGAAGAAGCCTAACTTAGCTCAATGATATACATCAAGGTGTATTTGATGTTATTTTGAGTTGACATGTGCAGGTTAAGAATGTACTAAAATACAGGAAAAATATTCTAAGTCCATATGTCGACACTAGAAGAAGCTGTGTCGACACTTCAGAATAATTGTGTCGACACTTGAAGAAGGCTGTGTCGACACAGAGAAAAAGAGTCGAAAATATTTGTGTCGACACTGGGAAGCAGTGTCGACTCACAGAAGTTTAGTCGACATCAACTGTGTCGACACTGAGAGGTTGTGTCGACACACAGAATTGCTAGTCGACAACATTTGTGTCGACACAGAAGACTGAGTCGACACACAGAGGCAGAGTCGACAACATCTGTGTCGACACATTCTCAAGATACAGTGTCAAGAAGCTAAGTCGACATCAAGACAGCTTTGTCGACATCACCAGAGGCAGTGTCGACACTTAAGTCACTTGTGTCGACACATCTTGACAGATGGTCTCGACACTTTCTGACAGACAGTCTCGACGCTTTGCTGACAAAGAAAAAGGTAGAAGATCTGTTTGAAGACTTGACAGCTGTGGGTTACAACCGGTTTACTGAAGCTGTCAGACTTGTCAGAAGTTAGTTAGAAACTGGATCAGCCAGTTACCAAGGAGAAAGTCTATATATATAGACAGATTCAGAGAAGAACACACACGACGACACATTAATCATCTATTGGGAGATAATATCTCTGATCAAGAAAGTGCAAGGCACAGAAGAAGATCTTCGTGAGAAGATCTAAGAAGACATTCTGACGTGTACGACCACTCAGAATCAGTCTAAGTAGAATTCTATCAAGAATTCTGAAGTATCATCAAAGGTGTTGGATATAGAGGGATCCAGCCATTTTGAAGACAAGAAAGAAGCTGTCACAGGTTTCTCAAGAAGCTGTCAGGAAATCAACTCAACTAAGTTCAGATTCAAGAAGCTTTGAAGAAAGCTAAGATCAAGTTGATTTCATCCATCAGCTGATCAAGTGCTATCTTGTCCCTTCTCTCTCAACAAGGGCAAGATATTATAAACTCTTTTTCAAATTCTGTAGCATCTATTTTTATAGATCTGAGTTGTAAGCCTATGTTATAAAGGCTGAGTGTAGGAGATTTGTTCTCTGAGTGGTAGGGCTGTTTATGCCTGAGTGTAGGAGAAGGTATTTCTCTGAGTTGTAGGCCTTGTGGAAAGGCTGAGGTAGGGATTATTAGCCTGAGCTGTAGGAACCTTTTTGGGTTCTGAGTTGTAGGGACCTTTCAAGGTTTTGAGCTGTAGGATCTGAGGATCTGAGATAAAGATGGAAGTTAGGCCGAATCTAGCACACTGCTAGATAGGTGAAGGGGGAAAGTGGATGTACCCAGACCTTGGGGAACCACTATAAATCTGTGTGCAATCTGTGATGTGTGTATATTTGTGATTGCTGTGTTATGTTTGGTGCAGTGTTTGCTGAATTCTCTTATAGTCAGTAGTTATATTCTGCCTTAAGTTAAAACAAGCATAAGAACATATTCACCCCCCTCTAGGTGTTTAGGTGGTCTTGAAAGTAAAACTATCAGGATAGTTCAACTATCTTATAGCTCGACTATCTGTTTGATAGGTCGACTATCTGTCTTATTTGATAGTTCGACTATCTGTTTGATAGGTCGACTATATGTTGTGTTTGATAGTTCGACTATCTGTTTGTTAGGTCGACTATCTGTTGTGCTTGATAGCTCGACTATCTGTCTTGATAGGTCTACTATCTAATAGCTCGACTATCTGATAGCTCGACTATCTGTTCTGATAGGTCGACTATCTGCTGTGGTAGTTCGACTATCTTCTTTGATAGTTCGACTATCTGATAGCTCGACTATCTGTTCTGATAGGTCGACTATCTGCTGTGGTAGTTCGACTATCTTCTTTGATAGTTCGACTATCTGTGTCGTTCGACTATCTGTTCTGATAGGTCAACGATCTCTGTGCTTCGGTCGACGATCTCCGAGGGTCGTTCGACGTTCTTCTATTTGTCTTTAGTAATTTTGTACTCCTTTTGTTCTATGATTTAATTCCTGTTTATTTAACATTTTTTATTAAAGATTATTTCATTGATTTTGTGCATACATCTTAAGGAAATCTTTGCCCCATCCTTTGTGCATAAGTTAAGCTTTATCTGACAAAGTTCTTTGTCTTATTAGTTGAAATATCTTTTTGCTTTATCTGCCATGCTGTCCTTTATAGCTGTTAGACTCAAAAAGTCTTCTTTGGCCGTAAAGAGTTTAGTCTGATGTGACTTTTTTTAGTACTCCTTTTATCAGATTGGATTTGCAGCTTCTTAGAAAGCTTTATCCCCTTATAGCATGTCTGCCTGCAGGATATGTTTTTGCTTTATGCTTTTTGCAGCCCAGTTTGCAGATCTCAGAAGAAGAAAAAATTCAAACCAAGATTAGAGCCGTTGCAAAGGCCCATATATAAAGAGCTTCTTTTGAAAGAAGAAATAATGCAACACACAGATTCAATACATATATTCATATACAGATTCAAAGCAAGAAGATATACAGCTCTCAGTCATTGATACATTCAACTGAGAAGATCATCCTTCTTCAACTCTCTCTTCTTCAATCCTGAGTTCATCCTGCTGCAAGGAACATTCACTCAGTGCCTTAAGAAGAAGAAGATAAAAAAGCTATAGAAGAAGAACAATCATTCTACAATCAAGAGTCTTCTTCAAGCTTCTCCTTCAGAACTTCAAGACAGTTCTTTGTCTCAAGTTCAGAAGAGTTCCTGCACCCTGAAGCAAGACTTCTTCCTGTATATTCTCTAAGCCAGGGGGAGCCTTGATTCTTTAGAGATTTCTAGCTCTGTGCAATCCACTAGCTTCTCTAATCTGTTTTAACAATAGAGAAGAAACTTTAACTCTCTCAATCTACTGTATAAAGGGTTATTACTCCCTTCAAAAGTGAACCTTGGTGGCAGGGAACCTGATCAAAAACATGTGTTGGATTTTGAGCTCCTGATCAAAAGCTCAAAGGGTCTACTTGATCTACCTAAAGCAGATCAGTTGGTGGCAGGGCACCTGAACAAAAATCTGTAGTGGATTCCTACTAGGGTTGTAGAAGAGTGGACGTACCTATTTAGAGGGAACTACTATAAACTTCTTGTGTCATCTGTGTTGCTTATTTAATTTATTGCACTGTGGCTGTGAGTAGAAATAACTAGGATTGCTAGTTGCTATGATAAGACCAAAGCTCAACTGTAATTACAGTTAGCTTTCTCTAGTGTACTTCACTTTGTGTTAGGCTCTAGGGTTTCAAATATCTATAAACTCATTCCGCAAATTAACTCTAAGGGAGTTGAGTAGGGTGTCATATTTTTGAATACTCTATTCACCCCCCCCCCTCTAGAGTTGTATTTATCCTCACTTTCAATTGGTATCAGAGGGAGGATGTCTGACTGTACAAGCTAACACCTGAGTCACAAGATCCTGATAGATACCAAGCTTATAGATATTCACTTCATGGCCCAGTCCAAGGATTACTCTAGCACCAGACCTCTAGCTTGCAACTTAGCTAAGTTTAGCATATGGAAGGCAAGAATCAAATTATATATGAACTCTATTGATGAAGACATTTTTTCTTCTATTTTGACAAGACCTCCAACACCTCCTGCTGCAGCCACTGCTACAAAATCTACAAATCTCAGTGTAGTGCCTCCTCCAGATTACAATGATGCCTACAAGAAGGCAAAGATAGCTGATGTCAAAGCTATGAATATTCTGGCTCAGACTATGTCTGATGAAATCTTCCAGAAAGTGGCTGATTGCACCTCTGCAAAAGCCATGTGGGACTCACTGAACCAGATTGTAGCTGGTTCAGCTGATGAAAGGAAGGACAGAAGGTCTAACCTTATATCCCAGTATGAAAACTTCAAGAAGACTGAAGCTGAATCAGTTGAAGCCATGTACACAAGGCTCAGCTCAATCATCAATGAGCTGAGAACCCTTGATAAGGAGATAACATTGACAGAGGTCAATGATAAGATACTGATGTGCTTCCCAAGCACATGGGATCTTAGGATCTGGCCTATCAAGGAGGCCAGAAGTACAACTGAAATCTCAACAGAAGCTCTCCTTGGAAAGCTCAAATCTTTTGAGCAAGTTCTAAAGACCAGGGAAGCTGAGGCTGAAGCAAAGACTCCAACTCCAGCAAGAAAAGAGCAAACTCTTGCTCTTAAAGCTGCTGATGCTTCTGAAGGAAGCCAATCCAATGAGGAGCTGATGGCACTCTTTGCCAAAAGGTTTCTCAAGATAGGAAGAAAAGACTTCAGAAAGAAATCTTCAAGATATGAAGATAAACCAAGGTATGAAAGATCTCCTGCTAAAGAAATTGTTTGTTATGGTTGCAGGAAACCTGGACACATTCTACCAGAGTGTCCAAAGGAAAAGAGCAAAGAAAAGAGAAAGGAAAAAGAACATCACAAGAAACACTCCAAGTCCTCCTCCTACAAAAATAAGAAGAAGGAGAAAGGATTTGTTGCTGAGACCTGGAGTGATTCAGATGAGGAATCTTCCTCCTCAAGCTCCAGTGAAGATGAGGAAGAAAAGAAGGCAAAGGAAATCTGCCTTATGGCAATTGATGCCTGCAACAATCACTCAGCTGCAGAGAGTTCTGATGATGATGAAGAAATGCCTACAGAAGATCAAGTATTATCTTCATATGATTTTTCTTCTTCTGAATTTAAATCTGAATTTAAATCCCTTTGCTTAGATCTAATTAGTTCAGAAAAGGAAATTAAGGAACTTAGAAATAAGTTAGCTGAATCAGAATCTATTTCTAATGAAAATGCTAGGTTAGAAGCAGAACTCACTAAGTCTAGTGAAGAAATAAAGTTTCTTAAAAATGAACTAGCAAAGTCCAAGAGATTAGAAGAATCTTTAAATGGTAGAAGCCTTAAGCTGCTAGAAATCACCAACATGACAAACACTAGGTCAGGCAATAATAAACTAGGCTTAGGAGCCTCATCAAGTGAACCCCCATTGGTTCTCAAAAATCATCTTTCAACTCCAGTGAACTTTATTTCAGCTGATAGAATAAAGAACACTGAGCAAGTAAAATAAGTTAATCAAGCCTTAAATAAAGCTAAGAGAGAAAAGAGAAAGCAAAAATTTAAGGAGCTACAAAAAGCGTCGAACGCTGCTCGACGATCGAAGGCTCAATGGTCGAACGAAGCTCGACGATCTGAGCATCCATCGTCGAACGCTGATCGACGATTTCAATTTGATTTTCAAAATTACAACCAGAACCTTAGAAACCCTAATATAAATAGAAACCCTAGGTTTGTGGACCCATTAACTGCTTGGAGTATCCTACCTAGGAGATCTTACCCTTTAGGATATAAACCTCAACCTGCTTATTCTTTTATTTCAAGTTTTCATTATGTGAAGAATAATAGACCCAAGGTTACATGGGTCCATAATGTCTAATTGTCTATTCTGCAGGTGAAGACCTATCCATATACTAAAGAGAAATGGTATTTGGATAGTGGCTGTTCTAAACATATGATAGGAAATAAAGACAATCTGTCAAGATTCAAGGCCAAGCTTGGACCAAAGGTGATCTTTGGGGATTCCAACTGCAGTCAAACTGAAGGATATGGTAGGACTACCATTGGAGCAGTAACCTTCAAGAGGGTTGCATATGTAACTGGACTAAAGCACAACCTTATCTCAGTAAGCCAGTTATATGATGCAGGATATCAGGTATCTTTCACTAACACTCTCTGTAATATTACTTTAAATAGTAATGTTGTGTTAGTAGGTATTAGACAGGGTAATATTTATTTAGTAGATTTTAATTCAACCCATTCTGAAATCTGCTTATTTAATGAAGTAACAAATAACAACACTGTTGGGTACATTGGAAAATGTGTACCTGATTTGAAGAAGCCCAACCTAGCTCAATGATATACATCATGTTGTATTTGATGTAGTTTTGAGTTGACATGTGCAGGTAAAGAAATGTTAAAGTTTACAGAAAAATTCTAAGTCCAAGTGTCGACACAAAGGAAAATGTGTCGACACATAGAAGAAAGTTGTCGACACAACACTGGGAAAATGTGTCGACACAGAAGAAGTAAGTCGACACTACTCTGGGAAAAAGTGTCGACACATAACATAGTCGATCTCAACACTGGGAAAATGTGTCGACACAGAAGAAGTAAGTCGACACTACTCTGGGAAAAAGTGTCGACACAGAAGGAAAGCGTCGACCTCAACATTGAAAAAAATGTCGACACAGAAGAACATAGTCGACCTCAAGGAATATAGTCGACCACAAGTTTGTCTACAACAGCAGAATGTGTCGACACATTGTGATTGAGTCGACACATTGAAGCAGAGTTAAAAGAAGACTGTGTCGACACCTGAAGGCTAAGTCGACACTTACTGAAGTTAAGATTCTACAACAACTGTGTCGACACACAGGACTTGTGTCGACACACTGAAGAGTCAAGATCAAATTGTTTGCAGAAGAAGCCGTGTCGACTCAAAGGCAACTTAGTCGACATCACTGAAGGCAGTGTCGACACCAAAGTCAATTGTGTCGACACAAATAGACAGATGGTCTCGACACTTTCTGACAGACTGTCTCGACACACTGTGGTTCAAGACTAAGGCACAGGACTTGTTGAAGACTTGACAGCTGTGGGTTGCCACCGGTTAACTGAAGCTGTCAGACTTGTCAGAGAACTGTTAGAAACCGGATCAGCCGGTTACCATGAAGGAAGTCTATAAATAGACATATTCAGAAGAAGGAAATAACCTTCTCAACATTGAAGAAATTCTTAACTCCAGAACTTTTGAAGAAGGATTCCGATCCAAATCATTTCAAGAAAGTGCAAGGCACTTAAGAAGATCTTCTCAAGAAGATCTAAGAAGACTATCTAATGATAGATCTAAGAAGAGTTCTAACCAGAATTCTGAAGAATCATTCAAGTGCTGATAGAGAGAGATCAAGTCAGAATTTGAAGAAGAAGAAAGAATCCACCAGTGGATTATCAAGAAGCTGTTTGGAATCAACTCAGCTAAGTACATTTTCAAGAAGCTTTGAAGAAGGCTAAGAAACAGTTGATTGCATCAGCTGATTAAGAATTGTCATTGCCTTTTCTCTCTCAATTTGGCAAGACAAATTTAAAAACAATCTTTTCTATATTTCTGTAGGATCTGTTTATACAGATCTGAGTTGTAAGCCTATGTTATAAAGGCTGAGTGTAGGAGTGTTGAACTCTGAGTGGTAGGGCTGATTGCCTGAGTGTAGGAGAAGGATATTCTCTGAGTTGTAGGCCTTGGGGCAAGGCTGAGGTAGGGCAGTTGTGCCTGAGTTGTAGGAACCAGTTGGGTTCTGAGTTGTAAGATCTATTGATCTGAGATAAGTGGAAGTTTGGCCGAATCTAGCATACAGCTAGATAGGTGAAGGGGGAAAGTGGATGTACCCAGACCTTGGGGAACCACTATAAAACATAGTGCAATCTGTGATGTGTTGTTTTCTGTGATTGCTATGTTTTTGTATTAGTTAATAAATTGAATTCTGTCTAGAAGTTTTAGAAAAAGAAGCAGGACCTATTCACCCCCCCCTCTAGGTGTTTAGGCTGCCTTGAAAGTTAAACTATCAAGTGGTATCAGAGGGAGGTTCCTCAAAAAGGACTTAACAGTCTGAGGTAGATCTAATAGGCAGATTCAAGAATCAAGAAGATGGGTTCTGGAGAGAATCATAAGGAGCTAGGGTCAATGAAATTACCCATATGCAAGAAGGAAATCTTTGGGATCTGGAAAGAAAGAGTCAGGTTGTTTATGGAAGCATCTGACCCAAGGATTTACATCACAGTACAGGAAGGCCCCTTCATACCAATGAGGATATCTGTTCTTGATGCAAATATCCAAACACCAAAAACTTATTCTGAAATGACCAAGGATGAAATCATCTTGGCAACCATGGACAAAAGGGCACAGAACATAATTGTCAGTGCCATAGATGATTCAACATTTCAGAATCTGATTCACTGCAAGACCTCCAAGGAGATGTGGGACACATTGGTTGTCTACATGGAGGGATCAGAAGAAGTAAGGCTGGACAGAAAATCTATGCTAAATCAGGAGTATGAAAGTTTTAGACAAGGAAAATCTGATAGCATCACTGAGTGCTATAAGAAATTCTATAGAATTGTGAATGAGCTAATTTCCTATGGAAGAGTCTTCAGTACCTATGAACTGAATGACAAATTCTTAAGATCCTTATCAAAGGATTGGGATACAAAGATCTGTGCCATAAGAGAAGTGGCAAAATTGGCAGAGATATCTCCTCCAACTCTGTTTGGAAAGTTGCTATCCTATGAAATGCAACTTATGGTAAGGAAGGAGGAGGAAAGAAACTCAAGAGGAGAGCATAGAGAAAAGACTGTGGCATTTAATGCTGAAGCCACCAGAAAGAATAGGAGGAAATCACCATCTCCTCCTAAGGAAGTTGAAGAAGGTAGTTCTGAAAATTCAGATAGGGGTTCAGTCAGCAGTGATTCAGATGCAGACTTTGCTGCATTCACTAGGCAATTTCAAAGGTTCTTGAAAAAGAAGCAATGGAAGTCTAGGCCTTCCTCATCACAGCAAGTAGATGACTATTATCAGAAAAGAAGGTCATCTAGGAAAGAGAAAAGCAGGTCAAAGCCCAGCAAAGCCACTACTTCAAAGATTGTCTGCTATTGTTGCAATAGGCCTGGACATGTAGTGGCTGAGTGTCCTGACAAAAGGAAGGAATCTTCAGAAAAGAAGAAGACTTATCAGAAAGGCAAGAAGGAGAAATCCTTTGTAGCAAAGAAAGATAAAAGTCTGTCAGACCAGTCAACTTCAGAATCAGGATCTGAAGCTGAAGCATATATTGGATTATATGCTGCATCTGAGGAAGAGGAGTTTATGCAGTTGCTAGACTCCATCAATGAACATCAATGCATGGGTTTGATGACTAGATCAGAAGAGGACCTATGCCAGAATCAGTCTGGTCCTAATGAGGTAAACAGTCCTTCCAGTACATTGGTTTGTAGTACAAGTGAAGAATCAGCTACATCTGCATCAAGTGATGAAGATGCATCTGGATCTGAAGGAGATGTCTATCAATTGATAGACAAGTATGGGGACTTGTTGCAGGCCCTTAAGAAAAGCAAGAACCTGGTTAAATCACAGGCTCAGGAAATTGCTGATCTAAGGGTTACAACAGCTGAGTTAGAAAAAGTCCTTGATCAAAAGTTAGCTGAAATTGCCAAGCTGAAAAATATAACTATTATTCAGATGGGCACAATTAATTATACTAATGATCAAGTAAAGAGTCTGGAGGACAGACTTAGAATTGAAAGGGATTTAGTGGCTAGTTACTCTAAGCCAAAATCTGTCTTACCCTTGATAGATGAATTTGTCACTCAGAAGGGTAAGGCTGGATTAGGATTTAAGGGTAACTCCAGGGCTAGCAGATTCAAAAAGAAAGGCAAAGCCCCTATTCAGCCACTAAACCTTTCAGTCCCCATAAGGTTTGGTAAGAAGAAAGTGCCTTCTAACATATATGATCATGAAGACATTCAGGATCATATCAAGACAAATGTTCTGAAGAACAAGGGTGTTAAGGCAAGCAGGCCTACCTATGGTCATAAGCCCTATGGTTTTAAGAAACCAGTAGGAGAAGTTGCAACAGCACCAGCAATGAACAGAAATGTTTCTGACAAGGATGTATCTAGATCTAGATACAATAAGTTTGAATGTTGGTGCTGTGGCAAGAGGGGTCATTTTGCATTGGACTGCTGGTATAACACAAGTGTTATAAAGAATAAGAGTCTACCTGTTAGAAGAGGTTATGATAACTTTATTAAGGCTAACCTGAACCAAGGACCCAAGACTTACTTGGGTTCTAAGGGTAAGTAATTCTGTATTGCAGGTGAATCCAAGTTACCATGCCCCTATATGGTACTTGGATAGTGGTTGTTCCAGGCACATGACTGGAACAAAGGGGCTGCTGAAGGAGTATTCATCTGTCAAAGATGGACATAAAGTGATCTTTGGTGGATCTGAAAAAGGAGTCATCAAAGGATTTGGTAACATCTCTTCAAACCTAATTACTATCACCCAAGTGGCCTATGTAAAAGGTTTGAAACATAATCTAATAAGCATAAGCCAGCTGAGTGATCTAGGATATGACATTTCATTTGGTAAGGATGGATGTCATATCAAAAGGTCAAGTGATCAAGAGATCATATTGACTGGGTATAGGAAGAGAAATGTGTATTGCCTTAATTTTGAATGTGAGAATAAGGCATCCCCCATTTGTCTTGTAGCTGATGACAATGCTTCTCATTGTGTTAAGTGGCACAAGAGATTGGCTCATCTAAACTACAAGACAATTGGCCAACTCTTTAGTAAAGAACTAGTGAGGAATGGGCCTCAAGTTAAGTGTATAAAGGAAGGGGTATGCTCAGCTTGTCAAAAGGGCAAGCAGACAAAAACCTCATTTCAAAGCCTTGAAAACAAGGATTCTGTGAGGTGCTTATACCTCTTGCATATGGATCTTTTTGGTCCTATGCCAGTTCACAGTCTAGGTAGGAAGGTCTACACACTAGTGGTTGTAGATGACTATTCTAGATTTACATGGGTGTTCTTTCTGAGACAAAAATCTGAAACCCCAAGTGTATTATTTAAGTTTGTAAAGCAAATTCAGAATGAACTGAACAGTACAGTGGTCAAAATCAGAAGTGACCATGGTACTGAGTTTCAATCTGAAAGCATGACAAACTTGTGTATAGACTTTGGGATTTTCCAAGAGTTCTCCTCACCTAGAACACCTCAGCAAAATGGAATTGCTGAAAGAAAGAATAGATCATTAATTGAAGCTGGTAGAACTCTATTGAGTGACACCTCTCTCCCAGAATATTTTTGGGCTGAGGCAGTTAACACTGCTTGTCATGTCATCAATAGGGCTTCTATCACCAAAAGCCACAGGAAGACTCCCTATGAGATTGTGAAAGGCAGAAAACCAAATCTATCCTATTTTAGGATCTTTGGCTGCAAGTGCTATATACTTAACAATGGTAAGTCTTATTTGACTAAGTTTGCTGCCAAATCCCAGGATGGGATATTTGTTGGGTACAGCACAAATAGTAAGGCCTATAGAGTCTTCAACTTAACTACTCAAGTTGTTGAAGAATCTGTGCATATTGTATTTGATGAAACAAGATTAATCAATTGTGAATTGTCTTGTAGATCAAATGACTCAACAGGTATAAGCAAGAAGATGGACAAGCTCTCCATTGCTGAAGCTTCAAAGGAAGAGGGAGCATTGGAAAATGAAGGCTGCTGTCCAGGGGGAGTACAAGAGATAATGGAAGCTGATGAAAACCAAGAGGAACAGCAGAATGAAGAAGCTGGAGATGCTCAACCTGAAGGGAATCTACCTCCAGCTATAAGATATCTAAGAGATCATCCTACTGATCAGATAATTGGTGATCCAAGACAAGGAGTGCAAACTAGAAGCAGAAATCAAAGCACAGTTTTGCATTCTAGTTTCTTGTCTCAAATGGAACCTAAGAAGTTTGAAGAAGCTATCCAAGACCAGCACTGGATTGATGCTATGCAAGAGGAGCTGAATCAGTTCAGAAGGTGCAAGGTCTGGGAGCTTGTTCCTAAACCAAGAGGCCACAACATAATTGGGACTAAGTGGATCTATAGGAACAAGCTAGATGAAAGTGGAATAATAATAAAGAATAAAGCAAGATTGGTTGCAAAAGGATACAGGCAGGAAGAAGGGATTGACTTTGATCAAACCTTTGCTCCAGTAGCAAGGCTGGAGGCAATCAGAATGTTCCTTGCCTATGCAGCCTACCAAGACTTCAAAGTATACCAGATGGATGTAAAGTCAGCATTTCTGAATGGTGATCTTAAAGAAGAAGTATATGTAGAGCAGCCATCAGGTTTTGTAGATCCTCTTAAACCTGATTCTGTGTACAAGCTTAGGAAAGCTTTGTATGGGTTAAAACAAGCTCCAAGGGCTTGGTATGAAACCCTGTCTACCTTCCTCATTGAGAATAAATTCTCAAGAGGAAAGATAGACAAAACTCTATTCCTTAGGGAATCCAAAGGAAAGATCATCTTAGTCCAGATCTATGTTGATGACATAATCTTTGGATCTACTGAAAACAACCTTTGTAAAAAGTTTGCCAAACTTATGCAAGGGAAGTTTGAGATGAGCAGTATGGGAGAACTTAAGTTCTTCTTGGGACTCCAAGTAAGACAGACTGATGATGGATTGTCCATATCCCAGTCTAAGTTCACCAAGGAATTAATTAAAAAATATGGTATGGAGTCATCCTCCTCCATGAGAACTCCTATGGGCACAAGTATGCCAATATGCAAAGATGAGGCAGGTAAACCTGTTGATGAATCATTGTATAGAGGAATAGTTGGGTCACTACTATATCTCACTGCTAGTAGACCTGACATTATGTATGCAACATGTGTCTGTGCTAGGTACCAAGCCTGCCCTAAAGAATCTCATTATACTGCAGTAAAAAGGATTCTGAGATATCTAAAGGGCACTCCTACTCTAGGTCTTTGGTACCCTAGGAATAGAGATTTTCAACTAACAGGCTATTCAGATGCAGATTTTGCAGGATGTAGAGAGGATAGAAAGAGTACTACAGGTACTTGTCAATTCCTGGGAGGAAGACTAATATCTTGGAGTAGTAAAAAACAGACTAGTGTGGCAATTTCCACAGCTGAGTCAGAGTATATTGCTGCAGGAAGCTGCTGTGCACAGCTATTATGGATGCAGCATCAGCTTAAAGATTATGGTATTCAGGTAAGTAGAACACCCCTTTTATGTGATTCTAAGAGTGCTATTTCTATTGCTAATAATCCAGTTTCTCATAGTAGAACTAAGCATATACAAATAAAATATCATTTTCTTAGAGAACATGTAGAAAAAGGTGACATCTCATTGGAATTTGTAAAAACAGATTATCAAATAGCAGATGTATTTACTAAGCCTTTAGATGAAACCAAATTCAATAAATTCAAAATTGAATTAGGTATGTTAACCATTGATTAATGTATTAAACAAAATCATTAACAATGCTATTGAAATGGTTAATAAGTAAGTAAAAGTAGTAACAACAATAATCAAGTGTTAAAAAGGACACATTGAAGTTACAAAAATTGGCTAAGTAAGAATGTGTCGACACATTCAGTAATAATGTGTCGACTCAGAGAAATTATGTCGACAAGTCAGAAATATTGTGTCGACACAGAGAATATGTGTCGACACTTAAGAGTTTTATTGTCGACTTAACCAGGAATGTAATGTCGACTCAACCAGAATTATGGTGTCGACACTTACAAAATATGTGTCGACACTTGTCTTAGTGTCGACACAGAATTTCTGTCTTTCTACTATATATCCAAGGTGTCGACATAACCACAAATTGGTGTCGACACATAGTAGACTGAAGAAATGTCGAGTTAATAGAAGCTTGTGTCGACACATTCCGTCTGTGTCGACACATTTAGACTGTCTTTGGCGCCTTTTGAACTTCTTTCAACAGAAGCTATAAATAGGTCAAAAGCTCTTGTTGTCGACACGCTTTCAAGGTTTTCGAGACTAAAACCTTGTGTCGACAGTCTTTCTTTCTCTCTTCTCTCAAGCTTTCTCGACACAACAATGGCGCCAAGGATTGAAGATAACATCAATGAAGGCTATGAGTTGGTGCGCCAGGCGTTTGAAGATGCGCCGCCCGATGTTCAAGGGGTTATCACCCTTCTCTCCAACTCAGGGTTAGAATTTCTGGTCTCTGAACCGTCCAAGATCTGGAAGAAGGAGGTGCACGAGTTCTTTATCTCAGCATCAGTCCATTCTACTGGACTCAAGATTAAGTCCACTGTTCAAGGGACTAAGGTTAAGATTACCCACAGGGGTTTGAGAAAGATATTCCAATTACAAGTAGTTGAGAATGAAGAAGAGGTTCCCAGTTCTAAGACAAGGGAAGCCCTACAATGGTGTGGCCTGGACTCAAGCATGAAGATTGGAGCTGCATTCAATAGAAAGGGTATGAATCAGCAAGGGAAGTTCTTGTCTGAAGTTGTTGGCAAGGTAATTCTCTGCAAGTCAGGTGGACATGATAGGATTTCTGCCTATATGTTCAGCCTTATGACCAGGATTGTCTTTACAATCCCTACTGATTGGTCAGCAGTCCTCTTTGACAAGATTAAAGAAGGGATCAAGAAGCCTAACATGGCTAGGATCATAAGTCTATATCTCAATGGAGCAATCCCTGAAGTGATGCAGCAACTGCCAGGATCTAAAATCAATCATATGAGAAGGATGGACATGAGACTATTCTCCAGGTGGGAAAGGGTGCTGTCTAAGGATGTGCCTGAAGAGAGCAGGCCAGACACCCCTGTGAAATCCCCTTCTCCAGCTCATGAGACTGAGCACCAACAAGAGGACCCACTAAGGATACAGAGTGAAGAACAACCTGCCTCCTCTATAGTTCATCAAGTAGATACATCTGCACAGATGCAGGGGGAGCCAGTTCAATCTCCTGCTCAAAATGTTTCTACCCCTGCTCAGGTACAAGTGGTTCAGGTGTAGGGGGAGCAAATATATTTTACTATAAAAGACTTTCTAAAAGTTTTTTTTAACAGGTTCAGGGGGAGCATGTGTCTTCTCCTACTCCAGATATGCAGCTGCCTGAGAATGTGCACAAGGATGCACCTAATGACTTATCTTCAGATGCTCCAGTTCAAAAGGAATACACTCTGGATGAGTTGTTTCCAAATGATGACATAGCTACTAATAGAATAGAAGAGGACCAAGATGTTGAGCAGCCTCTTGACATAGAGCTAGAACAAGGAGTGGAGAAAGTTCAAGAGATTGAAAAAGTACAAGAAGTAGAGGGGGAGCAAAGAATTGAGGGGGAGCCAGTACATGTTGAAACTGAGCAACATGGCACTGAAGCAGATAGAGTTCACATTGAGAGTACTTCTGAATCTGAGACTGAAGAAGCCAGGTTGGCTAAGAGAAGAAAACTGGTTGTATTTAAAAGAAGAAGCAAAACTTATAAGCAGGCTTTACAGACAACACCTCCACCTCCACCTCCTGAAGTTGATTATAACAAGTTCTTGGTGGATTTACAGGTGAAATTGGATGACCACAGGGTGGCCATTGAGAAATATGTTGATGAAAGAAACAAAACTCTGCAGTTTGACTTAGCCCAAGATATCAAATCTATCCAATTTCAAGTCAACTTGAATAAAACTGAAATGACAGATTGCTTCCACAAGGGTGGCAATGCTGTAGTTTATCTGGCTAAACAACAGCAGGCTATCTCTACAAAGGTGGATGATATTGTTTTGAAGCAAGGTTATGTTCTGGAAAATCAAATAAGAATGAATGACAATTTAACTGAATCTCATAATGAGATCATTCAAGAGGTGAAGAAGATTGTTCCAGGGATGCCTGCAGATAAAGCCAAAGAAATGGCAGAGTTTGATAAGAATTTTCAGGCTGCAATTGCATCTGTTAAGACTGCCATCACAACCTCTCAACAGGAAATATCTGAAAAGCTTCAAAGATTAAGACCATTTTTCAAGGAGGGAGTGAATTATTTGGATGGCCAAATAAGATTTCAGAAAGAAGATCTTAGAGATCATGTATCAAGAGAAGCCATAAAGGGGGAGAGGATGCTAATTCATGCAGGCTCTGAGCATGCCAAATGGGTGACCAATAGCATAAGAGCCACATTGGGATATCCACCATTGTGTGATGATAACATGGTGGCTGAGTCAGGATTACAAACAGGACTACTTGAAGGTGACCAACCTGAGGTTGCCCAAGTCATATACCCCCCTTCAGATTTTGATATATTGGATCAGCAAGTGCAATATATGTATAGTCCTTCAAAGGAAGTTGTAAATGTTATCCTTGGAAAGGTTGATAAGCCTGAGGTAAATTTGCAAGAACAGCAAGATGCTCTACTGTCAAAGAAAAGATTTAGAGAGCAGGCTGAGCTGAAGCCAGATTTTGAGCAGTGGAGTCCTACTTCCAGAAATATAATACTCACTGCATGGAAAGCTGTCAAAGATAAAGTTCATGAAAGGGGCAAGTGGTACAATGAGCAGGAATGGCAGAAGTATGAGGCTAGACAAGAAGCCATTGTACAATTCAGAAGGAAAGCTAAGATGGGAAGACTTCCAACTGATGCTATGGAGCCAAGCAAATACTTCCCAAAGCCTTTTCACTATTTTGAAAGGCAAAGGCTCAAGGAAGAAGCTAAGAAGAAAGCTGATCTTAAAGGAAAAAAGATGGCTGAAGAATCAGAAGCTCCTGTGACAGCTAAAATTAAATCTGGCCAAGGGATTGTTATTAGAGAGCCTGATCAATCCTGATAATATTTTAGTTCTTTCATAATGTTTTGTAATGATGTAATGTGATCAGTCAAAGAAAAACCATGTAATCAAACATTACCCAGTAATAAACAAAATTTTGTTAAATCTGTGATAGATTGTTTTATCCATGATGTTCTCATTATTTTGTTTATAATTAAGTATCCCTGTGTATTGTCATATATCATCATTTTATACTATTTATAAATGGTGTATATCATTGGCTATAAGGGTTATGACTTCTCCAAATAGGGGGAGATTGTTGGGTACATTGGAAAATGTGTACCTGATTTGAAGAAGCCCAACCTAGCTCAATGATATACATCATGTTGTATTTGATGTAGTTTTGAGTTGACATGTGCAGGTAAAGAAATGTTAAAGTTTACAGAAAAATTCTAAGTCCAAGTGTCGACACAAAGGAAAATGTGTCGACACATAGAAGAAAGTTGTCGACACAACACTGGGAAAATGTGTCGACACAGAAGAAGTAAGTCGACACTACTCTGGGAAAAAGTGTCGACACATAACATAGTCGATCTCAACACTGGGAAAATGTGTCGACACAGAAGAAGTAAGTCGACACTACTCTGGGAAAAAGTGTCGACACAGAAGGAAAGCGTCGACCTCAACATTGAAAAAAATGTCGACACAGAAGAACATAGTCGACCTCAAGGAATATAGTCGACCACAAGTTTGTCTACAACAGCAGAATGTGTCGACACATTGTGATTGAGTCGACACATTGAAGCAGAGTTAAAAGAAGACTGTGTCGACACCTGAAGGCTAAGTCGACACTTACTGAAGTTAAGATTCTACAACAACTGTGTCGACACACAGGACTTGTGTCGACACACTGAAGAGTCAAGATCAAATTGTTTGCAGAAGAAGCCGTGTCGACTCAAAGGCAACTTAGTCGACATCACTGAAGGCAGTGTCGACACCAAAGTCAATTGTGTCGACACAAATAGACAGATGGTCTCGACACTTTCTGACAGACTGTCTCGACACACTGTGGTTCAAGACTAAGGCACAGGACTTGTTGAAGACTTGACAGCTGTGGGTTGCCACCGGTTAACTGAAGCTGTCAGACTTGTCAGAGAACTGTTAGAAACCGGATCAGCCGGTTACCATGAAGGAAGTCTATAAATAGACATATTCAGAAGAAGGAAATAACCTTCTCAACATTGAAGAAATTCTTAACTCCAGAACTTTTGAAGAAGGATTCCGATCCAAATCATTTCAAGAAAGTGCAAGGCACTTAAGAAGATCTTCTCAAGAAGATCTAAGAAGACTATCTAATGATAGATCTAAGAAGAGTTCTAACCAGAATTCTGAAGAATCATTCAAGTGCTGATAGAGAGAGATCAAGTCAGAATTTGAAGAAGAAGAAAGAATCCACCAGTGGATTATCAAGAAGCTGTTTGGAATCAACTCAGCTAAGTACATTTTCAAGAAGCTTTGAAGAAGGCTAAGAAACAGTTGATTGCATCAGCTGATTAAGAATTGTCATTGCCTTTTCTCTCTCAATTTGGCAAGACAAATTTAAAAACAATCTTTTCTATATTTCTGTAGGATCTGTTTATACAGATCTGAGTTGTAAGCCTATGTTATAAAGGCTGAGTGTAGGAGTGTTGAACTCTGAGTGGTAGGGCTGATTGCCTGAGTGTAGGAGAAGGATATTCTCTGAGTTGTAGGCCTTGGGGCAAGGCTGAGGTAGGGCAGTTGTGCCTGAGTTGTAGGAACCAGTTGGGTTCTGAGTTGTAAGATCTATTGATCTGAGATAAGTGGAAGTTTGGCCGAATCTAGCATACAGCTAGATAGGTGAAGGGGGAAAGTGGATGTACCCAGACCTTGGGGAACCACTATAAAACATAGTGCAATCTGTGATGTGTTGTTTTCTGTGATTGCTATGTTTTTGTATTAGTTAATAAATTGAATTCTGTCTAGAAGTTTTAGAAAAAGAAGCAGGACCTATTCACCCCCCCCCCCTCTAGGTGTTTAGGCTGCCTTGAAAGTTAAACTATCAAACACCTTATGGCATAGGAGGCTTAGTCATGTTAACCTCAAGAACATATCTAGGTTGTCTAAATACAACCTTGTTAGAGGTTTACCTTCTTGCCCCTACAAGAAGGAGAGCCTATGCAAGGCTTGTCAATTAGGCAAGCAAACCAAAAACTCCTTTAAATCTGTAAATAAAAGTGATTCACCTAGAATCCTGTATTTATTACATTTGGACCTTTTTGGCCCAATAAATGTACAGAGTCTAGGAGGGAAGTATTACACTTTAGTAATTGTAGACGACTTCTCTAGGTTCACTTAGGTGTTCTTCTTGAGAACTAAGGCTGATAACTTCAAAGTTCTTACAGACTTTCTACTATGTGTGCAGACTGAGTATTCTACTCATGTTGCCTTAATCAGAAGTGATCATGATACTGAGTTTGATTCTCTTCTCATGCAAGAATTCTGTGAGAAAGAAGGTATCAAACATAGCTTCTCTGCTCCTAGAATTCCCCAACAAAATGGGGTAGTGGAAAGGAAGAATAGAACCCTGATTGAAGCTGCTGGTACATTATTGGCAGGTGCTAACATGCCTCTTTCTTATTGGGCAGAAGCTATTAGCACAGCTAATTATGTCTTGAACAGAAGTCTTATACACAAGCTTAAGAGTAAAACTCCTTATGAGTTGCTTAAAGAAAAGAAACCTAAAAAATTAATTATTTTAGAGTATTTGGTTGTGTAGTATACATTCATAACAATAACAAAGAATACCTTAGAAAGTTTGAAGCAAAAGCTTCAATGGGAATTTTTCTTGGATATTCCCAAGTAAGCAAAGCTTATAGGGTATTTAATAAATCAACTTCTAAAATTGATGAATCTGTACATGTTTCTTTTGATGAATCTCAGATGTTTTAAAAGGAGAAGAAAACTTCCCCTTCCTCAAGTTCATTGCAGGTACCAGAATCTAATAAAGATGTCACTCAAGAGATTCTCCATCTATCAACTCTTCATATCACTGATTCAGACAGTGATGAAGAATTTGCAGAAGTTGTTGTTGTACCACCAACAGTTGATCCATTTCCACCTGAGGAATTAATCCTAACTGTTGCTGAAGATCACATCCCACCTGCTGATCTTGTCACACTTAGAGATCATCCTACATCTCAAGTGATTGGAGACATATCAGCTGGTGTACAAACAAGACATCAATTAAGACAGGATGTGATGCATGCTTATTTCCTTTCACAGGTTGAGCCCCTTACCATAAAAGATGCTGAGCTAGATCCCCACTAGATCATTGCTATGTAAGAGGAACTCAATCAGTTTGAAAGATGTAAAGTATGGACTTTGGTTCCAAGGCCTAAAGGCCAACTGATCATAGGCACCAAGTGGGTGTTTAGAAACAAGTTGGATGCAAATGGAATTATTATAAGGAACAAAGCTAGGCTTGTAGCTCAGGGATACAGACAGGAGGAAGGTATAGATTATGACCAAACCTTTGCTCCTATTACAAGGCTAGAGGCAATAAGGATCTTTCTAGCCTATGCAGCCTATATGAAGTTAAAGTCTTTCAGATGGATGTCAAGAGTTCCTTCCTAAATGGTGAGCTAAAGGAAGAGGTATTTGTTGAACAACCTCCTGGGTTTGTCTCTTCAACTCAGCCCTCATTTGTGTATAAGTTGCAAAAAGCTCTTTATGGACTTAAACAAGAACCCAGAGCCTGGTATGAGACTCTAGCTAGTTTCCTGTTAGAGCACAACTTTGTTAGGGGAGTAGTTGATAGAACCCTTTTTGTTAAGCACCACAAGGATGCAATACTGTTAGTTCAAGTATATGTGGATGATATTATTTTTGGCTCCACTGATCCCAAATAGTGCAAAAAGTTCTCTGACTTGATGCATTCTAAGTTTGAAATGAGTAGTATGGGTGAGCTGTCTTACTTTCTTGGTCTCCAAGTAAAGCAAGATGCTGATGGCATCTTCATCTCCCAATCCAAATATGCCAAGGAATTGGTAAAGAAGTTTGGGATGGCTGATGCTTCAGCAATGCATACACCTATGACTACTAATGTAGTTATAGATTCTGATGATCAGGGTAAGCCAGTTGATCAGAAAAACTATAGGGCAATTGTTGGTTCCCTATTGTATTTAACTGCAAGTAGACCAGATATAATGTTTAATACATGCCTATGTGCTAGATTCCAGGTCAACCCAAAGGAATCTCATTTGATTCTTCTCAAGAGAATTTTGAGATACCTGAAGGGATGTCCAAATTTAGGACTATGGTACCCAGCTGAATCAGAATTTGAGTTAATTGGATACTCTGATTCTGACTTATGCTGGTTGTAGAGTTAACAGGAAAAGTACCTCAGGAACTTGTCAGTTCCTGGGAGAGAGATTGGTCTCGTGGTTCTGTAGGAAGCAGGCTTCTGTCTCAATTTCAACTACAGAGGCTGAATATATAGCAGCTGCTAGTTGTTGTTCACAGATCCTGTGGATTCAAAACCAGCTTTTGGATTATGGGTACACACACAAGAACACAAAAATCATGTGTGACAGTACCAGTGCTATCTCCATTGCACAAAATCCTGTGAACCACTCTAGAACCAAGCACATTGAGATTAGACACCATTTCCTGAGAGATTGTGTGGAAAAGAACAAGATCAGCCTTGAGTTCATATCAACTGACCTTCAGAGAGGTGATATTTTTACCAAGCCCTTAGATGAACAGAAGCATCTGTTCTTTTTGGTTCAACTAGGCATGATTAATGGAAAAGACTAAGTATGACTTCTGCCTTTGTTGAAATCTGTTTGAAGATCATCGAACGACGTTCGACGATAGTCGAACAGGTCGAGCCTATCGTCGACCTACGGGCGACGACAACTTATTTGTTTGTGAAGACAGAAATAGTCGAACGATTGATCGACTACTCTGCTTCAGGAAATGATCGTCGAACGACCGTTCGACTATCGTCTCCAGTATCTATTAAAATAGATCGACTATTGCTGTTTTAATATAAAACCGATGGTCGACCTAGGTTAAGAGATCGTTCTTTTTGTCGTCGACGGAGATCGTCTTTTCGTATTCCGTCTTTCTGCTTGAGCCCTACCTCACGCTCTCTGCCATTTCGCTTTCGTCGTCTCTCTCATCTTCTCCAACCCAATCAATGGCGATTGCTCCAGCCCTTCTGTCGGTGATGAAGTTCAATGCCGGCTTCAGCGTAGATTTTGACTCTTTCAGCGCATGTGATTCTGAGATAGTAGAAATCCTCCAGCTCTGCAAGGAACAAGGTTTGGAACGGCTTATGTCCACAAGGATAAAGATAAACGTCCCAAAGATTAAAGAGTGGGCCTTCACTTCGTCTTCTAGTGACGAATCTATGACTGGAACGATTGGCGGCGAAGAGGTAATTCTAACTCCCACCGTTCTGACTGATATTTTTAGATTACTGAATGGTGAAGAGGAATATGAACAAGATACTCCAGAGTTTGGGAGGATGTTGATTGAATTAGGACATGCCGAAGGCATTCCTTCTAAACTGCTAAAGATTAATTTTCCGTTGAGGATAAAGTTCTTGGCTGAACTAGTCGGAAAAGTGCTTCTGGGCAAGCACTCTGCTCATGATAAAATAACAAGGCAACAGTTTGCTTTGATGTGTGCAATAATAAGCAAGAAACAGATAAATTGGGCAGGAGTTATGTTTGATTTGATAAGAAAGAAGAATAACAAGAAGGAAGTCACCCTGGGTAGGGTACTTGGGATATTTATAAGAGAGAAATATCCCCAGCTGTTGGTTACAGTCTCTACATCCATCAATGCCAGTAAGAAGATGGATCCAACATTGTTTGTTAAGTGGAAAAGGAGCTTTCAGATGCCTTCTCTAGCAGGGGTAGCTCCAGTTGTGTCTGAGAGCACAAGGACTGTTTCAGTCACTCCCCACCTACCTGAAGCAGGCTCATCCATTCTCTCCATTCCATCTACTTCTTCTGCATTACCATCCACTTCTACTGAAGTGCCATCCACATCTGCATTACCATCTACTTCAATTGAAGTTCCATCTACTTCAATTGAAGTACCTTCTACTGCCTCTCTTCTTCTTGTTTCCTCCACAATTCTCCATGAATCATCACCAGCATCTCCACTCCCTTCTCATCTTGCTAGGATTTCTCATCCTAGTTTTGATTTATTGATTTCTGAGCTATCCACTCCTCCTCAGTCACCAATTCCTCATTCAGATCATATTGATCTTCTTGCATCCACCCATCAATCGCCAGTTCACTCTCCATCTCATCAGGAGAACACCATCCCTGATGATCATCTATCTACTGTGATTCCCCCACCATCATTTGAAATAACCCCAGCCTTCATTTCAAGCATACTGGAGCTAATTACTCCTTCAATCAAAATCATGATTGAAGAAGCAATTGCTCCTCTCATTTCTTCCATCTCTACCTTGTCATCTTCCATCTTAGCCCTCTCAAAATCTGCTGAGCCATCTTCAGTTAGGGGCCTGACTTCAGTTTCTACTGAAATTAGGCAGGGGGAGATGTTCGAGGAAGATGCCTCAGGACTGTCCCTTGTTTCTATTCCAGCAGAGCCCCAAGCTAAGATTCAAGAAGTAACAGCAGCTCCAGTTGACAGTGCAACACCATCTGCAGCTCCTGCTCCAGTTCAGAAGCCTTCCGATATTATAATGGAAGCAGAATTTGCGTTCAAAGTATGCCTCGAAGAAGCTTCTACTCCCTTAGTTGCTCTGTTCCTAGAAGGAGTCATTACCTCCTTTCTAGATGACTTGTGGGAGTTAGGAAATTCTGAGGAAAATCCTGAAGGTAATTCATTTACTCATTTTCTTGAAATGTTAACTGACATGCTAGTCTGTGAATACCTAGAAGGGATGTTTCAATTTCATTTAGCAAATCTGTGTTCCTGATACTACAAATCTAGTGGAAGAAGTTCTAGCTGTCCAAGAACCTGTTCAACAACCTGCTCAAGAACTAGTGCAAGAATCTGCTAATCAAGAGCCTGTATCTTCTCCTCCATCTCAGGTAGCTGTGAATGATGAACTGGTCCTCATGACAGTTGCAGCTGAGATAGAGAAAGTTTCAGATATTCAAGAAGAAAAGTCTACAGTCTGGGATGACACCCCAGGACTGGATCTAGATACTCTTCTAGCACAGGATGCCCTAGAAGAAGAGAAAGAAAAAGCTGCTTTAAAAGATAAAGAAAAAGTTGTGCAAGAAGCTTTTGATCCTTATGATCATCCTCCATCATCTAATTCTGAGGATGAGGATGACTCTGATGATTCAGAAGAATCTAAGAAAAAGAAATCTGCTAAAAAGAAAAGGAAAGCTGTTGCTCCTCCTCCACCTAACCCTGACCATGACATTACTTATTATATCTTGAAAGTAATAGATCCCAAGTCCAAGGAATATCAGCACTGGATGGGATTCTCCAAGAATCAGCAAAAGCAAAGAAAGAAATCCAAAAGATATGATAGCCCAGCACCTAAATGGACCCCTAGAGGTCCTCCTCCTCCACCTCCCAGTGCAGGAGCTTCTGGTAATATTTCTGCAAATCCTTCAGCCCCGTCTTCAAGATTCACTCCATCTCAATCTCATCAAAGGAAAAGCAATCCAGGATATCAAAGCAGATCCCAATCTGGATATCAAAGGCAAGATGCTGATGCAAGAGAGCAAGTAAAGGAGGTAGTTTATCAGAAACCAACTTTCTCTCCTCCTCCTTCTCCCAAGAGAAGAGATTCACCTTCCAAATAAACCAAGAGCATATCTTCCTCAAAGCCAGCTCATGCAAAGAAAACTGATTCAAAAGGTAAAAGGATTATTTTCACTGAAAAATCTAGTAAGAAATATGCTGAGTTTGCTCCTCCTTCTTCCCTAATTATTCAAGAAAATAGAGAACCAGCTGCAAGCATGTTAGAACTTTCTACTAAATTTAAAGCTATAAAACCTTTAGATCCAACCTGTGAAAATGAATATGAAAGTCAAGAGCTTAATCCTGATTTCAGGATGGCTAGATTTCTTAAACTAGTTGGATCAACCCAGATCAGAAAAGCCAAAGCAGAAAGAAAAGATATTGCAGGATTAACTACTATGTCTAAATTTAGAAAGAAGGAGCTAGATAAATTCCAGGTTAGACCTGAGGTCTTTGATCCTTCAAAATATATGGAAAAGCATCCTAAAGCAGTAGTTCCAAGAACAGAAGAATCTAGAGTTATTGGAGAACAAGATCTAAAGTTATCAAAGAAAGAAGCTTTAGACCCTTTCAGAAAAATTTCTTTTCTTCCTGGTTCCTCTGTATCTAAACTAGATTCTGATGTTTCTTAAGTTTCATTAATTGACAGTTATTTATTCGTCTGTTTGATTGATGTTATCTACTGCTTAGATATTTCTTTTCCTGTATTATATTTATTTCCAGTGGTTTGTTTGTTTTGTTTTGTTTTGAGAGACTTAACCCAAATAGGGGGAGATTGTTGGTACCCTAGTTTGGATTTGAGTTTAGTCTTCTCTTTTAGTCTCTTGACCTAAGATTTATCTATTATCAAAGGTTAGTTGTTTAGTTAGATTGCTCTAGTTGTAGAGTTGTCACTTATCCAGATGAAAATTTGGTTAAGTTGTCTTTGGTTCGACTATGGTCGAACACCGCTCGACTATCGTCGATCAATTGTTCGACGATCGTCTATCAGTTGGTCGACTATCGTCAGTCAGCAGATCGTCTATCTCTGAGTTAGTTCAACTCTTGTTAGCTCGACGTTCTGTGGTATCTGCCTCGTCGATCGTCGAACCCCGCTCGACTTCTTTTGACCAGACAGATTTCTTGATAGTTCAACTATCTGCTTGGATAGTTCAACTATCTGATAGTTCGACTATCTGTTTTGATAGGTCGACTATCTGTTCTGTTTGATAGTTCGACTATCTGCTTGGATAGTTCAACTATCTGATAGCTCGACTATCTGTTTGATAGGTCGACTATCTATCTTATTTGATAGTTCGACTATCTGTTTGATAGGTCGACTATCTGTTGTGATTGATAGTTCGACTATCTGTTTGATAGGTCGACTATCTGTTGTGATTGATAGCTCGACTATCTGTCTTGATAGGTCGACTATCTGATAGCTCGACTATCTGTTCTGATAGGTCGACTATCTGCTATGGTAGTTCGACTATCTTCTTTGATAGTTCGACTATCTGATAGCTCGACTATCTGTTCTGATAGGTCGACTATCTACTGTGGTAGTTCGACTATCTTCTTTAATAGTTCGATTATCTGTGTCGTTCGACTATCTGTTCTGATAGGTCGACGATCTCTGTGCTTCGGTCGACGATCTCCGAGGGTCGTTCGACGTTCTTCTGTTTGTCTTGAGTAATTTTGTACTCCTTTTGTTCTATGATTTAATTCCTGTTTATTTAGATATTTTATTAAAGATTATTTCATTGATTTTGTGCATACATCTCAAGGCAATCTTTGCCCCATCCTTTGTGCATAAGTCAAGCTTTATCTGACAAAGTTCTTTGTCTTATTAGTTGAAATATCTTTTTGCTTTATCTGCCATACTGTCCTTTATAGCCGTTAGACTCAAAAAGTCTTCTTTGGCCGTAAAGAGTTTAGTCTGATGTGACTTTCTTTAGTACTCCTTTTATCAGATTGGATTTGCAGCTTCTTAGAAAGCTTTATCCCCTTATAGCATGTCTGCCTACAGGATATGTTTTTGCTTTATGCTTTTTGCAGCCTAGTTTGCAGATCTAAGAAGAAGACAAAATTCAAACAAAGATTAGAGTCGTTGCAAAGGCCCATATATAAAGAGCTTCTTTTGAAAGAAGAAATAATGCAACACACAGATTCAATACATATATTCATATACAGATTCAAAGCAAGAAGATATACAGCTCTCAGTCATTGATACATTCAACTAAGAAGATCATCTTTCTTCAACTCTCTCTTCTTCAATCCTGAGTTCATCCTGCTGCAAGGAACATTCACTCAGTGCCTCAAGAAGAAGAACAAGAAGATAAAAAAGCTGTAGAAGAAGAACAATCATTCTACAATCAAGAGTCTTCTTCAAGCTTCTTTTTCAGAACTTCAAGACAGTTCTTTGTCTCAAGTTCAGAAGAGTTCCTGCACCCTGAAGCAAGACTTCTTCCTGGATATTCTCTAAGCCAGGGGGAGCCTTGATTCTTTAGAGCTTTCTAGCTCTATGCAATCCACTAGCTTCTCTAATCTGTTTTAACAATAGATAAGAAACTTTAACTCTCTCAACCTCCTGTATAAAGGGTTATTACTCCCTTTAAAAGTGAACCTTGGTGGCAGGGCACCTGATAAAAAACCTGTGTTGGATTTTGAGCTCCTGATCAAAAGCTCAAAGGGTCTACTTGATCTACCTGAAGCAGATCAGTTGGTGACAGGGAACCTGAACAAAAGCCTGTAGTGGATTCCTACCAGGGTGGTAGAAGAGTGGACATACCTATTTAGAGGGAACCACTCTAAACTTCTTGTGTCGTCTGTGTTGCTTATTTAATTTATTGCACTGTGGCTGTGAGTAGAAATAACTAGGATTACTAGTTGCTGTGATGGGACCAAAGCTCAACTGTAATTACAGTTAGCTTTCTCTAGTGCACTTCACTTTGTGTTAGGCTCTAGGGTTTCAAATATCTATAAACTCATTCCGCAAATTAACTCTAAGGGAGTTGAGTAGGGTGTCATAATTTTTGAATACTCTATTCACCCCCCTCTAGAGTTGTATCTATCCTCACTTTCATTATCTATACGTGTCACCAAATCATGAGGTATGTTATTTTAGTATCCATCATTTGACATGATTTCAATTGTGATTTACCTATCAATTGTGCAGTACTATAAAAGAAGTGGTGTTAGTAACTACACCGCACTTATCAGTCATATCACCACTAAGGCGGTTAATACCCCAAAAATTATCTTTTTGCCTTGCCATGTCAGTAGTCACTGGGTATTATTGGTATGTTGGTTAAAAGATAGGCGCTGGGAGATTTATGATTTAGTCCAAAGTAGCCTTCATCGAGCAGGCGCACGTGCTAATGTATGTATAAAGATTTTGATATAAACATTACTGATTATTATAGTCACTGCTTTCAAATATATTACTTGTATGTTCAAATCTTGCATGTATTCATACTACAGCTGATGGCCCTACATGATGATGTTGCACATGCATTCCTAGAAGGCTTCCCTGAATGGCCGATTGTGGATGCGGTCGGCTTGCCCAAACAAGACAGCTATTTCTTGGAAAGATCACAGTAAATGGCAAGACGATATGCCCCGCTTTCACGCCAAACTCGTTGTTGATATTATAAAAACATTTTCTAGCAATATATCTGAGAAGATTACGACACTTGGTCGTTGATAAATTTTTTGGGATAAACTTATTTTTTAAGATAACTTTTTTGGTATAGATTATTGTTAATCTGTATGTTAATCTGATGGATGTTAAGATTGACCGCATATAATGTTTGCCGGACAAAATGTGATTTATATACTTATTGTATGACAAATGTTTGAGATTGCTGGAGAGTGATGACATATGTTTGCTGGAGAGTGATGACATATGTTTTTGTTTTCTGAACAGTGATGGCATATGCATGACATATGTTTGGGTTTTCTGGAAAAAAATGTGTTTATTTAAGAATGTTTGCGTCAAATCAAAATAAATGTCCTGACTCAAAATACTAATCAAAATATTAAGTCTTTAACAGTAAATCAAAATAACATTTTTTTTGCTATGGTTTGAAAACATTGGGAATGCCAGGGAAATCAAACGACATATCAAAGTAACTGTCTTCTTTCAAATCAGTTAGAGCAACATATTTCATCGGTTGTTGGTCTTCTGTTGAAAGATCAAGAAAATTAATTTCATGCACTTCTCCAAAGTTTTTTTCTCCGACGACTGTCTTTAGCTAAACCATAGCTTTCTTCCCTACAAGTTAGACTAAAATTAATATTTAATTGATCAAAAAATAGTGAAATGAGAATAGGTGAAAGGTCGAAAACAATACTTTGTTTTTATTCCTTGTCTCTCAATGTCCCTTCAAACGTGCATTTGAAATTCCTTTAGGTCTCTTTGATACTGGATCCCTAACAGTTGGATTATTTATATCATTGTCATCATTATACCATTACTTCTACCTTTCATCAGCCTCAACTATCTCATCAGTTTTCTTAGCTAGATCATTCAACACCGTCAAAACATGTGCCTTCGCAGCTTGGCAGTTCTCAATTCGGTGAGAAAGGTCATACGAAAAATGCATCAAGTTGTTTCTAATTATCAAATTAGAATCACAATCTACCATGCATGGAGTGTTTAGTAAGTAGATACCCTTCTTAGCATTTTACTAAATCGTTTAATCAAATATTTGTTCAAAATATATCGGGAATTTTTCATATTATATATCCCGAGTATGTGCTTGCAAAGTATGCCCCGAGACTCGAAACCTCTACATGAGCACTCAGAATCATTGGTATTGGCATTATAGTTAACATACCACCGTTTATCATCTTTGGAGCCATCACACTGCTTTGTAACATATGAAAACTGACTTTCATCATATCTTGTCTCATCGACTATGCAAATACCGGCGACTCCCTCCACTAAAGCTTTCTCAAAAATAGTAAATAATTAGCGGGTGTAAAACTTGGATACATGTCGAAGGAGCAAACAACTTTTAGTCTTTAATACTACCATCCCTTGCTTGTAACCCCACTAACTTCATTAAATAGAAAGTTGTATGCATGAATAGTTTTCGCTCACGCATCCGTTAAATTCTTAATAAGGCTACCTTGCATGTTTGAAATGCTGCAAAGATATCTCATGTAACACCCCAAAAATCTCAAAATTGAATTTGAGGTGCACGCTGTTTGACACGGCCTGGGACACGGGCGTGTCCTAGGGCATGTCGGGGGTACACGGCCTGGGACACGGACGTGTCCCAGGGCGTGTCACTCAAGAAATAAGCGAATTGAGTCAGGGAAGTACACGGCCCGGAACCAAGCCTTGAACACGGCCGTGTCAGATTTGACACGGGCGTGTCCGATGCCGTGTGCCTACCTGTGTACTGCTTGTTGGTTTTGGAGCTCGATGAGGCAGGGGTGACACGGGCGTGTCACATGACTGACACGAGCGTGTCAGGTCCGACACGGGCGTGTCGATGCCCGTGTTCTGGTAGAGTTTAGTCGGTACGAGTACCGCGTGTGCCGCTTAAGGGTACACGGCCTGTGACACGGGCGTGTCACAGGCCATGTCAGCCAAAAAAAGTGTAATTTTGGGAAAATCGTGGCCGTTCCTTTTCTCTATTTTGATCCAAGGGCTCAGGTGATTCCTTGCTGGATTAAATCACCAGAGGCTTGATGAAGAGTTCATTCTTCATTTGGTTAAGGAAGAGAGAAAGAGAGAGGAGGAAGAAGAAGGAGGAGGAGATCAAGCCACCGGTGGAGCTCCCGTGGTCTGATTCGAGATCCGAGGCCAGCGCTGTGAAGGCAAAGCTGTTGCGGTGCTTTCTCACCGGCTAGATTTCGATGGCTCCCAAGAGATCGTCAAGGGTAACGATCTCCCTTCTTAGACATGTGAAGTCCTTCTTTTCTGCATTGCATAGGGAAAACCCTTCCCCGCGAGTGTGCGGTGGGTTGTGGCATCCCTTGGGGTAGATATGTGAAGTCCCCCTTGTTAGAGTCCGGAATTGAAGTATGGATCTAGGCATGCTGTGTGAAGCCCATCTGGACATGTTGGTCTGGATTGGTGATGCTTGTTTGCATATCGGAGAAGACTCCGTGGTTATGGCTTGTTTTGCCTTGTGCCTACATGTTGCTTGGTGCAGTAGGAAGTACTGGATGAAGTCCAGGAAATGAAGAGGGTTGGATGCAACTCTTGTGGCCGTGCGTTGCCACTTTGTGTGCGGCATAGCCGTTGGGCTGCAACTCGATGAAAAGGCAGATTGCCGAACAGGAAAGGTGAAACCGACCCGCGCCTATAAATTGCCATGGATACTTCCGTATTCGAGGTGGCACGGCAACTTGAGCAACGGGGGGTGGCTGATCCGTACCTGCGTTATGTCCGTCCGACTGGTAAGCCTGGTTATAGGTTTTGTTGGAGCGCATAATGAGAGTCTTAGGCCCGCGCGCCAAAAAGACTAGAATGCTCAATACCGTGTAAACGGTGGTGTTGACCCTGGTTTTCCGGTGCACCAAGAATGTGCCCTGAGTGCACGGACTGTCGGGCCCTGTGGCCGACGGTTGTGATGGCTTGAGTGTGCCTGCGAGCACATATTTGCTATTGTTGATACCATACTGTGCAGGGAAGGAATGCTACTGCCCCGAGATAGGGGTAGGATTGTTATAATTGGGTCAGCTGAATGCTGACCGTTGCCATGTTTGCCACCGTTTGGGTGGATTGTCCCTATGCAGGTGCTGGAGAGCCAAGTGGTAAATGAAGGGCTGAAGCCCTTGCTGCTGTTGCTGCTGCTGCTGCGGCTGGCCCTTGAAGGCTATGCGAATGTTTTTGTTTGTTTTCTTTTACTCATGTATGGACGGCCTGCGCGCCGAGGTTTGTAATCCATACGGTGTGGAAAGAGGAACTGTAAAGGCCTTAAGGCCAAACCCTGTGTATTTGTTGTACATTCCGTGGCTATATATATAACTGTGGTTTATATATTGGACATTCCTGGTTAGAGTTCAATTTACAACTTAAAGCTTCCGCTAGCATGCTCTGAGTTAGGATACGTGTATGGTTTGGTATTATCCTGTGATCTCACCGTCTGTTTGTGGCATATAGTGTGGGGCCCCGGCCGGACCTTCTACTATACGTCATGTAACGGATGGGGTCGTTACATTTTGGTATCAGCTTCGTTCGGTCTTCCTCTTTCGAATTCGTGGTCGAATTCTTTTATGGGGTGGCGAGCGCGTGTTTGTGCGCCCTGCTGTAACGCTAATGAACTCTGGAATGTCCACTAAGGAATGTACATAATCTTGTTTGAGGAATCTGCGTGTTCCTTTTCTGTTGTTTTGCTTGCATGCGATCGCTAATGTGTGTCTTGTCCACCTATAGGTGACGCGTAGTGGTGCTGGGCAGTCTGAGCCCCAGCGCTCTGATGAGAGTGCGACACCAGCTGAGGTGCCAACACCTCCTCCATCTGCGGAAACTGTTCGCTTAGTTGATGGGGCTCTCTTTGCCATGATTCAGCCGACCGGGCAAGCGCAGCCGGCAGTAGTGCCAGTTCGTGTTGATGTAAGACCCGAGCCGGTTGAGGCAGTCGATCCACGAGCAGCTGACCGACAGTTGAAGCAATTCATGAGCTTCAGTCCGCTTACGTTTACGGGACTGGGATCCCCAACGCAGGTAGAGGATTGGTTATCGCGTGTCAAGCAGATAATGACAGGGATCAGGGCGGAGGAAACTTTAAAGGTCACCTTGGCCACCTTCATGCTTGAAGGAGAGGCGCGGTTGTGGTGGGACGAGGTTGAAGTACACCATTTGGCGGGCAGGAAATTAACGCAAGTATCGATTGAGGAGTTCTCTCGAATATTTCTGGCGAAACATGTCCCAGCGGCGCAACGCATTGCCATGGAAAATGAGTTCCAACGGTTAAAGCAAGGAGAAGATAGCGTGGATACCTACCTGCATGAGTTTACAAGGTTGGGACGGTATGCGGGAACAATCTTCGCAGATGACCAAAGGAAAACGAATAGGTTCTATGAAGGATTGCGGGATGAGTTGAGGTTCCTGCTTTCGAGTTCAGTGAACCAAGGGTTTCAGGCATTGGTTGATACTGCGTGTGCGTTGGAGAAGGACATGAGGCGGGTGCAAGGGAACAAGGGCTTGGTTGTGTCGAAGCCAGAGCAAGCACCTCGCCCTAGCAAATCGTTCTACCAGAAGAAAGGGGGCAAGAGGTCCAAGCCGTCTGGGCAAGTGTCTTCGACTGTTGTGTCGGGAGCGACGCCAAGGCCGGAGTCTCGTACATGCTTTACTTGTGCCGGGTGGGGCATCTAGCCCGTGATTGTCGGGTTGTTCAGCCCAAAGGGGAAAAGAAGACGGGTGTGTCTTATGCTGAGAAGGGCAAAGCGGTGGTTGATTCCTCTGCGTCCCAGGCACAGCCCCGAATATATCACCTTGGTCAGCAAGAGGCGATTAAGCAAAGTGACGTCGTCACAGGTACGCTTACTTGCTTAAGTGTTATTGCCTTTTGTTTTATATAGCTTGTGCATGATGTGTGTGCTGCAGGCTTTGTCCTGATTCAGAATCGTCCGGCGAGAGCCCTGTTTGATACGGGTGCGTCACATTCTTTTCTGTCTGAGGACTTCGTATCTCGAATTGGGGTGCCGAGTCATGTGGCGGTTGATAGTACAAGGGTGCTATTGCCGAATGGCTGTGTGATGCTTGCGGTCAGGGCTTGCGATGTGGATGTTCAAATAGGAAGTCAGGATTTCGGTTTGAGTGCAGCTGTGCTACCGTTATCGGAGTTTGATGTGATCTTTGGCATGGACTGGCTCTCGGAGCAGCGTGCCTTTATTGACTGTAACTCCAAGGAGATCACACTGGGCCAGAATACCGGACTTGTGACGAAGTTCGCTGGTATGCGAGGAGTTGGTGGGACTTTGTTGTCTGCGCTCCAAGTCGTCAATGCCATTCGGAAGGGCGCGGAGTTATTCTTCACGCTAATTCAAGCTGTTGAGCCAAAGGCCAGTGTCGGTGAAGTTCTGGTTGTGTCAGAGTTTGCCGATGTGTTTCCTAAAGATCTTCCTGGGTTACCACCCCAGCGGGAGATTGACTTCTCTATTGAGTTGGTGTCAGGTGCTAAACCTGTGGCCCGCTCACCATATCGCGTCGCGCCAAAAGAGATGGCTGAATTGAAAGTCCAATTGCAGGAGTTGTTGGAGCAGGGATACATACGCCCAAGTATATCACCTTGGAGCGTGCCTGCTCTCTTTGTGAAAAAGAAAGACGGTAGTTTGCGGTTATATATTGACTACCGCGAATTGAATAAGCTGACGGAGAAAAACAAATATCCGTCCACCGATTGTTGACCTATTTGATCAGCTGGCAGGATCAACGGTCTATTCCAAGTTGGATTTGAAATCGGGATATTATCAGTTGAGGATTCGGGAAGGTGACATTCCCAAGACGACGTTTGGAACACGCTACGGTCATTATGAGTTCACGGTAATGCCGTTTGGCCTATGTAATGCGCCTTCGATATTTATGGATCTAATGCATCGAAAGTTCCGAGAGTACTTGGATTTGTTCGTGATTGTGTTTATCGATGACATCTTAGTATACTCTCAGTCGGAAGAGGATCATGCAAACCATTTGCGGTTGGTCTTGCATACCCTGCGGCGGAATAAGCTTTATGCCAAGTTCTCAAAGTGTGAGTTCTGGCTCTCTTCAGTAGCCTTTTTAGGCCATGTGGTAAGTGGAGAAGGTATCGCGGTGGATCCGTTGAAGATAAGTGCCATTTGAGATTGGCCAGTGATGTCTTCAGTGGCCGAGGTCAGGAGCTTCCTTGGGCTTGCGGGCTACTATAGACGGTTTGTGGAAAACTTCTCACGGATTGCTTTACCTCTGACCACGCTGATGAGAAAAGATCAAAGGTTCATTTGGACGCCGGAGTGTGTGCGTGCTTTTGAAGACCTGAAGAGTCGTTTGACCACGGCGCCTGTGTTGACATCGCCATGTGGTACAGATGGCTATGAGATCTATAGTGATGCTTCCGGGAGCGGCTTAGGCTGCGTCCTTCTGCAGTTTGGTAAAGTGATTGCTTATGGCTCGCGCCAGTTGAAAGTGCATGAGCGGAATTACCCCGTCCATGATTTGGATTTGGCGGCGGTAATTTTTGCGCTCAAGTTGTGGCGGCACTATCTTTATGGCATTAAAGTGGACATCTATACAGATCACAAAAGCCTAAAGTACTTGTTGGATCAAAAGGATCTGAATATGCGACAACGAAGATGGATGGAGTTCCTTGGGGACTACACCTTCGAGATTCACTATACGCCCGGGAAGGGAAATGTGGTCGCTGATGCTTTGAGTCGGACTCCAGTACGGGCAAGCTGGTTGCAGAGGCATGATCAGCGTTTAATCCAGGAATTGGAAGCGTTGGAGATATCTTGTGTTGATAAGGGTTCTTCGACCGATGCATGCTTGAACTGGACGGAGGTTCAATATGACCTTACGGACAGAGTTCGGCGAGCAACGGAGCTTGATGAAGGCCTCCAGCGCTATGCTAAAGATGGGCCAGATGACCAGTTCTCTTGGGATAACGGTTTGTTACGAAGAAATGGTCGAGTGTGCGTCCCGAGTGTGGGTAAATTAAGAGAAGAGTTGATGTACGAAGCTCACTTTGCAAAGTACTCAGTTCACCCAGGGAGCACAAAGATGTACAGAGATCTGAAAAAGCTGTTCTGGTGGCCCGGACTCAAGAAAGATGTCGCACATTATGTGGTTGAATGCAATACCTGTGCATTGGTGAAAGCGGAATGCCAGAAGCCTGGCGGTTTCCTGAAGTCGTTACCCATTCCGGAGTGGATGTTCGATGACATTTCGATGGATTTCGTGCACGGGTTGCCGAGATCTCAACGCGGTCATGATTCAATCTGGGTGATTGTGGGCCGGTTGACAAAAGTGGCGCACTTCCTTCCAAACAAAAGAGACGATTCAGTGGAAACCTTGGCCAAGCTTTATGTGGAGCAGATTGTTCGACTGCACGGTGTTCCTCGGAGCATCGTCACTGACCGTGATGGGCGATTCACATCGAATGATTGGCGGCTAGTTCATCAAATGTTGGGTACAAAATTAGCGTTTAGTACGGCCTTTCATCCCCAAACGGATGGCCAGACTGAACGAACCAACAGGACGATGGAGGACATGCTCCGCATGTGCGCCCTAGACTTTGGTAAGAGATGGGAAGATTATATTTTTCTTGTAGAATTTGCCTATAATAATAGCTACTAAGCGAGCATCGGCATGACACCATTTGAGGCTTTGTATGGTCGTAAATGCCGTACACCGTTAGCTTGGGCAGAAGCAGGCGAATCTAAGCTGAGTGGGAAAAAGGAAGTTGAAGAAGCTACCTCGCTTATACGCTCTATTCGGGAGAGGCTATTGATAGCCCAAGATCGTCAAGCAAAGTACTACAATGCCAAACACCGGAACGTGGAGTTCGCGGTGGGTGATTGGGTATATTTGAAGATCAAACCCTTCAAAGGCGTATCCAGGATTCGGCGTTTGAAAAAGCTAAGTTCGAGGTATCTTGGTCCATTTGAGGTGGTGGAGCGAGTTGGGGAAACTGCTTATCGACTAGCACTTTCAGCAGACTAGGGTGGATTACATGATGTATTTCACATTTCAGTACTTCATAAGGCTATCAAGGATCCAGCTCTAGTAGTGGAGAATGACCGGGTACCAGTCGAGTATGGGCTAACGACGAGGGTTCGACCCATTCGGATCGAGGATCGAGCCGAGAAACAGTTGCGGAACAAAGTGATCGGGATGGTCAAGGTCTGATGGGACAATTGTGGCCGTGAAGAGCTAACATGGGAGCGAGAGCAGACCATGCGAGCTGAATTTCCCGAGCTGTTTGTATAAACTGTAGCCCGTGTACCTTTTGTTATAACAGAGATATCCAGTTATAGCATTGTATTTTTCTGGTTCCTTACCGTGTCAAATTTCGGGACGAAATTTTATTAAGGAGGGGAGGATTGTAACACCCCAAAAATCTCAAAATTGAATTTGAGGTGCAGGCTGTTTGACACGGCCTGGGACACGGGTGTGTCCTAGGGCGTGTCGGGGGTACACGGCCTGGGACACGGGCGTGTCCCAGGGCGTGTCACTCAAGAAATAAGCAGATTGAGTCAGGGAAGTACACGGCCCCGAACCAAGCCTTGAACACGGCTGTGTCAGATTTGACACGGGCGTGTCCGATGCCGTGTGCCTACCCGTGTACTGCTTGTTGGTTTTGGAGCTCGATGAGGCAGGGGTGACACGGGCGTGTCACATGACTGACACGGGCGTGTCAGGTCCGACACGGGCATGTCGATGCCCGTGTTCTGGTAGAGTTCAGTCGGTACGAGTACCGCGTGTGCCGCTTAAGGGTACACGGCCTGTGACACGGGCGTGTCACAGGCCGTGTCAGCCAAAAAAAGTGTAATTTTGGGAAAATCGTGGCCGTTCCTTTTCTCTATTTTGATCCAAGGGCTCAGGTGATTCCTTGCTGGATTAAATCACCAGAGGCTTGATGAAGAGTTCATTCTTCATTTGTTTAAGGAAGAGAGAAAGAGAGAGGAGGAAGAAGAAGGAGGAGGAGATCAAGCCACCGGTGGAGCTCCCGTGGTACGATTCGAGATCCGAGGCCAGCGCTATGAAGGCAAAGCTGCTGCGGTGCTTTCTCACCGGCTAGATTTCGATGGCTCCCAAGAGATCGTCAAGGGTAACGATCTCCCTTCTTGGACATGTGAAGTCCTTCTTTTCTGCATTGCATAGGGAAAACCCTTCCCCGCGAGTATGCGGTGGGTTGTGGCATCCCTTGGGGTAGATATGTGAAGTCCCCCTTGTTAGAGTCCGGAATTGAAGTACGGATCTAGGCATGCTGTGTGAAGCCAATCTGGACATGTTGGTCTGGATTGGTGATGCTTGTTTGCATATCGGAGAAGACTCCGTGGTTATGGCTTTTTTTGCCTTGTGCCTACCTGTTGCTTGGTGCAGTAGGAAGTACTGGATGAAGTCCAGGAAATGAAGAGGGTTGGATGCAACTCTTGTGGCCGTGCGTTGCCACTTTGTGTGCGGTTAAGCCGTTGGGCTGCAACTCGATGAAAAGGCAGATTGCCGAACAGGAAAGGTGAAACCGACCCGCGCCTATAAATTGCCATGGATACTTCCGTATTCGAGGTGGCAGGGCGACTTGAGCAACGGGGGGTGGCTGATCCGTACCTGCGTTATGTCTGTCCGACTGGTAAGCCTGGTTAAAGGTTTTATTGGAGCGCATAATGAGAGTCTTAGGCCCGCGTGCCAAAAAGATTAGAATGCTCAATACCGTGTAAATGGTGGTGTTGACCCTGGTTTTCCGGTGCACCAAGAATGTGCCCTGAGTGCACGGACTGTCGGGCCGTGTGGCCAACGGTTGTGATTGCTTGAGTGTGCCTGCGAGCACATATTTGCTATTGTTAATACCATGCTGTGCAGGGAAGGAATGCTACTGCCCCGAGAAGGGGTAGGATTATTATAATTGGGTCAGCTGAATGCTGACCGTTGCCATGTTTGCCACCGTTTGGGTGGATTGTCCCTATGCAGGTGCTGGAGAGCCAAGTGGTAAATGAAGGGCTGAAGCCCTTGCTGCTGTTGCTGTTGCTGCTGCGGCTGGCCCTTGAAGGCTATGCGAATGTTTTTGTTTGTTTTCTTTTACTCATGTATGGCCGGCCTGCGCACCGAGGTTTGTAATCCATACGGTGTGGAAAGAGGAACTGTAAAGGCCTTAAGGCCAAACCCTGTGTATTTGTTGTACATTCCGTGGCTATATATATAACTGTGGTTTATATATTGGACATTCCTGGTTAGAGTTCAATTTACAACTTAAAGCTTCCGCTAGCATGCTCTGAGTTAGGATACGTGTATGGTTTGGTATTATCCTGTGACCTCACCGTCTGTTTGTGGCATATAGTGTGGGGCCCCGGCCGGACCTTCTACTATACGTCATGTAACGGATGAGGTCGTTACATCTCAGTAAGTGCTGCTCTTTCTCTGTCGCAAACGCATGTTTGTGCTTCTCGACAAACTTTGTAACTTTCCAATTCCTACCATCTTCATCTGCAGTAAAGTATATACAAGCAAGACAACCAGTGTGTGTTTCAAGTTTACGGTATTATTTAGGCGATGGTCTCGCACTCCTCAAACCAGCTTTGGCGCAGCTATATTCTCGCCATTTTATAATCCTTGTGTGTGTTCAGTAGGCCAAATGTTGTTTCCGAACACTAAAACCTGTACTATGGGCATACTGACAATACATAGCATATGTCTCAGCCTCTGAATGCACAACTGGAAACATAACAGACTGCTTCTTTAGCTAAAAAAATCATAGAAATGGATTACTTCATACTTAAAAACATTCAACAACAAAAAAATATTAAAATGAGTTCAATTCAAAATGAAGTTGAAATCTATATACTGAATGTAGTTGAAAAAATAGAAAAACACAACTTAAGTAAACAGGTTTAAGGATAGACTGTCTTACAAAAATACTTATAAACATTGAGCTGTAAATAAATATTAAAATGCAGTTCAATTCAAAATGCAACTGAAATCTGTATACTAAATGCAGTTGAAAAAATAAAGGAACGCATGTTGAGGTAAACAGGTGTAAGGATAAAATGACTTACAGAGTTTTTTTCATCGCCAGCAATGTCGGAGCCTTGGGTACTTGTTTCTCCCACATCTGACATTTTCGGCACTTTTCTGAATCAAAACACGAAGACAAATTTATCTATGTTAGACCTGAACATACCAATCTTAAAAATTTATTAAATAGGAGACCATCACCTAGGATCTGTGAGCTAAAGACTGCAGATTACAATAGCTCGCCGGAAAATGAACTGGAACTCAACTTTATCGGGGTTAGAGAAGACGAGAGCTTTGCCAGCAAAATTTTTTTCATAATGGAGGGAAAAAAGTTGGGCCCGGAAGTAAAAAAAGCTTATATATTAATGCAGGATGTCACCCTGTATTATACATAAGGAAAAATTTTCCATTTTGCGGTGACTTTAGACACATCGAGCAGTGGCAGCTCATTTGGTCAGGTTATGTTGTTTAAGTGGTTTGGTAGGATATGACTCGGAAATATTTAGGGGGAACCGCATCAAATGCTCTTGAATTTTCGCAGGCCGCGATATGCGATGCGACGAGCCCAAAACTTTTTGACCTTGATCTTTTCACCTTGCGGTTACGGTCCTTAAATCATTCCATCATACACACATAACAAATTACATTTTGCTTGTGGTGCGAGATCTCCTTTCCATTAAGCCGTGAGACATATGTTTAAATGTGCCTGTTGATCGCCTAGCGTTACTTAGTGCATGTTTTGCGAGTTGAAAAACTCGTAGTGTGCAAAACCCGCTTAATTTTAATTTGGATGATGTCAACATGACTCGGCATTTTTAGAATTAACAGTTTTCACATTCAATCTGCATAGGCGTTGAGTGAAACTTTGTGACTCAGCGCAAAAACACGTAGTAGAAAATCTGCTTCTTGAGGCGTTGAGTAAACCTTCATCTCTCAATGCTTTTGTCTCAGACATCTAAAATGATAAGGAGTTGAGTGAACCCTCATCACTCAACGCATTTGTACTTGGCAGGATTCTTTTGGTTGAAGGCATTGAGTGATCCTTCTACACTCAATGCTTCTGGACTTGGCAGTTATCCTGACTGAAGGCATTGAGTGAGGCTTCTACATTAAATGCTTCTGGAAATGTACCAAATTTCTAAGATGGGCGCTGAGTGAAGCTTCGTGAATCAACGCTTCTGGAATTTGCTGAATTATTGATAATGCATTGAGTGAGCCTTCTTCACTCAATGCTTTTGTACTTAGACAGATTTCCTTTTGAGTAGGAATTGAGTGAAAAAACTTCACTCAACGCTTCTAGACTTAACCAGATTTGAGTCCAGCACCACTGAGGCTTTGAATGCCTGATCTTCTGTTAACGCTTTTAGCCTTCTGGAGTTAAGTGAAGTGAACTCACTCAACAATTCTAGACTTAGCTAGATTTCTGCTTTTCTAGCTTCCTGTCTTGAGTACAAATGGCATTCATACCATAAAAACCTGTCTAATCATGGAATAGTAAACAACCTACATATACTTAACTTGAACATATATCAAATACAATCATGTTTATACTTTTGACTTGCGAGCCTTCTTCAAATCTAAGATATTGTTATCAATGGACCCAACAATCTCCCCCTATTTGAAGAAGTGAGAACCTAGTCAATGATTTATACTACCACATAGAAAAGATAAATTTCATAGCAAACAGGAGAAATAAATAACACATAATCAAGATATGATTAACACATAAAGTGATAATTATAAACAAAATGTGTGCTCATAATAATGTTCATATTCCTAAGGCCCTAAGGAACCTAATACACAAAATATTTTAGGTTTCTGGTTCCTTGATGACTATGCCCCTGCTTGGCCTATTAGCAGTCTTCTCATCAGCTTCAATCTGCTTTTGCCTTTGCCTTTCAAAATAGCTGTAAGGCTTTGGGAAATAATTTCTAGGCTTTGGGCATCTGATGGCACTGCACCTGTCTTCTTATCCATTCTAAATTATCTCCCTATTTCTTCATTCCTTTCCAGTTTGGCCAATTCTAGGGAGCTGTATAGCTTTCCTCTTTCTTTTTTGTTCTCTTTGATTTTGTCCTATGCAGATAGAATGATAGTCCTAGATTGAGGACTCCCTCTCTCAAAGTCAAGCTTAGATTCCATTTCTTCTCTGCATCTCTTCTTTCTTTGTCTGATCACTTCATCTTTTTTAGTAGCAGTCTTGCCTTTATTCCTTGATATCTGTTCAGTGGTGTGGCTGAAGGTAGGAACATCAACTACAGAGAGTTCATCCAAATCAACATCATTCTGACCTTCAAGAGCAGGAGCATCATATGTATACTGATCTAGACTCAATGATCCCCTTATAACATTTGTGGTCCAAATAATATTGTCTGTATCTTCCTTGATCATCAATTTCTCCCTCTTTATGACTTCTTCACAGATGACAATAGTCTGAGTACTGGGTAAAGGAGATTCTATCAGCCAAATAATTTACCCCTTTGGTGACATGATTTTTGACTTCTAGCATATGATCATCTAAGATCTATGTACATGCATCCATCCTCCTCTCTAGAGTGATCTTGTTTGTCTCCGTGAGTTTCTTTTGCACATTATGTACCATTTCTATGTTTCTTGAGGTGATGTTTTGATTCTATATTATGTCTTTCTGTTTTTGTCTGATCTTCTCAAGCTTTTCTTCAATGCAAGTCACATCAAACACAACTCTTGTGAAGAATGCAACAGTGTTGGCCTTTAGCATATTCACCTAAAATCTGCTAGAATTTATCTGAATAGATAGATCTTGTCTCTGTCCTTTTATAGAATAATCTACATCGTGCTCTAACTATCTCCTCTGGTAATCTAGAAGTCCTTTCAGTTGAGCCAGGAAGGAAGAAGACATAGTATTAGCTTGATGTAATGCCTCTTGGAAGCAGAAATCCTCATCCTCCTTCATTATATCTCCCCTGGTTTCTGAGTCAGCCATCATGAAATTAGAGGAATGATCCGCAACATGAGCATCTTGCTTATTAGACTCAAATATTTCAATAGTATTTACAGTCTCTTGAGTAGGGAGCTCAGTATGGATCTCCCCCTCAACCTCAACACAATCCATAGTAATTTGGTGGTCTTCAATAACTATGTTAAGCACATCTTGTTCTACTAAAACTGGAATATGCTCCCCCTCAGATTGAGTACTAGAGGGTAGCAACTGAGATTCATCTGGAATCTAATCGATCCTTCTATACAGATTATCCAAGAAGGAGTCAATCTTGTCCTATAAAGATAAAACTTACTCCCCCTCAGTAGGAGCATCCAACCTGAGAGTCTCACCCTCAATCTCTGAACAGATCCTGTCCACCAAATCTCCAGTTAGTTTTTAGTTATTTCTGTTGGAATGTCTTCAGACTGAGAAACACTACTTTGTAGAGTCCCTGTTGTAGGTTCTGATGATACAGAGACATGAGCACTCACATCTCTTTTAGTGTCTGTAGAAGATTCTGACAACTATGGGTCATGAGGTTCTTCTTATCTACTCTCAGAAGAGCTGCTCTCAGAACTTTCTTCAGTGATGGTAACTATTTTCCTTTTCTTTTTATTAGCTTCCTGTTGGTGTGGGAGAAATACCCTGTCCCACCTTTCAAACATCTTGGATTCCATCTTTCTCATATGATGTATCTTTATTCCTAGCCTCACATTGAGGATCCCTGAAAAATAACTATGCAAGTAGAAGGACAGTATTCGCCCTAAGTTGGGTTTTGGAACACATTCAACTATTATTTGAAAAAGAATCCTTCCCCAGTCAGTCCTTTTGGATAGAATTACTCTTGACATTGTCTATAACATCTTCTTGGAAATTATCATGAGTCCCTATTTTGCATATCAAGGCCTTGTGTATTATATAAGCCAAGAACTTCTCCTTCCAATTCATTTCTTTCCTCAGTATGTACCCAGTGGTGTGCTTTGAAAGGCCACACCATTTGAGAGCTGACTTCACATCTTTAAAAAAAGGTTCATCTTCCTCATCTGTTGACCCAAACTTCGTCAAGTTTACAGATTTGCTCAGCCTCTTTGAAGTATTCTTAATCTTATGTCCGCTGATATAAGTCTTGATCTTGTTGGAATAAGAGTCGATTTTGGCATTCGAGTAAAGTTCTAATACTTCTCGTTTCCAGATAGAACTCGGTTCTGACAGTACAAATTCTAGTTCGGCGACTTGCAATAAGTGAAGAACCAGCTGAACTTCTTTAGGCACATCCTTGAACCCATTCCTAACAAGTTCATATCCCTCGAATATGAAATCCACTCATTTGGGTGCCATTGGAACTTTGAATTTCTAGAGAGTTGAAGAGCTTGCTCGAGAAAACTTCGCAGGGATGCAAACATTCGAATAAGGCTAGGATTTATGTTATTTATTTTAAGCACACATTTCTATATATAGTTACCCCTATTCGAGAATATGGAGAGGCCTGTACCTATCATGATCAATATGATTCGATTAACGACTGAGATTAATCCTGGAAGATAGCCATAATTGAAACTGCTAGAATAAATTCGTTAAGTGAACTCGATGTACTCAACGCTTTCGATGCCTGGAGTTGTCTCAACACATTCGACACCTGGACAGTTAGTCCACATCTTTCTTGATTACCTCCAAAAGGTTAATCCTACATAATGCACATATGCATGTAAAGACAAAGAGGCTACACTAAGTTCATCATACCCAACTCAAATTTTAAGATGTTGGATTTGGTTTCATCTAGTGGCTTGGTGAAGATATCAGCCACTTGTTTGTTTGTGGGGACAAACTCAAGATTGATTTCTTCCTTTTCTACAACGCTCTAATGAAATGATATCAGATCTCTATGTGCTTAGTCTTGCTATAAGACACATGATTCTTAGCAATAGAGATAATACTAGAAGAATCATATTATATGAGAGTTTTACTTAGCTGAAGATTGTAGTCTTTGAGTTGATGTTGAATCCAAAGTAACTGTGCACAATAGCTTTGCAGTTGAAATATATTCTAATTCTATAGTGGAGAGGGCTACACTGATCTGCTTCTTGCTACTCCATGATACTTGTCTTTTCCCTAGAAACTGATAGGTGCTAGATATGATTTTCCTGTCTTCTCTACAACGTACAAAATCTACATCCGAATACCCAATTAGTTCAAAATCATTATTCCTAGGGTACCATAAACCAAGATCAGGTGTGCCCGTGAGATATCTTAGAATTCTTTTAGCAACAGAATAATGAGACTCTTTAGGGAATGTCTGGTACCTAGCACAAACACATGTCATATATATAATGTAAGGCCTACTAACAGTCAAGTAGAGGAGGGAGCTAATTATGCCTCTATACAAGATTTTATCAACAGGGATTCCAAACTCATGCTTGTCTACTGACACACTTGATCCCATAGGAGTTTTCATTATGGAGGCACTCTCCATTCCGAACTTTTTGATTAACTCCTTGGTGAACTTAGACTGAGAGATGAATAACCCATCCTCTGATTGTCTAATTTGGAGGCCCAAGAAATACTTGAGTTTACCCATACTACTCATTTCAAACCGTCCTTGTATAAATTTTGCAAACTTCTTGCAAAGCCCATCATCAGTAGACTCAAATATTATGTAATATACATAAATTTGGAGTAGAATAATCTTACCCTTGACTTCCCTAAGGAATAATGTTTTGTCTATCTTCTCCCTTGAGAATTTGTTCTCAATGAGAAAGCTAAAAAAGGGTTCATACCATGCCCTAGGGGCTTGTTTCAACCCATACAAAGCTTTTCTTAGTTGAAACACATATTCAAGAAAGTTAGGATTAATAAAATCTGAGGGTTGCTCAACATAGACCTCCTCTTTTAAGTCACCATTAAGTAAAGTTGACTTAACATCCATTTGATAGACCTTAAATCCCTTGTATGTAGCACACGTACGGAATACTCTGATTGTCTCAAGTCTACCAACTAGTGTAAAAGTTTGCTCACAATCAACACCTTCCTCTTGTGTAACACCCCAAAAAGACCCCAAAGGACTCAAAATGATTTTTGAGGTACAGGTAATTTTACACGGCCTGGGACACGGGCGTGTCCCAGGGCGTGTCGGGGGGTACACAGCCTGGGACACGGGCGTGTCCCAGGGCGTGTTCAGGTTAGTCGACGATTGCTAGTCGACGATCGTCGAGCCTGGGACACGGCCTTCAACACGGGCGTGTCCCAGGGCGTGTCCGAATTAAATTTCGAGAATAGCCTATTCGAGTCAGAAAAGTACACGGCCTTGAAAACGACCATGAACACGGGCGTGTCAGCTTGGACACGGGCGTGTCAAATGCCGTGTTCCGACCCGTATACTGGTTGCAGCTCGATGAAGCAGGTTTGACACGGGCGTGTCTCAGGAATGACACGGGCGTGTCAGGGTCGACACGGGCGTGTCGATGCCCGTGTTGTTCAGTCGGTTCAAATCGCGTGTGCCGCTTAAGGGTACACGGCCTGTGACACGGGCGTGTCACAGGCCGTGTCAGCCAAAAATTGGGTTTTTTGGGCAAATCGTGGCCGTTCAGATTCTCTCTTTGGATCCAAGGGCTAAGGTGATTTCCTGGCTGGATTAATTCGTGAAGGGGTGATGAAGAAGGCATTCTTCATTTTGCTTAAGGAAGAGAGAAAGAGAGAGGAGGAGGAAGAAGGAGGAGGAGAGCAAGCCACCGGCGGAGCTCCCGTGGTCCGATTCGTGATCCGAAGCCGGCGTTGTGAAGGCAAGGCTGCTGCGGTTCTTTCTCACCGGCTAGTTTTCGATGGCTCCGAAGAGATCGACAAGGGTAACGATCCCCCTCCTTGGACATGTGAAGTCCTTCTTTTCTGCATTGCATAGGGAAAACCCTTCCCCGCGAGTGTGCGGTGGGCTGTGGTGTCCCTTGGGGTAGATATGTGAAGTCCCCCTTGTTAGAGGCCGGAATTGGAGTACGGCTCTAGGCATGCTGTGTGAAGCCCATCTGGATATGGTCTGGATTGGTGATGCTTGTTTGCATATCGGAGAAGGCTCCGTGATTATGGATTGTGTTGCCTTGTGCCTACCTGTTGCTTGGTGTAGCAGGAAGTACTGGATGATGTCCAGGAAATGAAGAGGGTTGGATGCAACTCTTGTGGCCGTGCGTTGCCACTTTATGAGCGGTTGAGCCGTTGGGCTGCAACTCGATGAAAAGGCAGATTGCCGAACAGGAAAGGTGAAACCGACCCGCGCCTATAAATAGCCATGGATACTTCCGTATTCGAGGTGGCACGACGACTTGAGCAACGGGGGGTGGCTGATCCGTACCTGCGTTAGGTCCGTCCGACTTGGAAGCCTGGTTATAGGTTTTGTTGGAGCGGCTAATGAGTGTCTTAGGCCCGCGCGCCGGAAAGACTAGAATGCTCAAATACCGTGTAGACGGTGGTGTTGACCCTGGTATTCCGGTACACCAAGAATGTGCCCTGAGTGCACGGACTGTCGGGCCGTGTGGCCGATAGTTGTGATGGCTTGAATGTGCCTGCGCGCACATAGTTGCTATTTGATGATGCCATGCTTTGCAGGGAAAGAATGCTCATGCCCCGAGAAAGGGGTAGGATTGTTATAATTGGGTCAGCTGAATGCTGACCGTTGCATTGTTTGCCACCGGTTGGGTGGATTGTTCCCGTGCAGGTGCTGGAGAGCCAAGTGGTAAGTGATGGGCTGAAGCCCTACTGCTGTTGCTGCTGCTGCTGCGGCTAGCCCTTGAAGGCTAAGCGAATGGTTTTGTTTGTTCTCCTTTACTCATGTATGGCCGGCCTGCGTGCCGAGGTTTGTAAAACATGTTGTATGTAAAGAGGAACTGTAAGGCTTTAAGACCAAACCTTTGTGTACATTCCATGGTGTTATATATAAAGGTGGTTTTATATAGTGGACATTCCTGATTAGAGTTCAAAGTTGTAACTTAAAGCTTCCGCTAGAATGCTCTGAGTTAGGATTCGTATGGTTTGGTATTATCCCGTGACCTCACCGTCTGTTTGTGGCATATAGTGTGGGGCCCCGGCCGGACCTTCTACTATACGTCATTTAACGGATGGGGTCGTTACATTTTGGTATCAGCTTTCGTCGGTCTTCCTCTTTCGAATTCGTGGTCGAATTCCTTTGTGGGGTGGCGAGCACGTGTTTGTGCGACCTGCTGTAATGCTAATGAACTCTGGAATGTCCATTAAGGAATGTACAAAATCTTGTTTGAGGAATCTGCGCGTTCCTTTTTGTGTTGTTTTGCTTGCATACGTTCGCTAATGTGTGTCTTGTCCACCTATAGGTGACGCGTAGTGGTGCTGGGCAGTCTGAGCACCAGCGCTCTGGTGAGAGTGCGGCACCAGCTGAGGTGCCAACACCTCCTCCATCTGCGGAAACTGTTCGCTTAGTTGCTGAGGCGCTATTTGCCATGATTCAGCCGACCGGGCAAGCGCAGCCGACAGTAGTGCCAGTTCGTGTTGATGTAAGACCCGAGCCGGTTGAGGCTGTAGATCCACGAGCAGCTGACCGACAGTTGAAGCAATTCATGAGGTTCAGTCCTCCTACGTTTACGGGAATGGGATCCCCCACGCAGGCAGAGGATTGGTTATCGCGTGTCAAGCAGATAATGACAGCGATCAGGGCGGAGGAAACTCTAAAGGTCACCTTGGCCACCTTCATGCTTGAAGGAGAGGCGCGGTTGTGGTGGGACGAGGTTGAGGTACACCATTTGGCGGGCAGGCAATTAACGCAAGTGTCGATTGAGGAGTTCTCTCGGATAATTCTGGCGAAACATGTCCCAGCAGCGCAACGCATTGCTATGGAAAATGAGTTCCAACGGTTAAAGCAAGGGGAAGATAGTGTGGATAATTACTTGCATGAGTTTACCAGGTTGGGACGATATGCGGGTACAATCTTCGCGGATGACCAAAGGAAAACGAATCGGTTCTATGAAGGATTGCGGGATGAGTTGTGATTCCTGCTTTCGAGTTCAGTGAACCAAGGGTTTCAGGCATTGGTTGATACTGCGTGCGCGTTGGAGAAGGACATGAGGCGAGTGAAAGGGAACAAGGGCTTGGTTGCGTCGAAGCCAGAGTTTCAAGCACCTCGCCCGAGCAAGTCGTTTTACCAGAAGAAAGGGGGCAAGAGGTCCAAGCCATCTGGGCAAGTGACTACGACCGTTGTGTCGGGAGCGACATCAAGGCCGGATTCTCGTACATGCTATAACTGTGGCCGGGTGGGGCATATTGCTCGTGACTGTCGGGTTGTTCAGCCCAAAGGGGACAAGAAGACGGGTGCGTCTTATGCTGAGAAGGGCAAAGCGGTGGTTGATTCCTCTGCATCTCAGGCACAGCCCCGAATCTATCAACTTGTCCAACAGGAAGCGATTAAGCAAAGTGACGTCGTCACAGGTACGAGTTGATTTAGTTTACTTGCTGGTGCTATTGTTTTTGGTTATGTATAGCTTGTGCATGATGTGTGTGCTGCAGGCTTTGTCCTGATTCGGAATAATTTGGCGAGAGCCCTGTTTGATACGGGTGCTTCGCATTCTTTTCTGTCTGAGGATTTCGTATCTCGAATTGGGGTACCAAGTCATGTGACGGTGGATAGTACAAGGGTGCTGTTGCCGAATGGCTGTGTGATGCTTGCGGATAGGGCTTGCAATGTGGATGTGCTAATAGGAAGTCGGGATTTCGGTTTGAGTGCAGCTGTGCTACCGTTATCGGAGTTTGATGTGATCTTTGGTATGGACTGGCTCTCGGAGCAACGTGCCTTTATTGATTGCAACTCCAAAGAGATTACACTGGGCCAGAATACCGGGCTTGTGGCAAAGTTCGCTGGTATGCGAGGAGTGGGCGGGACTCTGTTGTCTGCACTCCAAGTCGTCAATGCTGTTCGGAAGGGCGCAGAGTTATTCTTCACGCTAATTCAGGCTGTTGAGCCAAAGGCCAGTGTCGGTGAAGTACTAGTTGTGTCAGAGTTTGCCGACGTGTTCCCTAAAGATCTTCCGGGGTTACCACCCCAGCGGGAGATTGACTTCTCTATTGAGTTGGTGCCAGGTGCGAAACCTGTGGCCCGCTCTCCATATCGCGTCGCGCCAAAAGAGATGGCTGAGTTGAAAGTCCAATTGCAAGAGTTGTTGGAGCAGGGATATATACGCCCAAGTATGTCACCTTGGAGCGCGCCTGTTCTCTTTGTGAAAAAGAAAGACGGTAGCTTACGGTTGTGTATTGACTACCGCGAGTTGAATAAGCTGACGGAGAAAAACAAATATCCGATCCCACGGATTGATGACCTCTTTGATCAGCTGGCGGGATCAACGGTCTATTCCAAGTTGTATTTGAAATCGGGATATTATCAGCTAAGGATTCGGGAAGGTGACATTCCCAAGACGGCGTTTGGAACACGCTACGGTCATTATGAGTTCACGGTAATGCCGTTTGGCCTATGTAATGCGCCTTCGGTATTTATGGACCTAATGCATCGAACGTTCCGAGAGTACTTGTATTTGTTTGTTATTGTGTTTATCGATGACATCTTAGTATACTCTCAGTCGGAAGAGAATCACGCAAACCATTTGCGGTTGGTCTTGCATACCCTGCGGAGGAATAAGCTTTATGCCAAGTTCTCAAAGTGTGAGTTCTGGCTCTCTTCAGTAGCCTTTTTAGGCCATGTGGTAAGCGGAGAGGGTATCGCGGTGGATCCGTTGAAGATAAGTGCCATTCGAGATTGGCTAGTGATGTCTTCAGTGGCCGAGGTCAGGAGCTTCCTTGGACTTGCGGGCTACTATAGACGGTTTGTGGAAAACTTCTCACGGATTGCTTTGCCTCTGACCACGCTGACGAGAAAAGATCAAAAGTTCATTTGGACGCCATAGTGCGCACGAGCTTTTGAAGACTTGAAGAGTCGTTTGACCACGGCGCCTGTGTTGACATCGCCATGTGGTACCGATGGGTATGAGATCTATAGTGATGCATCAGGGAGCGGCTTAGGCTGCGTTCTTCTGCAGTTTGGTAAAGTGATTGCTTATGGCTCGCGTCAGTTGAAAGTGCATGAGCGGAATTGCCCCGTCCATGATTTGGAGTTGGCGGCGGTAATCTTTGCGCTCAAGTTGTGGCGGCACTATCTATATGGCGTTAAAGTGGATATCTATACGGATCAAAAAAGCCTAAAGTATTTGTTGGATCAGAAGGATCTGAATATGCGACAATGAAGATGGATGGAGTTCCTTGGGGAATACACCTTCGAGATTCACTATACTCCCGGGAAGGGAAATGTGGTCGCTGATGCTTTGAGTCGGAAGACTCCGGTACGGGCAAGATGGTTGCAGAGGCATGATCAGCGTTTGATCCAGGAATTGGAAGCATTGGAGATATCTTGCGTTGACAAGGGTTCGTCAACCGATGCATGCTTGAACTGGACGGAGGTGCAATATGACCTTACAGACAGAGTTCGGCGAGCAACGGAGCTTGATGAAAGTCTCCAGCGCTATGCAAAAGATGGGCCGGAGGACCAATTCTCTTGGGATAACGGTTTGTTACGAAGAAATGGTCGAGTGTGCGTCCCAAGTGTGGGTAAATTGAGGGAAGAGTTGATGTACGAAGCTCACTTTGCAAAGTACTCAGTTCACCCAGGGAGCACAAAGATGTACAGAGATCTGAAAAAGCTGTTCTGGTGGCCCGGACTAAAGAAAGATGTCGCACGTTATGTGGCTGAATGTAATACCTGTGCGTTAGTGAAAGCAGAATGCCAGAAGCCTGGCGGTTTCCTGAAGTCGTTACCTATTCCGGAGTGGAAGTTCGATGATATTTCGATGGATTTCGTGCACGGGTTGCCGAGATCTCAACGCGGTCATGATTCAATCTGGGTGATTGTGGACCGGTTGACAAAAGTGGCGCACTTCCTTCCAAACAGAAGAGACGATTCAGTGGAAACCTTGGCCAAGCTTTATGTGGAGCAGGTTGTTCGACTGCACGGTGTTCCTCGGAGCATCGTTAGTGACCGTGATGGGCGGTTCACATCGAATGATTGGCGGCTCGTTCATCAAATGTTGGGTACAAAGTTAGCGTTTAGTACGGCCTTTCATCCCCAAACGGATGGCCAGACTGAACGAACCAACAGAACGATGGAGGATATGCTCCGCATGTGCGCCCTAGACTTTGGTAAGAGATGGGAAGATTATATATTTCTTATCGAATTTGCCTATAATAATAGCTACCAAGCGAGTATTTGTATGGAACCATTTGAGGCGTTGTATGGTCGTAAATGTCGTACACCGTTAGCTTGGGCAGAAGCAGGCAAATCGAAGCTGAGTGGGAAAAAGGAAGTCGAAGAAGCTACCTCGCTCATACGCTCTATTCGGGAGAGGCTATTGATAGCCCAAGATCGTCAAGCAAAGTACTACAATGCCAAACACCGGAACATGGAGTTCGCGGTGGGTGATTGGGTATATTTGAAGATCAAACCCTTCAAAGGCGTGTCCAGGATTCGGCGTTTGAAAAAGCTAAGTCCGAGGTATCTTGGTCCGTTTAAGGTGGTGGAGCGAGTTGGGGAAGCTGCTTATCGACTAGCTCTTTCAGCAGACTTGGGTGGATTACATGATGTATTTCACATCTCAGTCCTTCGTAAGGCGGTAAAGGATCCAGCTCAAGTGGTGGAAAATGATCGGGTACCGGTCGAGTATGGGCTAACGACGAGGGTTAGACCCATTCGGATCGATGATCGAGCCGAGAAACAGTTGCGAAACAAAGTGATCGGGATGGTCAAGGTCCGATGGGACAATTGTGGCCGTGAAGAGCTAACATGGGAGCGAGAGTAGACTATACGAGCTGAATTTCCCGAGTTATTTGTATAAACTGTAGACCGTGTACTTTTTGTTATAACATAGTTATAGCATTGCTGGTTCTTGTTTCCTTACCGTGCAAATTTCGGGTCGAAATTTTGTTAAGGGGGGGAGGGTTGTAACACCCCAAAAAGACCCCAAAGGACTCAAAATGATTTTTGAGGTACAGGTAATTTTACACGGCCTGGGACACGGGCGTGTCCCAGGGCGTGTCGGGGGGTACACGGCCTGGGACACGGGCGTGTCCCAGGGCGTGTTCAGGTTAGTCGACGATTGCTAGTCGACGATCGTCGAGCCTGGGACACGGCCTTCGACACGGGCGTGTCCCAGGGCGTGTCCGAATTAAATTTCGAGAATAGCCTATTCGAGTCAGAAAAGTACACGGCCTTGAACACGGCCATGAACACGGGCGTGTCAGCTTGGACACGGGCGTGTCAAATGCCGTGTTCCGACCCGTGTACTGGTTGCAGCTCGATGAAGCAGGTTTGACACGGGCGTGTCTCAGGAATGACAAGGGCGTGTCAGGGTTGACACGGGCGTGTCGATGCCCGTGTTGTTCAGTCGGTTCAAATCGCGTGTGCCGCTTAAGGGTACACGGCCTGTGACACGGGCGTGTCACAGGCCGTGTCAGCCAAAAATTGGGTTTTTTGGGCAAATCATGGCCGTTCAGATTCTCTCTTTGGATCCAAGGGCTAAGGTGATTTCCTGGCTAGATTAATTCGTGAAGGGGTGATGAAGAAGGCATTCTTCATTTTGCTTAAGGAAGAGAGAAAGAGAGAGGAGGAGGAAGAAGGAGGAGGAGAGCAAGCCACCGGCGGAGCTCCCGTGGTCCGATTCGTGATCCGAAGCCGGCGTTGTGAAGGCAAGGCTGCTGCGGTTCTTTCTCACCGGCTAGTTTTCGATGGCTCCGAAGAGATCGACAAGGGTAACGATCTCCCTCCTTGGACATGTGAAGTCCTTCTTTTCTGCATTGCATAGGGAAAACCCTTCCCCGCGAGTGTGCGGTGGGCTGTGGTGTCCCTTGGGGTAGATATGTGAAGTCCCCCTTGTTAGAGGCCGGAATTGGAGTACGGCTCTAGGCATGCTGTGTGAAGCCCATCTGGATATGGTCTGGATTGGTGATGCTTGTTTGCATATCGGAGAAGGCTCCGTGATTATGGCTTGTGTTGCCTTGTGCCTACCTGTTGCTTGGTGCAGCAGGAAGTACTGGATGATGTCCAGGAAATGAAGAGGGTTGGATGCAACTCTTGTGGCCGTGCGTTGCCACTTTATGAGCGGTTGAGCCGTTGGGCTGCAACTCGATGAAAAGGCAGATTGCCGAACAGGAAAGGTGAAACCGACCCGCGCCTATAAATAGCCATGGATACTTCCGTATTCGAGGTGGCACGACGACTTGAGCAACGGGGGGTGGCTGATCCGTACCTGCGTTAGGTCCGTCCAACTTGGAAGCCTGGTTATAGGTTTTGTTGGAGCGCCTAATGAGAGTCTTAGGCCCGCGCGCCGGAAAGACTAGAATGCTCAAATACCGTGTAGACGGTGGTGTTGCCCCTGGTATTCCGGTACACCAAGAATGTGCCCTGAGTGCACGGACTGTCGGGCCGTGTGGCCGATAGTTGTGATGGCTTGAATGTGCCTGCGCGCACATAGTTGCTATTTGATGATGCCATGCTTTGCAGGGAAAGAATGCTCATGCCCCGAGAAAGGGGTAGGATTGTTATAATTGGGTCAGCTGAATGCTGACCGTTGCATTGTTTGCCACCGGTTGGGTGGATTGTTCCCGTGCAGGTGCTGGAGAGCCAAGTGGTAAGTGATGGGCTGAAGCCCTACTGCTGTTGCTGCTGCTGCTGCGGCTAGCCCTTGAAGGCTAAGCGAATGGTTTTGTTTGTTCTCCTTTACTCATGTATGGCCGGCCTGCGCGCCGAGGTTTGTAAAACATGTTGTATGTAAAGAGGAACTGTAAGGCTTTAAGGCCAAACCTTTGTGTACATTCCATGGTGTTATATATAAAGGTGGTTTTATATAGTGGACATTCCTGATTAGAGTTCAAAATTGTAACTTAAAGCTTCCGCTAGAATGCTCTGAGTTAGGATTCGTATGGTTTGGTATTATCCTGTGACCTCACCGTCTGTTTGTGGCATATAGTGTGGGGCCCGGGCCGGACCTTCTACTATACGTCATTTAACGGATGGTGTTGTTACATCTTGCATGTATCCCTTGGCAATAAGTCTAGCTTTATTTTTGATGATAATACCATTCTCACCATGCTTATTCCTATAAATCCATTTTGTTCCAATGATGTTATGTCCATGTGGTCTGGGAACCAGCTTCCAGTCATTGTATCTTTTAAACTAGTTTAGTTCTTCTTACATAGTCACAATCCAAAATGGATCAATATTGGCATCTTCAAACATCTTTGGATCAACTTGAGACAGAAAACTTGAATACATGGCAATATTGAGGCTTCTTCACCTTATTGTAACACCTTGGTTTGCATCTCCTATGATTAGATTTCTAGGATGATCTCTTAAATGTGTGATAACATGTAACACCCCAAATTTTAAAATTGAGTGCGGGCTGAGCAATACGACCTGGGACATGGGAGTTTCCCAAGCCGTGTCCTGCTCTGTGTTTTCGAGTTGACACACAACCTGTTAAGTGCTCGACGAAATGCACTCCACGAGTCTCGAGAGGGCACACGGCCTATGACACGGGCGTGTCCTAGGACGTGTACTCTTATGGGTCGATGAAATGCACTCGACGAAATGCACTCGACAATCCTCAAGAGGCAAGTTGAGGTTGGCACACGGCCTGTGACACGGGCGTGTCAAAGGTCGTATCCTTCTCTGGATTTAGCCAGGGATGTGAGGCCTTGTGAGCATGGTCTAGACATGGGTGTGTCCAAAGTCATGTCAGGGCACACGATATATGACATGGGCGTGCCACATGGACGTGTCCTGTTCAGGTCAAGTCAGTTTGTTTGCCGCTTAAGGTATACGGGTGTGTCACAAGCCGTGTTCAGCCCAAAATAGAGATTTCAAAGTGATTTGTGGCCGTTAATTTACTTCAACTAGGATCTAGTTGTCCAGGCTTTGCCCTGCTGGATTAAGGCCAGGAGTTGAGAAGATAACTCTCATTCAACTTTGTCCATTCTCTTTCTAAAGTGATAGTGAGAAGGGAGAGCAAGGAAGGAGGAGAAGGAATCCGGCCACCAGTGGAGCTTCACAGCCACAAATCGCGAACCGAGTCCATATTTGTGGAGGCAAGGCCATTGTGGTGCTTTCTATCTGGCTAGATTTCCATGGCTCCAAAGAGATCGTCAAGGGTAACGATCTTCCTTCTTGGACAAGTGAAGTCCTTCTTTTGGTATGTGCATGGATTTCCCCCACCAAAGGGTGGATTCTTGAGGTATTTCCCTTAGGTTGATGCTTAAAATCCCAAACAAGTCTTGCATATAGATCCGGATATGTGTTGTACGGAATAGGCATGCTGTGTGAAGCCCATTTGGACAGGTTGGTCTGGATTGGTGATGTTTCATTTTGTGCACCGGAGAAGACTCTGCGTATAAACGTGTAGTTTGTGGAGTCGATGGGTTGTACCTGTGAAGGGCAGTAGCAGGAAGTATTGGAATGGAATTCCAGGAAAATACCCTCGTGATTCTTGTGCTATATTTTATGAAAGTCCAGTTTTCTGGCACTACAGGATGTTGCAGGGTTTGGGTTGAGTTTGGGTGCAGAAAGAGAGCTTCTGCTGAACCCGCTAAGCGCTCATGAGGAACGCTGTAACTAACTCCCTTTTTGGAATGTGAAGACTGTCCTTGGTGGACAGTGTGTCTATTGTGAGCTGTGAGCTCTTGAATGCTTCATACCGAACGGATAAGGGGAAAGCTGACCCGCATCATTTTGGACGATTTGTCCAACGGGATTGGCTGAACCAGACCGCGTTATGTCTGACCGACTGGTAGACCTAGTTATTGGTCTCGTTGGAGCGCATAATGAGAGTCTTAGGCCTACGTGCCATTAAGACTAAATGCTCAATACTGTTAGGTTTCGGACCTTGAACGGTGGTGTTGACCCTGGTTCGCCGGTACACCAAGAATGTTCCCTAAGTGCACGGATTATCGGGCCGCGTGGCCGACAATTGTGATGTATTGATTGTGCGTGAGTGAACATTGTGTGATATATCTGCTTGTGAACATGCTCTACCTGCAGGGAAGGAATACCACTACCTCGAGAAAGGGATAGGGTCGTTATAAATTGGTCAACTGAATGCTGACCATTGCCTTATTTGCCACCGTCATGGTGGGCGTCCTTGTAAAGGTGCTGGAGAGCCGAGCCGGAAGTAAAGGGCTGAATTCCCTGCTGCTGCAGCCCCTCGAAGGCTAAGCGAAGAACTTTATGTTTTCATGTGTGGTCGGCCTGCGCGCCGATGTTTGTAATACGCACTTTTAAAGCTTAACAATAAGGACTAAAGGCCAAACTCTTGAGTATTTGATGTACATTCCTTCGAGAGTATATAGAAATGTGGTTGTTTATATAAGTGGAAATTCATGTCTTGAGTTCAATATTAACGTTAAAATCATCTGCTAGTATGCTCTATGTTAGGACGCAAGCATGTTTTTGGTATTAAACGGTAACCTCGCCGCCTATTTTGTGGCATATGGTGTGGGGCCCCGGTCGGACCTTCTATTATATGTTATTTAACAGATGGGGTCGTTACATTTTGGTATCAGCTTGTCTCGGTCTTCTTCTTTCGAATTTGTGGTCAAATTCTTTTGTGGGGGTGGCGAGCATGTGTTAGTGCGGCTCGCTTTAACATTAATGAATTCTTGAATGTCCACTAAGGAATACAAATACACTTGTTTGAGGAACCCGCGCGTTCCTAAATTGTTGTTATTGCTTGTGCGCGGTCGCTAATTTGTATCTTGTTCACCTATAGGAGACTCGTAGTGGTGCTGGTCAGTTTGAGCCGTAACGTTCTGATGAGAGTGCGACACCTATTGAGGTTCCTACACCTCCTCCTTCTGCGAAACAGTCCGCTTAGTTGCTGAGGCACTGTTTGCAATGATTCATGCATAGCCTATTGGGCAAGCACAACCGGCGTTGGTGCCACAACGGGTTGGTGTCAGGCCCGAACCTGCTGAGGCTGTTAATCCTCGAGCAGCTGAATGGAAGTTGAAGTAGTTTATGAGCTTAAATCCTCCTACATTTACGGGTGTGGGAACCCCAACGCAGGCAGAGGATTGTTTGTCGCGTGTCAAGCGAGTATTGATGGAGATAAGGATGGAGGAAGATCAGAAGGTCACCTTGGCCATTTTCTTTTTGGAAGGGGAGGCTCGGCTATGGTGGGACGAGATAGAGTTGCACCACTTAGTGGGCAGGCAATTAACACATGTCTCGATTGAGGAGTTTTCGCGACTATTTTTTGCAAAGCACCTACCAGCAACACAATGCATTGCCATGGAAAATGAGTTCCAACTTCTAATGCAAGGAGAAAGTAGCGTTGATACTTACTTGCATGTGTTTACACAGTTGGGATGCTATGTGGGGTCTATCTTCATTGATGAAAAACGAAAAACCAATAAGTTCTTCGAAGGGTTGCGGGATGGGCTGAGATTCCTACTCTCAAGTTTGGTGAACTAAGGGTTTCAGGCATTGGTCCATACAACTTGTGTGCTAGAGAAGGATATGAAATGGGTGCAAGGAAAAAGGGACTTGGCTGTGACAAAGCCCGAGTTCAAAGCGCGCCGTTCTAGAAAATCATACAACCAAAATAAGTGGGGCAAGAGATCCAAATCTTCTGGATAGACTCCTTCTATCGTTGCGTCGAGGGCAACGTCAAGGCAAGAGTCTCGTACCTTATTTACATGTGGCGGAGTGGGACATATAGCCTGTGATTGTCGGGTTAGTCCGCCAAAGGTGGAAAAGAAGACGAGAGCGTCTTATGTTGAGAAAGGAAAAGCAGTGATAGAGTCCTCTGCATCCCAGGCGCAGCCCCGAGTATGTAATCTTGGCAAGGAGGAGGCCATAAAGCAAAGTGACGTCGTCATAGGTACGATTTAAGATATTGATTGCTTTTTATATTGCATACCTTGTGTGTAGCTTGTGATTGATGTGTTTGTCATAGGCTTTATCCTGATTAAGAATAGTCTGGCGAGGGCACTATTTGATATGGGTGCTTCACATTCATTTCTGTCTAAGGACTTCATAGCACGAATCAGAGTGCCTAGTCATATGACGATAGAGAGTGTAAAGGTGTTGTTACCAAACAGATGTGTGATGCTTGCGGATAGGACCTACTACTTGGACGTGCAAATAGGAAGTCGGGATTTCTGTTTGAGCGCATATGTGCTACCGATATCAGAATTTGATGTGATCTTTAGTATGGACTGGCTCTCGGAGCAGCATAAATTTAATGATTGCAATTCAAAGGAGATCACACTGGGCCAGAATACCGAGCGTGAGACTAAGTTCGCTGGTATGTGTGGAGTTGGCCAGACCTTGATGCCTGCTCTCCAAGTCGTCAATGCTGCTCGGAAGGGCGCGGAGTTATTCTTCACGCTTATTCAGGCTGTTGAGCCAAAGGCCAGTATGAATGACGTTCTGATTGTATCGGAGTTTGCTGATGTGTTTCCTAAAGATCTTTCTGGGTTACCACCCCAGCGGGAGATCGACTTCACTATTGAGCTGGTGCCAGGTACGAAACCTGTGGCCTGCTCGCCTTATCGGGTAGCGCAAAAGGAAATGGCTAAACTGAAAGTTCAATTGCAAGAGTTGCTGGAACAGGGTTATATACGCCCAAGTATGTCACCTTGGAGCACACCTGTTGTTTTTGTGAAAAAGAAGGACGGTTGTCTGCGGTTATGTATTGATTATCGTGAATTGAATAAGCTGACAGAGAAAACCAATTATTCAATTCCACGGATAGATGACTTTTTCGATCAGCTAGTGGGATCAACCGTCTATTCTAAATTAGATTTAAAATCTGGTTACTACCAGTTGAGGATTTGGGAAGGTTACATTCCCAAGACAGCATTTGGAACACGCTACGGTCATTATGAGTTCACTGTAATATCGTCCGGGATATGTAATGCGCCATCAGTGTTCATGGATCTAATGCACCGAATGTTCCGAGAGTACTTGGATCTGTTTGTGATCGTATTCATTGATGATATCTTAGTGTACTCTCAATCAAAAGCTGACCATGTAAATCATTTGCGGTTGGTGTTGCTTACCCTGAGGAGAAATAAGCTCTATGTCAAGTTCTCAAAGTGTGAGTTTTGGCTGTCGTCAGTGGCTTTTCTTGGCCATATAGTAAGTGGAAAGGGCATTGCGGTGGATCAGTCAAAGATAAGTACCATACGAGAGTGGCCAGTTTTGTCTTCAGTGGTCGAAGTCAGGAGTTTTCTTAGACTGGCAGGCTACTACAGACATTTTGTAGAAAACTTCTCAAGGATCGTTTTGCCTCTTACCACATTAACGAGGAAGCATCTGAAATTCATTTGGACGCCAAAGTGCGCACGAGCTTTTGAAGAGCTAAAGAGTCATTTGACCACAATGCCTGTTAACATTTCCATATGGTATAGACAGCTTTGAGATCTATAGTGAAGCATCAGGGAGCGGCTTAGGATGCATTATTCTGCAGTTTGGAAAGGTGATCGCTTATGGCTCACGCCAGTTAAAAGTGCATGAGCGGAATTATCTCGTCCAAGACTTGGAGTTGGCGGCGGTGATTTTCGTACTTAAATTGTGGCGGCACTATCTCTATGGCATAAAAGTGGATATCTTTACGGATCATAAGAGCCTAAAGTACCTGTTGGATCAGAAGGATCTTAATATGAGACAACGAAGGTGGATGGAGTTCCTTGGGGACTACACCTTTGATATTCACTACACTCCTGGGAAGGGAAACGTGGTCACAGATTCCTTGAGTCGTAGGACTCCGTCAAGGGCAAATTGGTTGCAGATGAATGATGAGCGTCTGATCCAGGAGTTGGAAGCATTAGAGATTTCTTGTGTTGACAAGAATTCCATAGCAAATGCATTCTTGAACTGGATGGAGGTATAGTATGACCTTGAGGACAGGGTTCAGAGAGCAACAGAACTTGATGAAAGTCTCCAACGCTATGTATTGGATGGATCAAATGACCAATTCCACTGGGATGACGGCCTTTTACGGAAAGAGGGTCGGTTGTGCGTCCAAAGTATGGATAAGTTAAGAGAAGAATTGATGTATGAGGCTCACTTTACAAAATACTCAATTCACCCAGGGAGCATAAAGATATATAAAGACATGCAAAAGTTGCTCTGGTGGCTAGGATTAAAGAAAGACATAGCACATTATTTGGCTAAATCTCAAACATGTGCCTTGGTGAAAGCAGAATCCCAGAAGCCTGGAGGTTTCTTGAAGTCGTTACCTATTCCAGAATGGAAGTTTGATGATATTTAAATGGATTTCGAGCATGGGTTGCCGAGATCTCAACGCGGGAATTATTCAATCTGGGTGATCGTAGATCGGTTGACTAAAGTTGTTCACTTTCTTCCGAACAAGAGGGACGATTCAGTGGAAATCTTTGCAAAACTTTATGTTGAGCAGATTGAACAATTGCACGGTGTTCCCCATAGCATCGTAAGTGACCGTGATGGGAAATTCACTTCGAATGATTGGAGGCTAATCCATCAGTTGTTAGGCACTAAGTTAACATTTAGTAGGGCCTTTCATCCCTAAACTGATGGTCCGACTGAGAGGACCAACAGAACGATGGAGGACATGATCCGAATGTCCGCCTTGGATTTTGGTAAGAGGTGGGAAGATCTCCTCTATATGGTAGAGTTTGCCTATAATAATAGCTACCAAGCGAGCATAAGTATGGAACCTTTTGAAGCCTTGTATGGTCGGAAATGCCGTACACCATTAGCTTGGGCAAGAACAGGTGAATCTAAATTTTATAAGCGTAAGGAAGTCAAAGAAGCTAATTCGACGATACACTCTATTCAGGAGAGGCTTTTGATAGCCCATGATAAACAAGCAAAATACTACAACGCCAAGCATTAGAATGTGGAGTTTGCGGTGGGCGATTGGGTATATTTGAAAATCAAGCCCTTCAAAAGTGTGTCCAAGATTCGGCATTTGAAAAAGTTAAGTCCATGGTATCTTGGTCCGTTTGAAGTGGTGGAGCGAATTGGCGAAGCTGCCTATCGGCTAGCTCTTTCAGCAGAATTGAGTGGATTGCATGATGTGTTCCACATATCAGTGCTTCGAAAAGTCGTCAAAGATCTCGCTCAAGTAATTGCGAATGATCGTGTACCGTTCGAATTTGGGCTAATGACGAAGGTTAAGCCCATTCAGATCGAGGATAAAGCCGATAAAAAGTTGCAGAACAAGACAATCGGGATGGTTAAGGTTCAATGGGACAACTGTGGCCGTGAGGAGCTAACATGAGAGCGAGAGCAGACCATGCGAGCAGAATTTCCCGAGCTATTTGTTTAAACTTTTGTACAGTACATATCTTGTTGTAGCCAAATTTTGTGAAGTTATAACATCATGACTGCTGTTTCCTTACTGTATCTAAATTTCGGGATGAAATTTCTTGTAAGGAGGGGAGGATTGTAACACCCCAAATCTTAAAATTGAGTACAGGCTGAGAAACACAGCTTGGGACACAGGCGTATCCCAAGCAGTGTCCTGCTCTGTGTTGTCGAGTTGACACATAGCCTATCGAGTGCTCGACGAAATGCACTCGACGAGTCTCAAGAGGGAACACGACATATGATACGGGCGTGTCCTAGGCCATGTCCTCCTATGGGTCGATGAAATGCACTCGACAAAATGCACTCGACGATCCTTGAGAGGCAAGTTGAGTTGGGCACATGGCCTGTGATACGGGCATGTCAAAAGCGGTGTCATTCTTCTGGATTTGGCCAGGGATATGAGGCCTTGTGAACACGGGCTAGACATGGGCGTGTCCAAAGCCGTGTTAGGGAACACGTTTTGTGACACAGGTGTGTCACATGGCCGTGTCCTATTTGGGTCAAGTTAGTTTGTTTGCCGCTTAAGGTAAACGGCGTGTGACACGGGCGTGTCACAAGCTGTGTGTTGGGTACATTGGAAAATGTGTACCTGATTTGAAGAAGCCCAACCTAGCTCAATGATATACATCAAGGTATATTTGATGTTGTTTTGAGTTGACATGTGCAGGTGAAGAATTGATAAAGTATGCAGAAAAAATTCTAAGTCCAAGTGTCGACACAGAGAAGGATGTGTCGACACATAGAAGAAATTAGTCGACACAACACTGGGAAGCAGTGTCGACACATAGCAGTTAGTCTACAACTACACTGGGAAAAAGTGTCGACACAGAGGAAGTATGTCGACACATAGCAGTTAGTCTACAACTACACTGGGAAAAAGTGTCGACACAGAGGAAGTATGTCGACACATAGCAGTTAGTCTACAACAATACTGAGAAAGTGTGTCGACACAGAAGAAGTAAGTCGACACAACACTGGGAATTTGTGTCGACATAGAAGAAAAGCGTCAACCTCAACATTGGGAAAATGTGTCGACACAGAAGAATATAGTCGACCTCAAGTTTGTCGACACCAGCAGGATGTGTCAACACAGAAGAATATAGTCGACCTCAAGTTTGTCTACACCAGCAGAATGGGTCGACACATTGTGATTGAGTCGACACATTATAGCAGGGTTAAAAGAAGACTTGTGTCGACACACTGAAGAGTCAAGACCAAGTTATTTTCAGAAGAAGCTGTGTCGACTCAAAGGCAACTTAGTCGACATCACTGAAGACTGTGTCGACACCAAGGTCAATTGTGTCGACACAGATAGACAGATGGTCTCGACACTTTCTGACAGACTATCTCGACAACTTGTGGTTCAAGACTAAGGCACAGGACTTGTTTGAAGACTTGACAGCTATGGGTTGCCACCGGTTAACTGAAGGTGTCAGACTTGTCAGAAAACGGTTAGAAACCGGATCAGCCGGTTACCATGAAGAAAGTCTATAAATAGACAGATTCAGAAGGAGAAAGTAACTTTTAAAAAACATTGATAAGAATCAAAAAGTTGAGAAGGATTACAATCCAATTCATTTCAAGAAAGTGCTAGGCACTTAAGAAGATCTTCTCCGGAAGATCTAAGAAGACTATCTAAGGATAGATCAAAGAAGAGTTCTAATCAGAATTCAGAAGAATCATTCAAAGTGCTGGATAGAGAGAGATCAAGCCAGAATTTGAAGAAGAAGAAAGAAACCACCAGTGGATTCTCAAGAAGCTGTTTGGAAATCAACTCAGCTAAGTTCATATTCAAGAAGCTTTGAAGAAAGCTCAGATACAGTTGATTTCATCAGCTGATCAAGAATTGTCTTGGCCTTTTCTCTCTCAATTTAGGCAAGACAGTTAAATAATCTTTTCTATATTTTTGTAGGATCTGTTTACACAGATCTGAGTTGTAAGCCTGTGTTATAAAGGCTGAGTGTAGGAGTGTTGAACTCTGAGTGGTAGGGCTGTTTGCCTGAGTGTAGGAGAAGGGTCTTCTCTGAGTTGTAGGCCTTGGGGCAAGGCTGAGGTAGGGCTGTTGTGCCTGAGTTGTAGGAACCAGTTGGGTTCTGAGTTGTAGGATCTGTTGATCTGAGATTAGTGGAAGTTTGGCCGAATCTAGCATACTGCTAGATAGGTGAAGGGGGAAAGTGGATGTACCCAGACCTTGGGGAACCACTATAAAACATTGTGCAATCTGTGATGTTTTATTTTCTGTGATTGCTGTGATTATTGTGTTAGCCATTAAATTGAATTCTGCCTAGAAGTTTTTATAAAGAAGTAGAACCTATTCACCCCCCCCCCCCTCTAGGTGTTTAGGTTGTCTTGAAAGTAAAACTATCAAGTGGTATCAGAGGGAGGTTCCTCAAAAAGGACTTAACAGTCTGAGGTAGATCTGAAAGGCAGATTCAAGATTCAAGAAGATGGGTTCTGGAGAGAATCATAAGGAGCTAGGGTCTATGAAATTACCCATATGCAAGAAAGAAATTTTTGGAATTTGGAAAGAAAGAGTCAGACTGTTTATGGAAGCATCTGACCCAAGAATTTACATCACAGTACAGGAAGGCCCCTTTATTCCAATGAAGGTATCAGTTCTTGATGCAAATATCCAAACTCCAAAGAGTTATTCAGAAATGACCAAGGATGAAATCATCTTGGCAACCATGGATAAAAGAGCTCAGAACATTATTGTTAGTGCCATAGATGATTCAACATTTCAGAATCTGATTCACTACAAGACCTCCAAGGAGATGTGGGACACATTGATTGTCTACATGGAGGGATCTGAAGAAGTAAGGCTGGACAGGAAGTCTATGCTAAATCAGGAGTATGAAAGCTTTAGACAAGGAAAATCTGATAGCATAACTGAGTGCTATAAGAAATTCTATAGAATTGTGAATGAGCTAATATCCTATGGAAGAGTCTTCAGTACCTATAAACTGAATGACAAATTCTTAAGATCCTTATCAAAGGATTGGGATACAAAGATCTGTGCCATAAGAGAAGTGGCTAAATTGGCAGAGATATCTCCTCCAACCCTGTTTGGAAAGTTGCTATCCTATGAAATGCAACTTATGGTGAGGAAGGAGGAGGAAAGAAACTCAAGAGGAGAGCATAGAGAAAAGACTGTGGCATTCAATGCAGAAGCCACTAGAAAGAATAGGAGGATATCACCATCTCCTCCTAAGGAAGTTACAGAAGATAGTTCTGAAAGTTCAAACAAGGGTTCTGAAAGCTGTGATTCAGATGCAGATTTTGCTGCATTCACAAGACAATTCCAGAGGTTCTTGAAGAAGAAGCAGTGGAAGTCTAGGCCTTCCCCATCACAGCAAGTTGATGACTATTATAAGAAGAAAAGTTCATCAAGGAAAGAGAAGAGCAGATCAAAACCCAGCAAAGCCACTACTTCAAAGATTGTCTGTTATTGTTGCAATAGGCCTGGACATGTAGTGGCTGATTGTCCTGACAAGAGAAAGGAATCTTCAGAAAAGAAGAAGACTTATCAGAAAGGCAAGAAGGAGAAATCCTTTGTAGCAAAGAAAGATAAGAGTCTATCAGACCAGTCAACTTCAGAATCAGGATCTGAAGCTGAAGCATATATTGGACTATATGCTGCATCTGAGGAAGAGGAGTTTATGTAGTTGCTAGACTCCATCAATGAACATCAATGCATGGGGTTGATGACAAGATCAGAAGAGGACATATGCCAGAATCAGTCTGGTCCTAATGAGGTAAAATGTCCTTCCAGTACATCTGTTTGTTGTACAAGTGAAGAATCAGCTACATCTGCATCAACAGATATAGATGCATCTGAATCTGAAGGAGATGTCTATCAATTGATAGACAAGTATGGGGACCTGTTGCAGGCCCTTAAGAAAAGCAAGAACCTGGTTAATTCTCAGGCTCAGGAAATTGCTGAACTAAGGTTTGCTACAACTGAGTTAGAAAAAGTTATTGATCAAAAATTAAATGAAATTGCCAAGCTGAAGAATATAACTATTATTCAGATGGGCACAATTAATTATACTAATGATCAAGTGAAGAGTCTGGAGGCCAGACTTAGAATTGAAAGGGATTTAGTGGCTAGTTACTCTAAGCCAAAATCTGTCTTACCCTTGATAGATGAATTTGTCACTCAAAAGGGTAAGGATGGATTAGGATTTAAAGGTAACTCCAGGGCTGGCAGATTCAAGAGGAAAGGCAAAGCTCCTGTTCAGCCACTAAACCTTTCAGTCCCCATAAAGTTTAGTAAGGTGAAAGTGCCTTCTAACAAATATGATCATGAAGACATTCAAGGTCATATTAAGACTAATGTTCTGAAGAACAAGGGTGTAAATGCAAGCAGGCCTACCTATGGTCATAAACCCAATGGTTTTAAGAAATCAGTAGGTGAAGTTGCAACAGCACCAGCAATGAACAGAAATTCTTCTGACAAGGATGTATCTAGATCTAGATACAATAAGTTTGAATGTTGGTGCTGTGGCAAGAGAGGCCATTTTGCATTAGACTGCTGGTATAACACAAGTGTTATAAAGAATAAGAGTCTACCTGTTAGAAGAGGTTATGATAGCTTTATTAATGCTAACCTGAACCAAGGACCCAAGACTTACTTGGGTTCTAAGGGAAAGTAATTCTGTATTGCAGGTGAATCCAAGTAACCATGCCCCTATATGGTACTTGGATAGTGGTTGTTCCAGGCACATGACTGGAACAAAGGGGCTGCTGAAGGAGTATTCATCTGTCAAAGATGGACCTAAAGTGATCTTTGGTGGATCTGAAAAAGGAGTCATCAAAGGGTTTGGTAACATTTCTTCTAACCTAATTACTATCACTCAAGTGGCATATGTAAAAGGTTTGAAATATAATCTAATAAGCATAAGCCAGCTAAGTGATTTAGGATATGACATTTCATTTGTTAATGATGGATGTCATATCAAGAGGTCAAGTGATCAAAAGATCATATTGACTGGGTATAGGAAGAGAAATGTATATTGTCTTAATTTTGAATGTGAGAATAAGGCTTCTCCCATCTGTCTTGTAGCTGATGACAATGCTTCTCATTGTGTTAAGTGGCACAAGAGATTGGCTCATCTAAACTACAAGACAATTGACCAACTCTTTAGCAAAGAGCTAGTGAGGAATGGACCTCAAATTAAGTGTATGAAGGAAGGGATATGCTCAGCTTGTCAAAAGGGAAAGCAGACAAAATCCTCCTTTCAAAGCCTTGAAAACAAGGATTCTGTGAGGTGCTTATACCTCTTGCATATGGATCTTTTTGGTCCTATGTCAGTTCATAGTCTAGATAGGAAGGTCTATACTTTTGTGGTTGTAGATGACTATTCTAGATTTACATGGGTGTTCTTTCTGAGACAAAAATCTGAAACCCCAAGTGTATTACTTAATTTTGTAAAGCAAATTCAGAATGAACTGAATAGTACAGTGGTCAAAAATCAGAAGTGACCATGGTACTGAGTTTCAATCTGAAAGCATAACAAACTTGTGTAAAGACTTTGGGATTTTCCAAGAGTTCTCCTCACCTAGAACACCTCAGCAAAATGGAATTGCTGAAAGAAAGAATAGAATATTAATTGAAGCTGGTAGAACTCTATTGAGTGACACATCTCTCCCAGAATATTTTTGGGCTGAGGCAGTTAACACTGCTTGTCATGTCATCAATAGGGCTTCTATCACCAAAAGACACAGAAAGACTCCCTATGAGATTGTGAAAGACAGAAAACCAAATCTATCCTATTTTAGGATCTTTGGTTGCAAGTGCTATATACTTAACAATGGCAAGTCATATTTGACTAAGTTTGCTGCCAAATCCCAGGATGGGATATTTGTTGGGTACAGCACAAATAGTAAGGCCTATAGAGTCTTCAACTTAACTACTCAAGTTGTTGAAGAATCTGTGCATGTTGTATTTGATGAAATAAGATTAATCAATTGTGAGTTGTCTTGTAGATCAAATGACTCAACAGGTATAAGCAAGAGGATGGACAAGCTCTCCTTTGCTGAAGCTTCAAAGGAAGATGGAGCATTGGAAAATGAAGGCTGCTGTCCAGGGGGAGTACAAGAGATAATTGAAACTGATGAAAACCAAGAGGTTCAGCAGAATGAAGAAGCTGGAGATGCTCAACCTGAAGGGAATCTTCCTCCAGCTATAAGATATCTAAGAGATCATCCTGCTGATCAGATAATTGGTGATCCAAGACAAGGAGTGCAAACTAGAAGCAGAAATCAAAGCACAGTTTTGCATTCAAGTTTCTTGTCTCAAATGGAACCTAAGAAGTTTGAAGAAGCTATCCAAGACCAGCACTGGATTGATGCTATGCAAGAGGAGCTGAATCAATTCAGAAGGTGCAAAGTCTGGGAGCTTGTTCCTAAACCAAGAGGCCACAACATAATTGGCACCAAGTGGATCTATAGGAACAAGCTAGATGAAAGTGGGATAATAGTGAAGAATAAAGCAAGGTTAGTTGCGAAAGGATACAGGCAGGAAGAAGGGATTGACTTTGATCAAACCTTTGCTCCAGTAGCAAGGCTGGAGGCAATCAGAATGTTCCTTGCCTATGCAGCCTACCAAGACTTCAAAGTATACCAGATGGATGTGAAGTCAGCATTTCTGAATGGTGATCTTAAAGAAGAAGTATATGTAGAGCAGCCATCAGGTTTTGTAGATCCTCTTAAACCTGATTCTGTGTATAAGCTTAGGAAAGCTTTGTATGGGTTAAAACAAGCTCCAAGGGCTTGGTATGAAACCCTGTCTACCTTCCTCATTGAGAATAAATTCTCAAGAGGAAAGATAGACAAAACTCTATTCCTTAGGGAATCCAAAGGTAAGATCATCTTAGTTCAGATCTATGTTGATGACATAATCTTTGGATCTACTGAAAACAACCTTTGTAAAAAGTTTGCCAAACTTATGCAAGGGAAGTTTGAGATGAGCAGTATGGGAGAACTTAAGTTCTTCTTGGGACTCCAAGTAAGACAGACTGATGATGGATTGTCCATATCCCAGTCTAAGTTCACCAAAGAATTAATTAAGAAATATGGTATGGAGTCATCCTCCACCATGAGAACTCCTATGGGAACAAGTATGCCTATATGCAAAGATGAGGCAGGTAAACCTATTGATGAATCATTGTATAGAGGAATAGTTGGGTCTCTACTATATCTCACTGCTAGTAGACCAGACATTATGTATGCAACATGTGTCTGTGCTAGGTACCAAGCCTGTCCTAAAGAATCTCATTATACTACAGTCAAAAGGATTCTGAGATATCTTAAGGGCACACCTAATCTAGGTCTTTGGTACCCTAGGAATAGAGATTTTCAAATAACAGGCTATTCAGATGCAGATTTTGCAGGATGTAGAGAGGATAGAAAGAGTACTACAGGTACTTGTCAATTCCTGGGAGGAAGACTAATATCATGGAGTAGTAAGAAGCAGACCAGTGTGGCAATTTCCACAGCTGAGTCAGAGTATGTTGCTGCTAGAAGCTGCTGTGTACAGCTATTGTGGATGCAGCATCAGCTTAAGGATTATGGTATTCAGGTAAGTAGAACACCCCTTTTATGTGATTCTAAGAGTGCTATTTCTATTGCTAATAATCCAGTTTCTCATAGTAGAACTAAGCATATAGAAATCAAATACCATTTTCTTAGAGAACATGTAGAAAAAGGAGACATCTCATTGGAATTTGTAAAAACAGATTATCAAATAGCAGATGTATTTACTAAGCCTTTAGATGAAACCAAATTCAATAAATTCAAAATTGAATTAGGTATGTTAACCATTGATTAATGTATTAACAAAATCATTAACAATGCAATTGAAGTGGTATGTAAGTAAGTTAAAGTAATAACAACATAATTAAGTGTTAAAAAAGGACACATTGAAGTAACACTTACAAGTGGTGTTGAACCAACAGAAATTGGCTAAGTAAGAATGTGTCGACACATTCAGTAATTATGTGTCGACTCAGAGAAATAATGTCGACAAGTCAGAAATATTGTGTCGACACAGAGAATATGTGTCGACACTTAAGAGTTATATTGTCGACTTAACCAGAAATGTAATGTCGACTCAACCAGGATAATGGTGTCGACACTTACAGAATATGTGTCGACACTTATCCTTAAAGTCGACACAGAATTTCTGTCTATCTACTATGTATCCAAGGTGTCGACATAACCACAAATTGGTGTCGACACATAGTAGGCAGAAGTAATGTCGAGACAATAGAAGTTTGTGTCGACACATTCCGTCTGTGTCGACACATTTAGTCTGTTTTTGGCGCCTTTTGAACTTCTTTCAACAAAAGGTATAAATAGGTGAAAAACGCTTTCTGTCGACACGCTTCCAAGGTTTTCGAGACTAAAACCCTGTGTCGACAGTCTATCTTTCTCTCTTCTCTCGAGCTTTCTCGACGAATCGATGGCGCCAAGGATTGAAGACAACGTCAATGAGGGGTATGAGTTGGTGCGCCAGGCCTTTGCAGATGCGCCGCCAGATGTTCAAGGGGTTATCACCCTCCTCTCCGAGTAAGGGTTAGAATTTCTAATCTCAGAACCGACTAAAATCTGGAAGAAGGAGGTGCACGCGTTCTTTATCTCTGCATCAGTCTACTCAAATGGCCTCAAGATTAAGTCCAATGTTCAAGGGACTAAGGTCAAGATTACTCTAAGAAGCTTAAGAAAGATCTTTCAATTACAAGTAGTTGAGAATGAAGAGGAAGTTCCTAGTTCTAAGACAAGGGAAGCCCTTCAATGGTGTGGACTGGACTCGAGCATGAAGATTAGAGCTGCATTCAACAGGAAGGGTATGAATCAGCAAGGGAAGTTCTTATCTGAAATTGTTGGGAAAGTGATCCTCTGCAAGACAGGTGGACATGATAGGATTTCTGCCTATATGTTCAGCCTTATGACCAGGATTGTTTTTACAATTCCTACTGATTGGTCAGGAGTACTCTTTGACAAGATCAAAGAAGGAATCAAGAAGCCCAACATGGCTAGAATCATGAGCTTATATCTCACTGGAGTGATTCCTGAAGTGATGCAGCAACTGCCAGGGACCAAGATCAATCATATAAGAAGGATGGATATGAGACTGTTCTCTAGGTGGGATAGGGTGCTGTCCAAGGATGTGCCTGAAGAGAGCAGGCCAGACACCCCTGTGAAATCCCCTTCTCAAACTCAAGAAACTGAACAACAACAAGAAGACCCACTCAGGACACAGGTTGAAGAACAGCCTGACTCAACTATAGTCCAGCAAGTGTCAACAACTGCACAGAAGCAGGGGGAGCCAGTTCACTCTCCTGCTCAAAATATATCTACTCCTGATCAGGTACAAGTGTAGGGGGAGCTAATGTATTTTCCTATAAAAGACATTGCTCATAGTCTAATTACTGCACAGGTTCAGGGGGAGCTAGTGTCCACTCATACTCTAGATACTACAATTACTGAACGAGTACAGGAGAAGCTGATGTCAGTACAAGTGCAAGAGGAAGCACAGTTAGACTTATCTCAAGATTTAACTGCTGCTGAAGTTACAGCTCAACTGGAATTTACTCTGGAGGAGTTATTCCCTGATGCTGATACTACTACAGATAAAGTAGGAGGAGGACCAGAAATTGAGAAGTCCATAGGTATGGAAATTGATCAGGAAGCTGAAGTTGAGCCACAGGTTGAGGGGGAGCCAGTGGATGTTGAGACTGAACAACAGGTCACTGGGATAGAAACACTTCATCCTCCTCACGAAAGAATTCACCTAGATACTTCATCTGATACTGAAGCTGAAGAAGCCAGGCTGGCCAAGAAAAGAAAACTTGTTGTATTTAAGAGAAGAAGCAAAAATTATAAGCAGGCTTTACAGACAACACCTCAACAAGTATCTCCTGCCTTTGATCATCACAAGTTTATGGTAGATCTACAAGTGAAATTGGATGAACAAAGAATGGCTCTGGAAAAGTATGTTGATGAAACTAGCAAGTCACTTCAGTTTGACTTAGCTCAGGATATAAAGTCCATCCAGTTTCAAGTCAACATGCATAAGAAAGAAATGACAGATTGCTTCCAAAAGGGAGGCCATGCTGTGGTTTATCTTGCTCAACAATAGGAGGCTATTACTAAAAAGGTAGATGATGTTGTCCTGAAGCAAAGCTATGTCTTGGAAAATCAGTTAAGAATGAATGATAATTTAACTGAATCTCATCATGAGATAATAGAGGAAGTGAAAAAGATTGTTCCAGGCCTGCCTGCAGAAAAAGCTAAAGAAAAGAAAGAGTTTAATAAGAAATTTCAAGATGCCATTGCCTCAGTACAAACTGCTATCTCCACCTGCCAACAGGACATATCAACCAAGCTGCAAAAGTTGAAACCATTTTACAAAGATGGTATAAATTATCTAGATGGATAGATAAGGTTTCAGAAGGATGATCTTAGAGATCATATGACCAGAGAAGTCATAAAGGGGGAGAGGTTATTGATTCATGCAAGCCAAGAGCACTCTAAATGGGTGACAAATAGTATAAGAGCCACCTTGGGATGTCCACCCTTGTGTGATGATGATATGATGGCTGAATCAGGCATTCAAGCAGGACTACTTGAAGGCAACCAACCTGAGGTTGCCCAAGTTATTTACCCCCCTTCTGATTTTGATATTCTGGATAAGCAAGTGCAGGATATGTATAGTCCTCCAAAGGAGGTGAATAATGTTGTGATTGAGAAAGTTGAAATGCCAGAGGCCTTCCTGAAAGAACAGCAAGATGCTCTATTAGCAAAGAAGAGATTTAGAGAGCAGGCTGCACTTAAGCCAGATTATGAGTAGTGGAGTCCTACTTCAAGGAACATAATACTCACTGCATGGAAGGCTGTACAAGACAAAGTTCATGAGAGAGGGAAGTGTTACAATGAGATAGAATGACAGAAGTATGAGGCAAGACAGGAAGCTATAGTACAATTCAGAAGGAAAGCTAAGCTGGGGAGGCTGTCACCAGATGCTAAGGAGCCAAGCAAGTACTTCCCAAAGCCTTTTCACTATTTTGAAAGGCAAATGCTCAAGGAAGAAGCTCAGAAGAAAGCTGATCTAAAAGGAAAGAAGATAGCTAAAGAATCAGAAGCTCCTGTGACAGCTAAAATTCAATCTGGCAAAGGGATTATCATTAAAGAGCCTGATCAATCCTGATTGTGTTTTAGTTCCTTCATAATGTTTTGTAATGTTGTGATGTGATCATTAAATGTAAAATAATGTAATCAAACATTACTGTTTAAATCTATGATAGATTGTTTTATCTATGATGTTTTTATTATTTTGTTTATAATTAAGTATCCCTGTGTTTTTGTCATATATCATCATTTAGTACTGTTTATAACATGGTGTATATCATTGGCTATAAGGGTTATGACTTCTCCAAATAGGGGGAGATTGTTGGGTACATTGGAAAATGTGTACCTGATTTGAAGAAGCCCAACCTAGCTCAATGATATACATCAAGGTGTATTTGATGTTGTTTTGAGTTGACATGTGCAGGTGAAGAATTGATAAAGTATGCAGAAAAAATTCTAAGTCCAAGTGTCGACACAGAGAAGGATGTGTCAACACATAGAAGAAATTAGTCGACACAACACTGGGAAGCAGTGTCGACACATAGCAGTTAGTCTACAACTACACTGGGAAAAAGTGTCGACACAGAGGAAGTATGTCGACACATAGCAGTTAGTCTACAACTACACTGGGAAAAAGTATCGACACAGAGGAAGTATGTCGACACATAGCAGTTAGTCTACAACAATACTGAGAAAGTGTGTCGACACAGAAGAAGTAAGTCGACACAACACAGGGAATTTGTGTCGACACAGAAGAAAAGCGTCGACCTCAACATTGGGAAAATGTGTCGACACAGAAGAATATAGTCGACCTCAAGTTTGTCGACACCAGCAGGATGTGTCAACACAGAAGAATATAGTCGACCTCAAGTTTGTCTACACCAGCAGAATGGGTCGACACATTGTGATTGAGTTGACACATTATAGCAGGGTTAAAAGAAGACTTGTGTCGACACACTGAAGAGTCAAGACCAAGTTATTTTCAGAAGAAGCTGTGTCGACTCAAAGGCAACTTAGTCGACATCACTGAAGACTGTGTCGACACCAAGGTCAATTGTGTCGACACAGATAGACAGATGGTCTCGACACTTTCTGACAAACTGTCTCGATAACTTGTGGTTCAAGACTAAGGCACATGACTTGTTTGAAGACTTGACAGCTGTGGGTTGCCACCGGTTAACTGAAGCTGTCAGACTTGTCAGAAAACGGTTAGAAACCGGATCAGCCGGTTACCATGAAGAAAGTCTATAAATAGACAGATTCAGAAGGAGAAAGTAACTTTTAAAAAACATTGATAAGAATCAAAAAGTTGAGAAGGATTACAATCCAATTCATTTCAAGAAAGTGCTAGGCACTTAAGAAGATCTTCTCCGGAAGATCTAAGAAGACTATCTAAGGATAGATCAAAGAAGAGTTCTAATCAGAATTCAGAAGAATCATTCAAAGTGCTGGATAGAGAGAGATCAAGCCAGAATTTGAAGAAGAAGAAAGAAACCACCAGTGGATTCTCAAGAAGCTGTTTGGAAATCAACTCAGCTAAGTTCATATTCAAGAAGCTTTGAAGAAAGCTCAGATACAGTTGATTTCATTAGCTGATCAAGAATTGTCTTGACCTTTTCTCTCTCAATTTAGGCAAGACAGTTAAATAATCTTTTCTATATTTCTGTAGGATCTGTTTACACAGATCTGAGTTGTAAGCCTGTGTTATAAAGGCTGAGTGTAGGAGTGTTGAACTCTGAGTGGTAGGGCTGTTTGCCTGAGTGTAGGAGAAGGGTCTTCTCTGAGTTGTAGGCCTTGGGGCAAGGCTGAGGTAGGGCTGTTGTGCCTGAGTTGTAGGAACCAGTTGGGTTCTAAGTTGTAGGATCTGTTGATCTGAGATTAGTGGAAGTTTGGCCAAATCTAGCATACTGCTTGATAGGTGAAGGGGGAAAGTGGATGTACCCAGACCTTGGGGAACCACTATAAAACATTGTGCAATCTGTGATGTTTTATTTTCTGTGATTGCTGTGATTATTGTGTTAGCCATTAAATTGAATTCTGCCTAGAAGTTTTTATAAAGAAGTAGAACCTATTCACCCCCCCTCTAGGTGTTTAGGTTGTCTTGAAAGTAAAACTATCACTGTGTTCAGCCCAAAATAGATATTTCAGGGCGATTTGTGGCCATTCATTTCCTTCAACTAGGATCTTGTGGTCCAGGCTTCTCCCTACTGGATTAAGGCCAAGAGTTGAGAAGATAACTCTCATTCAACTTTGTCCATTCTCTTTCTAAAGAGATAGTGAGAAGGGAGAGCAAGAAAGAAGGAGGAGATGGAATCCAGCCACCGGTGGAGCTTCACAGCCCCAAATTGCAAACCGAGTCCAGATTCATTGAGGCAAGGTCATTGCGGTGCTTTCTATCTGGCTAGATTTCCATGGCTCCAAAGAGATCGTCAAGGGTAATTATCTTCCTTCTTAGACATGTGAAGTCCTTCTTTTGGCATGTGCATGGATTTCCCCCACCAAAGGGTGGATTCTTGAGTGATTTCCCTTGGGTTGATGCTTAAAATTGCCAACAAGTCTTTCATATAGATCCGGAAATGTGTAGTACGAAATAGGCAAGCTGTGTGAAGCCCATCTGGACAGGTTTGTCTGGATTGGTGATGTTTGATTTTGCGCACCGGAGAAGACTCCACGTATAAATGTGTAGTTTGTGGAGTCGATGAGTTGCACCTGTAAAGGGCAGTAACAGGAAGTACTGGAATGGAATTACAGGAAAATACCCTCGTGATTCTTGTGTTATATGCTATGAAAGTCCAGTTTTCTGGCACTGCAGGATGCCTTAGGGTTTGGGTTAAGTTTGGGTGCAGAAAGAGAGCTTCTGCTGAACCCGCCAAGCTCTCGTGAGGAATGCTAGCACTAACTCCCTTTTTGAAATGTGAAGCCAGTCCATCGTTGATAGTGTGTCTATTATGAGCTGCGAGCTCTTGAAGGCTTCGTGCCGAACGGATAAGGGGAAAGCTGACCCGCGTCATTTTGGATGATTTGAGCAACAGGATTGGCTGAACCGAACCGTGTTATGTCTGACTGACTGGTAGACCTAGTTATTGGTCTCGTTGGAGAACATAATAAGAGTCTTAGGCATGTGTGCCATTAAGACTAAATGCTCAATACCGTTGGGTTTCAGATCTTGAATGGTGGTGTTGACCCTGGTTCGCCAGTACACCAAGAATGTGCCCTGAAAGCACGGATCGTTGGGCTGCGTGGCCGACGGTTATGATGTATAGATTGTGCGTGAGTGCACATTGTGTGATATATCTGCTTGTGAACATGCTCTGCCTGCAGGGAAGGAATACCACTGCCCCGGGAAAGGGATAGGGTAGTTATAAATTGGTAAGCAGAATACTGACCGTTGCCTTATTTGCCACCGTCATGGTGGCCTATCCTTGTAGAGGTGCTGGAGAGCCAAGCGGGAAGTAGAGGGCTGAAGTCCCTGCTGCGGCTGGCCCTCGAAGGCTAAGAAAAGAACTTTATGTTTTTATGTGTGGCCGGCCTGCGCGCCGATGTTTGTAATCCAACCTTTTAAAGCTTAACTGTAAGTCCTTAAGTCCAAACTCTGATGTATATTCCTTCGAGAGTATATAGAAATGTGGTTGTTTATATAAGTGGACATTCATGGCTTGATTTCAATATTAACGTTAAAATCTTCTGCTAGTATTCACTGTGTAAGGACGCAAGTATGTTTTTGGTATTAACCTGTAATCTCGCCGTCTGTTTTGTGGCATATAGTGTGGGGCCCCAGCCGGACCTTCTATTATATGTTATTTAACGGATGGGGTAATTACACAATAGCTGACATATTGTCCTCAACACCTTGAACTTAAGTTACTGGATCCTGAAGATCTTTATCAATGTCCAGTGCACTTAGACCTTCTTTAGGAATGATCACACCATCACTTTCCTCTTGTATAGTAGGAGGAGTGTCATTGATGCTTAGCTTTTTTAACTTTAATTCTGCACCTACAGATCTCGAGGAGCATGAAAGCTCACCTTGAATCATGGAAGACTCATCAAATACTGGCAGACTCTTCTATAACTTTGTTCTTCAAGTTGTAGACTCTATATGCTTTGCCGTGGTTGTTGTACCCAAAAAAAATTCCATCATAGGATTTGGCAGCAAACTTTGTCAAGTAGTACTTCTCATTATTCAGCACAAAGCATTTACTTCCAAAGATCCTAAGATAGGCATGATTTGGTTTTCTTCCTTTCATAATCTCATAGGGAGTCTTCTTGTAATACTTGTTGATAGATGCTCTATTCAGGATATGACAGCAGTGTTTACTACCTCAGCCAAGAAGTATTCTAGGAGAGAAGTGTCACTAAGTAATGTCCTGCCAGCCTCTATGAGAGTCCTACTCTTCCTCTTAGCTATCTCATTTTGCTGGGGTGTTCTTGGAGAAGATAACTCCTGAAGAATACCTTGCTCTCAAAAGAACTTTGTCATGTCTTCAGACTGAAATTTAGTACCATGGTCACTTCTAATTTTGAGCACAGAACTGTCCTTTACATTTTGAACTTGCCTAACAAAGGTAACAAACATGTCAAGACTTTCAAACTTTTTTTAAGAAGAATAACCAAGCAAATATGGAATAGTCATCAACTATCACAAGTGTGTAGACTTTCCTACCTAGACTATGAATTGACATAGGACCAAATAAGTCCATATGCAAGAGGTATAAACACATCTCAGAATCCTTGGCCCCAATGCTCTTAAAGGAGGCCTTTGTCTATTTGCCATTTTGACACATAGAGCAAATTCCCTCTTTGGTGCATCTCAGATTCATTCCATTTCTTACTAGCCTTTCATTGAAGAGCTTGCTAATTACCATGTATTTTAAGTGAGCAAGCCTCTTGTGCCATTGCACACAATAAGAGACCTTCTCATTTTCAATAAGACACGTAGGAGAGTATGTACTTATACATAAAAATTCAAACAATAAATATTTACACTCCTAGTGCCTATCAAAATGACTTCTTGGCCACTTTACCTTTTTATCAGACACTTATCCTTGTGGAAGACAATGACATAGCCAATATCACATAGTTGTCTTATTCTGATTAGATTGTGTTACAATCCTTCCACATAAGCTACTTTTGTAATGGAGACTATACCATTGGTAATCATACCTTATCCTTTCGCAACTCCTCTGTCTGAACCACCAAAGATGACTTTAGGTCCATTCCTCACTGGAGTATAATCCTTTAGATGACTCCTTGTTCCAGTCATATGTTTAGAACATCCACTATCCAAGTACCATATTGGCATTTTATGGGTACTTGGACTATCCTGTAATAACAGATTAATTTAACTTAGGAATCCAAAAGGGTTTGGGTCCTTAGTTCATGTTAGCTTGAGAAAGACTATGTCTACCTGCAGCATCCCTGGGAGGAAGACTCACCCTTACCCTTATCACACTTTGGTTGTGCCAACAATCTATAACAAAGTGACCCACCTTGCCATGACACCAACACTCATGGATATTATATCTCTTATTCTGAACAGCCTTTGAAGTATGTAAGCAATCAGTTTTTATCTTTTCAGAGTGGAGAGCAGCAGCCTTCTTCTTATTCCTTTCAGCAAGTATTTGACTGAAAGTAAGTCTGCCAGTAGGTACACTAGGTTTATTCTGAATTACACCAATAGATGTCTTCTTTGCAGCTAACATAGTGTTGATGGCATCAGAAATGGGCAAGTGAGACTTACTAACTGACTTTCTCATAGTCTTGCTATTTGCGAATGGAACATGGGGATTGACCACAACCATGCCATTGAGACTGGGAGCTGAAGCACCAAACACAAATAGTCCATGATAAACCATTTGTATTTCCTCATGGGGAGCCTTCATTGCACTCAATCTCATGCCCTTTATTCTTCTACTATAAGATATACTTGTATCATTACAAGAAGAGCAGCCATTCTTCCAGTGACCATACAAACTGTCATGGTCATACCTATTTGAAAAGAGAATTACCTTCTGAAAGGTGGTCTGAGGCATAATTGGAGCCTTGCCTTTCCCTTTGGAATGGAAAACTCTAGTATTCCACTTGAAACCCAAACCACTCTTATCCTTTTGAGAGGTGAAGGAGTCAATTAGTGGCAACACAATTTTGGTCTTAGAAAATAAAGCCACTAACATCCTCCCTTTGAGGAGCTTCTCTTCAAAATCCTTATTCTTTTGACTAATGGTGCCAATTTGGATGATTGAGATTGTCTTTAGATGTCTGACTTCCCTCCTCATCTGAGCTAGCGAAGGAGCTGACTCATACTACAGGGAAGTAGCTTGCTGAAGAGAGACAAAATCCTAAGCTTGTCTTTTGACAAACATCTTGCTCATCTTCAAAGCATCCAGAATAACACCATACTTGTAAATCAGTTGATTGACATCATCATCAGATTATGATCTATCATCCCCACTAGATGAAGTGGATGCTTCAAAGTCTTAGCCAGTCTCATAGACAAAAGTAGAGTTGGGGAGAGAGTGTAGCTCGTTAGGAATAGAGTTGTCGTGATTGTCTTCAGTTAGGTCCATGAGGCTGAACTCATCATCCTCTTCAAAGTCTATGTCAACACAAGACAGTGGAGCTCTTATGCCAGTTGAGGCAGCTGGATGATCAACCTCAACTTCAATAGAAATAAGACCAATGTAGGCCTCTTATTGCTCTGATTCTGAAGACTCGGAATCACTATCGACAAGCTGATTTTCTTCTTGGCCAAGAATCTCTTTTCAACATTCTTATCCTTGTAATGCTTCTTGTCATCAGATTTCTTTTGCTGCTTCCTCTTAATTGGACAGTTAGCAATGACATGTCCATTTCTGTTGCAACAATAACAAACAACATTAGCCTTAATATGTTTGTTCTGCTTAGAATCATAACATTCACTAGAGGGGTCTTTTCTGGACTTCTCTATGCTGGAATAAGGCTTTCTTGAGGTGGAGCTTGAAGAGCCCTTGTTCTTTCACTGTCTTCTCCTGCTCAAAATTTTCTTGAACTGTTTGGAGAACAGGGCCAGTTCTCAATCTGACAGTTCATTGCCTGAGGAGATGGGATCTAAGCATTCCGACTCTACAGCTCTCCTTGGTGGAGAAGGGGTCTTTTCTCTGCTTCTCCTAGTTGCTTTAGCTTTGAAGGCCACAACCATCTCTTTGTTTAGAGTTCTGGTAGAATCTTGTTCTGCCCTTCTGGAGTTCAGCTGCATCTCATGAGATAGCAACTTCCCAAATAGGTTTTGAGGCATAGTGTTGGCCAAGTTACCAACCTCTCTGATGACACAGATCTTGATATTCCATTTCTTGTTAAGAGATCTCAAGAACTTGTCATTCAGCTCATAGTGTGTGAACTATCTTCCATAAGTGATCAGACTATTAAGTATCATTAAGAACTTTTAATAGCAATATACTATATAATCTTTCTTGCCTTGCTTGAAGACATCATACTATTGATTCAGGAGGGATTTCCTCTTATCCCTCACCTCCTTTGTCAGTTCTATATATACTATCAGAGAATCCCAAATATCTTTAGCTGTTCTGCAGTGGACCAAGTTCTGGAATGTGGAGTCATCTATGACACTAACAATAATGTTTTGAGCTCTTTTGTCTGTAGTTTCCAGAATGACTTCATCCTTGGTCATCTCAGTGTATTTCTTGGGTGTCTAGATATTGGCATCTATAGAAGAGACCTTCATGAGAATGAAAGGTCCCACTTAAACTATTATGAATATCCTAGGGTCTGAGGCTTCCATAAATAATCAAACTATTACGAGTCACCCGATTTTCCTTTGTTATGGAGAAAAAGAGAGCCTTAGCTCCGAGTCAGATCGGACACGCAAATAGTCAAACAAAAATCCAAGCAACAATGACAAGATATTTTCTTAACGTGGAAAACCCGAAGATGGTGAAAAACAACGTGGTTGGTTCTGTGTCGGGGCAAAATCCACTATTATTTCTTTATTTACAATTGTTTAGCTCCTCGGAGGGTGACATGTCACTTTTATGTTACAAGTTTTAAGTATAAATAACAGGAAAATTAGCTAAATCCATGAAGCCTATAAGAGAGAGTCCATTGAAGTTTCTTTGACCGCATTCCTATGAGAGCTTTCCTATGTTTGCTGCGTTCATAAGAGTGGACAAGAAAGGGAGCATAGTGAATTTCGAGTGGAGGAACAATCTAAGTCCACATACATGCCAAAAAACCTCAATGCTCTCTCTATTCTCTCAAGTTTCTTATCTTCAAATGAAGGCCTTGGGCTTTTTTATTGCTTTCTTGAAGGGACATGTTGGTAATTGCGCCCGACTAAATCTTGAATTAATGAATAACGTTACTCCATTCCGGTCGCCAGGATCACCAATATTCCTAAAAATGACGAATATGCCCCACATGCGTGTAGAGTTAGCGAAGATGGGGGAGGTGGCGGCGGCCGCCAGCAAGCTCACACGCCCGTGCGGGATGCGCACACACTGAGCGCACAAGCCCGTGCGGGGTGCGCGTGTACGGGGCATGCACGTGCTCCTAGAAGGGGCTCTTGTGCACCCATGTGGGGCACACAGGGAGTGTGCATGCATGGGGCACCCACGCACGAGCTTGTCGGGCACACGTGCCAGCTGATCGTGCGAGCGTGCGCTCCCATGCACGGGGGCGGTGCCCTTGTGTGCTTAGTTTTTTTCCATCCTTTCACGGTGACATTGGACCCTTTGAGCGCACGTGGCTCACTCGGTTGGATTGTATTGTTTTAGTGCATTGATCTAGTTTGACTCAAAAATCTTTAAGGGGAATTCCTTCAATCACAAATATCATATTTTTTTATATTAGATAAAAATATTCTAGGCATTTTAAATAGTGTAGTGAAACTTGAGCGCATGAGCAAAAATTTCAATTATTTTAACAAAAAAAATATTTATTTAAACTAAAATAAATATGTAATACGAAAATTTAGATGAGGAGATTTTATGCAAGCTAAGGAGCATATATATATTTATATACTATTGTAAAAATTCCGTTTTATTGTGAGTCAACTCATGGCATTTTTAAACAGGTCAAAAATCAAACCGTCCTAGCATTGGAGCTATCAAGTGTGCAAATAGTAAAAGAAAGGGCTGAAGGTTGGCAAGAAAATTTTTTACATGAAAAACCTTGAAAAGGGGAAAAAACCACATGGTCGGGTCTGCGCCTGTCAAATTTCATTATCTTCTTTCATGTTTTACTAGTATAAGTTGAGAACTCGATAGCGACAAACAACCTCTCATTATAGTACTAGTAGGAGAAGAAGAAGAAGCTTGGAGGGTTACATGTGTTGAAACCGTAAAACCGGTCTTTGTGGAGTTCGACCCTTGGTGAAGGGGTGGTCGCGCACCTACTCTGCTCCTGCAAGAAAATGACAAGAAAGTGAAGAACAAAGGACTAGGCCAAGGGCCCGGCGTGGAGGTCCAACCACACACACCGGAAGATCTTAGAGTGCTTCCCCTCCTTAGCCAATTGTCGGGCTAAGGTACCTCAGAAAGCGCTTTGAGACCTGAGAATTAGTGAGCCTGCCTTTTCTGAGGTACCCCTTGGGTCCTATTTATAGAGAACTGAAAACGGCCTGCAAATAGCTTACCTATGCTGATCTGAAATTACTGAAAGCCCCCTCGGGCTGGCCGCAACAGCAAACTCCGCTGTTATGAGAGGGCCACAGGCAGACCACCTGGGGCAGGATGGCTACTGGATCCCCTGCTCGACCAGGGTTGTGAGAACCCGATGGGGCTGGCACCCGCCGATTCTGCTCGGCCAATGGCGAATACGAGCTTGGCTGGCGAGCAGCCCAGATTTGGCGAGTGCGGGCTCAGCTGGCGAGCAGCCCTGATTTGGCGAGTGCGGGCTCGGTTGGAGAGCAGCCCTGATTTGGCGATTGCGGGCTCGGTTGGGGAGCAGCCCTGATTTGGCGAGTGCGGGCTCGGCTGGCGAGCAGCCCTGAGCTCGGCCCGACGATCTCCGAGCTCGGTACGACGATCTACCGAGTTCGAGCTCGACGGTGAACCCTGCCCGGCCGTGAGGCGGTCTGGACCGGCCAGTCTAGCCTCTGTGGGCCCACTCAGCGGATACGTGGTTGTACACAATCCCCGCTCTTTGCGAGGTTGGGGCAAGCTCGGAAATATACATCCAACCCCGCAGGATCCGGCGAGTGGGAGGCTTGCGCTAAAGGAAGAAATTCTGGTAGGCCCCACAGGCAGCTATATATATGTATCCCTACGCATTTGACTGACCCTTGCCCTTCCTGGACTCCTGCTAAGATGCCGCTTCCCAAGGAAGTCCTAGAGCGGCTCGCATGCACTCGCGATGAGATCGCCGCTCAAGCTGCGGGCCTGACCAACCTATAGGTCCATGCTCGCCGCTTCGCTGATTTTGGCTCGGCTAAGCGGGTGAAACCCTTTCCTCCGGGGGCCGAGTCCATTCTAGCCGATTTTTCAGCAGCCACTTGGGAGCGGGGCTGGCTCCCTCCCACCAGCCGACTCTTGATTCTCCTGCAAAAGACCTCGTGGAGATTTCTTCCAGCCGGATAATAGTGGCGAGGCGTCCGCCCCGCGGTCAAAAGCATTCGACAGCTCGCCAAGACGGGAGTCCGAGGTCAAGGATCTGGACTCGCAGAAACTGGCGTCGCCGAGTCTTCCCCCTTCTCAGCAACCGTTCCCCTGGTTCTGTACTCGCGGGGGGGCGGCGCGGCATATCCCCGTCCCCGGCTAATACCCATCCATCATTCGAATTAATGCAATGGTCCGTGGCAAGGACCTCGCCACTTCTCTCCTCGCATTCAACCTGGAGGAGCCAGGCTCGTGCGATAAGTCTTCAGCTCTGTATTTTCCAGTTTTGGTGGTGCCTGCTCTTCAAACTGTTTCGATTCTTCATGTAGACCTTCCTGGCCGGACTGAAGACGGCGAGTCCGTGGATCGACCCCCTTACTCGCCCCTCCCCTCTCCACGCGCCCTGGACGCCTTCCTCGACCCCGAACTGAGCAGCCCCGAGCGTGCAAAACGGGAGCAGAAGGTCCTCAAGAAGCTCGTGCGCGAGCTCCACGACCTGCAGAAGGACAACAACAGGCTGCAGTGGGAGTGCTCGCGGCTTGCGGACGGGGCGGGGGTCAGCTTGGCGTTCGAGGAGGCGTCTTCCTTGGTTCTGATGGATGAGATTGACGAGAACCTGCGGGTGGTGAATAGGAATATGGGGCGACTTCGCGAGCTCCACGCGTGGCGATCTGCGACGGCGGACCGGCGAGACCGGGGAGAATAAGACGGCTCCTCTGTAGGCCGACCAGTGCTCGCGCTCGCCCTCGCGTGGTCCTCGCGCCTTTATCTTTCCCTGCTCTGAACAATTTAACTGTCAGTAATAATTTAAACAAATTTTACGTGACCTCGTATATATATATGAAGATGTGTTTTCGATATCCTAATAAGCGTCCTTTCGAATTCCTCCTTCTTGGACCGGGCTAGCTCGCGGGTCTTGGCGAGCAAAGGGCGGCGAGGCGGCGTGGAGGGGCTGGGCGGATCGATCGGCTCCCCCTCGCCCTTCCCTGCCTTACTTTTTCTTTCTATAAATAGGCCCTCTCACCAACCCCCTGGATACGCCTTTATTGCTCCCGAACCCTTACCTCCCCTCCATCACCCCAAGCTCGTGCCTTTTCCTCGTTTGCTAGAATGGTGAAAACTAACCCTGACATGGATGGCCAATCCAAGTGTGCCCGACACTTCATCGACAACTGCTTCTTTGAGGGGCACATCACAGAGGAGGAGCTCGCCGAGTTCACGGCCGAGTTCGTCCCTCCAGGCTTCCAGGCTCGCCAGCCCGTCGAGCATGAAGCTTTCAACTCTTTCCCTGAAGGCGAGCTCGCCTTCCCCATCTCGCACTTTAAGGTGGGGCAGCGCCTCCCCCTCTGGCCAGAGATCCGACAAATTCTGAAGTATTATGGCGCGGTGCCCGCGCAGCTGAACTCCAACGCCATCGCCATAATGGTGGCGTTCGCCTGCTTTCTCCGCCGAGAGCGGATTGAATTCAATCTCATGGTCTTCCGTAAGCTGTTCTCCTACAAGGCCACCCCCGATGGGGTTGCCTACTTCGGCGGATCCCTCGTCAAGGTTCGCGAGCTCGCGAACAAAAACCATAACTGGATGACCCGGCTCGTCTTTATCAAGGGCGAGCTCGGCAACATCCCCTTCCGGCCCCTGCAGAAAGGCGAAGACATCTACCATCCTCCTTCCCTGTCTGGCGGCGACGCCGACCTCCACAAATTATTCCTTCACAAAGACTTCGAGGTCTCCTACCTCCGCCGCGGCCTCGACTCGCTTCAACTCGTCCTCCCTGGTGAAGGTACACCTCGCCCTGTCTTCTCGCGAGCTCTGTCAAAGTGGACCTCAGTTTTTCTGATCAAGTTTTTACTATAGGGGAGCGACTTCTGCCGGAGCACCCGCCGTTCGCCGACCCGGTGATATTCTCTGATCCCCTGGAGCGGGCCCGGGCAGCGGCGGACGCCTGCCGAGACGAACAAGCGCGGGGCCAACCCCTTAGCAAGAAGCGCTTGGAGCTCGCGGAGTCAAGCTCGCGCCCAGATCCCTCAGCACCAAAGAAGAAAAAGGCCAAGGTGGTCTCGCACGGGCAGCTGCATCTCCCCTCCTTGCCCGTCAAGTTCATGAGCTCACCGGAGGCTTCCTCCGACGACCCCCCCGTTGAGCCTGCTGAAGGAAGCGCCTCCCCCCGAGGGAGGAAGAAAGAAGAAGAGGGATGGTCCTTCCCCCTCTGATTTTGCCGAGGGGGTTGTCCTTCACGAACCCGGCCTGCCGAAGGATCACCCCCACATCGACAAGGGAGGAAGGAGCAAGGATGCGGCCGGCGAGCCTATCCTGAAATGGGATGAGGGGGCCCACCGGGTCTCCGTTTCCACTCGCGCCCCCTCCTGGGGGGCTCGACGGCCTCCCAATGGTCACGCCTTCGCCTTCGGCTTCGGCCTCTACGGCCGTGACAGTGCCGAGTCGTATAAATAGCTAACCCCCCGCCAGCTTGGCCATGAGGGGTTGTAGGCCCACCTACGGGCCTTCGAGCTTCACCACATGATGGTTCGCCGCGGCTTCTAGCTCAGCAATGCCCTGCAGACTGCCGAGCAGGAGCATGACCTGGCGAAGGAGAGCGCGGCTGACGCGGAAAGGCGGTTCGGCCTTGCCGATGCTCTGCTCGCAAAATCCGCCGGTGGCTTGGTAATCACTTGATATCTCTACTCATCTTACTTAGGATTATTCTTGTGCTTGTTCTGAACTCTAGTCCCGCAGGATGCCGAAGCCGCCGACGCACTGCGAGGCGAGGTGGCTCAGCTGCAAGCTCAGCTTGCCGAGCGGGAGACCCAGCTTGCCGAGCAGAGGACGCACTCTCGCGAGCAGGAGGCTGTTGCTGCTCAGCTGAGGATGGAGGCGGCGGATTTGAAGGAGAAGAACAAGGAGCTCCATGGAGAGGTCCTCCGCCAGGCTGAAGCTCTCATTCCCCCAGGCGCCAGCGAGCCACCCTTCCCCTACAAGAGGCCTCAGGTCTTTGGCGAGGCTGACGTCGCAGAGCGGTTGTGAGTCAACTCTATTGAGTCTGCCGAGTGCCTCCTGAAGGCCATGCGAGGGACAGGGATTTTGGCTGAAGGCTCCGAAGGAGTCACCGTCCGGGATCTCCTGTCGACCTTGTTCCCACCCAGCCCGCTCAGCGAGAAAGAAGACAGCTTCGACTCGCTCTTCGCAGGGATGGGAGAGAAGGACACTCGGCTCGGCGGCGAGGAGGATCGCCACGCAGGGAGGGAAGGCGAGAGCTGACGGGGCTCCTCAACCTTTGTTTTCTTCTTGTTATCTTCTTCTTTTTGTACCTTGCCGAGGCAAACTTGATTTTGTAATCATAATAGTAAAACGGACAATTTTAACACAATTTTTTCTAACTTCTTTTTAAGCTCGCTTGCGATTGTATCTGTGCGCGCGATCCCCCTTTTGGCAATCCTGCCGAGTCCGACCCTATCTGTAGGATGTCTATGAGCTAGGCGAGTGCTTACTGCGAGACCCTAGGTGCCGACAGTAGCTGGACTCGCTGATATTACCGGTGCTCGCGGCGAGGTCGGACTTGCTTGAGGGAACTATCCCCCTTGAGTCCGAGATGAGACTATGACCTCCTGGGTGGCGAGCTGGGGGGAGGCGGAATATCCCGAACTCGCCGTCTTGGCTGGCAAGCTCTCCCCCGGGGCTTTTCTCAGATCAACTCAGTCATGCCAACTAGGTGGAAACCTGGCGGGGGAGCGGCGAGACCTAACCCCAGGGCGAGAAGACTTGGGAACATTCGCCTATCCCAGGTGCTACCACCGGGCCAGTCAGCTAGGTGAAAGCCTGAGGACGGGTGTTGAACATCCTCCGGGCTTAGCCCCAGGGTCATAGCGATGTCCATCGAGACTCAGCCATGCCATCAAGGTGGAAGACTGGCAGGGGAGTGATGAGACCTAACCCCAGAGCGAGAAGACTTAGAAACATTCGCCTATCCCGGGTGCTACCACCGGGCCAGTCAGCTAGGTGAAAGCCTGAGGGCGGGTGTGGAACATCCTCCGGGCTCAGCCCCAGGGTCATAGCGATGTCCATCGAGACTCAGCCGTGCCAGCTAGGTGGAAGCCTGGCAGGGGAGTGACGAGACCTAACCCCAGAGCGAGAAGATATGGGAACATTCGCCTATCCCGGGTGCTACCACCGGGCCAGTCAGCTAGGTGAAAGCCTAAGGGCGGGTGTTGAACATCCTCCGAGCTCAGCCCCAGGGTCATAGTGATGTCCATCGAGACTCAGCCGTGCCAGCTAGAAGTGGCAAGGGGGGGAGTGACGAGACCAAACCCCAGAGCGAGATGACTTAGAAACATTCGCCTATCCCAGGTGCGACCACCGGGCCAGTCAGCTAGGTGAAAGACATAGGGCGAGTGTTGAACAGCCTCTGGGCTTAGCCCCAGGGTCATAGCGATGTCCATCGAGACTCAGCCATGCCAGCTAGGTGGAAGCCTGGCAGGGGAGTGACGAGACCTAACCCCAGAGCGAGAAGACTTAGAAACATTCGCCTATCCCATGTGCTACCACCGGGCCAGTCAGCTAGGTGAAAGCCTGAGGGCGGGTGTTGAACATCCTCCGGGCTCAGCCCCAGGGTAATAACGATGTCCATCGAGACTCAGCCGTGCCAGTTAGGTGGAATCCTGACAGGGGAGTGACGAGACCTAACCCCAGAGCGAGAAGACTTAGAAACATTCGCCTATCCCGGGTGCTACCACCGGGCCAGTCAGCTAGGTGAAAGCCTGAGGGCGGGTGTTGAACATCCTCCGGGCTTAGCCCCAGGGTCATAGCGATGTCCATCGAGACTCAGCCGTGCCAGCTAGGTGGAAGCCTTGCAGGGGAGTGACAAGACCTAACCCTAGAGCGAGAAGTCTTATAAACATTCTCCCATCCCGGGTGCTACCACTGGGCCAGTTAGCTGGGTGAAAGCCTGAGGGCGGGTGTTGAACATACTACGGGCTCATCCCCAGGGTCATAGCAATGTCCATCGAGACTCAGCTGTGCCAACTAGGTGGAAGCCTGGCAGGGGGGTGACGAGACCTAACCCCAGAGCGAGAAGACTTAGAAATATTCGCCTATCCCGGGTGCTACAACCGGGCCAGTCAGCTTGGTGAAAGCCTGAGGGCGGGTGTTGAACATCCTCCGGGCTCATCCCTAGGGTCATAGCGATGTCCATCGAGACTCAGCCGTACCAACTAGGTGGAAGCCTGGCAGGGGAGTGACGAGACCTAACCCAGAGCGAGAAGACTTAGAAAACATTCGCCTATCCCGGGTGCTACCTACACGGGCCAGTCAGCTAGGTGAAAGCCTGAGGGCGGGTGTTGAACATCCTCCGGGCTCAGCCCCAGGGTCATAGCGATGTCCATCGAGACTCAGCCGTGCCAGCTAGGTGGAAGCCTGACAGGGGAGTGACGAGACCTAACCCCAGAGCGAGAAGACTTGGGAACATTCGCCTATCCCGGGTGCTACCACCGGGCCAGTCAGCTAGGTGAAAGCCTGAGGGGGGGTGTTGAACATCCTCCGGGCTCAGCCCTAGGGTCATAGCGATGTCCATCGAGACTCAGCCGTGCTAGCTAGGTGGAAGCCTGGCAGGGGAGTGACGAGACCTAACCCCAGAGCGAGAAGACTTAGAAACATTCGCCTATCACGGGTGCTACCACCGGGCCAGTCAGCTAGGTGAAAGCCTGAGGGTGGGTGTTGAACATCCTCCGGGCTTAGCCCTAGAGTCATAGCGATGTCCATCGAGACTCAGCCGTGCCAGCTAGTTGGAAGCCTGGCAGGGGAGTGACGAGACCTAACCCCAGAGCGAGAAGACTTGGGAACATTCGCCTATCCCGGGTGCTACCACCGGGCCAGTCAGCTAGGTGAAAGCCTGAGGGCGGGTGTTGAACATACTCCGGGCTCAGCCCCAGGGTCATAGCGATGTCCATCGAGACTCAGCCGTGCCAGCTAGGTGGAAGCCTGACAGAGGAGTGATGAGACCTAACCCCAGAGCGAGAAGACTTAGAAACATTCGCCTATCCCGGGTGCTACCACCGGACCAATCAGCTAGGTGAAAGCCTGAGGGCGGGTGTTGAACATCCTTCGGGCTCAGCCCCAGGGTCATAGCGATGTCCATCAAGACTCAGCCATGCCATCTAGGTGGAAGCCTTGCAGGGGAGTGACGAGACCTAACCCCAGAGCGAGAAGACTTAGAAACATTCGCCTATCCCGGGTGCTACCACCGGGCCAGTCAGCTAGGTGAAAGCCTGAGGGTGGGTGTTGAACATCCTCCGGGCTCAGCCCTAGGGTTATAGCGATGTCCATCGAGACTCAGTCGTGCCAGTTAGGTGGAATCCTGGTAGGGGAGTGACGAGACCTAACCCCATAACGAGAAGATTTAGAAACATTCGCCTATCCCGGGTGCTACCACCGGGCCAGTCAGCTAGGTGAAAGCCTGAGGGCGGGTGTTGAACATCCTCCGAGCTCAGCTGTAGGGTCATAGCGATGTCCATCGAGACTCAGTCGTGCCAGCTAGGTGGAAGCCTGGCAGGGGAGTGACGAGACCTAACCCCAGAGCGAGAAGACTTAGAAACATTCGCCCATCCCGGGTGCTACCACCGGGCCAATCAGCTCGGTGAAAGCCTGAGGGCAGGTGTTGAACATCCTCCGGGCTCAGCCCCAGGGTCATAGCGATGTCCATCAAGACTCAGCCGATCCAGCTAGGTGGAATCCTGGCAGGGGGGTGACGAGACCTAACCCTAGAGCGAGAAGACTTAGAAACATTCGCCTATCCCGGGTGCTACCACGGGCCAGTCAGCATCAGCTAGGTGAAAGCCTGAGGGGGGTGTTTGAACATCCTCCGGGCTCAGCCCTAGGTGTTAGCGATGTCCATCGAGACTCAGCTGTGCCAGCTAGGTGGAAGCCTGGCAGGGGAGTGACGAGACCTAACCCCAGAGCGAGAAGACTTAGAAACATTCGCCTATCCCGGGTGCTACCACTGGGCCAGTCAGTTAGGTGAAAGCCTGAGGGCGGGTGTTGAACATCCTCCGGGCTCAGCCCCAGGGTCATAGCGATGTCCATCGAGACTCAGCCGTGCCAGCTAGGTGGAAGCTTGGCAGTGGAGTGACGAGACCTAACCCCAGAGCGAGAAGACTTGAAAACATTCGCCTATCCCGGGTGCTACCACCGGGCCAGTCAGCTAGGTGAAAGCCTGAGGGCGGGTGTTGAACATCCTCCGGGCTTAGCCCAAGGGTCATAGCGATGTCCATCGAGACTCAGCCATGCCAGCTAGGTGGAAGGCTGACAGGGGAGTGACGAGACCTAACCCCAGAGCGAGAAGACTTAGAAACATTCGCCTATCGGGCTTCGAATCGCGAGTCATCCTGCCATTACAGTTTTGCAAAAGCGCAAGACACGATGATGAGATCCATTTTGATTCATGGAATTAGAATACCTACTATATTTTCAAGGGTAAAAACGTTTCAGATCATCGCCATTCTAAGTATGGCTGAGGGTATTCCCTTTTACATCCTGGAGGCGGTACCCCCTTGATTTTAAGGTCTCCTGTACAATGTAGGGGCCCTCCTAATTGGGATGGAGTTTTCCCACAGCAGCCGATCTCCTTGCTGAATCAACTTTTTTCAGGATAAGGTCTCCTTCCGCGAACTGCTTGACCCAGACGTGCTTGTTGAAGTACTTGGCCATCCTCCGCTTGACCTCCTCCTGTCTAACGGTGGACAAGTCGCGCAACTCCTCGACCATATCAAGGGAGAGTCGGAGCTCCTCCTCATTTTCCGATCTCCACTCCTCCCTTCCAGCCTCTGCCTCGGCGACCGGGGTGTCCGGACCTCGAACTCGATGGGAAGAACGGCTTCGCAGCCATGAGAAAGTTTAAAGGGCATCTCTCCCGTGGCCGTATTGGTGGTGGTCCTAAGGGCCCAGAGGACCGAAAGGAGTTGCTCCACCCAGCTCCCCCTCAGATTTTCCACTTTCTTTTTCAAAAGGTTCACGGTTATTTTGTTGGCCGCCTCCACCTACCCGTTGCTCCTGGGGTGGTGGACAGAGGCGAACCGAAGGTCAATTCCCAGTTGTTCGTAAAAGCGAATGAACTCCGTGCTGGCGAACTGAGGCCCGTTGTCCGTGACGATTGCCTGTGGTAGTCCGTGCCAGCAGATGATCTCCCCCAGATAAAATTCCTGATCACTTGGGAGGTTACCTTGGCTAGAGCCTTCACCTCCAGCCACTTAGAGAAATAATCGATCATGACTAGCAAAAACCTTCTCTACCCGCTGGCCTGAGGGAAAGGCCCTACGAGATCCAAACCCCATATGGCGAAGGGCCATGGTGCCATGATGCTCCTTAGTCTCTGAGCCGGCTGTAACTGGAGTGGAGCATAGAGTTGGCACTTATGACATTTTTTTACGAATTTGGCTGCATCTTGACCGAGGGTAGGCCAGAAGTACCCTTGCCTGATGACCCTCCCTTTCCAAGGTCCGGCCCCGTCTCCCAGTGACTCCACACTCGCCGGAATGGAGCTCCTCCAAAATTTTATGTACCTCCCTTTCGGCCACGCAACGAGCCAGCATCCTCGAGAGGGTCTTGCGGTATAACTCCACCTTGCGCAGGAGGTAGTATGCTGCCTTGTGCTTGAGCCCTCTATGATCCATCCCCTCCGGGTACTCTCCTGATGATAGAAAGGTGATGAAGGGGTCCATCCATGAGGGATGCTGCTCTACCTCCATTAGTTCCCCCTCCTCAATGGAAGGTCGGAAGAGATCTGTGATGGTACCCCCCACCCTGGGGCCGTGCTTTGCCAGCTGGTCTGCCTGCTCATTTTCCTCTCGAGACACGTGCTTGATGGAGAAGGTCTTGAAGGTCCCTATAATTCTCTTTGCCTTTGTCAGATAGAGCTGCAGGGTGGGCTCCCTTACCTCAAACTCCCCATTGATCTAGGAAGCCACCACCATGGAGTCTGTGAGGACTTCCAAGTCAAGCACCCCTAACTCCCTTGCCAGGCACAGACCTGCGATTAAAGCTTCGTATTCGGCCGGATTATTGGTGATAGGGAAATGCACTACCACGGTTTGTTCGATTCTTGTCCCCTGGGTGCTTTCCAAGATGACCCCAACCCCAAAGAATGTCTCCCCGAGGCACCATCGACCACGACTTTCCAAGGGACCGGACGAGTGAGTTGCTCCTCCACCACCTCAACCACGTAATCTGCTAAGAAATCCGCCATAGCTTGGGCCTTGATCGAGAGGCGGGGAACGAAGGAGAAGTCGAACTCACTCAGTTCCACCGACCATTTGGCAAACCTGCCTGAATGCTCCACCCCCTCGAAGATGCTGCGGAGGGGGTGGTCAGTCACCACTCAGATCGAGTGTGCCTGAAAATAGGGTCGGAGTCTCCGGGCTGAGATGATCAGGGCGAAGGCCAAATTTTCCAAGATGGGATACCGAAGCTCGGCTTCCTCAATACTCGACTCACATATAAAAGGGGAGTTGCTTCTTCCCCCTCCTCCCGAACTAAAACCGAGCTCAAGGCCTCCGCCCCGACCCCCAAGTACAAAAATAAATCCTCCCCCCCCTTTGGGCCCTTGGAGCAGGGGAGCCTGAGTCAGCTGTTTCTTTAAGGCCTAGAATGCCTCCTCGCACTATGAGGTCCATTCAAACTTCCGATCCCCACTCAAGGTTTTGAAAAACGAGGAGCACCTTTCCCCGGCCCGGGAGAGGAACCTGCTCAACCCTTGCCAACTTCCCTGTCAACCGCTGTACCTCCTTAGTGTCTCGTGGTGACTTAGTTCCACGATTGCCCTTACCTTATGGATTGGCTCCACGCCGGCTGGGGTGAGGAGATGCCCCAGGAACTTTCCCCGGCTTGCCCTAAGGTGCATTTCAGGGGGTTCAACCTCATCTTATATTTGCGGAGGGTAGCGAAAGTATCCTAGGTTTCCTGGAGGTGGGAGTCGACGTCCAGACTTTTGACCATGAGGTCGTCCACGTACACCGGCCAAATTTCTTGTGTTCTGCTCCCGGAAGACGCATGTCCATCATTTTCTTGTAGGTAGCCCCCGCATTCTTTAGCCCGAGGGCATCATTTTAGCAAATAACATCCTCGCGCTAGGCGCGCTTGCCCCTTGATGAACGAGTCGGGGGGGTCGTTTGGACAAGGTGCGGACGTACGGGAAATGAGGAAAACAAGTGCAAAATTCTAATTTTGGTGACACGGGATAGCCTGTCCAAAAAGGCCTCAAAAAAAAGGCTTACAGGAACAACGGCTGAGTCAACCAGCGCGTCGATCCGAGGCATGGGATAACAATCTTTCAGGCTGATTTTTATTAAGAAGGTGCAAGAAAAAAGTCATACACATTCCTCCAACGGCCGTCTCCTTTTTTAACCATTACAACTTGGAGCCCAGCAGGGTATTGGATTTCAAATACAAAGCCAGCCTGGAGGAGCTTGGCGACTTCCTCCCTGATGGGCTCGGCGAGCTTGTCGCGATGGAACCTCTTCTTCTCCTGGATGGGGCGGACCTCTGTCCAGGTAGGTTGAGGCGGTGGCAGGCCACGTTGGGGTCGATCCCTGGCATCTCCGTGGCATTCCAGGCGAAGACGTTCACATTCTTCTGGATGCACTCCAACTTCCGTGCCTTGGCCTCCCGGGTCAAACCTTTGCTGACGCGGACCTTCTCACAAGCCTGCCCCCGATGGTGATGAACCTCCATCTCAACCCCTCCTCCGCTTCCTCCAGACGAGACCGCTCCCCCCTTACTCGGTACCTCCCCCTCCGAGGGCGAGGATTTCTTCCTCAGCTTCCTCCTCGGCCATTGCCTCGACCGGCTCTCGGGCCTCTTCCGCGACCCCCGCCTGGGTACGAAATTCCTCCACCTTCATTTCTTCCCCGCCAGCTTCTGCTCCACCTCCTCCAACCTCCGCCCATCTCCTCGGCCCCCTCCCGCAAGGGATGGAGTTCACTACCGAGACGTAGCACTCCCTTGCCTCCTTAGGGTCTCCCTCTGGATCTGGATCCCCTCGACGTTGAATTTTAGGCACTGGTGGAAGGACGAGGGTGTAATGACCCCATCCATTACATGACGTATAGTAGAAGGTCCGGCCGGTGCCCCACACTATATGCCACAAACAGACGGTGAGGTCACAGGATAATACCAAACCATACACGAATCCTAACTCAGAGCATTCTAGCGGAAGCTTTAAGTTGTAATTTGAACTCTAACTAGGAATGTCTAATATATAAACCACCTTTATATACAAAGCCACGGAATGTACAACAAATACATAGAGTTTGGCCTTAAGGCCTTACAGTTCCTCTTTCCACACCGTATGGTTTACAAACCTCGGCGCGCAGGCCGGCCATACATGAGTAAAAGAAAACAAGCAAATACATTCGCTTAGCCTTCAGGGTAGGGCTAGCCGCCGCAGCAGCAGCAGCAACAGCAGTAGGGCTTCAGCCCTTCATTTACCACTTGGCTCTCCAGCACCTGCATAGGGACAATCCACCCAACTGGTGGCAAACAATGCAACGGTCAGCATTAAGCTGACCCAATTATAACAATCCTACCCCTTTCTCGGGGCATTAGCATTCTTTCCCTGCATAGCATGGCATCATCATATAGCAACTATGTGCGCGCAGGCACATTCAAGCCATCACAACTATCGGCCACACGACCCGATAGTCCGTGCACTCAGGGCACATTCTTGGTGTACCGGAATACCAGGGTCAACACCACCGTCTATACGGTATTTGAGCATTCTAGTCTTTCCGGCGCGCGGGCCTAAGACTCTCATTAGGCGCTCCAAGAAAACCTATAACCAGGCTTCCAAGTCGGACGGACCTAACGCAGGTACGGATCAGCCACCCCCATTGCTAAAGTCGCCGTGCCACCTCGAATACGGAAGTATCCATGGCTATTTATAGGCGCAGGTCGGTTTCACCTTTCCTGTTCGGCAATCTGCCTTTTCATCGAGTTGCAGCCCAACGGCTCAACCGCTCATAAAGTGGTAACGCACGGCCACAAGAGTTGCATCCAACCCTCTTCATTTCCTGGACTTCATCCAGTACTTCCTGCTGCATCAATCAACAGGTAGGCACAAGGCAACACAAGCCATAATCATGGAGCCTTCTCCGATATGCAAACAAGCATCACCAATCCAGACTAGCATGTCCAGATGGGCTTCACACAGCATGCCTAGAGCCGTACTCCAATTCCGGCCTCTAACAAGGGGGACTTCACATATCTACCCCAAGGGACATCACAACCCACCGCACACTCGCGGGGAAGGGTTTTCCCTATGCAATGCAGAAAAGAAGGACTTCACATGTCCAAGAAGGGAGATCGTTACCCTTGTCGATCTCTTGGGAGCCATCCTAAACTAGCCGGTGAGAAAGAACCGCAGCAGCTTTGCCTTCACAACGCTGGCTTCGGATCACGAATCAGACCATGGGAACTCCGCCGGTGGCTTGATCTCCTCCTCCTTCTTCTTCCTCCTCTCTCTTTCTCTCTTCCTTAATCAAATGAAGAATGAATTCTTCCTCTGCCTCTACTGATTAAATCCAGCCAGGAATCACCTGAGCCCTTGGATCCAAAGAGAGAAATCTGAACGGCCACGATTTGCCCAAAAACTCATGTTTTTGGCTGACACGGCCTGTGACACGCCCGTGTCACAGGCCGTGTACCCTTAAGCGGCACACGCGGTATTCGTACCGACTGAACTTTACCAGAACACGGGCATCGACACGCCCGTGTCGAACCTGACACGCCCGTGTCATTCCTGAGACACGCCCGTGTCACCCCTGCCTCATCGAGCTGCAAGCAGTACACGGGTAGGCATACGGCATCGGACACGCCCGTGTCCAACCTGACACACCCGTGTTCAAGGCTTGGTTCTAGACCGTGTAACCTTCTGACTCAAAACGCATTTTATTTGAGTGACACGCCCTGGGACACGCCCGTGTCCCAGGCCGTGTACCCCCGACACGCCCTGGGACACGCCCGTGTCCCAGGCCGTGTAAAATGACCTGCACCTCAAAACCATTTTTGAGTCTTTTTGGGGTGTTATAATCCTCCCCTCCTTAACAAAATTTCGTCCCGAAATTTGCACGGTAAGGAAACAAGAACCAACAATGCTATAACTTGATAACTCTGTTATAACAAAAGGTACACGGTCTACAGTTTATACAAACAGTTCGGGAAATTCAGCTCGCATGGTCTGCTCTCGCTCCCATGTTAGCTCTTCACGGCCACAATTGTCCCATCGGACCTTGACCATCCCGATCACTTTGTTCCGCAACTGTTTCTCGCCTCGATCCTCGATCCGAATGGGTCTAACCCTCGTCGTTAGCCCATACTCGACCGGTACCCGATCATTCTCCACTACTTGAGCTGGATCCTTCACCGCCTTACGAAGGACTGAGATGTAAAATACATCATGTAATCCACCCAAGTCTGCTGAAAGTGCTAGTCGATAAGCAGCTTCCCCAACTCGCTCCACCACCTCAAATGGACCAAGATACCTCGGACTTAGCTTTTTCAAACGCTGAATCTTGGACACGCCTTTGAAGGGTTTGATCTTCAAATATACCCAATCACCCACCGCGAACTCCACGTTCCGGTGTTTGGCATTGTAGTACTTTGCTTGACGATCTTGGGCTATCAATAGCCTCTCCCGAATAGAGCGTATGAGCGAGGTAGCTTCTTCGACTTCCTTTTTCCCACTCAGCTTAGACTCGCCTGCTTCTGCCCAAGCTAAACGGTGTTATGACATTTACAGACCATATAAAGGCCTCAAATGGTAACTACCGAATGCTCGCTTTGGTAGATATTATTACCTAAGCAAATTCGACAAGAATATATAATATTTTCCCATCTTTTTACCAAAGTCTAGGGCGCACATGCGGAGCATGTTCCCTCCATCGTCCTGTTGGTTCGTCGTTCAGTCGGCCATCGTTTTGGGGATGAAAGGCGTACTAAACGCTAACTTTGTACCAAATTTTGATGAACGAGCCGCCCATCCATTCACCCGATGTGACCCGCCCATCACGGTCACTAACGATGCTCCGAGGAACACCGTGCAGTCGAACAACCTGCTCCACATAAAGCTTGGCCATGGTTTTCCACTGAATCGTCTCTTCTGTTTGGAAGGAAGTGCGCCACTTTTGTCAACCAGTCCACAATCACCCAGATTGAATCATGACCGCATTGAGATCTCGGCAACCCGCGCACGAAATCCATCGAAATGTCATCGAACTTCCACTCCGGAATAGGTAACGACTTCAGGAAACCGCCAGGCTTCTGGCATTCTGCTTTCACCAACGCACAGGTATTGCATTCAGCCACATAACGTGCTACATCTTTCTTTAGTCTGGGCCACCAGAAAAGCTTTTTTCAAATCTCTGTACATCTTTGTGCTCCCTGGGTGAACTGAGTACTTGCAAAGTGAGCTTCGTACATCAACTCTTCCTCAATTTACCCATACTCGGGACGCACACTCGACCATTTCTTCGTAACAAACCGTTATCCGATTATCCAAGAGAATTGGTCATCCGGCCCATCTTTTGCATAGCGCTGGAGACTTTCATCAAGCTCCGTTGCTCGCCGAACTCTGTCCGTAAGGTCATATTGCACCTCCGTCCAGTTCAAGCATGCATCGGTCTAAGAACCCTTGTCAACACAAGATATCTCCAACGCTTCCAATTCCTGGATTAAACGCTGATCATGCCTCTGCAACTAGCTTGCCCGTACCGGAGTCTTCCGACTCAAAGCATCAGCGACCATATTTCCCTTCCCGGGAGTATAGTGAATCTCGAAGGTGTAGTCCCCAAGGAACTCCATCCATCTTCGTTGTCGCATATTCAGATCTTTCGGATCCAACAAATACTTTAGGCTTTTGTGATCTATAGATATCCACTTTCACGCCATAAAGGTAGTGTGCGCCACAACTTGAGCGCAAAGATTACCGCTGCCAACTCCAAATCATGGACGGGGTAATTCCGCTCATGCACTTTCAGCTGGCGCGAGCCATAAGCAATCACTTTACCAAACTGCAGAAGAACGCAGCCTAAGCCGCTCCCGGAAGCATCACTATAGATCTCATACCCATCTGTACCACATGGCGATGTCAACACAGGCGCCGTGTTCAAACGACTCTTCAAGTCTTCAAAAGCTTGCGCGCACTCTGGCGTCCAAATGAACTTTTGATCTTTTCTCGTCAGTGTGGTCAGAGGTAAAGCAATCCGTGAGAAGTTTTCCACAAACCGTCTATAGTAGCCCGCAAGTCCAAGGAAGCTCCTGACCTCAGCCACTGAAGACATCACTGGCCAATCTTGAATGGCACTTATCTTCAACGGATCCACCGCGATACCTTCTCCACTTACCACATGGCCTAAAAAGGCTACTGAAGAGAGCCAGAACTCACACTTTGAGAACTTGGCATAAAGCTTATTCCTCCGCAGGGTATGCATGACCAACCACAAATGGTTTGCATGATCCTCTTCCGACTGAGAGTATACTAAGATGTCATCGATAAACATAATAACGAACAAATCCAAGTACTCTCGGAACGTTCGATGCATTAGGTCCATAAATACCGAAGGCGCATTACATAGGCCAAACGACATTACCGTGAACTCATAATGCCCGTAGCGTGTTCCAAACGCCGTCTTGGGAATGTCACCTTCCCGAATCCTCAGCTGATAATATCCCGATTTCAAATCCAACTTGGAATAGACCGTTGATCCTGCCATCTGATCGAATAGGTCATCAATTCGTGGGATCAGATATTTATTTTTCTCCGTCAGCTTATTCAATTCGCGGTAGTCAATACATAACCGTAAACTACCGTCTTTCTTTTTTCACAAATAGAACAGGCGCGCTCCAAGGTGACATACTTGGGCGTATGTATCCCTGCTCCAACAACTCTTGCAATTGGACTTTCAACTCAGCCATCTCTTTTGGCGCGACGCGATATGGTGAGCGGGCCACAAGTTTCGCACCTGGCACCAACTCAATAGAGAAGTCAATCTCCCGCTGGGGTGGTAACCCAGGAAGATCTTTAGGAAACACATCGGAAAACTCTGACATAACTAGTACTTCACCGACACTGGCCTTTGGCTCAACAGCCTGAATTAGCGTGAAGAATATCTCCGCGCCCTTCCGAACAGCATTGACGACTTGGAGTGCAGACAACAGAGTCCCGCCAACTCCTCTCATACCAGCGAACTTCGTCACAAGTCCGGTATTCTGGCCCAGTGTAATCTCCTTGGAGTTGCAATCAATACAGGCACGCTGCTCCGAGAGCCAGTCCATACAAAGATCACATCAAACTCGATAACGGTAGCACAGCTGCACTCAAATCGAAATCCCGACTTCCTATTTGCACATCCACATCGCAAGCCCTATCCGCAAGCATCACACAGCCATTCGGCAATAGCACCCTTGTACTATCCACCGTCACATGACTTGGTACCCAATGCGAGATACGAAATTCCTCAGACAGAAAAGAATGCGAAGCACCCGTATCAAACAGGGCTCTCGCCAAATTATTCTGAATCAGGACAAAGCCTGCAGCACACACATCATGCACAAGCTATACATAACCAAAAACAATAGCATGTAAGCAAGTAAGCTAATCACTCGTACCTGTGACGATGTCACTTTGCTTAATCGCTTCCTGTTGGCCAAGCTGATAGATTCGGGGCTGTGCCTGGGACGCAGAGGAATCAACCACACAGCTTTGCCTTCTCAGCATAAGACGCACCCGTCTTCTTTTCCCTTTGGGCTGAACAACCCTACAGTCACGGGCTATATGCCCCACCGGCCATAGTTATAGCATGTACGAGAATCGGCCTTGATGTCGCCCCCGACACAACGGTCGTCGTCACTTGCCCAGACGGCTTGGACCTCTTGCCCTCTTTCTTCTGGTAAAATGATTTGCTCGGGCGAGGTGCTTGAACCTCTGGCTTTGACACAACCAAGCCCTTGTTCCCTTGCACCCGCCGCATGTCCTTCTCCAACGCACACGCAGTATCAACCAACGCCTGAAACCCTTGGTTCACTAAACTCGAAAGCAGGAATCGCAACTCATCCCGCAATCCTTCATAGATCCAATTCGTTTTCCTTTGGTCATCCGCGAAGATTGTTCCCGCATACCGTCCCAACCTGGTAAACTCATGCAAGTAGATATCCACGCTATCTTCCCCTTGCTTTAACCATTGGAACTCATTTTCCCTAGCAATGCGTTGCGCCGCTGGGACATGCTTTGCCAGAAATATCCGAGAGAACTCCTCAATCGATACTTGCGTTAATTGCCTGCCCGCCAAATGGTGTACCTCAACCTCGTCCCACCACAACCGCGCCTCTCCTTCAAGCATGAAGGTGGCCAAGGTGACCTTTAGAGTTTACTCCGCCCTGATCGCTGTCATTATCCGCTTGACACGCGATAACCAATCCTCTGCCTGCGTTGGGGATCCCATTCCTGTAAACGTAGGCGGACTGAAGCTCATGAATTGCTTCAACTGTCGGTCAGCTGCTCGTGGATCTACAGCCTCAACCGGCTCGGGTCGTACAACAACACGAACTGGTTCTACTGCCGTCTGCGCTTGCCCCGATCGGCTGAATCATGGCAAATAGAGCCTCAGCAACTAAGCGAACAGTTTTCGCAGACGGAGGAGGTGTTGGCACCTCAGTTGGTGCCGCACTATCATCAGAGCGCTGGGGCTCAGACTGCCCAGCACCACTACGCGTCACCTATAGGTGGACAAGACACACATTAGCGAACGTATGCAAGCAAAACAACACAAAAAGGAACGCACAGATTCCTCAAACAAGATTTTGTACATTCCTTAGTGGACATTCCAGAGTTCATTATCGTTACAGCAGGGGCGTATAAACACGCGCCTCGCCACCCCATAAAGAATTCGTCCACGAATTCGATAGAGGAAGACCGAACGAAGCTGATACCAAAATGTAACGACCCCATCCGTTACATGACGTATAGTAGAAGGTCCGGCCGGGGCCCCACACTATATGCCACAAACAGACGGTGAGGTCACATGATAATACCAAACCATACACGAATCCTAACTCAGAGCATTCTAGCGGAAGCTTTAAGTTGTAATTTGAACTCTAACTAGGAATGTCCAATATATAAACCACCTTTATATATAAAGCCACGGAATGTACAACAAATACATAGAGTTTGGCCTTAAGGCCTTACAGCAGTTCCTCTTCCACACCGTATGGTTTACAAACCTCGGCGCGCAGGCCGGCCATACATGAGTAAAAGAAAACAAGCAAACACATTCGCTTAGCCTTCAAGGGCTAGCCGCAGCAGCAGCAGCAACAACAGTAGGGCTTCAGCCCTTCATTTACAACTTGGCTCTCCAGCACCTGCATAGGGACAATCCACCCAACCGGTGGCAAACAATGCAACGGTCAGCATTCAGCTGACCCAATTATAACAATCCTACCCCTTCTCGGGGCATTAGCATTCTTTCCCTGCATAACATGGCATCAATATAGCAACTATGTGCGCGCAGGCACATTCAAGCCATCACAACTATCGGCACACGGCCCGATAGTCCGTGCACTCAGGGCACATTCTTGGTGTACCGGAATACCAGGGTCAACACCACCGTCTACACGGTATTTGAGCATTCTAGTCTTTCGGCGCGCGGGCCTAAGACTCTCATTAGGCGCTCCAACAAAACCTATAACCAGGCTTCCAAGTCGGACGGACCTAACGCAAGTACGGATCAGCCACCCCCGTTGCTCAAGTCGCCGTGCCACCTCGAATACGGAAGTATCCATGGCTATTTATAGGCGCGGGTCGGTTTCACCTTTCCTGTTCGGCAATCTGCCTTTTCATCGAGTTGCAGCCCAACGGCTTAACCGCTCATAAAGTGGCAACGCACGGCCACAAGAGTTGCATCCAACCCTCTTCATTTCCTGGACTTCATCCAGTACTTCCTACTGCACCAAGCAACATGTAGGCACAAGGCAACACAAACCATAATCACGGAGCCTTCTCCGATATGCAAACAAGCATCACCAATCCAGACTAGCATGTCCAGATGGGCTTCACACAGCATGCCTAGAGCCGTACTCCAATTCCAACCTCTAACAAGGGGGACTTCACATATCTACCCCAAGGGACACCACAACCCACCGCACACTCGCGGGGAAGGGTTTTCCCTATGCAATGCAGAAAAGAAGGACTTCACATGTCCAAGAAGGGAGATCATTACCCTTGTCGATCTCTTGGGAGCCATCGTAAACTAGCCGGTGAGAAAGAACCGCAGCAGCTTTGCCTTCACAATGCCGGCTTCGGATCACGAATCGGACCACGGGAACTCGCGGTGGCTTGATCTCCTCCTCTTCTCTTCCTCCTCTCTCTTTCTCTCTTCCTCCTTAATCAAATGAAGAATGATTTCTTCCTCTGCCTCTACTGATTAAATCCAGCCAGGAATCACCTGAGCCCTTGGATCCAAAGAGAGAAATCTAAATGGCCACGATTTGCCCAAAATATCACGTTTTTGGCTGACACGGCCTGTGACACGCCCGTGTCACAGGCCGTGTACCCTTAAGCGGCACACGCGGTATTCGTACTGACTGAACTTTACCAGAACACGGGCATCGACACGCCCGTGTCGAACCTGACACGCCCGTGTCATTCCTGAGACACGCCCGTATCACCCCTGCCTCATCGAGCTGCAAGCAGTACACGGGTAGGCACACGGCATCGGACACGCCCGTGTCCAACCTGACACGCCCGTGTTCAAGGCTTGGTTCTAGGCCGTGTAACCTTCTGACTCAAAACGCATTTTATTTGAGTGACACGCCCTGGGACACGCCCGTGTCCCAGGCCGTGTACCCCCGACACGCCCTGGGACACGCCCGTGTCCCAGGCCGTGTAAAATGACCTGCACCTCAAAACCATTTTTGAGGCTTTTTGGGGTGTTACAGAGGGGATGCAGCAGAAGGCCCTGATGAGGGGCCTTCCGAAGATGGCGCTGTAACTGCTGGGGGAATCTACGATGACGAACTTGCAGTTAGGGGACTGCCCCCCCCAGAGTGACGTGGAGTCCTACTCCTCCCTCGACCTCTTTCCTTTCTCCCGAGAAGCCGAACAGGGGTCCGTCCGAGGACAACACCCTTCTGGCCTCTACTTTCATCGCGTTGAATGCCCTCTTTAAGATGACATTGACTGAGCTCCCGTTGTCGACGAGAATCCGGGAGACAGTAAAATACTCGATGGCTGTCTGGATGACCAGCGCATCGCAAAAGGGGTCCTCGTGACCTGGCATATCCTCCCTAGAGAAGATGATTTTATCATCCGGAGGCGGGGATTGGGACGTGGAGCTAATGCTCCTACGGTATATGGTGTGGAGGCTTGAATTACGGGAAGCCTCGATCCCAGCCCCACCGTGGATTTCTCCAATCCTACCTCGGGTGCCTAAATCAACCCGGTCCTCACACCGATCCTCCTCCACCCGAGGCCGGATTTCCTCTATCCACACTTCCTGATGGTTTCGCGGTTGTTGCTCCCTGTTCCCTCTCATCTCAAGGAACTCCGGGCACGTGGACGTGAGGTGCCCTTCTTCTTGATGGAAATCGCAATAGGGAAGGTCTACCCTGACCTCCCTCCTTCTCCTCAACTCCTCAACTGCCCTCTCCTCCTTCCTCTCATGGCGATTGCCATTGCCTCCTCCTGGTCGGGAGAGGGGGCCTCTGGCCCTGCCTACCTCCCTGGGGGTTGAACTGCCCCCGGCCCCCCTGACGGTTATCCCCTCCCTGATAACCTCTCAGGGGTGCCTGGTCCTACCACTCCGGTCTCCATCCCAAACAATGGGTCTGTTCCGGACGCCCCCACCTGGGTTGTGGCTGCTTCTGTGGCTGCTCCCTCTGCCGGGGCTCAGCCCTCCTCTCCTCCTGAGCTCGACCACCCCTTAGCCTCTCCTCCTCCACGGCCCACTTGGCCAACCTCCGCGCAAACTCCGGATGCGCTGCCTCCATATCAGCCTCTCTGGCCGCCCTCTCTAGGAGTGCCTCAAAAGATACTGGAGGTGATCTCTTCAGTTCCATCGCGAAGAACCCGGACTGGAGACCCAGGGTAAAGGCCATCATCATGGTGTGCCCTAGCATCTCCTGTACTTGGGACAGTTCCTCCTGGAACCTGTCCAGATAGCTTCCCAAAGTCTCCCCCACCCTCTGCTTAATGCGGAACAAAGACTCCACCTCCTTCTTCCTCTTCTTGGAAGTGGTGAATCTCAACATGAACCCCCGTCGCAGGTCCTCGAAGCAGTAGACAGACCCGGTCGGGAGTTGGTGAAACCACTCTCTCGCCTTCTCCCTGAGGGTGATGGCGAAGAGTCGGCACTTAAAGCCATCCGACATCTGTCGAATAGAGACCATGTCCTCAAACCACTGGATGTGGTGGACTGGGTCCCCTCTCCCGGAGTAATAGGACATCTCCGGCTCACGGAACCTCTCTGGAACTAGGGCTATAGAGACAAACTCGCTGAAGGGGTTCCCCCCTCAGCCGGGCGAGATGGGAACTCCCTCCCTGCTATCTCGCCGAAGTGGTACTCGGAAGCTGAGCCAGGGAATAAGACTCGCCCCTGGTACTCGCGCTCGCCTCTCTCGGCGGGCTCCTTCCCTTGTCGCCTGAGCGGCGCGACATCGCCGAGCGGCGGCGGCGACCGGCGACCACCGGGACTGCCGGCGTCGTGCTCTCGGCTCGCATGCCGAGTGCCATCCTGACAAGCCCGAGGATCTCCTCCCTGAGCTCCGCTGGCACACCCAGCACTGGGGGCGGAGGAGGGGGTGGCGAGTTGCCCCTGCCTGATCCTTGTCCTTCTTCTCCGGCCATCAAACCTGCAGAAGATTTTCTCTACTGACCACTCTCCACGCTCACTGCACCAAAATGTTGAAACCGTAAAACCGGTCTCTGTGGAGTTTGACCCTTGGGGAAGGGGTGGTCGCGCACCTACTCTGCTCCTGCAATAAAATGACAAGAAAGTGAAGAACAAAGGACTAGGCCAAGGGCCCGGCGCGGAGGTCCCACCACACACCCGGAAGATCTTAGAGCGCTTCCCCTCCTTAGCCAATTGCCAGGCTAAGGTACCTCAGAAAGCGCTTTGAGACCTGAGAATTAGTGAGCCTGCCTTTTCTGAGGTACCCCTTGGGTCCTATTTATAGAGAACTGAAAACGGCCTGCAAATAACTTACCTCTGCTGATCTGAAATTACTGAAAGCCCCCTCGGGCTGGCCGGCCAACATCCAAACTCCGCTGTTATGAGGGGCCACAGGCAGACCACCTGGGGTAGGATGGCCACTGGATCCCCTGCTCGACCAGGGTGGTGAGAACCCGATGGGGCTGGCACCCGCCGATTCTGCTCGGCCAATGGCAAATACGAGCTTGGCTGGCGAGCAGCCCTGATTTGGCGAGTGCGGGCTCGGCTGGCGAGCAGCCCTGATTTGGCGAGTGCGGGCTCGGCTGGCGAGCAACCCTAATTTGGCGATTGCGGGCTCGGCTGGCGAGCAACCCTGATTTGGCGAGTGCGGGCTCGGCTGGCGAGCAGCCTTGAGCTCGGCCCGACGATCTCCGAGCTCGGTACGACGATCTGCCGAGTTCGAGCTCGGCGGTGAACCCTGCCCGGCCGTGAGGCGGTCTGGACCGGCCGGTCTGGCTTCCGTGGGCCCACTCGACGGATACGGGGTTGTACAACAGGTTACCACTTGAAAAGCTTTGTATTTTTGGGATTGCTGGTGCCAGAAGAAATGTGCTCTAACAACGCTGGAGTCTTCGACCGGTGATCTGAAACGGGAGCAATATGCTGCGCAATCTTTAGTCTTTAACTTGTGCTCGGAAGTAGGAGAGATGTGCTTGGCACAATATGAAGTATGTATCTCATTCTCTGGTATCAAGTAGCGAAGTCCGACACAATGTTCTTAGAGCAATATGTTCGATGAAATGTGCTCAGTGCAATATTCACGATGCAATATGCTGGCGCAATTCTTAGGGGTCCTCGAATGTTTGTGGGAAGTCTTCAAGGGATCTTTGAATCTCTTTAAAGATCTTCAAAAATTTCTTCGAGCGATTAGAGAGATTCTTAAAGTATTCCTCTAGAGCACTACTGTGTGTTGAATGCAAGGTGAGATGAAATGGAGGTCTGGGGCCCTTTTATAGATTATAAATATTACATTTCCATAATTAAGTGGTTATGGTAATTGGCTATCCGCTCATCGTAATCATTTTATGTACTATGTGCACACCCATTATGGGTTGTTTTATTTCTATACACACACCCATGTTGGAATTTATTGCTATGCGCACACCAATGATATATATGTTTTTGCACATACAATTACCCGATAATTAACTATACTCACATCACCATTTAAATTTCCCCAATACACACACCTGTCATGCAGATTTTTACTATTCGCACCCCACTATTGTATATTTTACTATGCATTTATTAATATAACTGGCTATGTGCACACCCATTCTGGTGGTTCAGTTGTACACCCCCCCATAATGGGTGGTTGAAAGTCTTTGTTCAAGAGTAGCTACACACCTAGAGGTGGAGGGTGAATAGGTTTGTTTTAAATCTATTTAATTTTTTTAAGCTTTGGTCAAGTTGTGTGTTAGATTTAGTTGTTTAGCTTTCAAGAGTCACAACAACACACACAAATTAATAGTGATTCCCCATATCTAGGATACATCCACTTTCCCCCTTCACCTATCTAGTAATGAGCTAGATTTGGCTAACTCCTCCTTTTAATCGGCTCCTCGAGCTTACACCTCAAATCCCTCAGGATCCTACACCTCAGAGTGAAACTCACTCCTACAACTCAGAGTATAATAACTCTTATCTTAGGCTTAACAACCCTACACTCAGGTATACCCTGATCTCCTACCTCAAATCTACACAGAGATCATACCTCAGGCACGAGCCTTATCTCAGATCCTAAACAGGATCCTACAACTCAGAGGCTCAGCTCTTACACTCAACCTTTATAACACAGGATTACAACTCAAATCAACACTGATCCTACAGATAGAGTAAAGATTTTGTGAGGTTTGACTCTAGAGAAATGGTCCTTTGAGTCACCTTCCTAAACTAAGTAAACCAAATCCTAACTCTTCACAGCTACACGATTATAGATCTTTAGAATAGTTCTGCTTGTGTTGAGAAGAATTGATGCAGATCTCTATATCTTCAAGCTTTAATATATTATTGTTGAAAGTAGTAGCCTTGAAGATAAACATCAACTTTCTTTGAGTGCTCAGCTACTCCGCCTATTACAAAAAATAGGTTTTCGCTTCTTTGCTGAAGATAACTTAGAGAAATTTTATTCTTATCACTTCAATCAGCAAGCAACTATCTGTCTTCTGTAACTCTTCTGTAAATCTGAGAATGATGAGTTCAAGAGCTTCATGAAAATTTGTTTAATTTCTCTGCAAGGTACTTTTATATCCCGCCGTCCAATGACTCTTTGATCTGTATAGGCAAGCTGAAATAGCAGCTGTAAAGTTACATTAGCTTTAACCGCTGTTCAGAAAGTGTTCGGTGCCATTTTGCATCTAGTGCGCAAAGCCGTCTTAATTTGAATTTGGATGACGTCAGCATGACTCATCGCTTGTGGACTTAGCAATTTTCACAGTCAATCTGCACAGGCGTTGAGTGAAGCTTTGTGACTCGGCATAAAAACACTTAGTAGAAAATCTACTTTTAAAGGCATTGAGTAAGCCATTATCTCTCAATGCTTTTGTCTCAGACATCTAAACTGATATGACATCTAGTGAACCCTCATCACTCAACAGATTTGCACTTGGCAAAATTCTTTTGGTTGAAGGAATTGAGTGAACCTTCTACACTCAATGCTTCTAGACTTTGCAGTTATCCCGACTGAAGGCGTTGAGTGAGCCTTCTACACTTAATGCTTCTAGACATGTACCGAATTTCTTAGTGAGGGATTTGAGTGAAGCTTTGTAAATCAATGCTTCTGGAATTTGCTGAATTATTGATAAGGAGTTAAGTGAGCCTTCTTCACTCAATGCTTCTGTACTTAGACAGATTTACTTTTGAGTAGGCGTTGAGTGAACAACCTGCACTCAATGATTATAAACTTAACTAGATTTGAGTCTAGCACAATTGAGGCTTTGAATGTCTAATCTTCTGTCAACGCTTTTAGCCTTCTTGCGTTGAGTGAAGTGAACTCACTCAATGCTTCTGGACTTAGCCAGATTTTTACTTTTCTAGTATCCTGTCTTGAGTCCTAATGACATTCTGACCCTAACAACATTTCTAATCTTAGAATAGTAGAAAGCCTGCATATATTTAACTTGAACATATATCAAATACAATCATGTGTATTCTATTGACTTGTGGGCCTTCTTCAAATCTGGGACATTGTTTTCGATGGACCCAATAGTGGTTAGGCGGATGGCAGGGCGTGGTGATTACACGACCAAGATATTGCACGATGGAATTTGGGCGGCAGTCAAGGGGACAATGAGTGGAGTCCAGCCGGGTGGCTGACTATAAGTCCAAGTAGAGTGCTCAATCGGTTGATCAGGAAACCAAGCCATCTTGACGATTGGTTGGTCAACCAAGAGGCCATCCAAACAACCTGTCGAGTAGTTGTTCATATAGAAAAAGTGGCTGACACGACACCATATTGGGTGGCCGACTACGTGACCAAGGAGGTCGGTACCATGACCCTACATAGCGATAACTATGCGGCCGTGGGTAGGGGTATGCACGAGCGGGCGGTCGTGCAACCTTTCGAGAAGGTGGCCATGTGACCTTATGACTGAATGGCCACGTTCCCTTTCTGCTGGATGAATGTGTGCCCTTTTGGTCGGAAGACCTTGCAGTCGGGCGACTGCGCGATGTTGCATTCACTCGGTGGCAGTGGAGCTCGAGCGGGATTATGCGTGCGGCCTGGCGGCCAAACAATAATATACAGAAGAGTGATCTCGCATAAGGGCACTTGCGGCTGTACTTCCACATGTGATGGCATAGCCAACACATGACTATGCGATCATGCACGAGGGAGTGTGCGGCCTTATAGTCAAACAGTAGCGTGCGGCTAGGCGGACATAAGAAAAGGCGCGCACGGTCTTGTAGCCGCACGAAACCGTATGGTTGTGTCCATGGGCATGCACACACACAACTCAGTGATGGTTATGATCTTGGCGTTAATGGGGTTGACTTTGGTGAACCCCACTTAGCCCTAATTTTCCACACCAAGTTAGTGGGTTAAATGTGAATTTTGGCAATTCTCATCCCGAAACTCCAATAAATTGGATGGGTCCTTATCATCTCTCCCAAGTTCCCAAAGACCGTGGCCATAGAAAAATGAGTGTGGGAGCATTCTCTCCATTTTTGATGTCTGCGTGGAAGGTATGATGTGACCATGCAAAAGGTAAGAGAAGTTACAATGGAGGAGCGTTGTTTGCATGGGGTATGGCAGAGCCCTACACGGGGTGCATGATCGTGTGTATGTGTGGCCTCGTGCTCACACGATAGTGTGTGCGCGCTATCGCATAAGTGTACGGTCATGCTCATGTATGATCGTGCGGGTGCACAATCACGTCTCCATGCTCCTCTCGGGTGTACACACTCATACGTATTTGTGGCTGCGCACCAGCCATCATGATTCCTGACACTTTTACAGTTTGGTTAACCGTTCCATCCTGTGTTTTCTTTGTATTACGGCTGTGCACGTGTTTATAAAAAATTTTTAGTCATTTTGCAGCACTTTATTTTTTAGGTACCAAAGCGAGGAGCCAAAGGGAGGACGATGTGATTGCGCTCTTCCCTTATTGGTGAGCATTTATATAATTACAGAAAGCATTATAAGATACCTGGTAGGCTGGAGGTGATAATATCTTGTGCAGAGGAGCGTACATAGAAACCTTCTACTAGCAGCATGGCAATCTGCGATTCTTTCTTGAAATCAAGATTCTATCTTCAGCCTTCTGAGGAGGTGATTATGATTTTAAAGTTCTATGGCATTCTGGTCTCCCAGTTCACTCGTGCTCGGTTGATGATAATTATGAGCTTAATTCCATTTTTCCGGGAGCAAGGTTCATAGTTCCACTTAGACTTGTTAAAGTATTGGTCTGAGGTGTTCACTGATGTGATGGTCAGATCAAAGTGTATAGTAATAAGTGTAACGACTCCACCCGTTAAATAACATATAATAGAAGGTCCGGCCGGGACCCCACACTATATGCTATAAACAGACGGTGAGGTCACAGGATAATACCATCAACGCATCCTAATACAGAGCATGCTAGAGGAATAGATACACAATTAGCTGAACTCATAGTAGGAATATCCACTAGATATATATAAACCAACGTTATATACAACCACTCAAACGAGGGGACAGCAAATACTACAGTTTGGCCTTAAAGCCTTATAGTTCCTCTTTAAACAGTATGGATTACAGACATCGGCGCGCAGGCTGGCCGTACATGAATAAAAGAAAATACAAAAGCTAGCCTTCAAGGGCTAGCAACAACAGCAAGAGCGGAAACAACAGCAGTAGGGGCATCATCCCATCATTTTCCGCTCGGCTCTCCAGCACCTTTACAGGGACAATCCACCCAGAAGGTGGCAAACAAGGCAACGGTCGGCATTCAGCTGACCAATTTATAATAATCCTACCCATTTCCCGGGGCCGAGACATTCCTTCCATGCAGAGCAATATAGCAATTGACAGATAATATACATATTGTGCTCTCACGCACAAGCAATCCATCACAACCGTCGGCCACCCGGCCTGACGATCTTTTGGGTACACCGGCGAACCGGGATCAACACCATTGAGCATTTAGTCTTAATGGCGCACAGGCCTAAGACTCTCATTATGCTATTGACGAAAGTCCAATGCTTTGGCACTTCCTTGTACAGTCAACATAACGCAGGTACAGATCCACCACCACCCGTTGCTCAAAATCGCCTTGCCATCACCAAGCACATCGTCCTTGCGGCTATAATAAATGGCGCGGGTCGGCTTCACCTTTCCTATTCGACACGAGGCCTTTTAGAGCTCGCAGCTCCCAATCGCCATAACATCCGCCAAGGACTAGCGTCACAATAGCCACACTGTCCAACAAGGACTGACTTCATCATCCATCAAGGACTGGCTATATCGTAGCCACAACACAAATAGCACAAGGGCATTTTCCTGGAGTTCCACATTCCAGTACTTCCTGCTACTCCCCTTCACAGGCATAACCCAACGACCTCACTAACTACACGAGTATACGCGGAGTATTCTCCGGTGCGTACATGCAACATCACCAATCAAAACCAACATGTTTAGATGGGCTTCACACAACCGTCCTATCTCGTACTACACTTTTCCGGGTCTATATGCAGACTCAACAGGGGATAACAACTATCAACCCACCGGAATCACTCACTCATTCCACCTTTTGGTGGAGAGGATTCCTTACTCAAGCATAAAGAAGGACTTCACATGTCTAAGAAGGAAGATCGTTACCCTTGACGATCTCTTGGGAGCCATTGAAAATCTGGCCGGTTGGAAAGCACCGCAGCAGCTTTGCCTCCACTAAACTAGCCTCGGATCTCGAATCAGACCGCGAGAGCACCACAAAAGCCTTGCTCTTATCCTCTTTCTCCTTCCTCCAAGCTCTCTCTTTTTCTCACTTGATAAGAATGAGAGAAGAGGCCAACACTCAGCCTTATCACTGTAGGAAAGGACCTGGGCTATTGGATCCAAATAGAAATAATTGGATGGCCAAGATCTGCCCAAAATTCAAAATTTGACTTGACACGGCCTATGACACGCCCGTGTTCCAGGCCGTGTCCCCCAAGCGGTGTACGAAACGACTCAAATTGAACCAGAACACAGGCTCCAACACGCCCGTGTCACAGGGCAGACACGCCCGTGTCAACTTTGACACGGCCGTGTCACCTTTTTAATATAAGCCCAAATCACCCGACAAGCACACTGCTAAGGCACACGCCCATGTCCATGGTCGTGTGCCCAACATGCCCCTGTGACACGCCCGTGTTAAAGGCCGTCTTCCACACTCAACGCCACTCAATACCATTCCACTCAGCGCCACTCAACGCAACTCAATGCCGCTAAGAATTCACCCGAGAAGGACATTCCCTGGGACACGCCCGTGTCCCAGGCCATGTCGCCTCTCGACGATCAGTTCTCGAGAAATCGAATCGACGCCTATAGAAAAGGACACGCCCTGGGACACGCCCATATCCCAGGCCGTGTACACTGGACACACCCTGGGACACGCCCGTGTCCCAGGCCGTGTCAACCAGTATAAGACCCCCTTTTTTTTCTTTTTAAAACCCAGGGTCTTAGGCCCAGAATCGCCGCTTTACGGTGACACCTTCACGTCCTGAAGGGTCATCACCACAAGGCGCCTATTCTGCCGGCCAATTCGATCACAGGAAGGTAGCACAATAATTGAAGTAAGAGCAAGTCCACTGAAAATCGTAATACCGAAGACCCACCACCTTAATTTATATTCCTTTTATGCACATACAAATTTAATCGTAAACACACAAAAATCGAGCCGAAGCTCCCCGGACCAAAACGTCCGTCTCTTAACTAACCGAGCCGAAGCTCCCCGGACCATTCCGTCCGTCTCTTAACCAACCGAGCTGAAGCTCTCATCAATCTTCCTGTGCCAACAGTGATTGTGAAAGGTGCAGCCCTAATTACTAAGTTACTCTTGTCAGTTTGTTATTACAGTTTACGTTAACCCAGGACTGCCCCCGGTATTCCCCGTGAAGGGCTCTCAAAGGGCACTAGGAACTATGATGGTAGCTGAAGCCCATCGTTCCCTTTCGCAAGGAACTTATTGTTAGTTGTTGATCCCCTTTACCCATTCCCTTCTAATATTACGATAGACTATCCTAGGGTGATTTTAAACCTTCCTCTCTTCGGGAAAGACGATCTTTCGTCGAACCCGAGCACCTCTTGACCCTAGCTATCAGTACTTCTCTCTACTCTTCATATTATCCTATTGTGATATCATCCACAATTGTCCACCCAGACAAAATGAATAACTCCAACGACTTTCTCAGATCATGTCCTATTGCAATTCACAAATTTGCTATATGCAGACCAACCTAGACTATATGTCGAACCGGTTATGCAATGATCCCAAAATTCATCAAAATTCCCTAAACTATTTACTGGAGACTTATCATGATATAAATAGCCTAAATCCAGAATGTGATAATTTTCCTAATTTATCTGGCATTTAATTAATTTCCTCAAAAATTCCAAGGGCAACCGGTTTGAACATGAACTACCCTAAGTTCTCATGCAAGATGTCCAACAAATTTATAATAAATAGTAGATTATCTCAATAAGGTAAATCCAAAGTATCATAATTTTCTATCATCAAAAGGGCACTAAAAACTATTTTAGCAATATTTACTATCTTCCATTATTTATGAACCAAGTACAGAGTATATTCTTCCAAAAATTATAAATAAATTATAATTTGCAGATAAAGCCTTAAAATTAGCATTGGCCAATTTCATAATTTTTCAGTAATAATATCATCCCTAATTAATTTTCAAAGCATAAAACCCCTCTTTAACATTTGTGAAGGAAGTACTGGATTTACTCAACTAAAAATTATACAAAAATTCAAGGGTAACCATTCAGTCCTAAAACATTTATTTCCAAAATTGCATGGGGTTTTAATGAACAAAAAGATCCAAATAATTAAAATATCAATTAGGGCTATAAATAACTTTGCAAATGAAGTGCTGGAAAAAAATATCATAAAATTCCAGTAAAATCTCTATAGCTTCTACCCACTCCAAAACTTAGTCTACCCTATTTCACAGCCTTTGGATAAAGTTTAGTAACGGATTGTGCTTAATTAGTATTTTACCCTAAAGCTAAAATTAAGGTTTTGAGGAATCTACTTGTCTCCAAATTCTCCAAGACTCCATTCAGATGATTCTTATCATGCTAATGTCAACTCTACAGAGTTTCAAGGCAATACGAGAGCAATTGCCCCCATGTCCTTCTCAACCCTCAAAACCCTCCATATAGGGTTGAGCTTGGATCCTAGGGTAAATCAACCCTAAACCACACCATTCTCTCCAAGTGGGTTATAGTAACCCCTCCAAGTCAGTGGTCAAGATATCAGTCTCTGTTGAGGTGATATGACCATTCTAACCTCTAGTGCACTTTTTACTCAAAAATGCCTCACTATTGCCTTGTTAAGAATAGGTGACTCCCTATCCAAAACTAATCCAAGTGAGTTTAAAATTTGTACAGAACTACTTTTTATAGCCAGGGACACCTCACCAAAATTTGGGAGGGTTTGGAGGTCATTTGACCACTTAAATAAATTCCTTTAAGTTTATTAAATTTAAACAAAAACTTTAGGCAAAGTATCTCCAAAAATTCCCATTTTTGGACAGCCTCTAGATATGGCTAAGGGTAACCCCCTTCCCAAATTTCAAGTCATTTGGACAAAGGAAGAAGAGTGGGCACCCATTTTAGTTTCTGCCCAACTCTAGGTACAGCCCCATTAAAACGGGTGCGGCGATCAAACCGATTACCCAAACGAGTTGAAATCAATTTTAAATTAATCTAGACTAGAAGGGCTACAACTTTTGTGACTGGCTATTTTTCCTAAATCGGCCTCTAAGTGCTTCGTTTTACAGCATCAACATGTGCTCATTTAATGTACCTTTTCCTTTTATATTATTTACAAAATTTTCATTATATAAAACTGTTTTTACTGTTCATCTTCTACAGAACCCAAAAACCAGAACACAGAAAACTCATATTTCCTGTAGCTCTTCCGCGATCCATCGCCGGCCGTCCGGTCACTTCCCTGGCCAGCCACCACCACCACCACCTCCGTTGAGGCGATGGCTATCGGTCGGCGGTGGTATGGCCGCCGGAGGTGGTGGTTTCCGGCGAACTCAAAAACCATATTTTCCATGGTTTTTCCATGAAAACGAGAGATAGGTCCGGGTCCATTGAGCACGAACTTCATTTCTAAGATCCTAAGATCTACCCATAAGAGAAGAAGTAGAGGAGGACCTTGTTCGCGGTTTGAAGGCGAGATGAACGTCGGATTGTCATGGCGCGGTGGTGGCGTTCCCGAACTTCTTCAACAGCAAGAACAAAAATCTGAATTTGTTTGGACAAGAGTGTAACCTTCTCCTCTTGCTCTAAGGGGGCTTTTATAGATCTCCCAATGGGGAGGGGAAAGGATGAAACATTCATGGCCATGAATGTTTCTCTTAATAACGTTTCGGTTATGATGCAGGGAAGAGGAAAAGGTGGAAGATGAAATGGCTGATCCAGGTGGCGATTTCCTATTGGACCTCAATCTCTCTTTCTTATTAAGTAATTAAAGAAAGAAACAGCTCATAAATATTCCTACTGTACATTCCCATAATCAAAATTGATTATGAAGTCGGTTACCGAAATTTCTAGTCTGGCTGACGTTTCGGCCTTTGTCACGGGCGTGACACGTGGGTCACGGGCGTGACAGGGCTTGGTAACAAATTCTGGGTTCGACGATCATCAAACTGAGATCAACGATCGTCGAAGGGTGGTCATGCCCTAGGTCCCGGGCATGACACATGAGTCACGGGCGTGAAAGGGTCAAGATGCAAATTCCGCGCTCGGCGATTGTCTTGCTGAGATTGACAATCACCGAAGGGGGTCACGCCCTTGGTCACGGGCGTGACAGGGCAATGACGCAAATTCTACACTTCGACGATCGTCCCACTGAGATCGACGATGGTCGAAGGGGTCACGCCCTAGGTCACGGGCGTGACACATAGGTCACGGGCATGGTAGGCCCGGGTTGCAAATTCGACGATCGTCTCACGGAGATCGACGATCGTTGAAGGAGTCACGCCCTAGGTCACGGGCGTGACACATAGGTCACGGGCGTGACCAACCCGTGACCCAAAATCTCGGTCGATGTACTTCAATTCTTGGGCTTCTAGGGTTCTATCACGACAGACCGACTCCTAGGGGTCTAGCCGGAAATGGGATGTTACAAATCCCAATAAACAAAACAAAAATTTCGTCCCCGAAATTGAGGTTGAGCCTGCGGGGATTTCTACCGAAATAAATTAAACTTGTAACATCCCATACGATTTTTCTATTGGGTTCAAGCGACTATTTATTTGATAAACGAAGACAATCTCCCCAATAAACAAAAGATTAGCCTCTACTTTCCTGCGCATGCCTAAGTTCTCAATTTTTCCTTATCTAGTCCTACCGGTTTAGTACAAAAAGGTAATTTATAGTATACCAAGAGGTGGTGAGGTATACCTGATTGAACAACTCCGGGTATTTTTGCCTCATCAGGTCCTGCGGTTCCCAGGTGTGCTCCTCCTGACCGTGGTTTCTCCACAAAACCTTGACTAAGGGGATCTTCTTGCGGCGCAAGATCCGTACTCCTTTGTCGTCGATCCGAACCGGCTCCAAGTGAAAAGATCGGTCTGAAGCTACCGGTCCTTCGGTGGTCAAAATCTGCTGTTCCGTGCGTAGTAGAGCCCTTCTCAGCGAAGAAATGTGGAAGACGTCGTCGTGTAGAGCTGCCAGCTCTAGTGGCAACTCCAGCCGGTAAGCTTGGGTCCCGATCCGCTCCAGGATCCGGTAAGGGCCCATATACCTAGGGCTGAGCTTCTTCTTCCGACCACGCACCCGTGAAACTCCATGCATGGGCCGGATCTTCAAAAACACCCGGTCCCCCACCTGAAACTCCACCTGACGATGTCGGGCGTCATAATACTTAGCTTGTCTGCTCTGCGCCTCCAACATCCTATCTCTGATCATTCTAACCTGTGCCTCGGTGTCTTCAACAAAATCTGATCCCAACACCTTCGGATCCTCGTCCTGAACCCAAGAAAGTGGGGTCCTACATTTTCTTCCATACAAGGCTTCATAAGGCGCCATCCTGATGCTGGACTGGTAGCTATTGTTATAGGAGAACTCGATCAATGGCAACATCTTCTCCCACGGCTCCCCTCAGTCCAGTATACACAATCGTAGTAGATCCTCCAACGTCCTGTTGGTGCGCTCTGTCTGCCCGTCCGTCTGAGGGTGGAAGGCCGTGCTAAAAGTCAATCGGGTGCCCAGATATGCCTGCACGGACCGCCACTCCCTGGATGTAAACCGTCCATCGCGGTCCGACACTATCGTCCTGGGCACGCCATGGTATCGGATATACTGCTCCGCGAACTTCCGTACCAGCACTCCCACCAAGTCATCCTTCCTGATTGGTATAAAGCGGGCCACCTTCGTCAACCGATCAACAATCACCCAGATCGAGTCATTCCCTGTCCAAGACCGGGGAAGCCCATGTATAAAATCCATAGCTATATCATCAAACTTCCACTCCGGCACTGAGAGTGGCTGCAATAGTCCTGCGGGGTTCCTGCACTCCGCCTTCACCAACTGACACGCCTCACAATGGGTCACGAAGTACCTAATGTCCTTCTTCATGCCCGGCCAAAACATCGTCTTCTTCAGATCAGCGGTCATCTTTGTGATCCCTGGGTGCACCGAGTACCGGCTGCAATGCGCCTCCGTCATAATATCCTCTCGGATCTGGCCTCCTGCGGGTATATATACTCTGCCTCTGAAATGTAGCAATCCATCTCTCAGGGAATAATCTCCTGTCGAACCCTCCTCCAAGGCTCGGAATATCGGCTCTGCCCATGCATCTGTCCTTTGTCCGTCCCGGATGCGGTCCCGAATATCATCTATGGCCACCATCGATGCCAGATACTCCCTATACAGCTCTGGATCATCCTCGGACACTAGGGATATTTGCATATCTCTGAAGGACCGAACTAGCTCTATGGACATAACCTGGGGCCCGTCTTCGAAAGTGGCAGCTCTCCGACTCAACGCATCGGCCACCACGTTTACCTTCCCTGGATGGTAGTACATCTCATACTGATAGTCTGCTAAGAACTCCACCCAGCGCCTCTGCCTGATATTCAGCTCCTTCTGCGTGTCCACGTATTTCAAGTTCTTGTGGTCGGAGTAGATGTCGCAGTGGACTCCATAAAGATAATGGCGCCAGACCTTTAGAGAAAAAACGACCGCTCCCATCTCAAGGTCGTGCACCGGGTAGTTCTTCTCATGGGTCTTCAGCTAGAGGGAGTCATATGCTATGAAGTGTCCGTTCTGCATCAGCATCGCTCCCATCCCCTGGTATGATGCGTCGGTATACACCTGGAATTCTTCCTTTCCAGATGGAAGGGCCAGAATAGGGGCTGAGATGAGTCGGTCCTTCAACTCCTGGAAAGCCGCCTGGCACTGCGGGGTCCAAACGAAAGGTGTCTCCTTCTTTGTCAAAGATGTGAGGGGGAGGGCAATTTGAGAGAACCCCTCCATGAACTTTCGGTAATAACCGGCAAGTCCCAAGAAACTTCGTACATCGGTGGCTGTCTTTAACTGCGGCCAATCTCGAACTGCCTGAATCTTTGCCGGATCCACTGCCAACCCGGCTCCGCTGATAATGTGGCCTAGGAAAGCCACCTCCTTCAACCAAAACTGACACTTGCTGAATTTCACGTAAAGGCGATGCTCCCGCAACCTCTCCAGAGTCAGTGCCAGATGCCGAGTGTGCTCCTCCTCCGTCCTAGAGTAGATCAGGATGTCGTCTATGAATACTATGATGAACACATCAAAGTAGGCCTCAAAAACCCGGTTCATGAGGCTCATGAATGCCGACGGTGCATTCGTGAGCCCGAAGGGCATCACGGTGAACTCATATAGGCCATATCTGCTACTGAAGGCCGTCTTCGGGATATCCTCCTCCTGGATCCGCAGCTGGTAGTATCCTGACCTCAAGTCCAGCTTAGAGAAATAATGGGCTCCCTCCAGCTGGTCGAACAATTCGTCTATCCATGGGAGCGGATAGGTATTCCGGACGGTCAGCCTATTTAGTGCTCGATAATCGATGCACAAGCGAAATGTCCCATCCTTCTTCTTCACGAATAGGACCGGGGCTCCCCATAGCGAGGAACTCGGTCTAATAAATCCTGCCTCCACCAACTCTTGCAACTTAGTCCGAAACTACGCCAACTCCTTCGGGGCCATCCTATAGGGAGCCCTGGATATCGGCTTAGCCCCTGACACCAACTGAATCTGAAAATCCTTCTCCCTGTGCGGAGGCAATCCTGGCAGCTTCTCTGGAAACACATCGGCGTAATCACAAACCACCGGTATATTGGCAATCTGATCCTTCTCCTCGGTCATATCCAACAGCACCTGGTATACCTCGTCTCCCTACAGATGGGCCTTGACGGCCTGTACCGAAGATAAGAGTATACGAGAGGCAGGTCTTATACCTTCGATGACAATGAAAGAGTCCCCGTGTCTCACGGTGATCCTCTTCGCTTGGCAATCAATCTGGGCATGGTTCCAGTACAGCCATACCATGCCCAGGATCAGGTCGTAGTCCGTCAGCTTCAAAATCGTTGCTTGAGCCTCGAACGCCTTTCCACAAATTTCTGCCTCCATATTGCAGTGATCCGTGGTAAGGAACTCAGATCCATCCGGTAGTCGCACCCTCATCCTCGAGCCCGTGAATCGCTCCACGCCTTCCAGTCCTTCTACGAACATCTCTGACACAAAGGAGTGAGTAGCTCCAGTATCAAAAAGCGTGCAGGCAGGCTTGCCGCTGATGAAGACTATACCTGGGGTGATTAAATGTCTTAGGATTCTATAAAGAATTTTCTTTCCTTGTTAATCTATCTAGTGCGGTTCTAAGTTTTTACAACTAAAAGGGAAATTCTATGAAAATAAAGAAGCATTGCGGCGTACCTGCTATGACCTGCTCCTGATTCCGAGGCTGCGCAAGGTCCAAAGCATATACCTGCTCTCTTCCCTATTTACGGTCTCCCTCCTGGTATCCACGACCGCGGCCGCGTCCTCGGCCTCCGTAATGCTGAGCTTGTGGGACACCCTGTGGTGCTGGAGGTAGTGCCGCCTCATCGGGCAGTTCCTCCGGATGTGCCCAATCTGATGACAAAGGAAGCACTCTGGTGGGGTGTTGGTACCCTAGTTTGGATTTGAGTTAAGTCTTTCCTTTTAGTCTCTTGACCCAAGATTTATCTATGGTCAAAGTCTTGTTGGAGTGTATTCTCTTTTACAGTAAAATTCTGGCTAAGGGTTTTTCAGGTTCGACTATCGTTGAACGCCGATCGACTATCGTCGATCAGCCGGTGGACGATCGTCTGTCTGTTTGATCAACTATCTTCTGTCTTCAGATAGTCGTGCTCTGTGTTTTGTCAACTCGACGTTCTGCTAGATCGTCGAGCTCTGGTCGACTATCTCTTGATAGTTCGACGCTTTCTGTCAGCTTTGCTTGCCGCTTTCTGTCTGAGTCGGTCGACTATCTGACTGATAGGTCGACGATCTCAGTAGGTCGTTCGACTATAGTCGAAGGTCGTTCGACGTTCCACTGTCTGCATATATATAATATTATATGTTTTATTTTCCTTATTTTATTTCCTATATTTCTAGCATATTTTTATTATAGATTATTTAATTGATCTTATGCATATATCTCAAAGCAAACTTGCTTTTATATTTATGCATAAGTCAATTCTTTCTGACAATGTATTTTGTCCTATTATCTGTCTTTATTAATGCAGCTGTCCTTTATAGCCGTTGGCTGTAAAGAGTTATTTCTGATGTGATCTTTTCTAATAGCCTTTATCAGATTACTTCCTGCAGCTGCTATAAATTTATTCTTTATATAGAATTATATATCTGCAAGATATGTTTTGTCTTTATGTTAATTGCAGCCCAGATTCAAGATCTGAGAAGAAGACAAAAGCTCAACTCAAATAATAGATCCGTTACTGCTGCTTATATATAAAGAGTTCTTTTGAAGAAAGAATTATGGCTGGCTAGCAGAAGAAAGAAATACAATACAGCAAAGCCAGCTCTCAGCAATCTTCATCCATCTGAGAAGTTTTCTCTTCTACTCTTCCTCAACTTGAGTGCTCCTGTTCCAGGAAGATACACTCAGAGATATTGAAGAAGAAGAAGAAGAAGAAGAAGGAAGCTGAAGAAGAACATCCATCCAGATCTCTAGTCTTCTTCAGGCATTATCCTTCAGAACTTCAAGACATCTTGCTGTCAGAAGTTCTGAAGAGTCTCTTGTGCTTCTCTAATCTTTGTTAAAATAGAGAAGACAATCTAACTCTCTTCCCCCCTCCTATAAAGGGTTGTTTACTCCTTTCAAAAGTAAAGCTTGGTTTTTAGACACCTGATCAAAAGTCTAAAGGGTCTCTAGATCTACCTACAGCAGATCTTGTTGGTGGCAGGGCACCTGATCAAAAACCTGAGTGGATTCCTACTGTGTGGGTAGAAGAGTGGATGTACCCAGTGTTTGGGGAACCACTATAATATCTTGTGTCGTCTGGTTGCTTAATTTATTATTGCATTGTGGCTGTGATTAGAATTAACTAGGATTGCTAGTTGCTTGATTAGGACCCAAGCTTAACTGTAATTACAGTTAGCTTTATTTTGTGCACAACACTTGTGTTAGGCTTTACAATATCTTAGGGTTATCTCTATCTCTATAATCTTTAATTCCGCAATCGTATCTATCCCTTCACTTTTAATTGGTATCAGAGGGAGGTTAACTGACTGTTCAGGCTAACACCTGAGTCACAAGATCCTGATAGATATCAAGGATTATAGATATTCACTTTCACTATCATGGCCCAATACAATGATTATTTTAGCACCAGACCTCCAGCTTGCAACTTAGCTGAGTTTAGCATCTAGAAGGCAAGAGTCAAATTATTTATGAACAATATTGATGAAGAAATATTTTCTTCTATTTTGACAGGTCTTCCAACATCGGCAACAACAACAAAAAGTGCCAGGCTAGCTGATGCCAGAGCAATGAACATCCTAGCTCAGTCATTATCTGATGACTTATTTCAGGATATTGTTGAATGCTCAACAGCTAAGGAGATGTGGGATTCCCTTCATCAAGTGGCTTCTGAACCCATGGATACAATATCAGAAGGAAGCCACATCATCTCATCTGAAGGAGAAGAATCAACATCCCTAGATGTTGTCTGGGATGTCTCAGATGATGAATCATCATTTGAAGATGAAGAGGAGGAAGCAAGGGCCAAAGAATTTTGCTTAAAGGCCATCAATGCTTCCTGCAGCAATAGAGAAGTTGAACAAACAGAAGAAAATTCAAAACCTGAAAAGGTTCAGGTATTATCAAATTCTGTTTTCAGTTTAGTTAATTTAGAAATTCAATATTGCTGCCAAAGTTTAACAAAACCTGAGAAGGAACCAACACTTCTCAGAGAAATGGTTTCTTTATATTTTAATGAGTCCAGATTTGAGAACTCAGTTTGGTTTTTCGTAAACTTGTTTTATAAACAAAAGGATAAACTAATTAGAATAATTTCAAATCCTTCTATTATCTGGAACAAATTTATTAGGAAGCATTTCATTTTTCTTAAGGCTGTTTATTATATCTGATTGATATTCTGTTCAAAAATTTTGATTGGATTTCTGTGTTAAAAATTCTCTGTCAGATAACTCTATTTCTTATAGATCCTTTTCTAAATTCAATTAGACTGAGTTCTCTACTCTAGTTGCATTTGTCAGCTGAGTTTGAATCTCGTCTAATGAAAAGAAATTCTATAGGAAGGAAGATATTTGATTTTGTTTTTCAGATCCAGAATCTTAATTAAATTTGATGAACAAAGTATCATTTCTTTTGCTGCTAACATATCCTCTTTGTCAAGGAGAGAGCAATCTCTACCATAGTCTTTTTGCAGGTACTTTTACAAGAGTTAGCTGGATGACTCAATCAAATTCAAAGTCATCTCAGCCTCCTCAAATCACATGTACTGCATCAATATAGGGAGATTGCAAATGCCAGCAGCAGCCAGCTAAGCAAAGTTTTTCTTTATGTATCTTATGCTTTGCAATATTTATTTATTATTTTGCTAATAGGATCCTCACCCAAATAGGGGGAGATTGTTGGAACCCTGGTTCTTATTTGGGCTAGGATCTTTATTAGGTTGTTTTAGTTTAGTTTATTTATTTCTGGTAATTTTAGTTTTTGAAAGACTTAACCCAAATAGGGGGAGATTGTTGGTACCCTAGTTTGGATTTGAGTTAAGTCTTTCCTTTTAGTCTCTTGACCCAAGATTTATCTATGGTCAAAGTCTTGTTGGAGTGTATTCTCTTTTCCAGAAAAATTCTGGCTAAGGGTTTTTCAGGTTCGACTATCGTCGAACGCCGATCGACTATCGTCGATCAGTCGGTCGACGATCGTCTGTCTGTTTGATCGACTATCTTCTGTCTTAAGATAGTCGTGCTCTGTGTTTTGTCAGCTCGACGTTCTGCTAGATCGTCGAGCTCTGGTTGACTATCTCTTGATAGTTCGACGCTTTCTGTTGTCTGTTGGTCGGTCGACTATCTATTGATAGTTCGACGTTTTCTGTCAGCTTCGCTTGCCGCTTTATGTCTGAGTCGGTCGACTATCTGACTGATAGGTCGACGATCTCAGTAGGTCGTTCGACTATAGTCGAAGGTTGTTCGACATTCCGCTGTCTGCATATATATAATATTATATGTTTTATTTTCCTTATTTTATTTCCTATATTTCTAGCATATTTTTATTATAGATTATTTAATTGATCTTATGCATATATCTCAAAGCAAACTTGCTTCTATATTTATGCATAAGTCAATTCTTTCTGACAATGTATTTTGTCCTATTATCTGTCTTTATTAATGCAGCTGTCCTTTATAGCCGTTGGCTGTAAAGAGTTATTTCTGATGTGATCTTTTCTAATAGCCTTTATCAGATTACTTTCTGCAGCTGCTATAGATTTATTCTTTATATAGAATTATATATCTGCAAGATATGTTTTGTCTTTATGTTAATTGCAGCCCAGATTCAAGATCTGAGAAGAAGACAAAAGCTCAACTCAAATAATAGATCCGTTACTGCTGCTTATATATAAAGAGTTCTTTTGAAGAAAGAATTATGGCTGGCTAGCAGAAGAAAGAAATACAATACAGCAAAGCCAGCTCTCAGTAATCTTCATCCATCTGAGAAGTTTTCTCTTCTACTCTTCCTCAACCTGAGTGCTCCTGTTCCAGGAAGATACACTCAGAGATATTGAAGAAGAAAAAGAAGAAGGAAGCTGAAGAAGAACATCCATCCAGATCTCTAGTCTTCTTCATGCTTTATCCTTCAGAACTTCAAGACAGCTTGCTGTCAGAAGTTCTGAAGAGTCTCTTGTGCTTCTCTAATCTTTGTTAAAATAGAGAAGACAATCTAACTCTCTCCCCCTCCTGTAAAGGGTTGTTTACTCCCTTCAAAAGTAAAGCTTGGTTTTTAGACACCTGATCAAAAGTCTAAAGGGTCTCTAGATCTACCTGCAGCAGATCTTGTTGGTGGCAGGGCACCTGATCAAAAACCTGAGTGGATTCCTACCGTGTGGGTAGAAGAGTGGATGTACCCAGTGTTTGGGGAACCACTATAATATCTTGTGTCGTCTGGTTGCTTAATTTATTATTTGCATTGTGGCTGTGATTAGAATTAACTAGGATTGTTAGTTGCTTGATTAGGACCCAAGCTTAACTGTAATTACAGTTAGCTTTATTTTGTGCACAACACTTGTGTTAGGCTTTACAATATCTTAGGGTTATCTCTATATCTATAATCTTTAATTCCGCAATCGTATCTATCCCTTCACTTTCATGGGGGATACATCATTCCCCTGGGTCTCGGCATCTCCTGCATCCGAAGAGGTTGAGGGGACAATATCACCTGCTCCCTCGGCTCCTGCCTCACTTCCTGATGAGGCTGGTCCTCTGTCCTTCTCCCCCTTGGTATAGCACCTCGCCGCTGGCCATTTCTGAGTCTCTGCCCCTGATCCTCTGCTGGCCGCTTCCGGCCCCGGGTGGTGTGCCAATCAGCCTCAATCCTTTTTGCCATCTCCAAAATCCGGGAGATAGGCTCGTCAGATACAAATAACAAAGCCTCTCTCAAGTCTTCCCGTAGGACCTTATAGAACCTCTTGATGTACCCTGCTTCGCCCAACTGGTAAGAATCTGCATATCGAGCTAGATGGTCGAACTCCCGATGGTACTCCACCACAGCCCGGGTGCCCTGCTTCAGCTGTAAGAACCGCTCCTCCAACTCATCCCTGGCCGACTGCGGAACGAAATGCTCCAGCAGCACGGCCCTGAACTCTTCCCAGGTAACCTCCGCAACCTTCCTATTGGCAAATGTCGTGTCCAACAGCGTCTTCCACCACCTCATGGCATGGGACTCCAGGAAAGAGACAACCAGAGCCACCCTCTCCTCCCAGGGACACCGTATCCCGGTCAGCATCTCGTACATAATATCCAGCCACTCTTCCGTCCAAACCGCCTACTCTGTCGCCAAGTAGGACGGGGGAGACAGTCCTCGGAAGATGCTCAGCCAGTTGGCCCCCGGATTTGGCTGCAGGACCGGAACCTGCTGGGCCCTAAAAGCCTCCAGGATGGCAGTCAGAGTCTGTCCCATGTCTGACTGAAGGAAAGGAGTGGGGACCGGTGGAGGTGGTGTAACATCCTGAGCCTGTTGAACTCTACCTTGTTGCGTAGGCTGTGCTGGAGGCTGCGTAACAAAAACCCAAACTGAGAAAACGTTCAATCTTTAATAAAAGTGGACAATTTATATGTGATCCCCATATGGGCACACCACTGCTTCCGCTACTTAGTTTGTCCCTGAGAGCGCTAAGTTGTCAACCTAAATCACCTAGAGGGGGTGAATAGGTGAAATGCGTTCCAAATGCGGAATAAAAAAAATTAACACAGCACAGATCAAGCAATCACACAGAGAACACAGGATTTATAGTGGTTCCCCAACCCAGGGAACATCCACTTTCACCTCACCAATCTAGTAAACCACTAGACTTGGCTACTCCACTATCTCGGATCAAAACAATCATACAACTCGGAATAACGTTCCTACAAATCTCGATCCAAACGGATCTACACTCGGAAGAAAACCTTCCTACAAATCTCGATCCAAACCGGATCTACAGAACTCGGAGTCAAGACTCCTACAAGAATAAAAGGTTGTATAAAGAAATATACAAACAGAACCGATCAGATCCGGATCTTCAAATCTTTCTTCCTTCTTCAGCTTTTAGAGATCGGCAGAAATAAATCGAGGAAGACAGAGGCAAAAACCCTTGGATCAAGAAACCTGGAATCAACGTGATCAAGCACGGGATCTATCGATTGAGAGTAGCTTGATCTTCTGAAACTTCTTGGCTGAATCTCTGTATCGGAGAAGACTGGCGACGAAGAAGATGAATAGTATTTTGTCGGCGTGAACTTGTCGGCTTCCCGATGTCGGTGATAAAATCAGATTCAGAATTCTTATATTTTCTTCTTAGGGTTTGTCGACTTGACAAGACCTATTTATAGTACTTCTGCAACGGTCATAATACTTAATCAAGTACACGTGGACCAATCATATGAGAGGATTTGAAATAACCCGCAAAGTCTGTACTTAGAAACATTCTTTCTGTAAATTGACATACATGAGTATATCAATGAACTACTCGAGTATCAGGAGAGAGAGAGAGAGAGAGAGACATACTCGAGTAATCACGAGTCCAGGACTTAAAAAATAATCTGAAGGGAAAAATCAAACTACTCGAGTATATCAAACTCACATACTCGAGTATACATATAATTACTCGAGTAACTAGGAAACTACTCGGGTAATAACAAACCTACTCGAGTAAGAGAATCAAGCTACTCGAGTATAAAGTCATTCACTCGAGCATATCAGGGAACTACTCGAGTCTGCAAACTAACATACTCGTGTAAAAGGATATACTTGTAACATCCCATTTCCAACTAGACCCCTAAGAGTGATTTTGTCATGGCAAAACCCTAGAAAGCCCAAGGAAGAGCCAAGTGAACCTGGTAGTGTGAATAGGGCCACTGTGGTCTGCACTTAGCAGATCCCTGAACCTTGATTTAAAAGTGATCATGAGGCTTCACTAAGACTCCAAAACCCCACCCATACCCTCATAGACCTAGTGAGAGGTCAATGGGTCACCAAAGACCCATGGAGGGCATTCAACAGACCCAAGTTGACCAAAGTCAACTATAACCCTAGCTAGGTCAAATTGACCTACACAGGGGTCCATTTCAGTCCATTAGCCAAATATACCCCACCAATACCCTTATAACCCTAGGAAGAGGTCAATGGGTCACTAAGGACCCATGGAGAGCAGTCAATGGGGCTAAGTTGACCAAAGTCAACTATAGCCCTAATTGGGTCAAATTGACCTACACAAGGGTCAATTGCAGTCCCTTAGCCCAATAGACACCACCTCTACCCTCATAAGCCTAGTGAGAGGCCAATAGGTCACCAAGGACCCATTGGGACCAATCAAAGGGGCTAGTTTGACCAAAGTCAACCCTTAACCTAAAATGGTCAAAATGCCCTAGTTAAGGGCCAAGTGACCTTCAAGGGCCAATACAACCCCACCATGACCCTAGGGGAGGCTAATGGGTCACCAAGGACCTATTAAGGAAATATCAAGGATCAAATTGACCTAGGTGGGCCCTAGTCCCACTTTGGGTCAAGTTAGCCCAAATGGGCTAACTCAAGCTCAAGCCTATTTCATTAGGGCTAACCTTGACCCAAGTGGCCAAATAGATTGGTAGGCTGACATGTGACATGTAGGAGCCCAAATTTCAGGCTTGATGACTAGGAGAGAGAAAATCATCCATGGAGGAGAGAGAAAGAGAAGGAAGAGAAGGAAGGAGGACTTTGTGCTCCTCCTCCCCCCTCCCCAACCTCCCCATTCATTTCAGAAGGACAAGGGGGAGTCCAGCAGCTTTTTTTGACTGGCTGGAGCAAGCTCCACCACCTCCACCACCCCTAGCCGCCAACCTTGACTTTGCCAAAAATGGCACATGCCATTTCAGCCACCTAACACCTCCCCTCACCTCTTTAAAGGCTCCAGCAAGGTCCAAGGATGAATCCCCACCATTTCCCTGAAGAAACCAAGCCCAATTCTGCCTTTTTGAGCAAGCCGACCACCACCGGCCACCACCATGCCAATCCGGCGTTCAGCCAGGCTACAGCCGCCCAAAAAGGTCCTCCTCCACTCCTTCTCTCCTGGGTAGATCGTAGAAATCAATAGGGCTAAGGTTGGGGCTCAATTGAGCCCAATCGGGTTTTCAAAATCATGGAAATTCCATGAAAAATCCAACTCTCGGGTTCGCCGGAACAGTGATTCCTGGCGGCCTGGACGCCGCCTGGAGATAGCCCCGACCACCACGAAGGTGTCGGCGGCGGTGGCAGGCCGGGGAGGTGGCCGGATGGCCGGCGGCAGCCGTTGGAAGTTGCTCCAGGCGGGCTGAATCGGGGCCGTCGGCTAGAGCTAGACGATAACCGGATGCCGTCCAGGCTGCGCCAAGATTCGTGCTGGGCAGATTTTAAACTATAGCTATGATAATTAAATCATTTCATATTCTGTCACAGGATTTCTATTTAATTGCTTTAATTATTAAAAATATTTAGAGTCATTTTCAGAAAAAGTGGTCAACATCAAAAACCTAGCCCTATGAGTCTACTGTCTGGTAAAATTGGTTTGAACCAATTTGGGTGACTGGTCTGACCAGGGCACCCACTTTGGTGGGGTCTATACAAATGAGTAGGCAGACATTAAACTAGCTGCCCACTCTTCATTCTTGGTCCAAATAAGCTGAAATTTTGGCAGGGACTCACCCTACCCTATACCTAGACCCTGCCCAAAAATGGGATTTTTTGGGAATAATTTTCCTATAGTTTTTGTAAATAATTTAATTATGTTAGGGTAAATTAAATTAGGGGTCAAATGAAGTCCAAATTCAACCAAATTTTGGTGGGATGGTTATGAGGTCAATATAGACCTCTGGTTAAAATTTCATTAAGCTTGGAGTTGATTTGAATAGGATTCAAACAAACCCTAGCCTTGCCCTAAGAAGGGTATTTTGGTCCAAATTGTAATTTTGGCTTTTAGTGTCCAATTCACCTCAACAGAGGTTCAAATTTTGTACACTAGTTTGGGATGACAAGATACACCTCCCAAAGGAAATTTGGGGGCAGTGGAGTTGGTTTGGCCCAAGCTCCTAGGTCAAACCCTAAGGAAGGGCTTTTGTACCTTGTGAAGGGCATATGGCCAAATCACCTTGTATGGCCATGAAATTTTGTAGGGATAGAGTTTTGGTAACTATAACCCTCTGGTAAAATTGTTAGGACATTTTGGAAGGTTTAGGACCCTAAAATCCCTAACCCTAGTTTAGGGCACAAATATCCTTGGGTTGGAATGGGCTAGCTAAACACCTCAAACTAAGATGAAACTTTGGTAGATTGGTCTTAAGGACATTATGGGCCTCTGGTATTTTAATGGGGAATTTTGGGTCAATAATTATAGCACATCATTTGTAACAAAAGAAAGGCTTAAATTAAGTAAATAATTTATTATGCTACCTCTGACATTGAGAGGTCATGAAATTTTGGCAGAGGATGTTTGAAAGCATATAGAGTTTATATAAATTTTATAAGAATTTTTGGACAAGTATATGAGGTAGTTAGTTCACAAATTGTCATGTGATGGAATTATTCAAAAATTCATTTAGGCCCATTTACAAATAAATAAATTATGAAATTTGGCCCAAACCATGTATATGACATTAGATTCATAATTGAAATTTCCCTGAATTTTTGAAAGCAATATAGTATTTTATATTTATTAAATGAATTTCCAAGGATTTAAATGAATATTTGATTTAAAGATAAAGCTTTACAGAAAAGAAATATATATTTTGGAAGATAGGTTATATCATTATTCTGAGTAACATATAAAATTTGTAAAATGATTCCTTGAATGAAAGTAGTACTTCATGTTCATTTTTGGAAATCTTAGACATTAAAATAATTAAATAAATTATCAAATAAGTAAGGAAAATTTTGGAACTCTGGATTTAGAACTAAAAGGTCATAATGAACCTCCATTAATTATTATAGGGGTGTAGGATGATTATTTTATATACATCCCATTTTACATGAAAAATTGACTTGAGGGTCTGCAATTAGCAATTTTGGATCTAGTTTGTTTAAATCATTTTGAGCAATTTACTTACTGTATAATTATGAAATTTGGCTAATGATGTTTTTAGGTCAGTATCTACTTTAGAAAATTAATTAAGAATTTTTGGATGAATATTTATTGCACTTACTTCATTAATAAAAGGAAAAAGGATATATTTTCAAAAATTGATTAGTGTCACTTGAATACTTGAAAAATTGTTATATCATGGATTTATTGTTAAATGGTTATTTAGAATTTATCATGAATTTATGAAGCTTTATACCTCTCTGAAAAGTGCACATCATGCTCAATGGGTAGCCCTTAGAAGCTTTACGGGAATTTAAACAAATATCAGAATAATTGGAAAAATGATAATCTTTTGGATTTAGTCCATCTGCATCATGATAAGTCTCCAGTAAATAATTCAGGACATCCGGATGATTATTTAGAATACCCCCTATCTGGTTCAACGTATCGTCTAAGTTGGTGTGCATATAGCAAAATTGCTGAATTGGAATAAGACAAGGCCGGGGATAGTTATTGGAGTTAGACCCTTTTGTTGTGGATGATTTCCCAATAGAAAGAAAAGAAGAGTAGTGAGAGTGGGTTGGCTAGTGTTAGGTGGTGCGTGTGATCGACGAAAAATCGTCTTTCTCGTAGTAATTAGGGAGAGTCAAAACTTCGTCGTAGGCATAGAGTAAATAGTAAACTTAGGGTTTCACACTTTCCCACCACAGTGTCCCGGGAGATAGTATGGGTTACTTGGGCATAGCCCAGTAGTTGTGATGGTGGTCTGGCGAGCTTTGGCTCGGTAGTAGATTATGACGGACGGGATTGTCCGGTGAGCTTTGGCTCGGTAGTAGATTATGACGGACGGGATTGTCCGGGGAGCTTTAGCTCGGTTGTAGATTATGACGGACGGGTTAGTCCGGGGAGCTTCGGCTCGATTGTAGATTGTGACGGATGGGATAGTCCGGGAAGATTCGGCTCGGTTATTTATTGGACTCATAACTATTGCATGTGCATAAAAGGTATAAGGTGGTGGGTCTTCGATATTGGGGAGTTCGTTGCACCGACACCAATATCGTTGACTCGACAAGTGTGGTTTTACACTTCGCCAACAGAAGTCCGGTGCGCCAGCCGGCAAGAGTACGCAGACGTCCGCTTAGTGCACCAAGCGTTGAGGCGTACGATAGGTCAGACCGGTAGTGCAAATACTGGTTTTGAGGTGGGCGAGGCCCAACCCACCGCTTCCGTCTGCCACTACGGAGGTATCCTGGGAGGTAACGGCTCTGAAAGGGGGAACTAAAGGTCTGTGTACACAGAGTTGAGTGGGTGAGTTGCACTTGCATGTTCTCATCATAGCATAATTGTATTTCATAGCATAACCATTGCATAAAACCCGACACCTAATGTATAAGCGGTATGGGACGCTCTATACATTAGGCCTTGCAAAACGACCCCTTGGCCTATAAGTTCGTGTGAGCATGCTTATAAGTCAAGGTTCTCTATCAAAATTATAAGTCTGCTAATAGAACCGACACCCTATCGTATAAATCGGTATGGGACTTTTTATACGATAGGAGCCCTGCAGAAGATCCTTTAGCTTATGTGTACCCACATAAGTTAAGGTTACTTATCTAATTATTATCATGCGTACACTGTTAGTTTAGTTCCGCTGCCATCTGAAATTTGAATACTCTCCACTTTCATGTCCTTCCCTTTCCTTCTCCCCGCTCGGTGCTTAGGAGCCATGGGGGAAGGGGTGGGGGACGATAGGACTTAGTCTTTTAGACTAACGGTTTTCGAACCACATCATTTAGGGGACCACGGAGCCCAGCATGGAAGAGCAGCCCCGGAGGTCGGCACGCTTGGAGATCGGACAGTCTAGCACTGGAGTCCAGACAGCAGGGACAGTGAGTCCCGAACTATAGTAGCTGTATTAGTTTGCTTCCGCGATGAGTGATATGTAGTGAGGACTTGATGTACTGGGCATAAGCCCGTGATTTTATTATATGTACTATCTGTGGACACTCCCTTCGTGGAGTTTAATTTTCTTATATGTGATATTTCTGTGGACTATCTGGTATACTTATGCTACAGTAGAGATCGAATTGGCCGGCAGAATCGGCGTCTTGTAGTGACGACCTTCCCGGGTGCGAAGGTATCACCGCAAGGCGGCGGTTCTGGGCCTAAGACCCCGGTGTCGAAAAAGAAAAAAAAATGGGGGGTCTTACAAGTGGTATCAGAGGCAAACCTCGATCAGAAATGTAGCAGTCCACTAACCCTGGGACACCCCCGCTCGAGTTTAGTTTGCGGACAAACTAAGCAGCGGAAGCAGTGGTGGGCCCAAAGGGAAAAAAAAATCACATGGAAAATTGTCCACTTTTAGTTAAACCTGTGAGACTTCTTATAATTGTCTTCTATAACGCAGCCCCCAGCGCAGCCAACACCACAAGGCGGAGTTCAGCAGACTCCGACTGTTGCACCACCTTCCCCGGCCCCCACTCCATTCTTACACTCGGAGATGGGTCAAACGCTGACGGCCATTTTAGATGCTTTCAGGGCTCAGCAGGTTCCGGCTCCGCATCCAAACCCGGGGGCCAATTGGCTGAGCATTTTTCGAGGACTCTCTCCTCCATCTTACTTGGGGACAGAATCCGCTGTACGGACAGAGGAGTGGCTAGATATTATGTACGAAATGCTGACTGGGATACGATGTCCCTGGGAGGAGAAGGTGGCCTTGGTTGTCTCCTGCCTAGAGTCTCATGCAAAGAGGTGGTGGAAGACACTGCTGGATACAACATTTGCTGATAGGGAGGTTACAGAAATCTCCTGGGAAGAGTTCAGGACCGCTCTCCTGGAACATTTTGTTCCACAATCAGCCAGGGATGAGTTGGAGGAACGGTTCTTACAGTTGAAGCAGGGTACCAGGACGGTGGTAGAGTACCATCGGGAGTTCGACCACTTAGCTCGCTACGCGGATTCGTATCAACTAGATGAGGCGGGCTACACAAAAAGGTTTTATAAGGGTCTACGAGAGGACTTGAGGGAGGCCCTTCTGTTCATTTCTGATGGACCTATCTCTCGGATCTTGGAAATGGCCAAGAGGATTGAGGCCGATTGGCACACCACTCGGGGTCGAAAAAGGCCAACAGAGGACCAGGGCCGGGGAGCCCAGAATGATCAACGGCGGGGCCGCATCACAGATGGGAGAGAAGGAAGAAGAACAGAAGACCAACCTCGTCAGGAAATAAGACGAGAGCTGAGGGAGCCGGTGGTACTGGCTCCTCAGCCTCTTCAGATGAGGGAGGCACCAAGACCCGGGGGCATGGCATTTCCCCCACCAGAGTGCTACAACTGCCATCAAATAGGGCATATTCGGAGAAACTGCCCCATGAGGGAAGCACCTCTACCAACACCACAGGTTGCCCCGCATGCCCAGCAGTTCGGAGGACGAGGACGTGGTCGAGGACGTGGTTTCCAGGGTGCAGATCATAGGCAGCAGAGGGAGCAGATTTATGCACTGGATCTGGCTCAGCCCCGGAACCCGGAGCAAGTAATCACTGGTACGTCTGAAAAATTTTGGTTAAGTTATTTTCTCAGGAAGTTAAATCTTATATAAAAGTGACAACCTAGGAAAGAAAACCATAGCTAGAATTCTGAGACATTTAATTTTTCCCAAAACCCCAGGAATAGTTTTCATCAGCGGCAAACCCGCATATACACTATTTGATACGGGTGCTTCGCACTCATTCGTATCGGAGGCCTTCATAGAAGGATTGGAAGGCGTGGAACGATTCACGGGTCTGATGATGAGGATACGACTACCCGATGGATCAGAGTTGTTCACCTCTGCCCATTGCAACATGGAGGCAGAGATCGGCGGAAAGGCGTTTGAAGCTCCAGCGACAATCATAAAGATGCCAATCTTTGATTTGATCCTAGGAATGACGTGGTTGAACTGGAATCACGCTCAGATCGATTGCTCATCCAAGAGGATTACCGTGAGACATGGAGATTCCTATCTCGTTATTGAAGGTATTAGATCTACTTCCCCTCTCATATTGTCATCTGTACAGGCCGTTAAGGCTCAATTACAAGGAGAAGAAGTGTATGAAGTGATATTTGAGATGACTGAGACCAAGGTCTCCACCTCGGATATTCCGGTGGTGCGAGATTTTGCCGACGTATTTCCCGGTATATGAGGAGTTACCGTTGTCTTTGTCCTCTTGGTCAGAAAAAGCCATAAGCCCGAAGTAGGCTTCTTCATCCGCACTTGACTCAGATGAGTCAGAGTCACTTAGGGTCTTTGGATTTTTGGCAATGAAGCTTCTTTCTTTCTTCCTTTTCCCTTGAGGGGAATTCTTTTCTATGCCTCTTCCTTCTTTCTTCTTCAGAGGGCACTCAGTGCTTATATGCCCTGGCTTACTACAGGAATAATAAACAACGTTAGATGAAACATGTTTGTTCGGTTTAGATTTATACCTGTCATGTCTGCTGTGACGATCACCATCAGGACGTGATCTTATGGACGAGGAATCATTTTCTCTCATTTGTTTCTTATTGCTAAGAAACTTCTTGAATTGTCGGGAGAGAAGATGAAACTCTTCATCTGATGAATCTGAGCCTGAGGTGCTTGGCTCAGACTCTTCTTCTTCATAGTCTCCTTGAGTGGAAGCAGCTTTGGCCTTTCTTGAGCTGTCTGCCCTTAGTGCAACTGGCTTATCTTGGAATGAGGAGCTGTTGCCCTCTTCTTCAGCTTTTTTATTATTGATTTGAAGCACATATGACATTAGATTTCCGAAGAGGTTCTGAGGGTCAGTTTCTGCTAATCTTCCAAACTCTCTGATGGCACATATCTTGTTGTCCCAATCCTTTGTCAAGGATCTTAGGAACTTGTCATTTAGTTCACCATCTGTGAACACTCTGCCGTAGTTCCTCAATCCATTGACAATCTTGAAGAAATTTTCATATGTGTCAGCAATAGCTTCCTTTGGTCCTTGCTTGAAGGCTTCATACTTCTGATTTAGAAGGGATCTTCTATCATCCCTTACTTCTTCTGTACCTTCCATCAAGATAATTAGAGATCTCCATATTTCCTTGGCAGATTGGCAGTGAATGAGGTTTTGCAATATAGTATCATTGACTGCACTTGCGATGATGTTCTTGGCTTTCTTGTCTAAGAAGACAAGTGCAATCTCATTCTTATCAAGATCTATCAACTTCTTTGGCACCTCTTTTGTAGGATCACTAGTGGAGGCAATCATAGGGATATAAGGGCCTTCCTCCACTATCATGAATAAGCGGGGGTCAACAGCTTCCATGTAAAGTTTTATTCTCTCTTTCCACATGGGAAAGTTTGCCTTATTACACACTGGGAGCTTAGAAAAATCCTTGGCTCTGTCCATGCTTGATTAACTCAGAAAGACAACTAGGAGGGATCAGATCAAGGTGTTAACCTTTTAAAGATCAACCTCCCTCTGAAACCAATTTAGAGCGCTAAGTTGTCAACCTAAATCACCTAGAGGGGGTGAATAGGTGAAATGCGTTCCAAATGCGGAATAAAAAAAATTAACACATCACAGATCAAGCAATCATACAGAGAACACAGGATTTATAGTGGTTCCCCAACCCTGGGTACATCCACTTTCACCTCACCAATCTAGTTAACCACTAGACTTGACTACTCCACTATCTCGGATCAAAAAGATCCTACAAATCGGAACAACGTTCCTACAAATCTCGATCCAAATGGATCTACACTCGGAAGAAAACCTTCCTACAAATCTCGATCCAAACCGGATCTACAGAACTCGGAGTCAAGACTCCTACAAGAATAAAAGGTTGTATAAAGAAATATACAAACAGAACCGATCAGATCTGGATCTTCAAATCTTTCTTCCTTCTTCAGCTTTTAGAGATCGACGGAAATAAATCGAGGAAGACAGAGGCGAAAACCCTTGGATCTGGAAACCTGGAATCAACGTGATCAAGCACGGGATCTATCGATTGAGAGTAGCTTGATCTTCTGAAACTTCTTGGCTGAATCTCTGTATCGGAGAAGACCGACGACGAAGAAGATGAACAGTATTTTGTCGGCATGAACTTGTCGGCTTCCCGATGTCGGTGATAAAATCAGATTCAGAATTCTTATATTTTCTTCTTAGGGTTTGTCGACTTGACAAGACCTATTTATAGTACTTCTGCAACGGTCATAATACTTAATCAAGTACACGCGGACTAATCATATGAGAGGATTTGAAATAACCCGCAAAGTCTGGACTTAGAAACATTCTTTCTGTAAATTGACATACACAAGTATATCAATGAACTACTTGAGTATCAGGAGAGAGAGAGAGACATACTCGAGTAAGCACGAGTCCAGGACTTAGAAAATAATCTGAAGGGAAAAATCAAACTACTCGAGTATATCAAACTCACATACTCGAGTATACATATAACTACTCGAGTAACTAGGAAACTACTCGGGTAATCACAAACCTACTCGAGTAAGAGAATCAAGCTACTCGAGTATAAAGTCATTCACTCGAGCATATCAGGGAACTACTCGAGTCTGCAAACTAACATACACGTGTAAAAGGATATACTCGAGTACTTGGCTGGACTACTCGAGTATATACATGAGCTACTCGAGTATCCTAGTGCCTACTCGAGTAAGAGGAAGAATCTGAAGACTCGAGTATGTCCTTTGGATTACTCGAGTACTAAGTTACTTACTCGAGTATATGAAGCTATCTACTCGAGTATGTAGACTTAGAAAAATTTCTTCCTTGAGAACTCATTTCTCCTACTAAAGATCAGCAACACTTCAACGTTCCATTTATCCATGCGCTTGTGAAATGAAGTGCATCCCAATAGAGAGGCTACACATGAGTCAACACCATGGATCACACAATAAGGGATTACATTGTATGGTCATGTGTTAGGTGACCCATTGTAGACTGACATTGGTCTACACTTGGCAATATAGTCCTGCATACATAACTCAAACACAAAATCAAATACAACTGCAATTCACCTTAGTTTTAGGAGGACTTCTTTAAATTAAGGTCATTGTGGAAACAAGACCCAATAGTCCCCAAACAAAACTCGAGCGGGGGTGACCAAGTGATAGTGGACTGCTACCTTTTCTAGATCGATGTTTCGCTCTGATACCACTTGTAAGACCCCCCCTTTTTTTCTTTTTAAAACCCGGGGTCTTAGGCCCAGAATCGCCGCTTTGCGGTTACACCTTCACGTCCTGAAGGGTCATCACCACAAGGCGCCGATTCTTCTGGCCAATTCGATCACAGGAAGGTAGCACAATAATTGAAGTAAGAGCAAGTCCACTGAAAATCACATATATAGAAACAAAACTCAACGAAGGGAGTGTCCACAGAATAATAATAATCAAAGTACTATAAATGCGGGCTTATGCCCGGTACATCATATCCTCACTACAAATCACTCATGCGGAAGCAAAAACAAAACTACTTAAGGTCGAGACTCACTGTCCCGGCTGTTTGAACTCCGGAGCTAGACTGCCCCATCTCCAAGCGCACCGGTCTCCGGGGATGCTCCCCTGTGCTGCGCTCCGCGATCCCCTAAAATGATGCGGTTCGAAAACCGTTAGTCATAAAGACTAAGCCCTATCATCCCCTACCCCTTCCCCCATAGATCCTAGGTACTGAGCGGAGAGGAAGAAAGGGAAGGATATGAAGGTGGAGATTTAATGAAAGAAACAGGTGGCAGCGGAACTAATCTAGCAATTCTATAATAAATATGTCAATAACAGAAAGTTGGAAAAGTAACCTTAACTTATGTGCGAAAGCGCATAAGCCAAGGGATCTTCTGCAAGGCTCCCATCATATAGAGTGTCACATACCACTTATACGTTGGGGTGTCGATTATCAAACAGTAGCATATATATATATATAGAATTTAACCTTAATTTATAAACTTGCCCACACTAGCTTATAGACCAAGGGGTCATTTTGCAGGTCCTAATGTATAAGCGTCCCATACCAGTTATACTTTAGGTGTCAGGGTTAAATGAATCGATTATGCTATGACATGCAAGTGGGTATGATGAAACATGCAAGTGCAACTCACACACCCAACTCTGTGCACACAGACCTTTAGTTCCCCCTTTCGGAGCCGTTACCTCCCAGGATACCTCCGTAGTGGCAGACAGAAGCAGTGGGTTGGGCCTCGCCCACCTCTAAACCAGTAAAGCACTACCGGTCAGACCTATCGTACGCCTCAACGCTTGGTGCACTAAGCGGATGCCTGCGTACTCTTGCCGGCTGGCGCACCGGACTTCTGTTGGCGAAGTGCTAACCACACCTACCGAGTCAGCGTATTGGCGTCGGTGCATCGACCCTCCAATACCAAAGACCCACCACCTTAATTTACATTCCTTTTATGCACATGCAAATTTAATCGTAAACACACAAAAACCGAGCCGAAGCTCCCCGAACAAAAACGTCCGTCTCTTAACCAACCGAGCCGAAGCTCCCCAGACCATTCCGTCCGTCTCTTAACCAACCGAGCCGAAGCTCTCATCAATCTTCCTGTGCCAACAATGTTTGTGAAAGGTGCAGCCCTAATTACTAAGTTACTCTTGTCAGTTTGTTATTACAGTTTACGTTAACCAAGGACTGCCCCCGGTATTCCCCGTGAAGGGCTCTCAAAGGGCACTAGGAACTATGATGGTAGCTGAAGCCCATCGTTCCCTTTCGCAAGGCACTTATTGTTATTGGTTGATCCCCTTACCCATTCCCTTCTCAAATTACGATAGACTATGCTAGGGTGATTTTTAACCTTCCTCTCTTCGGGAAAGACGATCTTTCGTCGAACCCGAGCACCTCTTAACCCTAGCTATCACTACTTCTCTCTACTCTTCATATCATCCTATTGTGATATCATCCACAATTGTCCACCCAGACAAAATGACTAACTCCAAAGACTTTCTCAGATCATGTCCTATTGCAATTCACAAATTTGCTATATGCAGACCAACCTAGACAATATGTCGAACCGGTTATGCAATGATCCCAAAACTCATCCAAATGACCTAGACTATTTACTGGAGACTTATCATGATATAAATAGCTTAAATCCAGAATGTGGTAATTTTCCTAATTTATCTGGCATTTAATTAATTTCCTCAAAAATTTCAAGGGCAACTGGTTTGAACATGAACTACCCTAAGTTCTTATGCAAGATGTCCAACAAATTTATAATAAATAGTAGGTTATCTCAATAGGGTAAATCCAAAGTATCATAATTTTCTATCATTAAAAGGGCACTAAAAACTGTTTTAGCAATATTTACTATCTTCCATTATTTATGAACCAAGTACAGAGAATATTTTTTTAAAAATTATAAATAAATTATAATATATAGATAAAGCCTTAAAATTAGCATTGGCCCAATTTCATAATTTTTTAGTAATAATATCATCCCTAATTAATTTTAAAAGCATAAAACTCCTCTTTAACATTTATGAAAGAAGTACTGGATTTACTCAACTAAAAATTATACAAAAATTCAAGAGTAACCATTCAGTCCTAAAACATTTATTTCCAAGATTGCATGGGATTTTAATGAACAGAAAGATCCAAATAATTAAAACATCAATTAAGGCTATAAATAACTTTACAAATGAAGTGCGGGAAATAAACATCATAAAATTCTAGTAAAATCTCTATAGCTTCTACCCACTCCAAAACTTACTCTACCCTAATTTCACAGCCTTTGGATAAAGTTTAGTGACAGATTGTGCTTAATTGGTATTTTACCCTAAAGCTAAAATTAAGGTTTTGAGGTATCTACTTGTCTCCAAATTCTCCAAGACTCCATTCAGATGATTCTTATCATGCTAATGTCAACTCTACAGAGTTTCAAGGCAATACGAGAGCAATTGCCCCCATGTCCTTCTCAACCCTCAAAACCCTCCATTTAGGGTTGAGCTTGGATCCTAGGGTAAATCAACCCTAAACCACACCATTCTCTCCAAGTGGGTTATAGTAACCCCTCCAAGTCAGTGGTCAAGATATCAGTCTCTGTTGAGGTGATATGACCATTCTAACCTCTAGTGCACTTTTTACTCAAAAATGCCTCACTATTTCCTAGTTAAGTAGGTGACTACCTATCCAAAACTAATCCAAGTGAGTTGAAAATTTGTACAGAACTATGTTTTATAGCCAGGGACCACTCACCAAAATTTGGGAGGGTTTGGAGGTCATTTGACCACTTAAATAAAATCCTCTAAGTTTATTAAATTAAAACAAAAACTTTAGGCAAAGTATCTACAAAAATTCCCATTTTTGGAAAGCCTTTAGATATGGCTAAGGGTAACCCCCTGCCCAAATTTCAAGTCATTTGGACAAAGGAAGAAGAGTGGACATCCATTTTAGTTTCTGCCCAACTCTAGGTACAACCCCATTAAAATGGGTGCTGCGGTCAAACCAATTACCCAAACGAGTTGAAATCAATTTTAAATTAATCTAGACTCAAAGTGCTACAACTTTCGTGACTGGCTATTTTTCCTAAATCGGCCTCTAAGTGATTCATTTTACAGCATCAACATGTGCTCATTTAATGTACCTTTTCCTTTTATATTATTTACATAATTTTTATTATATAAACCTGTTTTTACTGTTCATCTTCTACAGAACCCGAAAACCAGAACACAGAAAACTCATATTTCCTGTAGCTCTTCCGCGATCCGTTGCCGGCCGTCTGGTCACTTCCCTGGCCAGCCACCACCACCACCACCTCTGTTTAGGCGATGGCTATCGGTCGGCGGTGGTATGGCCGCCGGAGGTGGCGGTTTCCAACGAACTCAAAAACCATATTTTTCCATTTTTTTTCCATGAAAACGCGATATAGGTCCGGCTCCGTTGAGCACGAACTTCATTTCTAAGATCCTAAGATCTACCCATAAGAGAAGAAGTAGAGGAGGACCTTGTTCGCGGTTTGAAGGCGAGATGAACGTCAGATTGTCATGGCGCGGTGGTGACGTTCCCGAACTTCTTCAACAGCAAGAACACAAATCTGAATTTGTTTGGACAAGAGTGTAACCTTCTCCTCTTGCTCTAAGGGGGCTTTTATAGATCTCCCAATGGGGAGGGGAAAGGATGAAACATTCATGGCCATGAATGTTTCTCTTAATAACGTTTCAGTTATGATGCAGGGAAGAGGAAAATGTGGAAGATGAAATGGCTGATCCAGGTGGCGATTTCCTATTGGACCTCAATCTTTCTTTCTTATTAAGTAATTAAAGAAAGAAACGGCTCATAAATATTCCTGCTGTACATTCCCATAATCAAAATTGATTATGACGTCGGTTACCGAAATTTCCAGTCTGGCTGACGTTTCGGCCTTTATCATGGGCGTGACATATGGGTCACGGGCATGACAGGGATTGGTGACAAATTCTGGGTTCGACAATCGTCGAACTGAGATCAATGATCGTCGAAGGGTAGTCACGCCCTAGGTCACGGGCGTGACATATGAGTCACGAGCGTGACAGGGTAGAGATGCAAATTCCGCGCTCGGCGATCGTCTTGCTGAGATCACCAATCGCCGAAGGGGGTCACGCCCTTGGTCACGGGCGTGACACCTTGGTCATGGGCATGACAGGGCCATGACGCAAATTTTACACTTCGATGATCGTCCCGCTGAGATCGACGATCGTCGAAGGGGTCTCGCCCTAGGTCACGGGCGTGACACATAGGTCACGGGCGTGACAGGCCCGGGTTGCAAATTCGATGATCGCCTCACGGAGATCGACTATCGTCGAAGGAGTCACGCCCTAGGTCACGGGCATGATATATAGGTCACGGGCGTGACCAACCCGTGACCCGAAAGCTCGGTCGATGTACTTCAATTCTTGGGCTTCTAGGGTTTTGTCACGACAGACCGACTCCTAGGGGTCTAGCCGGAAATGGGATGTTACACCCAGCCTGACTCCATCTTAAGATTTTTGGGGTGTTACAATCCTCCCCCCTTAAGATAAATTTCGTCCCGAAATTTGTACTCAGCAAATAAACAGGAATCATAAAGCTATAACGCTAAAAGAGCTGTTATAACAAAATATACACGGTCAACAGTTTACACAAAAAGTTCGGGAAATTCAGTTCGCATGGTCTGCTCACGCTCCCATGTTAGCTACTCACGGCGACAATTGTCCCACCGGACTTTGACCATCCCGATTATCTTGTTCCGCAACTGTTTCTCGGCTCGATCCTCGATCCAAATGGGTCGAACCTTCGTCGTTAGCCCATACTCTACCGGTACACGATCATTCTCAACTATTTGAGCTAGATCCTTGACGGCTTTGAGAAGTACTGAGATGTGGAAGACATCATGCAATCCACTCAATTCTGCTGAAAGCGTTAGCCGATAAGTAGCTTCCCCGACGCGCTCCACCACATCAAACGGACCAAGGTATCTAGGACTTAGCTTTTTCAACCGCCGAATCCGAGATACGCCTTTGAAGGGTTTGATCTTTAAATAGACCCAATCACCCACCGCGAACTCCACGTTCCGATGCTTGGCGTTGTAGTACTTTGCTTGTCGATCTTGGGCTATCAATAGCCTCTCTCGAATTGAGCATATTATCGAGGCAGCTTCTTTGACTTCCTTTCCCCTATTCATCTTGGATTCGCCTACCTCTGCCCAAGCTAATGGTGTACGACATTTACGACCATATAGAGCCTCAAACGGTGTCATACCGATGCTCGTTTGGTAGCTATTATTATAGGCAAATTCAACCAAATAAATGTACTCTTCCCATTTCTTACTGAAATCTAGGGCGCACATACGAAGCATATCTTCCATCGTCCAGTTGGTTCGCTCAGTCTGGCCATCCGTTTGGGGATGAAAGGCTGTACTGAATGCTAATTTTGTGCCAAACATTTGATGAACTAGCTTCCAATCAGTTGAGGTGAATCGCCCATCACGATCACTGACAATGCTCCGAGGAACACTGTGTAGTCAAACAATCAGTTCTACATAGAGCTTAGCCAAGGCTTCCACTAAATCATCTCTCTTGTTTGGAAGAAAGTGAGCCACTTTTGTCAACCGGTCTACAATCACCAAGATAGAGTCATGATCGCATTGAGATCTCGGCAACCCGTCCACGAAATCCATTCAAATATCATCAAACTTCCACTCCGGAATCGGTAATGACTTCAGGAAACCACCAGGCTTCTGGCATTCCGCTTTTACCAAAGTACAAGTGTGATATTCTGCCACAAAACGTACTATGTCTTTCTTTAGTCCAGGCCACCAGACAACTTTTTCATGTCTCTGCACATTTTTGTGCTCCCAGGGTGAATTGAGTACTTGGCAAAATGCGCTTCGTACATCAACTCTTCTCTCAACTTACCCGTACTTGGGACGCACAATCGACCATTTTTTCGCAATAATCCATCATCCCAGGAGAATTGGTCACCAGGACCATCCTTTGCATAGCGTTGGAGACTTTCATCAAGCTCCGTTGCTCGCTGAACTCTTTCCGCAAGGTCATATTGTACCTCTGTCCAGTTCAAGCTTGCGTCGGCTGTAGCATCCTTGTCAACACAAGATATCTCTAACGCTTCCATCTCCTAGATTAGCCGCACATCATGCCTCTGCAACCAGTTTGCCTGTACTGGCATCCTACGACTCAAAGCATCAGCGGACACATTTCCCATCCCGGGAGTATAGTGAATATCGAAAGTGTAGTCCCCAAGGAACTCCATCCACCTCCGTTGTTCCATATTCAGATCCTTCTGATCTAATTAATACTTTAGGCTCTTGTGGTCTGTATAGATATCTACTTTAACGCCATAAAGATAGTTCTGCCACAACTTTAGCGCAAAGATTACCGCCGCCAACTCGAAATCGTGGATGGGGTAGTTCCGTTCAAGCACCTTTAGCTGGCGTGAGCCATAAGCAATCACTTTACCAAATTGCAGAAGAACGCAGCCTAAGCTGATCCCTGAAGCATCACTGTAGATCTCATAGCCTTCTGTACCACATAGCGATGTAAACACAGGCGTCGTGGTCAAACGACTCTTCAGCTCTTCAAAAGCTCACGCGCACTCCGGTGTCCAAACGAACTTCTGATCTTTTCTTGTCAATGTGGTCAGAGGAAAATCAATCCGTGAGAAGTTTTCTACAAACCGTCTATAGTAGCCTACTAGGCCAAGAAAGCTCCTAACTTCGGCCACTGAAGACATCACTAGACAATCCCGTATGTCACTTATCTTTGCCGGATCTACTGCGATGCTCTCTCCACTTACCACATGGACCAGAAAAGCCACTGACGATAGCCAAAACTCACACTTTGAGAACTTGGCATACAGCTTATTCCTCCTCAGGGTATGCAACACCAACCGCAAATGGTTTGCATGATCATCTCTCGACTGAGAGTACACAATAATATCATCAATAAACACAATTACGAATAAATCCAAGTACTCTCGGAACGTCCGGTGCATTAGATCCATGAATACCGAAGGCGCATTACAAAAGACAAATGACATCACCGTAAATTCATAATGACCATAACGTGTCCCAAATGCTGTCTTAGAAATATCGCCTTCCTTAATCCGCAATTGATAATATCCCGATTTCAAATCCATCTTTGAATAAACGGTTGACCCCGCAAGCTGAACAAATAGGTCATCGATCCGTGGAATCAGATATTTGTTCTTTTCCGTCAGCTTATTCAATTCGCGGTAGTCAATACACAAACGCAAACTACCGTATTTATTTTTCACAAATAGAACAGGCGCATTCCAAGGTGACATACTTGGGCGTATGTATCCCTGCTCTAAAATTTCTTGCAATTGGACTTTAAGTTCAGCCATTTCAATTGGCGCAACACGATATGGTGAGCGGGCCACAGGTTTTGCACCTAGCACCAACTCAATCGCAAAGTCAATCTCCCGTTGGGGCAGTAACCCAGGAAGATCCTTAGGAAATACATCTGCAAACTCCGACACAATCGGAACTTCACTTACATTGGCCTTTGGCTCAACAACCTGAATAAGCGTGAAGAATAACTCCCTGCCCTTCTGAACAGCACTGACGACTTGGAGTACAGACAACAAGGTCCCGCCTACTCCTCGCATACCAGCGAACTTCATCTCAAGTTTGGTATTTTGGCCTAATGTGATTTCCTTGGAAGTGCAATCAATCAAGGCATGCTGCTCCGAGAGCCAGTCCATGCCAATGATCACATCAAACTCTGATAGCGGCAGTATGAATGGTCTCAATCCAAAATCTTGATTTCCTATATTAACGTCCACATCACAAGTCCTATGCGCAAGCATGATACAACCATTCGGTAGTAGCACCTTTATACCATCTGTCGTCACATGACTCAGTACTCCAACTCGAGTTACGAAGTCCTTAGACAGAAAAGAAAGCGAAGCACCCGTATCAAACAGGGCTCTCGGCGGATTGTTCCAAATTAGGACAAAGCCTGTAGCACACACATCATGCACAAGCTACATACAAAATATGCAATCAATACAACAAGAATTTACTTAACTCGTACCTGTGACGACGTCACTTTGCTTGATATCCTCCTGTTGGCCAAGATTGTAGACTCTTGGCTGCGCCTGCGATGCAGAGGAATCAATCACTGCTTTTCCCTTCTCAGCATAAGATGCACCCGTCTTCTTTTCTCCTTTGGGTTGAGTAACCTGACAATCATGGGCTAAATGCCCCACTTTGCCACAGGTAAAGCATGTACGAGACTCCGGCCTCGACGTTGCTCCCAATGTAACCGTCACAGAAGTTTGCCCCGAAGGCTTGGACCTCTTTCCCCACTTCTTCTGGTAGTACGATTTGCCAGAGCGGGGTGCTTTGAACTCGGGATTTGCCACAACCAAGTCCTTCCTGCCTTGCACCCGCTTCATGTCCTTTTCCAGCGCACCCGCCATATCAACCAAAGTCTGAAATCCCTGGTTCACTTAACTAGAAACAGGAACCTCAACTCATCCCGCAATCCTTCATAGAACCGATTTGTTTTTCTTTGTTCATCGGCGAAGATTGTTCCTGCATACTGTCCCAATCTTGTAAATTCATGTAGGTACACATCAACGCTAGTTTCTCCTTGCGTTAACCGCTGGAAATCATTCTCTATAGCAATGCGTTGTGCCGCTGGAAGATGTTTAGCCAAAAACATGTGAGAGAACTCCTCAATCGATACTTGAGTCAATTGCTTGCCCGCCAAATGGTGTAACTCAACCTCATCCCACCATAACCTCACCTCTCCTTCTAACAAGAAGGTGGCCAAAGTGACCTTTTGAGTTTCCTCCGTCCTGATCACCGTCAAAATACGTTTGACTCGCGATAACCAGTCCTCTGCCTTCGTTTGGGATCCCAGTCCCGTGAACATAGGCGGATTGAAGCTCATGAATTGCTTCAATTGTCGTTCAGCTGCTTGCGGATCCACAGCCTCAACCGGTTCGGGTCGGACACCAACACGATCTGGCACAACTGCCGGCAGCTCCTGTCCGGTCGGCCGAATCATCGAAAATAGAGCCTCAACAACTAATTAAACAGTTTCCGCAGATAGAGGAGGTGTTGGCACCTCATCTAGTGTCGCACTCTCATCAGAGCGCTGGGGCTTAGATGTGCCAGCACCACTACGAGTAACCTATGGGTGGACAAGACACACATTAGCGATAATACACAATCAATAACAACAAAGTAGGAATGCTCAGATTTCTCAAACAGGAGTATTTGCATTTCTTAGTGGATATTCCAGAGTTCACTAGCGTTACAGCGGTTCGCACAAACACGTGCTCGCCACCGCACAAAAGAATTCGACCACAAATTCGAAAGATGAAGACCAAGACACTCTGATACAAAAATATAATAACTCCACCTGTTAAATAACATATAATAGAAGGTTCGGCCGGGCCCCACACTATATAATACAAACAGACGGTGAGGTCACAGGATAATACCATCAACGCATCCTAACACAGAGCATGCTAGCGGAATAGACACACAATTAGCTGAACTCATAGCAGAAATATCCACTAGATATATATAAACAACCGTTATATACAACCACTCAAATGAGGGGACAATAAATACTATAGTGTGGCCTTAAGGCCTTACAGTTCCTCTTTAAACAGTATGGATTACAGACATCGGCGCGCAGGCCGACCATACATGAATAAAAGAAAATACAAAAGCTAGCCTTCAAGGGCTAGCAGCAACAGCAAGAGCGGCAACAGCAGCAGTAGGGGCATCAACCCTTAATTTTTCGCTCGGTTCTCAAGCACCTGCACAGGGACAATCCACCCAGAAGGTGGCAAACAAGGAAATGGTCAGCATTCAGCTGACCAATTTATAACAATCCTACCCCTTTCCCGGGGCAGAGGCATTCATTCCCTGCAGAGCAATACAACAATTGACAAATAATATACATATTGTGCTCTCACGCACAAGCAATCCATCACAACCATCGACCACCCGGCCCGACGATCTTTTGGGTACACCGGCGAACTGTGATCAACACCATTGAGCATTGATTCTTAATGGCGCGTAGGCCTAAGACTCTCATTATGCAACTGACGAAAGTCCAATGCCTTGGACTTCCTTGTACAGTCAACATAACGCAGGTACAGATCAACCACCCCCCGTTGCTCAAAATTGCCTTGCAATCACCAAGCACATCGTGCTTGCGGCTATAATAAAAGGCGTGGGTCGGCTTCACCTTTCCTGTTAGGCACGAGGCCTTTTTGAGCTCACAGCTCCCAATCGCCATAACGTCCGCCAAGGACTGGCGTCACAATAGCCACACTGTCCAACTAGGACTTGTTTCATCGTCCATCAAGGACTGGCTACATCGTAGCCACAACACAAACAACACAAGGGCATTTTCCCAGAGTTCCACATTCCATTACTTCCTACTACTCCCCTTCACAGGCATAACCCAACAACCCCACTAACTACACGGGTATACGCGGAGACTTCTCCGGTGCGTACATGCAACTTCACCAATCCAGACCAATATGTACACATGGGCTACACACAGCATGTCTATCCCGTACTACACTTTTCCGTGTCTATATGCAGACTAAAAAGGGGATAACAACTATCAACCCACCGGAATCACTCACTCATTCCACCTTTTGGTGGAGAGGATTCCTTACTCATGCATAAAGAAGGACTTCACATGTCCAAGAAGGAAGATCGTTACCCTTGACGATATCTTGGGAGCCATCGAAAATCTGGCCGGTTGGAAAACACCGCAACAGCTTTGCCTCCACTAAACTAGCCTCGGATCTCGAATCGGACCGCGGGAGCACCACCAATGCCTTGCTCTTCTCCTCTTTATCCTTCCTACAAGCTCTCTCTTTTTCTCACTTGATAAGAATGAGAGAAGAGGCCAACACTTAGCCTTATCACTACAGGAAAGGACCTTGGCCATTGGATCCAAATAGAAATAATTGGATGGCCAAGATCTGCCCAAAAGTCCAAATTTGACTTGACACAGCCTGTGACACGCCCGTGTCCCAGGCCGTGTCCCCCTAGAGGTGTACGGACCGACCCAAATGGAACCAAAATACGGGATCCAACACGCCCGTGTCACAGGGCAGACACGCCCGTGTCAACTTTGACACGGCCGTGTGACTGGCCGTGTCACTTTTTTTACACAAGCCCAAATCACCCGAGAAGCACACGGCTAAGGCACACACCCGTATGCATGACCGTGTGCCCAGCACGCCCCTATGACATGCCCATGTCACAGGCCGTGTTCCACACTCAAAGCCACTCAACGCCCTTCAACTCAGCGCCACTCAACGCCAGTCAGAATTCACCCGAGCAGAACACGCCCTGGGACACGCCCGTGTCCCAGGCCGTGCCACCTCTCGACGACCAGTTCTCGATAACTCGAGTCGATGCCTACAGAAAAGGACACGCCCTGGGACACGCCCGTGTCCCAGGCCGTGTGCACTAGACACGCCCTGGGACACGCCCGTGTCCCAGGCCGTGTCACCCAGCCTGACTCCATCTTAAGATTTTTTTGGTGTTACAATAAGAGATGGATTCACTTTAAGGACAGGGCCAATCACCATCATAGGAACACAGTATATGGCTATGTCAAAATTCTTGGGATCCTTCCAAGCACTGACAGTCGCTTTTAGGTCATTATTGTCGCGAGATTGGATATGAGCGAGAGTTTATGTCAGTTCTAGTGTTCATAGATCTGGTCACATTGGTGAGGCCCCTTTCTCGCATCTCCACCTTTGTTGAGGCGAAGTTATTGTTGTTGGGCAGGCTCTCTTCAAACACGGAGCAGGCTGTGTCTATTCCTTTGGATCGCGAGAATAAGTGAAAATTGGTATTCATGTGCGGCATATCTGGGTCCACGCTGCCTTCTTCCGCTTGAATGATGGAGCGTTCTAGCGAGGAAGCTCACGACAGTCGAAGAGGGGATGCAACACTCGATGATCTTGAGGTAGAGTTCATGGTTACTTCTACCCCGCAGCCACCCTCTGAGGGCATTTCTATACCGTATCTAATGAAGGCAAGATGAGTCTCTTTTCTCAAGGCAATGAACTCTAAGATGAGTAATGTGTTATTATTTTCTTTAATTTTGTAATTTGGAAGAAATATTACATTTCTTCCTTTTTGTTGTCTGCAGTTTTTACTAGTTTTTACAACACGTGGAATGATTTTTTCTTGGGCCTGAAGGTTGGATTTTTTTACTTCAGGAGGAGCTTCGTTGGGCGAAGAGAACCTTATCTAATTTGAAGGCAAAGCGGGAGTGCGATGCTTCTCACTTCAAGTGGATGGAGTCATATTTAGCTATGTCTCGAGCTGAGATGGAGAGGCCGCAGTAGGAGCTTAGTATAGAGAAAGCTATAATTGTTTGAGGAGCCACGAGAGGAGTGATGGGTAAAATTTAGGATAAATATTATTTCTAAATTCTACAAACTATAAGCAAGAGCACTTATCATTCATTGCATATGATATTTTATAAATAAAATATCAAGGGTTGTATTTTTCAGGTCTGTTGATTACTTTTACTCACGTAAATTATTATTATTTTATCGTTAAATAAAATTGGTTTTATAAAATAAAATGAAAATAGAAAGGAGGAAAGCGCATTTGATTGAGAATCAATCTAAAGGAAAATAATTAAAGAAACTAAATTCATAAACATTTGATGAGAAAAAACATGATCGTGGAGGTTACCAAATCATGATAACACCTCTCTCATAGAATATTACTAACTAACCTTAGGTTTATCGATTAAGACCCCTCTACTAGTCAAAACCCACTGGGAATATTGACCTCATTTTTCCAAGATTTGAAGAAGCATCTCTTACAATAATAAGTGCATATTGTCTTTGATGATATATCTATTTAAATCTATGCAGGAACTCTGCTATGTCTTTATTATAGGTTTAGAGAATAGGTATTGAAATTGAAGGCATATTTGCCTGATTTAAATATAGTTCTCAGTGTTATCATCTTGAATGATGAGTATATCAAGACATCATCGTCTTTAACGTTGGATGAATCAAGACAATATCATTTGGAAGCCGTAGAAGAAGCATTCTTTAATGCTTAAGGGTAAAATAATTTTGAAAGAACTATTTTCAAAACGATATCATCTTGACAGGATTATTTTTACCGTTGAGGATTATTAGGATTATTATTACCCTAAGTTTGTCATTACACTCCTCGTTGAAAATCAATAATTCCTTTGTAAATTCAGGAACTAGTACAATTAGGGTTTTAATCAGAGCATCAAATACTTCCTTCTTAGTCAATATTGAATATATTAACAAGATTATGATTATTACCAAAGTACATGTAAAAATCATAAAGAAAATAGGAGAGAATGAGTAGAGGAAAAATAGAGCAGGGAAAATGAAGAGTTTGGAGTAAATATGAAGTTTATTTAAGTAGACAAAACATCAATAAATTAGGACATAAAAGTTTCCTTGGTTGGCGTGACGTCAACTTCTATCCGTCGTATTGAGAATGTTTTCCCAGTCGATGCATGTGCTGATTTATATTGACGTTGCACTGAAAGAATCCAAAATTCTTCATAGACACTGACACTAGACATTTTGTTGAATAAGAGTTGATGTTCCGTTGACTTATAATCAGTGTTATGTCGAGTATAAACTTTAACTTTAAGTCTTTTACTAGTTTTTCCCTGCAATATACTTTATGAAAAATATTAGTGATAAAATCATTTATTGAGCTTTATCAAGCATGCCCAAAACAATGATAAAGCATTTGTGTTTGATCTCACCAAGAGGGTTTGTAAATATAGCAGTCCTCTGATTTTAAGGAGACACATATTGTAGGGAAATCTTCCCTTTTTCCACATTATCTCTGAAAAAGTGATGCCTTATTTCTATGTGCTCTATCCAACTGTGCAAGATAGGAATGAAGGAAATTGAGATAACACTTGAGCTGTCACAAAATATTATTGAATTAGTAAACTTTAGATCAAAATCATGCAAATGATTCGACATCCATAATAATTGTGAACAACAGCTTCCAGCAGCTATTTACTCAGTTTCTGTTCTATAAGTGGATACTGATGTTTTCTTTTTACTAAACCAAGATATCAGTTTAGAACCTAGGAATTGACAAGTTCCCAAGGTACTTTTCATATCCAATCTACATCTAGCATAATCATCAGAATATCCATATAGTTCAAATTCTTTATCTGCTAGATACCATAATCCCATCTCAGGTGTACCCTTAAGATATCTTAAAATTATATTTACTAAACTCAAATGAGATTCCTTAGGATCTACTTGAAATCTTGTACAGACACCTGTGGCAAACATTATAGCTGGCCTATTAGTTGTAAGATAAAGAAAAGAATCAATAATTGCTCTATATGCTTTCTGATCAATAGATTTACCAGAAATATCTTTATCTAGAATAATATTAGTAGCCATGGGAGTTTTCATGATGGAGGCAGTTTCCATATCAAATTTCTTTATCAATTCCTTGTATATTTGGATTGTTATATAAAAATGCCTTCATCATTTTACTTCATTTGTAGTCCAAGAAAGAAGGATAATTCTCCAATGCTACTCATTTCAAACCTGGATTGCATTAGAGACTAGAGCCTATTGATCCAAAAATAATGTATCTACATAAATTTGCATAATAAGCAGCTTTTCCTTATGTGTCCTTGTGAAAAGTATTTTATCTACCCTTTCTCTTGTGAAATAGTGATTTAACAGAAAACTAGATAAGGTCTCATACCAAGCTCTTGGATCTTGCTCTAGACCATATAGTGCTTTATTTAGTCTATATACATATGATGGATAAGTTGGACCAACAAAACCTGGAGGTTGTTCAACATAAACCTCTTCTTGAAGAGTCCCATTTAGAAAAGCACTCTTAACATCCATACGGTATACTTTGATTCTCTTATATGCTGCATAAGCAAGAAATAATCTAATTGCTTTTGTCCTGGCAACTTGTGCAAATATTTAATATAATCAATACCTTCCTCTTGTAAATAACCTTGAGCAATAAATCTAGCCTTGTTTCTTACTATCACTCCATTAGAATCCATTTTATTTTTGAACACCCACTTAGTTCCAATAATTGGGTAATTCTTTGGTCTCTCCACTAAACTCCAACTTTATTTCTTTCAAATTGTGTAAGCTCATCTTACAAAGAAATAATCCAATGTGAATAATTATTTGCTTCTTCAAATTCCTTTGGTTCATACTATAAAAGAAAGCACTACAACATGACTTCTATTGATAGATGTTTCCTATTTTTTACTCCTTGATTCACATCTCCAATCACTTGGGTAGGTAGATTATCCCTAAGAATATATCTCTCTGGATCTGCTCTGGCTTGAATAATTTAATTATGTTTACCTTGGTGTTCTAAAATTTCATGTTCATGTTAAAAATGTGTCACATGCTCATTAACCTGATTAGTGATTGTTGGTGGACAAAAAAGTTCTTCAATTGGTACATCATCTGAGCTTTCTATAATATCTTTCAACTAATGATTATGCTCAAAGATGAATTTTATGTATTATCCTTATTCTTCAATTCTTTAAACTCATACTTTAAGGAAATCTGCTCCTACAAAAGGTTTTAGTGGAAGTCCTCCCCCTTGGAAAATAATGAGTTTATGAAATACTACAGGGATAGATTCCTCTATTTTAAGAGTTCTTTTTATTATAACACCTATAAGCTTTGCAAGATAAGGAATATCCATAGAATATTCCATCATAAGCCTTTTTGTCAAATTTGGTAAGATAGTTTTTCTCATTATTAAGAATGTAATATGTATACCCCAAATATTCTAAATATGAGACTATAGGTGTTTTTCCCTTTAGGAGTTCATAAGGAGTCATTAACTTAGTTTTGTAAATGAGGCTTCTATTAAGATTATAATTAGCAGTATTAACTGCTTCAACCTAAAAGGACTTAGGAAGATTTGAATCTACAAATAAGGTTCTTCCAAATTCAATGAGTGCTGTATTTTTCCTTTCAGCCACTTCATTTTGCTGAGAAGTTCTAGGAACTTATTAACTTTGTCTTATTCCTTCATCCTCATAGAACCTATAGATTAATTGATTTTAAAACTCTATGCCATGATTACTTCTGATTAAAGCACTTTAGTATTAAATTCAGATTGAATCTGTTTGAATAAATATTAAGAGGATTAATAATGTATCAGACTTAGCTCTTAAGAAGAACACCCAACTAAAGCTTGAAAAATCATCTACTATAACTAAAATGTATGACTTATCTCCTAAACTCTGAGTAGTAAGAGGATCAAATAAATCCATATGTAGCAGATATAGAATTTTTGAAGAATCATTCTTACTAATTAGTGAATGATGATTTAACAAGTTTTCCTAGCTGATATGCTTTATAGGGATTAAGTTTTCTAAACCTACCTTTTGGTAAGACTCTTACTAATTCATCCTTTGCAAGCTTAACTATGGTCTTATGATTAATATGACCAAGCCTCTTGTGCCAAAGCTCATTCCTGTCTAATTTAGTATTAAACAAGCATACTTCACTTTTGGTTGAGCTAAAGTTAATTATATAGATATTTCCTTTTCTAAACCGAGATAACACTATGATATTAGAGATGGAGTTAACTATTTGACATAGATTGTGTATGATTATAACTTTATATTTACCATCACATAGCTGGATAATACTAATAAGGTTATGTTGAAGTCCCTCAACATAAGCTACTTTGGAGATGGTGATATCTAAAATTTTGATCATATCACAACCTTTGGTTTTACAATAATTGGAATCACCAAAAATCACCTTGGGACAATTTTTTGCCTTGAAAATTTCTAGCAATTCTTTATCTCCGATCATATGCCTAGAGCTACCACTGTCCAAATACCATAACTAGTTTGTATAAGGACAATCTCTTTCTTGATTTTTTTAGCCTCTGAGTTAGTTTCCAATGCCATCAAATAGGCTTCTTATGCAACAACTTCTTCTTCACTACTTGATGATGAGCTTGGTTCATAATTAGTTTCACTCTAGGTTTCTATTATAAACCCTTTTACCTTTTTCTTATCCGTTCTCTTTAGATACTTATTTTAATCCTTTTTGCTTAATCTATCCTTTTGATGTTTTGGACATTCAGTTGCTATATGTCCAAATTTTCTACATGCATTTCAAATTTTCTCCTTATTTTGCGTTTTGTCAAACTTTGGCTTATTCATATTTTTGTCTCTTCTTCTGAAGTATTCTACTTTAATCCATTTTCTAAATCTCCTAGCCAGAAGATTGAATATTTCTTGTTGTGTAATAGATGATTCATCATCAATAACTTTGAAAGTAATAGATTTGTCTCTAGGTGTAGTAACATTCTCCTTTGCTTCTATTTTAGCTCTACTCTAAAGAAGTTGTTCATATGATTTAAGATTTTTCTAATAGGGCATCTATAGTAATCTCTTTATGACATCTTGATTCTCTAATAGCTTATATTTTGCAATCTCATGTACTTGGAAAACACATGAGTAATTTGTCATTTACCTCATTAAGTGAAATATCCTTATCCAATCTTTTAAGCTCATTTATAATTATGCTAAATTTGTCATACATTTCTACTACTAATTCATCAGATTTCTTTTTGAAATTTTCATATTGAGAGATTAAAAGTGACCTTCTATCTTTTATCTCATTAAAACTCCCATCAATAATTCTTGATAGTAATTCCCCGATTTCTTTTACTGATTGGCAATTTGTAACTTTCTGGAAAACATCATCAGACATTATTGAGACCAATATGTTTATAGCCTTAATATCCAAGTTCTTTATTCTCTTTTCCTCATCTGTCCACTCATATTTAGGCACTAGTTATGTAGAGATATTTCCTTCTGCATCCTTCCTCTAAGGCATAGTTGGTCCTGTCAAAATTGAACCAAACATACCTTTATCAATAAAATTCATATATAGTTTGGTTCTGGTTTTCTAGAGGGTAAACTTTTCAAGATTATAGACCGGATGCCTTGTAGATGCAAATCCTTTGAAAGTATTAGAAGATATTTTGAAAAATTAATTTTAAAAATACACTAATGCAACTGTTATGATCTTTATAATCAAGATGTTAACCTTTTCTTGATCAACCTCCTATAGGTTAACCTTTTAAAGATGAACTACCTCTAGGTTAACAATTTATTGATTAACCAAGCTCTAATACCAATTGAAATAGAAGAACGGTTGACTAAATCCTCATAGTTTTCTCTAGCGGGGGGGGGGGGATAGAGATTAATTTTTTTTTACTATACTTTTCACAGAATTTGCATATACTCATATTATCAACTAGAATTTATGTTAATTAATTATAAACACATCACATCAAATGAGTAATCACAGAAAAATGTACAATCACAAAAGACATAAGAAATATAGTGGTTCCCCAAAATCTGGATACATCCACACTTCTACTCCTTTGGTCGAAATTCACTATCAGAGTACCCGATTCTTTTAATAAGGAGACTCTTAGAACCAATCACTAGATATTTTGATAAGTAGTTCTTAAACCAATACAGACTGAGTCTTTTCACAAGCAGACTCTCAGGACCTCTATCTAAATCCTTTAAAGAAGGATTCTTAAAACTCTTTTCACAAACTGAAAATGTTTAGAAAATAAAAATTAGAAGAGGAAATAAAGATGTAGTAATCTTCTTGAAGAGTCCTCTCAGCAGAATCTCGAGGACTTGTTGGCACTAAGTGAATTGACTTCTAAAACTCTGATGAATCCTTGAATGAGAAAATCTCATTGATTATTAGCAATTTATTCTAGATTATGCTTTAATCTTCACTAAATTTGATACAACAACTATTAATCCCTTGAGAAGAAGAAGAACTGATTTTCTATTCAGATTCAAGAACAAGTAGAAAATCGACTAATTCAAGGGAGAACTTCAATTGTAGATGATAATCTTCCTTATCTTCTCTGTCGAATTCAATCTTCCAAACCATGATCCAATACATGTGTAATGATCGTTATACCTTATTCCTTCTCTATGTTATCATTATTGATGATCATGTTTATCTATATATAATCATCTTCTCACATCTCCAAGAAATAATTATTCAGTTTAAAACTTTCTTGAATGAATTCTGATTGAATCCCCAGAACCATTCCCGTTTAGAATATTATTCGACATAATGTCGAGTTCATATGGAAGTAGCATCTAATTCTGGATTTATTCAGTCTGTCTATCAAATTAACTCTATAATCGACATTTCGAAGACAACATATTGAATTATGGGTCAATAAAGATCATGAAATAATGTCTAATAAACTTATTTTATTACTCAAACTTAAAATCAAAGTAGCATCGATATTGAGTCGAAGTTGCACCGACTTCCAGTTGATGCATATTTATATTTCCTGACTTTCCTCTATAATTCAGCGTGCCTTTCTCATTTCCTTTACTCCCCAGACATCCCAAGACTTCTAAGACCATATTACCTTCTATATACATCATGGGTAATAAACTTAGGAGCTAAAATCACTAAAGGTAAATCATAGTGGTTTTTCCTAATAAATTTAATATAGAGAGGTAGGTTTTATCACTATATCTTTTAGAAGCTACACTGTATCGGCCAAAGCTAAAGGTCATCGACTAAAGCTAATGTATGGCGGTAATTTTTACTACTGGAGATTGCCTACAAGCTGATAGTGCTTAGTTTAAGGTGATTGATTTGATGCTTATTGTGTCACCTAGATGCCAATACGATACTGACGTTAACGCTGAGTGATAGGTGATATGTCTAGCTGATATGCAAACTGATGCTGGATAATATCATCGACACTGCCTAAGGGGATACCTTGGTGCGGTAGGCACCGTCACGTGGTAGCTAACAAAAATAGATTCATAAATCTTTGATCTAGGACGTTTGATCCTATATCAAATGGGATCAAGTAGTCTATATTTGTCTGGCTTTTAATTCTAAAGAGACAAACAATACAATTTATCCCATTACTTGCCATTTTTAAGAACATTGGCTAAGGCAATTTTGGCAAAAGAGGAAGAAGAAGAGAAGCATTTCTGCTATTATCAGAGATCCAAAGCTCGGAATCACAAGACAATTTTAGTTCCATTGAGGTCAGTCCGTTGTTATCGTTTCTATCTAGCTTGATTTATACGGTATGGAACTGAATCATTTATCAAGTGTTATAATCTTTGTCTCTAGTCTTAGTACGTGCATGGCCTCTTCTATGTTGCAATATTTGCATCTAGCATCATCTCCTCTACTGATTAGTGGAAGACATGAACTTCATTAGGTCGGTTGTGTCTGTCCCCAAAATTTATTGCATAGAGAAATTCGATTGGTTTTAGGATTTAGGCATGCTCTGTGAATGCTATATATGATCGTTGATCAGGATTGGTGATGTTTGATTTGCATGCCGGAGAATTAATCTGAGAAATATGGGATTATGTTGCATTGTTTGGGATAAATGAGCTCCAAAAGCACAAATGGAGAGACCTAATATTATTATGAGGTTGAGCTTAAACCTTCAACATAAATCATATTTGATTCAACTTGGGCCTCTTACGCTGGTATTACTTACGTTACTTATGTTCTCTTGTGTAGATTATATGCATAGCGAGATATTTTGGATGTGTTTGTGAAGCCTATGCCCATTCAAGTGGATTAGGTGCATAACATTTCTTTTGTAGCTGATGAGTAGCAAAATATACAAAATTTAGGTTATATTTTAGTTTAGTTTTAAAAAAAATTGTAATTATATTATGTACATGCCAAAATAAATTATTTCTTTTTTATATTTAGTTCTAACTTAACCTTATTTTGCCCCTACATGTATTTTTGCACATTTGTGGCAGTTCAACAAATTTTCCTAAGTCACGCCCCTTGGTCACGCCCGTGACCTAAGGCGTGTAACTTTAAAACAAGAAATTCCAGTAATCCGACAATTTTTTCCAGCAATCTCAGTCATTCCCATAAGCCATGCCCGTATTCCAATGGTCACGCCCGTGATATATCCCGTGACCAAGCCAGAATCCAGCTGTCATGCCATGCCCAAGTTCTGATGCCAACAAAACAAGTCACTCCAAGACTACATTCCTGTGTGCCAGCTATAACGCCAATGACCTCACTTGTGACCAAGCCAGAAGCCCGCTGTTATGCCCTGCCGAAGTCTATCTGCCACACTCACAGACATGCCCATCTGTCATGCCCGTTATCCATCTATCACACCTGTGTACTTTTCCAAATCAATCCAGAAGCCTCCAGAATTTCTATCCATAGACCATCTTATCTGCCACATCAGCAATAAACCTAGGGTACACACCTTAGGGGGCCTGTACTTCAAATTTTATGACTATAAATAGAGTGCCAAGGCTGAGGTTTAAAGGAGATCTGGTAGAGTTCCTCATAGTTGCATATAGTAATTAGGTGTAGTTTTTGAGTGATATTTTGGGTTCTTAGTGTGTAACACATTTTAAAGTAATAAAATTTCAATTTTAAAGTAATTTTTCAACTTTTATTGCTTTAACTTTGTTTCCATTTCTTTTGAGATAGGGTTTGTGCGAATTTACTTTATTTTTCAAAATTCTTTTACTACCACCTCCATCCCAGAAGAGAGGCTAAGAAATTTTTAGCGCTTGATTAAGATGGTTGGGACAGATATTATTTCTACAATTTTATAAGTCTCTTAATTTTCCTACTACCACCCCCATCTCGGAGAGAGACTAAGAACTTTTTAGTGCTTTATTAAGATGGTTGGGACAGATGTTATTTCTGCATTTTAAAACCTTACTTTTTAAAAATATTTTTCTTCTTTTTTTACTACCACCTCCATCCTGAATGAGAGGGTAAGAACTTTTTAGCACTCAATTGAGATTAGCTTTGGGAAGGATATTATTTCTGCAATTTAAAACCCTATTTTCTAAATTAATAAAAACTTAAGATTTACTTAAGAATTAAGTTTAGTTGAACCATACCTATCGATATATGGTTTTCATTTCCGTAGTTCATAACTAGTAGCCGAAAGGTTCGTGTCCACAGATTGATCACTCAAAAGTAAAGAAAAACTATGCATCACTCTCTAAAGTGATGAACATAAGCCTCCCGAGTTGAATCTTTGAATTGCAGTTGGAGGTCAATAGAGGGGTTCACAACGTAAAACAAGTATTGATGTATTTTTGATTAGAAACGAAAGTTCAGTCAAACTACTTAATCTTAGGTGGGTGTATCCTCGATAAAGGTCCACACATATTTAGGGAACCTCCACGGTCAAATAAATTAATTAATAAAAAATTAAAGATTTTCATATTTAAAAATTATGTTCCAAAGTATGTCAAAATCGAGGGTTCACTACCTCGTCTATTTTCAAAACCCTACGTATTACTTTTATTTCCATTGTTAAAAATAAAAAACCATTAAGTTTTTTCGATAAAATAATTGTTCCATTTTTTACGTAGAGTACTCGACACTGATCCATGAAAAAATAAGACCTTGATATTTAAAAAAAACTATACTATTACTCGATAAGTACGCTTTCCTTAATCACAATATATAAGTAAAAAAGAGATATAACACACAAACACGTAATTTACACATCCAACTTAATTTTAAACTTAAACTATCTCAAAGCTAATTTTTCTTATCAAGTTTTTGGCATCGTTGTTGGGGATCATTTTTTGTTGATATTTGAAGTAAAAAGAAATCACTATTACTTTTATCTTCATTATTATTCAAAACCCCTATTTCTATAAACATAAAAAAATAAAAACCACATAAACTTTTTTTTTTACAAAACTTTTATTTTTGTGTTCAAATCTTTTTTATATAATAGTTTTTTAGTGTATGACCAAAAGAAACTCTCCAATTGATCATAATCTTGCTTTTGATCCTGAAATCGACCGAACCTATCACATACTCCTTTGATCTCCACACATATTTAGGGAACCTCCACGGTCAAATAAATTAATTAATAGAAAATTAAATATTTTCATATTTAAAAATTCGGTTCCAAAGTATGTCAAAATTGAGGGTTCACTACCTCATCTATTTTCAAAACCCTACGTATTACTTTTAGTTCCATTGTTAAAAATAAAAAACCATTAACTCTTTACGATAAAATAATAGTTCCATTTTTTACGTAAAGTACTCGACACTAATCCATGGAAAAATACGACCTTGATATTTAAAAAAAACTATACTATTACTCGATAGGTACGCTTGCCTTAATCATTATATATAAGTAAAAAAGAGATATAACACACAAACACATAATTTACACATCCAACTTAATTTTCATCTTAAACTATCTCAAAGCTAATTTTACTTATCAAGTTTTTGGCATCGTTGTTGGGGATCATTTTGTATTGATATTTGAAGTAAAAAAAAATCACTATTACTTTTATCTTCATTATTATTCAAAACCCCTGTTTCTATAAACATAAAAAAATAAAAACCACATAAACTTTTTTTTTACAAAACATTTATTTTTGTGTTCAAATCTTTTTTATATAATAGTTTTTTAGTGCATGACCCAAAGAAACTCTCCAATTGATCACAATCTTGCTTTTGATCCTGAAATCGACCGTACCTAGCACATACTCCTTTGATCTCATGACCATTAAATTTAGAAGAGTTTATTGGAACCACGCACGTTGAAGCTATGACAAAACAAATTGCAGTCGCAGCCCCACAAAGGACTTTGTCTTATTATGCACAACCAAACTCGGACGACACCAGGTCAAGTATCGTTCGTCCCACAATTACTAATTATATTTTTGAATTTAAATCTAGCATAATCCAAATGATTCAAAACGCAGTACAAATTGATGGATTGCCAGATGAAGACCCCAACACCAATCTGTCAAATTTCTTTGAAATATGCGACACATTTAAAATAAATGGCATCACTAATGATGTCATTTATTTGCTTTTATTTCCATTTTCATTATGGACGAAAGCCAAGCAGTGGTCTGGTCCTCTACCTAGAGGATCCATCACTACCTAGGCTGATATGACCGAATTTTTTTTAACAAAATGTTTTCTGCTTGCTAAGACTGCTAAATTACGTGCAAATATTTCTTCTTTTATTCAAGGCGAGTCTGAGTCTCTCTATGAGACTTGGGAACACTTTAAAGAATTTTTATGTCAGTGTCCACTTCACGTACTACCATCTTGGCTCCATGTGTAGACATTTTATAATGGTTTGAATTTCCAAACCAGACACATGATTGATGTTGCAACTAGGATAAAGTTAAATAATAAAACCCCGGTAGCCACTCAAGCCTTATTTTAGGAAATGACCATGAATGACTACCAATGAAACGTACCTTGGTCACGCCCTAATAAACCAACTGGGCTATATGAGCTCGACGTTTCTTCCAATTTAGCACTCCAAGTAAAATATATAACTAGGCAAGTAGCGGCGATGTCGACTTCCTCCGCCACCCCTACTTGGAATTCAACTAATAATATAATAGAAGTACAAGTCGATTATATGGGGAATCTATATCAACCTCCTTCCTATAACCCAAATATTAATTCATATAATAATACATACAATCCAGGGTTTAGTAACCATCAAAATTTATCATGGAGTAATATTAATAATGCTCAGCGTCCGCCTAATACAAATCCAATTTAATTTGCACCACAACCACTACCATAACCACCACCACAATCACAAACACTACGACTTGCCCTGATAGAAGACATCTTTACTAAATATATCGTTACAAATGATTCCATTATCTGGAACCTGAATAGATCAGTTAAAAATCTGAAAATTCGAATTTGACAGATTTCAAAGATGCTGTCGGAGCGCCATCTTGGAGCTTTACTAGGGAATATAGTAAACAAAGCGCTCGTGGGAGGCACCACATAGTTATTTGATTTTTATACTTATTTTTTTATATAGGTTTTTCTAACGGCTTCCCCGACCTCCAATCAGGAAAGCCTCTTTACTTTATTGTACTTTTAGTTCTTTTTATATACACAATGATTTCTTTTCAATGTTCATGTATATATATTTAATAAAAAAAATCCACCTGTGTATATATTTTTTGCTTAATCAATCATTAGAAAAAAATTGAAACCCCTACTTCATTTGTCTCTTTTCCAAAAACTTAAAATATTTTTGTAAAGTTGATATATTAGTACTTATCAAGTTTTTTAATTTGTTAGTCGTTTATTTATCATAAATAGATATATCTAAATATCTGGGTTTCAGTTTTAAAAAGTATCTTGTGTATTTTATTAAAAGTTAGAGGATTTGTTTTGAGCACTACTTTTGGTTTATGATAAATAAAGGCATGTGTATTATGTTAGATAATCATATTTAGACTGTAATTATCTTAACTTTACTCGTATCGAAAATAGGAATTTTCAAGTTAAAGTCTTTATTTTGAAGAGTAGCTAAACACCTAGAGGGGGGGGGGGGAATAGGTTTTTAGGCCTTTTTAAGCTTTCTCTATTCTTTGGTGTGTTATGATTTCTTTTAAGTTAGATTTAAAGATCACACAACCATCATATAAGTAATTTATAGTGGTTCCCCAGATTATGGGTACATCCACTGTCCCTCCCACCTTTCCAACAGATTGTTAGACAAGACAACTTCTCCAAACTCAGCTCAATGAGCTTACAACTCAAATCCCTTAGGATCTCTCAAACTCATCCAAGTCCTACCTCAATTCCAAGGCCCTACCACTCGGAGCAAGCAATTCTCCTACAGCTCAGTTATCCACAAATCACCTACTTAAGACTTTTCTTAAAGTACTTAAACTCAGGTTAGGAGGATAGACCTACAACTCAAAGAGAATGACTCTCCTACCTAAGATCTGAACCAGATCCTACCTCAGGCCAAAGGCCCTACCACTCAGATTCACAACTGAATCATACAAGTCAGGCACAAAGGCCCTACTGCTCAAATCCACATAAGGATCCTACCTCAGACACACATGCCCTACCACTCAGCCTTTATGATTTAGGCTTACAACTCAAATCTGTTAAGATCCAACAGAATTAAATGGTTATTATTGATGTAAGACACCAGAGAAGTAAACTCTATGTCTTTCTCTTCCTGAACTGAGGTGACTCAGTCCTCCTTTCTTCACAGCTCAAGGAATGTATCATGAAGAGTAGTTCTTCTTGGGTTGTGAAGATACTATATATAGGGTTTGTTTGAGCTGCAACTTCTAACTCAAAGAGAAATCTCTCTTAACTTACTATTGAAGATGATTAGATTAATAACTATCTTTCTTGAACTTTCAAATCAGAAGAATGAACAACTTTTGCAAACTCTGCAACTCAGTTGAGAGAAAGAAGATCAAGTTCTGCTATTTCTCGAAAAGTTAAAGTTCTTCTTCAACCATCTTGTTCTTTAGCATTAAATGCAGTATAATAGGCAAGCGGTGCCATTTGTCGTGTACTGTTCACTTCCCGTAACATTTTAATTATTGCTGATGTCATCATGACTTAGCTTCTGTGGATTTAGCCAATTTCAGACAATTCTGCATAGGCGTTGAGTGAAGCCTTGTTACTCAATGAAAAAAATACTTAGGCCAATTCTATGCAGCATCAGGCATTGAGTGATTAGTCTTCACTCAACGAATATTGAATTTTAGCTGTCTAATAGATTAGGCGTTGAGTGAACCTTCATCACTCAACGCATTTGGACTTAAGCCCATTTTCTCTTTATGAAGGCGTCGAGTGAAGCTTCTACACTCAACGCTTTCTTCCTTTGCCTGCTATCTTGCGGAAGCATTGAGTGAACATCCTTCACTCAATGCTTCTATACTTAGTTGAATTTCTATTGAGTTTGCGTTCAGTAAACAACCTTCACTCAATGCTTCTAGACTTAAAAATATTTTCTATCTACATCTTTTGTGGCTTTGATAGCATGAGCTCCACTCAATGCTACTACTCTTTTGGCATTGAGTGAGCTATCCTTACTCGACGCTTCTGGACTTAGCCATTATTCTGCTCTGATTCTCAAAAGCTTTGACTTTCTGGGCTTGACTCAATGCTTCTAGCTCTGGGTGTTTAGTGAACTTCCTTCACTTAATGCTTCTGGACTTAACAAGTTTTTTGCCTTCGCAATGTTAAGGCTTTGACTTTCTAGTCTTTACTTAACGCTTAATACCATCTGGCGTTGAGTGAATTGCTTTCACTTAATGCATATGGACTTATACAAATTTCAGCCTTGACAACATCTGGTCATGTGTCCACCTGTCATTATTACTTGGATAACCTATCTAATCAAATTAATAAGAAATAACCTGCATACATAGAACTTAGGATATGAATCAAATATAAAATGTGTATGTCATTGTCCTGTAGGCATTCTTCAAATCTGGTACATTGTGATAAATGGACCCAACAGTCTCCCCCTATTTGAATAATTTAAAACATTTGACAATGATATACACCAACACATATGCAACAGATATAACATTGCACAAGAAAGCACAAAAAATGTATACACAACAAAAAAATATGATTTTCCTTAATATAATTCATGTTTTAGTAGTGTGTCCAAGCCAAAATACATTTCCTATAGCCCTTTAAGAAAGACAAAAAACTTTTCTAAGTTTCAGGTTCTCTTATCACTATGCCCCTACTTGGCTTCTTGGCTTCTTTCCCTTCTTTCTCTTTTGATTTCTTTTTTTTCTTCCTCTGAAAGTAATTATAAGGCTTTGGGAAATACTTGACGGGCTCCATAGCATTTGGTGGTAAAGTGCCTAGCCACTTGTCCTTTCTGAGCTTTCTTTTATCCTTTTCATTCTTCTCAAGCTTGGTCCATTCTAGGGATCTATAGAGCTTTCCCCTTTCAGTGTTCTTATTCATGATAAGATCCCAGGCAGACAGAATTATGGTACTTGATTGAGGACTCCACTGTTCAAAATCAGTCCTTTTTTACATCTCTTCCCTACATCTCTTCTTGCTCATCCTGACCTCTTCCTCATCCTAAGCAATAGATTTTTCTTTGGCCCTCATAATTTGGTTAGTAGTGGGGCTGAACATTGGAATTGTAGGATTTTCAGCTGTTGTAGAAGGATCAGCCCACTGTGTACTATCTTGGATTTCATACTGAGCATCAACTATGATATCATTTTGTTCTACATTCTAATCATATTATTGGCATCATACTAATTAACATATTGACCGCCATACAGATTTTCAGGGATAGGAGTAGTGTCAATGTTTTTGTGTGATAATAGCTCAAGACCCATTGAGCCTCTGATAACATTTATGGTCCAAACTACATTTTCAGTATTGCCCTTTATCACACCCTTCTCCCCCTTTTGACTTCATCACATATATTCTTAGTCAGGGAGGTGCTGGCCTTTGATAGTTGATCATCTAGATAGTTGTCACCAATGGTGACATGTCTTTTAAGCTTGAGCAGGTGGTCATCTAAAACTTGGGTCCAAGCATCCATTCTTCTCTCAAGAATTGTTTTGTGCTTTTCCATTAATTATTTCTGTGCATTATGAACTTATAGCATGTTGGTGGCAGTAATAGTTTGATTTTCCACTATCCTAGTCTTGATGTTACTTATTTCATTTAGCTTACTTTCAGTTAAGGTGACTGTAGAAGCTGCTCTCAGGAAGAATTTGACAGTCTGGGACTTCAGTAGATTAACCTCAAATCTTATAGATTTGATCTCTATTGTTAGATCATTTCTAATAATCTTTATAGATTCATGCAAAAAGTTCTCCAATTGACTTATCTAGTCATCCAGTAATCCATTCAGTTGAGCTAGGAGGACTAGGGGCATCTGATCACTCTGATGCGATGTACCTTCATCACACATGTTGTGTTGCTTTGGTATGACTTCTTCTCTTGCATCTGAGTCAGCCTTTTCAAACTCTAAAGAATGTTGATTGGCATTATTATCAGCAGCAACATTCCCTTCCTTAGACTTAGAGGAGTCAATGTTATAGACTGTACCTTGAGTAGGGAGTTTAGTGTGAATCTCCCCCTCAAACTCTGCAATGTCCACAAGGACATTCAGATCAACTACTGTGATGAATTTAGTATCTTTCTCCATAGACTCACTAGGTTGATCAGTATCAAGAGGATTCTGAATATTCTCTTGCATAATCAGTAGATGCTCCCCCTCAGCAAGAGCATCTTCCATGACTTGCTCTAGAAGTTGCTCCCCCTCACTTAGAGGACTGTATCTACCTTGTTGATCTTTGTTTTGGGAGCAGTTTCTTCTTCAATAGGAGCTTGAGTTTTGACAGTATCCCGTACTATCTCTTTAGAAATCTTGTTCAATATTTATTCAGCAACCTTTTTAGCAAGCTCAACTGGAGGTATATCCATAGCCTCAGCTTGAATTTATTCAGAGTGAGTTCTGCTTACTTGAATCCTTGCTGTAGATTCATCAGAAATTGACACCTAGGCACTCATGTCCTCATGGTCTCTTTAGTAGATTGAGAAAGCTCTTGATCATGAGTCTCTTCCTCAGTATTTTTTGATGAACTGCTCTCAGTGTTGTCTTCTTGAACTGTGACTGCCTTCTTCTTCTTCTTCTTCTCATTTGATTATTGGTGGGGTTGTAGAACCCTTTCCCATCTATCTGGCATTTTTGAGTCCATCCTTCTCATGTGATGGATTTTTGTTCCTAGCCTTATATTAAGTATCCCTGGAACACTCTTGAGGAGAAACAGAGAAAGAATCCTTTCCATGTTTGGCTCTGCTATACAGTCCACTATCCTTTGAAAGACTATCTTCCCCAGTTAGTTTCCTTAGATAGGATTATCCTTGGCATTAGTTCGAACATTCTCTTGGAGATCTTGTCATGTGAGACTGTTTTGCACAATAGGGCTTACTCAATTACATCAGCCAGGAATTTGCCCTTTATATTCAACTCCTTCCTCAGAATCGATCCATTGTTGTGCTTAGAGAGTCGACAACACTTCAGTGCAGTTTTGATATCAGTTTGATCCAGTTCATCTTCTTCATCTAATACTATGAACTTGGGTAGTTTCAGTGCCTTGCTCAGTCTCTTTGGGGTTATCATAATCTTGTTACCACAGATATTGGTCCTGAGTTTAATGGAAGAAGAGTCGACCTTAGCATTTTAGTAAAACTCAATTATTTCTCGCTTCCATAGTAAATTGGGCTCGAATAGAAAAAATTTTAGGTCAGTGACCTAAAGTAGGTGGAGAACAAAGTGTACTTCCTCAAGCGCATCCTTGAACCAATTTCGCACCAGCTCCAAACCCTTGAACAAGAAATCCAACCCTTTCAGTGCCATTTTATTGCAAATTTATGAAGATATTCCAAGCTTTCGTTGATTCGTCGCAAGGGGAAGAGGGGCGAGGAACAGTGTATTTTGTTTTACCCACACAACCTTCTATTTATAGCGATTTATATTTTTAGAAGGTGGAGAGGCGCGTACCTGTTTATGATCAAGAAATGATCAATGACTGGGATTGATTCTGATACTTGGACGCAAAATAGACTCACTAGGAGCTTGCGTTGAGTTAACTCGACACTCTTGATGCTTGTATTTCATTCAACGTACTCGTCGCCTGAGCACTTAATCCATTTATCTTTTATTTATCCTGTAGGGATTAAAACAACCCACAACAAGCAAACACTATATGTAGAGCTACTAAAGCTGGGCTAAATTCAATATTCCCAATTCAAATTTGAAGGAGTTAAATTTTGCATCATCTAGTGGCTTAGTTAATATGTCAGCCACTTGCTTATCTGTGGGGACAAATTCAAGACTAATGTCTTCACTTTCCACATGCTCTCTAATAAAGTGATACTGACTCTCTATATGCTTAGTCTTGTTGTGAGATACAGGATTCCTAGCAATACAGATTACACTAGTTGAATCATAATATAATGGAGTGTTACTTAGCTTTAGGTTATAATCCTGGAGCTGGTGTTGGATCCATAACAACTGAGCACAATAACTTCCTGCTGATATATATTTTGACTCTGCTATTGATATGGCAACACTAGTCTGCTTCTTGCTGTAAGACCCCCATTTTTTTCTTTAAAACACTGGGGTCTTAGGCCCAGAACCGTCGCTTTGCGGTGACACATTCGCACCCGGGAAGGTCATCACTACAAAATGCCGATCCTGCCGGCCGAATCGATCACAACTATAGCAAAATAATAGAGCAAGTCCACAGAAATCACAAATATATAGAAGTAATAATCTCCACGAAGGGAGAGTCCACAGAATGATAAAGTACTGAATCTTGGGCTTATGCCCAGTACATCAAGTCCTCACTACATATCTCTCATTGCGGAAGCAAAACTAATATAACTACTAGCGATTAGGACTCACAGTCCCTGCCCTCTGAACTCCGGTACTAGACTACACGATCTCCAAACGTGCCGAACTCCGGGTCTGCTCCTCCATGCTGGGCTCCATGGTCCCCTAAAATGATGTGGTTCGAAAACCGTTAGTCTAAAATACTAAGTCCTATCATCCCCCGCCCGTTCCCCTATGGCTCCTAAGCATCGAGCGGGGAGAAGGAAAGGAGAGGACATGAAAGTGGAGAATAACAAATAAGTAGATGACGGCGGAACTAATCTAACAGTAATAAAGTATATAGGACAATAATAAAGGCATGAAAAAACTGAATAAGAAAGAAACCTTAACCTATATGAAAACACATAAGGTAAGAGATATTTTGCAGTGCTCCTATCGTATAAAAAGTCCCATATCGATTTATACGATAGGGTGTCGATTTTTTAGCAAGCATAAATATGTAATACTGATTGAAAACCTTAACTTATAAGCACGCTCACACGAACTTTTAAACCAAGGGGTCGTTTTGCAGGGCCAATTGTATAAAGCATCCCATACTACTTATACAATAGGTGTCGGGTTATATGCAATGATTATGCTATGAAATATAATTACGCCATGATGTGAACATGTAAGTGCAACTCACCCACTCGACTCTGTGTACACAGACCTTTAGTTCCCCCGTTCTGGAGCTGAACCTCCCAGGATACCTTCGTAGTGGCAAACAGAAGCGGTGGGTTGGGCCTCGCCCACCTCTAAACCAATAACTTCACTACCAATCAGACCTATCATACGCCTCAATGCTGGTGTATTAAGCAAAGCTCCTGCGTACTCTTGCCGGCTGGCGCACCGGACTTTATTTGGCCAAGTGCTTAACCGCACTCGCCGAGTCAACGTGTCGGCGTCAGTGCATCGACCCTCCAATACCGAAGACCCACCACCTTATACATTATGCACATGCAACCTTATGTATCACCTACCGAGCCCAAGCTCCACCGACCATCCCGTCCGTCATAAATAACAATCGAGCCAGAGCTCGCTGGGCCAACCTGCCCATCACAAAAACCAGTGGGCTTACTGCCCGAGTTACCCATCCTATCTCCCCGAGAAATCGAGGTGTGAGAAGGGGAAACCCGAGATTTACTAGTTACTCTTGCATTTTCATTTTGCCTATGTTTTAGGTTTAGCCCTGGACTGCCCAAAGTATTCCCCGCGAAGGGCTCTCAAGGGCACTATGTGCTACGATGGGTTGAAGCCCAAGGCTCCCTTTCGCAAGGCACTTATTTTAATTAGTTAATAACCAACTCCTAGTCCCTTAAATGTTGCTTTGGATCTAACCCTAGTGTATTTGACACTTCCTCTCTATAGGAAAGACGATCTTTCGTAGATCCCGAGCACCACCTTACACTAGCCAATCCAAGTCTCTGCTCATCCTACTTCCAATGATGAACTCTTTTTTATTTATCCAAACCAGCAAATCACAAATCCCAACTCATGTGCCCAAATTTATGCTCCAACATAATTTCTGTAATTATTTTACTATACGCAGATCACTTAAGCTATATGATATGTAAAATGGGAGGTACACCAAATAATTACCCAGTACTACTATAATAATTATTAAAGGTATATTATGACCTTTGTGGCCTAAAGCCAGAAATTCACAATTTTCCTATTTATTTGATAATTTATTTAATAATTCTTGTAGCCAAAAATCCCAAGTTTTAACATGAAGTACCAATTTCAGACAAGATAATATTCCACCAAATTTATGTTAAATACAATATGAATATTTAACCTAAAATCCAAAGTCTCCAAAATTTTTCAGCAAGGTTTAAGCCAATAATTTTAATTTTAAATATATCCCACAATAAATTATCTTAACAGATAAGTACAGCAATAATACTTCCAAAAATTCAGAGAAAATTAAAGGATGATTGTAAGGACATATAAATGCTCTAGGCCAAGTTTCATAATTTATTAGCAAGTAATGAGATATATGCAAATTATCGAACAATTTTTCCAAGTTAATGAGCTTGTGAAGTAAGTACTACTAAAATTTATTTAAAAATTCTAATAAAATTCATACATGACCAAGAAGGTCTAAAACTCCCTCTGCCAAATTTGCATGACCTTCCAAGGGGCAGTGGGATCATAATGACCACATGACTAATTAGGGCAATCTCATGAGTTACAAAGGAAGTGCAAAGAATATTGTTCCAAAATTCCCAATTAAATTACCAGAGGTTCAATATATCCTTATGACCACACTACCCAATTTTTATTATTGTTCAAGGAGTTTTATTAACCTATTCTAGCACAAAAAATTTTGTGCCCTAAATTAGGGTTAGGGTTTTGTGGGGCCTACCCTTTTCCAAATCCCCTAATATTTTTACCAGTGGGCTTTAGATACCCTAGCACCCTCCCTACAAATTTTCAAGCTCATACAAGGTCTTTTGACCTCATGCCCTTCACAAGGCACAAAAGCCCTTCCTTAGGGTTTGGTCTTAGATCTTAGGCCAAATCTATTCCAATCTACCCCATCTTCCATGGGGAGGTGTTAAAAGCCATGCCAAGAAAGTGTCCCCAACATCAACTTGAGGTGATTGGGCCTCACAAAGCCCAAGGTGCACTTTTAGACCTAAATACCATTATTATGCAAGCCTAGGGTTTGCATGTTTTCTATTCAAACCAACTCCAAATGAAATGAAATATTAAACAGAGCTTTATAATGACCCCATGCACCACTCAAAAAATTTTTGATGAGTTTGGAGGTCATTTGATTCCTAAATTAATTTACCCTAGAGAAATTAAATTATTTCCAAAACTATAGAAAAGTTGTTCCCAAAAATTTGCATTTTTTAACAAGAATCTAGATATTGACTAGGGCGACCCCCTGCCAAAATTTCAAGTCATTTGGACAAGATATGAGGTGTGGGAACCCATTTTAATTTCTGCCTAACCATAGGTATAGACCACACCGAACGGAGTGCCCTGGTCAAACCAGGCACCCAAATTCGTTCAAACCAATTTTGAAATAAAGTAGACCCATAGGGCTACATTTTATCTGTTGACCATTTCCTATGAATTAGAACCTAGGTATTTTTAAAAATTTAAAAAATTAAATACATTATATGTGATAGAAATGAAATAATAATACACAAAGCCTATAGTTTAAATTCATTTCAGCACGAATCTTGGCGCAAAAATGGATGACATCGGGTTTTCTTCTACCAACAGCCGACGGTCCTGATTCAACCCGCCTGGAGCTTTTTCCAGCCGCTTCCACCGGCCATCCGGCCACCTCCCCGACCGGTCACCGCCACCACCACCTCCGTTGAGGTGCTGGCTGTCGCCAGGCGGCGACACAGCCGCCGGAGGGCCCTATTCCGGCGAACCCGACAAGCAATTTTTAGCCGAAAAACCAGGAATTTCTCGAATTAGATCGGGCTCAATTGAGCCGAACCTTTGCCCTAATGATTGTTATGAACTATCGATGGAAGAAGGAGTGGAGGAGGACCTGTGTGCGTTGTTGTAGCCTTGTCGATCGCTGAATCGTCATAGTGGTGGTTGTGGTGGTCGGGTTTCTGCAACAACACAGTGAACACCCTTGGATCCTTCTAGAAATGCGTGGGAATCAATCCTTGGAGTCCAGTGAAGCTTTTAAGAAGAAGAATTGGGGTGTTAGGTGGCTATAAGCTGCATTGCCATTGGAGGCCCTCTTAGTCAAAAATTTCGGCCATGGTAGGTGGGGGATAGAGCATGGCTCAAACCAGTCAATGACCAGCTGGTTGAAATGGGATTGCATTCCGTGTCCTAGTGGAAGGAATTGAGGGGGTTCGGGAAAGGGGAGGATGAGCCCAAAGTCTTCCCCCCTTTACTTTCTTCTCTTTCTCTCTCCTCCCTTTGAAGATTTTCTCTCTCCTACTCACCAAGCCTGAAATTTGGCTTCTACCTAACACAATGACAGCCCACATGCTCATTTCATCCACCAATACAAGGTTGGCCCAAGTGGATTGGGCTTGAGCTTGAGTTAGCCCATTTGGGCTAGCTTGACCTAAACCTTGACTTGGGTTGACCTTGGTCAATTTGGTCTTGAGGTTTCCCCTAATGGATCCTTGGTTACCCATTTGCCTCCCCTAAGGTCTAGGTGAGTTTGACTTGGCCCTTGATGGTCACTTGACCATTAACTAGGGCACTTTGACCACTTTAGGGCTAGAGTTTACTTGGGTCAACTTATCCTTTTTGGTTGACCCCAATGAGTCCTTGGTGACCCATTGGCCTCTCACTAGGGTTAGGAAGGTATGTGTGGGGTCCACTTAGCTAAGGGAAGGTCAGTTGACCCTATGTAAGTCAGGTTGACCCATTTAGGGTTAGAGTTGACTTTGGTCAACTTAACAACTTTGACTTCCCTCCATGGGTCCTTAGTGACCCATTGACCCCACTTTAGGTCTAGGAAGGCCTTGGTAGGGTTATTTGGGCTTTACTAGGTCACATTGCCCTTAGTTAGGGCACCTTGCCCAGTTTAAGCCTAGAGTGGTTCTAGGTCAACTTGGCCACCCTATACCTATCCAATGGACCCCTGGGGCTCTAATGGACCTTACAATGGGTTGATGAGACCATGGTGGGTGGTCTTGAAGTCTTGGTGAAGCCCCATGGTCATCTTAAACTGGGGTTCAAAAATTTACTATTTGCAGACCACAGTGGTCTCACCTACATTCCTAGGTTCACTTGGCCTTCTTGGGCTTCCTAGGGTTTTGTCATGACCTAGTCATGATAAAACTACTCTTAGGGGTCTAGTTGTTTGAGGGATGTTACAAATCCCAATATATAAACAAAAAATTTCATTCTCGAAATTCTAGTTAGGCCTACGGGGTTCAAATATGGAAGGTAAATTGTAACATCCCGAGAGGTTGTGAGTAATACCTGACAAAAAAGCCCCGGGTACCTATGTCGCATTAAGTCCTGAGGCTCCCATGTGTTCTCCTCTTGCCCATGGTTTCTTCACAGAACCTTGATTAGCGGAACCTTCTTGTGTCGCAAGACCCGTACTACCGTGTCATCGATCCTGATCGTCTCCAAGCTGACTGATCGATCTGAGGCCACTGGACCGTCTGCTGTGGAAATCAACTGCTCAGGGCATAGTAGAGCCCTTTGTAGTGAGGAGACGTGGAAGACGTCATGCAATCCTGCTAACTCCGGCGGTAGCTCCAGTCTATAAGCTGAGGGGCCAATGCGCTCAAGGATCCTGTAAGGCCCCATATATTTCGGAATGAGCTTCTTCCGCCCGCGAACCCGCGAGACTCTATGCATCGTCCGTATCTTCAAGAAAACCCGGTCTCCCACCTGGAAATCCACCTGACGATGCCTCACATCGTAGTATTTTGCCTGCCTGCTCTGGGCTTCCAACATCCTATCCCGAATCAATCTAACCTGAGCATCGGTATCCTCCACAAACTCTGAGCCGAGTGCCTGCGGATCCTCATCCCGAATCCATGATAGTGGGGTCCTGCACCTCCGTTCATATAATTCCTCGTAAGGGGCCATGCCTATGCTAGACTGATGGCTGTTGTTGTACGAAAACTCAATCAGCGGCAACAATCTCTCCGAAGGCTTGCCACGGTCCAAAATACATAGGAGTAGAAGATCCTCCAATGTACGGTTGGCGCTCTCCGTCCGTCCATCGGTCTGAGGGTGAAAAGTCGTACTGAACGTCTGCCGAGAGCCCAAGTAGGCCTAAACCGACCTCCATTCCGTGGACGAAAACCATCCATCCCGATCTAAAATGATCGTCATGGGCACTCCATGATAGTGAACAAACTGCTCGACGAACCTCAGCACAAGAACTCTGATCGGAGTATCCTTTGCAACTGAAATAAATCTGGCTACTTTTGTCAGTCTGTCGATGATTACCCATATCGAATCATTCCCCGCACGAGACCGAGGAAGCCCATGTATGAAATCCATGGCTATATACTCGAACTTCTATTCCGGCACCGGAAGTGGCTGTAGTAATCCAGCTGGATTCTTGCACTCCGTATTTACGAGGTTGCAAGCCTCGCAATGCATCACAAAATACGTAATGTCCTTCTTCATGCTTGGCAAGTACATCGTTCTCTTCAAGTCTGCTGTCATCTTGGTGATCCCCAGATGCACTGAGTATCTGCTATAGTGAGCCTCTGCAATGATGTCCTCCCGAATCTGGCCTCCTGCCAGTATATAAACCCTGCCTCGGAAACATAGTAGTCCGTCTCTCAACGAGTAATCCCCTGCCGTGCCTTCCTCCAAGGCACTAAATATCGTTTCTGCCCTCGCATCTAGCCTCTGCTCGTCCCTGATGCGATCCCGAATATCATCGGTGGAAACCATCGATCCTAGATACTTCTTATACAATTCCAGATCGTCCTTGGACACTTAGGATATCTGCATCTCCTTAAACGTTTTTACCAACTCTAAGGCCATCAGCTGTGGGCCCGCTCCTGATGTATTCGCTCTCCGGCTCAAAGCGTCTGCCACCACGTTTGCCTTCCCGGGATGGTAATGCATGGTGTACTAGTAGTCTGACAGAAACTCCACCCAGCATCTTTGCCTGATGTTCAACTCCTTCTGTGTGTCCACATACTTCAGATTTTTATGATCTGAGAATATGTAGCAGTGAACACCATATAAATAGTGTCGCAAGATCTTTAGCGCAAAAACTATTGGGTATTGTATCCACAATGTACCTGATTTAAAGAAGCCCCTGAACAAGCTAAGGTGAATTGACAATGTATTTGATTACTTGTTTTCAAGTTATGCTTGCAGTTATTCATCGCTAAGTACACACCAATATCAGGGTGCAGTAGGTCAATATACACGGGTCTGTGCAACGTAATCCCTCGTTGAGCAGATCAGTGTGTTGGCTTACGTGTACTCTCTCTATTGGAATGTACTTATTTTCAAGCACAAGGTTATGTAAGATCAAGAGCAGACAAGGAGCAAGGATGGGCCAAAGACCAGCTCACGGGAAGAAAGACGAAAATCGTCTAAGTACAAATCGACGAGAATCACTAGTGATTCTCGCCGAATCGTCGAGAATCACGAACTGATTCTTGCCGATTGCTGCCGGTTGTCTCGAAGCCGCCTTGAATTCTTCCAAGGCAGAATCGTCGAGAATCACGAAGTGATTCTCGCCGATTCGTTGAGAATGACTCTGCATTCTCGACGATTCGGCGAGAATCAATTGTGATTCTCGCCGATTCTCTCCGGCTTGCTATATTAATGTAGCTTGGATTCGACCAAGTGGAATTCGGCGTGAATCGTAGGTGATTCTCGCCGTTCGTCGAGAATCACCTATGATTCTCGCCGATTTTGACTTAGGCAATTTTCGGCTATTCTTTGGACCGGTCCAAGTTAACTGAACTTTTTCGAACCGGTCTTAGGGTTTCCTTTTGGTGGGGCCCACAACGGTCATGTGGAATGACCTAATGTATAAATACCTCTGTTTGGTTGAGCGGCACAGACACACACAGAGATACGTGAAAGTGCAGGATAAGATCAATCCTAACTCTAGAGGGGGGTGAATAGAGTTATTTAAAATAGTTTTGCAAATAAAAACTTGAGTGGAGAGAAAGTTTAGATTTACTTAGTGTATGGTGCTATAGCAAATAATCAGAGTAAAAAGAAATTCACAGCACAAAGCAAAACACAAAGAAACAAGCAATCCAGACGACACAAGGAGCTATAGTGGTTCCCCAAAATCCTGGGTAGTCCACTCTTCTATCACCCTTGATAGGAATCCACTTCAAGATGAGTTGATCAGGTGTCTTGAGCACCAGAGAGTTTTTGACCAGGTTCTCACAACCAAAGGAGCTGATTTTGACCAGGTTTCAGCAAAACCAAAGGTAACTTTTGAAGGGAGTTAAAACCCTGTACAGAAAGAAAAAGAAAAAGGGGTGATGTTGTCTTCTCTATCAACAAGTAGAGAGAAGCAAAGTGGATCTGTAGATGTTGTCAAAGCTCCCCCTGAGATCAAGAAGTAGTTCAGGAAGGAGAGCTCTGCACAAGGGTGACAGGTCTTCAAAGATCTGATTTGCTCCAGCAAGGGATGATCCAAGAAAGTTGGATGGTTGTGTCTGAAGCAATCAGAATTCCTGTGAGTGAGCTTTCAAAACAATATCACAGAGAGAGAGCAGCTGAAGTCCTGTATTGTTGTTCTATGTATCTCTGTCTAGCTGAATGAATAATATATCTGAGTCTTCTTCTTCCTTTTTCTTTGATAGCCGTTGGCAGTCAGCATTAAATGTTTTCCTTAAATGTCCATGCCTCAAAGGAAATGTCAGGCAGACATTCCTTAGAAAATTCCTTGAGCCATGCACCATATATGTTGTAACGGCCATTAAATCTTCAGCATTAATTGTCTGACAGAAGGAATTTGAATTCCTATTCAAAACTGACGGAAGTCTGGAAAACGTCGAGCTCACAGTAAAACGTCGATCTGAGCACGACACACGTCGACCAGAGAGTGTTTTCGGTAAGCAGAACTGGGTTCGACGGAACGTCGAGCTGAGGTCGACTCCACGTCGAGCTGAGGTCGACTCTGCGTCGAGCTGAGATCGACTCTGTGTCGAGCTGAGATCGACTCTGCGTCGAGCTGAGATCGACTCTGCGTCGAGCTGAAGTCGACTACGCGTCGAGCTGAAGATTACTCTAACTAGCCTATGTGACCTTTATAACAACAAGGAGGTCACAACACAAAATCCCTATAGAAATATAGTCATCCTGATCCAAATAGTAATAGGGTGTTCCAACAATCTCCCCCTATTTGGATTAGGATTACTATTTACATGAATTTAGGGATTCAAAGAGAAGTAAAGCAAAAATACAATACAATACAACCAGACATATGACAGAATAAAAAGCAGCATATATATAACACTATATAGCAGCAGTAATGTTTAAATGTCCTGTGTCCAGCAGATAGAAAGAATTAAAACACCTTACTTTACTTTTCCTGTGGGGCTTTGTCTTGATAACCTTTCTTGAAGATAATTTCTCTGTTAGGATTTGAAGCCTCCTTCTTGGATCTGTAATCATCAGCTGCACCTAAGGATTTCTGATCTCTTGCACTAGGTGGTACAGCTGCAGGATGGAGTTGCATATATCTGTCTGAGTCAAAGAACTTCTTTGAATTATATTTCTCCAATTCCTCTCTCCTTTGGTCTGACATTGTGCTGATGTGAGAGGTGTCCAGACCTCTTTCTCTAGCTTTGTTAATCTCATTTAGAGCAGCCATCTCAGTCATTCTAGCTTTCCAGTAAGCTGGAGTTTTGGTGGGATCTTCAAAAGGTACTGCTGGTTCAAATCTGTTGGAGGAGAGTTCTTGAGTAGTTCTTGGGGTGAGGTCAGCTCTAGGTCTGTAAGGATAGGGACCAGAGGTTGGATCAATGGATCTTCCCCTTTGATAAGGTTGAGAACCTGATCTTCCTCTGAACTGCCTGCCTCTGTTGTGTCCTCTTTGCTGATTTCCCCTTTGCTGACTATCTCCTTGGGATCTTCTTGCTTGATAGGTCTTTCCATGTAGAGATGATGGGGCTAGATTGGAAGATAGACTTGCACCGGCACCTGCATCTGGAGGAGGTGGAGGTGGAGGCTGATGGACAGGCTTGGTGGGTCCTTCATTGAATTTTCTTTTCTGTTTCATTGCCTTTCTTTGATTTTGAGAATACTGCATCCATGGCTCTGTAATTTCACAGTTGTATTTGATGTAGTAGGGGATGTCATGGTCTGTGGCTCTAGCCATTGGAACTCTTTTCATAGCTTTTGATCTTGCTTTCCTCTTCCTTGCAATGGTTGCAGAGGAGTCATCAGAATCAGTAGCAAACTCATCTTCTGAACTCTGAGATTCATCATAGGGATCTATGTACTTTCTTTTGGAGATCGGAAAAGTGATGGAGGCTGGAGCTACTGAGGAGGTGACTGAAGAAAGATCTGCTGTCAGTGGGGAGGAGGAGTCTACCACTGCAGGAGAGGGAATAGCCTCAGGAGCCATAGAGACTGAAGAGGCTGGTTCCTGAAGGCCTGGTTCCTGAGGGCCTTGGGAGACATGGGTCTCAACTGCATCAGGTGTCTCAATTACTTCACCTGAAGTTTCAGCAGCTACTATTATTTCAACTTCATCACTAGCAGGAGCCACTGCTACCACTGCTACATCAGGGATCATGGTCTTCTGAAAAGGGATAATAGCCCTAGACAGGTCTTCTTGAAGCTATTCTGAATTTTGAGGAGGAGCCTCAGATGCCATCTGAACTTCTGCTGCTGAGACTGTCTCTGAACAAGTCTGTACAAACTGAACTGTTGAAGGATACAGCTCTTCTTCTGCTGACATCTCCCCCTGCCTAAAATCAGTGGCAGCTGACTCCAGGCCCCCAGAAGAAGGGCATGCCAGATGAGAGGAGAGGGAGGAGATAGAGGCAGAGAGAGTTCTTAAGGAAAGGAGGAGAGGATCCAGCTTGGCATCCAAGAGGGAGGAGAGCCTAGGGGCCAAAAGGTCAAAAATCTGATTGGCCAAGGGCAGGAGAGTTACTTGCTCAAGTGGGACTTGAGTAGAGGTAGAGGGAGTAGCAGAAAATGTAAATGTAGAAGATGTTGTGGGTGGTGCAGACAAGGGAGGGGTAACTGGTTCATGGATGGAGGAAAAGAGCAGTTCTGAAAAAGTTGATGAATGGAGGAAGTCATGAGGAGAGGAGGTAAAGGCATCCATGAAGGAGTCTTCATGAATGTCAAAGGAGAAGAGGTCCTCATGAGATGAGGAATCCAAGCTTATGGGAAGGAAAGTTGTGTGAGGTGGAAGGGAGGATGCAATAGTGGAAATTGATGAAGGGATGGGTTGAGTGGATGAGAGGATTGTGGTTGAGGGGATGAAGGTGGATGGGAGGGAGAGGGAGGGAGATGGCAAAATCCCTGCTTCTGGACCAGTGGACTGAGGGAGAGTGACCTCTACAGTCCTGGTGTCTGCAGAAGTCCTCATTGCTGCTGCTGCCCTGGGATTCACAATTTTTCTGTCCCACTTGCCAATCAGTGCACAAGTGAGCCTCTTGGAAGCATTGATGTGCTTCTTTGAGGACACAAGCAGCTGGGGTCAGCAGTGGTTCAGAATCAACCCAAGATCCCTTCCAAAGTGGACAGAGTTCTTATCCAATTTCTTCTTAATCATTTCAAAAACAATCAATCCCCAGTTGGGATGTTTCTTATCCAAGATTGCAGCCATAAGGCAAAACTGATGCCTAGTAATGGCATCATGTGCAGTCCTCTTTGCACAGATTACTTTGCCTGTGATGTTTGCTAACAACCTATACTCAATAGCTAGGTTAACTTTTAGGAGTTTAGAGGGGTTACCAGCAGTATGCCCCATCCTGTCCAGCATCAAAGCATACTCTTCCACAGAGAGTTCTATTCCATCATCTCCAGCAGCAAAACTGAAAACTTCTGAGATGATTTGAGGTGAGATGGCTACCTCATTCCCTGAAATTTTCCCGGTCAATGTATTGTTATCTGAGTTAACTGCTGTAAGAGTCCATTCTTTGATTTCCGACTCTAGAAGAGGGATCCTGGTTGTCATAAAGTTGACCAGGTGCTGCTCCTTGAAAAGTTCCAGAATATCCAGAAAGTACTGTGGTGATCCATCAAATGAGTCGAAATCGATGTCGAAGCCTGAATCGAACTTCATGGCCGCCAAAGCACCTGTAGTGATTGCCATTTTCCTGCAAAAAAAAAATACCTTCCAAGATCAAGAGTAAAGTATTTGGAGGGAGAAAGCTTGAGCAGAAAATATGAAAGCGCAACTGCGAACGACGGAGAAAAATGATTTTATACTTAGGGTTCGACGCAGAAATGGAAAGAACGTCGAGCTCAGTTCGATGCTCTAAGGCTCTAGGAGAACTGAAACGACTCAACAACGTGCAGCTTAGGTCGACGTTCGACGCTTGGGCTGATGCTATACGTCGAGCTCAGGTCGACGTTGAACGAAGACGTCGACCGGAGAGAGAGAAACTCAAGAAGCCAGGGAGCTGTGAACTTAGTTCGACTCTAGAAGTTGAGTTCGACGTTCGACGCTTTTGAGGGCGACGGACCGTCGATCTCCGTTCGACGCAGCGTCGAGCTTAGTTCAGAGCTCAGAAAAACCACTCAGACAGGGAAATTTTGAAATGAAATTTTTCTTATTCCTGTTAATTATGGGTTTCAAAATCTTGGAGTTTTAATTTATGCTGTCTCCATCTAGCATTCCCAACTGATTGAGGAAGAAGAAGTGTTTCTTTTCATCCAAGGGCTTGGTGAAAATATCTCCTCTTTGTAGTTCAGTGCAAATGTATTCTAGTGCAATTTTCTTCTTTTCTACATTATCCCTTAAGAAGTGATGTCTGATCTCTATGTGCTTGGTCCTACTATGGAGAACTGGATTTTGAGCAATTGATATTGCACTGGTATTATCACAAAAGCTTTTAGACATCTCTAAGTTGTAGCCATAGTCTAGGAGCTAGTTTTGAATCCACAAAATCTGTGAGCAACAACTGCCTGCAGCCATGTATTCAGCTTCAGCAGTTGATGTGGACACAGAAGTTTGTTTCTTACAGAACCAGGAGACAAGTCTATCACCAAGGAATTGACAAGTTCCACTGGTGCTTTTCCTGTCTACTCTACATCCAGCATAATCAGAATCTGAAAATCCAGTTAGATCAAATCCTGAGTCATGTGGATACCAGAGACCTAGATTAGGACAACTTTTTACATACCTAAGAATCCTCTTAACTAATGTGAGGTGGGACTCTCTAGGGCTTACTTGGAATCTAGCACAAATGCATGTGGCAAACATTATATCTGGTCTAGTAGCTGTTAGATAAAGTAATGAGCCAATGATTGCTCTATAGCTTGTCTGATCAACTGGTTTTCCAGATTCATCAGCATCTAAAACAGCATTTGTAGGCATAGGTGTTTTCATAGAGGATGCTTCAGACATTCCAAATTTCTTAACCAGTTCTCTTGCATACTTGGTTTGAGAAATGAAAATGTCATCCACATGTTGTTTAACTTGCAATCCTAGAAAGAAAGCAAGCTCACCCATGCTACTCATTTCAAACTTTGAGTGCATAAGTTGTGAGAACTTTTTGCATAAGTTTGAATCAGTAGACCCAAATATGATATCGTCTACATAAACTTGTACTAGTAGGGTATGGGACCTATGGGTTCTAACAAAGAGAGTTTGGTCTACTCTACCCCTTTTAAAATCATTTTCCAACAAAAAACAAGCTAAGGTCTCATACCATGCTCTAGGGGCTTGCTTGAGACCATATAAAGCTTTATGCAGTTTAAAAACATGATCAGGAAAGGTTGGAGAGATAAAACCTGGAGGTTGCTTTACATAAACTTCTTCCTTGATGTCTCCATTGAGAAATGCACTCTTGACATCCATCTGATATACCTTGAATCTCTTGTGAGCTACATATGCAAGAAAGATTCTTATGGCCTCCAACCTTGCAACTGGTGCAAAGGTTTGGTCATAATCAATTCCTTCTTCTTGGCAATATCCTTGTGCAACAAGTCTTGCCTTGTTTCTCACAATTATTCCTTGATCATCCAACTTGTTCCTGAATACCCATTTGGTTCCAACAATTTGCTGGTTCCTTGGTCTTGGTACTAATTCCCAAACTTTATTCCTTTCAAATTTATTCAACTCTTCTTGCATTGTAATGATCCAGTTTGGATCTTGCTCTGCATCTTGTATGGTTTGAGGCTCAATTTGAGAAAGAAAGCAAGTGTGCATAATATTTTGATTAACTTGATTCCTTGTTTGCACACCTACTGAGATATCTCCAATTACTTGAGACATTGGGTGATCTCTTGTTGTTGCAAAGTCAATAAGGGGTGTTGATGATGCACCAACCTGTGTTGTTGTTTCCTCTTGTGGAACAACAACTGGTTCTTCACTTTGTTGGCCTTTTGAACTTTCCAGAACCTGAGATTCCTCTTCATTGTCACTAAGATCAGTGTCTTGCTGAATTGTTGAAGGTAATGACCCTTTGTCTGTGATGGTAAGCTGCTTCAGATTTTCTGAAATTGAATGTTCCTGCAAATTGCTTATGGTAGAAGTCTCCTTCTCCTTATAAGACATGTTAGTTTCATCAAATGTAACATGCATGGATTCTTCAATTTTATTTGAGCACTTGTTAAAAACCCTATAAGCCTTGCTAGTCATGGAGTATCCAGAAACACTCCTTCATCAGCTTTGGCTTCAAATTTAGCTAGGTATTTCTTGTCATTATTGTGAATGAAATAAATGCAACCAAAGATTTTGAAGTAATTTACTTTAGGTTTCTTCCCTTTGAGTAACTCATAGGGAGTCTTACCCTTTAGTTTATGTATCAGGCTTCTATTCAAAACATAGTTGGAGGTGTTCACAGCCTCTTCTCAAAAGATTAGAGGAAGGTGAGCATCTGTCAACAATGTTGTGGCAGATTCAATAAGGGTTCTGTTTTTCCTTTCAACTACCCCATTTTGTTGAGGAGTTCTTGGAGCTGAGAAAGTGTGCATGATACCTTCCTTCTGGCAGAACTCTAGCATAAGAAGAGAATCAAACTCTGTCCCATGATCATTTCTGATCAGGGCAATGTGAGTATTGAACTCAATCTGTATGCCTTTGAGAAAATCTGTCAAAATCTTGAAGTTATCAGACTTCTTCCTCAGAAAGAACACCCAAGTGAATCTTGAGAAGTCATCTACAACTACTAAAGCATAAGATTTCCCTCCTAGGCTTTGTACATTAATTGGTCCAAAAAGGTCCATGTGCAATAAGTACAAAATTCTAGGTGAGTCACTCTTATTAAGTGACTTGAAACTGTTTTTAGTTTTCTTACCTAACTGACAGGCCTTGCAAAGCCCTTCCTTCTTGTAGGGACCAGAAGGTAGTTCTCTAACAAGGTTGTCTTTGGATAACTTAGCAATGGTTCTAAGGTTCACATGTCCTAGTCTTTTATGCCAAAGTTCATTAGGTTTGCTAAGGGAGTTAAATAAACATATATCTACTTTAGATGAATTGAAATCAACTAGGTATATGTTATCTTGTCTATTACCAATTAAAACAATGTTGTTGTTTAATGCAATATTGCATGCTGAGTTGGTAAACCAAACCTGATAACCAGCATCACATAGCTGGCTGATGCTGATTAAGTTGTGCTTTAGTCCTTCCACATAGGCCACTTTCTTAAATGTGATTGACCCTATCTTGACTTGGCCATAGCCTTTTGTTTGTCCAAAGTTTGAATCTCCAAAGATTACTTTGGGTCCATGTTTAGCTTTGAAGGACACAAGGTTCTCCTTGTTGCCAGTCATGTGCTTTGAGCACCCACTATCCAAGTACCACTGCTGGTTCTCACTTGGATAGGTCTTTACCTGCACATATAACAAATCAATTGTTTTTGACCCAGTTTACCTTGGGCCCTTTTTGATATCCTCTAAATTCTGAAATAAAAGACATCTCAGGTTGACTCTTATAGCCTACAGGATGATATCTCCTAGGAGGTATGATCCATTCAGCATAAGGGTTAAAGTGATGAGATGTGGAGCTGGAATTGAATTTTGAATTAACCCTTGAGAACTGAGTTTTGCTCTGAAATCGGCTCGATGCACGTCGAGCTTCGGTCGACAGACTCTGGTGAGTGCGTCGAGCTCCATTCGACGGCGAAGGCTTGCTTTGTTCAGAAGGTAGAGGGCGTCGACCTGAGTTCGACGTTTTCTTGCGATTACGTCGAGCTCTGGTCGACGTCCGTCGAGCTTTGTTCGACGCTTTTTGTCCAATTTCCTGGGTTAAGTCAGCATTCTTCCTAGCCACTATCAAGACTCCTTTACCTTTGTCACTGGTAAATTTGATTGGAGTTGTCAGCACTATGGGTTGGCTGGATGAAGCACCCAAGCCCAGTGTACCATTCAATCTTGAGTTCACTGTACTTGTGATGTCCATTAATTTGATACTTCTCCCATTAAGGGTTTCTTCAAATTGTTTGGCCTTAGATAGCTCACCTTTCAGTGAAGCTATCTCCTCCCCACACTGCTTCAACTCTTCTAAGAGTCTAAGATTATCTGAGTTAATGGATTTGCATTCAATTAATTGTTCTCTGAGAGTTTTAATCAACTTTTGAGATTCAATCAAGTCAATGCACATAGATTTGAACTCAGATTTAAATTCATCAGAAGTAAAATCAAATGAATCTATTACCTGATCCTCAGTAAGTTCCTGATCAGATAGGTAGTCAGCATCAGGCTCTGAATCAGTGTTCTTTTGAGATGCACTGATGGCCATCATGCAGAATCCTTTTTCTTCTGCATCATCCTCATCATCACTAGAGCTGGATGATGAATCAGACTCATCAGAGTCACTCCAGGATTCAGCCACAAATCCTTTTCTGGTGTGCTTGCTGTTGCTGGAGGAAGGCTTGTCATGGTATTTCCTTGACTCCTTATCCTTCCTTTTATCTTTTCTTTCCTTCTTGTCCCTTCTGTCTTTATCTTGATTTTCTGGACAGTTGGGGAAAATGTGTCCTGGTTTCCTGCAGCCAAAGCAGATAATATCTTTATTAGTAGATCTGTCATACCTTGGCTTGTCTTTGTCTTTGGATGACCATCTTCTGAAGTTCCTTTTATTCAGCTTATTGAACCTTTTGACCAGTAGGCTCATAAGCTCTTCATTTCCCAACACCTTTTCTTTAGGTTCTTCTTCCTGTGCTTTGAAGGCAATGGTTTTCTCAACCTTTTCTGTTGGTGTGGATGTCTTCTGCTCTTCTTCTCTCTTCTTAATGAATTGCTCATAACTCTTGAGCTTTCCTAGAAGAGCTTCTGTAGATAACTCACAGACATTTCTTCCATCTTTAATCGACCAGATTCTTGAGTCCCAAGAGCTAGGGAAACAAGTCAGTATCTTGTCATTTATCTCAGTGAGAGATATGTCCTTTTCTAGTGATCTAAGCTCACTGATGATTAGGCTCAGTCTGTTGTACATGTCAGCAACTGACTCAGACTCTGCCTTTTTGAAGTTTTCATACTGGGTGATGAGGTAGGATCTCGTATCCTTTCTTTCATCTACAGAACCTGATACAATTTCTGAAAGTTTTTCCCAGATCTCTTTGGCAGTATTGCATTCAACTACTTTCTGGAAAATGTCATCTGACATGGTTTGAGCCAAGATGTTCATGGCTTTAGCATCTGCTGCCTTCCACTTCTTTATGTCAGCATCAGTTCCTGAAGGAGGAGGAACAGCTGATGTACTTGTTTTTGTGGGAGGCCTTGGACAATCTGTCAACACAGAATTAAAGATGTCCTCATCAAATGAATTCATGTAAAGTTTAATCCTTGCTTTCCATAGTGCAAACTTAGAGAGATTGCACATAGGAGGTCTGGTGCTAGCAAAGTCCTTGTTTTGTGCCATGAGTTTTAAAGATAAGTAAAACTAAAAGAAATAACCCTTTTGAGAGAAATGATCTTATCAGAGATCTTTTGATCCAGGTGTTAGCCTGTATGAATGATCAACCTCCCTCTGATACCAATTGAAAGTGCAGGATAAGATCAATCCTAACTCTAGAGGGGGGTGAATAGAGTTATTTAAAATAGTTTTGCAAATAAAAACTTGAGTGGAGAGAAAGTTTAGATTTACTTAGTGTATGGTGCTATAGCAAATAATCAGAGTAAAAAGAAATTCACAGCACAAAGCAAAACACAAAGAAACAAGCAATCCAGACGACACAAGGAGCTATAGTGGTTCCCCAAAATCCTGGGTAGTCCACTCTTCTATCACCCTTGATAGGAATCCACTTCAAGATGAGTTGATCAGGTGTCTTGAGCACCAGAGAGTTTTTGACCAGGTTCTCACAACCAAAGGAGCTGATTTTGACCAGGTTTCAGCAAAACCATAGGTAACTTTTGAAGGGAGTTAAAACCCTTTATAGAAAGAAAAAGAAAAAGGGGTGATGTTGTCTTCTCTATCAACAAGTAGAGAGAAGCAAAGTGGATCTGTAGATGTTGTCAAAGCTCCCCATGAGATCAAGAAGTAGTTCAGGAAGGAGAGCTCTGCACAAGGGTGACAGGTCTTCAAAGATCTGATTTGCTCCAGCAAGGGATGATCCAAGAAAGTTGGATGGTTGTGTCTGAAGCAATCAGAATTCCTGTGAGTGAGCTTTCAAAACAATATCACAGAGAGAGAGCAGCTGAAGTCCTGTATTGTTGTTCTATGTATCTCTGTCTAGCTGAATGAATAATATATCTGAGTCTTCTTCTTCCTTTTTCTTTGATAGCCGTTGGCAGTCAGCATTAAATGCTTTCCTTAAATGTCCATGCCTCAAAGGAAATGTCAGGCAGACATTCCTTAGAAAATTCCTTGAGCCATGCACCAGATATGCTGTAACGGCCAATAAATCTTCAGCATTAATTGTCTGACAGAAGGAATTTGAATTCCTATTCAAAACTGACGGAAGTCTGGAAAACGTCGAGCTCACAGTAAAACGTCGATCTGAGCACGACACACGTCGTCCAGAGAGTGTTTTCTGTAAGCAGAACTGGGTTCGACGGAACGTCGAGCTGAGGTCGACTCCACGTCGAGCTGAGGTCGACTCCACGTCGAGCTGAGGTCGACTCTGCGTCGAGCTGAGATCGACTCTGCGTCGAGCTGAGATCGACTCTGCGTCGAGCTGAAGTCGACTACGCGTCGAGCTGAAGATTACTCTAACTAGCCTATGTGACCTTTATAACAACAAGGAGGTCACAACACAAAATCCCTATAGAAATATAGTCATCCTGATCCAAATAGTAATAGGGTGTTCCAACAATACGAATACACGATTTCAAAAAGAAGAGCCACCGACGTGACCTACATCGCGATCTTGCTCCGCCGCCGTCGTCGCCGCTCGTACAGTTAGTCGCCGCTGCTGATCAAGGTTTCTTCCAGATCTCCGGCGACAGAAGCTTAGCCTAGCACATCGTCTCACGCGTCTAACCAGAGATCTTTTGTCTCTTGATTCGTTGATCGGGAAAACCATCCCCTTCCGAATCGATCGAGATGATCGATCCTAGTGTGACCGTTGGAAGACCTTGCTACCTTTGCTATGAAGGTTGAATCTCCATTGCATCGCCGCAGCACTCCGTTGTTGCCGCCAATCCCGAGAGCCAAGCCGCCGCCCTTTGCCGCCGCCGGTTTCGGGGAGATTCTCTCCAAGAGAGATCTAGGGTTGTGGACTCTTCGTTGACTTCAAGAACACGTCGTCAAACAAAGAGGTACACCTTAGTCTCCATAAGTTGTTTGTATTTCTAATACATTCTATTTTCAATTTCATTGTAAAGGAACGATTGGTTCCTAGTTGTAAGGGTTGGGTGTAACCCGTGGAGTGGGAGAGGTGACTCCTACGTGTGGAAGGGTTCCTCCCGTTAGTGCAAGGATTGGATTTCAATCCTGTTGGTGAAGTGACTGAGTCGTCCCTGGTTGGGAGATAGGTCGAAGGGGGAAAGTGGACGTACCCAAATCGGGGAACCACTATAAATTTCTTGAGTCTTTTCTGTGCTGTGTTGTTTGATTTATTTGTGCAGGTACAGTTTTTAATTTCGCAAAAACGCTACAAGACACCTATTCCCCCCCCCCCCCCCATAGGTGAAGCTATTTGGCACTAGGTGGACTTTCAAGTGGTATCAGAGGGAGGTTACTCATCAAAAAGGTTCACACCTTGAGTAGAATCCTGCCACCAGTGTCAAGAAGAAGACAGATATCTACCATGGACGGACTCAAGTACTCTGGCAAAATCCCAGTGTGCACCAGACTGAACTTTCCTATCTGGAAGGAAAGAATCAGATTCTACATGGAAGCAGTCGACCCTAGACTCTTCATGGTTGTGGAGGAGGGACCGTATATTCCCACTAAGGATTCCACCATTGATCCTACCAAGATGGTGCCAAAGACGCTTTCTGAAATGGACAAGGACCAGATGGTGCTGGTCGGACTTGACAAGAAGGCACAAAACATACTGATCAGTGCAGTAGATGACTCCATGATGCAGAACTTCTGGAACTACAGGACGACTAAGGATATCTGGCACAGCCTGATTATCCTGATGGAGGGCACAGACAAAGTGAGGGATGATCGGAGATCCATCCTGAATCAGAAATATGAGGCCTTCAGGCAGGGGCCCAAGGAAGAGATCGGAGTTACCTTCGAAAACTTCCTCAAGATCGTCAATGCTCTCAAGGGATACGGAAGAGTTTTCACTAATGGTGAACTTAATGATAAATTCCTTAGGTCCCTTACTAAGGAATGGGACATGAAGATCTGCGCCATCCGAGAGTTTGGCAGATTAGCTGAAACTGATCCCCAGATACTCTTTGGGAAGCTCATGTCCTATGAGCTCCAGTTGAACACAAGGAAAGCTGAAGAAGAGGCAGAGAAGGCTGCAGCCAAGGAAAAGACTGTGGCCCTAAAAGCCATTCACTCCAAGAAGGGCAAGGGTGCGGCTTCATCCCGTGCCGGGAAAAAGGATGAGAAGGAAGACTCCGAGCCATGCTCCTTCGGCTCAAAGTTGTCTGAAGAAGATTTCTCCCTCATCACCTGAGAATTCAAGAAGTTCCTCAAGATGAGGAATCAAAGAAAGAGAGACGGTTCCACATCCAGATTTCAGAAGAAGAATTATTCTTCTGACAGGTATGAATCAAAACCGAACAAACATCGTAATACTGACATCATCTGTTTTGGATGCAATAAGCCAGGACACGTTGTGCCGGCTGCCATCAAGGCAAGAGAGAGAAGGGGAAGGGAGAAGAGCATAAGACCTCTAGAGATAAGAAGAAGGAGAGGAGCTACATCACCAAAAAGTCAAAGACACTGAGTGAGTCTGATTCCTCAGACTCTAGTGATGATGAGGAAGCCTACTTCGGGCTGGTGGGTCGCTCTGACTCAGAAGGAGAATGCCCCCCATTCACTGGGAAGGTAAAAGCTCACACCCCTCTCTCTGACTCTGACTCTGATCCTGAGTCTCAGGATGATGACCCTGAGGATAGCCCTTCGGCCCGTGAAGCTGAGCTCCTCGATAAGTATGAGCTTCTGCTCAATACTTTCGATGAGTGTCGAAAGAGACTGAAGGCTGAGAAAAAGGAAGTTAAATTCCTTAAAGGTGAGAGTGTATTCCTGAGGGAAGAGATCACCAGTTTGATCTCCCTCCGACAGGAGCACTTGGACCTGACTTCTAAACATTCAGAGTCTCTTAAGCTCCTCGATCTTAAGCAGGAGGAAATTGACAGGTTGGAAGAACAACTTGCGGCAGAAAAGAAGATCGTTAAGAGCTTCTCTATGCCAAAGACAGTTCTTTCACTGGTTGATACCTTCACTGCTCAGGCCAAAGGAGCTGGTTTGGGGCACGTAGGGGTACCTGGTTCCTCATCCAGGAGAAACAGGAACCAGAGGAAGAATAAGGCTGCTAAGAAGGCCTCTGCTGCTGAAAAGGGAAAGGCCCCACTCAGTCCTATTGCGTTCAGAAAGCCCAGCTTTCCCTGTAACCAACATGACTTTGAGTCAACATATGTCCATCACTTCAGGCCCTCGGTTGCAAAGCCAAAGAGCCGATATGATGGTTGGACCTTCCCCCGCAATTTTGGCGAGAGTGTCTTCAAGGCACCTGTTGGGTATTGTATCCACAATGTACCTGATTTGAAGAAGCCCCTGAACAAGCTAAGGTAAATAGACAATGTGTTTGATGAAATCTTTTAAGTTGTGCTTGCAGTTATTCCACGCTAAGTACACACCAATGTCAGGGTGTAGTGGGTCAATATACACGGGTCTGCGCGACGTAATCTCTCATTGAGCAGATCAGTGTGTTGGCCTACGTGTACTCTCTCTATTGGGGTGTACTTAATTTCAAGTACAGGGCTATGATAAAGCAAGAGCAGACAAGGAGCAAGGTTGGGCCAAAGACCAGCTCACGGAAAGAAAGAGGAGAAATCGCCCAAGTAAAAATCGACGAGAATCACTATGTCATTCTCTCCGAATCGGCGAGAATCACTTATGATTCTCGCCGAGTCGCCAAGAATCACTAGCTGATTCTCGCCGGTTGGAGCCGGCAGTCTCGACACCGCCAGAAATTTCTCCAAGGCAGAATCGTCGAGAATCACTAAGTGATTCTCGCCGATTCGTCGAGAATGACTTTGCATTCTCGACGATTCGGCGAGAATCAAGTGTGATTCCCGACGTTTCTCCCCGGCTTCTATATTAGCGCAGCCAGAATTCGGCTAAGTAGAATTCGGCGAGAATCGTTGGTGATTCTCGCCGATTCGTCGAGAATCACCTACGATTCTCGCCGAATTTGACTTGGGCAATTTTCCGATTCTTTCTGGACCGGTCCACGTTACCTGCGGTATTTCGAACCGGACTTAGGTCTTATCGCTGGTGGGACCCACAACGGTCATATACTTAACCTAATATATATATACCTCTGTATGGATGAACAGTAGTAACCATAAGATACGCGAATTCAAAAGACGATCCGCCGTCGAGCCCTAACTCTCGATCTTGCTCCGCCGATCGTCTCCGCCGTTCGCACCGTTATCGCCGCTGTTGATCTCAAGCTCTTCCAGATCTCCGGCGATAGAGGCTTAGGCTAGCATAGCGTCTCACACGTTTAACCAGAGATCCCCTATCTCTTGATTCGTTGATCGGGAAAAACCTTCCCCTTCCGAATCGATCGAGACGACCGATCCTAGTGTGACCGTTGGAAGACCTTGCTTCCTTTGCTACGAAGTTTGAATCTCGATTGTACGGCAGCAGCTCTCCGTCGCCGCCGCTTATTCCGTGAACCCAGCCGCCGCTCCAAGCCGCCGCCGGTTTTGGGAAGGTTCAATCCAAGTGAGATCTAGGGTTGTGGACTCTTCGTTGACTTCAAGAACACGTCGTCAAACGAAGAGGGACATCTTAGTCTCCATACGTTGTTTGTATTTCTTACAAGCTAGTTTCAATTTCTTTGTAAAGGACCAATTGGTCTCTAGTTGTAAGGGTTGAGTGCAACCCGTGTTGTGGGAGTGGTGACTCCTACGTGTGGAAGGGTTCCTTCCGTTAGTGCAAGGATTGGATTTCAATCCTGGTTGTGAAGTGACCGAGTCAACCCTGGTTGGGAGATAGGTCGAAGGGGGAAAGTGGACGTACCCAAATCGGGGAACCACTATAAATTGCTTGTGTCCTTTCTGTGCTGTGTTGTTTTGTTTTCTTGTGCAGGTACAATTTTAATTCCGCAAATACACTACATGAAACCTATTCCCCCCCATAGGTGAAGGTAGTTGACACTAGGTGGACTTTCAGCACCTTATGAGGAAGTTCAGATGAAGGATTATGGCCACTTCTCTAGCGGCCATAATAGGAATCAGGCACCCAAGTCCATGCCTATTACGCTGAGAAACCAGGAGGTGAAGAAATCATGCGACTGTTGTCATCATGATGTCTCCACCTCTAGGTCCGAGGCCCCTGCTGAACCTTCCATTCCAAGAGTGAAGCAGGTGCCTAGGAGAAAGTATAACAGATTTGACTGCTGGTGCTGTGGCAAAGTTGGTCACTTTGCCATGGATTGCTGGTTTAATCCGAGGAATAACGAGACTCCTCATGTTGGAAATGCGAGGCAGACCATTCGTAGGGCTAACCATTCGAGGGGGAGCATGCTAACGAGGAATTTAGGACTCAAGTTCGATTGGGTTCCTAAGGCAAATTAATTCTGTTTTGCAGGAATGTCCAAAGGCCACCAAAACTCCCATATGGTATTTGGACAGTGGATGCTCCCGTCATATACTGGGACAAGAAGCCTGCTGCGGGAGTACTCTCCAGTCGAGAATGGACCCAAAGTCATCTTTGGGGGATCTGATCAGGGAGTCACTAGAGGTTACGGTATGATTTCCAACGGTATACTCCTTATAACTGACGTAGCTTCTGTTGAAAGGTTAAATCATAACTTGATCAGTGTAAGCCAGTTATGTGATAAAGGGTATGGCGTTAAGTCCTGCAAAGATAAATGCCTGATAATATCATGTGCCTCTTCGGAGACGGTATTAACCGGTATTAGGTGTAGAAATATTTTCTGTTTAGATTTTCTCAGTCTAGATTCTTCTACCCCGTAAGCCTAGTAGCAAAAGATAGTGCATCTCTTTGTGAACAATGGCATAAGAGATTAACACATATTAATTACAAGACAATTAATATGCTGTTTTCTAAGATTTTGTAAGGGATGCTCCCATTATTTAGTGCATCAAAGATAGTCCTTGTCCTGCATGCCAGATGGGCAAACAGACTCGGGCTAACTTTAAGGGCATCTCAGACAAAGAATCCTCCAGATGTCTTTATCTTCTGCACATGGACTTGTTTGGTCCAATGCAAGTTCATAGCTTAGGAGGGAAGTCTTATACGCTAGTGATTGTAGATGATCACTCTCAGTTTACTGTGGTGTTCTTTTTAAAACGCAAGTCTGATACGTTTGACATCTTCACCAGCTTTATCAAGCAGATTCAGAACGAACTTAACTGCTCAGTGGTCAAAATCAGAAGTGACCATGGAACAGAGTTCGAGTCTGGTGCTATGACAGAGTTCTGTGAAGAACTTGGTATCTTTCATGAGTTTTCCTCCCCGTGCACTCCTCAACAAAACGGAGTTGTGGAGAGGAGAAATAGAACACTCATTGAATCCTGTACGACAATGTTGAATGACGCTTCACTCCCAAAATACTTCTGGGTCGAGGCTGTCAATACGGCTTGTTATGTTCAAAACCGGGCGTTGATCAACAAAAGTCATCATAAGACGCCCTACGAGCTACTGAAAGGCAGAAAACCAACCATGTCCTATTTGAGGATCTTTGGTTGCAGATGTTATGTACTGAACAATGGGAAGTACCCGCGTACTAAGTTCGGTGAAAAATGCTTCGAAGGCATATTCATGGGCTATAGTAGCCATAGCCGGGCTTATAGAGTTTTCAACAAGAAAACCCTAGTGGTAGAGGAATCAATAAATGTTGTATTTGATGAAGGAAGTTTGCTTAATTGCAAGTCTTCTAGTAGTCTTCTTGAAGATGCAGGTGCCAGACTCGAAAAGCTACACCTGGATGAGCCCGAGAAAGATGCAACTCCAAAATACGTCAAGGTCACCACATCAACGCTGATCAGAGAGGATGACGATCAGGATGGAGCAGTCCTCCCTGAAGAGGAAGGAGCCCCAAAAATTGCTAGAGCTCCTGATGCAAGACTTTTAGAGTTCCGACACGTGAGGGATCATCCCAGAAATCAAATCATTAGAGATCCCCGAGACGGTGTCAGAACTCGCCGAGGTACTCTTAACAAGATTCTGCATTTTAGCTTCCTGTCGCAGGTTGAGCCAAAGAAGTTCGACGAAGCGAACAAAGATGCGTCATGGATATTGGCCATGCAAGATGAGCTGCAACAATTCGAAAGATGCAAAGTCTGGACGCTAGTTCCCAGACCTAAGACGCAAAACGTGATTGGCACTAAGTGGATCTTCAAAAACAAGCTGGATGAACACGGTGTCATCATCAAGAATAAGGCCAGACTGGTGGCTCAAGGATACAGACAGGAGGAGGGGATTGACTTCGACCAGACGTTTGCGCCAGTTGCACGGCTCGAGGCAATCCGTCTGTTCCTAGCCTATGCCTCTCACAAAGGATTCATAGTCTATCAGATGGACGTGAAATCGGCATTCTTGAATGGAGACTTGAAAGAGGAAGTATACGTCACTCAACCTCCAGGTTTTGTCAATCCTACTTATCCTAATCATGTCTACTTTCTTAATAAAGCTCTATATGGCTTAAAACAAGCTCCTCGAGCTTGGTATGAGACCTTGTCTAGTTTTCTTCTCTAAAACAAGTTCTCTAGAGGAAAAATAGACAAGACATTGTTTCTCACGGAAGTCAAAGGCAAGATCTTGCTAGTGCAAATCTATGTCGATGATATTATATTCGGGTCAACGAACAACAATCTTTGCAAAAAGTTTTTTAAACTTATGCAAGGAAAGTTTGAAATGAGCAGTATAGGCGAGCTGAAGTATTTCTTGGGACTTCAAGTGAAACAGTCTGAGGAAGGAATTTTCATTTCTCAGACAAAGTTCACTAATGAACTCCTCAAGAAATTCGGAATGGAGAATGCAACCTCTATGAGGACTCCAATGGGATCCACCATGTCTCCTGATAAGGATGAGAAAGGGAAACCTTTTGATGAAACCAAATACAGAAGCATCATTGGATCCTTGCTCTACCATACTGCAAGTAGACCGGATATCATGTTCTCCACACGTGTTTGTGCCAGATATCAGGTGAACACTAAGGAATCTCATTATGTTGCTGCAAAGCGAATTCTTAGATACCTTAAAGGTACCCCTAATCTTGGCTTGTGGTACCCGAGAAATAATGATGTTGAGCTAATAGGTTTTTCAGATGCTGATTTTGCAGGGAGTAGGGATGACAGGAAAAGCACTTCCGGGACGTGTCAATTCCTCGGAAGAAGGCTTATCATATGGAACAACAAGAAGCAGAATTGTGTAGCAACTTCCACAACTGAGTCTGAGTACATCTCAGCTGGCAGCTGTTGCGCACAACTCCTTTGGATCAGAAACCAGTTAGCTGATTATGACCTTCAGTTTAAGGAAGTACCAATGTACTGCGACTCCTCCAGTGCAATTGCCATTGCCAACAATCCGGTATCGCACAGCAGAACGAAGCATATTGAAGTGCGCTACCACTTCATTCGGGAGCACGTGGAGAACAAGGACATCTCTCTCTGCTTTGTCCCAACGAATAAGCAGATTGAAGATATTTTCACAAATCCCTTAGACGAGGCCAAGTTCAGTCTTTTCAAAACTGAATTGGGGATGCTAAACTATGAGGAATAAAGACTACAGAAGCTCCAGGCTCGTGCATCTAGGGGGAGCCTCTGCCAGGAACTCAAGGGTAAGCACATGTGCAAGAACTGAGGGGGAGCATGGTATCAAATGCACCAGACCCAGATTTGCAGAAGCCGAAAAGGGGGAGATTACCCTCTCGGCTAAGGTGCTAAGGTGTATGTTCCAAATGCTCTAAAGATAATGGTATGGAATTTCAACTCACTCTCGTTTTTTTTTCAAAGTTGTGTTTTCTTCCAAGCCGTTATATTCACCTTAGCTTGTAGGGTTTAGGCTTCTTCAAATAGGGGGAGATTGTTGGGTATTGTATCCATAATGTACCTGATTTAAAGAAGCCCCTGAACAAGCTAAGGTGAATTGACAATGTATTTGATTACTTGTTTTCAAGTTATGCTTGCAGTTATTCATCGCTAAGTACACACCAATGTCAGGGTGCAGTAGGTCAATATACACGGGTCTATGCAACGTAATCCCTCGTTGAGCAGATCAGTGTGTTGGCTTACGTGTACACTCTCTATTGGAATGTACTTATTTTCAAGCACAGGGTTATGTAAGATCAAGAGCAGACAAGGAGCAAGGATGGGCCAAAGACCAGCTCATGGGAAGAAAGACGAAAATTGTCTAAGTACAAATAATCGTCGAGAATCACGAACTGATTCTTGCCGATTGCTGTCGGTTGTCTCGAAGCCGCCTTGAATTCTTCCAAGGCAGAATCGTCGAGAATCACGAAGTGATTCTCGCCGATTCGTCGAGAATGACTCTGCATTCTCGACGATTCGGCGAGAATCAATTGTGATTCTCGCCGATTCTCTCCGGCTTGCTATATCAATGTAGCTTGGATTCGACCAAGTGGAATTCGGCATGAATCGTAGGTGATTCTCGCCGTTCGTCGAGAATCACGTACGATTCTCGCCGATTTTGACTTAGGCAATTTTCGCCTATTCTCTGGACCGGTCCAAGTTAACTGAAGTTTTTCGAACCGGTCTTAGGGTTTCCTTTTGGTGGGGCCAACTACGATCATGTGGAATGACCTAATGTATAAATACCTCTGTATGGTTGAGCGGCACAGACACATAGAGAGATACGAATACACGATTTCAAAAAGAAGAGCCGCCGACGTGACCTACATCGCGATCTTGCTCCGCCGCCGTCGTCGCCACTCGTACAGTTAGTCGCCGCTGCTGATCAAGGTTTCTTCCAGATCTCTGGCGACAGAAGCTTAGCCTAGCACAGCGTCTCACGCGTCTAACCAGAGATCTTTTGTCTCTTGATTCGTTGATCGGGAAAACCATCCCCTTCCGAATCGATCGAGACGATCGATCCTAGTGTGACCGTTGGAAGACCTTGCTACCTTTGCTACGAAGGTTGAATCTCCATTGCATCGCCGCAGCACTCCGTTGCCGCCGCCAATCCCGAGAGCCAAGACGCCGCCCTTTTCCACCGCCGGTTTCGGGGAGATTCTCTCCAAGAGAGATCTAGGGTTGTGGACTCTTCGTTGACTTCAAGAACACGTCATCGAACGAAGATGGACACCTTAGTCTCCATAAGTTGTTTGTATTTCTAATACATTCTATTTTCAATTTCATTGTAAAGGAACGATTGGTTCCTAGTTGTAAGGGTTGGGTGCAACCCATGGAGTGGGAGTGGTGACTCCTACGTGTGGAAGGGTTCCTTCCGTTAGTGCAAGGATTGGATTTCAATCCTGTTGGTGAAGTGACCGAGTCGTCCCTGGTTGGGAGATAGGTCGAAGGGGGAAAGTGGACGTACCCAAATCGGGGAACCACTATAAATTTCTTGAGTCTTTTCTGTGCTGTGTTGTTTGATTTTTTTGTGCAGGTACAGTTTTTAATTCCGTAAAAACGCTACAAGACACCTATTCCCCCCCATAGGTGAAGCTAGTTGGCACTAGGTGGACTTTCAAAAACAACTGCCCCCATCTCCAAATCGTGCACCGGGTAATTCTGCTCTTGCTTCTTCAGCTGATGGGAAGCGTAGGCTATTACGTGCCCATTCTGCATCAGAACGACACCCATCCACTGATAGGAAGCATCTGTATACACCTGGAATCCTTCCTTCCCTGATGGAAGAGCAAGGATGGGAGCCGAGGTAAGTCAGCCCTTCAGCTCCAGAAAGGAAGACTCGCATCGTGGTGACCAAATGAAAGGATACTCCTTCTTCGTCAGGGATGTGAGAGGGAGAGCAATCAAAGAGAACCCTTCTACAAACTTCCGGTAATAACCGACAAGTCCTAAGAAACTCCGAACATCCATGGCTGTCTTCAGCGGTGGCCAATCCCGTACTGCTTGGACTTTCGCCGGATCTACCACCAAACCCGCTCCACTGATAATATATCCCAAAAATGCCACCTCTTTTAGACAAAACTGGCACTTGCTAAACTTAACGTACATATTATGCTTTCGAAGCTTCTCTAAAGTCAAAGACAGATGTCTCGCATGCTCCTCTTCAGTCCTTGAGTAGATAAGGATGTCATCAATGAATACGATGATGAAGACATCCAGATATTCCTCGAACACCCGGTTCATCAAGGTCATGAATGTGGAGGGTGCATTTGTGAGCCTAAAAGGCATCACGGTAAACTCGTACAACCCGTATCTACTGCTAAAGACCGTCTTAGGGATGTATTCCTCCTGAATGCATAGCTGGTAGTATCCCGACCTTAGGTCCAGCTTGGAAAACTAATGAGCTCCCTCCAGTTGGTCAAATAACTCGTCTATCCTTGGCAAGGGATAAGTATTCTAGACCGTCAGCCTGTTCAGTGCCTGGTAATCAATACACAACCGAAGTGTCCCGTCCTTCTTCTTAACGAACAAGACCGGGGCTCCCCATGGTGAAGAGCTTGCCCGGAAAAATCTGGCCTCCACTAGTTCCTGGAGCTGGCTTCGAAACTCCGTCAGCTCATTCGGGGCCATCCGGTAAGGGGATCTAGTTGCCGGCTTAGCCCCCGACACTAGCTGTATCCGGAAATCTTTATCCCGGTGCGGGGAAGCCCTGACAGCTTCTATGGGAATATGTCAGCAAAATCTCGCACCACCAGGATATCCGAGATGGAACCCTTGGACTCAGCCATTTCAAATAGCACCTCATAGACTTCCTCTGTAACACCTCTACCCGTCACGTAGGATATAATAGAGGGTCCGACCAGGGCCCCACACCATATTCCACAAACAAGCGGAGACGTCACGTAATAATACCACGAATCACCGCACCCTAAAAAAGAGCATTCTAACGGAAGCTTCAGGATTGAAAACATGAACTCAATAATACAGGAATTGTCCACTTCTATAACAAAATAGGAATGCATACAACCATACACAACAGGTACACAACCTTATGGCGTTTTCAAGTTTATCTGAACAAAAGGTGTCGTTTACAAGCATCGGCACGCAGGCCGGCCACACATGAACAAGACTAAGAAAAACAAAGCCTTCGAGGGCAGCAACGCAGCTTAGGCTTCAGCCCGCTAAGTCCCTCTTGGACCAGAACCACCTGTACCTGCAAGAACTAATCCACCAACCGGTGGCAAACAGGGCAACATTCAGCATTCAGATGACCAATTATAACGACCCTTCCCCTAGCACGAGGAAGCAGAATTCCTTCCCTGCATAGCAATTTACATCACACATATATATTTTCAGCCACAAAGGCAATACATATCACAAACGCCGGCAAGACGGCCTGACATTCCGTGCACTAAGGGCACATTCAGGTGTACCAGAAACACCGGATCCCACCACCGTTCAGAGGTCCCATACATGATGATCAAACTTGAGCATTCCTAGTCTGTATGGTGCCCAGGACAAAGACTCTCATTATGCCCCTAACGAAAGTCCAATGCCTTGACGCTCTCTTGTACAGCTAGCATAACGCAGGTACAGATCAGCCTCACCCGTTGCTCAAATCGCCTTGCCACAAAGGAATACCGAAGTACTCATGGTCAACTTATAGGCGCGGGTCAGTTTCACCTTTCTTGTTCGGCACTAAGTCCTTTATACCACATGGCACTCACTACCACAAGAGTTGATCCCAACTCTGAAAATTTCCTGGATTTCCTCCAGTACTTCCTGCGGCACCAAGCCACAAGCATCCACCACATATTACAAGCATACTAGCAATAATCACGAAGTCTTCTCCGATGTGCAAACAGGCATCACCAATCCAGACCAACATGTCCGGATGGGCTTCACACAGCATGCCTAACCGTACTCACACTTCCGGTTCTAATGCACTACAACAAGGGATGAACCACCAATCCCAAGGGAATCTCTTCGCCATCCACCTTTTGGTGGAGGATTCCTATGCAAATGTAGGAAATAAAGACTTCACTTGTCCAAGAAGGGAATCGTTACCCTTGGAAGACGCTTCAGAGCAATGGGGAGAAAAGTAAACAGATGAACGTCCTCGCAGCAGACTTGCCTTCGCAAATCCGAACTCGGCTCGCGATTTGAACCAACGTAGCACCACTGGCAGCGAGCTTCCTCTTCTTCTTCCTCCTCAAGCTCTCCTCTCTCTCTTACTTAAGAAAAGTAAGACACAACTCAAACATGAGCTTCCTCCTTCTCAAGGCCGGCCTTATCACCCCAGGGATGAGCCTAGACCATTGGATCTTGGTTAAAGAAAATGAACAGATCAGATCAGCCCTTAAATTTCCTGGACTGAACACGGGTTGTGACACACCCGTGCCATAGGCCGTGTTCCTGAAGCGGATACAGAACCGACTCACCCAGTCTAGAACACGGGCTTAGACACGCCCATGTCAAACCCCTGACACGCCCATGTCAGAAAGCACACGGCCGTATTACTAACCGTGTCACCCTTTCAACACAAGACCAGATCACCCGAGAAGGACACCGCTAAGGCACACGCCCATGTCCTTAGCCATGTGCCAAACACGCACTTATGACACGCCCGTGTCACAGGCCGTTCTCCACACTCAACGCCATTTTACTCAACTCCATTAAACACCATCTGGGTATTCTCCCGAGCAGGACACGCTCGTGTCCCAGGTCGTGTGCACTGGACACGCCCTAGGACACGCCCGTGTCCCAGGCCGTGTCACCCAGCCTAACCACTTTTTGGACTTAGGGATTTTTGGGGTGTTACAATCCTCCCCCCTTAAAATAAATTTCGTCCCGAAATTTGTACGCAGCAAGGGGACAAACATTACAATGTTATGCCAATAATAGTTTTGCTACAACAGAAAGTACACGGTCAACAATTTACACAAAAAGCTCGGGAAACTCAGCTCGCATGGTCTGCTCTCGCTCCCATGTAAGCTCCTCACGACCACAATTGTCCCACCGGACTTTGACCATCCCAATCATCTTATTCCGCAACTGCTTTTCGGCTCGATCCTCGATTCGAATAGGCCTAACTTTCATCGTTAGCCCACTGTCGACCGATACTTGATCTGCAACAACCACTTGGATTGGCTCTCTTACAACCTTTCGCAACACTAAGACATGAAACACATCATGTAAACCTCTCAGCTCTTGCGAAAGTACTAACCGATAGGCGCTTCACCAATATGCTCGACCACTTCAAACGGTCCCAGATACCTCAGGCTCAACTTTTTCAGACGCCATATCCTTGACACACCTTTGAAATGATTGATTTTCAAGTACACCCAATCGCCCACCGCAAACTCCACGTTTTGGTGCTTGGCATTGTAATACTTAGCTTGTCTATCTTGAGCCACCATCAGTCTTTCACGTATCAACCATATAATTGAGTTGGCATCATATAACTCTTTTCGCCGATACAACTTCGTTTCGCCAGTCTCTGCCAAAGCCAAAGGTGTACGACATTTTCTACCGTATAAAGCCTCAAAGGGCGCCATCTAGATACTCACTTGGTAGCTATTGTTATAGGCGAACTCAACCACACCGAGATTATCTTCCCAATTCTTCCCGAAATCCAGCGCACACATTCAAAGCATATCCTCCAACGTCCTTTTGGTCCTCTCGGTCTGACCATCCGTTTGAGGGTGGAAGGCCGAAATAAAATGTAATTTTGTACCCAACAGTTCGTGGACTAATCTCCAATCACCCGAAGTGAAATGCCCATCTCGATCACTAACGATGCTACGGGGCACACCGTGCAATCGTACAATAGTATCAACGTACATCTTTGCAAACTTCTCAACTGAATCGTCCTTACGGTTCAGGATGAAGTGTGAAACCTTGGTTAACCGGTCCACAATCACCCATACCGCATCATTTCCACGCTGTGATCTCGGCAATCCATGCACGAAATCCATGGAAATATCGTCAAATTTCCATTCAGGAATAGGTAACGACTTTAGTAAACCACCCGGTTTTTGGCATTCCACCTTTACCAAAGTATACGTTTGACACTTAACGACATAGTGTGCTATGTCCTTCTTCATTCCAGGCCACCAGAACAGCTTCTTCATATCTTTATACCTCTTCGTGCTCCTGGGGTGAACTGAATATTTGGTGAAGTGGCCTTCATACATCACCTCTTCACTAAGCTTACCCTTACTTTGGACACACAGACGACCGTCCTTCCGAAAAAGACCGTCATTAAACGAAAATCTAGAGTCCGCACTTTCCGCTGTAGAGCGTTGTAGACTTTCATCAAGTTCTGTTGCTTATCGAACTCTGTCCGCCAGGTCACACTGTAGCTCGGTCCAGTTTAAGCACGCATCTGCTGTTGCATTCCTTTCAACACAAGAAATATTTAATGCCTTTAGTTCTCGAATTAGGCTTCCATCATGCCTTAAAATCCAACTTGCCCTTGCTGAAGTCCGACGACTTAAGGCATCCGCGACTGCATTCCCTTTACCGGGAGTATAATAAATCTGGAAGGTGTAGTCACCAAGAAACTCCATCCACCTTCTCTGTCCCATATTAAGATCTTTCTGGTCCAACAGATATTTCAGGCTCTTATGGTCCATGAATATATCCACTTTCACGCCATATAAATAATGACGCCACAGTTTGAGTGCAAATATAACCGCCGCCAATTCCAAATCATGGACGACGTAATTTCGCTCATGCACCTTCAACTGGTGTGAGCCATAAGCTATCACTTTTCCGAAATGCAAAAGAACACAGCCTAATCCGCTCCCTGATGCATCACTATAGACCTCAAATCCGTCTTGACCACATGGTGATGTTAAGATTGGCGTCGCGGTCAAACGACTCTTTAACTCTTCAAACGCTCAAGCGCACTCCGGCTTCCAAATGAACTTCTGATCCTTTCTTGTCAGTGTGGTGAGAGGCAAAGCTATTCTTGAGAAATTCTCTACGAAGCGCCTGTAGTAGCCCGTAAGCCCAAGAAAACTCCTGACTTCTGCTACTGAAGAGAAAACAGGCCACTCCCGTATAGCAACTATCTTGGAAGGATCCACCGCAATGCCCTCTCCACTAACCACATGGCCAAGGAAAGCCACTAGCGACAGCCAAAACTCACACTTAGAGAACTTGGCTTAAATCTTATTATTCCTCAGGGTGTGCAACACCATCCGCAAGTGATTTGCATGATCTTCTTTGGATTGGGAATATACGAGGATATTGTCAATAAAGACGATCACAAAGAGATCCAAGTATTCCCTAAACGTTCGATGCATCAAGTCCATGAATACCGATGGCGCATTAGACAGCCCAAACGGCATTACCGTGAACTCATAGTTACCATAGCGTGTTCCAAACCCTGTTTTGGGTATGTCACTTTCACGAACTCTCAACTGATAGTAGTCTGACTTCAAATCCAACTTGGAGTATACAGTCAAGCCAACTAACTGATCAAACAAGTCATCGATCCGTGGAATTGGATACTTGTTCTTTTCTATTAGTTTGTTCAGTTCTCTATAATCAATGCATAGAAGCAAGCTGACGTCCTTCTTTTTCACAAAGAGAACTGGCGCGCACCAAGGCGAGTGACTTGGGCGTATATAGCCTTCCTCTAGCAACTCTTGCAATTGAACCTTTAGTTCCGCCATCTCCTTTGGCGCTACTCGATAAGGCAAGTGGGCCACAGGTTTCGCACCTGGCACCAGCTCAATAGCAAAGTCAATTTCCCTTTGGGTTGGTAACCCCTGAAGGTCTTTTGGAAGCACATAAGCGTATTCCGATATAATCGGCACCTCACTTACACTGGCCTTCAGCTCCACTATCTCAATGAGTGTGAATAATAACTTCGCACCCTTCCGAACTGCCTTAACGACTTGGAGAGAAGATATCAATACCCTACTCATCCATCACATGCCACTGAACTTGGCCTCTTGTTCGGTATTTTTCCCCAGTGTAACCTCTTTTGAGGTGCAATCTATACAAGCATGCTGCTCTGAAAGCCAGTCCATACCAAAGATGATATCAAACTGTGATATCGGCAATACTAACGTTTCCACCTTGAAATCCCGACTCCCTATCTTGACCTCAACACAAGAAGACTTATCCGCACACATCAAACATCCGTTAGGTAGTAACACCTTCAAACTATCTGTCGCGGTCCGTATAGGCACCTCGATTCGCAAGATGAAATCTTCCGACAGAAATGAATGTGAAGCACTTGTAACAAACAGTGCTCATGCCGGGGAGTCCCGTATAAAGACAAACCTTTAACACTAAGATTAAAACAAACACAACATACAATAACATTTAAAACAGTGCGCACCTGTGACGACATCGGCCTGCTTAATGGCCTCCTGTTGCCCAAGGTTGAAGACCCGGGGCTGCGCATGCGATGCAGAAGACTCCACCACAATCTTCCCTTTCTCCGCATAAGACGCTCCCGTATTCTTTTCACCCTTCGGAGGGCCAACTCGGTAATCACGTGCAAAGTGTCCCAACTTCCCACACGTAAAACAAGCGCGAGATCCATACCCAGAAGATGCTTCCGTCACAGTCGCTGAAGGAGCTTGTCCAGTGGATTTGGACTTCTTATTCCATCTCCTTCGGTATCCAAACTTCTCCGGATGCGACGGCTTAAACTCCGGTTTCGTAACAGCCAAGGTCCCCTTTGCTTGTCCTCTTTTAAAATCCTTTTCCAACGACCGAGCTGTACAGACCAACGTTTGGAATCCTTGATTCACAGAACTTGAGAGCAAATACCGCAGCTCATCTCGTAGTCCCCCATAAACCTGACTGGTCTTACGCTCCTCTTCGGCAAAGATATTGCCCGTGTACCATCCTAAACGTGTAAATTCATGCAGATACTCATCCACACTATGCTCCCCTTGAGTTAAACGTTGGAACTCCAACTCCATGGAAATTCTTTGCTGCATCGGGAGATGCTTTGCTAAAAACAATTGAGAGAACTCGTCCATCTAGACTCCCGTCAAACGTCTGCCAGCCAAGTGATGCAGTTTGACCTCGTCCCACCACAACCGAGCCTCTCCCTCAAGCAGGAAAGTGGTTATTGTGACTTTCTATTCCTCTTCTACCCTGATAGCGATCAAGAGCCTCTTAATCGTTGAGAGCCAATCCACCCCTTGGGCTGGGGAACCTGCCCCAGTAAATTGAGGGGGATTGAAGCTCATGAACAGCTTCAATTGTTGATCTGTCGCCCGTGGATCAACTACAGCCTCTACTGGTTCTTGTCTTATCTCTGCATGAATTGGCACCACTACAGGCCGAGCCTGCCCAGCTTGCTGAGCATTCATAATCGCAATCACTATCTCCGTAATCAAACAGACAGTTTCAGCAGATGGAGGAGGTGTGGGCACCTCAGCCGGTGCCGCACTTTTAACAGAATGCTGAGGTTCCGACTGACCTGCAACACTTCTAGTCACCTATTTGTGTAGAAACACAATTTAGCGACTAAACAAACGGCAAACAAACCAAAAATGAACACACAGGTTCACCAAACAAGTGTATGTACATTCCTAAGTGGACATTATTGAGTTCAATATATGCGTTATAATGGCAGCACTGACACGTGCTCTCCACCCCTCAAAATAATTCATCCGCGAATTCAGAAGAGATTGACCAACAAGCTGATACTAAATTGTAACACCTCTACCCGTCACATAGGATATAATAGAGGGTCCGGTCGGGGCCCCACATCATATTCCACAAACAAGCGGAGACGTCATGAAATAATACCACGAATCACCGCACCCTAACATTGAGCATTCTAGCGGAAGCTTCAGGATTGAAAACATGAACTCAATAATACAGGAATTGAACACTTATATAACAAAATAGGAATGTATACAACCATACACAACAGGTACACAGCCTTATGGCGTTTATAAGTTTCTCTGAACATAAGGTGTAGTTTACAAACATCGGCACGCAGGTCGGCCACACATGAACAAGACTAAGCAAAACAAAGCCTTCGAGGGCAGCAACGCAGCTTGGGCTTCAGCACGCTAAGTCCAGCATGGACCAGCACCACCTGCACCTACAAGAACAATTCCACCAACTAGTGGCAAACAGGGCAACGGTCAGCATTCAGCTGACCAATTATAACAACCCTGCCCCTAGCACGGGGCAGCAGAATTCCTTCCCTGCATAGCAATTTACATCATACATATATATTTTCAGCCACCAAGGCAATACATATCACAAACGCCGGGATGACGACCCGAAATTCCGTGTACTCAGGGCACATTCAGGTGTACCGGAAACACCGAATCCCACCACCATTCAGTGGTCCCAGACATGACGGTCAAACTTGAGCATTCCTAGTCTTTATGGCGCCCAGGCCAAAGACTCTCATTATGCCCCTGACGAAAGCCCAATGCCTTGACGCTCTCTTGTATAGTTGGCATAACGCAGGTACAGATCAGCCACCCCCCGTTGCTCAAATCGCCTTGCCACAAAGGAATACCGAAGTACTCATGGTCAACTTACAGGCGCGGGTCGGTTTCACCTTTCCTATTCGGCACTAAGTCCTTTATACCACATGGAACTCACGACAACAAGTGTTGATCCTAACTCTCACCGTTTCCTGGACTTCCTCCAGTACTTCCTGTGGCACCAAGCCACAAGAATCCACCATATATTTCAAGCATACTAGCAATAATCACGGAGTCTTCTCCGATGTGCAAACAAGAATCACCAATCAAGACCAACATGTCCGGATGGGCTTCACACAGCATGCCTAACCGTACTCACACTTCCGGTTCTAATTAACTACAACAAGGGATGAACTACCAATCCCAAGGGAATCTCTTCGCCATCCACCTTTTGGTGGAGGATTCCTATGCAAATGCAGGAAAGAAGTACTTCACTTGTCCAAGAAGGGAATCGTTACCCTTGGAATACGCTTCGGAGCCATGGGGAGAAAAGAAAACGGATGAACGTCCTCGTAGCAGCCTTGCCTTTGCAAATCCAAACTCGACTCGCGATTTAAACCACAGTAGCTCCACCGGCAGCCGGCTTCCTCTTCTTCTTCCTCCTCAAGCTCTCCTCTCTCTCTTACTTAAGAAAAGCAAGACATAACTCAAACATGAGCTTCCTCCTTCTCAAGGCCGCACTTAGAAACCCAGGGATGAGACTAGACCATTGGATCTTGGTTAAAGAAAATGAACGGATCAGATCAGCCCTTAAAATGATTTCCTGGACTGAACACGGGTTGTGACATGCCCGTGTCACAGGCCGTGTTCCTGAAGTGGCAACATAACCGACTCACCTAGTCAAAAACACGGGCTTAGACACGCCCGTGTCAAACCCCTGACAAGCCCGTGTCAGAAAGCACATGGACGTATGACTAGCCGTGTCACCCTTTCAATACAAGACCAGATCACCCAAGAAGGACAAGGCTAAGACACACGCCCGTGTCCTTAGCCGTGTGCCAGACACGCCCCTATGACACTCCCGTGTCACCGGTCGTGCTCCACACTCAACGCCATTCTACTCAATGCCACTCAACGCCATCCGGGTATTCTCCCGAGCTGGTCACGGCCTAGGACACGCCCGTGTCCCAGGCCGTGTGCACTGGACATGCCCCGGGACACGCCCGTGTCCCAGGCCGTGTCACCCAGCCTAACCCATTTTGGGACTTAGGGATTTTTGTGGTGTTACATCCTCCTCCTGTAAGTGGGCCTTGACGGCCTGTATGGATGACAATAAGAGAGAGGGAATAGAACTAATACCTTCGATGATGATGTAGGAATCCCCATGCCTCACAGTAATTCGCTTGGACATGTAGTCAATCTGAGCATGGTTCCAGTATAACCATATCATTCCCAGGATCAAATCAAAGACTGGCATCTTCATGATCGTCGCTGGTGCATCAAATATCTTTCCGCCAATCTCCGCCTCCATATTGTAGTGGACAGAGGTGAACAACTCCGATCCGTCGGGTAATCGTATCCTCATCATCAAACCCATGAATCGCACCATGCCTTCCAACCCTTCCACGAAGTCCTCCGATATGAATGAGTGCGAAGCACCTGTATCGAATAGCGTATAAGCGGGCTTGCCGCTGATGAAAACTTTGCTTGGGGGTGGGGGGAGTTAAATGTCTTAGAATCTAGTTATGGTTTTCTTTCCTAGATTATCAATTCTATATCCATAAATTTAAGTGTTCAGGAAGAAAAATTAAAACTTTATGGCATACCTGTGATCACTTGCTCCGGGTTCCGGGGTTGAGCCAGATCCAGTGCATAAACTTGCTCCCTATCCTGCCTGCGATCTACACCATGATATCCACGTCCTTGACCACGTCCTCGCCCTACAAACTGCTAAGCATGCAGGGCAGCTTGTGGTGCTGGTAGAGGTGATCCCCTCATGGGGTAGTTCCTCTGGATGTGCCCTGTCTGATTCTAGTTGTAGCATTCCGGTGGGGGAAATGCCATACCCTCGGGTCTCGGTGCCTCCCGCATCTTAAAAGGTTGAGGAGCCACTAACACCGGCTCCCTCGGCTCCTGCCTCACCTCCTGATGAGGCTGGTCCTCTGCTCTTCTTCCCTCTCTCCCATCAGTGATACGGCCCCGCCGCTGATCATTCCTGGATCCCCGACCCTGGTCCTCTGTTGGCCTCTTTCGACCCCGAGTCGTGTGCCAATCAGCCTCAATCCTCTTGGCCATCTCTAACATCCGAGGTATAGGCCCGTCAGATATGAACAAAAGGGCCTCCCTCAACTCCTCCCGCAGGCCCTTATAGAACCTCTTGGTGTATCCTTCCTCATCTAGCTGATAGGAGTTCGCAAATCGGGCTAAATGGTTGAACTCCCGGTGGTATTCTACCACTGTCTTTTTGCCCTGCTTCAACTGCAGGAACCTGTCCTCCAGTTCATCCCTAGCCGACTGTGGAACAAAATGCTCCAGTAATGCGGCCCTGAACTAAACCCAAGTAATTTCTGCAACCTCCATATCCACAAAATTCATATCCAGCAACGTCTTCCACCATCTCTTGGCATGAGATTCCAAGCAAGAGACCACCAATGGCACCCTCTCCTCCCAGGTGCACCGTATCTCGGTCAACATCTCGTACATAATGTCAAGCCACTCCTCCGTCCGAATAGCTGACTCTGTCCCTAAGTAGGATGGGGGAGAGAGTCCTCGGAAGATGCTCAAACAATTGGCCCCCAGGTTTGGCTGCGGAGCCGGAACCTGTTGGGCCCTGAAAGCTTCTAGAATAAATGTCAAAGTCTACCCCATCTCCGACTGTAGGAATGGAGTGGGGGCTGGGGGAGGTGGTGAAACATTCGGAGTCTGCTGGACTCCGCCATGTGGTGTAGGCTGCGTTGGGGGCTGCTCAACAAAAGCCAATAGTAAATAATTGATTCAAACCTAGTTTACAATGGACAATTTTCATGTGATCCCCCTGATGGGCACAACACTGCTTCTGCTGCTTAGTTTGTCCACAAACTAAACTCGCGCGGTGGTGACCAAGGGGTTGTGGACTGCTACTTTTTGATCGAGGTTTCCCTCTGATACCACTTGTAAGACCCCCATTTTTTCTTTAAAACACTGCGGTCTTAGGCCCAGAACCGTCGCTTTACAGTGACACCTTCGCACCCGAGAAGGTCATCACTACAAAACGCCGATCCTGCCGGTCAAATCGATCACAACTGTAGCAAAATAATAAAGCAAGTCCACAAAAATCATATATATAGAAGTAAAAATCTCCACGAAGGGAGAGTCCATAGAATGATAAAGTACTGAATCTTGGGCTTATGCCAAGTATATAGAGTCCTCACTACATATCTCTCATTGAGAAAGCAAAACTAATATAACTACTAGCGATCAGGACTCACAGTCCCTGCCATCTGAACTCCGGCACTCGACTGCCCGATCTCCAAATGTGCCGACCTCCGGGGCTGCTCCTCCATGCTGGGCTCCATGATCCCCTAAAATGATGTGGTTCGAAAACTGTTAGTCTAAAAGACTAAGTCCTATCATCCCCCGCCCCTCCCCCATGGCTCCTAAGCACCGAGAAGAGAGAAGGAAAGGAGAGGACATGAAAGTGGAGAATAACAAATTAGCAGATGGCGACAGAACTAATCTAGCAGTTCTAAAGTATATAGGACAGTAATAAAGGCATGAAAAAGCTGAAAAAGAAAGTAACCTTAACCTATATGAAAACACATAAGGTAAGGGATCTTTTACAATGCTCCTATCGTATAAAAAGTCCCATACCGACTTATACGATAGGGTGTCAGTTTTTCAGCAAGCATAAATCTTTAATACTGAATGAAAACCTTAACTTATAAGCACACTCGCACGAACTTATAAACCAAGGGGTCATTTTGCAAGGCCTATTGTATAAAATGTCCCATACAACTTATACAATAGGTGTCGGGTTATATGCAATGATTATGCTATGAAATACAATTACGCCATGATGTGAACATGAAAGTGCAACTCATCCACTCGACTCTGTGTACACAGACCTTTAGTTCCCCCTTTCTGGAGCCGAACCTCCCAGGATACCTCCGTAGTGGCAAACAGAAGCAGTGGGTTGGGCCTCGCCCACCTCTAAACCGGTAATTGCACTACCAGTCAGACCTATCGTACGCCTCAATTCTAGTGCACTAAGCGGAGCTCCTGCATACTCTTGCCGGCTGGTGCACCAGAATTTATTTGGCCAAGTGCTAAACCGCACTTGCTGAGTCAACGTGTTGGCATCGGTGCATCGACCCTCCAATATCGAAGACCCACCACCTTATACTTTATGCACATGCAACCTTATGTATCAGCTACCGAGCCCAAGCTCCCCGGACCATCCCGTCCGTCATAAACAACAACCGAGCCAGAGCTCGCCGGGCAAACCTGCCCATCACCAAAACCACTGGGCTTACTGCCCGAGTGACCTAACCTATCTCCCCGAGACATCGAGGTGTAAGAAGTGGAAACCCTAGATTTACTAGTTACTCTTGCATTTCCGTTTTGCCTAGGTTTTAGGTTTAGCCCAGGACTGCCTAAGGTATTCCCCGCGAAGGGCTCTCGAGGGCACTAGGAGCAACGATGGGATGAAGCCCAAGGCTCCCTTTCACAAGGCACTTATTCTTATTAGTTAATACCCAACTCCTAGTCCCTTAAATGTTGCTTTGGATCTAACCCTATTGTATTTGACACTTCCTCTCTACAGGAAAGACGATCTTTCGTCGATCTTGAGCACCAAATCACACTAGCTAATACAAGCCTCTGCTCATCCTACTTCCAATGATGAACTCATTTTTATTTATCTAAACCAGCAAACCCCTAATCCCAACTCATGTGCCCAAATTTATACTCCAACATAATTTCTGCCATTATTTTACTATACGCAGATCACTTAAGCTATATGATATGTAAAATGGGAGGTACACCAAATAATTACCCAGTACTCCTATAATAATTATTGGAGGGCTATTATGACCTTTGTGGCCGAAATCCTGAAATTCACAATTTTCCTATTTATCTGATAATTTATTTAATTATTCGAGTAGCCAAAAATCTCAAGTTTGAACATGAAGTACCAATTTCAGACAAGATAATATTCCACCAAATTTATGTTAAATACAATATTAATATTTAAATTAAAATCCAAAGTCTCCCAAATTTTTCAGCAAGATTTAAGCCCATAATTTTAATTTTAAATATATCCCACAATAAATCATCTTAAGAGATAAGTACAACAATAATACTTCCAAAAATTCATAGAAACTTCAAGGATGATTGTAAGGACAAATAAATACTCTAGGCCAAGTTTCATAATTTATTAGCAAGTAATGAGCTCTAAGAAATTTGTTGAAAAAGTTTTCCAAGTTAATGAGCTTGTGAAGTAGGTACTACTAAAATTTATTAAAAATTTTAAATAAAATTCATACATGACCAAGAAGGTCTAAAACTCCCTATGCCAAATTTTCATGACCTTCCAATGGGCAGTGGGATCATAATGACCACATGACTAATTAGGGGAATCTCATAAGTTACAAAGGAAGTGCTAAGAATATTGTTCCAAAATTCTCAATTAAATTACCAGAGGTTCAATATATCCTTATGCCCACACTACCCAATTTTCATTATTGTTCAAGGAGTTTTACTAACCTATTATAGCACTATAATGTTTGTTCCCTAAATTAGGGTTAGGGTTTTGTGGGGCCTACCCTTTCCCAAATCTCATAATATTTTCACTAGAGGGCTTTAGATACCCTAGCACTGTCCCTACAAATTTTCAAGCTCATACAAGGTCTTTTGACCTCATGCCCTTCACAAGGCACAAAAGCCCTTAGGGTTTGGTCTTAGATCTTAGGCCAAATCTATTCCAATCTACCCCATCTTCCATGGGGAGGTGTTAAAAGCCATGCCAAGTTAGTATCCCCAACATCAACCTCTGTTGAGGTGATTTGGCCTCACAAAGCCCAAGGTGCACTTTTAGACCAAAATACCCTTATTATGCAAGGCTAGGGTTTGCATGTTTTCCATTCAAACCATCTCCAAATGAGATAAAATATTAACCAGAGCTTTATAATTACCCCATGCACCACCCACCAAAATTTGTATGAGTTTGGAGGTCATTTGACCCCTAAATTTATTTACCCTAGAGAAATTAAATTATTTCCAAAACTATAGAAAAGTTGTTCCCAAAAATTTCCATTTTTGGACAGGATCTAGATATTGACTAGGGTGACCCCCTGCCACAATTTCAAGTCATTTGGACTAGAGATGAGGTGTGGGCACCCATTTTAATTTCTGCCTAACCATAGGTATAGACCCCACCAAAAGGAGTGCCCTGTTCAAACCAAGCACCCAAATTGGTTCAAACAAATTTTGAATAAAGTAGACCCATAGGGCTATATTTTATATGTTGTCCATTTCCTCTGAATTAGACCCTAGGTATTTTTAAAAATTTAAAACATTAAATACATTATATGTGACAGAATGAAATAATAATACACAAAGCCTATAGTTTAAATTCATTTCAGCACGAATCTTGGCGCAGAAATGGTCGGCATCGGGTTGTCTTCTACCTCCAGCCGACTGTCCCGATTCAATCCGCCTGGATCTTTTTCCAGTCGCTGCCACCGGCCATCTGACCACCTCCTCGACCGACCACCGCCACCACCACCTCCGGTTAGGTGGTGGTTGTCGCTAGGCGGCGGCACAGCCGCCGGAGGGCCCTATTCCGGTGAACCCGAAAAGCGATTTTTAGCGGAGAAACCATGAATTTCTCGAATTGGATCGGGCTCAATTGAGCCCGAACCTTGGCCCTAATGATTGCTATGAACTACCCTTGGAAGAAGGAGTGGAGGAGGACCTGTGTGAGTGGCTGTAGCCTTGCCGATCGCCAGATCATCATGGTGGTGGTGGTGGTAGTCGAGTTTCTGCAACAAAATAGTGAACACCCTTGTCTCCTTCTAGAAATGTGTGGGAATCAATCCTTGGAGTCCAGTGAAGCTTTTAAGAAGAAGAATTGGGGTATTAGGGTGTTGTAGACTGCATTGCCATTGGAGGCCCTCTTAGTCAAACATTTCGGTCATGGTAGGTGGGGGATGGAGCATGGCTCAAACCAGTCAATGACCAGCTGGTTGAAATGAGATTGCATTCCTTGTCCTAGTGGAATGAATGGAGGGGGTTGGGGAAGGGGGAGGATGAGCCCAAAGTCTTCCCCCCTTTACTTTCTTCTCTTTCTCTCTCCTCCCTTTGAAGATTTTTTCTGTCCTACTCCCCAAGCCTGAAATTTGGCTTCTACCTAACCCAATGGCAGCCCACATGTTCATTTCATCCACAAATACAAGGTTGGCCCAAGTGGATTGGGCTTGAGCTTGAGTTAGCCCATTTGGGCTAGCTTGACCTAAATCTTGACTTGGGTTGACCTTGGTCAATTTGGTCTTGAGGTGGCCCCTAATGGATCCTTGGTGACCCATTTGCCTCCCCTAAGGTCTAGGTGAGGTTGACTTGGCCCTTTGAGGTCACTTGACCCTTAACCAGGGCACTTTGACCACTTTAGGGCTAGAGTTGACTTGGGTCAACTTAGCCTTTTTGGTTGACCCCAAGGGGTCCCTGGTGACCCATTGGCCTCTCACTAGGGTTAGGAAGGTATGTGTGGGGTTTACTTGGCTAAGGGAAGGTCAGTTGACCCAATGTAGGTCAGGTTGACCCATTTAGGGTTAGAGTTGACTTTGGTCAACTTAACCACTTTGACTACCCTCCATGGGTCCTCAGTGACCCATTGACCCCACTTTAGGTCTAGGAAGGCCTTGGTAGGGTTATTTGGGCTTTACTAGGGCACACTGCCCTTAGTTAGGGCACCTTACCATGTTTAGGCCTAGAGTGGTTCAAGGTCACCTTGGCCACCCTATACCCATCCAATGGACCCCTGGGGCTCTAATGGACCTTACAATGGGTTTATGAGACCATGGTGGTGGGGTCTTGAAGTCTTGGTGAAGCCCCATGGTCATCTTAAACTAGGGTTCAGAAATTTACTGTTTGCAGACCATAGTGGTCTCACCTACATTCCTAGGTTCACTTGGCGTTCTTGGGCTTCCTATGGTTTTGTCATGACCTAGTCATGAAAAAACTACTCCTAGGGGTCTAGTTGTTTGAGGGATGTTACATTTGCTGCTCCATGATACAATACTTCTACACAAGAACTGATAGGAGCCAGATGTACTTTTCATGTCCTCTCTACAACATGCAAAATTTGCATCTGAATACACAGTTAGCTCAAACTCACTATACCTAGGGGAACAAAGGCCAAGATTTGGTGTGCCCTTAAGATATCTCAGAATTTTTTTAGCAGTAGAATAGTGAGACTCCTTAGGGCATGCCTGATATCTAGCACAAATATATGTAGAATACATGATGTCTAGCCTACTAGTAGTAAGATAGAGGAGGGATTCAAATATGCCTCTATACATGGTTTCATCAACAGGTTTCCTAGTTTCAGCCTTGTCTATTGATATATTTGACCATTTGAGAGTTTTCATTATGGAGGCACTCTCCATACCAAATTTCTTAATTAACTCCCTAGTGAACTTAGACTGTGAGATGAATAATCCATCCTCAGACTGTCTTACTTGGTGGACCAAGAAGTACTTGAACTCACCCATACTGCTCATCTCAAATTTCTCTTGCATAAGTTTGGCAAACTTTTTGCAAATGTTATTATCAGTAGACCCAAATATTATGTCATCAACATAAATTTGGACTAGTATGATCTTACCCTTGGATTCCCTTAGGCATAAAGTCTTATCTATCTTTCCCCTTGAGAATTTATTCTAAATAATAAAGCCATATTGGGTCTCATACCATGCCTTAGGGGCTTGTTTCAACCCATACAAAGCTTTCCAAAGTCTATAAAATAATCAGGAGAGTTAGGAATAACAAAACACAATGGCTGCTCAACATAGACTTCTTCTCTTAAGTAACCATATAGGAAGGCTGACTTCACATCCATCTGGTCGACTTTGAATCCCTTATGGGCCCCATATATAAGGAATAGTTTGATGGCTTCTAGTCTAGCTATTGGGGCAAAGGTTTGATCAAAATTAATACCTTCTTCTTATCTATAACCCTTGGCCACCAGTCTAGCTTTATTCCTAATTATAACACCACTTTCATCCAACATATTCTTATAGATCCATTTGGTTCCAATAATGTTATGTCCTTGTGGTCTAGGATCCAGCTTCCAAACCTTACATTTCTTGAACTAGTTCAGTTCCTCTTGCATTGCCACAATCTAATATTGGTCTATATTGGCATCTTCAAATCTCTTTGGATCAACTTAAGACAAAAAGCTAGAGTACATAACTATGTTCATGCTTTTACTCCTTATTGTAACCCCTTTGCTAGCATCTCCAATTATATGATGTCTGGGATGATCCTTTAGATGTCTAACTGCTGGAGGCAATCTCTCTTCAGTATTATTGAATTCATTGGTTGGATCCTGCTGATCTTCATCCACATCATGCGTTCTTTGTCCTCCTTCTGAAATTCATACTCCCTCATCTTCATCATGGGAAGTAGGAGGAGCATCCTTTATGGTTAGTTAGTCCATCACCTGTTCTATACCTGTAGATCTAGATGGGGAGCTAGTCAGCTCACTATTAATCGTAGAAGATTCATCAAAAAATACATTTACAGACTCTTCTACAACTTGATTTTTCAAGTTGTAGATTCTATATGCTGTGCTCTAGTTGCTGTACCAAACAAATATTTCTTCATAGAATTAGGCAATAAACTTAGTCAGATATGACTTCCCATTATTGAGCACAAAGCATTTGATACCAAAGATCCTAAAATAGGCAATGTTTGGTTTTCTACCTTTCATGATCTCATAGGAAGTCTTTTGGTGATATTTGTTGATTGAAGCCCTATTCAGGACATGACATACAGTATTTACTGCCTCAGTCCAGAAGTATTCTCGGAGAGATGTGTCACTTAGTAGTGTCCTTCCAACTTCTATGATAGTTCTGTTTTTCCTCTAGCTATCTCATTTTACTAGGGTGTTCTTGGAGAAGAATATTCTTGGAGAATCCCTTGTGCTTCACAAAATTTTGTTATGCCATCAGACTAAAATTCAATGCTATTGTCACTTCTGATTTTGATTACAGAACTGTACAATTCATTCTGAATTTACTTGACAAAGGTCCTGAAGATTTCAAGGGTTTCAGACTTTCTCTTCAAGAAGAAGACCCAAGCAAACCCGGAGAAGTCATCAACTATTATAAGTTTGTAGACTTTCCTACCAAGACTATGGACTGGAATAGGACCAAACAACTCCATATATAGTAGGTATAAACACCTCACAGAGTCCTTAGCCCCAATGCTCTTAAAAGAAGCTTTGGTCTGCTTGCCCTTTTGGCATGCAGAGTAAATGCCCTCCTTGGTGCATTTCATTTTGGGACCATTTCTGACTAGCTCTTCACTAAAGAGCTAACTAATGGTCTTGTAATTCAAGTGAGATAGTCTCCTGTGCCATTACAAACAATATGAGACTTTCTCATTAGCAACTAGACACATAAGGGTGTTTGAACATAAACATAAAAAGTTTAAAAAATAGATATTCCCATTCCTAGTGCCTGTCAAGATGACCTCTTGGTCATTTGAACTTTTAATTTGACACTCATCCTTGTGGAAAATAATGATATGGCCAAGATCAAATAGTTGGCTTATGCTTATCAAGTTGTGTTGCAACCCTTCCACATAAGGCACTTTTGAGATTGAGACTTTGCCATTGGTAATTATACCATATCCCTTGGTAACTCCTCTTTCTGAACCTCTAAAGATAACTTTATGTCAATTCTTCACAGGATTATAGTCCTTCAGGTGACATCTTGTTCCAGTCATGTGCCTGGAACATCCACTGTCCAAGTACCATATTGGTGCATGGGTACTTGGACTATCATGCAAAACATAATTTAGGTAACCTTAGGTCCCCAAGAGGTTTGGGTCCATGGTGCATGTTAACCTAAAATTGAACATGTCTAACTACAGTTTTTTTGACAGGAAGACTAACTCTTGCCCTAGGCACATTTTGATTGTGCCAGTAATCTATGGAAAAGTGACCCACTTTACCACAGTACCAACACTCATGGATATTGTATCTCCTCTTTTGAACTGCACTGATGGACATGCCAATGAAAATCTATTCAGAAGGGAGAGCAGCAGCCCTCTTAAAGTTTCTCTCAGCAATGATTTGACTGAAAGTAAGTTTGTTAGTAGATGTACCTGGCCTACTTTTAATACCACTAATAATAGTTTTTTCATAGTAGACAAGCGATGGCCTCATAGATAGCCAAGTCAGGCTTTTTGACTGACTTACATATGGTTTGAGAGTTTGCTGGAAGATCTTGATCATAGGCCACTGCCTTATTTTTGAGTTAGGTGGCCGGGGTACCAAAGACAAATGGTCCATGATGGGCCATCTGAATTTCCTCATGTGGGTCCTTAAAAGCACTCATCTCCTTGCCATACCTTCCACCATAGCTGTGAATATTTTTGTTCACACTTGTGGATCTTCCATTCAACCAGTGACCATAGATACTTTCTATGTCATACTTATTTGATGGTAACAACTCTTTCTCAAAAGAGATGGGAGCCTGAATTGGAGCTTTACCTTTCCCTTTGGAATGGCCAACTCTAGGGTTCCCCTTGAATCCCAAACTCCTCTTATCCTTTTTAGAGGTGAAGGAGTCTATTAGGAGCAACACTATTTTGGGCTTTGAATATTTAGCCATAATCCTTTTCTACCTTTGGAGCTTCTCTTCAAGATCCATAATGATTGTGTTCTTGTGGCTGATGGACCCAATCTAGATGATTGTGATGGCCTTGAGTTGGCTGATCTCCCACATCTTCTGAACCAACAAAGATGTTTAGTCAGACTGTAGGGAATTGACTAGCTATAGGGAGATATTCTCCTCAGCTTGTTTCTTGGCCAACCTTTTGCTTCTCTTCAAAGTATCTAGAAGGACACCATACTTATCAATCAATTGATTGGCATCTTCCTCATATTATGACCCATATTCATCACATGATGAAGATGCATCAGAATTGGGACTAGTCTCATAGTCTGAACCAGAAAAGGAGCTAGACAGTGAATATACCTTATCTGGACCAGGCTGATCCGGGCTGGATTATTCATCTATCATGGCCATGAGACGATAACTGATGTCATCTTATTTATCCTCCTTAGTGTCACTGTCTTAGCTTGACAGAGGGGCCCTGATTCCTATCCTTACAGAAGGATAGTCATGTTCCAGTTCATCAACAATAACATCAAACAACCCAATGTAGGCTTCTTTTTGTTCTTCAGAATCTAAAGAAGCTGAGTCACTCTGACTCTAGCTCTTCTCCTTTTTTGGCAATAAAGGACCTTTCCTTCTTGCCCTTGTGTTGGTGGTGGTGCTTCTTCTCCTCAGATTTCTTCTACTCTTTCCTCTTGACTGGGAAATCAGTAATGACATGCCCTGTCTTACTACAACAGTAACAAACAACAATAGAAGAAAACTATTTATTGGGTTTAGTGTCATACTTATATCCCTTGAAGAACCTCTTCTTAGTCTTGTTGTGGTACTTCTTGTGATGTGAGGAAGAGCAAGGCTTATTCCTCTACTGCTTCCTCTTCATCATCTTTTAGAACTATTTTGAGAAAGCATCAAACTCTCCATCTAACATGTTGTTGTCAGATGAACTTAACTCAAAACTGTCTTAATCAGCATGCTTTCTTAGGGGAGAGGAAATCCTCTCCTTGCTCTTCATAGAGCAATCAGCCTTGAAGGCCACTATCTTATTTTTGGCTTGATATCTATTGGTGGTATACTCCTCCTTTCTAGCAGATAGTTGCATCTCATAGGATAACAACTTCCTAAACAAAGTATGTGGAGGAGTTTCAACAAGCGAGGCCACATCTCTGATGGCACATATCTTGGTGTCCCAGTCTATGGTTAGAGATATGGCGAACTTGTCATTTAGTTCATAGTTGCTGAAGACCCTCCCATAGGTCCTCAGCTCATTCACCACTCTAAAGAATTTTTCATAGTATTAGGCTATGCTGTCTTTCTTGGTCTGCCTGATGGCATCATACTCTTGATTAAGTAGGGATTTCCTATCATCCCTAACATCTTTAGTGCCTTCCATATATAAAACCAGAGTGTCCCACATTTCCTTGGAAGTCTTGCAGTGTATAAGATTCTATAATGTAGAATCATCAATGGCACTGATAATTATGCTTTATGCCCTTTTGTCCATGGTAGCCAAAATGATCTTATCCTTGGTTATCTCAAAATATTTTTTAGGTGTCTGGATAGTGGCATCTAGAACTGGAACCTTCATGGGGATGAAGGTTCCTTCCTGTACAGTGATGAAGATCCTTGGGTCTGATGCTTCCATGAACAGCCTGACCCTTTCCTTCCAGATACCAAAGTTATCCTTCTTGCTGATTGGAAGCTTCATGGAACCCAACTCCTTATTGTTCTATCCTGAACCTATAAGGATATTCTTACCTACTCTTGGAGATCAACTCAAACTGTTAAGTCCTTTTTGAGTAACCTCCCTCTAATACCACTTGGAGTCTTTAGATTCAAGAGTAGCTAAACACCTAGAGAGGGGAGGGGGGGTGAATAGGTTTTTAGGTCTTTTTAAGTTTTCTCTATTCTTTGGTGTGTTGTGATTTATTTTAAGTTAGCTTTCAAGATCACACAACCAGCACACATGTAATTTATTGTGGTTCCCTAGATTATGGGACATCTGCTGTCCCTTCCACCTTTCTAACAGATTGTTAGATAAGGCAACTTCTCCAAACTCGGCTCAATGAGCTTACAACTTAGAACCCTCAGGATCTCTCAGACTCCTCAAAGTCCTACCTCAGGCCTAAGGTCCTACCACTTAGATCAAGCAATGCTCCTACAGCTTAGTGATCCATAGATCACCTACCTCAAGCATTTCTCTAAGTCCTACAACTCAAGCTTGGAGGATAGCCCTACAACTAAGAGAGAATGACTCTCCCACCTAAGATATGAATCAGATCCTACCTCAGGCCAAAGGCCCTACCACTTAGATTCACAACTGAATCCTACTACTCAGGCACAAAGGCCCTATAGCTCAGATTCACTCAAGGATCCTACCTCAGGCACACATGACCTACCACCCAGCCTTTATGAATTAGTCTTACAACTTAGATCTGTTAAGATCCTACATAAAGAAATGGTTATTGTTGATGTAAGAAACCAGAGAAGTAAACTCTGTGTCTTTCTCTTCCTGAACTGAGATGACTCAGTCATCCTTTCTTCACAGCTCTAGGAATGTATCTTCAGGAGTAGCTTTGCTTGGGCTGTGAAGACTCTATAGCTAGGGTTTTCTTGTGCTGCAACTTCTAACTAAGAGAGAAAGCTCTCTGAACTTGATTTTGAAGATGAGTTAGGGTTGAGCATATTATTCAAAACTCGAAAATCGCTCGAAAAATGTTAAAAAATTGAGCCGAGTCGGAATCGGTTAAAATTGATTCGACTCAATTTGAGTCGATTCAATTTGACTCGAATCTAATTTCGAGTCGATTTCGAGTCAGCCCTGAATCGCTCGAAATATGATTCGAATCAACTCGAATTAATTAAAAAAATTTTGTATTTATTAATATATTCTTATTTTAAGATTAAAAATAACAAAATTAAAACCTAAATAAAAAGGATGAAGGCTTTAAGTGTTTCATTTGCTAAATTTATAAGTCGCCCAATTTTATTTTGAGCAAACTAGGAATAAAGCGAAAAATTGCTAAATTTTGAGCCGACTTGATTCGATTTCGAGCCGACTAGATTCGATTTTGAGTCGAATCGATTCGATTTCGAGCAGACTCGATTTGATATTGAACCGGCTCAGAATCGAGCCATTTCGAGTCAAGCCGACTCGACTAAAAATCAATTTCGATTTCGAGTCAATTTCGAGTCGATTTCGAGCCGAGTTTGAGTCGAAAATTTCTATTCCGAGCCGAGCAAAAATCGGTCGAACTCGACTCGATATCAGCCCTAAGATGAGTGGATCAACAACTATCTTTCTTGAACTTTTAGATTAGAAGAATGAACTACTTCTTTAAGCTCTGCAACTCATTTGAGAGGAAGAAGATGAAGTTCTACTCTTTGTCGAAAATTTAAAGGTCTTCTATGATCTCGTTCTTTTCTATTCTGTTGTCCAATGACTTTTATATAAGTGGTCCCACATGGAGTTGGTAGCTGCATCTTTTCTTTAGCCGTAAATGCAGTATAATAGGCAAAAAGCGCCATTTGTCATTTATTGTTCACCTCCTGCAACATTTGCATTATTGCTAATGTCATCATGACTAAGATTCAATGAACTTAACCAATTTCAGACAATTTTGTATAAGCGTTGGGTGAAGCCTTGTCACTCAACGCCAAACACTTAGGCAAATTATCTGCAATACCAGGAATTAAGTGATCAGTCTTCACTCAACGAATATAGACTTTTAGCTGTCTAATAGATTAGGTGTTGAGTGAACCTTCATCACTCAATGTATTTGGATTTAGCCGATTTTCTTTGTATAAAGGCATCGAGTGAAGCTTCTACACTTAACGCTTTTTTTCCTTTGCCCGTCATCTTGCTGAGGCATTGAGCGAACATCCTTCACTCAACGCTTCTGTACTTAGTTGAATTTCTATTAAGTTGGCATTGAGTGAACTACCTTCACTCAATGCTTCTAGACTTAGACAGATTTTCTGTCTACATCTTCTGTGGATTTGACAGCAAGATCTCCACTCAACGTTACTGCTCTTCTGGCATCGAGTGAGCTATCCTTATTCGATGCTTCTATAATTAGCTAGAATTATGCTCTGATTCTCAGAAGCTTTGACTTTATGGGCTTGACTCAATGCTTCTAGCTCTGGTCGTTTAGTGAACTGCCTTCACTCAATGTTTCTGGACTGAACCATATTTCTACCTTTATAATGTTGAGGCTTTGACTGTCTAGTCTTTACTCAATGCTTAAGGACATCTGGCATTGAGTGAACTACCTTCACTCAATGCATCTGGACTTAGAAAAAGTTCAGTCTTGACAGCATCCTGTCCTGTATCGACCTGTCATTATTACTTGGATAACTTGTCTAATCAAAATAACAAGGAATAACCATCATACATAGTACTTATGATATGCATCAAATACGAATATGTATATGTCATTGTCTTGTAAGCCTTCTTCAAATCTGGGGTATTATGATCAATGGACCCAACATCAAGCTATTATAGTTGCTCTCAAAATCTTTTATCAAAATTGTTTTTTAACCCCTATCTACTATTTCCTTGACATGTTTTCTTATGTAAGCAAACATCTAGGAGTATGTGCTCTTAGAAAAGAAAAAAATCTTATGTCAATGAGAATAAGATTTCTTTCCGTAAACTTAGGCATCCAATAATTGTTAAAAGACTATATGAAATGGAGTGTGTGCTCTTAAACATATACATTGGATTAAAATGAAGTTCAATCTGCAAAGTTTTTTTTTGCTTTGGAAAATATTTTCCTAAGTAGTTGTAACAAAATAGAATATGTAAAAGGTGAGAGGATAAAATTCATAACCTTCTACATCAAAGCCTACGTTATAGGGGAAAACTAAGTTTGTACCTCCTAAAACTAATACAAATTGATCTAATTTTGTTTAAAATTTTGAAAGAGCATAAATAATAGGTTGTACATTTTCCATCATATCTATTTCAAGGTACAGTTTTTATAATTCTAATCAAACTTGTTACTAATGATTGTAAAGTTGTTTGCTATTGGGTTTTCTCAAGAAGTCTTTTGTTTACGAACATTTATCTCTGGCTAAATCTTTTGCAAAATGCAGGACTTAACTCTTCATACTCTGAATCTTTATGTCTATCTTCCCTTGATTTAAATAAACTCATAGTTAAATTAGAAATTTTATAAATATTCGTATCGTCAAATCCTACTTTTGCTTTGGAATAATAAAGCTTAAGTATGAGGGTATTTGATGAGTAGCAAAATATATATATTTTTAGGTTATATTTTAGTTTAGTTTTAAATAAAAAATTGTAATTATATTATGTGCATACCTAAATAAATCGTTTCTTTTTATTTTAAGTTCTAACTTAATCATATTTTGTGCCCTACAGGTATTTCTGCACATTTGGGGCACTTTGGCAAATTTTCCTAAGTCATGCCCTCAGGTCACGCCAGGGCGATTAACTTTAAAACCCACAATTCCAACAATCCGGCAAATTTTGGCCAACAAGCTAAGTCACACCCAGAAGCCACTCCCGTGTTCCAGTGGTCAAGCCTGTGACATCATCCGTGGACAAGCCAAAATCTAGCTATAACGCCATGCCCAAGTTCTGACGCCAGCAAAACAAGTAACACCCAGGCTACATGCCCGTGCGCCAGCCGTTACGCCCGTGACCTCACTGGTGACCAAGCCAGAAGCCTGCTGTCACGCCCCACCAAAGTCTATCTACCACACTCGCAGATTGGCCCAGCTGCCACGCCCATGTCCCATCGATTCAGAAGCCTCCAAAATTTCTATCCATAGGCCATCTTATCTACCACGTAAGCAATACGCCCAGGGTACATGCCCTAGGGGGCGTATAATTCAAATTTTTCGGCTATAAATAGAATGCTTAGGCTGCGGTTTAGAGGAGAATTAGTAGAGTTCCATATAGTTGTATATAGTAGTTAGGATTAGTTTTTGAGTAATATTTTCCTAATCCTTGTTTGGGTTTTTAGTGTGTAACACTTTTTTAAGTAATAAAATTTTAGTTTTCATGTAATTCTTCAACTTTTTTTGCTTTTAACTTAGTTTCCATTTCTAATGAGACAAGGTGTGTGCGAATTTACTTTCTTTTTTGCAATTCTTTTACTATCACTCCCATCCCAGATGAGACACTAAGAACTTTTTAGCGCTTGATTAAGATGGTTGGGACGAATATTATTTCTATAATTTTATAAGTCTTTTAATTTTCCTACTACCACCCCCATCCCGGATGAGAGGTTAAGAACTTCTTAGCGCTTGATTAAGATGGTTGTGACAGATATTATTTTTTCATTTTAAAACCTTACTTTTTAAAAATAGTTTTCTTCTTTTTTTACTACCACCCCCCATCCCGAATGAGAGACTAAGATCTTTTTAGCACTCAATTGAGATGAGGTTTGGGAAGGTTATTATTTCTAGAATTTAAAACCCTATTTTCTAAAATAATAAAACTTAAAATTTACCTAAGAATTAAGTTGAGTAGAACCATATCTAGCATTTTATGGTTTTCATTTACGCAGTTCGTATCTAGTAACCGAAATGTTCATGTCCACGAATTGATTACTCTTAGGTAAAGAGAAACTACGCATAACTCTCGAAAGAGAATAAAGCCTCCCGAGTTGAACCTTCAAACTGCAGTAAGAGATCAATAGAGGGGTTCACAACGTATTGTATATATTAAAGTATTTTTGATTAGATATGAAAGTTCAGTCAAACTATTTAATCTCAGGTGGATGTATCCTCGATAGAGGTGCACTCATATTTAGGGAACCTCCACGGTCAAGTAAATTAATTAATAGAAAATTAGAGTTTTTTTTAAAAAAAATTATGTTCCAAAGTAAGTCAAAATCGAGGGTTCTCTAGCTCATCTATTTTCAAAATCCTACGTATTACTTTTATTTCCCTTATTAAAAAATCAGAAACCATTAAATCTTTTCAGTAAAATAATAGTTCCATTCCTTAAAGTAGAGGACTCGACACAGATCCCTGTAAAAATATGACCTTGATATTTAAAAAATACTATACTATTACTCGATAGGTACGCTTGCGTTTATCACAATATATAAGTAAAAAAAGTTATAAAACACACAAGCGCGTAATTTACACATCCAACTTAATTTTCAATTTAAACTATCTCAAAGATAATTTTACTTATCAGTAGCACTTGTATGTATTAATGAGATCAGGCCGAGATAAAGCTATACCCAAACTATGTTTGTCGTGACAAGGTGATTCGAATAATGTGCATTGGATGAACTGATCCTGCATCGTGTTATTAATCATGACGTGGATCCTCTTTAATGTAATTAGCGTGGGAAAGACTAGGTTAGACTTAATTGCTAGACAAGTAAAATGTTCAAATGGAGTTTGAGTTATTAATACTCGGATTGGTGGCAATACTTATGCAAGTGTTCACCTAAACATGTATTGAGCATGAAATGTGTGGTCATGCATACTACCATTTATGATGTGATGATTGTTAGCCTCATACTTATGCAGTTGAAGGAACCATGGGTAAACTAACCAATATCACGTGCATACCTAGGTTCACTAATTTTAATGCTCAACCTAGATGAATTGAATATGCTTGAAAATTCACTCTACATAGAGTATTTGCACTATCATTTCATATATATATATATATATATAAAATGCTTGTATGGCTTTATTGTAAGAGTGTCGTACCACCGCCTTGGAGTAAAATAGAATGGACGGGGGGGGGGGTCATTATGTGGTTTATGGTCAACTCATAACTAACCCTCATTTATCATACTTTTACAGACGGTACATGTACTGGCAAGACGAGCAGGAAGTTGTGTGAAAGGAACCGAAAGCTGAGATAGCCCTCAAACATCAAAGTGTTTAATAACTTTTTTATATTGCTGGTCTGTGTACCAAAGTATGTAAACCATGTAGAGTATACATACTTATTTTGAAATGCATGCAAGACCTTTAGGTCAAGACACCTTATGGTTTATAACATTCCTATAGTGTTTGTGGACATTCAAGGTTTAATATTTAGATAATACTGACTGCTAAAATTTAGTACTCTTTGTAAGTAAGTGTGTATTGTTGTTTATTATGCCATTACACCTAGCTTGTATGCTCAATTTGGCATGGGGTCCTAGATGGACCTATAATTATATTATTTATTATAAGCAGAGCATTATATTTTAGCATCAGCTTTTGGTGTTAGTCAGGTGTCTTCCAAATCGGCAGACGAATTCATTTAAAAGATGATGAGTACATTTAGTGCATCACCTTAAAATGTCTAACTAATAAGTGAATGTCCACTTAGGAATGCAAAACACACATGTTTGTTTGTTGATTGCAGAACCTGAGCATTCCATGCTTGTATTTTTTTATTATGATTGCTATTTCTAAATTATGTGCGACATGATAATAAGTGACTTGTAGTGATATAGGGTAGTCTCAACCCTATCACTCGGCTGAAAGTAGTACATATACTGAGGTTCTTATATCTCCTCCTTTTGCTTAAATAATACGATTGGTTGCAAAAGCTGTGTTTGCCATGATCAATGTATAACCATGAATGCCTATACATCCTCCTACCCCTGGGATGGCCCCTGAGCTTGTTGTTATTGTTAAGATAGTTACTACGAGGTGCATTCCTGAAGAACCGGTAGCGGTGAAATGCACATCAGACAAACATTCACCTTAGCAATGGATAGGGAGGAAATAATGAAAGTCACCTAAGCAACTTTCCTTTTGAATGGAGAGACGATGCTTTGGTGGGACGGAGGTGGAACTGCACAGGTTTGCGGTTGAAGAGATCACTAAAATCCTATGGATAGAATTCTTGGAAATTTTTCTACAGTGATATGTTCCTTCTGCCAAGTGAATCACATTGTTAAACTAATTCCCGTGTCTTACTCAAGGTGATCATTCTATGGATGTTTACTTCCATGAGTTCACTATACTTAGACGCTATGCTAGAGACATGCTGGAGGATGTGGAGCAGAAAATGAATAAGTTCCACAAAGGTTTGCGGGATCATCTAAGGATACTACTTGCAAGATCGATGATGTTTGGCTTTCTAACCTTGGTAAACACTGCCAGATCTCTATAATTGGATTTTAATAGAGTCCAAAGCAAGAAGGACTTGAAAAGTGAAGAAGCAAGATGATAAAGACCGACTTTTTCAAAGTCTGAGTATAGAAGGCAGAAAAATTAGACTAAGTTTTCAAAATCTGAGTATATACTTTCCCTCTGCTGTATCGTGAGCAACAACTACATGAGGTATACTAATTTGCTACACTTGCGATAAGGTAGTACACTTTTACCAAGATTGTTGAAGTTTTCCTCTTAAGGTGGATAACCGAGCATTGTATTATGCTAATAAGGCAGGTTCTTCATATGTAGAGAAAGGGAAAGTAGTGGAGTCTTATGCCCCACTGTATCCTCAAACTCAACCGAAGCCATCTGTCAAATTGATGTCGTGACAAGTTTTAGTTAGCATATAGCTTTCATAGCTTATTGCACTTTATAATTTTTGTATGATTTCTTATTTAACCTATGCGCTTTAGGCTTCATCTTAATACTAAACTATTTGACGAGATATCTCTTTGACATTGGAGCATCACACTCCTTTCCGTCTAAAGACTCCGTATTGGGTATCAGAGTGCCTTCTTTCATGATCAATGATAGATTTTATGTAGTGCTGCAAAATGGATTTTATATGAACGCGGATAGGATTTTTTATATGAAGGAGTGGATAAGAAGTCATGATTTTTACTTGGAAGAATCAATGATGTTGATATATAAATCTGATGTAATCTTTGACTTGGATTGGATCTTAAAGCAGCATGCATGCATTGATTGCAATATAAATGAAGTAATAGTGGGGAAAAACACCAAATAAGAGACAAAATTGTCTGGATGGCGAGGATCGAGCATGATTTTGATGTCTGCTCTCCATGTGGCCAAGGCAGTTCAAAAAGGCACGGAACATTCTCCACATTGTTGGGGGATTCTGAAAGGTTGTTGAAAGTCTAAATAACTTATGGGGTGAATAGGTGATTTTGCTAAATATAATGTAAAATCCCTGAAACAACTAGACCCGTAGGAGTGGTTTTGTAATGATTAGGTCATGACAAAACCCTAAGAAGCTCAAAAGTCCAAGTGAGCAAAGGCACAACGTGAAAATCACTTTGGTCTGCCTATAGCACAACCTCACCACTAGACCTCAGGTTTGAACTTAGGGCTTCAACTTGACTCCATGACCCCACCACAACACCCCTAACCCCTTAGGTGGTCCATAGGGTCACTAAGGACCCATTGAGGGCAATCAAAGTGGCAAAGTTGACCTATGTCCACCCTATCCCTAAATGGGTCAAACAGAGCTATATAGGGCTAATTGATCTTCCCTTAGCTAAATAGACCCCACCTATACCATCCTAACCCTAAAGGGAGGTCAATAGGTCACCAAGGACCCATTAGGGTCAACCCAAAATGTCAATTTGACCCAAGTCAACCATAACCCCAAAGTGGTCAAAGTGCCATAACTAAGGGTCAAGTGGCCTTCAAGGTGCCAAGACAACCCTACTTAACCCTACCTAAAACTTAGGGGAGGCCAATGGGTCACCAAGGACCCATTGGAGGCAACCCAAAAGGTCAATTTGACCAAGGTCAACTCCACCATAGTATTAGGTCAAACAAGCTCAAATAGGCTAACTCAAGCTCAAGCCCAATCCACTTGGGCTAACCTTATTTCCATTAATAATATGGGTTAGTGGGGTGCCTTTAGGATGAATTAGCGATCAAATTTCAGCCATGGTATCTAGGAGAGAGAAAAACTCTGCTCCCCCTTTTATTGAGGAGAGAGAGAAGGAGGAAGAGAGCCATTCATGGCCAAGGGAGGCCAAGGGCCATATCCCTTCATATCCAATGGGCTGATTCATCTCCCATCAGTGCTGAGGAAATCAAGGGACTTTCCATGCCCTTTTAGTGGCTGGGTGTAGTGAACCCACATTGGCCAAAAAATCTTCCCCATGGACATTAATGGCCAATGAAGATTGACCATCCCCCTTCCCCAATTGGTTATTTTAAAAGCTTCACAGGACAGAGAGGAGCCATTTACAATCTTCCCCTGAAGAAATCAAGGTCTTCTACTGTGTTTTTGCAAAGCACCCAACGACTCCACCACCGCCCATGTCAACCCGACGATCGGCCTAACTCCAGCCCTCCACTAAGGTCCTGTCCCTCTCCTCTCATCTAGTGGGTAGATCTACACTCGAAGGCTGCCGGAATTGAGGCCAATTGGCCAAAGATCGGCAAGTTCAAAAGCTTAGTTTTTCATGCTTTTTCTTCCACCCACAAATGATTGTTCCGGCCACCACCGGCCGGCCAACCACTGCAAATCGCAAGCCCCCACCTCAACGAAGGTGGTGGCGGTGGCGGTGGCCGGCCGGGAAGTGGGGTGGCTGGGAAATCGCCAGCCAAAATGGTACAGGACGGAATAATCCTGGCCGTTGGCGCGTTGGGGAAGACGAAGTGATCCCGCCGATCCTGCTTCAAGATTTGTGTAGAATCAAATAATTTATTATTTGTTTTTAATTCAATTCTGTTACTTAAAAGGCTGTGAATGTTTTGATTTATTAAAAATAATTAGAGCACCTTACAGTGATAGTGTCCTACATAAAAATTGTACCCCTTGATGTTTAGTTTAATTTAATTTGGTTTCAACCAATTTGGGTAAGTGGTCTGACCGAAACACTCAAAATGGTCTAGCCTATACATAGGGCTAACCAGAAATTAAAATGAGTACCCCATCAAACCAGTCATCCAAAATACCCTTTATTTTGGATGGGGGGCAATTCTATCTATTCATATAACATATCTAAAAATGGGAATTTTTGGAAAACATGTTCCAAAAGTTTTTGTAGAAATTTAATAAACCATGTGTGAATTATTTATAGGGTCCAAGGACCTCAAAAGTCACCAAGGTTTTGGTGGATGTCTCTTAGGGTCATATTATGACTCTGATAAAAATCTCAGCCCAATTGGGTTTGATTTGAATAGGTTTTATTGAGAACAAAGTGTGGCCCTTTAAGGGTTAATTAGGGCAAGAGTGAGCTTGGGGCATGGAGGGGCCAATTCTCACCCAAAGGGGTTGGGACCTTGGCTAGAGCCCCAAGGTTTTTGTTTAAACACCCCCTAATGGAGTTGGAGATGGATTGGGGTGGATTTGCCCTAGGACCGTAGTTCAAACCATAAGAATGAATCTTGGGGGTTGGTGAAGGATATGGTGTGATATGTCTATATATGGACTTGGGGATTAGTCCATGTAATCCTAGGATGGTATATAGCCCTAGGAAGAAGTTTGGTGACATTTAGACTTAGGCACACAACTTAAATCAATTAGGGATTGTTTAGGACTATACCTTTTATGGAAATATTGAAGGGTCATATGATCTTGGATCTTTATCAAATTTTGGTGAAAGAGTTTTTATATCATTATGAGTCTCTAAAATTATTGTTGGGTATTTGGACGACAGTAGCTCATACTTGTAGTTATAACCTTTTTGTTGCCCCTATTGATGATTTTGATAAATTCATGGTTGAACTAACTTGGAATTGTTTGAAACTCCGTTAGTAATATTTTATGATAATGTTTAAGCTCTATTAATTTTTGTGTAATTTTTGGATTTTGATTGGTGGTACATCATTCTTTAACTTTAATTACTGCAAATATCTTGAATTAATTAAGTAGGGGCTAATATATTTATGAAAGTATGTGTAACTTGGTACACTCTGATATTTTGTCTTTATACAGTGATCATTATATTTGGTAGGCCATAACTTAAGTAAATCTAGTGCTTCATATTCAAAACCATCCATGGTCTAATTTTGGGGAAAATTAAATAAATGTTAAATTATTTAGAAAAATTACAAGTTTCTGGATTTAGTCTAAGTATGCCATGATAGAACCCTAGTAAAATTTCTAGGGCATTTGGAGGAATATTTGAAGGGGTCACCTTTCATACCCATCATATAGCTTAGGTTGGTCTGCATATAGTAAAACTGCATAATTGTGTTACCATGTGGGAAAGACATAGGAAGTTGGGACTAATGGTATGATGATTTGGTAAGATGAAAAAGTGAGCTTCATTAGGAGTCATCATGGGGAGAAGTGATGAGTTGACTAGTGTAAGTGGTGCTCGGGATTGGCGAAGGATCATTTTTCCTATGGAGAGAGAAAGAGTCAAAATACATTAGGGTTAGACTTAGTATAACATTAAATAGGATTGGGAATTGGGTAATAACCATTAATAGTAAGTGCCTTGCGAAAGGGAATGATGAGCTTCAACTACCATCATAGTTCCTAGTGCCCTGTGAGAGCCCTTCACCGGGAATACGTTGGGCAGTCCTTGGCTAACCTAAATCGTAAGAATAATTAATGTTTAAAAGCAACTACTATAACTAGTGATTCACTTTCACACACCCCATTAAATCGGGAGGTTAGTTTGTTGGGTTATCCGAGCGATAGGCTCGGTGGTTGTAGAAGTGGGCCGGTTAACACTGCGAGCCGAGGGCTCAAGAAGGTAGTTATAACAGACAAGTTAGTCTGAGGAGCCGATGGCTCGGGAATTCCTGGATAAATGAGAAAAAGGCGGTGGGTCTTCGGTATTGAATGGTCGTTCACACCGACTTCGATACACTGACTCGGCGGGTGTGGTTGACACTTAGCTAAAGGAAGACTAGTGGATATGGCCAGCATTACTATATGGTGACTCTGGGTGTGTCCTTCCAGAGGTGTATGTAAGGGCTAGGCCTAGTAGTGTGGATACCATCCTAGGAGTGGGGGGCCCGACCCACTATCTCTGTTTGCCACTATGGAGGTTTCTGGGAGTGAAGCTAGCTGCCCAAATAAGGGGAACTAAAGGTCTGTGCGCATAGAGTTATGTGTGTGTGTGTTGCACTTGCATAAACATATCATTAAACCCACATAACATAGAATAACATGACAAAATCATTCAACCCTTACCCCTAACGTATAAATCGGTATGGGAATTTTTATACGTTTGGCCTTGCCAAACGACCCCATGGTTTATAAGTTTGTGCGGGCATGCTTATAAGTTATGTTTACTCTTCTTATGGATATTTATTACTTGCCATGTGATGTACTTTACTTTCATCCTTCTATGCTTATTACTATAGAACTGCTAGTTCTACTTTCCTTCTTTAACTCTATCAACATTATTATCCAACTGTTAGAATAGGTCCACCGTCCCTTGCTCTTGTCTACTCTCCACCATCATAGCTTTCCTATAATTCCTCCCGCTCGGTGACTAGGAGCCATTGGGGGAGGGGTGGGGGAAATCAGGCTTAGTATTTTTGACTAATGGTCGGTGTACCAAACATTTCAGGGCCTCTAAATGGGGGAAAGGGAGCAGCAACACGAGATACAGCACCAGTAGAGCACGATGCACATGGAAGTGGGTGATGTTTTTAGTTGTCTACCTAAATAACCTATAGGGGGTGAATAGGCGAGGTCTACGTCTTTTTGCAGAATAAAAACTTGAAATGATGGAGCATAGAAAATAAACAAGCAAGCCACAGAAAAAGCAAGATTTATAGTGGTTCCCCAACCTTGGGTACGTCCAATCTCCACCTCACAGATCCATTACCATGCTAGACTCGGCTACTTCATTATTAGCTTAGATAGAAAAACAATCCTATAACTCGGAGCAATGCCCCTACAACTCGGAGTCAAAACACTCCTAGAAAAATCTCGGAGAACAAAACTCCTACAACTCGGAGAAAAATTCTCCTATAAGAATTAATGTTTTATAGAAAAATATAAACAGAAATATTTCAGATCTGAGTCTTCAGCCCTTCTTCCTTCTTAAAATTTGAAGCTCTATCAGAAACGGATCAAAGAAGACAAAGGCAAAATCTCTGGATCTGAAAACTTGGGATTAGCATGATAAGGAATAGATCTGTCGATGTTGAAAGTCTTGATCTATTGAAACCTTCTTGTTCTGAATCTCTTGGATCGGAGAAGCTCAGCGGGGAAGAAGAATATGGGTATTCAGCGATGCTTCCCGATTTAGAAATAAAAAATTGCGATTCAAAAAACTTAATTTTCTTTTTAGGGTTAGTCGATTATGATAAATCCTTTTATAGGACTTACCTAACGGTAATAATCATTAATGACAGAATACGTGGACCAATAAGAAATGAGATTAATTTGAAATTACTTCCGTCAGGACTTGGCGAAAAATTTCAAAGAAAGAACTTCATTTCTCGAGTGAAGGAATGACTTCTCGAGAAAAACTTCTATTTCTCGAGAAGAGGTATAAGGTTCTCGAGAGGAAGTACTTAAGGAAAAAATTTAAAATGAGTTCTGGCTTCTCGAAAAATAAAGGATTATTACTCGAGAAATAATTTCTGTTACTCGAGAAATAGGTAATGACTTCTCGAGAACAATTTGGACTTCTCGAGAAATAACTCTGGCTTCTCGAGTAATGACTTCTGCTTTCTCGAGACAAATCTTGGCCTTCTCGAGAAATAACTTTTGCTTTCTCGAGAACAAACTTTGGCCTTCACAAGAAGTGACTTGGCTTTCTCGAGAACAAACTTTGGCCTTCTCGAGAAATAACTTCTGCTTACTCGAGAACAACACTTAGAAGAATTCTGAGATATACTTAAGACTTCTTGAGAAGAACATGGATTTCTCGAGAACAACTCTTGAGCTTCTCGAGAAATACTTCTGCTACTCGAGAACAATAACTTTACTTCTCGAGTACTAGACTTAGAACTTCTCGAGAATTTTACTTAGAGAAATTTCTTAACAACATTTTTAATTCTTCTTCTTGGAGATCAGCAACCCATAGTTTCTTACATATATTTAGAACTTGAAAAAGAAGTGTGTCCTAATAGAGAGGCTACACATGAGTCAACACCATGGATCATATAATGAGGGATTACATTATATGGTCCTATGTTTGGTGACTCATTGTAGACTGACATTGGTCTACACTTGGCAATTATTACCTGCAAGCACTTAACTTGAAAAGAGTATCAAATACAAACTTAATTCAACTTAGTTCAAGGGTGACTTCATACAAATCTAGGTTATTGTGGATACAATACTCAACAATCTCACCCTATTTATAGAAGTCAGGACCCTCTACACTAAGGTGAATTATATCAAGATAAACAAATAAAATAACTAGTAAACAATGTAATTATGAGAAATGCTATGTTATAGAAAAATTAGATCATCAAAATTAAAAGATATATATTTATAGATATTGTCCAAGAAAAATCAATTCCAAAAAATCTCATAAAGAAACTTCTAATCTTCTTCTATTACTTCTTGGCCTGTCGTTGTTGCTGTCTCTAGTGAATTTCTTCCTGTCTCTGGAAATACATGAATGACTTTGGAAAATATTTGGCTATCCTGGGAGGAGAAGAGGGGTCTTCACGTCTGTACTTCCTGTCATGAAGCCTTCTCAGAGTTATAGACTTCTCATACTGTTCCCATTAAGAGTGAGAGTAGTAGTTATCCTTATTTTTTCTAAATTCCATAACTAATCTTAAAGTATCCAGAATGATTGACTTAGAAGTGGGGCTCCAAACTTCAGCATGTTCTCTTACAACATGTTCTGGCATAGGTGTGGATCTGCTTGCAGAAGCACCATCACCATACTTTCTTCTTTTTGGAATTTGCATATCAGGATGTAATTGAGGAGGCACATCAGCTTGTTCAGAATTCCAGACTTGAGCATAAGTTTTAGGAGGTGGAGCATTATAATGTTCAGATTTGGGAGAGAATGAGGGCTGCTGGGCAGAAGGATGCTGGGCAGTAGGATTGAGATGATGAGGAACAACTTTTGGATCAACTTGAAATTCAGGAAATATTTGGTTATGCATCCCAACTACTGTATCATAGGTATGGAATTTGACACCATCAATCTTGGTTTGAACATCAACATATATCTCTTGTAGCTTTCCTTCCCAAATAGTCTTCATAGTACTATAAGATTTCTCTAGATATTCCTTGACTAATTTCTCCCCCTTTCTGACTTCTATAAATAGGGTGCTGATGGCATCAGCCTTGAACTTGCCAACTTCTTCACATATCAGTATTGATTTCTCTAGATATTCCTTGACCAATTAGAACTGGTGTTTGAGGGAATCAGTATTGTGCTGAATTTCTGCAAAGCCTCTGCTCATCTCTTTCTCTTGAGCATTTATTTTGTCAGTGACCACTTTAAGAGAGTTTCAAAATAAATTCTCTGTTGGGCTAACAAAGATTCAATTTTACTTAGGAGGGTATCTTCAGTATTTGCTACAGCTAGAGGAGGTGGAGGAGGTAGGATTGGAGTTGTCAAGGGAGCTATTTCTTCAATAACAACTAAGCTCTGGCCTCTGGTGGTATGAATCATGACCTATCCTTCCTCACAAATAATAGTAGGGAGAAGTCTAGGCTTCTGAGGTGTGGTTCAGCTGATTCCGGAGATACTCCTTTATCATCAGAAATGGAAACTGTCTCTTCATCATGTACATCACCAATAGGAGACTGGGCCTGAGAAGATTTTTGTATAGAAGGATCTAGTTGAGATGGTTCTGGTTGAGATGGATGTACTTCAGGCAGAGGGGATGGAGGTTCTTTAGAGGTGAGTTCCTCTATCATCATGTTGATGCAATCTTCTGTAGATAAAACTTGATTATTTACTTAGTCATCAGTAAGCATTTCTGTAGTAGGAGCAGAAACTTCGGAAGATATAGTAGCAGGTGGAGCAATATATGAAGGAAGAGAAGACTGACTTATCTCCGGGATTGTAGGAGCAGGATCCCACTCAGCAACTGCACCTGATGTGCCAGCTACTTGATGTAAAGGGGAAGATAGAGTCCTGTCCTCATCCACTTAGAGATCATGGGCTTTGGAAGCTTGTCAAGGATTCTGAATCTTGAGTTCCCATCTCTGAATGGTAGAAATGGAGACTTTCATCATTTGATGCAAAGAAATACCCTTAGAGAGATTGAATTTTTTTGTCTTGAGCTCATGAAGGACAAGAGAAACTATTCTGCCAAAATTGGGTGCCTTGATACTGTCTTTGATTTTGTCAAAAATCATCATAACCCACTGAAATTTCTTCCTGCAGATTACAACAGTCATCATGTCGAAGAAATCATTTATGATGAAGCTGATCGAACTGGTGCGATACAGAAGGATTTTTCCGAGAATGTCCACAAGTAACTGACTCTCTGCATTGAGATTAGGGCGGCGAATAGTGCACACACCAACGGAGACACCACAGAATCTGCAGGCGCGATCATAATCTTCAATAGTTAGGTCATCTTCCTCATCAATGATATGCAGCCGAAGGAGCTTGGAGATGATTGGGGTGGTCAGCTTGATCTTGATTCCACGAACCTTACTTTTGAGAATCCTTCCATTTCTCTTTAATTTGGCATTTTGGAAGAATTCCTCGACTTCAGGAAGTAGAATCTTGCACGGATGTTCCAAAATAAAAGACAATCCGACGGCTTCTAGTAGCAACAAAACATTTCGGAAATCATTAGAGAGTTCGGCAATCCCTGTGGAAACTAACTCACTGCTAATACCAACTTTCGACGGAGGAGCCATCGATCAAGATAGATTAAGAGGTATCTGGCCTTCTGAGAGAAAAACTGAAACGACGGCAGTGGAATGGCGGCGATAGAGAAGACGAAAGGTTTCTTTTTCTCGAGAAAAGTTTTGAGATTCAGGATTTGGGTCTTTTTCCGGACTTAATCGATTAATATAAATCTTAAATCATGATGTTTAAGGAAATAATAATACTAAAATACCTGAAATATGAAGGTAGGAGTGCCCGGGTGCCAATATTAAAAAATTGAACTTGAGAAAGAAAATCGACATCAGAATTCTCGAGAGACAAGTTATTTCTCGAGAGGAGACATAGAAGTTTTTGAGAAGAAGAGAATGTTCTCGAGTAGAGATCTTCTTTCTCGAGAAGAAAATCTTAAGTTCTCGAGGAACAAATAGGTACTTGAGTAATATTTCTTGGAATCAACTGTGGTTCTCGAGTAGATATCTGAGTACTCGAGTAATAAGTATCTTCTCGAGAAGTAAAGTCCAGAGATAGAATTTTCTTGAATTTTGAAGTTTAACCCGATCTTGAACTTTGCTTGAGATCTTTTTCTTCATTCTTCCTTGTTGAACATGCTAAGTTCTGTTTTGAAGAACGAGAACTTGGACTCATCCAGTGGCTTCGTGAAAATGTCCGCAACCTGCTTGTCAGCTGGAACATACTGGAGATTGATGTCTCCATGCTCCACATGCTCCCTGATAAAATGGTACCTTAGCTCTATGTGCTTTGTCCTACTATGAGAGACTAGGTTGTTGGCGATTGTAATTGTACTGTAGAAGTCGCAAAACATCAGAATGTTCTTGAACTTCATATTGTAGTCTTCAAATTGGTTCTTTATCCACAACAGTTGTGCACAACAACTGCCTGCAGAGATAAATTCTGACTCGGCTGTTGAAATTACGACACAATTCTGCTTATTGCTGCTCCAGGAGATAAGCCTTCTTCCTAGGAATTTATAACTCCTTGAAGTGCTTTTCCCGTCATCTTTGCTTCCTACAAAATCTGTATCTAAAAAACCTATCAATTTTCTATCATTACTTCTTGGGTACCATAAGCCAAGATTTGGTGTACCTTTAAGGTATCTCAAAATCCGCTTTACAACAATGTAGTGTGATTCCTTAGAGTTCACTTGAAATCTAGCACACACACACGTTGAAAACATTATGTCCGGTCAACTAGCAGCAAGATAGAGTAATAATTCAATTGTGCTTCTATACTTGGTTTCATCAAAAAGTTTCCCTTTCTCATCCTTGTCCAGAGACATAGCTGAACCCATTGGAGTCCTCATAGAGGTTGCGTTCTTCATTATGAATTTCTTAATTAACTCATTAGTAAATTTCGTCTGAGAGATGAAAGTTCCATCTTCAGATTGTTTCACCTGAATTTCTAAGAAATACTCCAGCTCTCCCATACTGGTCATTTCAAACTTCCCTTGCATAAGTTTGGAAAACTTTTTGCAAAGGTTTTCGTTAGTAGAGCCAAATATGATGTCATCCACATAGATTTGCACTAGAAAAATCTTGCCTTTTATTTCCCTAAGAAATAATGCCTTATCTATCTTTCCTCTTGTGAACATGTTCTCAAGAAGAAAGCTAGACAGCGTCTCATACCAAGCTCAAGGATCTTGTTTCAAACCATATAAAGTTTTAAATAAAAGATAAACATGCTCAAGATGTTTAGAATAAACAAAACCTGGAGGTTGTTCCATATACACTTCTTCCTTTTTGTCACTATTAAGGAAGGCCGACTTCACGTCCATCTGATAGATAGTGAAGCCCTTAAGTGCTGTATATGCTAGGAACAACTTGATTTCCTCCAGCCTTGCAACTGGAGCATACGTCTGATCGAAGTTAATTCCTTCTTCTTGTCTGTATCCCTTGGCGACGAGTCTGGCCTTGTTCCTTATAATTGTTACATATTCGTCCATCATGTTCCTATAGACCCACTTTGTTCTGATAACGTTCTTACCTTTGGGTCTTGGAACAAGCTTCCAGACATTTCAATGCTTGAATTGATTCAGTTCTTCTTCCATTGCCATTACCCAAGATAGGTCTGAGTTTGCTTCCTCAAACTTCTTTGGTTCAACCTGCGAGAGGAAACTTAAATATAGATTTTCATTAGTTGTACCTTTACGAGTTCTGACACCATCCCGGAGATCTCCTATGATTTGATCAATCGGGTGATCCTTCAAGTGTCTGATCTTGTGAGTTCTTGCATCTGGAGCTTCCTCAATCACTGTAGTGACACTTGGATGATATATTCATCATGGTGATCATTCTCTCCAATTGGGGTTTGAGTTGTGATCTTGATGAACTTTTGAGCTTTTTATTCAGTCTTGTCATCCAAGTTTAATTCCTTTAGTCTTGAACCTACATTTTCAATAAACACACTAGAAGACCTGCCTTGCAGCAAGCTCTTCTCATCAAATACAATATTAATAGATTCTTCTAAAACCAGGGTTTTCTTATTAAAAATCCTAAATTCCTTACTATGGCTACTATAACCTACAAAAATACCTTCAAAGCACTTTTCACTAAATTTAGTTGTGTGATACTTCCGATTGTTAAGGACGAAACATTTACTACCAAAGATTCTAAAATATGAAATGACCAGTTTCTTGCCCTTTAGTAGTTCGTAAGGTGTATTATTATGGTTCTTGTTTATGAGTGCTCAATTTTGCATGTGGCATGCAGTGTTGATGGCTTCAGCCCAAAAATATTTCAGTAGTGAGGCATCACTCAACATGGTTCTGCAAGACTCGATGAGTGTTCTATTCCTTCTCTCAGCTACTCCATTCTGTTGAGGAGTACGAGGAGAGGAAAAATCTTGAAAGATACCAAGAATTTCATAGAATTCTGTCATGGCCCAATACTTGAACTTTGTTCTATTTTCACTTCTGATTTTGACAACGGAGCAGCTGTATTCATTCTGAACTTGCCTAATAAAATTAGAAAAGGTATCAAATGTATCTGACTTGTGTTTTAAAAAGAACACCCACGTAAAGCGAGAGTAATCATCAATAATAACCAATGTATAATCCTTACCTCCCAAACTTCTAATTTGCAGTGGACCGAACAAGTCCATATGAAGTAGGTATAAACACCTATTAGAGTCTTTGCCACTAATGCTTTTAAAAGTAGCCCTTGTTTGCTTGCCTCTTACACATGCGTGACAAGGTCTATCTTTAATGCACTTAACGTTGGGTGCATCACGTACTAAATTAAGAGAAAATAATTTATTAACAGTTTTGTAATTTATATGTGCTAATCTCTTGTATCATTGGTCACCAAGAGACACACTATCTTTTGCCAAAAAGCACACTGGCGTAGAAGAGTCTATGCAAATAAAATTTAAACAAAATATATTCCTACTACGAGTGCCTGATAGAATCATTTCTAAGTTATCGACCAATTTTATCAAACACTTATTTGCAGGAAATTATACTATGTATCCTTTATCACAGAGCTGGCTTATGCTTATAAGATCTTGTTCCAATCCTTCAACATGAGCCACATCTGAGAAGGATACACTACCATTAGTAATCATACTGTAGCCTTTTGTAATTCCTCTGTCAGAACATCCAAAGATGAACTTTGGCTAGTTCATGACTGGAGAATAATTCTGGAGTAGGCTTCTAGTCCCGGTCATATGACGAGAGCATCCACTATCCAAATACTAGATATGATTCATGGTAGCTTTTGGACATACCTGCAGAAGTAGAATCAATCTGCCTTAGGAACCCAAACTCGTTTGGGTCCTTGGTCTCTAGTAAGCATACTCCCCTTATGTGTGTTAACATTGTGAGTGGTCTGTCACACATTATTAACTAGAGGAGTTACATAATATCGGGGGTTAAACCAGCAATCTATAGCAAAGTGACAAACTTTGCCGCAGCACCAACAGTCAAACCTATTTTATCTTTGCCTTAAGTTCTCCTACTTGAACTTTTGAGTGAGTGGTCTAGCAGGGGAAGCATACTTGGAGGTAGAAGATTCATGGTGATGGCAATCACATGACTTCTTCTCCTAAAGTGGCTTTTCCACAACGGGTTTTACTTTTGGAGCTTTCTTGATGTTATGATTATTACTATAAGGGTCGTAGCTCTGAAGAGTGATCTCCTTATAAGGTGCCTTGAAGACACTTTCACCAAAGTTGTAGGGACGGGTCCATCCTTGGTACCGAGACTTGGGCTCTAAATTAGTAGGCATAACAAAGTGACCGTAGGATGAATCAAGATCAAACTCGCTTGTTGGAAAGATAACCTTTTTAAATAAAGTTTGGTCTTGAGGAGCTTTCCCCTTCTCCTAGGCTAAAGATATCTTGGCCGCCTTATTTCGTATTTGGGCTTTACTTCTCCTAGAGGATTTACTTGGGGCAGCCACATGGCCTAAGCCAGTTCCTTTACTCTGAGCAGAGAATTTAGCCACAAGTGGAAGTACTGTCTTGGGATTGGAGAAACTTTCAACAAGTTTCTTTTTCGCAGCGAGTTTTTATTCAAACTTTGAATGATTTTCTCCTTTAGGTTCAGGTTCTCGAGATCTTTATTATATTCTTCCATCGCATCATGGAATTACTTTCTTAGTGAGCCTATGATTATGACTTCCTCCCTCAGATTAATCTCCTCAGCCTTAAGAGATTTAATCCCCATAGCTTGATTTCTTGGAACTCTTCGACATTTGTCGTAGGCATTGATAAACTCTTTGTATTGAGTCATGAGTTCAGATTCATCAAATAAACAGTCCTCATGATCATGGTCAGAAGCATTTTATTCCGAGAGAGGGGAGTGAGTGTTTACCTTCCCAGTGAACTGGGGTTCTTCTTCCACTGTATGTGTCATAAGACCAAAGTAGGCTTCCTCATCATCACTAGACTCAGATGAGTCTGTGTCGCTGAGGGTCTTGGTCTTCTTTGCTACCAGGCTTCTTTTAGTTTTCTTCTTATTATAAGAAGATTTCTTCTCCTCTCTTCTTCCACCCTCCTTCTTCTTGTGAGGGCAATAAACTATGACGTGTCCTTGCTTATTGTAATAATAACAAATAATGTCAAAAAGAAATATGTTTGTTCGATTTTGAGTGATACCTGTCTTGGCTACTTGAGCCTTTCTTGTGACGATCACCATCATGACGTGATCTTATGGACAATGCATCTTTGCCTCCACTATTTCTTCTTGTTCAAGAACTTATTGAACTGCCTTGAAAGAAGAGAAAACTCCCCTTCAGATAGCTTTGAGCCCGAGGTACTTGGCTCTGAAGCTTCTTCTTCACTCTCTACCTGTGCGGGAGCAGGAGAAGAAACTTTTGGCTTCCTTGAGCTATCTGGCTTTAGAGCAACATACTTGTCCTTGGATGAAGACAACCTTTTCTCTTTAGCTTTTCTTGAGTTTATTTGGAGCTCGTACGACATGAGCTCTCCAAAGATATTCTGAGGGTCAGTCTCTGCCAGCTTACCAAACTCCCGGATTGTACAGACTTTGTTGTACCATTCCTTAGCCAGGGATCTAAAAAATTTGTCATTCAGTTCTCCATTCGTGAATACCCGGCAATAGAATCTCAGGTCGTTGACAATCTTGAAGAAGCTTTCAAAAGTATCAGCAATAGAATCATTAGGACCTTGTTTGAATGCTTCATATTTCTGATTCAGAAGGGATTTTCTGTCATCCCTTACCTCTTTAGTACCTTCCATTAGAATGATGAGAAACTGCCACATTTCCATGGTGGATTGGCAATGAATCAGATTCTGCAACATCGAATCATCGACTGCACTTGCGATAATATTCTTGGCTTTCTTGTCGAAAGAGACAAGTGTAATCTCATCTTTGTCAAGATCCATGAGCTTCTTTGGAACTTGCCTTGTTGGGTCAATGGTGGAGGCTATCATTGGAACATAAGGTCCTTCTTCCACTAACATAAAGATCCTTTGATCCACACCATCCATGAAGAATTTTATTCTTTCTTTTCATATGGGAAAGTTAGTCTTTGTGCATAAGGGAAGCTTAGCAAAATCCTTGGCTCTGTCCATGCTTGTATCCTCTTAGGACAACTAGGTGCAGATCAGTTCAAGGTGTTAACCTTTTTGATGAACAACCTGGCTTTGATACCAATTGATGTTTTTAGTTGTCTACCTAAATCACCCAGAGGGGGTGAATAGGTGAGGTCTGCGTCTTTTTGCGAAATAAAAACTTGAAACGATGGAGCGCAGAAAATAAACAAGCAAGCTACAGAAAACACAAGATTTATAGTGGTTCTCAAACCGTGGGTACGTCCACTCTCCACCTAACTTATCCAACACCATGCTAGACTCGACTACTTCACTATTAGCTCTGATTGAAAAATAATCCTACAACTCGGAGCAATGCCTCTACAAATCGGAGTCAAAACACTCCGACAAAAATCTCGGAGAATAAAGCTCCTACAACTCGGAGAAAAATTCTCCTACAAGATTAAATGTTTTACATAAAAATACAAACAGAAATATTTCATATCAGAGTCTTCACCCTTCTTCCTTCTTAAAATTTGAAGCTCTGTTAGAAACGGATCGAAGAAGACAAAGGCGAAATCTATGGATCTGAAATTTTTTTATCTGCACGATCAAGGAGTAGATCTATCGATGTATAAAGTCTTGATCTATTGAAACCTTCTTTTTCTGAATCTCTTGGATCAGGGAAGGTCAGCGGCGAAGAAGACGATTAGTAGTTGGCGGTGCTTCCCGATTTAGAAATGAAAAATTGCGATTCAGAAAACTTAATTTTCTTCTTAGGGTTAGTCGATTATGATAAGACCTTTTATAGGACTTGTCTAACGGTCATAATCATTAATGACAGAATATGTGGACCAATAAAAAATGATTTCAATTTGAAATTACTTCCGTCGGGACATAACGGAAAATTTCAAAGAAAGAACTTCATTTCTCGAGTGAAGGAATGACTTCTCGAGAACAACTTCTGTTTCTCGATAAGAGATATAAGGTTCTCGAGAGGAAGTACTTAAGGAAAACACTGAAAATGAGTTTTCTCTTCTCGAGAAATAAAGGATTATTACTCGAGAAAAAATTTCTGTTACTCGAGAAATAGGTAATGACTTCTCGAGAGCTGACTGGACTTCTCGAGAACAATTTGGACTTCTCGAGAAATAACTTTGGCTTCTCATGTAATGAATTCTTCTTTCTCGAGACAAATCTTGGCCTTCTCGAGAAATAACTTTTGCTTTCTCGAGAACAAACTTTGTCCTTCTCGATAAGTGACTTAGCTTTCTCGAGAACAAACTTTGGCCTTCTCGAGAAATAACTTCTGCTTACTCGAGAACAACACTTAGAAGAATTCTGAGATATACTTAAGACTTCTCGAGAAGAACATGGCTTTCTTGAAAACAACTCTTTTTCTTCTCGAGAAATACTTCTGCTTCTCGAGAACAATAACTTTACTTCTCGAGTACTAGACTTAGAACTTCTCGAGAATTTTACTTAGATAAATTTCTTAACAAAATTTTTAATTCTTCTTCTTGGATATAAGCAACCCATAGTTTCTTCCATATCTTTAGTATTAGAAAAAGAAGTGTGTCCCAATAGAGAGGCTACACATGAGTCAACACCATGGATCACACAATGAGGGATTATATTGCATGCTCCTGTATTTTGTGACTCATTGTAGACTGATATTGGTCTACACTTGGTAATAATGACCTGCAAGTACTTAACTCGAAAAGAGTATCAAATACAAACATAATTCATCTTAGTTCAAGGGTGACTTCATACAAATCTAGGTTTTTGTGGATACAATACCCAACAATCTCACCCTATTTGTAGAAGTCAGAACCCTCTACACTAAGGTGAATTACATCAAGATAAATAAATAAAATAACTAGTAAACAAAGTAATGATGAGAAATGCTATGTTATAGAAAAATTAGATCATCAAAATTAAAAGATTTATATTTATAGATATTGTCCAGGAAAAATCCAATTCCACAAAAACTCATTAAGAAATTTCTGATCTTCTTCTATTACTTCTTGGTCTACTATTGGTGCTGTCTCTGGTGAGTTTCTTCCTATCTCTGGAAATACATGAATGGCTTTGGAAATTATTTGGCTGGCCTAGGAGGAGTAGAGGGGTCTTCACGACCCCATGAGGGAAGCACCCCTATCAGCACTTCAGGATGCCCCACCTGCTCGGCAGTTTGGTGGCCGCGGATGCGGTCGAGGACATGGATTTCAGAACGAAGACCATTGACAGGATAGAGGGCAGGTCTATGCCTTGGATCTAGCTCAGCCACAGAACCCAGAGTGGGTGATAACAGGTATGCCGATGAATTAAATTTTATTTTCTTTCTTAGAAGCTGGGTTTCAGGGATATTGAATTGCTATAAATAGGAAGGAAAAACTATAACTAGATTTCTAAGACATTTAACCAACTCAGGGGTAGTCATAGTATGCTGCAAGCCAGCCCACACCTTGATCGACAAGGGGGATTCACACAATTTCGTCTCGGAGGACTTTTTCAAAGGAATGGAGGGCATCAGATTGTACGAGGGAGTCACCTGGAGGGTATGTCTCCCCAATGGGATGGAGATCCAATACATAGAAAAATGCCTCCTAAGGGTGACCATTGATGGTTTAACCTTCGAAGCTCCGACGATAATCTTAAGCTTGCTTGATATCGATCTAGTTCTAGGAATGACGTGGCTATCCTGGAACCATGCTCAGATTGAATACCCAATAAGGAAGGTCATACTCAGATACGACAACACCTACGCGACCTTCAAAGGTATTACCCCAGTTTCTCTCCATCTACTCTCTTCTACTCAGGTTGTCAAGGCCCATATGTATGGAGACAATGTCAAACATGTGTTTTTCGAGATGACCGAGGCCCAGGACCCTGTAGCTAGTATTCCGGTGGTGCGGGACTTTGTAGATGTATTTCCAAAGAAGTTGTCAGGGATACCACTACATCAGGAAAAGGATTTTCAGATACAGCTAATGCTGGGGGCTAAGCCGGCATCTAGAGCTCCTTACCGGATTTCCCCAAAGGAGTTGGTTGAGTTTCGAAGCCAACTGCAGGAGCTAGTGGAAGCCGGATTTGTCCGGCCAAACTCTTCACTATGGGGAGCTCCGGTGCTATTCGTCAAGAATAAGGATGGGACACTCCGACTATGCATTGACTACAGGGCTCTTAATAGGCTGACGGTCTGGAACACGTATCCTCTATCGAGGATTGACGAGCTATTTGACCAGTTGGAGGGAGCTCATTGGTTCTCGAAGCTGGATCCAAGGTCAGGTTACTACCAGCTATGCATTCAGGAGGACATCCCAAAGACTGCTTTTAGTAGTTGATACGGGTTGTACGAGTTCACCGTGATGCCCTTCGTGCTCATGAATGCACCATCCACATTCATGAGTTTGATGAACCGGGTATTCTGGCCATATCTGGATGTCTTTATCATCTTGTTTATTCACGACATCCTCATCTATTCGAGGACTGAGGAAGAGCTTGCACGTCATCTTGATTTGACCCTAGAAAAGCTCCAAGTTCACAAGCAGTATGCTAAGTTCAGCAAGTGCCACTTTTGGATGAAGGAGGTGGCCTTCTTGGGCCACATTATCAGTGGAGCAGGACTGGCAGTGGATCCGTCAAAGGTTCAGGCAGTGCGGGATTGCACGACGTCTTCAACGTCTCTTTACTTTGGAGGGCTCAACTATGTCCTGAGCAGCTAATTTCCACTACATATGGCCCGGTGGCCTCAGATTGATCAGTCAGCATGGAGCCGATCAGGATCAAAGATACAGCGGTGCGGGTCTTGTGGCGTAAGAAGGTTTTGCTAGTCAAGGTCTTGTGGAGGAACCATGGGCATGAGGAGCATACTTGGGAGCCACTGGACTTGATGCAGCAAAGGTACCCGGACCTCTTCGAGTCAGGTACACCTTAATACCAAGGGATGTTACATACTTTTACTTTAGAAAGAACCCCATAGGCTTAACCTTAATTTTGGGGACAAAATTTTATTTTTATATATTGGGATTTGTAACATCCCTCAAACAACAAGACCCCAAGGAGTGGTTTTATCATGACTAGGTCATGACAAAACCCTAAGAAGCTCAAAAGACCAAGTGAGCAAAGGCACAAGGTGAAAATCACATTGGCCTGCCTATAACACAACCTCACCACCACACCTAGGGTTTGACCTTAGGGCTTCAACTTGACTCCACGACCCCACCACAACACCCCTAACCCCTTGGGTGGTCCATAGGGTCACCAAGGACCCATTTGTTGCAATCAAAGTGGTCAAGTTTACCTAAGTCCACCCTAACCATAAATGGGTGATACTGACCTATATAGGGCTAATTGACCTTACCTTAGCTAAATGGACCCCACCTATACCTTCCTAAATCTAAAGGGAGGTCAACATGTCACGAAGGACCCATTAGGGTCATTCCAAAAGGTCAATTTCGCCCATGTCAACCCTAGCCCCAAAGTTGTCAAAGTGACCTAACTAAGGGTCAAATGATCTTCAAAGTGCCAAGCCAACCCTACACAGGAGCACAGTGCACATGGAGGTGGGCGAGTCTTGCACAGGAGCACCGGCTACTGGCTCCTTGAGTGATTAGTTTACTTAGCTTCCACGAGAGTTTGTAGTGAGGATTTGATGTACCAGGCTTAAGCCCGTTTAAATTTCTATGTTCTGTTCTATTTCAGTACATCAATTATCATGTGGACTTGATGTGATTTCCTTTATATATCTTATATGTGATATGTGGGCTTGGATATATCTGAAATATATATCTTATTCTCTCTCTTTGGTGATCGTTAAGGCCGACAGGATCTGCATTTTGTAGTGGCGACCTTCCCGAGTGTCGGTGTCACCACAAAATGGTTATTCTGGGCCTAATACCCAGTGTTTTAAAAAGAAAAAAAAGGATCTTATATATAATCTCTTTTAATTTTATGTTAGATTAACAAAGATCACAAAACATAGAACACAACACACAATATTTATAGTTGTTCCTTAGAGTATGAGTATATCAAATTTCCATCACCACATATCTAATAGTGTGCTAGACTAAGCAACCTCATCTAAAACTTCCCAATTCCAAGAACCTACAACAAAGATTCCTTAGAATCTCAGCTCATGTCTACACTAAGGCCCAACCTCAGGCTCTCAGTAGCCCTACCTCATTATTCATCAACTTGAACCTCAGAGTTAACCAAATCCTATAGCTTAAAGACCCAGCTGGTCTCCTACCTCAGATCTTCACCAAGATCCTACCTCAGACCTTGACAAAGTCCTACCTCAGGCTTTTCCCTAAGCCCTACCTCAGATCTATAGTAGATACTACAATGAACCATTTTTAATTTATATTATAGCAGTTGATTCAAAGAAGGATAAACCTTGAATATCCGAGTCTTCTTTATCTTTTTAGAGAAGGCTTTCTTCTTGAAGAAACACCTGAACAGAGAGTGTCTTTTCTTTCAGAGCAGGTCCAGTGTTGTTCTTGCTTTAATGAAGATGAGAACTGATTCCTTCTTCTTCTTTATCAGGAAAATTATCTTTCTTCTAATTGAGTTACTAGAATACAACTTGCTCTCTAAGTTTTCTTCAGAGAGAGCTAACACCAGTAGATGCTATTTCAGGTACTTCTCATTTTACTCAGTTTGAAAATCTCCAAAGGTTAATGCTTGATTACCCTAACTTATCCTTATATACTCTTACCTTTTCTAATGGTTGACGGATTAGAAAATGTCGCATCAAAGTATGGGCAAGAAGGGACCAAGTTGACTTGACCTTTCTGTACTTTTGCCAATTTGAAGTATTGCCAACCTAAGCACTCAACGGTAAGAATGCTATCAAGGCAATATCATTTTGAGAATGTTCAGTCAAAACAATACCGTCTTGATACAACCAACATACTCATGACAAGATTGTTATGTAATCTTCACTTATCAAACAGATTTATCTTGAACATCATCAACTCTTCACTAATCAAACCGATTCAATTTGAACATAAACAACTCTTCTCTAATCAAACTGATTTGACTTGAACATCAACAATTCTTCACTTGAGATAAATTATAGACATAAGTGAGTATACTTGTGCTCTTAACTAATCTCAGGACCTACTGAGTTTGACTGTCAACTTGAGAAACTTAACCTGTATAGATTCAAAAAGAATTTTAATCAAAGACAATATGTACTTATTATTGTTAGAGGAACTTCTTCAAATCCTGGAATATTGAGGGAAATATTCCTAACAATCTCCCTATTTGAAGAAGTTAGAACTCCTGACCAATTATAAAATACATAACTAATACAACCAAATCAACATAGAAATGAGCAATTAAATATAGAATTTAAAATAGAGCTATTGGCCATAAATATATGAATAAGAATGTATGTGTGTGTGTGTCTATATATATACATACATGGTGAAAGGATTTAAGTTAATTAAAACATAAAAAAAACATTTAAAAACATCTTTTATCTCAACATAACTCTCTGCCAATCAAGATACAGGGAATTTGTCAATCAATTGACTGAAGTCATCATCAGAGTTTGAGCTTTTCCATATCTGGATAGGAGCATTAGATGCTTTACCAGTTTCAACAGGCCTCTTTCCAGCTCTTTTCCTTTTGGCCTCATGCCTTGCAAAATAATTATGGGGTTTAGGAATGAATTTGTATGGCACCTTGACTTGATTCTTCCTATTCATATTTTCCTTGATAGTGTTCTCTCTTGTTGGGAACATTGACCACAATGTATTAGATTTGAAGAAGCCCCATAAGTCAATAATATACACATACATGTATTTGACATTTCCTCTAAGTTATCATGTGCAAGAAACATATATTTGATTGACTAACATGTTAAGAATAAGTCAGCACAGTCCAGAATTAAAGAAAATTTGCTAAGTATAAATATATTGAGTCATCTCACATCACTCAGTGTTGAAGGTCTATAGGCGTTGACACCATGATATTCATTCAACGCCTCAGAAGAGAAGAAGAGAATATGCCCAGGTATAAATGTGTCGAGTCATCTCACACCACTCGATGCTCAAGACTAATGCGCTGATTGAATGTTACTCTCTCAACGCTTCTGTAAAAGAGCAGAAATTTAGGCTAAGTTCAAATATGTTGAGTGATGGTATTTCACTCAACGCTTCAGTAAACGAGCTGAGTTTCATTCCAATTTCAAATGCATTGAATGAACATCATTCACTCAATGCCTAAGCCGCGAGGCAGTAAAACTATCAAAGTTGAAATGTGTTGAGTTCCAAGACTTGACTCAACTCTTAAATAGAATGCGCTGAGTTAACTGTTGTCACTCAACACCTCTTCTAAAAGACTTCACTCAACGCTTCAGCAGAAAGGAAAAAATGACGTAAGTATAAATTTGTCGATATATAAGAAATCACTCAACGGCTTTGTTATATGCGCTGAGTTAAGTATTGTCTCTCAACGCTTCTTCAGTGATCTAGAATTTGACTATGTCATGTTACTTGCAACACTCAATTCTTGTATCAGAAGTTCAGAAATTATTCAAATCAGAGAGCATCTTCTCCATTTTGGCTGACATCACATAAAATTCAAATCGACATAGATTGCCCGCTAAAAGATAGAAACCACCATATTTCTCTGACATGATATCTTGGGAAGATTCAAACATTAAAGCCAGCCATGTCGCTTACCTAAATGGGATTTAGCCATTATAGTTGCTGGAATAAAAAAGTAAAGTGCGGATGACTTTTGCATAGACTTCTCGAAGAACTTTTAGAAAAAATTTCTGAAACCCTAAGCAGCAAACAATCACCTCCAGTAAAGAAAGAAAGCATTCTCATTGTCTTCAAGCTTTGCAATCAATAGAACAATCTTACAAAAAGGCCCGAAAAAGAAGAAGATCTCTGTAAGTGTTCACACAACACAACATACTTATATTCTGGAGATTCATTCTTGTTGTCGTGGTAAAGAGAAGCTGTTTGTAGTAATAGCTAGTGAAGAAGACTCCTAAACTTTTGTTCCTGAGTTATTATAACTCATTAAATTTCAATTGTAAGATCTCACTGAGATCTGAGTGTAAGCCCATTTTATAAAGGCTGAGTGTAGGGCTTTATCCAAAAGTTTGAGATAGGATTCTTGTAGAGAATCTTAGGTAGGCCTGTGTTATAAAGGCTGAGGTAGGGCATGCTTGTGAGCCTAAGTTAGGAGACTTGGTGTTGTCTTTGAGTTAGGACTATGAGTAGTTCGAGTTGTAAGAGTTGGAAGCACTCTGAGCTGTAGGATCCTAGGGAGGATCAGAGGTATAAGATCAGTTGATCTGAGATTTTAGAGGAGTTGGCCGAATCTGGCACACTACTATATAAATGAAGGGGGAAAGTGGATATACTCTAGATGAGGGAACCACTATAAACACCTTGTGTGTTTTGTTTATTCTTGAAATCTAATATCCTAACTACAATACATCAAGTTTAAATTTAAAAAGGTTCAAAAACTTAAAAGAAAGTTATTCACCCCCTCTAGGTGTTTAGCTACCTTGAAATGACTTTCAAGTGGTATCAAAGTCAGGTTATTCAATAAAGACCTAACAGTCTGAACAAGATCTCCATGGGTAGTAAATGTATATCATCATGACTTCTGGTGAGAACCACAAGGAGCTGGGATCTATGAAGCATACTATCTGTAGGAAGGAAAAATTTGGGATTTGGAAGGAAAGAGTGAGGCTGTTCATGAAAGTCCTAGATCCTAGAATATTTATTATAGTGGAAGAGGGACCCTTCATTCCCATGAAGGTCTCCGTTATAGATGCCAACATCAAATCCCCAAAGAAATACACTGAGATGACAAAAGATGAAGTAGTTCTGGCTACCAAGGATAAGAGGGATAAGAACATTATTGTTAGTGCTATAAAAAATTCAATATTTCAGAACCTTGTTCACTATACAACTGCAAAAGAAATGTGGGAATCTTTGATAGTATACACGGAGGGGAATGAGGAAGTGAGGGATGATAGAAAATACCTGCTGAATCAACAGTATGAGGCCTTTAGACAAGGCAAGAAGGATTCCATAATTATATACTATGAAAAATTCTTTAAAATTATAAATAATCTGAAGACTTATATAGATAGTTCTGTAACTATGAATTAAATGACAAATTCTTGTGATCACTCAACAAAGAGTGGGACGTCAAGATTAGTGCCATTAGGTAGAAAGGTAACTTAGCCAACACACTACCACAAAATATATTTGGCAAGTTGATGTCATATGAACTTTAGCTGAACATCAGAAAGGCTGAAGAAGAACTTGCCAAGTCAATTAGTAAAGAGAAGTCTATGGCCTTTAAAGATAAAACCTCTAGAAAGAGTAAAGAGAAGACTCCTTCTCTCCCAAGAAGTGCTACTGAATCAGAAAGCTCTGCACCCAGCTCATCAGAAGCTGAGCTGTCTAATGGAGAACTAATCTTGTTCTCTAAGTAGTTCAAAAAGATGCTAAGAAGAGGAAGATAGTGGAAGAATAAGGCCACCACTAGCTCCAGATCAAGGAATCCCCATGCAAACTATGACAAACCCAGGAAGGAACCCATTGGGGACATATATGCATCTAAATAGAAAAAACAATTTAAGATAAATATTGTTTGATATTGTTGCAATAGTTAAGGACTGGTCATTGCTAACTATCCAATTAAAAGGAAAAAAGGCAAATGGTCTGATGATAAAAAATTTTATAAAGACAAGAAGGTTGACAAGATCTTCTTGGCTAAGAAGAAATCTTGCCAATCTGACAGTGATTCTGAGTCTTCAGATTCTAAAGATGAAAATGCCTATATTGTCCTATTCTCTATGGAAGAGGATATAGTCCACCCCACTGCCAAGGTAGGCATATAAGCACCACCGTCCTCTATTGACAGTGACTATAAAGATGAAGAAGAGTACAACCTCATGTCCATGACTAAAGAAAATCAGGACAAATCTTATCTTAATGGGGTAATCATTTCAACCATATCTTCTTCTGAATCTGATTATGAAATTTGCCCAAATTCAGAAGTATCCGCTTCATCCAATGAGGAGGATGTATTATAATATGAAGAGGATGTCAATTATTCGATTGATAAATATGGTGTTCTCTTGGAAGCTCTAAAAAGAAAAAAAATCTTGTCAAGAGGCAAGCTGAAGAGATTGCATCTCTATAATAGACATCATCTATGTAATCTGAGTCAACTTCCCAGCTAGCTCAGATGAGAAAAGAGATTAGTCAGTTGAAAAATATCACAATTATCGAAGTAAGCATTATTCGCCAGAAGTGCAAGATCATTAAGGGTCTCTAAGAGAACCTCCTCAAAGAGAGAAAGCTAGTGGAGAAATTTTCCATGCCTAAGACAGTGTTGCCACTCATTAATACCTTCACTATTTAGAATAATAGAAAGTGGGTTGGGATTCAAGTGGAATGCTGGAGTAGATCATTACAAAGGGAAAGACAAGGCTCAAGTTATGACTCAAACCACCTTTTAGAAGGAAGTCTTCCCTTCTAATAGGTATGACAATGCCAATATGTATGGTCACTAGAAGAATGGAAGTTCCTCATATAAGGGCAATGATGAACCATATAATAGGAGAAATGGTATGTGGTTGAGTGCTTTGAAAGCCCCTCATGAATAAATTTAAATGGCCCATCATGTAACTTTTGTATTTGGTGTCACAACTCATACATACAAAGGTAAAGTAGTTGCCTCTTCCAAGAATCTTCCAACAAAGAGGAAGGAAAATGGCATGATTGCAATCAATTCTCACTTATCCATTTTTGATGCCATCAACACCATGTCAGCTGCAAAGCAGACACATGTTGCTAACAAACAAAATTAGTCAAGAGAACCTTCTTGCTGGGTAGCATTCAGACAAATTCTAGCTGAGAGAAATAAGAAGAAAGCCGTTGTTTTCTCTACTAAACAAAAGCATCATGATGCTCCATCTACCTCTAAAAATGTTCCCAAGAGAAGATACAACATTCATGACTGTTGGTTCTGTTGCAAAGCAGGGCATTTTTCCATAGACTGCTGGATTAATCCTACAGTACCACATGCTGTAAAATCTAAGCCAGCAAAGTCTAACCTTGTTGGTCTGATTGCATCAAAGGCTAATAAGAACCATAGACCCCAATCTTTTTAGGTGCCTAAGGTAAACTGAAACAATTTTGCAGGTAGGTCCATGCAGCAATCAAATGCCTATGTGGTACATGGATAGTGGATGTTCCAGGCATATGACTGGAATAAGGAGCCATCTGAAAGACTTCACTCCCATGAGGAATAGACCCAAAGTCATATTTGGTGGTTCAGACAGCAGAGTGACTAAAGGCTCTGGTATGATCACCAATGACATAGTCACCATCACAAAAGTAACTTATGTGGAAGGATTGTAACACAATCTGATTTGCAAAATCCAACTCTGTGATCTAGGTTATATCACTGCTTTCCACCAGGATAAGTGTCTAATCAAAAGGTCAACTAACCAAGAGATCATTCTAACTTACACTAGGAGTGGAAATATTTATTGTCTTAATTTTTGATGTATTGACTCCAATTCTCCTATTTGCCTTGTAGCAAATGAGAAAGGCTTTAATTGTGTGTATGGCATAAGAGGCTTGCTCACTTGAACTACAAGTCTATCAATAAGCTCTTAAGTGAAGGGTTAGTCAAAAATAGACCCAATTTGAAATGCACCAAAGAGTGGATTTGTTCTGCATGCCAAAAGGGCAAGCAAACTAAGGCCTCCTTCAAAAGTTTTGAGTCCAAGGATTCTGAGATGTGTCTCTACCTCCTTCATATGGACTTGTTTGGTAGGAAAGTTTATTAATTTGTGATAGTTGATGAATATTTCAGATTTGCTTGGGTATTATTTCTTAAGAGAAAGTCTGATACCTTAGATAGTTTTGTGACTTTTTCAAGCAAATTCAGAATGAAAAGGGTTGCAGTGTGGTCAAAATCAGAAGTGACTACGACATAGAATTTCATTCTAAAAGCCTGACAAACTTTTGCAAAGAGCAAGGTGTCTTTCAAGAATTCTCCTCTCCAAGAACACCCCACCAGCAAAATGGATTTGCTGAGAGGAAAAACAAAACTCTTATTGAGGCTTGAAGGACCAAGCTGAGTGATACTTCTCTCCATGAATATTTTTGGCCCAAGACAGTGAACACAACATGTCATGTCCAAAATAGGGGCTTAATCAACAAGTATCACAATAAGACTCCATATGACCTTATAAAGGGAAGAAAACCAAATCTAGCATATTTCAGATTCTTTAGAAGTGCTTTGTACTGAACAATGAGAAGTCCTACCTAAAAAAATTGACTGAAAAATCATATGTTTGTATTTTTGTGGGTATAATAACCACAACAAAGCCTATAGGATCTACAACTTGAAAAATTAGGTTGTCGAAGATTTTATAAATATAGAATTTGATGAAACTTCTCTGATTCACAATAAGCTACCAAGCTCTTCTAATAATATATGTGTAGGTTTGAGACTTGACAAACTATGCAATGAAGACACACCTCTAGTTGTACAAGAAAATGATGATGTGCTCATTCCAAAAGAAGAACAAGTTGGAATTCATATAAAAGATGATCCTCAAGCCACTGAAGATGAAATTCAAGGTGTTGAAGAAAGGCTACCAGTAGCTGTCAGACACTTAAGAGACCATCCTAGATATCTGATTATTGGGGGGGGGGGGGTGTAAGACAAAGTGTAACCACAAGGAGAAGGAATCACAATATTGCAATATACTCCAACTTACTATCTCAAATACAACCCAAGAAGTTTGAAGAAGCCAACATAGACCAATTTTGGATAGTGTCCATGCAAGAACAATTGAACAAGTTATAGAGTGGTAATGTTTGGAAGCTAGTTACCAGACCTCAAGGACATAACATCATAGGAACCAAATGGATCTATTGAAACAAGTTAGATGAAAAGGTTGTTATAATCCTTAATAAAGCTAGACTGATTGCTAAAGGGTATAGACAAGAGGAAGGTTTTAACTTTGATCAAACATTTGCACCAGTAGCTAGACTTGAAGCCATAAGGTTGTTCCTTGTATATGCTACTTGCAAAGGATTTAAGGTCTACCAAATAGATGTGAAGTCAGGTTTCCTGAATGGTGAGCTAAAAGAAGAGGTCTGTGTTCGGAAGCCATCAGGTTTTATCAATCCTACTTTTCCTGATCATGTTTTTCATTAAAGAAAGAGTTTGTATGGGTTAAAACAAGCCCTAAGGGCTAGGTATGAAATCTTGTCTAACATTCTTATTGAGAACAAATTCGCAAGGGGAAAGATAGACAAGACATTATTCCTAAGGGAAGTCAATGGTAAGTTTATTCTAGTCCAAATTTATGTTGATGACATAATTTTTGGGTCTACTGATGATGGCCTATACAAAAAATTAATTAAACTTATACAAAGGAAATTTGAAATGTGCAGTATGAGTGAACTCAAGTATTTTTTGGGTCTCCAAGTTAAGCAATCTAATGATGGCTTATTCATCCCTTAGTTTAAGTTAACGAAGGAGTTAATTAAAAAAATTAGAATGGAGAGTGCCTCCACCATGAGAACTCCTATGGGGTCAAGTATATCACTAGACAAGAATGAGTTTGGAAAGCCAGTTGATGAAAGCTTATATAGAGGCATAATTGGCTCCCTTCTTTATTTGAATACTAGTAGGCCAGACAGTATGTTTGCTATAAAGAGGATTCTTAAATATCTTATGGGCACACCAGATCTTTGTCTATGGTACCCTAGGAATAATAATTTTGAACTAGTAGGCTATTTATATGCAAATTTTGCATGTTGCAAACAAGATAGGAAAAGTACTTATGGTACTTACCAATTTCTAGGTAGAAGATTGGTATCCTAGAAAAGCAAAAAGCAAACTAGTGTAGAAATCTCCACTACAGAATCTGAATACATCTTAGCAGGGAGAAGTTGTGCACAGCTCTTGTGGATACAACATCAACTTCAGGACTACAATATCCAGCTATGTAAAATTCCTATGTTTTGTGACTCTTCAAGTATTATTTCAATATCTATGAATCCTGTATCATACAGCAGGACCAACCATATTGAAATAAGATATCACTTTATAAGAGAGCATGTTGAGAAGGAAGATATCAGTCTTGAGTTTGTCCCCACTTACAGACAGGTGGTTGACATCATTACTAAGCCTCTTGATGAAGCCAAGTTTAACATTTTCAAGTTTTAATTGGGAATGTTAAATATAAAGGAACTTTAAATGTTTGTTCTTCTGTCATACATATGATTTGGAGGATAACTACTTTGCAGGAGGATATAAAGAAGAAGAGTCCAATTGACTTGGCATTGAATGAAGTGTCAAGCATTGAGTCAACACTAGGCATCCAAGGCATCGAAGTCATTGAGTGAACACCTTCGGCATCGAATGGACTCGACACACACACTCTTATATGTTGAAAAGCTTCAAATCTATTAGGTTAAATCACAGCCATACATCTAAATTAGAAATGACGACAAGGTACGTGCCTCTCCACCTTCTCGAATAAAATATGGTATAAATAGGAATCGAGGCTAGAATAAACTCTATCATTCTATTGCCTTTCATAATTTTTGTGTCTCGTATCCTAAATTTCTTAAACAGTTTTCCGCTCGCTCAATATCTCAGATTCAATGACCCCCAAGGCTGTTGGCTTCTTGTTTGATGGCAGTGAAGTTGTTCGAAATAAGTTTTGAGATGCTCCAGAGGAAATTCTTTCAATTATCCATCTTCTGACAGTCACAGAACTGGAGTTTGTGTTGTCATAACCATGTTCTATATGGAAAAGAGAAGTGTTGGAACTATATGCTAATGTCAAGGTGGACTCTTCCTCCATAAAGGTTAAGACAACCATTAATGGGAAAAAGGTAAAGATCAATATTAGGAAGATTCGTAAGGCTTATAAACAGCCCAAACTCAACCCTAGTGAGGAAGAAGATGATCTATATCAAGAAGACATCAAATCTGCCTTCAAATGGTGTGGTTTGTCCAAACACACCAGTGGCTCTATACTCAGAAAGGACATGAACTTGAAGGGAAAGTTCTAAGCAGATAAAATTAGAAAAGCCTTAATATAAAAAATTGGATCACATCACAAGTTTTTTAGAAATTTGTTTGATCTAATGACCAGAGTCATTCGATCCAAGAAAACTGATTGGGGCAATGTAATTTTTGATAAGATAATTAAGTGCATTCCTAAGCCAAATATTGGAAGAATCGTGTCCCTATTTCTCCTCAATACTGTACCAGACATTCTAAATATAATGCTAGGTGCTAAGACCCATTACATGAGGAGACTGGATATCATGATGTTTGATAGATAGTATAAGGTGTTGGTCAATTACCATAAGCAAACTGATAAGAAAAAGAAGAAGGTAGCTGAATCAGTTATAGTAGAAAGCTCAAGCAGTAGTTCTTTAGAAAGTAGTACTGAAGCCCATGACCCTTTCCTATTTAGTCTATGTGATTCTGATAGGAGGGATGCAAGTGCAAAAGTCTCAATTTCCTATGAGCTTGTTGCAAAGAATCTTATTGACAAAGTGTCACCTACAGATATTTAAGGAGACACACCTATAAAGAATGTTGAAAGTTTAGTAACAACATTTGTGGACAAGATCCGTGCTGATACTGAGGGGGAGATCCCAAATAAGGATGATAATGTTGAGGGGGAGAACATCATAGCTATTTCTATTGTTGAGATAAAGAACATCCCACTGAATGTGTTGTTGAGTAGGAGATCGACATAGTTAATGTCGTAGTAGAGGGGAGAGTCAATGTGAGCTCCCCGCTCATGGTGATGAAGCTGAGATGGAAGTTTCTGTTATTTATATCCATGGTTATATAGTTTTATCCCTTACTGAGGAGCAGGAGAAAGAGGAGCCTATCCAGGGAGATGATGTTGTTGACATTCCAGACAACTCTTCTGAATATATTATTACTAATTCTGATGTGGAACAAGATGTAAGGGTGAGAGATGAAGAGGTTGATTATCTAACTGCTACTTAACTAATTGAGGAGATACCCACATCTTTTCTGTCACAACTAAGTGGACTCCTAGATGAGCAAAGAAGAAAGATTGAGAGGTATGTGGATGATTCAGTCCGAGAACCGAGGCAGGATCTCTTAACTAAAATCACCTCTATCATATTTGAGGTCAACCTGCTGAGAGATAACACTGATAAATTCTTCATGAGAGCTGCCCTAACTACTGATTATACACCACTTAACCTTGAACAAATTCAGAAGAGCCATAATAAGATTATTCAAAATTAGTGTGCTACAATTGAAAACATGGAAATGGTGCAAAATGTGACAAAATCCCACATGGAAGAGCACAGAAAAATTGTGGAAAGGAGTATGGATGCATGCACTCAAATTCTTGATGATAATATATTACGAGCTTAGAACACTGTCACAGCTGGTGTCAACCACTTGGCTGAAAATGTCACAACCTGTATTTTCTCAACATAAATTATTATATCAGAGTAAGAGAAAACATGTGTCGTGATGCCACTCCGTGTAGGGGATAACTACAGAAGTTGAGGTGAGAACCTACTCCTAACACTTATCATGAAATTCTCAAGTTTATCTTGGAGAAAACACATTTTTTAGTTAAGTTAGACAGTCATATCCCTTGGCTTAGTGGATCAACTAGCCCACGAATAACATATATACATACGATGGGAAAATACTCTGCTTAATTCAATTATTACCCTACATGAATAGAAGCATCCCAAAGGGACAACTCATGATATGCATACTTCTAGATTTAATATAAGTATGAAAAGAGCTTTTACGTTCGTTAAAATATAGTGTTTTTTTATTTAAAAGATGTCATGATCATGAGGATAGTATAACTATACGTTTTATATCTTTAAAATAACTACATGTAATCCTAACATAAAACCTTCCCAAAGAGCAAGTAAAACCATCATCTAAAAAGTGATTTAGCAGCTAGCAAGTAACTTAACAATCTACAAATCTCCGGTGGGCGTTAATAACCTGAATCGAACCCACCAAAAGGCATATATGTCAGAACTAAAAACAAACAACAAAATGATGTGAGGAAAAGACAACTGCAACAGCTACAGGACACAAACAACTACCAACCCTTGACGCTTGATTAGCTACTGCTTTGAGCCTGAGACATTCAAAAGAAAAGAATACCTCAGCAAGAAAATACAAGTGGCAATCAAAGATTAATAATAACTATAATCAAAAGAGACCAAGGGGTAACAACACAAATATATGAGAAAACTGTCAAAATACAGAAATAAATCATAACCTAATAAGTAAGAAAGAGTTCTCAAGGGTATGATTATGAGAAGTTGCACCAAGTGCGAAATGAAGCCATGCTTCGATAAGATTTGCAAGTGTAAGCATAATGGCATATGTTTATATAATATGAAGGAAAGAGACTAAACAACTCCAAACACGTGAATCATTAACACTTGGTAAAAATAGTATTGAGTCGATGGCACATTGTCCCACGAACCATCAAACCAAACATCTCAAAAAGGCATGGGGTAGTGGCCACATTGTCCAACACAACCCAACAGTCCAAACATCTCAAGAGGTACTATGGTAGTGGCCACATTGTCCAACACAACCTAACGTTTCAAACACTTCAAAAAGGCACTATGGTGGCGACAACATTTTCCAACACAACTCAACAGTCCATAAGAAAACAAACAACCTACCAAGTGTAATGATTCACGAACCAGCATCAATTTGTTGGTCCTTTATCCACTACCAACCTAGCCACAACCAAACATCTAGGACACCAAAACTCGAATCTATCATCAAAATCCCTCAACAGCAAGAAGGAAAGAAAATAATAAAAAAAACTCATCTATGTCTATACTTAACGAATTAACCTCATTCGGAGAGAAAAATCTTAAGTCCACACCCATTCATCAAGTATACCCTACGAATTAGCGTGCTTTTACCTCGATACTCGAAAAATCATCACAAATTTTCTAAGTACATGAGGAATTCATCAATAATACTCGACGAACCTTCTTTACCGTAAGACGAAACTCGATGGAAAACACTTCACTCAATGCCAGGGCTTAACTCAATGAATTTCACTTCACCTAACGCCTAATAGAGTTCACTTAATACACTCGATGCTAGAGACAACTTCACTCAAGCGCTCGATGCCAAGACAGTTATACTCAAAGCACTCGACGCCAAAGGCTAATCACTCGACACTCTCGACGCCAAAGGCTTATCACTCGACGAATCTAACCCAAAGCCAGTTTTAATCAATGAACTCGATGCCAAGGAATAATTACTCGATGCACTTGACACCACATGCTTATCACTCGACAAATTCACTTTAACCCATAGATACTCGCAAAAAGGACTTAACCTCTTAGGAATACTCGACGAATTTGAGCAATAATCAACAAATTGAGATATTAGGCAGAAAGGTTGACCTAATACTAATATTCGACGAATTCTCACAGGTTGACTAACCCATACTCAACGAAATTCTCATAGTCGATCTCCTTCACAACCCAACAAAGTTTGACTTAGCCGAACCCTACACTACTCCTATCTCCTTAGGAGGAAAATAAAGAGGAAAGAAAAGAAAGTTAATACAAATGAGAATATAGTAAGGGGAAAGAATTCACCACTTGCCTCAAATCTTCAAAAATTCGGCCTCACGAGGGCTCCGCTCCAAGGATCGGCCGTAAGAACTCCTACGCAATGATTCCTGAAACTTTTTAGGACAAATAATACTTAAGGTCAAAAATGCTAATGCCAAGAATCAATAAAATGGGGAAAACTTACCGTACACGCATAGAGCTCGACAAAAGCGTTCTAAATCTACCCTCCGACGACGATTTCGAGGACCGAAACTCCTACAGGTGGCGGTCGAATACCTATCGATGTCCGTCGCCCACTTTCTCCCGCAATTCGGTGCCACGACTTGGGAGAAAAGATGAATAGGATTTCGTCTAAAACGTATGAACTTATATATATAATATTATTATTAATATTTAAACGTCCAAAAGACCAAAAACTCGAATCATCTCGGATTCCCATGAAATTCACACCATGGCTAAATACCACAACCACAAAACCAATGGCGAAGTCGAAATTAACATTTGATAAACCAAACTCGGGTTAAAATTCCCCGAAGTTACAACCAACATTAACCTACTAAAACTCACCGAGTCAAAACCTCAGATTTTGATGAGCATAAATCACGCTCCAACATCAACGCCCGTTTACTACGCGTCAACGTAACGCCCTAACATCATTATTACGTCACTATTGAAATTAAAATAAACATCAAAAATTCAGGGGCATAACAGATAAGATTTCCTCCTCTAAGAAATCCCTTACCAATCTAGTGACAGAAGAAGTCATAAAGGGGGAGAGGCCAATGATAAGTGCTAGTAGAGACCATACAATCTAGACATCAAATATAATTAGAGAAGCTCTAGGCCTAGAACCCATCATATATGATGAGCCTATAACTCCTAAAGATGGACTGGGGGCTAATGCTGAAGCTTCTATAGTAGATGTTGCTCCTGATGATTTTATAATATTCATCCCCACCACCCAACATATATCAAAAGATAAGGGAAAATAAGTTACAGATGAGGATGAGGAAGTAAGGCTAAAGAAAAAAGATATAGAGAAGAGATGGAATCTAGACCAGTCTATGTGCATTGGAGTCCATAATCAGGAAAAATTATTTTGACTGCCTGGAATTAGATCAAGGAAAACAAGATAGATAGAGCCAACCTTTACTGTTCCATAGAATGTGCCAAGTAAGAATGGTAAGAAGAAGTGAGGAAAACTTCAAAAAGGACAAGATAGCAGGAACTATACTATTGGATTCCCTAAAACCCTGTAGATACCACCCAAAGTCCTACAGTTACTTTGAGAGACCAAGATAGATGAAGAAAGAGGTCGAGGAAAAGACTACATGGAAATCATGGGGGTATAGTAATTTGGGAACCTAATCTATATCAATGTTATAATTTTTAGGTTCCTAAGTGTTTTAGAATCTTAAATGTTTATTGTAGATATTAATCTTTTGTATTATTAATGCTATTTGAAAATCTTCTACACATTTAACTGAATTATTTACTTATTTTAAGTTATTTTTTATTATCTATTTTGAAGTGGTGTATATCATTGACTACGATTCTATCATCTTCAAATAGGTGGAGATTGTTGGGAATATTGATCATAATGTCATAGATTTGAAGAAGCCCCATAAGTCAATAATATACACATACATGTATTTGTCATTTCCTCTAAATTATCCTATGCAGGAAATATATGTTTGATTGACTAACAGGTTAAGAATAAGTCAACACACTCCAGAATTGAAGAAAATTTGTTAAGTATAAATACGTTTAGTCATATCACTTTACTTGATGCTTAAGGTCTTTATGCATTAACAACATGCTATTCACTCAGTGCCTTAAAAGAGAAGTAGAGAATCTGCCTAAGTATAAATGCGTCGAGTCATCTCACACCACTCGACACTCAAAAAAATATGCTGATTAAATGTTACTCTCTCAATGCTTCTGTAAAAAGTAGAAATTCAGGCTATGTTCAAATGCATCGAGTGAAGATCTCAACACTTCAGTAAAAGAGCCGTGTTTCACTCAATGCTTCACTCAATGCCTAAGACATGAAGCAGTAAAACTATTTAAGTTTAATTGCATCAAGTTATAAGACTTGACTCAATACTTAAATGTAATGCTCTAAGTTAACTGTTATCACTCGACACCTCTTCAGAAAGACTTCAGTCAATGCATACACATAAATGGAAAATATGACTTAAGTATAAATTTGCAGAGATACAAGAAATCACTCAACGACATAGATGTATGCGTTGAGTTAAGTACTGTCTCTCAACAATTCTTCAGTGATCAAGAATTTGACTAAGTTACGTTGCTTCTAGTACTCAACACCTATATCAAATGTTCAGAAACTATTCTATATGAGAGAGCATCTTTTCTATTTTGCTGACATCATATAAAATTCAAATCAACACAGATTGCATGCTAAAAAACAAAAACCACTGTATTTCTCTAACATGTTATCTTGGGAAGATTCAACCATTAAAACCGGCCATGCCGCTTACCTAAATGTGATTTAGCATTGTAGTTGCTGGAATATAAAAGTAAAGTGCGGATGAATTTTGCATAGACTTTTCAGGAATTATTAAGAGATTTTTTTGCAGAACTTAAAGAAGAACTTTGAGAAAAATATTCGGAAACCCTAAGATGCAAATAGTTACCGCCAGTAGAGAAAGAAAGAATTCTCATTGTCTTCAAGCTTTGTAATCGATAGAAAAATCTTACAAAAAGGCTTTAGGAAGAAGATCTCTACAAGTGATCACACAACACAACCTGCTTATATTCTGAAGATTCATTCCTATTGCTGTGGTAAAGAGAAGTTGTTTGCTATAACAGCTAGTGAAGAAGACTCCAGAAATTTTGTTTCTGAGTTATTATAACTCATTAGATTTCCATTGTAAGATCTTACTAAGATCTGAGTGTAAGCCTGTTTTATAAAGGCTTAGTGTAGGACTTTATTCGAAAGTCTGAGGCAGGATTCCTGTAGAGAATAAGAGGTAGGCGTGTATTATAAAGGCTGAGGTAGGTCATGCTTGTGTGCCTGAGGTAGGAGACTTGGTATTGTCTCTAAGGTAGGACTGTAAGCAGTTCAAGTTGTAAGAGTGGGAAGCACTCTGAGCTGTATGATCCTGGGGAGGATTTGAGGTGTAAGATCAGTTTATTTGAGTTTTGGAGGAGTAGGCTGAATCTAACACACTGCTAGATTGGTTAAGGGGGAAAGTGGATGTACCCTAGATAGGGGAACAACTATAAGCATCTTGTGTGTTCTGTGTATTCTTGAAAGCTAACACCCTAACAACAATACCTCAAGTTTAACTTTAAAAATGTTCAAAAACTTAAAAGAAACATATTCACCCCCCTTAAGTGTTTAACAACCTTTAAAAGACTTTCATCTCTTAGGGTTTTGCTTTCTTGGTGCTTGACCCAATCTTTAGATGGATTGAATTTATTAATGTCAAATCTGAGCTGTCCATTGCTTATCCATGTACCCATGATGATGGTCCTAGAGTCATCGCTCTAGTATTCATAGTCAGTATGCTTGGAGTTCTTCTTTCTTTGCTTAGTCATAAACTCCATAGGATGCATGGTCCCATCTATTTCTCCTTTTCTTTGCCCTCTTCTAATCATGAGGATTATGTTTTCTTTTTTCTTTGATGAATTCAGTAAAGGGTTCATAAAGGTCCTGTAGAGGAAGGTCGAGTGCCAACCTTGTCCCTTGAAGGGATTGGTAAGTAGATATACTCTCCCTCTTTTTGGCTACATTAAATATCCTGTTATCTAGTTTAACTGTATTTACCTCAAACCTTCTTAACAGGGTCTGAAAGATATTTTCATTATCACCAAGAATAGCATCTCCCGCTTCTTCAACCAGTTGCATGGCATGAATCTGAGTGGAGTAAAGATATTCTTCTATATGACTAACTCCTTGTCTAATAGTTTCATCAAACAGGCTCATATACTATTTAATACTGGTTATGTCCTATGAGCTCATACTCAGACTCTCATCAATAGATCTTAGGATTTTAATATTTTCATGTACATCACTATCAACTTTATCAAACCATTTAGTGATCTTAGTATTGATATGTGCAGTTTAATATCTAAGAACATCCAACTCTTCAATTATTTTCGCCTTGATATTTTGCATTTCTTTTAGAATATCAACCTTTACACCCTTAACAATTCATCAATGTAGGCTTTCAAAGAGGAATTTTGTGCATCTAACATTACCTTTATAGAAATGAAAATTGAGGATTCTACAATGCCAGTAACAAGAGGTGTTCCATCATCACCATTTTGTGGCTGGATTAAGGGTATTCTCAGGTCCTCTTAGACTGCCAACTCAGTATGAGTGACATCCTCAGCCTTTTGTGACAAAGGCAAACAACCACAAGAGTAGGGAGCTAAGTTTGAGCCTCTCCCTTACTGACATCATCACCACCAAAGAATTGATCCAAATATTCTACCCATTCCTCTTCTGCATATGCCCCCTCAGTTAGGGCATCAGTCTTTACCATATCATTAGTCTCCCCCTCAGCTATTGCTTCCTTTTCCCTGGGAGTGAACACATTCTCAGCAAGGTTATCTAAATCAAGCTGAGCTTTGAAACTTATATACTGATGACAATCTTCTTTCTCACATGAGGATGAAAAGTTAGGGTCAAGAATGGGTTCATTGACCTCCTTCTCACCAACATCCTCTAAGTCTAAACTGTCTACGATGACTACCTTCTTTCCTTTCTTCTTTTTCTGACTTTGCTTTTTCAACTGGATCCTTTATCAATACCTTTTCATACCTTTCCAGGGTATTAATATCCATTCTTTTCATATAATGTATCATTGTACCTTACTTCTAGTTGAAGTCCTTAGGGTAAGAATTCAAAAGGTACAGAGATAATATCCTTCCAATGTTGGGAACTTGAATACTCTCATGAATTCTTTGGAAGACAACTTGATCCTAGTTGTTCTTCTTCTTTAGAATTACATAGCTCATGAGTTCAAACATGAACTTACAGATTCTATCATGAGACCCTACCTTGCATAGTAGGACTTCCCCAATGAAAACTACAAGAAACTTTCCTCTTTGATAAAGAATTTTCTTTCCAAGGATCCATATCTCTCACTTATGTATTCACACTAATCCTTAACATCAACAATGCCCTGCTCTGTAGTTTCCTTAAGTTTTTCTTAAACTGAGGGAGGAAGTCGCAGTGCCTTGGAGGGTCTCTTAGGGCTGATCTTGATTTTTTACTTCACTAATCTTACTTTTGATAGACTGGCTAGTAGAAGATACTTTGGCATTTGAATACAGTTCTATTACTTCCTTCCTTAGTATCAGACATAACTTTGATAGAATATGCTACATGACGCAATCATTCAGCTATTGGATTACTAACCTTATATCTTCAGAAGATGACTGAAATATAGATCGAACAACCTCACTACCTTCATAAAGTGATTTCTCTATTTTGGGAGCCATTAGATTGAAGGCCTTATCATTGTGAGTGGTTGTGAGAGACGAAGAGTCGACATTGGTATTTTAGGGCAAGAGAGTTTATGTTCTAAACTAAACCCTTTGGCTTATATATATATTTTAATATAACTAAAAAATAAGGAAATTAAAGAGCCACGTACTTGTAGTACTGATCTATTTCAAGATATGACCACTGAGATTTAATAAAAAAAGATCGATAAAATCCCGTCAAGTTGATATCACTTTGATAGAGTGTTATCATTCAAAACAATCTAAATGATATAGCTTTGAAAAATCAGTATCAATTTGAATCATCAAAACGATCAAGACGATAACGTTGACATAGCTTCAACCCGTCTTCTTTTCATCATTTTGAACCCTCCTGAATAAAGACGATATAATCACTATAATAAGTTAGAGTTAAGTATCTCATACTTAGTTTTCCCAACAATCAGGGTTAGTGACCTAACATCTAATAGATGGAATTTAATCAACAGTAAACTAATATAAAATATTGATAGACAAACTTGAGCAAGAGAAGCTAATCAAAGTAAAGTATACCAAATTTGATTTTAAAGTAATTAAACTTAGCTTAGTCTAGAAGCTTGGGGAAGATATCAACCACTTATTTGTTTGTGCGAACAAACTCTAGGAATATATCCTCCTTTTGAACATGCTCTTTGATGAAGTGATACCTTATCTCAATGTGCTTTATCCATCTATATGAGATAGAATTCTTAGCAATAAAGATGACACTAGATGAATCATAGAACATGAAGTTTTACTTATGAGTAGATTATAGTCCTACAAATGATGTTGAATCCACAACAATTATATACAACAAGTCCCTGCTGAGATGAACTCGGACTCAACTGTGGAAATAGCCATACTAGTCTACTTCTTGCTGCTCCCTAAGACCAATCTTCTCCCTATGAATTTGCATGTCCTCGAGGTACTTTTCCCGTATTCTTTGTAACTTGCAAAATCTACACCTGAATAGCCAATTAGCTCAAAATCATTGTTGCTAGGGTAGCACATGACAAGTTGTTAATTGCCCTTAAGGTATCTCAAAATCCACTTTGCAGTTGTGTAGTGAGAGTCCTTAGGGAATGTCTGGTAACCAATTATATCATGTGTAAGGATTCTTCAAAAGGTTTCCCTTTCTCATCCTTGTTCAGGGATATATTTGACCCCATGGGAGTTTTTATTGTAAAGGGAGACTCCATACAAAAAATTTTAATTAGCTCTCTAGTGTACTTGGTCTGAGAGATGAAGATTCCATCCTTTAACTATTTCACTTGGATACCTAAGAAATACTTGAGCTCTCCCAAACTGCTCATCTCAAATCACGCTACATAAGGTCGGCAAACCTCTTGCAAATGTTGTCATCAGTATACCCAAATATAATGTCATCAACCTATATTTGGACAAGGAGATACTTGCCCTTCATTTTCCTTAGAAATAATATTTTATCTATCTCCCCCCATGATAATTTGTTCTTAATGAGCAAGGCAGATAAGGTATCATACCATGCACTTTGGGATTTCTATAACCTATATATATATTTTCTAAGAAAATATACATGATTAGGAAGGGTTGGATATACAAAACATGAGGGATACTCAATGTATACCTCTAATGCATGTGTATGTATCTATAGCGGAGAATAATTTTGCATGGGAAAGGCAAGTGCACCTATCATTAAAGAGTATATAATCAAGTGACATATTTTTTTGAGTCTGTCGAGTACTTGTAATCACATGGAAGAGCTATTATTTTATCTTAACAAAAGAGTAGTTGATTTGCAAAAAAGAGAAAAATGTGACTAAACTATTAAGAGAAATTCGATGAGGTAAAGGCTAGAACTTGTTTTAAAATCTCTTTTGATAAAGTAAATTTTGATAAAAGATTAAAGTTCAAGTTTTTAAATAATTTGTCTTCGATCGTAGAGGCTCCCAAATTATGTCAATGCCACTCTCAAGAATACGCTAACATCTAACCTTAGGAGGAATGATTAAAACCCCTCGACCAGTCGAACCCTCTAAGCTTGCTTTAGGCGGTGAACCCCACTATTGGGTTTTATCCCAGTACAAAAGATTTGGGCTGTCCTCTTTTGAGGATTGCATGACAACTTCTTTTATCTTTAAGTGATCTCCTCGTATCCACAACCTCTCTAAAAAATCTACGATACAGATGTAGGATTGAAAACTATGTTAGTGATGCGTTAAAATGATCTTCTAGTATCCATAACCCCTTGGTAAAATCTATGATACAGATCTTGGATCGAACTTGCAATAGTAGAATTTGAACAAATAAGAATCAAAGATAACTCGAAGCAAATTGGAATAAAAAGCTTGCTAGATTATTAAAAGATAAACAAAAATTCATTTCATTCCAAAGTTCATCATGGTCAAGTGATAATGGAAATTTAGCTACTCATCATGATGGGGAAATTACATAAAGTGTTGAAAGACATGATTACTCAATATAAGAAAGCTTGAATTACCAAAATAAAAAACTAAACTACAACTAGGAAAGGATATTAACTAAGCTAAACTAAGAACTTAAAATGAAAATAAGGAAAAACAATACCAATTTATAGAATTTCTCCACCAAAATCTCCCTCATGAGCTGAAGAAGAAGACAAGTATTTATAGGTATTTTTAGTTGGGGAGTCACTCCCCTAGGTCACGCTCGTGACCTAAGCCATGTCTAGCCAAGAACTGACGACTTGAAAGCCCGGGAAACACTAGGAAACCAAACCTCCAAAGTCATTTCATTATGGGTCACACCCTTTGAGCATGCCCATGACTAAGGCATATAGCGAACAAATCTATAAATGGATGGAAAATGGCTCGATCTGGAGTGATGGAGGCAATTGCTGAAGAGGCCATGCCTCGGGGTCACGCTTGTGACTAGGGCGTGACTGCAAAAATGGTTGATGATGGAAACTCACTTTCATAACTTTAAAGCACACCTAGGATTTGAATGGCATGCCCTCCCTATCATGCCCATGATTGGGGAATATAACTTTGAACTAACGTGCCAACTCAATCTGAACAGTATACACATTCTCTGGTCATGCCTGTGTTCAAGTCCGCGTCATGTATGTGATATAACTGCGTATACTTATGAATCTTCTTCAGATTTGTAGAGGGCGTTGTACTCTTTCCATTGACTGGTTGCACGCCCCATATGTCCTATCGGATTAAAATTTATTATAATTTGAAGTTCAGCTATCCGTATGCAAAAGTGTTAATTTTCTACAAAATGCCGCCAGATCATGGCTGTGAGCTCAAAAATGCTATTTGAAGTCCAATTAAACATGAAAACAAAAAATAAAGCATATTAGACATTTATTAAGATAAAAATAAATAAAACTAATTATTAATAAAATATTATATAAAAATAACTGTAAATTATGTATTATCAAATACCCTCATACTTCAACTTTTGCTCGTCCCAAGCAAAACTAATTTAAAAGTACGAGAAATATTCATAGGACATTCTAAATAGATTAACTCTGAATTATGTACTCTAAATAATATAAGACTCAAATCAAAATAAGTTAAGAAATAAAATTTAGAGTCTTGAAAATTAATTAATAATTCAAAAATTGAACAGAATAGAATAAATATTAGTTAAAAAAATTCTCTTTTTAAATCTTTATAATCAATATTTGCATTGAATTAAGCTAAATAATCTAAGATTAAAATTATAAAAATTTTAAACTCCTTAGAAACTATTAGAAAACTTCAAAATATTAACTAAGCTCTCTTATATAAATCTTGGATTAGCAAATTAAATTGGCTAAAAGGGGACAAAGTAGGCATAGAAGTACTTTGATTTGTTTGGGAAAGGATGAATTTTATCCTCTCATTTTCATCTTTTTTTATTTTTCTTCTTCTTTTAAATAACCCAAATATATATGTTTAGGAGTGATGAATTTTATCCTCTCAACTCCATGCTATATAATCATTTACTGATTTGGGTGCATATGTTTATGAATGATGAATTTTATTCTCTCATTTCATGGCATGATCTTTACTTTTTTTCATGCCAAACAAAAAAGTATATGGTAGGGAAAAATTGCTAGGGTTTAAAGGTTAAAAAATTCCAAATAAAGTACTTTAAGAGCATAGAAAATAAATTGAGTAATCCTAAAAATCTATAAGCTAAAATTAATATAAGTAAAATCTAAAGATTTTAAGCATAATTTCTACAAAATTGAATTTTGATATTTTATAGAGAGAAATTAAAAATAAGAAATATTCTAAACAAACCAAGTTAATAAAAAATTCATTAAATTTAATTTATTTAAAAATTAAAACTAACAAATTTTGAAAAGACATATATTATAAAGAAATGCATAAAAGGAAACTTTTTATAAAAAGAATATAAATAAAACTCATAAAAAAATTAGCTTGCCTAGGGAAAACAAAATAAAGTTTAGAAAAAATTAATATTACAAAATTTATTAATTAAAAACCAATAATTTTTTAATATATTTTTAAGTTTTTAAATTTTTTTGATTTTTAATATTAAAATAAAAAAACATAAAATTTTTAAATTCTTGGACTTCCCAAGTGCTACCTAATGATAGGCTCGCAAGGTACTAGACAGTTTTGTAGGATGAAAACCAACACAGCCCTTTGCAAGAAATTATAATTTTTTAAGTTTTATAATTTTTATTGTATTTTTGATTAGAATAAAAAGGAAAACAAAAAATGAATAAAATTGAGAAACAAAGTAAAAAAAGAAAAATATTATTTAATTTTTTTCAAAAGTAAGAAAAGAAAAAACATTTTTTTATAATTTTTTGATTTTTTAATAAAAACACAAATAAGAGATCTCACCCTCATACTTAAAAATAATTATTGTTTCCAATATTTATAAGCCAAGTAGGAGGGAAAAAGAAAAACAAATAAAAGGAAAAGTGCATAAAAGATATTTTAGGAAAAGATAACCAAGGGGTGTATCCCAAGAGCGTTTTTCTTTTTCACATCTTTAAGCTAGAAAGTTTTTGTTAGCTAAAAAAATTAAAAAAAATCAAGTGTACGGACAACTCCCTTAAATCATGCTTGGGTGAATGTGCTAAAGTCGGTCGACGGACTACTCTTCTGCTTGATTCTTGATTCTTTTTTTGACGGTTGGCTTGAAAATGTAAATCCAAATCACCTATACATACCTAAGGTGATTTGAATTTTTTCAAATGAACGACAAGTGGATCGTTGACGAAGTTTGATTGCAATGACTCATCTTCTACATAAAAATCATTAGTATAATAAAAATAAAAAATAAACCTGCAAAAAATTTTCACTAGGAGGGGGTTTTTGTGAAACTATATGAATAAGCTTCAGTTGTTCATTTTATAAAAATAAATTCTCATTAGAAAATTATATTGAAGAACCAAATGAAATAAATTTTTTAGGCACAAAATTTCCATGAACTACATTTTCAACCAAAATAGGAGGATTGTGTGAAAATTCATGATACAAATTAAAAATTCTGGTCGAGTTTGAAAAGAAAATTGTTCTTCCTCTATTTTGTCTGGTGTACCCATAACCTTCATATATTCTTTGTACAATCATTTTTCTTGCTATTCGGTATAACAAACTATGGGATTACTTGAAAAATAATTTTCCTCCATAGCTAAAATATCCAAAGATGGATAGATATCACTAGAATAACAATTAATTGCATATAAATTTCGGGGTGGAGAATGAAATTTAAATTAGGAAAATTCCTTGAAATTAGAAGATGAAGCTTGAGGTGCAGAAGAAGAACAAAAATTTGATCTAAAGAATTATACTAATTGCTCGGGAATCTTTTCTGCTGATCTTGCCACTAAGAATAATCAACATCCAAGTTGAATGAAAAATTATTAAAATACAAAAAATTATTCTCATTAAAGCTCAAAAAATTATTTTCACAAAATTTGGAAAAATAATTTCCATTAAAATATGAAAAGTTATTTCCAAGAAAATTTGAAAATTTATTTCCGTCAAAGTTAGAATATTTATTTTCAGTAAGAGATGAAAAATTATGAGAATAATAATAATCAAAATTATTTGCATAAGATTGAGAAGAATCATTTCCATAATTTAGATTTGGAGAATTAGAATTTGTAGAATAAGAACAAAAATAATATTCATTACTTTGATGAGGCGCACCACAATATCGACAAATAATTTTGTGCTTCAATTCCGTGCGTCTTCCAAAAGATTAACTTTTTTTTGAAGCTTAATAACTTTAGTGGTCAATTGAGATAACATTTTTTAAAAAGAAAATAAAACAACCTTCACTAAATTGAATTGAATTCAAAAAGAAAAATTAAAAAAGAGAAATGTGGTGGAGAAAAAAATGATAAAATTTATAGAACCACGCTTTCAAAATATCGACAAAAGATAGTTGCTAACAACGATGGGAAAAACTTGGTGCGTGCAAATGTATCTATAGCTGTGATTAATTATGCTTGGGAAAGGCAAGCGCACCTATCAATACAGAGTATAAAATCATGTGTTGTATTTTTTAGGGTTTGCCGAGTACTTGTACTCATAAGGAAGAGCTATCATTTTATCTTAACAAAAGAGTAGTTGATTTACCAAATGAGAAAAAGTGCCATTAAACTATTGAGAGAAATTTGATGAGGTGAGAGATAACACTTGATCTAGAATCCCTTTTGATAAAGAAAACTTAGATAAAAGATTAATGTGTATGTTTCTAAATAATTTGTCTACGATCGTGGAGGATCCCAAATTATGTCAATGCCCCTCTCAAGAATATATTAACATCTAACCTTAGGCAGAATGATAAAGACCCCTTGGCCAGTCGAACCCTCTTAGTTTGCTTTATGCGGTGAACCCCACTATCGGGTTAGACCCAATCGGGAATATTTGGACTTTCCTCTTTTGAGGATTGCATGATAACTCCTTTTATCTTTAAGTGATCTCCTCGTATCCACAACCTCTTAGTAAAATCTAAGATACAGATCTAGAATCAAAAAATATATTAGTAATACGTTTAAATGATCTGCTCATATCCATAACCTCTCGATAAAATCTAGGATACAGATCTTGGATCGGACATGCAATACTAGAATTTGAACAAATAAGAATTAAAGGCAACTCGAAGCAAATTAGAATAGAGAGCTTGCTAGATTATTAATAGATAAACCAAAGTTCATTTCATTCATAAGTTCATCATGATCAAGTGTTAATAGAAATTTTGCCACTCATCATGATGGGGAAATTACATAAAGTGGTTGTGATTGACATGATTACTAAATATAATAAATCTTGAATTACCAAAATACAAAGCTAAACTACAACTACGAAAGGAAATTAATTAAGCTAAACTACAACTAGGAAAGGAAATTAACTAAGCTAAACAATGAACTTGAAATGAAAAATAAGGAAAAGCAATACTAATTTATAGAATTTCTCAACAAAAATCTCCCTCCATAGCTGAATTAGAAGACTGGTATTTATAGAAAAATTCAGCTAGGGAGTCACACCACTAGGTCATGCATGTGACCTATGGCATTTCTAACATGGAATCGACAAATATAAAGATCGGGAAATGCTGGGACCCAAACCGCCAAAAGTCATTTCATTGTGGGTCATGCCCCCTAGGAAAGCCCGTGATATGGGCATGTAGAGAACAAATTTGAAAACAGCTTGACCTTGATTGATTGCGAAAATTACTAAAGAGTCCATGCCTCGGGGTCACGCCCGTGACCAGGGCATGACTACTAAAGTGGTTGATGACAAAAATTGACTTTTATAACTCTAAAGCACACCCAGGATCTAGTTGTCATGTCCTCCCTATCATGTCCGTGATGGGGGCGTGTAACTTTAAACTGACATGGCAACTCAATTTGAACAACAAACACACCCCCTAGTAATACCCTTATTCAAGACTATATCACGCCAGTGACATGAGGGCATGTACTTGTGAAACTTGTCTAGATTTGTAGAGGATGCCATCCTCTTTCCATTGTATGATTGTACGCCTCGTAACTCTTCCCAGATTGAAAGTTATGACCATTTGAATTTCTGGTATCCACCAGTAAAAGTGATAATTTTCTACAAAATGCCTCCAGATCATGGTTGTGAACTCAAAAATTCTATTTGAAGCCCAATTATACCTGAAAACAAAAAATACATCGTATTAGACATTTATTAATATTAAAACAAATAAAATATAACTAATTATTAATAAAATATTATATAAAAATTACTATAAATTATGTATTATCAACCTCTTGCTTAAGATTGCCATTGAGACAGGTTGACTTGACATCCATTTATTATACCTTGAATCCCTTGATGACAACATATGCAAAGAACAACCTTATATCTTCTAGCCTTATAACTAGAGTAAAGGTCTAGTCAAGTCAATGCCCTCTTCTTATTTGTATCCTTTAGCAACCAGCCTTGCCTGTTCTTCACCACTACACTATTCTCATCTAGCTTTTTTCTGAAGATCCACTTGGTGATAATATTGTTTTGTCCTTATGGTTTTTCCACCAACTTTGAAACTTTTCATCTCTTGAACTGGTGTAGTTCCTCCTGCATAGCATTTATCTAGAATGGATCTTGATTTTCTTCTTCAAATTTCCTTGCTCTTACCTGAGAAAGGAAGCTTAAAAACAATGCTTCATTGTGAATCATGTTCCTTATTGTGACTCCTTGGCTAGTATCCCCAATAATCAGTTTTAGGGTGATCCATTTGGTGCATGATTGCTATAGGCGGCCTTCTAATAGCAGGCTATATTTCAGCCATAGACACTGCTTACAAAGGCAAAACATTAGCTTCTTGAGCTTCATCTGATTCCTGATTTTCTTCTCAAGGTATTGTATTAGGAGGAGAGATCTTACTTGAGTTGGGCTTGTCTTGTAAAGACAGTTCTTATAAAATTTTCTTATTGCCTTATAAGATTTTCATTGTGCCTGTAAGGTTAGGAGTACTAGACCAACCCTTATATATTAGGCTAGTCTCACCAAAAATCACATTTATGGATTCTTCAATAACATGGATATTTTTGTTGCATACCCTATAGGATCTGCTATGTGAGCAATACATTTCTCTAGAAACTTTTTTAATTGTGATTTTCCATTATTTAAAATGAAGAACTTACATCCAAATAACTAAAATAGGATATTATAGGTGTAACACCCTAGTTTTCCTGTACTGGAGCCTCAGGAAGCTATCGTGCGACGATAGGTAGCTATTACCTGAAGATTGCCTTATTTCATTGAGACCAGGCATTAGGTAGAAAGCGCTGAGAGTGTTGAGTGCTAGCGCACGATGTTAAAAAGATACCACTTGATTGTAGCCTAGAGTTTAGTGTATTGAGTAGCATGCGTTGAGTGGAGGCGTTTAGTGGTAGGCGTTGAGTGCGTCGAGGCTAGCATACGACGTTAGCTAGTTACCACTTGGCATTATCCTTCTTGCATTGAGACGGAAGCATTTAATGAGCTTCATCACATTGGTATTTCTAACGCCGGTGATAGCGCAACGTTATTTTTTTTGACCGAGGACTCGGGAAGCTATCGCGACGTGGTAGGTACTTACTGCTCGACGGTAGCGGATAGGAGCAGTTCTATAGATCTGTGTTTTGACCGTCCAATTTCACTTCAGTTTTGATCATATGGCCCAGGACACTCCATCCAAGAGGCATAAGTAGGCCTGAGAGGCTCTTTCCTCTCATTTTCTCCTCCATTGAGTGAGATCTAGGGTTTGGGAGAAAGAGTTTGGAGGAGGAAGAAGGATTTTCTCCGCCATCGACGAAGCTTCGGGGCTCTAATCGTTGATCTGAGGCAGATCCGTGGAGAAGAATTGAAGGCACACACTCTCATCCGTGCAAATCAAGTTCTCCATGGCAAGGAAGATGAGTCATAAGGTAACGCCACTTCTCCTCTCGTTCTTTAGGATGCGTGCATAGCATCCATTTTTTTCTTCCTTTCTTTCAAGCCTTTAGGCACCAGATCCCTCAAATGAGAGGGTTCGGATTGCCATAGTTCAAGAGGAACCACCAGGTCAATTGTGCCCATCCCCGGCATGATGTTGCATTAGAAATTCGCATCGTTAGTGGATTAGGCATTGTGGGTGAAGCCGTAGTCGCAACCCTTAGTCTGACTCGGTGATGTTGCATAATGAGCTTTAAGGATTTTGCTAGAAATCCATTTGCGGCAAGAAGCCATTTGTGATGTTTGTCCCCAATTATTTTTTGTACATGTATAATTGGTGGATTAGGGCAGGAAAGGCTTTTGAATGTGATGTGCTAAGGTGAGGCTTTGTCTCTGTGGTTGGCTTGCTAGCCCGTGACGTGAAAGTCATGTGTGGAGAGTGTCCAAGCGAGACAAGTCCCCTTCTGTGAAATTTAAGAGAATGCTAAGCTTTTTACAAGCCCGGATGATGAATCCCACGAGCGGGTGGGGTCAAGCAAGGGTTCTTAACATCAGTTTGTTGTTTGTGAGATGAAATCCAGACGTGAGAAGTCGGAGCTTGCAGGCAAGCCCGAGTTTTGTGACACATGAGCGGGTGGGGCCTTGGCAAGAGCTCCATATGGCGGCTTATATGTCATTAGGTGAAATAGTAAGTACCCGTGTGTTCGCGTCTTGAATTTCGATGGGGAAATTGGAAGTACCTATTTGATTGCGGCTTGAACGACGATGGGGAAATTGGAAGTACCCGTTTGATGATGTGTGATTGTGTGTTAGATTCATGAGCTATAAGGTGGTTTGGGTGAAACCCAGGATTGCATACGTGCTACATTATAGGCCCCTTTATTTTACATGCTTAACATAGAAACGTGTTTGTGGTATGAGACATCCAAACCTGTTTTATTGTTTTCTATGTTCATTTATATTTGCATATGAAGTGATGACCTGCAGGGTGATGAAGTGCACTGGGGTATGCTAGGGATTACTGGGAGGAGATGTGTTAGTTACAAAGTTGAGGTCAACCTTTATTGATTCACGTTACAACATATTTTTACAGGGCAAGGATCGCAAGCAGGAGCAAGCTTGCCGGCTAAAAAGGCCTAAGCCTTATGAAGTGAACTATTTGTTTAACAACTTTGTTTTGTTGAGTGTTATGCTTAGTGCATTATATTTCCAGCTTGCATGTCGAGGTAGCCTAGGAGTACAAAGGCACGTTGCTCTGTTTGTGGTTATTGTTTTAGTTTATGGATAATTTGATTTTGTAAGGCCTTAAGGTCGTTTTGATACTCTTGTGGTAGTGGATAAATTCTAGTTGGTTGGTTGTTTCCACTATTTTAATTCTAAGTTTTGAGTTGGGTAGTTTTTATATCATCTTATAATGCTTAAGTTGTGGATGATGTATGTTATGGGGCCCCGGCCGGACCCATATTATAGGGTCATTATAGGGGAGGTGTTACAATTTTTTATTAGAGGCAGGTTGGTGTCCAAGGTAAGGTATAGTGGTCGATTTGACATAATCGGACCGCGTAATGAATTTATCCACATAGGAGTATCGCGGGACCATGAGTGTCCTAGTGTCTAAGTTTTGGTGGGTGAACCACATCGACTGCAAGATTCCTGTACGCACTCGGTCCATGGAAAAGTTCTGGAATGCCTTCTTAAAGAAGTATATGTAACATCACATTTCCGGCTAGACCCCTAGGAGTCGGTCTGCCGTGACAGATCCCTAGAAAACCCAAGAATTTAAGTCCATCGACCAAGATTTCGAGTAACGGGTTGGTCACACCCGTGACCGACCCGTCACGCCCGTGACCTAGAGCGTTACACCCCTTCGACGATCGTCGACCTCAGGAAGACGATCGACGAACTCAGAATTTTGAACACGGGTCTATCACGCCCGTGCCAACCCATCACGCCCGTGATCTAGGGCGTGATGCCCACACCGAACATCGACCGAAGAATACAAGTCACGCCCGTGACCGGCCCGTCACGCCAGTGACCTAGGGCATGACGCCCCCACCAACCGTCGACCTCAGATCGACGAACGTCGACCGATGAACACCTGTCATGCCCGTGACAAACAAGTCACACCCATGAAATGGGGGGTGACCCGTGAACCGACGAAGAAAAACCGGTCGTCGACTCGAGAACGACGAATGGACTAGTGTCACGCCCATGACCTACGTGTCATGCCCATGACAAAGGCCGAAATGTCAGCCTAGCTGGAAATTTCTGGAACATATGCCATAATTAACTCTGATATGAGAAGTTACACCAGGAGTATTTATGGTCCATTTGCTTCTCTAATTACTTAATAAAAGGAGGAAGAGTTGGACCAATAGGAAATCGCCACTTGGACACATCATTTCATCTTCCACCTTTTCCTCTCCCTCCACCATAACCGAAATGCTATTAAGAGGAGAGCTTTCATTGCCTTAAATCCTTTACCCTTTCCCCTCCCCACTTGGTGATCTATAAAAGCCCCCTTAGAGCAAGATGAGAAGTTTACACTCTTGACCAAACAGATTAGAGTTGTTGTTCTTGCTGTAGGAGAAGTTCGACAATGCCACCACCGCGCCATGGCAACCCGACGTTCATCTCGCCTCCAAACCGGGAACAGGGTCCTCCTGTACTTCTTCTTTTATGGGTAGATCTTAGGATCTTAGAAAGGAAGTTCGTGCTCAACGGAGCCGGACCTATCTCGCGTTTTCATGGAAAAACAATGAAAAATATATTTTTGGGTCCGCCGGAAACCGCCACCTCCAGCGGCCAAACCACCGCCGACCGATAGCCATCGCCTCAACGGAGGTGGTGTTGGTGGTGATGACTAGTTTTAGTCATCCCTTTTGGGGGTATTTTAGTAGCTTAAATCCCTAAGTATTATTATAAATTTGTGTTTTGTATGCTTCTTTTGATGTCCTTTTATGTTTTTGATATTAAAATCTATTTAATCTTATTATATGTATTATGTTACTATAATCAATATTAGTTTATGTTCTGATTTTTTATTTTTAATGTTTTTTTTTATGTTTTGTTATTTTATTTTAATGTTTTAATAATATTGATATGTTATTTTTATTTTTAATGTTCTTGATGTTTTGTGTTTTAACTTTGATTATAACATAACTAATGTTTTATTTTTCTGTTATTTTTGTAGGTGGCCAGCTCCTCCCTCAAGTGCAACTCAAGCCCACCTATTGGAGAAGCCATAAGTGCAGCCCGAGCCCTTCAACATAGTGCAGCCACCTTGCATGGCCGGCCTACATGGCCTACCCGAGCCCTTGATGCAGCCCAAGCAGCCCACATTTGAAGCAGCCCGACCACCTCCTCTTGGCCCACTTAAGCATGGAGCAGCCCCCCCCCCCCAAACCTCCTACCCGAGCCCACCATGCAGCAGCCCCCCTTCATAAATGCTTGCACGAATTTTTGCCATGCATGAATATCCCCATGCATTGGCCGGCAACCCCCCCTTCTCTCTCTTTTATTATTTCGTTGCCACCTCATTTTCTCTCTCTCTCCTCATTATTTCATGCATGCATTTCTCCCTCATACATGGTCGGCCCCTACCTTTTCTCTCCCCTATTTAATTTTCCATTCATCCCCCCTTCATATTTTATATTGTCCATTTAATATCATGCATTCATTTAGCTATTTCCACTCTCCCTCATTAAACCCATGCATGAACCCATTCTCCCCCATGTGGCCGGCCACCCCTTGGTCTCCCTAATCTAGATGCTTCCCTCCTCTCCTATAAAAGGAACCCATGCCCCATGCTAAAAAAAGTTAGATTAGAGAGAGAGCAAGTGAGCAAGAGAGTTCTAGTACAAGTATTTTCTTTTCATTGTTATAGTTCTCTTTTCATTGTTGTAATTTTCTTCTTAGTATAATATTGTCATCTTTTTAATATCATTGTGTACCTCTTTTTATTAATCAATGAAATTCTCTTCTCTTTATTTTGTTGTTTCCTTTTCCAATATGCGTAGCTAATCTCCCTTAGCATTCGATCGTGAGGATCCATGAAGTGAGATGAGAGTTTATTTTCTTTCTTAGTTTTATTTTTGTTATTCTATACTCGATCCTTCTTTGATTTATTTTGAGTCGACTCCGTATTTCCGGTATATGGTAGTAGGCTTAGGATCTCATATTTGAGTAGCCGAGAGGCTCGTGAATGTGAAAGATCACTCAAAGAAGGAAGGAGTTGAACGCAATCCTAGAGATAGGACGACGTAAATCCTCCGGATTGGAGTCAAATCCAATAGTGCGGATCACCTCGATAATGTAACTTTAGGCTTCTTTGGTTTGTAAAGAGATTTCGATCAAAGAGTCTATAAGTTAGGAGACCTAATTCTCTAGCGAGATTTTGTCATATTTTCGGATCTGTCACGGTCGAGTATGGTTTGCAAAAATTAAAACTAACTTTATTTTTATCTCTCTCATCTAATTTCATGGTGATTCACTGATCGGGTGCTAGCTTTTTAATATAAGTTTTTCGTCTCGCAAATTATCGTTTATTTCACTTTTAAAAATTCTCAAAATCCAACAATTTTTCCGGTAGGATAATAGTTCAAGCATGAGTAGCAGTACTTGACAGCCCCGTGTTTAAATACGACCTTGATACTACAATTCGACAGGTACGCTTGCCTATTCGGGTTTTAGCCCATCAAGTTTTTGGCGCCATTGCCGGGGATTTTTCTTCGTCAATATTTTGAAAATGCTTGCGCTATTACTTATGCAAAAAAATCAAAAAAATATATTTATTTAAGTATTTATAATCAACCCACTTCATCTTATTTTCTACCCAACCTAAAATCTCTCGAAAAGGGTAAGGGGATTTAAGCGCCACCATTTTACCTAGTACCTTGCGAACCCTTCACCGGGTAGTCCTTGGAAAGTTCGAGAGCCAAACCGAAAAAACTCTATTTTCAAAAAAAAACGTTTCTTCTCTTTTTCTTTCTTTTTCAAGTTTTCTTTTTCATTCTCCTTCGTCTTCTTTGCTAGTGCATGACCCGAGCGAATCCGTCGCTACTTGTTGATTTGGACCCATAAATCGAACGCTCCTTTCGGAGACAACTACGATTCGGGGCTTCCACTTCTCAAACAGTAGTTGAGGATTCCTTTGGGGATTGCAATTTCAATTCTGAAATAGGGGACCCTAACCCAGGATTGGCTCAGTAAAGGACAATGTCCGATTATGCTCGACCAAACTTGGAAGGGACAGAGACAAGTATTGTTCGACCTACGATTGTGAACAATAACTTCGAGCTTAAGCCTAGCATCATTCAAATGGTGCAGCAATATGTACAGTTCGACGGATTACAAGATGAAGATCCGAACTTGCATATTGCTAATTTTCATGAAATCTATGACACCTTTAAGATTAATGGTGTTTCAGACGATGCTATAAGGCTAAGACTCTTCCCATTCTCCTTAAGAACTAAAGCCAAATAGTGGTTGAGTTCTCTTCCAAGAGGATCAATCACTACTTGGAACATTTTAACTGAAAAGTATCTTTCTCGCTACTTCCCCCCCGCCAAAACTGCTAAATTAAGAAATGATATTACTTCATATTCTCAAATTGCTTCTGAGACCCTCTATGACACTTGGGAGTGGTTCAAAGAGCTTTTGAGAAGATGCCCACATCATGCTCTGCCTGTATGGTTGCAGGTCCAGACATTCTAAAATGGGCTAAACCAAGAAACTAAGCAGATGATAGATGTCGCTTCCGCTGGTTCTTTAGACCGCAAAACTCCGGAAGCCGCTCTTGAGCTTATCGAGGACATGACGATGAACACCTATCAGTGGAATTTGTCTAGGACTCGCCCATCTAAACCTGCAGGTTTATATGAAGTGGATTCGGTGTCGCAACCGGCGCTTCAAGTGGAAATGCTAAATAAGAAGATCTCGGAGATGACTGCTCCCTCCGCCGCTAAGGTATATGAAAATGCTGCTGCTGCCGAGCAGGTGGATTATTTGGGGAACATACCCAGGCCTGCTCAAAATATTTCTGCAAATAATTTTTCTGCTTTTTCGAATTTTTCTCCTGGTTTTTCTTCTTCTTCGAACACTTATCATCCTGGATGGCGTAACCATCCTAATTTTTCTTGGAGTAATAACGCTAATGTTGTACACCCACCGCACGATTTTACACCACCACCACCACAACAACAAAATTTTCAAAAACCTTCCCCTTTGGAAGAGATCCTCGCTAAGTATATAAGCTCAAATGATGCTATTAATAGAAACTTAACATGATCAATGAAAAATTTAGAAAATCAGGTCGGCCAACTCGCCAAGGCTTTTTCTGAGAGACCACCTGGAACTCTTCCCTCGAACACTGAGCCTAACCCAAGGGAGCACGCAAATGCGATTTTCCTTCGGAGCGGTAAGGTTGTTAACGAGCCCACAACAAGGGAAGAGCCAAGGGTGATTATCCCTCCTGTTATTATCCCCACGGAAAATGATAAATCAAATCTTAAAAATGAAAAATCTACTTTTGAAAAAGAAAAAGATATCTCTGTTTTTTTTATTCTGAAAAAGAAAAAGATAATTTTCAAAATGATGCTCCTGTTATTATAAAGGAATTTCCACCACCTCCTTATCCAGCTCGACTTAGGAAGGTGATGCGTGGAAAATACGGCGAGCGCACCAGTCGCACAAGTAATAAAGTTTGGGAATAAATCCCCGAGTGTCGGTCTCTTGAGGAACACAGTAAGGGATGAGTTAATGTCAAGGAGGACTTGAGATTGAAGTCCTTAGGTCGGCGGTAACGATGGGGGTTTTGATGGTTGCGGAAACAGGAAGTAAAATCTACAAGCTACTCCTATGCAACGCCGCTATGCGATGCTTCGCCAGGCGGGATGGAAACTACACAGGCCGCTATGCACCGAATCGCTTGGCGGATGGACGAGTAGGCTAGCGGATGAGGTGGTTAGAATGGCGAAATGAGGGTCGTGAGCACCTCTTCGCAACGCACACCACTAGCAATTTCTAGTGTGGCAAGGGTGGATGGTGGAGATGGAATATGACGCACCTCAAGCAATAATAACAAAATCACAATAACTCACATAGACATGAATAGTGAAAATGCTAATCAATATAATAATACTTCATCAATACATGGAAATTAAACTAAGCTAACAACAACAAGAGGAAGAGGTGTGCGAATCGACCGAATCCGAAGCCTTATTGAGGGTTCACGGTTGGAATCCCGGGTTGTCAATCCGAGTCCAAGCTCGGTCCTCAACTGTGTCCGGGGTAGAGGAGGCTGTCACTCACTCCCAATGGACCTGTCTTCTTCGTTGAAATGACCCGGTAGATTGCGGCTCCAGCCCCTCCTAACTTGATGGAGAAAGCTCGGTCTAAACTCCGCTTGAAGCTTGGGGATGAAGGAGGAGGCCGAGGGGATGCTCCGGCTTTGATTTAGCATTGAAGGCTTGCCCGGAGCAACTCCCTATGGTGGAGGATGATGGAGGGTGGCGGAAAAACTCGTCGGGGACGAAATACGGCGGAAAATGTCGAGAGATCCGGATTAGGGCGAGACCAGCGTATTTATAGATTGTAGAATAAACAGCGCGCACGACCACTGACGCACGACCAGTGGTCGTGCGCGAATAATGTTAGCGCCCGTGCGGCCAGAACCTGTAGAGCCTGCAGTAAGAAATTAAAGCACGCGCACGATCACAGGCGCACGACCAATGGTCGTGCGTGATATGGTCCGTGATCGTGCGATATGGAGACAGAAAAGTGGAAAAAGATGGCATGACTGCGCACGACCGGTAGCGCATGAGCAGTGATCGTGCGCGGTATGGCCGGTGATCGTGCGATATGGCAGAGGCAGAACTTTCATAAAAGAGGGAAGACTGTGCACGACCAATGATCGTGCGCCAAAGAGGTCGATGGTCGTGCGTGGGTAAAAACGCACGACCACTGGCTCCTTTGTCAAAAATGGTGAAAGCCCTGACCCGGACGCCCACACGATCCCAGAACCTGCAGGAAAACTGGACGGGATGTCGACATGGCAGTCACAGACATAAATATAATGCACAGCAAAAAGTGAAATACACACATGCACAAAAATAGGCTAAAAAGGTGCACAAGACAAGGAAAACCGTAGCGAACCAAAAGGAGTGCAAATGACGCTAAACGGTGTGCAAAGACAAGAAAATAAGCCTAGATGAGTTCAGAATTAAGTATAAAATATGGACTCATCAGAAGGAAAACCTAGATAATCAATATCAACGCTTTCTTGAAATATTTAAACAAATTCACATTAATTTGCCATTTCATGAAGCGATCAGTCAAATGCCTAAGTATGCGAAGTACCTTAAGGATCTATTAACAAACAAGACGAAATTGAAAAATTTATCACATGTAATATTAAATGAAGAATGCTCGGTGGTCGTTAAAAACTCTACTCTTCCTAAAAAGATAAACGATCCGGGTAGTTTTTCCATTCCTTGCGTCTTTGGTGATTTATTTGTTAAACATGCGTTAGCGGATCTTGGTGCGAGCATCAATTTGATGCCTTTTTCTTTATTTAAAAAGCTTGGTTTGGGCACTCTCAGCCCTACGCGTATGAGTATTCAGTTAGCAGGTCGTTCGATTAAGTATCCGTTAGGTGTTGTTGAGGATGTGCTAGTGAAGGTCGACAAATTCATCTTCCCGATGGATTTTGTCATTCTCGATATTGAAGAGGACATTGAGGTCCCTCTTATCCTTGGCCGACCCTTCCTAGCCACCGCTCGCGCAATCATAAATGTGAGTGGCGGAAAACTTTTTTTGCATGTGGGAGATGAGAAAGTCACATTTGACATTAACAAATCGATGAAAAACTCTTTACAAAATGATGATTCTTGCTTTTTCATTGATGACTTAAAAGAAGACTCATATATTTCTCCAGAAGATTTTTATTCCACTTTTTTTGAACTCTCATCAAATGTTTTTGAAAACACAGTTATGTCCGTGCAAGCAAAATTCAGAAATGAATCTGATTTTAGATAAAAGAATCTTCTTTTTGAAAATGATAAAAATTTGACAAATTATTTTGTAAAACCACCCGACCCTGACACCAAAATTAATCGCGATAAGAACTTTCTCTACCATAAAAATTTTAAATCAGGCGATCAAGTTCTTCTTTTAAATTCACGTTTATGCATTTTCTTTGGAAAATCTAAATCTCGTTGGTCTGGACCGTTTGCGGTCAAGGAAGTCTTTTTTGATAGATCTGTGTTGCTTTCGCACCCGGATAAGGGTGACTTTACAGTGAAGGAGCATAAACTGAAATTATATTTTTCTACTGATTCTGTGTCTCCTGCAAAGGAGACTCTTATTCTGGACTCTTAAAGTTTTATTTTGTTATGGACATTTTTATTTTTGGACTTATTATTATTATTATAATGGAACTTTTATTTGGATTATTGTAATAAAGAACACTATTGGGCATCTGCCCGCGGACTCTCTCTCTATTTTTTGCTTTTATTTTGCTTTTCCTACCAGAGTCACATCAATTACAAGTTTGTGGTCGCCGCTCCGCCGCTGCTGATATCAAATGGATCAAGTCAAACCTGCTGACGAACAAGTGCACTAAAAAGCAAGCATGGGGGAGCGACATCCGCCTTCATCTCAAGAACACGGGGAAGTCCTGTCCTTTTTTTTCCTTTACTGCATTTTCTTTTTCTCTTCTTCTCAGTCCCCTTCTCTTTTTCTTTTTGCTTCCTTCATTGAGGGAAATGAAGAGTTTCAGCATGGGGGAGTTACGGTTTACTTTCCTTCTTTCCTCTTTCTTTTTTCTAAAAATTATGTTTTAAATTAGTATAGTACTTTATTTTAACTTTATAAAAAAAATCCAAAAAAATTATAAAATATAAAACCCAAAAAAAAAAATTTAGAAAAATAAAAATAAAAAAAAATGTGCTAAAATCTATTTGAAAAACAAAATCTAAAATTATTTCTATCTTTCTTTTTATGTTTCTTCTAGTGATGTGTAGGCCCGTGCGGTTTTTGTAGTTCTATATAGATTACATTGAAAATGTTTTCTAAACTTATCATTTTAACATAGTTTAGTTCTACTAGTTTCTCTTTCTTAAATATAGGCATCCGTTTAAAAAAAATATAAGTTAGCAATTTGTAGTTATGTCTTTTTATTCGGTTAGTTGCTTACGAATGGTTGCTAGGTATCATTAGCTCTTTTTCATTTGCGGGGTAGTCTTTCTTGGTGTCTAGAACTTGTCCCAAGCTACTCTCGAAACATTTGCGTCATTTTTACATTCTTTAGAAATGATGTAGGCCACCATTTGACTAGTTTGAGCTTTTCTTGCCCACCAAAAACATCACCATTGCAAAAACAATTTTGGGCCTTTTTCATGTTTTCCTTGTTTTTAGCTCCACCTTTCATTTCATTATGATCACCAAAGCCAAATGCCTTTCCTATTTTTTACACTATAACCTTGAGCTTAAAAATTATTTTTGTGGGAGGGGTATTATCTTTGAATTGAAAAGGAAATTCTCAAGCCTTATTTTGGAGCTTTCTTATCAAAATGTTATCGGAAAAAAATGAAATGAAAAAATCAACAAAATAAAAAAATGAATGAAAAAAAGTTTTATGTTTGGCCAAGTTTATAAAAGAAAATTTTCATGGCCTTATTTTGTAGTTTGAATTGGAGAAATGACTTGCTTGTCATTTCTCATTTTGTTATCATGAGTTTATTTTTATTTTTGAGCTCACCTTGGTTTAGTTTTTAAGCCTTCATGTTTATCCTTGTTTTCACTTCCTAATTATTTACCTAAGCCAAGTCTTAACGACTATTAGAAGTCCTATTGATCCTTAGAACGTAAATTTGCGTATTGGAGAAAGTGTGAACGTACAAGCCTATGGCCACCATCATTGATGGATTTCTTTGGAGGTTACCTTGGAGTGTTTTAGGGTTAATGTTTATCTAGCAACCTAGTAGTTTGTTAATGCGCCAATTATTTAGAACCTCTACTTTTGTTTTCCTTACTTTCATTTATTTTGGATGCCTTGTTTTAAGATTTAGAAATGGGTAGACTTTTCTTATGTTTTAATGAGATTTTTAGGGTTCCACTTTCAAATTTTCTATTGTGCACTTCTCACCCCACTAGTTGATAACATGGAAATTAGGATAGTTTAATTTTTTATGTTTTGCTTTTCTTAACTATGGAACCTAAAATAAAATATATATCTTTTGCTTTCTTTTTGTTTTTCCCTAGTTCCTTATTTCTATTTGCTTGAGTGCAAGCAAATGTCTAAGCATGGGGGAGTTTGATGACTAGTTTTAGTCATCCTTTTTGGGGGTATTTTAGTAGCTTAAATCCCTAAGTATTATTATAAATTTGTGTTTTGTATGCTTGTTTTGATGTCCTTTTATTTTTTTGATATTAAAATCTATTTAATCTTATTATACGTATTATGTTACTATAATCAATATTAGTTTATGTTTTGATGTTTTATTTTTAATGTTTTTTTTAATGTTTTGTTATTTTATTTTAATGTTTTAATAATATTGATATGTTATTTTTATTTTTAATGTTCTTGATGTTTTGTGTTTTAACTTTGATTATAACATAAGTAATGTTTTATTTTTATGTTATTTTTATAGGTGGCCGGCTCCTCCCTCAAGTGCAACTCAAGCCCACCTATTGGAGCAGCCATAAGTGCAGCCCGAGCCCTTCAACATAGTGCAACCACCTTGCATGGCCGGCCTACATGGCCTACCCGAGCCCTTGATGTAACACCCCAAAAAGACCCCAAAAAGACTCAACATGAAGTTTGAGGTGCAGGTCATTTTACACAGCCTGGGACACGGGCGTGTCCCAGGGCGTGTCAGGGGTACACGACCTGGGACACGGGTGTGTCCTAGGGCGTGTCACGCAAATAAAATTCGAAAATGGCCTGTTCGAGTCAGAAAATTACACGGCCTTGAACCAAGCCTTGAACACGGGCGTGTCAGGGTGGACACGGGCGTGTCCAATGCCGTGTTCCGACCCGTGTACTGCTTGCAGCTCGATGAGGCAGGGGTGACACGGGCGTGTCTCAGGAATGACACGGGCGTGTCAGGTTCGACACGGGCGTGTCGATGCCCGTGTTCTGGTAAATCTCAGTCGGTTCGTATACCGCGTGTGCCGCTTAAGGGTACACGGCCTGTGACACGGGCGTGTCACAGGCCGTGTCAGCCAAAAATTGGGTTTTTTGGGCAAATCGTGGCCGTTCAGATTTCTCTCTTTTGATCCAAGGGCTCAGGTGGTTTCCTGGCTGGATTTAATTCGTGAAGGCTGATGAAGATTCCTTCTTCATGTGCTTAAGGAAGAGAGAAAGAGAGAGGAGGTAGAAGAAGGAGGAGGAGATCAAACCACCGGCGGAGTTCCCGTGGTCCGATTCGTGATCCGAAGCCGGCGTTGCGAAGGCAAGGCTGCTGCGGTTCTTTCTCACCGGCTAGTTTTCGATGGCTCCGAAGAGATCGACAAAGGTAATGATCTCCCTCCTTGGACATGTGAAGTCCTTCTTTTCTGCATTGCATAGGGAAAACCCTTCCCCGCGAGTGAGCGGTGGGTTGTGGTGTCCCTTGGGGTAGATATGTGAAGTCCCCCTTGTTAGAGGCCGGAATTGGAGTACGGCTCTAGGCATGCTGTGTGAAGCCCATCTGGACATGGTCTGGATTGGTGATGCTTGTTTGCATATCGGAGAAGGCTCCGTGATTATGGATTGTGTTGCCTTGTGCCTACCTATTGCTTGGTGCAACAGGAAGTATTGGATGATGTCCAGGAAATGAAGAGGGTTGGATGCTTGTGGCCGTGCGTTGCCACTTTATGAGCGGTTGAGCCGTTGGGCTGCAACTCGATAAAAAGGCAGATTGCCGAACAGGAAAGGTGAAACCGACCCGCGCCTATAAATAGCCATGGATACTTCCATATTCGAGGTGGTATGGCGACTTGAGCAACGGGGGGTGGCTGATCCGTACCTGCGTTAGGTCTGTCCGACTTGGAAGCCTGGTTATAGGTTTTGTTGGAGCGCCTAATGAGAGTCTTAGGCCCGCGCGCCGGAAAGACTAGAAAGCTCAAATACTGTGTAGACGGTGGTGTTGACCCTGGTATTCCGGTATACCAAGAATGTGCCCTGAGTGCACGGACTGTCGGGCCGTGTGGCCGATAGTTGTGATGGATTGAATGTGCCTGCGCGCACATAGTTGCTATTTGATGATGCCATGCTTTGCAGGGAAAGAATGCTCATGCCCCGAGAAAGGGGTAGGATTGTTATAATTGGGTCAGCTGAATGCTGACCGTTGCATTGTTTGCCACCGGTTGGGTGGATTGTTTCCCGTGCAGGTGCTGGAGAGCCAAGTGGTAGGTGATGGGCTGAAGCCCTACTGCTGTTGCTACTGCTGCTGCGGCTAGCCCTTGAAGGCGAAGCAAATGGTTTTGTTTCTGTTGTTTTCCTCATGTATGGCCGGCCTGCGCGCCGAGGTTTGTAATCCATATTGTATGGAAAGAGGAACTGTAAGGCTTTAAGGCCAAAATCATGTTTTTGTTGTACATTCCGTGGTTATATATAAAGGTGGTTTATATATTGGACATTCCTGGTTAGAGTTCAAATTATAACTTAAAGCTTCCGCTAGAATGCTCTGAGGTAGGATTCGTGGTTGGTTTGGTATTATCCTGTGACCTCACCGTCTGTTTGTGGCATATAGTGTGGGGCCCCGGCCGGACCTTCTACTATACGTCATTTAACGGATGGGGTCGTTACATTTTGGTATCAGAGGGAGGTTTCGATCCTCCGACCTGTGGGTTATGGGCCCACCACGCTTCTGCTACATTGCATAGGGAAAACCCTTCCCCGCGAGTGTGTGGTGGGTTGTGGTGTCCCTTGGAGTAGATATGTGAAGTCCCCCTTGTTAGAGGCCGGAATTGGAGTACGGCTCTAGGCATGATGTGTGAAGCCCATCTGGACATGGTCTGGATTGGTGATGCTTGTTTGCATATCGGAGAAGGCTCCGTGATTATGGCTTGTATTGCCTTGTGCCTACCTGTTGCTTGGTGCAGCAGGAAGTACTGGATGATGTCCAGGAAATGAAGAGGGTTGGATGCAACTCTTGTGGCCGTGCGTTGCCACTTTATGAGCGGTTGAGTCGTTGGGCTGCAACTCAATAAAAAGGCAGATTGCCGAACAGGAAAGGTGAAACCGACCCACGCCTATAAATAGCCATGGATACTTCCGTATTCGAGGTGGCACGGCGACTTGAGCAATGGGGGGTGGCTAATCCGTACCTGCGTTAGGTCCGTCCGACTTGGAAGCCTGGTTATAGGTTTTGTTGGAGTGCCTAATGAGAGTCTTAGGCCCGCGCGCCGGAAAGACTAGAATGCTCAAATACCGTGTAGACGGTGGTGTTGACCCTGGTATTCCGGTACACCAAGAATGTGCCATGAGTGCACGGACTGTCGGGCCGTGTGGCCGATAGTTGTGATGGCTTGAATGTGCCTGCGCACACATAGTTGCTATTTGATGATACCATGCTTTGTAGGGAAAGAATGCTCATGCCCTGAGAAAGGGGTAGGATTATTATAATTGGGTCAGCTGAATGCTGACCGTTGCATTGTTTGCCACCGGTTGGGTGGATTGTTTCCCGTGCAGGTGCTGGAGAGCCAAGTGGTAGGTGATGGGCTGAAGCCCTACTGCGGTTGCTGCTGCTGCTGCGGCTAGCCCTTGAAGGCGAAGCAAATGGTTTTGTTTCTGTTGTTTTCCTCATGTATGGCCGGCCTGCGCGCCGAGGTTTGTAATCCATGTTGTATGGAAAGAGGAACTGTAAGGCTTTAAGGCCAAAATCATGTTTTTGTTGTACATTCCGTGGTTATATATAAAGGTGGTTTATATATTGGACATTCCTGGTTAGAGTTCAAATTATAACTTAAAGCTTCCGCTAGAATGCTCTGAGGTAGGATTTGTGGTTGGTTTGGTATTTTCCTGTGACCTCACCGTCTGTTTGTGGCATATAGTGTGGGGCCCTGGCCGGACCTTCTACTATACGTCATTTAACAGATGGGGTCGTTACACTTGATGCAGCCCAAGCAGCACACATTTGAAGCAGCCCGGCCTCCTCCTCTTGGCCCACATAAGCATGGAGCAGCCCCCCCAAACCTCCTACCCGAGCCCACCATGCAGCAGCCCCCCTTCATAAATACTTGCACGAATTTTTGCCATGCATGAATATCCCCATGCATTGGCCGGCCACCCCCCCTTCTCTCTCTTTTATTATTTCCTTGCCACCTCATTTTCTCTCTCTCTCCTCATTATTTCATGCATGCATTTCTCCCTCATACATGGCCGGCCCCTACCTTTTCTCTCCCCTATTTAATTTTCCATTCATCCCCCCCTTCATATTTTATATTGTCCATTTAATATCATGCATGCATTTAGCTATTTCCTCTCTCCCTCATTAAACCCATGCATGAACCCATTCTCCCCCATGTGGCCGGCCACCCCTTGGTCTCCCTAATCTAGATGCTTCCCTCCTCTCCTATAAAAGGAACCCATGTCCAGTGCTAAAAAAAGTTGGATTAGAGAGAGAGCAAGTGAGCAAGAGAGTTCTAGTACAAGTATTTTCTTTTCATTGTTATAGTTCTCTTTTCATTGTTGTAATTTTCTTCTTAGTATAATATTGTCATCTTTTTAATATCATTGTGTACCTCTTTTTATTAATCAATGAAATTCTCTTCTCTTTATTTTATTGTTTCCTTTTCCAATATGCGTAGCTAATCTCCCTTAGCATTCGATCGTGAGGATCCATGAAGTGAGATGAGAGTTTATTTTCTTTCTTAGTTTTATTTTTGTTATTCCATACTCGATCCTTCTTTGATTTATTTTGAGTCGACTCCGTATTTCCGGTATATGGTAGTAGGCTTAGGATCTCATATTTGAGTAGCCGAGAGGCTCGTGAATGTGAAAGATCACTCAAAGAAGGAAGGAGTTGAACGCAATCCTAGAGGTAGGACGACGTAAATCCTCCGGATTGGAGTCAAATCCAATAGTGCGGATCACCTCGATAATGCAACTTTAGGCTTCATTGGTTTGTAAAGAGATTTCGATCAAAGAGTCTATAAGTTAGGAGACCTAATTCTCTAGCGAGATTTTGTCTTATTTTCAGATCTGTCACGGTCGAGTATGGTTTGCAAAAATTAAAACTATCTTTATTTTTATCTCTCTCATCTAATTTCATGGTGATTCACTGATCGGGTGCTAGCTTTTTTAAATAAGTTTTTCGTCTCGCAAATTATCGTTTATTTCACTTTTAAAAATTCTCAAAATCCAACAATTTTTCCGGTAGGATAATAGTTCAAGCCTGAGTAGCAGTACTTTACAGCCCCGTGTTTAAATACGACCTTGATACTATGATTCGACAGGTACGCTTACCTGTTCGGGTTTTAGCCCATCAGGTGGCTGGCTAGGGAAGTGACCGGACGGTCGGCGAAAGATCGCGGAAGAGCTACGGGAAATATAATTTTTCTGAGTTTAGTTTTCGGGTTCTGTAGAAGATGAACAGTAAAAACATTTTTTTTATGATATAAAAATTATGTATATAGTATATAAGGAAAAGATACATTAAATAGGCGCATTTTGATGCTGCAAAACGAGATACTTAGAGGCCAATATAGGAAAAATGGCCAGTCACAAAAGTTTTAGCCCTTTGAGTCTAAATTAATTTAAAATTAATTTCAACTCATTTGGGTAAGTGGTTTGACCGCAGCACCCGTTTTAGTAGGGGCTGTACCTAGAGTAGGGCAGAAACTAAAATAAAAGCCCACTCTTCGTCCCTTGTCCAAATAACCTGAAATTTGGGCAGGAGGTTACCCTTAGACATACCTAGACGCTGTCCAAAAATGGGAATTATTGGAGATACGTTGCCTAAGGTTTTTGTTTTAATTTAATAAAGTTAGAGTAATTCATTTAAGTGGTCAAATGACCTCCAAACCCTCCCAAATTTTGGTGAGTGGTCCCTGGCTATAAAACCTAGCTCTATAAAGAATTCCAACTCAGTTGGATGAGTTTTGGGTAGGAAATCACCTATCCTTAACTAGGCAATAATGAGGCGTTTTTTAGTAAAAAGTGCATTAAGAGGTTGGAACGGTCAAATCACCTTAACAGAAGAAGATATTTTGACCACTGACTTAGAAGGGTTATTAATACCCACTTGGAGAAAGTGGTGTGGTTTAGCATTGATTTACCCTAGGATCCAAACTCAAACCCTAACGGGAGGGTTTTGAGGGTTGTGAAGGACATGGGGGAAAATGCCCTCGTATTGCCTTGAAACTCAGTAGAGTCGATGTTAGCATATTATAAATCATCTGGATGGAATCTTGGAGGTTTGTGAGATAGTTAGATACCTTAAAACCCTAACCATAGTTTTAGGGTAAAATCTCAAATAAGAAAAATCAGTCACTAAACATTATCTAAAAGCTGTGAAACTCGGGTAGAGTGAGTTTTAGAATAGTTAGAACCTATAGCAATTTTACTGGAATTTTATGATGTTCATTTCTAGCACTTCATTTGTAAAGATTGCTATAGCCCTAATTGATGTTTTCATTATTTAGATCTTTCTGTTCATTGAAACCCCATGAAATCTTGGAAGTAAATGTTTTAGGTCAGAATGGTTGCTTCTGAATTTTTGTATAATTTTTAGTTGAGTATATCTAGTACCTCATTCATAAATATTAAAAAGGGGTTTTATGGTTTAAAAATTAATTATGGATGATATTGCTGTTGAAAATTTATGAGACTTAGGAATTGAGACTTTCATGCCATTATATGCTTGTAGACATTTATTCATTATTTTTAGAATCTTAGTTACGACACTTTTTTTACAAGACCACCTTTTGGAGATATTTGATAATTAATTTATTCAGAGATTAATACTTGCTGAAAAATTATGAAACTTGGCCAATGCTATTTTTAAGGTTGTATCTGCATAGTATAATTAATTTATAATTTTTGGATGGATATTCCTTGTACTTGATTCATAAATAACGAAAGATAGAAAATATTGCTAAAATAGTTTTAGTGCCCTTTTGATGATAGGAAAATTGTGATACTTTGGATTTACCATATTGAGATAACATAATATTTATAATAATTTTGTTTGACATCTTGCATCAGTACTTAGGGTAGTTCATGTTCAAACCGGTAGCCCTTGGAATTTTTGAGGAAAGTAACTAAATGCCAGATAAATTAGGAAAAATTATAATTTTCTGATTATAGTGTAATTATATCATGATATACCTCCAGTAAATAAGTTAGGGCATTTGGATGAGTATTGGATCATTTCCTATCCGGTTCGACATATAGCATAGGATAGTTTGCAATTAGCAATTTTAGCTAATAGTCATAGGATATGATGGGGGACAGCATTGGAGTTAGTTAATGTGCTGAATTGGTTGGATGTGAAAGTGTTCACCATATAAGGATGGGAAGATTAGTGAGAAGTGTTGTTGGCTATAGTTAAGAGGTGCTCGGGTTCAACGAAAGATCGTCTTTCCCAAAGAGAGGAAAGTAAAAAATCACACTAGGTTAGTTTATCGTAATATGAGAAGGGAATGGGTAAAGGGAATCAACCAATAACAATAAGTTCCTTGTGAAAGGGAATGATGGGCTTTAACTACCATCATAGTTCCTAGTTCCCTTTTAGAGCCCTTCACAGGGAATACCGGGGGCAGTCCTGGGTTAACATAAACTTTATTAACAAGCTGAAAAGAGTAACTTAGTATTTAGGGTTGCACATTTCACAAAAACTGTTAGTACAAGAAGATAGTTGGGTGCTTCGGCTCGATAGGTTTAGAGAATGACGGAATGGTCTGGGGAGCTTCGGCCCGATTAGTTAAGAGACAGACGTTTTGGTCTAGGGAGCTTTGGATCGATTGGTTTGAATACGTTAAATTTGCATGTGCATAAAAGGAAAGAAAATTAAGGTGGTGGGTCTTCGGTATTGGAGGGTCGATACACCAATGCCAATACGCTGACTCGGCGAGTGTGGTTAGCACTTCGCCAACAGAAGTCCGGTACACCAGCTGGCAAGAGTACGCAGGAGTCCGCTTCGTGCACCAAGCGTTGAGGCGTATGATAGGTCTGACCGGTAGTGCTTTACTTGTTTAGAGGTGGGCCAGGCCCAACCCACCGCTTCCGTCTGCCACTACGGAGGTATCCTGGGAGGTAACGACTCTGAAAGGGGGAACTAAAGGTTTGTGTGCACAGAGTCGGGTGTGTGTGTTGCACTCGCATGTTCCATCATACCCACTAGCATGTCATAACATAATCGATTCATTACACCCCTGACACCAAAGGTATTAGTGGAATGGGATGCTTATACATTAGGACATACAAAACTATCCCTTGGTCTATAAGCTTGTGTGGGCAAGTTTATAAATCAAGGTCAATATTGATATATATATATATATACTACTGTTTGAAAACCGACACCCCAACGTATAAATTGGTATGGGTCTTTTTATAAGATTGGAGCCTTGTAGAAAACCCCTTGGCTTATGTGTTCCCATATAAGTGAAGATTACTTTTCATATTTCGTCTTATTGCCATTATTTATTATAGAATTGCTTTATTAGTTCTGTTGCCACCTGTTTCTTTTGATTAAATCTCCACCTACATATCCTTCCCTTTATTCCTCTCCGCTCGGTACTTAGGAGTTATGGGTGAAGGGGTAGGGGATGATAGAGCTTAGTCTTTATGACTAACGGTTTTTAAATCGCATCATTTAAGGGAATCGTGGAGCCCAGCATGGGGGAGCAGCCCCAGAGACCGGTGCACTTGGAGATGGGGCGGTTTAGCTTCGGAGTTCATACAGCTAGGACCGTGAGTCTCGACCTTGAGTAGATGTTTTTTTTGCTTCCGCATGAGTGATTTGTAGTGAGGACATGTTGTACCGAGCATAAGCCTGCATTTTAGTACTCTGATATTTTATTATGTGGACACTCCCTTCGTGGAGACTTTTATTTCTATACATGTGATCTCTGTGGACTTGCTTTTACTTTATTGTGCTACCTTTATGTGATGACCCTTCAGGGCGTGAAGGTGTAACTGCAAGGCGGCGATTCTGGGCCTAAGACCCCGGTGTTTTACAAGAAAAAAAATGAGGGCTTACAGTATATCCCTTCGTTAATAAGGTGAGCCATTTAGAGACAGTCTCTGCATTTTGTGCAGCGGGATAAGATTGTAGATGAGTATGTTCAGGAGTTTACTCAATTGGGTCATTATGCAGAATGACCATGACTGACGATGAGGAGAGGGACAATCTCTTCTACCATGGGTTGAGAGAGAATCTGAGACAACCACTGATAGCTATGAAGAATGCAGGCTTCAATGAGTTTATTGAGGCATCCAGGACGTTAGAAAGTGATATGGAATTAACCTAACATCGAAAGGGACTGACAATCAAGCAGGGAGAAGGAAAGCCTTCTCAATCGCAAGGGAAGTCTGAAGGGATTAAATGGAGGAAGAAGCCTTATTCCTTTAGGTCAGGGGAGAAGAGAAGTATGATGTTTGAGGGATCTCACTTCAAGGGACTGATAAGTCACTAATTATAGTTATTTTCATATAGTTTTTATTTAATTAATAATAAGAATATAATTATATTTTAGTAATTATGCTTCTAATTGCTTTATTTTCATATTTCAGGTCAATTTGGGCTGCAAATAATAATTTGGAGCTTGCATGACGAATCAGGAATTGAAACGGAGAAAATAAACATTTTTTGTATCGGATAGCTGAACTTCAAATGGTCATAACTTTCAAACCAGGAAGAGTTACGGGACGTGCAACCAGTCAACGGAAAGAGGACGACGTCCTCTACAAATCTGGAGAGTTTCAAAAGTACACGCCCCTGAGACACAGGCGTGTCGAGGGCGTGAACACGGACGTGTCTAGTTCAAAAAAATATTTTCCTCCAGAAATCATCCCGGGACAATTCTGCACCATTTCTCATGTACACGCCCCCTGTCACGGGCGTGACCTAGGGAGTGACCTACCTGAAATTGCCAGATTAATCCTAGATTGTGCCGTTTCCAACCGTTTTGATGACCCAGTCAGACACGCCCCAGGTCACGGGCGTGACCTAGGGCGTGACCACTTCAGAAATGCCAGAATCACTTCGCACCGTTTCCCCTTCCCGCCGTTTCCTGTAACAGACTAGACATGCCCTAGGTCACGGGCGTGACCTAGGGGCGTGACCCGCAAAACGACGATTTTTGACGGTTTTTGTCCAACGTTCCCGGGCTTTCAAGACTGCAGTTTCCGAGCCTGACACGCCCTAGGTCACGGGCGTGACCAATGGGCGTGACTCCCAAGCAGAAAAATCTATAAATAACAGATGAGTCTAGAAGCTCAGGAGGAAGATTAGGAGCCAATTTTAGGAGTATTTTGTAGCTTAGTTTTCTGTTTCTCAGCATTTCTTTCTTGTAATTTCTATTTCATAATTTAGTTTTACTTTTGCAATTTCAATTCAAGTACTTTCTCTTTACAACCATGTTCTTCCTTTTCTTCTTTCCTTGTATCTTTTATATCATGCCAAGTAGCTAATTTTCCTAAGCACTTGATCATGATAATCTTTGAAAGTGAATAAACTCTTTTTATCAAACTCTTTATTTATCGCTATCGATTTATCTTTGAATTATTTTGTATCGAATTCATAATTTGCGAATACATTTTCGATCCTAGATCCATATCTTAAATGACCGAGAGGTTGCGGATACGAGTAGATCGCTCAAAGATAGAAGGAGCCGCATGCACTCCTCGAGAAAGGATGACATGGATCTTCCGGATTGGAGTCAAATCCAATAGTGGGGTTTACCGCGTAAAGCAAGCTTAGGGGTTTCGACTGGCCGAGAGGTCTTAATCGATCAACCTAAGGTTAGTCAAAAGCATGAGCTCGAGAGAGACGCTTTCGTACTTAAGGAACCTCCACGGTCGAAGTAGGTAAATCAGAGTTTACATTTTATTGAAGTTTATTCGAATTGAAAGGGAGTCTAGATCAAGTGCTAGTTTTTTAGTTTATCTTTCTCCTATAGTTAATTTAACCTCATTCTTGTACTTCGATAAAATAATATTAATTTGCGTGAGTAGAAGTACTCAACAGGCCCCGAGTCTAATACGACATTTCCTATACTATATTTCGATAGGTACACTTGCCTATTTGAGATTATAGTTTGGATAATATTTTAAAACTATAGAAAATCTTCATCCAAAAACTTTATGATGATTTTCTATAGTTTTAAAATATTATCCAAACTAAAATCTCAAATAGGCAAGTGTACCTATCGAAATATAGTATAAGAAATGTCGTATTAGACTCGGGGACTGTTGAGTACTTCTACTCACGCAAATTAATATTATTTTATCTAAATATAAAAAGAGATTATTTTAACTAAATGAAGAATATTAAATAAAAAGTAGCACTTGATCTAGACTCACTTTGAACTAAAATAAACCTTCATGAAATAGCAAAAGTGCAAGCTCCTAATTACTTACTTCGACCGTGGAGGTTCCTAAAGTACAAAAGCATCTCTCTCGAGCTCATGCTTCTGACTAACCTTAGGTTGATCGATTAAGACCTCTCGGCCAGTCGAAACCCCTAAGCTTGCTTTAGGTGGTGAACCCCTCTATTGGATTTGACTCCAATCCGGCAGATTTATGTCGTCCTCTCTCGAGGAGTGCATTCAACTCCTTTTATCCTTGAGCGATCTACTCGTATCCGCAACCTCTCGGTCATTTAAGATACGGATCTAGGATCAAATAACAAATCCGCGAAATATGAATTCGATACAGAATAAATCAAAGATAAATCGATAGCGAGCAAAAATAGAGAGCTTGACACGTTTTTGAGAAAATAAGAAAGTTAGCTTTATTCAAAGTTTATCTTATCAAGTGTTGAGAAAATTAGCTACATGACATGAAAAGGGAGGTACATAAACAAGAAAACATAATTGCTAAAAGTAAATTGCTTGAAAACAAAACTAAGTTATGAATGAAAAGTACAAGAGAGAAATGCATAAAAAAAGGTAAACTAAGCTACAACAAAAGCCTAAAACTTGCTCCTCATCTTCCTCCTGAGCTTCTGAACACATCTGCTATTTATAGATTTTTCTGCTTGGGAGTCACGCCCTAGGTCACGCCCGTGTCCTAAGGCGTGTCGTCCTCGGAAACTGCTGTCTTGAAAGCCCGGGAACGTTGGAGAAAAACCGCCAAAAGTCGCCGTTTTGTGGGTCACGCCCCTAGGTCAAGCCCGTGACTTAGGGCATGTCTAGTCTGTTACAGGAAACGTCGGGAAGGGGAAATAGCACGAAGTAATTCTGGCATTTCTGAAGTTATCACGCCCGAGGTCACGCCCGTGACCTAGGGCGTGTCTGACTGGGTCAGCAAAACGGTTGGAAATGGCTCAATCTGGGATTAATTTGGCAGTTTCGGGTAGGTCAGGGACCACCATCATGCTATAAGTGTGGCAAGCCATGCCACATAGCTTATTTCTGTACTGAGGGTGGCTCTGAGCAGGAGCCAAAGAAGGAGCAGTCAGTGCGGTCCGGTCCCAGCACCCCAGAGAAAAGTAAAATTGCAAAGTTGAGCGCTTCACATTTCCAACCTGTGCAGCCAAGGGCTTACAACCTTGGGCAACAAGAAGCGATTCAACAACCCGATGTGGTGACAAGTATGGGAATGTTTAAGTTCATTTATTTGCTTCAGACTTTCGAGACATTTATGCGTGTCGCCCGTGTTTTAAGCTTCGTGCTAGTTTCCCATTACCCTGCTAGGGTATTGTTTGATACGGGAGCGTCACACTCTTTTCTTGCAGAAAGCTTTATCAGGAGAATTGGAGCCGAGCCTTTTTAGGCAAATACAAAGCTTAGGGTGCGCATGCCCAATGGGTCTTTCATGACCACAGGGACAAAAGGGTGCATTGGATGGATTTTAGACAGAGTTGACTTTATGTTGGTAGAAGAGGTTCTACTGTTAGCTGAGTTTGATATGATCTTGGGGATGGACTGGCTGGCAGAGCAGCGTGCCAATATTGACTGTCTATCAAAATTGGTGACCCTGAGAAGCGAAGGAAAGACATAAGTCAAGTTTTAGGGCCTCAGTGGAGTGTCATGCTCACTGATTTTGGCCATACAATTGGTGTGGGCATTTAACCAGAATGGAGAAGCTTTCGTAGCATTGTTAGAAGCTCAAATTTCCAAGTTATTGATCAGATAAGTGCCAATAGTGGTAGAATTAGAGGATATGCTTCCTGAGGAGCTTCCCGGAGCACCTCCTCGGCGGGAGATCGAGTTCTCAATTGATTTAGTGCCAAGAGCTAGACTAGTGTCATGTCCTCCCTTTAGGATGTCACCAAAGGAGTTAGAAGATCTCAAGGTATGGATGCAGGAACTGTTGGAGCAGGGGTATATCAGCCCCAGCTCATCTCCTTAGAGCGCGCCGGTTTTGTTTGTGAAGAAGAATGATGGTAGTATGTGGTTGTGCATAGACTACCGTGAACTGAATAAATTGACCGTCAAGAATAAGTATCTGATTCCACGGATTGATGACCTGTTCGACCAGTTGGTGGGTGAAAGGCTTTGTTTTTAAGGTAGCTAACAACCTAGTGGGGGGGGGGGGGGTAAATAGGTTATCTTGTTTATTATGATAATCCTTTCCTTAGAGTGTAGTTAGTTAGTAGATTAAAACTTTCAAGACAAAACCACACAAGCACACACATAATTTATAGTAGTTCTTCAGATTATATGTACATCCACTCTTCTCCCACCTTTCTAACTTCCAGTTAGACAAGACACTTCTCCAAAAACTCAGCTCTAAAGAGCTTAAACCTTAGATCCTGTAGGATCTCTAAGTCTCCTCCAAGACTTAGAACTAAGACACAAAGCCCTACCTCAGAGCAAACCTCTACAACATAGTGATAAAACAGATCACCTACCTCAGTCTTGAACTCAAATCCTACAACTCAGGCTATGGATGATATCCCTACCTCAAATAGAATAAATTTCTTATAGCTCAGGCACAAGACCCTAACTCAGATCCAAATTTTATTCCTACACTCAGACCCAAAGGTCTACCCTCAGAGAGTATAACTATCCTACAGCTAAGTAAAAACTGCTATACCTCAGGCTCAAAAGTTCTATAGCTCAGATCCATACAGGATCCTACCTCAGACCTAAGGGTCCTACACTCATATTTAAAACTGGATCCTGCACTCAGGCAAATTTTTCCTACCTCAGGCGCAAAGGACCTATAACTCAGATCCAAAAGGATCCTATATAAATGAAATAGTTTGATTTAATTTGACACAGAGAAATTTCTTTGTGTCTGCTACTAGATCTGAGTTATCTTAGCTCTAACTATCTTCACAACAGTAAGAATAAGGTATTCAGTAAATATCTGCTACTGTTGGAAGTATCTCAGAAAAGTGTTTCTGAACTTGCTAAAGATGACTGAAGACTGATCTTGAGTTCTTCAACAAGCTAATCTAAGCTTGCAGTAAACTGAAAGCTCTGCTTCTTCTCTGTATTAGAAAAAGTCTTAACTTGTTATAGCAGAAGAAAATGCTACAACTATCTTGAATGAACTTTTGGTTTAGCTAATATGACTTCAAGCTTTTGGCTCGGTAAAAATTACAAGGAAGATGAAGTTCAGCCGCAAAAAGTGAAACCCTAAAAGTTTAGTTCTTCCTTGAGAAGCTGCCCCTTTTATCTTCTGCCAATTAACGGCTCCAAGAAGCAGTGAGGACCACCTGTAGTTTGACATCTACAACTTTCTTTAACGGAAGAAGACATATAGTAGCCTTCCAATTCTATTTGGAGGGTTCTGTAGCTTTCCCGTAACTTATTTGAACTCTGTTGACATTTGTTGACTTTGGCTGACGTCATTAGTTATGGACTTAGCCAATTTCTCAAATTCACTCCAGGCGTTAAGTGCATTGAGTGAACAAGCTTCACTCAACGCCAAAACTCTTAATCAACTTTCTGAACCATTGTGCATCATTGGCATTGAGAGTATTGAGTGAACCTTCATCACTCGACGCTTTCTTACTTGGCTCATCATTCTGCCTCTAAGATTTGAGATCATTAAGTGAGACTTCCTCAGTCAATGCCTCTAGACTTAGCCATTTCTTCACCTGCCTGAAGGCGTTGAGTGAGCTGGCCTCACTCAATGCTTTCTACCTTTGCCCGTCTTATTTACTAGGCGTTGAGTGAACTGGCTTCACTCAACGCTTCTGGACTTAGTCAATTTTTGTCCTTTCCATAGGATTTGATAGCAGCAACATGACTTAATTCTTTTTGCTTTGGCATCGAGTGAGCTGTGTTCACTCAACGTTTCTAAACTTTGTCGAATATTCAGCACGCCAACACAAATGATTTGACAGATTCAGCTATCCTCGATGATTCTTTATATATGGCGTTGAGTGAGCTGTAATCACTCAATGCCTGTGGACTTAGTCGCAGAATAGCTTTGCTGACTACATGGATTTGACTGTCCACAACTTCATTAAACACTTTTGGCATCAGGCGTTGAGTGAACTTGCTTCACTATGTGCCTGTGGACATAGGAGATTTTCAGCCTATCCAGCAACTTCCCTGTCATCTGGCATTGAGTGAACTGGCTTCACTCAATGCCTGTAGACTTGGACAGATTTTTGTTTCTCAACATCTTTACTTTGTGACCACCAGCCAAATCACTTGGAATACCTGTCCTATAAATGTTACAAGGACTAACCTGTATGTATGAACTTGAACATACATCAAATACAACATTGTGTATATCATTGACATGTTTGACTTCTACAAATCTGACTTCTATATGTCTGGGACATTGTGGGAAATGGACTTAACAATCTCCCCCTATTTAAAGAAGTCAGAACCCTCAATCAAAATCCTGAGTCAATGACATAGACTAACATATGCATCAATAAAACAAAACTTGGAGAACATATAACAAGGGAACAATTTATTATTACCACACTTTCCTTTCATGTAGGGTGATCATTATCACACTTACTCCCCCTGAATTCCTGCTACCTTCTCATAGATCTGATACCACTTCTATCTTTCTCATTTATATCCTTATCTCCCTCTTTTTGACTTCTGCAAATAGTTAGGGAGGTACTGATTAACTGCTCCCCCTTTTTGAGTACAGATAAGCAACTTTTGCAGCAGTTAAACCACTTGAGATTTCTGGAGATGTGTTGCTCCTTCTTTATAGGATACCACTTGAGCCTTAAGGATTTTGCTAGAAATCTGTTTGCTGCAAGATGCCATTTGTGATGTCTGTCCACCTTTATTTTTTTGTGAGTACGAATGGTGGATTAGGGTGAGAAAGTCTTTTGATTGTGATGTGCTAAGGCGCGGCTTTGTCTCTATGGTCGGATGGCTAGCTCGTGACGTTTAAGTCATGTGTGGAGACTGTCTTGACGAGACAAGCCCCATTTTGTGAAACTGATAAGAACGCCAAGCTTTTGATAAGCCCAAGAGATGAATCCCACGAGCGCATGGGTAAAGCAAGTGTTCTTAGCATCGGTTTGTTATTTATGAGATGGAATCCTAACGCGAGAAGTCAGAGCTTGCAGGCAAGCACGGGTTTTGAGACCCATGAGTGGGTAGGGCCTTGGCAAAAGTTTCGTGTGGCGGCTTGTATGCCGTTAGGGGAAATTGGAAGTACCTGTGTGTTTGCAGCTTGAATGCCAATGGAGAAATTGAAAGTACCCATTTGAATGCGGCTTGAATGCCGATGGGGAAATTGGAAGTACCCGTTTGATGATGCGTGATGATGTGTTAGATTCATGTGTTATAGGGTTCCGTGGGTAAAACCTGGGATTGCATACATCCTGCATTGTAGGATCCTTTATTTTACCTACTCAACATACAAACATGTTTGTTGTATGAGACATCCAAACCTGTTTTATTGCTTTTTTATGTTCATGTATATTTGCATACGAAGTGCTGACCTGCAGGGTGATAGAGTGCGCCGGGGTCTGCTAGGGACGGCCGGGAGGAGATGTGTTAGTTACACAGTTGAGGTCATCCTTTGCTGACCCACGTTACAACAAATTTTTATAGGGCAAGGATCACAAGCAGGAGTAAGCTCGCCGACCAAAAAGGCCTAAGCCTCATGAAGTGAAGTATTTGTTTAGCAACTTTGTTTTTTTGAGTGTTATACTTAGTGCATTATGTTTCCGGCTTGCATGCCGAGGTAGCCTAGGAGTGCAAAGGCACATTGCTCTATTTGTGGTTGTTGTTTCAGTTTCTGGACAATTAGATTTTGTTAGTTATTAAGGCCGTTCTGATACTCTTGTGGTAGTGGATAACGTTTGGTTAGTTGTTCGTTTCCGCTATTTTAATTCTGAGTTTTGAGTTGGGTAGTTTTATATCATCTTATAATGCTTAAGTTGTGGAGGCTGTATGTTGTGGGGCCCTAGTCAGACCCATATTATACGGTCATTACAAGGGAGGTGTTACAATAGGTTCTTTGCCTTTTAATAATTCATAAGGCATTTTCTAATAAACCTTGTTGATAGGGGCCCTATTCAGAAAAGAATAAGTTGTATTAACTACTTCAGCCCATAAATATTCTAGCTGTGAAGTGTCACTCAATAATATTATGGCTATCTTTATCAGAGTCCTATTCCTTCTCTCAGCCACACCATTCTGTTGGGGAGTTCTCGGAGAAGAGAACTCCTTGGAGATAACTTGTTCTAAATAGAAATTTGTAAGAGCCCCAGATTGAAACTCTATTTCATGGTCACTTCTTACTTTTACCACCGAGCAGTTAATTTCATTCTTAATAGACTTCATAAATTTCATGAAGATATTCAGGGTATCTAACTTCTTTCTAAGGAAGAAGACCCATGTATACCTTGATTGATGATCAACTATCACAATAGTATATTGCTTCCTTCCTTAATATTGAATAGGCAGAGGACCAAAAAGATCCATATATAATAAATAAAGACATCTTATAGAGTCTTTATGTTCAATGCCCTTAAAAGTGGCACTAGTTTCCATGCCCATTGGTCATGCATGCCATGGATCATTTTTAACACATTTTTGATTGGGACTATCCCAAACTAATTTTTTAGAGAATATTTTCAAATTGTCTTGTAGTTAATGTGAGCTAATCTCTTGTGCTCCTGTACATATAGAGATTCCTTCTCATTAGTCATAAGACAAATTGGAGTGGAAGAATTAGAATAAATAAAGTCTAAACAATAAACATTTTCATTCCAAATGCTAGAGATAATTGTCTCTAAGTCATCTAACTTTTTAATCAGACACTTTTCCTTGTGGAATTAAATGACATAGCCTAAGACATACAGTTGATTTATGCTTACAGGGTTGTGTTGCAACCCCTCCACATAAGCTACGCTTGTGATTGAGACTATATCATTGGAGATCATACCATATCCTTTAATGATTCCTCTATCTGAACCTACAAAGATAACCTTTGGACTATGCTTAACTAGAACATACTCCTTCAGAAGACTTCTTGTTCCAGTCATATATCTGGAACATACACTTTCTAAGTACCAAATTTGCTTTAGATTGGTACTTGAACTATCCCGCAAGATAGGTTTAGTTTACTTTAGGAGCCAAACCAACTTTGGGTTCTTGGTTCCTATTAGTTGTTGATGTAAATTTTATACCACTGGAAACACTAGATGGAAAGCATTTCTTTGCATTAGGCATTATTGGATTGTACCAATAGTCCAAAGCAAAATGACACACCTTACCATAACACCAACACTCAAAGATATTATACCTTCTTATACAAACATTCTTTAAAGTAGAATGTACATGTGACTATTCAGGTTCTAAAGAGAAAGCCAAGGCATTCTTTTTATTCCTTATACAATCACTTGGCTATGAGTAAAATGATAATTGGTCTTACAAGATGATATTGGCTCGATAGCCACAGATGTCATTTTGATAGTTGCTGACATCGTGTTGATAGCATCAGATATCGCTTTGTGAGATTGAGATACAGTTTTTGCCAGCAACCTACTTTCTCATAGGAATGTGCACTACGGGGAAGGCAACTTCCTTACCCTTGAGTGATGGGGCTGGGGTACCAAACACAAAAGGTTCAAAGTGACCCATTTGAATTTCCTCATATGGTGCTTTCAGTGCACTCAACCCCATACCATTTCATCCTCCATATTGAAGAACTGTATTTCCCTTACTAGAGGAACCTCAATTCTTCCAGTGACCATACATGAATTCATGGAAATAACTATTAGAAGGAAGTAACACCTTTTGAACGGTGGTTTGAGGAACAACACCTTCTGAATTTCCCTTATCCTTGGCTATAACAGTCTTCTTATTGTACCTACTCCACCCCTGAAGAATGTAAAGAAGCTATCAATAATAGGCAACACAGTCTGTGTCTTAGAGAATTTGTCCACTAACATCCTCTCGTTTAGGATCTTATATTCAAGGTGTAACGTTCCATTTCATGCTAAACCCCTAGCGTGCTTTTTGAGTCAAGAAATTTGACTCATGCTCGGGGTGCACCATTAACAGGCGTCGAGTGATATTCGACTAATAGGGCAAATTTCACTTAGAAGAATTCTGGCCAACCCAGGCATTGAGTGTGTTGAGTGGTCTTAATGCTATTCCAGTTTAACTTGGAAAATTATTCTGGATCCACCAGGCGTTGAGTGGTCTCAACGCCACTCGACAAAATTTAACTTAGAATATTTCTGGACTCATAAAGCATCAAGAGTGTTTAGTGGTCTCAAAGCCATTCGACGAGCCGTTGAGTGTTTTAACTTAGAATTATTCTTGATTCTATAGGCATTGAATGTACTCGACGCCTTTCTACGAAGTGTCGAGTGCATTGAGTGGTCTCAACGCCACTTGACGAACACTAAATTAGAATATTTCTTCACTCAGGAAGCGTCGAGTGCGTTGAGTGGTCTCAACGCCACTTGACGAGGTGTTGAGTGATACTCAACGCACTCAATACTTTAACTTAGGAAATTATTCGGGATTCTATAAGCGTCGAGTGATAACAACGAATCTCGACAATTTGTCGAGTGAGTATATGTATACTTAGCAATTTTGACTTGAAAGTATTCTCGAATTTGTAGGTGTTGAGTGGACTCGACGCCACTAGACGAAGCATTGAGTGCGTTGAGTAAACTCGATGCCATTCGACGAATTGTGATGTATGCTCGACGATCCCTACGCTTTAACTTAGAAAGATTATGGGGGCGTTGAGTGAACTCGATGCCACTTGACGAGGAGTCGAGTGATCACGACGAGGCGTCGAGTGTGTTTAGTATACACGGTGATTTTGACTTAGAACATTTTTGGAAGACTATGTTGCGGGTTCATGTGTACGAGCTGAACCGGGTTTTTGGCAAATGCGCCAAACGATTCATTTGGACCCGGTCTTTTCAACATGACTTATTTAAAGTAATAATAGGCGCTCTAATATTAGGCTGACATGTGGCAAATAACCTAACCCTATTTCTTCTTATAAATAGGAAGGAACGGGAAACCCAAACAAACACTTCATTCTCTTGCCAAGCAGTTACTTGCCGAACCCGACGAAACGAAGAAGGTCGTCGGTGTCGGATTTTCTGGAGGAATGACTTCTCTTTCCTATGAAGAACAACACCAACAAGGAAGAAGATGCCGCCAAGGAGAGTGACGAGATCCATTGCTGGAAACGAGGTGAGCTTCATACCCTCTCCCTTGGTGCTAGATCTGTAGTTATTATCTAGAAGATATGTCGACTCAAAAGAGTTTGACTTGCGAGAGCCGGCTCAGTAACTTGGGCTTTGTCCCGCTATTTGCCGCTTGGCTTTGCAGCACCTGCAAGCATAAATCACCACAACGGTGGCAAACAAGAATAATGGTCAGCTAAAGCTGACCAAATTATAACGATTCCGCCCCCAAACCGAGGCGACAAAGCTTCTTCCCTGCACTTGTTAGAAAAATAATCAACCTAACGAATTAACATCACATCACTGGTGCACGCACACATGGCCGTACACCCCGTGCTCTCAGGGCACTTACTCGGCAAAGCCAGTCCGAACCCAGTCTCATCCTTGACTCCACCACCACCCCCAGGGCAGCAAACCTCGTGATCATTTAGTCCTTTTAGCCGTAGCCTAGACTCGATCTCCAAATCATCGGTAAGTGCCACGTAGCTTTAGGTCTCTTTAACCGAAATAGATGGAGCAGGTAGGTTTCCACCAGCCCGTTTCTTAACCCGCCATGGCCATTTGGCCTTTGACGCGGGCCAAGCTTCCCCCAGTCCCAACTATCGATAAAAAACAGTACATAGCCCCGCTATGTACCTGGCTGGCTCCTAGGCAACAAAAACGGAAGTACTTCGCTTCCGCCTAGATTTCCGGGTGCGCCTTGGGGTTAATCCCCAAGGATCCCTGCTACAATCTACCATGTAGAAACCCAAAAATAACAAAAGGGCACGTAGTCTTCTCTGGCTATCAATGCATAGAAAATCATCACCGATCAGGACCAACATGTTCGGGTAGGCTTCACACATCATGGCTATGTCCATACTACGATTCCGGACTCAAACAAGGGGACTTTACATTTCTACACCAAGGAATACCGCAAACTCATCGCACACTCATGGGATCGGGTTTTCCCATGCAAAGGAAGAAGAGCTTCACATGCTCAAGATGAAAATCTTTACCCTATCGTTTCTCCTCGGCGCCATGAAAAACTACGCAGATGAAAAACACCGCAACGATCTTGCCTCTACGGATCTAGGCTCGGTTTGCGGTTTGGCGTTCCGAATCTCCTCCGGCAGGCGGATCTTCCTCTTCCTCCAAACTCCTTGCTCTCCCTTCTCCCTAGGTTTTAGAAAGAGAATGGCTAAGTGAAAGTAAAGGTTTCAACCCCCAATCCCGGCCTTAACCCGCATGGAGAGCCCTGGGCCGTTAGATCCCAAAATAAGGAAACGAATGGCTGCGATTCAACCCGAAATTAAAATTCCTAGGCCGAACACGACTTGCGATATGCCCGTGTCCAAGGCTGTGTCACTCATTCGCCGTCGAAACCGTCGCGACCCAAAAAAAAGCATGGGCACTCGACACGCCCATATCAGGCTTGACACACCCGTGTCATACAGTACACGCCCATATAGCTGGGCATGTTCCTCCATCTCTACAGATCCAAAATGACTAGAGCACGACACAGCCATATGACACGCCCATGTCACATACCGTGTGCTAGACACGCCCTAGGACATGCCTGTATCCCAGGCTGTGTTGCTGCCTTAGCACAATACGCCAAATAACCCGAGAAGGACACGGGTATTCGACACGCCCGTGTCGAATTTGACACGCCCGTGTCGAATTTGACACGCACGTGTCGAATTTGACACGCACGTGTCGAATTTGACACGCACGTGTCGAATTTGACACGCACGTGTCGGACCCGAACACTCCTGGGCTCAGGCTGTGCGTCCTCACTCAACGATCGTTGAGTTAACGGCTTTGAGTGCCTGACATGCCCTGGGACAGGCCCGTGTCCCAGGCCGTGTTATCTGCCCCAACGATCGTTGACTGCAATTTCTTCGTCCACGTGACCATTGCCGAACCCGAGCACGACACGCCCTGGGACACTCCCGTGTCCCAGGCCATGTCACCTCTACCAAATCTTAGATTTGGCTCAAAACACCACCTGTCACTCTTTTGAGGTTCGGGGCGTTACACAGGAGTATCACCACGGCCTTATGGCCTTTCGACAAATGAGTCCAAAATGGAGAGACCACAAGGTCTAACATCAACGTGCAACAACACTCCTAGGCTACCTCGGCAAGCAAGCCGGAATATACCAAAACATGAAGCATACAATCAAAAGGAAACACGCTAAAAAGCACAACAAACACTTCTTGAGGCTTTGGGCTTTTCAGCCGGCGCACTTGCTACCTCTTGCGATCCATGCCCTTTAAAGATTTGTAGTAACGTGCGTCAGCAATGGATGAACTATACTGTGTAACCAACACATCTCCTTCTGGCCGCCCCTAACGGACCTTGAGGTACCCCTCCAACCTACAAGTCAACACTTCTTATACCATATAAATAAACATGTAATGCTTTAAAATAGGTTTGGATGTCTCATACACCACTCATGTTTTCTATGTTGAGCACAGAACAAAAAGGGGCCTACTATGCAGCATGTATATAGACCAGGGCTTCGCCCAATGCACCCTATAGCATATGTAACTAACACATCATCATATAAACTGGGTACTTCCATTTCCCCATTGGCGTAAATCCGCAAACAATAGGGGACTACAATTACCCTAACGGTCCAAAGGACGCTACACGGAAATCTTGCTAAGGCCCCACCCGCACATGGGTCTTAAACCCGGGCTTGCCTGCAAATTATGACTTCTCGCGTCAGGATTCTGTTTCCTGCACAAACCGATTCTAAGAACCCTTGTTGGACCACACCCGCTCATGACTTCATTGCCCGGGCTTGCCCTACGCTTTGTGTTCTCGTCAGTCTCACAGAAGGGGACTAGTCTTGTCGGGACACTCTCCTCATATGACTTGCATGTCATGGGATAGCCAGCCGACCACAGAGGCATAGACACCCCTTAGCATAACAAAACCATAATCTTTCCCAACCTAATCCACCATTTGTACAGCAACATTCCCGCACACCAAGGAATCCATCTACCGCCAATACGGAGCTAACCTTGTTCGGTTCCGACTACATATACTCACTCAAGAAAAGGCAGAAAATGCATTCATCACAGCGACATCTTACCGCAACGAATTTCTACTGAATCCTAAAGGCTTGCTATGCAACTTCACCGAGTCAGACTAACGGTCGCGACTACGTCTTCACCCACAATGCCTAATCCACTAACAAAGCAAATCTCTAATGCAAAATCATGCCGGGGACGGACACAATCAACCCGGAGGTTCCTCTTGAACCATGGCAACCCAAACCCCTCTCATTTGAGAGATCTGCAGTCCAAAAACTGAAAAGAAGAGATGTTAAGAGTGCATCCTAAAAACCAAGAGGAGAAGTATCATTACCTTACGACCCCTCTTCCTAGCCAAGGAGAAACTTAGTCGGATGAAGACAACCGCAACGGTCTTGCCTTTGCGGATCTTGACTCGGCTCGAGAAATGGGGCTCTGAAACTTCTCCGGCAGCCGGAGTTGACCTCCTTCTTCTTCCTTGCTCTCCCCTCTCTCTAAACCTTAGAAAGAGAAAGCCTAAGTACAAATGAGGGTTTGAAAACCCTATTCCTGGCCAAATAATAGCAGGGGGGAGCCTGAGCTGTCGGATCCTAATTGAAGAAAATGAACGACCACGATTCACCCTGAAAAAGAACTTCTTGGGCCAAACACGGCTTGCGACACGCCCGTGTCCAAGGCCGTGTTCCCTCACTCACCGTCAAACTAGAAATTACAGAATAGGACACTGCCTGTGAAACAGCTTGGGACACGCTCGTGTCTCAAGTGACACGCCCGTGTCATGGGCCATGTGCCTCAATCGACACAGGACAGAAAGGTCCCGAACAAGACACGGCCATGTGACACGCCCGTGTCTCAGGCCGTGTGCCCTGTCTCGATGCTCGTCGACAGAAATTCGTCGACCTCTCGGAAAATCGTCCACCTCATGCATGATATGCCCTGTGACTCGCCCGTATCACAGGCCATGTCATCCTATCAAGAACCCAGCTTGGCCAGTAAACGCCATCCGTTCCTCTTTTGAGTTTCGGGGCGTTACATTACTAACTTGAGATATCCGAGAAATATACCATCTGCAGTTTTGACTTTAAATTTTCTTAAATATATCTTATCATTGTTATTAATATAACATTTACTCACAAAAACATTAAAATAATTTATGAATTTCCTCCCAAACTTTGTATTGCAATAGGTCAAAAAGGTCCATATGCAGCAAATACAAAATTCTGGGTGAATCACACTTAGATATTGATTTAAAACTATATTTAGTTTGCTTACCTAATTGACAAGCCCTGCAAAGTCCTTCCCTCTTATAAGAACCAGAAGGTAATCCTCTAATAAGGTTGTTCTTAGACAATTTAGCAATAGTTCTAAGGCTTATATTCCCTATCTTTTATGTCAAAGTTCATTTGATTTACTTATCTAATTAAACAATCATATTTCAGATTTAGTATAATAAAAATTGACTAAATAAATGTTACCTTGTCTAACCCCAGATAAAATAATTTTGTTATCACTAGATATAATAGAGCATAAATATTTATTAAATGATACCTTATAACCTTCATCACATAGTTGATTGATGGATATAAAGTTATGCTTAAGACCTTTCACATAAGATACCTTTCTGAAGGTAACTACTCCAATTTTTACACTATCATAGCCCTTTGTCGTGCCATAGTTGGAGTCTCCATATATGACTTTTGGTCCAAGATTTTCTTTGAAGTTACTTAGGTTAGCTTTTCTTCCTGTCATGTGTTTAGAGCACCCACTATACAAATACCACTGTTCCTCTATGGTAGGATAATCCTTTTGTAGTATAAAAATAAGTTAGGGGTTCTTGACCCAGGTTACCTTTGGTCCTATTTTCCTGACATTATAAATAGACATATAAGAATATTTAGGTTGATTTTTATAACCAAGTGGTTGATATCTCCTGGGAGGAATGATCCACTTAGTAAAAGTGTTTATCAACTTTTGTGTTTGATTATTCTTTTGAAAAGAGGTATATTTTTTTTTGAAAAGTTTGAGTTCGACGAATTATACTGATTTTGTCGAGCTTTGTTCGATGAATAGTAGTGAGTTTGCCGAGCTCTATTCACAGAATAGTAATATTCATTTTTTGTGTTCAACGTTCGTTGATCTCTGTTCGACGAATAACAGTGATTCCGTTGAACACCATTTCCATTTTTCAGAGTTCGTCGATCTCTATTCAACGAATAATATTGATTTCATTGAGCTTGGTTCGACGAATTTGATTGAACATAGTTTTTCTTGAAATTTTCATTGTGTTAGAATAGATTTTGATTGAAAAACTTCAGTATTTTTATCTATTAGTGCTAATATTTCTTTTCCTTTTGAAGATGAATTTAACAGTGGTAGTTAAAATATTTTTCTGAAGGAGTTGAGGTTGACTAGATGAAGCTCCCAAGAAAAGTTTGTCATTTAATCAGGCATTGACTGTACTTATGATATTCATCAGTTTTATACTTCTCCCATTAAGAGATTCTTCAAACATCTTAGCCTCATATAATTGGTTTTCTAGAGAAACTATTTGTTCATTGGTAATTTTCAAATCTTGTTTTTGTTTAAAGTTTTCTGAAGATAAATTGTTCAATTCATTTAATTTTTCTCTGAGAAGTTTTATTTCCTTCTCAGATTGTATCAAATCTTTACAAAGTAATTTAAAATCTATTTTGAATTGATCTGATGTAAAATCAAAGGTTGAAATTACCTGATCTTCTTCAGACTCAGATTCAGATTCAGAATTGCTGTTTGATGCATTGATTTCCATCAGATAGACTTCTTTAGCTTTTGATTCTTCTTCATATTCACTTGAACTGGATGTACATTCAGTATCTGACTCACTCTATGTTTAATCTACAAAGCCTCTCTCCTTCTGTTTGTGTTTAGATGAAGAGGGTTTGTTTGACTGCTTCTTAAAGTCTTTCTCCTTCTTCTTATCTTTCTTCTTATTTTCAGAACATTCTGGAAGAATGTGTCCTTGTTTCCTGCAACCATAGCAAACAATTTCTTGAGTAGGTGTTTTTTTCATACCTTGGTTTATCCTTGTTTCTGAAAAATCTTCTCCTGAAGTCTTTCCTGGCCATTTTATTAAATCTTTTAGCCAAAAGACTCACGAGTTCTTTATTTTCTAGAAGTGGTTCTTCCACATCAGTTGCTTTGAAGGGAATACTCTTTTCCTTATTCACTGAGGATGATGTTATTTGTTCAGTTTCTCTTATTTTGATGAGCTGCTCATATGATTTGAGCTTGCCCAACAAAGTTTCTGTTGAGATTTCATTTACACTTCTGGCTTCCCTAATTGGCCAAATTCTTGAATCCCAAGTGCTAGGGAAACACATTAGAATTTTGTCATTGACTTCTGTTAAAGTAATATCCATCTCCAAGGTTTTCAGTTCATTAATTATGAAACTGAGTCTTGTGTACATATCAGCAACAGATTCAATTTCACCCTTTTTGAAATTCTCATATTGAGAAATCAGGTGAGATTTTCTTTCTTTTCTCTCATCAGCTGATCCAGATACCATTACAGTGAGGGAGTCCCATATATCTTTTTCTGAGGTGCATTCAACAATCTTCTGAAAGATATCATCAGACATTGTTTGAGCTATTATATTCATACCCTTTGCATCAACAATTTTTTGCTTTTCTCTGAGCCTCTGTCCATTCTGGCGGAGGTACAACACTGGTGCTTGTTGTTGCTAGTGGTAGAGGTGGTCCTGTCAAATTGAATTATGGATATCCTCATCAATATAATTCATATATAATCTAATCCTTGCTTTCCATAGTGCAAACTTAATAAGATTGCAAATTGGAGGTCTAGTGCTTGAGTACTTCTTTTTTTGTGTCATGAAAAATTTTTAGATAAAATAACATCTATCAGATCTATTGGTTAGGTGTTAGCCTGTAAAACAAAAAAATCTCCTCTGATACCAATTAAAAGTGAGGGATAGATCTAACTTTACTCTAGAGGGGGTGAATAGAGTATTTTAAAATTTTAATTTCTTTTTATAGCGGATTTAAAGTTAGTGATATATATATATAAAGATAAAATTCACAGCACACAAATAAAAAAAGTAGCAATCACAGACGACACAAGGATTTTATAGTAGTTCTCTAATAAATCAGAGTACGTCTACTCTTCTACAACCCTGGTAGGTATTCACTACATATTTTTGATAAGGTGCCCTGTCACCATAAGTTCTATTTTCTAAGGGAGATCTAGCAACTCTTTGGACCTTTTACCAGGTACCCAAAAACCAAGCTTAAATCTTTTATTCAGATGACTTAGGAACACAAGAGTTAACTTTTGAAGGGAGTTAAAACCATGTACCTAGTTTAAAGAATAAAATAAAAGAAGTTAATGTTGTCTTCTCTGTCAACAATCTCTGAGAAGACTTAGTGGATGATATTGCAAAAAGCTCCCCCTGATTTGAATAGAATTTTTGATCAAGGGAGGAGACTTTTCTTCAGGGTGTAGGCCTTCTTGTATGTTGTTCCTCTCTAGCAGATATTTGAGACAGATGTGTATTTAGATGTCTCAAGGAGAGTTTGAAGTAGAATGAAAGTATATCTCTGTATCTCTATATTTCACCACTTATCTCTGGTGAAGCAACAATCTCTTTTATATATATACTGTCAGGGAAGAATTCAAATATTTAAATTAAACAATTCTGAAACGCTTGAAGAATTTCTTGAGAATGTAACTGCCTTGGAATTAATTAGAATTAAAAGTCTGTGATAAATCTGTATTTTATGCTGCCTTAAAAGGCTAAATTCATTTAGAATATTTAGCATTAAATATCAGAGTTGTAACTTACTGTAATTAAGCATTTCAAAACATTCTGCCTTCTATATATAGAAACTTCCTGAACGTCAAACTCAGCAGGGAATTCGTCGAACTGAGCTTGGAGTTCGTCGAACTGAATTTTCTCTTTCACCAAGCTGAGTCCTGAGTTCGTCAAACTGAGCTTGGATTTAGTCAAACAGAGCTTTTGAGTTGAGATCAGAGTTTGTCGATCGGAGGTCAGCGTTCGTCGAGCTAAAGTCAGAGTTAGAAATCTGAGTTCGTCGAACTGAACTTCTCTGGAATTCCTTCTGATTTAACAAACCTGTAAATAACCTATGACCCTAAACTATACAAGTTGGGTCAAAATAAACATCCTAAACAAAGAATAGTAATACTAGCCCAAATCAGTAATAGGGTGTTCCAACAACGAAAGTCGTAGTCCTTGGAAATACCTTTCTAATGGATGGTTACCTGTTTTCATACGAGTCATGTAGCCCCTAGAAAGTCTAGTCGAACTTGTAGTACAGTCATGTCTAAAGTACATATTGTTCTCGGGTTAGTGTAGAACCGGGTTTAGATTTGGTAGAGAGATTCAACTTAGAGATTAATAATTCTTCACTTAAACTGAATTAGAGACATAAGTGAGTTTACTTGCACTCTTAACTAATCCCAGGGCCTACCGAGACTTTCTATTAACATGAGAAACTTATCCTGCATACATTCAAATAGAATTTTCATAAAATATAATATGTATTTATCATTATGAGTGGTACTTCTTCAAATCCTAGAACATTAAGTATAATATTCCCTAATAGATTGAAATCCCAACCCTAGTGTGAGTGATGTTTTTATAGGAGATGTGATAGTATATTGTTTATGGTAGTTTATCTCACATAGAGGGGGGGGGGGTGAATCAGTGACTTATTGTTTTGTTGGTTCTTTTTGAATTTAAGCATATATAAGAAAGTAAATAAAATACACAACAAGAAAATTGAGATTTATAGTGGTTCCCCAAGGTCTGGGTACATCCACTTTCCCTCTACACCTATCTAGTAAAGAGCTAGACTCGACAAACTCCTTCAAAGCTCAGCTCAAATGAGCTTACACCACAAATCCCTCAGGATTTCTCAGGTCTCCTCCAAGCCCTACCTCAAGCACATAGGCCCTACACTCAGTCTTATCAAGATGCCCTATCTTAGAGTGCTCCAACTCCTATAGCTCAGAAATACTCCAAGTTTCTTACCTCAGACTTATCTTAAGTCCTACCAAAGATTTACTATGAAATCCTACCACTCAAGCTGGGAGTATAGCCCTACAACTAAGGAACAAAGGCCCTATAACTTATGAACAAAGGCCCTACATCCCAGGCACAAAGGCCCAATAGAAAATGTTGTAGGGAAATTACAACAAAAGTCTAAATGTAAATTGACCTTAAAGATTTGAGAACTTCTATTGTTCTTGCTTGATAGCAAGATCTATAGCAGGTCCCTAAATTGAATGATCTTCAGGTTGCACAAGTTAGGGATAGCTCCTCCTTGATATTCTTCTTCTTACTCATGGAACAAGATCACTCTTGAGTCTGTTGAATGACTCTTCCTGTACTTTTAAAAACATTTAGCAAGAACTAACTTTTCTTTTCACTTGGAGCGCCGCTGAACTCTGACTAGATTTTAGCTTTGTGTGATGGCAACGACACTATTCCATTGACCTAATGATTCATCTTTATTGTCTTCGACTGTCTTCAATGGCCTCTTGAAATGTCTTGTCAACGCATGGACATGAATAGAATAGATTATCCCTGCTTTCGTCGCAAGCGCTAAATATTTATTCTGCAAAGCAGTATGGGCTTCAACGGTAACATTTTGAATATAATCCAAGCGTATTGCTGAGTGGCATTTTTATTCTCAACGGTGTCTGCCTTGGCACTGAGTTCAGCGGCTTTCAGCTGCTTTTCCATGGTGACGTTAAGACAAGGATTTGTTTAAAGCAGTATGTCAACAATACAGTTAACCTCTGATATACCATCTCAGTAGTGTATTCTATCTTTGCTCTAAGCCTATTTTAGAGATAATACTAATTATCTTGAATACACTTAAAGTAGATATTCTATCAAATATAATATGTTCTTAGCATTGTAAGTGATGCTTCTTCAAATCTAGGAATATTGAGGGCAATATTCCCAACAAGATGGCAAAACTAAAAGTTTAGTTGTAGGAGTTACTAGAGTAAGTATATGTACATCCAAGTTCTTCAAATCTAGGAATATTGAGAGAAATACTCCCAATAAGATGGAATAACTTAAAGTTCAGTTGCTTGTAGGAGCTACTAGAGTAAGGCTATGTACATCCAAGTTCTTCCCCTTGGAGTACACTAGTTCATTTTATGAAAAATGACTTAATCTTGCGTCTATGTATCGACTACCAAAAAATGAATAAGCTAACAAAGAAGAACAACTATAAGATTCTGCAATTTGACGAATTATTCAATCAGCTAGTGTGTTCAACTATGCATTCAAAACTGCATATGAAGTCCGGTTATTACAAATTGAGGATTATGGAAGTGATATTCCCAAAATGACATTCAGTACCTGTTTTGGGAACTATGATTTCACGTTGATTGTGTTTGTCCTCCTAAATGTGCCATCAGTATTCATGGACTTGATGAACAGAATGTTCTAAGAGTGTCTAAATTAGTTTATGATTATCTTCATCGACAACATACTTGTTTACTATCAGTCAAAATAATAGCATACAAATCACTTATGTATAGTTTTGGGCACACTTAGGAAGATTTAGTTGTACGCCAAGTTCTCTAAATATGAGTTTTAGCTACCATCAGTGGCATTCCTAGGTCATGTGGTATGTGTAGAGGTTATTACAGTGGAACCATCGAAGATAGTTGTTATACGTGAGTGGCATATGATGTTTACTATGACAAAATTCTTATCTTTCTTAGGATTGGTCGGGTACTATAGGAGCTTTATAGAGAACTTTTCAAAGATAGCTCTACCTCTCACTACGTTGTTTAGAAAGGAGCAGAAGTTTGTTTGGTCGCTGGAGTGTGCCCTAGCTTTTGAGGAACTAAAGGTTCGTTTGACTACAAAACCATTTTTATGTTCTCCATGTAGTATGAAAGGCTATAAAGTTTATAATGATACATCAGGGAGTGGATTGAGTTACGTTCATATTAAGTTTTGAAAGGTCATCGCTTATGGCTCTCGCTAGTTGAAAGTAAATTAGAGGAATTATCAAGTCCATGAATTTGATTTAACGCTGTGATATTCACTCTAAAACTATGGCATCACTATTTATATGGCATGAAGATTATATCTTTATGAACCATAAGAGCCTAAAGTAACTATTAAATAAAAAGGACTTGAATATACAACAAAGGAGGTGGATGGAGTTCCTTTGGGACTACACCTTTGATATTTATTACACTTCTAAGAAGGGAAACATTATCAAAGATGCATTATGTTGGAGGGTTCTTACACAAGAAAACTAGATTTAGATATCTTATGAGTGTCTAATTAGTGACTTAGAGTCCCTTGACTTTACTTTTGTAGATAGAAGAACAACAGCTACAACATGCTTGAATTGGACCAAAGTTTAATTTGACCTTGCAGATCAAATTTGATGGGATTTGGAACTTGATGAAAGCATGAAACATTATGTGATAGGGACCGTGGATGTGTCAAATGACGACTTCTCCTTCGATGCCCTATATGATATAAAGTGTCGTTCACCCTTGGATTGGGAAAATAACATGCAACATGAAGTTTTTGAAGCAAAAAGACGTTGAGGAGGAAAATTCGATGGTATGAATACTTCGAGATCGATTTTTGATTGCTCAAAATAGGTAGGCAAAGTACTATAATGCTAAGCGCAGAAATATCGAGTTCTCCATTAACGACTGGGTTTCCTTGAACATTAACCTATTCAAGGGAGTATCGATGATCCGATGCTTGAAAAAGCTAAGCCCAAGATACCTTAGGCCATTTGAGATCTTGGAGCGTGTTGGGGAAGAAGCCTACCGGCTTGCTCTTTTGACGAAGCTAAGTTGATTATATGTTTTGTTTCACATATCAGTGTTGAGGAAGGTGGTTTATGAGTCAACTCATATTGTTGTGGATGATAACGTGTCGGTCAATGATCAGCTAACGATGAAATTTAAGCCCATTTATATTGTAGACACCGAAGTTTAGTGATATGTTAAATTGGAGATCCATTTTCCTATTTATAAATGATAAAGAAAAGTGTACCTTAATAAAATATAGTATTAGATATTTAAAATGCTAAATATTAAGTGTTGTATTAAAACTCAGGGTTGCTGAATACTTCTACTTCGAGCAATTTTTTTTTATTTTATAGAAAAAATATGAAATTGCATGAGGAAATTAAATAAACAAAATATTAAAAGGTAAAGCACCTGATCATGAACCAATCTTAAAGAAAATATAATTAGTAAAAATAAAACTCAAAAGCTTGATGAAAAGAACTTGACCGTGGAGATTTTCGAAGTATGAACGCACCTATCTTGAGGGCTACACCCACCTAAAATTCGGTTGATCAACCGAAATCTTGCTCTATAATCAAAACCCATAATACTCGCTTTATGAGTTGAATCCCACTATATGATTTGACTCCTATCCGGAAGATTTTTATCATCCTCTCTCGAGAGCTACGAACAACTCCTTTTATTCTTTAGAGATCGATTTGTATGCACAAACCTTTCAGCTAACTTAAATTCAAAAATAAAAGCGAAATCATGCATAGACATATGAAATCAAGATTAATCAAGAATAAATCGTTGTTTCACATTCAAAGCTTTCGAGAAATAATTATAAAATAATAATTCCAAATGATATCATTCGATCAAATGCTAAAGTAATTTAGCTGGATATGAATCAAAAAAATAGATAACAATTAGAAGACGACGAGAGAAACCATTTTATTAACTAAGAAAAGGAATTACAACTACTTGAAAATGAATTTCAAAACTATGAATTAAAATTACAAATGTAAAAAGACAAGGAAAAATACAAGAAATGAAGCTAAAAATGGCCCAAAGAGGGTTGGTAATCGACCCCTCAAGATCTAGAGTAGCTGGCCTTATAAAGCTAAAAAAGTTAAGTCACATGACCCATGTCATGCTTGTGATCAGGGGCGTGTCTTAGACAGAATTGGAACAGGCACGAGAGCTTTGATTTAGAGTCAATGCGGGTATTACACAGCATGTCACGTCCCTTGGTCACCCCCATGACATTGGGGTATGACCTCTTTAAACTGCTTCTAGAAGAAAAATCTAGCGGTATAAAAGCATAACGGCTGATCCTAGGGAGTACACGTGCATGGCATTTGAAAGTCAAGGGCATGACTACTCTGGATAAGGGGCATGACTATTGGATAAGCTGTGAGATCAGTTGGAGGTGGGCAATGACTATGACCTGGATATCACGCCTGTGACCAAGGGCATGTAATTTTAAATGCCATGTCAGGCAAGTTTTGGATCAGGAAGTGGGTCCTAGCCGTGATGCAATATCACAATTATGACCTTAGGGCATGCACTTTGAAGTTTTTGTAAAATTGATCCACTTTGACTCCTTACCATGCATGTTTGCTCCAATTTGTTATAAACCGCCAAATTATTCTTGAAAATATAAAAGAAAGCATTTTAGACAAAAATTAAGTTAAAAAGAATAAAAGTTAATTATTTAATAATAAAATATTATAGTAAAATATAGATAATTAAAGTGTTATCAAATTCTCTTATACTCAAGCTTTTGTTATTTTAGAGTAAAAGTATGAGAAATATTTCTAAGACATTAGTAAAACTTTTAATTAAATTAAAAAGTAATTAAAATCAAAAGAAAGCTAAAGAAAAAATTTAGGGATTTAGAAATTGATTCCTAAATTTTGAAATTAAAACAAAATGAAGAAGATTTTTAACAAAGACTTCTCAAAATATTTAATTAGCAAGCAAGATTGTGTAATTTATAAACAAACCCAAATTTAAATTATAAACACCCTTACTTAAAGAAACTTATAAGAAAAATTCAAACTACTACTTATGCTCTCTCAATGTTTTAATTTAAATCTAAGACACTTAAATTGGCTATAAGGTTTTTGGGGAGACAAGACATATGAAGAGGTCTTTGATTGAAGGTGATGGAATATATCCTCTCATCTCACTCTTTTTTAAATATATTTGTATATTTTTACCATAGAATAAGGAATTTTATCCTCTTATTCTCATGATATATAAACAAATATTTTCTCTTCATAAAAAACAAATAATTAGGTGTAATGAATTTTATCCTCTTACTCTATCTTTTTTTATCTTTTGGGTTGTATAGTTTTAACAAGCAACTATAAATTTTATTCTCTTATTCCCATGATATATGATTTAACAAATAAAAAAAAAGGGGAAGGGAAAGGGGGTTTAAAAGGCTAAATAAAAATCCAGATAATAAACAAAAATACTATAGAGCAACTACTAGTAGATTAAGATTTTTCATGAATCTAAAACATGAAGTGAATTTAGTTAAAATATAAAAGTGTAGAGCCAAAAATCTAACTAATTAAAATAAAAGAGAAAAAGTGCTAAATAAATTACTCTAAATAAATTATAATCAAAAGATATTTCTTAAAAATTAATCACCCAAAAAATAAATCTAACTCACTATGATAAAAATAACAGTTTAGAAAATTAAAATTAATAAAAATTCTTATAAATAACCTCAAACTAGGTTTTTGAAAATAATAAAAAGCTAAGCAAGTGTTTAATATTATTATTTTTTCCAACTTTTTTTTCATTTATTTAAAAATTTAAATAAGAACCATTTTTTGAATTTTTGAAATAATAATACTGAATTAAAAGAAACGAAATTTCTAATCCTATTTTTTTGTTAACTCTTGGACTTCTCAAGGTCTACCCAGCGAAGGGCTTGCAAAGTAATAGGAGATGTGATGGTATGAAAGCCCAAATCTCCCTTTCTAAGAAATTATTTTTTTATTTTCTATTTCTTAGAAATTTTTGGGCTTTTTTCTTTTAAATTTCTTTAAGAAGAAACGACACCTCCATACTTAAAGTTGAACATTGTCCCCAAAGTTTAAAATTAAGTAATAAAGAAAAATGCATTTTTATATAAAAAAATAATTAAAAATAAAGTGATAAGCAATGGATGCCCTCCCAAGAGTACTTTATTTTTATCATCTTTTAGCTAGACTGTTATAGTTTGAAAAATGGAAATTTAAAATTAAAGTGTGCAGGCAACTCTCTAAATTCTTGATGTGATGAATATGTTGATGTCTGTTTCTTGAAGTGTTTCTTCTTATGTTAGCAGTTAGCTTGAGTTGTGAATCCAAATTATCTGAACATACCTGAGGTAATTTTGAGTGCTGGTGATGAGTAAAAAAAGGATTAGAGAAGACGCTTAGTTGCAATGGCTCATCTTCTACTTGTAAATTGTTTAAATAATAAGAAAAATCGAAATTAAGCAAGTCAGAAAAATTTTCATAAGGAGTTTATTTTGAAATTATAAGATTAAGCATCTATTGTTTGATTTCAACATAAAAATGGTTATCTAGAGATTCTAGCAGAATACCAAGCAGAATAATTTTTTAGGAGAAAATATTGTTGGGTCTATTGATCACAATGTCCCATATTTGAAGAAGGCCCATAAGTCAATAATATACAAATACATTTATTTTATATTTTCCTAAGTTCATACACGCAGGATGTCTATTTTCTGTGATTAGACAGTCTCAATATGTTAGAGGATTTGCTACACAGAAGTCAGAACACTTAAGAGAGGCAAAATTTTGCCTAAGTACAAAAGCGTTGACTGAATACACTTCACTCAATGACTGAGGCCAAAATGCATTGACAGATACCCAACCACTTAAAGCCATAGTGAAGATGTAAAAAAATCCATCTAAGTACAAAAGCTTTGAGTGATGGACAATCACTCAATTCCCTTACAGGAAAATCTATCCATGCTCATATATGTTGAGTGATGGACATTCACTCAATGCCCCTTTAGAAATGCAGCCAAGTCAAGAAGCATTGTGTGATGGGCATTTACTCAACACCTTCATCTGAAAATCTAGCAAGTCCAAAAGCAAATAGTGATGAACGTTCACTCAACGCATTCATCAATATTGCTACCAAGTTCAAATGTGTTGAGTGAAGGGCATTCACTCAACTCCGTCTATCTAAAAAATACTGCTAAATTTAAATGTATGGAGTGATATGAAAGTATCTAGTATCAACCTAAATCACCTATAAGGGGGTGAATAAGTGAGTTCTGTGTCTTTTTACGAAATAAAAATTACTGAAAAATAAACACATAGAAACATAAAGATTTATAGTGGTTCACTGAGTTGGCTACGTCCACTGTACCTCCTCGCCTATCTACCACGAAGGGCTAGATTTAGATACCTCACATTTATCTCATATTCTCCAAATCTTACATCTCGGAGTCTTAACTCCTACAACTTAATGACAATGCTCCTACTACTCGGAGAACAAACTCTCCTACAACTCGCAGAACAACATCTCCTATAACTTAGAGAATAACCACTCGTACGACTCGATCCAAAAATAAGAATCTACAACTTGGAGGGAAAAAGCTCCTACAATAGTAAAAATTTTTACACAAAAAAAGATTAAAAATAATCTTCAATAGTTCTAAAATCTTTGATCCCTCGTTCCTCTAAAAAGTTGATCATGAACGTCTTGAAGAATAAGAGAAACCAAAGGCTTTGAAGACTTGATCTGAACGCACAAATCGACTAGATCTGAGTAAATCGAAATCTTCAGAGGTCAACGATATAGTCGATTAAATTGAGGAAAAATTAATCATGTGATAAGAAGTCATCGGTCGAGCGGGTAGAGTAGATCGATCGTGCACCGACGATAATTGTTTTGTTCTTGAGATTTCTCGATTTTAACAAATAAGCATGATTAGGGTTGATAAAAATCCACCCAATATATATTGAAAACCTTCTTATATAATGGCTAGAAATATCCTTCCTAATCAAGAGATCCGAAATTTACTGTGCATGACGATCAGGTCAAACTGAGCCGTAAATTTGAAACTAAAAGAAATAACCGTAAGTATAATTCATCGAGTATCTTCGAGTATCTACGGGTATACTCGTCGAATCACTTGGAAACTCGATAAAATTTACTTAGGGGATTCCATCCAGATCGATCATATGACTCAACATTTGGTAGAAGAGATACTCAATGAATTCGGCGAGTATCAGCTAGTATACTCGACTATTTTGACGAGTATCAGATAGCTGACTTGACGCCTATTTAAGTGATATTCGACGAATAACACTTAGAGAAATATAAAGAAGTAAATTCGAGATGAATCGATGAATTCGTCCTGTATTGACATATATATTCGACGAATTTGACGAGTATCGCCAGATACACTTGACAAATTCAACGTGCATACACGATGATACTCTATGACTTTTACTTAACTGATTTCCAGGAATTTGGAGATTATTCCCCAAGTAAATATGATTAATTCGATGAGTGCTAGTAAGAATACATGACAAATTCGGTGAGTATTCATGAGTATACTCGATGAATTCGATGAATATCCATTATTATACTCGATGAATTTTACTTAGAGAAAAGCTTCTCTTCTGAAGGCCACAACTTGATCTTCTTGGATTCTTCTAATGTACTTGAAATAGAAGTACACCCCAATAGAGAGATTATACGTGAGTCAACACATTGGCCTACACAATGAGGGATTACATTATTTAGTCCTGTGTTTCAAGACCCACTTTAACCTGACATTGGGTTTTACTTAAGAATATCGTCCTGCAAGCACACAATTAGAAAACTACATCAAAACAACCTAAATTCATCTTAGTTCAAGGGACACTTCTTAAAATCAGAGTTATTGTGGATACAATACCCAACACGATGAATGCTCACTCAATGCCTTCAAATATTTGCTTTCAATGAACAAATGCGTTAAGTGAAGAAGGCTCACTCAATGCCTCTGAAGATAATCAGATTTCAGCTAAGTGTTTTTGCGTTGAGTGTAGGCTTATCACTCAATGCTTTTGAAGATAACATTTAAGTTCAAATGCGTTGAGGTACAGGGCAACACTCAAGCTTCAGGTCGTTGAGTCATAATGCATCACTCAACGCTATGTAGACAATTTGGAAGAAATTTCTAAATTCACCAGCATTGAGAAATGACTGCTGATGTCATACTTAAATTCAAATCTACATAAATCTCGCGCTAAAAGACGAAGACCACCGTACTATTCTGACAATGATATATTGAAGTGAATCCTCCATTAAAGCAGACCATGCCACTTTTCAAAAAGGAAGATAGAGCTGTTGCAGCTGTAGAGGTTTATATACGAAAAGAGATCAACTTTTAGAACAACTTTTTGCAAGCTAAAAGAACTTTTACCTTTTTATCAAAACCCTAAGTTTTGCAAAGTTGGCTAGTAGAGCTAAAGTGGTTTTTCTATTCATCTTCAAGCCTGCAACATTTCTCAAGCTTAAATAAGAAGCAAAGCTCAGTAGAAGATCATCATAGCACAAGTTGATTCATCATTGAAGATGTATTTTCTTTTTGCTGAGAAGAAGGAGGACTGTGTACCATATAATTAAGGAAGAGGACTAAGGGATTTTTCTTTAGAGTCATTTAACTAAAACTTTTATTCAAATCAGTAGTATCTCTCTAGAGATCTTAGTTGAAAGCCTAATTTATAAACGATGGGTTATAGGAGTTGGTTTACACTAAGTTGTAGGATCTAGGGTGGATCTGAGGTAGGATCTTGAGAAGATCTAAGGTAGGAGATCAGTTGGATATCAAAGTGGTAGGAGTTGATGAACTCTGAGTTGTAGAATCCTAGAGTGGATCTAAGGTAGGACTAGAAGCAGTCTGAGCTGTAGGAGTGGTGTTCACTCTAATCTATAATATCCAGAGTGATCTATGGTATAAGATCACGAAGCTGAGTATAAAGGAGGACTAAGCCGAATCTAGCACACTTCTAGATAGGTGTAGGGGAAAGTAGATGTACCCTAGATAGGGGAACTACTATAAATCTTGTGTGTTTGTTTTGATCTTGAAAGCTAATATCTAACTTTAACACACATCAAGCACTAACTTTAAAATATTTAAAAATACTTATAACAAACCTATTATCCTCCACTCTAGGTGTTTAACTACCCTTAGAAAGAATTTCAAGTGGTATCAAATCCAAGTTATTCAAAAAGGACTTAACAGTCTAAACTAGATCTCCAAGGATAGTAGAAGCACATATTCATGGTTTTTGGTGAGAACCAAAAGGAGTTAGGTTTTATGAAACTTCCTATCTGTAGGAAGGAAAATTTTGGGATATGGAAAGAAAGGGTGAGGCTATTCATGGAAACCTCAGCCCTAAGATATACATTATAGTTCAAGAGGTACCTTTCATTCCTATGAAGGTATCTACTATTGATGCCAATATCCATACTCCCAAGAAATATTCTGAGATGAATATGGATGAGGTGGTTCTAGCCACTATAGATAAGAGGACACAAAACATAATTGTCAGTGCCATAGATGATTCAACTTTCATAATTTGGTCCACTACAAAATAGCCAAGGAGATGTGGTATTTACTGATAGTCTATATGGTGGGAATAGAGGAAGTGAGGGATGACAAAAAATCCCTCCTCAAATAGCAGTATGAGGCCTTCATGCAAGGAAATAAGGATTCTATAGCTGACTGTTATGCGAAGTTCTTCAAGATTGTGAATAGTCTGATCACCTATGGCAGACAGTTCACTAACTATGAGTTGTATGACAAGTTCCTATGATCTCTCAATAAAGAATGGGATATTAAAATATGTGCCATCAGGGAAGTGGGCAACATTGCCAACACATTGCTCCAGAATTTTTTTTGCCAAGATGATGTCACGTGAGCTTCAGCTAAATTCTAGAAAAGTTGAAGAAGAATCTTCCAAGTCCCTTAACAAAGAGAAGAAATTGGACTGGAAAGCTAAAGCCTCAAGAAGGTGCATGGATAAGATTCCTTCTCCTCCAAAAAGGGATGCTGAGTCATAAATCTCAGGTCCCAGCACTTCAGGTGATGAGCTGTCAGATGGAGAACTTACCATGTTCTCCAAGCAGTTCAAGAAGAAACTAAGGAGGAAGAGGTAGTAGAAGAGCAAGGCTCATCCAGCTCTAGCTCTATAAATCTATAAGCCAACTGAAAGTCTTTGTTTTCAAGGGTAGCTAAACACCTAGTGGGGGGTGAATAGGTTTTTATGTCTTTTGAAACAATCTTTTTGCTTTGGTGTTTTGTGAGTTAGTTTTAGGTTAACTTTCAAGAATACACAACTACACACAATTATTTATTGTGGTTTCCCAAGGTATGGGTACATCCAATATCCCTCCCACCTTTCTAACAGTCTGTTAGACAAGGCCAACTTATCAAAACTTAGCTCCAAGAGCTTATAACAAAGATCCCTCAAGATCTCTCATACTCCTCCAAGTCATACCTTAGGCCCAAGACCCTACCACCCAGAGCAAATGAAGCTCCTACAACTCAGTGATTCACAGATCACTTATCTCAAACTTTAAACAATGTCCTACCACATAGGCTAGTAGGATAACCCTACACCCAGATCCATAGGAGGATCCTACACTCAGTGAATGAACTCACCTACAGCTCAAGCACACAAGCCCTACGTCAGATCCACAGAATGATCCTACACTCAATCTAACAACCCATTTCGCTCTAGGCTCCTGCACGTGTTTTGAGTCATGAGAATTGACTCAGGCTCAGAAAATGTCGAGTAAACTCGACGCCATTTGACAAAGCGTCGAGTGCGTTTAGTGGACTCAACGCCACTCGACGAATTAACTTAGAAAATATTTTTGAAACTTTATGCATCGAGTGACTTCGACGCCATTCGGCAAAGCATCGAGTGAACTCGATGTCACTGAATGCTTTTAACTTGGACTCTGCGGGATGATGTTGGCATTGATTGGTCTCAACGTGGAGTTGAGTGGTCTCAATACCACTCAATTCCTTAACTTAGAAAAGAATCAGGAAGCTGTTGGCATTGAGTGGTCTCAATGCCACTCAATGCCTTAACTTGGAAAAGATTCAAAAAGCTATAGGCATTGAGTGGTCTCAATGCCACTCAATGCTTTGACTAAGAAATTTATGGACTCAAAGCGGTGTTGAGTGGTCTTGGCGCCACTTAACACTTTTGACTTAGGATTTTTTGGAATGTTGACGGCATTGAGTGTTGTAAACTCCACTCAATGCAGCATTGAGTGGTGTCAACACCACTCATCACTTTTGGACTTAAAGTATATTTTTAGTCTAATAAACTACTTTGGCTGGTTCACATTATACAGGCTAAGACGGGTTCGTAATAAGCGCCAATTAACCTATTGGACCTTGACCTTTCGATCAAGACATAATTAAAGTAATAATTTGTTGGTTCAATACTTTGGTGACACGTGGGGGTAAGGAGTAACCATGCTTAAGGATGGCCAGCAATGCCCCACCACTCCCAACCAACCCTCTTAGTCAAAGTCCTTAAACCAACCAACCTCACCTCCATTCCACCCCACAATCACCTTCAGTGAGACAAGACCAGTGGGGATTGATAGCTGAAGCAAGAGATAGCCAAGGAAACTAGGAAATAAGTGAGTTCGCCAGATACATTGTCAGCCATGGTTCACCGCCACCAAACCCGCAACCAAGCACGGCTACAGGTCCGTTTATCCTCCCCTCCATTGGTGCTAACTGTCAAGCTCTTTTAGGAGAGATATCGGGCTCAATTGAGCCTGATACCAAGTGAGGAAGAGGAGATTTTTACCGAGCTTGCTCGGGATCGACGGAGAGGTGGTTTCTGGCCATCATTTCGCCACCAATTGCTGGCCACCACCTCAACGGAGACGGTTGTGGTGGTAGCCGGCCGAGGAGGCTGAGAGTTGGCCGAGAAATATGGTTTGAGTTGTTATAGGCATGATCAATTGTGGCCGTCGGCTATCGGTGAAGATGACTAGATCCTGTTCGTTTTAATGATTAAAACTATAGGGGTATTATATTTCATTTCATTTTTTATCACATAAACACATACATTTTGCATGCTTAAATTAGGCCTCTTAAGGGCATTTGAAAATATAACTTTCAACATGAAAATGGTAGATCTAGGTCTTACCTTTAATTTGGTACCCTAAAGTTATAATTTGGATCACTGTAGCTCCCTGTAGGACAGTTATCCTAAGAAGGCAGAAATTCAAATGGATTCCTAGGTCAAACCCTAAGTCCACATATAATGAAATTAAGGCCATGCATGTGTTTATGTTAGTCTTAGCCCCTACCTAAAAATAAGAATTTTTGGGGGATATTCTTCTATAGTTTTTATAGAAATTTCATTTATTAAATAAAAGGAATATAGGGGGATTCCCTTTTCCAAATGCCCCCAAATTTGAGTGGCATGACCATTGGGGCATTATATGACCATGGTAAAAGTTTAAGACAATTTGGACCTCTACATGTTGGGGAAATTCAACATGAATTATGGGGGTAAATTTGTAAATGGTGTGCCAACTGTAAAAATGGGAAATAAGCCATTTGGATCAATGCATGTCCATAGGATGTTGGACAAGGGCTCATAAGGATGAAATATACCTCCCATGGAAAGATTGGGATTTTTGGGATCAAATATCCCATTATTTTGAATTATTGGAAAATAGGCTCTTTTAGAAATAAATTTGAGATATAGGTATACAAACCTTGTAAAATTCTAAACTTTTGATATAAGCCTTAATATGATATTTTACATCTCTGGAAAAAGTCATGAGCTTCTTTGAGTATTATATCTTGTGTATTTGATAGATTTACAATTTTTCCCTTGAGAGTTTTAAATTAAAAGTAGGGGTAATAATATTTAGAAAATTATGGAAAAATGCAGTCTCTTATTTCGGTGATATAAACCCATGTATATTTATTTAATAATTTTTGGATGATTAAGTATGCTAAAAACCATAGTAGTTGCATTTTGGTAGTAAGGTTCACATGAAATTATTTTAGGTCAAATCACTGGTTGGGATTATGAGTTTCTGTCTTGAGTATTATTATGGCAATATTGATCTCCAGTAATTTTCTATGAATTTTTAGTTTAATATTTTCGGTACATCATTTGAAAAATAGAATAATTGTGATTACAATCTTAAATAGAAAAAAATAGCCAATCATGTTGAAAAATTAGGATTTTTGATGAACAACCATAATTAATTTAGATGAACTCCAGACAATTTATTTGGGCCTAATAGACCACTGTACATAGTAGCTCATGTACAAAGTGACCTTGGTCACTTAATTAAATGATTTAATTTATGGTCCAAAATAATTAGAACATTGATGGAATTCTGAATGGTTAATATTATGCATTTGGAAAACCCATGATAAATAGTTAGGGAAATTTGGCTAAAGGAAATGGCAGTCGTCTCATACGGGTTAACATTAGGTCATGGGTTACACTTAGCAAAAGTAACACATCACACTAGGACCCACATGGGATATGATATGTGGTTGGATTGAGAAGCGTATTGGGAAGTTGGAACCTTGGTTGGTGTAAAGTGGGTCACTACATAGTAATGAGTTTTAGAGTACAATGTCCAAGGAAAGTAATTAGAATGGAGATCGACGGAAGACCGTCTCTCTCCCAATAATAATTAAGTCTGTAGGTTCATTCAAGAGCAACATCGAGAGTTGGGTGTTAATAATGGGTAAATACTCATAAAAGTAAGTGTCTTAGAGAAAGGAAGCATTAGGTTTCTTGCCCATCGTAGTTCCTAGTGCCCCCGAGAACCCTTCACCGGGTATCCCCTAGGCAGTCCATGGACTAACCCTAAATTTCTATGTGTAACAAGAATTAAACAAGAGTAGTATAATAAGTTAAGGGAATGATATGGAAAACCCACTCACATAGGGTTGGAGGGATACAAGATGGGTTTTAGTCCAGCAAGTTGGTTGCTCGGATGTTTGGTTATAGGATGGGTTTTGGTCCTGTGAGTTGGAGGCTCAGATTGTAAATAACTTGCATGTGCATAAACATATTAATGGCGGGTCATGCGGTACTGGACCAATCTTTACACCGATGGCAGTACCGTGTCTCTGGTGAGGTATAAAGGTTTGAGTGGCCAGTAGGTTGTTTATACTTCATTCTAGAGGACAATCCCCAAAAATGCACACCCGACCAAAAGTCTGGCGGGTTTATCAGCATTAGTACGTGGAGACTCTGGTGTATCCTTTAGAGTCGTATGGAAGGTCTAGGCCTGGTAGTGTGTATACCCTCCTAGGAGTGGAGACGCCTGCTCCACTACTACCGTAGCCATAACAGTGGTACTTGAGAGTTAAGCAAACTCCAAAAAGTGGGAACTAAAAGTCTGTGATCACAATGTCGTGTGAGTGAGTTGCACTTATATGAATCATAACCCGTATACCATAATATACATTTATACTTAGGACATACGCACCATAGATCCTTATCATTTAAATTAGTATGGGCACTTTTATATGATAAGTTACATTTGTGAAACCTTAACTTATAAGTTTGTATGGACATTCATATAATTTAAGGTACTTATGTGATGATAGCTTAGTAGTAGTTAATTTACTTTGGCAATCGTACTTCTTTTTAGTACAGTTTTGACATACTTTATTTGTACCTTATAGAACTGCTAGTGTAGAGATACAATTATTAATCTATAACCATGATAGGATAAATCCACTATCGCCTACTTTCCTTTTTATACCCCTTATTATTCTCTGCTTCGTCCTCCCGCTCGGTACCTAGGAGTTACGGGGGTGATGCGAGGACAAAATGGCTTAGTCTTTTTGATTAACGGTCGGTTGTGACCGTAGGAGCTCGAGGAGCTGGTGCACTAGCAAGATGAGGTGGCAAGATATGAGGAGCTAATACCACATACTACCACTGCAGCTTGCCCTCAGGTGAGGATGAGTGTACTTGTGTTAGAGATTGCTTCCGCTTAGTGTTGTGAGAGAGAAATTTATCTCTATTTGGCATGTACTGGGCATAAGCTCTTCTCTCAGTTTCGTACTCATTGTATACTATTGTACTCTTCATTATATATTTGATGATATTATGTTGTGACTCTATGGACTTGCTAGTTTTACTTACTACTTGCATCCTTCTATTCTCGATTGGCCGACAGGTTAAATGATCGTACTAGCCAGGAGGATCATCGTCTTGCAATGTCGACTAACCTGTGTGTTAATTTCACCGTAAGGCGGCAGTTCTAGGCATAAGATTGGGTTACCTCCTTGGTAAGGGGAGGGGGGTCTTATACTCAGCCTTTATAAATCATGCTTATAGCTCAGATTTGTAAAAATCATTTAGAAAGTGTATGTTATTGATGATGAAATAACTCCTGAGAAAATGTTCTTTGAGTCTTCTCTATGGACCGAGAGTGCTCAGCACAATCTTCTTCTCAGCTCCAAGGAAGCAGATCTTCCGGATGATTTAGCTTGAGCTGGGAAGAACTCAGAAACCAAAGTTTCGGAAATTGCTGAAGAAGATCAAATGAGTTTTCTATTCTTTGTATGTCTTCAATCAGCAACCTTTTATCTGAAGTTGTAGACTATCTCTTGATGAACTTCAGAATAATAGTTATAGAGTTTTTCTTCATGCTCTACAACTCTATCGAGAGGAAGTAGATGAAGCTCAAAAACCTTTTTCCCCAAAGTTGAGTTCCTTTTCTTCGGAACTCTAAATAAGTATGTCGTCATCCAACAGCTCTCTGAGTAGTATGGACCACTAGAGTAGTTAGTTGTACCACCACTTTTGCATTAAATATTGTACACCAAGAAAGTTGTGTCTTTTGTCCTGTAGCAAGATGATCCTGCGTTGTTTGAATTTCTGCTGACGTCAGCAAGACTCAGCACCTGTGAACATAGCCAAAATACCAGTAATTTTGTTTGGGCATTGAGAGAAGTCTTATCACTCAACGCACTGGTAATTAGCTGATTTCTGACTGGTGGCATTGAATGCATTAAGTGATCCTTTATAACTCAACGAATGTAGATAATTCTTGTCTAATATCTTTGGCGTCGAGTGAACCTTTATCACTCGACGTATTAGGACTTTGTTGATTTACTTTGTTAGAAGGCTTCGAGTCAAGCTTCTTCACTCAATGCTTTCTGTCTTTGCCTATTTTCTTGATGATGCATTGAGAGCCTGTCTTCACTCAATTCTTATGTACTTAGCAGGATTATCTGTTAAGGAGGCGTAGAGTGAACTGCCTTCACTCAATACTTCTGGAATTCGACAGATTTCTTTGACAGCAACCCTGCGGCTTCGACTGCATGTTGTCCTATCGACTCTATTGCTTCTTGGCATTGAGTGAACTGACTTCACTCAACACTTTTGTACTTAACCAGATTTCTACTTTGTCAATACTGAGGATTTGACTGCCTAAGCATCAATCGACACTTTTAGCCTCTTGGCATTGAGTGAACTACCTTCACTCAATACCTCTAGACTTAACCATTTTCGGCTTTAGTAATAACCTGTCATGAGTCTATCTGACATTGTGACTTTGACAACCTATCGAATCAAATCAATATAGTGTAACCTACATACATTTAACTAATGGCATGCATCAAATACATTCTTATGTATACCATTGAATTGTGGGCCTTCTTCAAATATGGGACATTGTGATCAATGGACCCAACAATCTCCCCCTATTTGTAGAAGTTAGAACCTTAGTCAATGATATATACTAACTTAATTAAGCAGATAAGCATTATAAAATATGAAATCAAAAATATGTAACTGAAATCCATAAGTTTTAAACACACTGAAATAAGATATTTATTTAAGGAAATGTTCATAAACAGACTGTGTGCTTAATACAAAATATTCATATTTTTTGCAGCCCCTTAAGAAAAGAAAGAAACATTTCAAGTTTTAGGTTCCTTAATTACAATCCATCTATTTGGTTTCATGGTAGCCCACTCTTTGTCTTTGTTTTCCTTTTCCTTCTCCTAATGTTTTTAAAAGTAACTATAGGGCTGGGGGAAATATTTGTTGGGCTCTACAACATCTTATGGCAGTGCACCTGACTTTTTCACCCTTCTGAATCTTCTCATTTGCTCTTCATTCCTTTCAAGGTTGGCGCATTCTAAAGAGTTGTATAGCTTTCCTCTTTTAGTTTTCTTGAATTTTATTTTGTCCCAGGCAGATAATATTACGGTCCTTGATTGAGGACTCCGTTGTTCAAAGCCTAGTCTAGACTCTATCTCTTCCCTATATCTCTTCTTTCTGAGCCTAACTTCTTCTTCTTCATCATCAACAAATTTTCCTTTGGCAGGGTTGATATTTTCATATTTGTGTGGCTCTAGACCCAATTAGCCTCATATTACAATATGAGGCTGAATAGAGTGGTGGCCAGTTGTAGAACAAAGCACTTGCTGTAACATTCAGTAGTTGAAGATTTAACTCACTGAGCACCACTTTGTTCAACATACTGGCCACCACTCTATTCAATAACATATTGTTAACCACCCTTATCAACACCATATATAATTTCAAGAATGGGAGCAGGGTTGATATTATCATATTTGTGTGGCTCTAGACCCAATTAGCCTCATATTACATTAGTAATCCACGTAGCATTTTCAGTTTTTGCCTTTATCATTGCTTTCTCCCCCTTTATGACTTCTTCAAATATGATCTTAGTCAGGGAGTTACTGGCCTTAGTTAGTTGTACATCCAGATAGTTTACACCCTTGGTGATATGGTTCTTGAGCTGGATCATGTGATCATCTAGAACTTGTGTGTATGCATCCATTCTTCTCTCAAGAATATTCTTATGAGCTTCCATCAATTCCTTCTATGCATTATGGACTGCTATCATGTTTCCATACGCAATATTCTGATTCTCCATAATGTCATTCTGTGTTTTTCTGACCTGTTGATGTATATCTTCAGAGAATGTTACAGTAAGTGCAGCTCTCTTGAAGAATGCCACAGTGTTGGATTTCAGCAGATTCACCTCAAACCTTATAGACTTTATCTCAATTGAGAGATCTTATCTCACTCCCTTTATGGTGTCATCAATTTTGTGATTTAATTGTCTTCTCTGATCATCTAACAACCCTTTAAGGTAGACTAGAAAGGAGGAGGACATATGATCTGCCTTTCCAGATGTTCCTTGGTCACCTAACTCATCAACCCTACCTTTGCTTATAATCCTTTCTTCAAAATCACGCATATTATATTCTGAAGAGTGTTCTTTTGCCTGTATATTAGCACCAGGAGTGTCTTTATCAGATGTAGAGGTGACAATTTCATGCACAATATCATGAGAAGGGAGTTCAATGTGAATCTCCCCCTCAGCTTGATCTTTTCCTTAAGGACATCTTGGTCTTCATCATTCCCCATGGGAATCTGTGGCTTTGAGGTGGCAGTGACTGGAACGTTTTATTATGTCCTCGCAAGAACTTGCTCCCACTCATCTGGACGATAGATAAGAATAATTTCAGGACCCTCTATTATTTTAGCAATTCTTTTCTCCAGATTTTCAATGAAGGTGCCCAATTGTTCTTGAACAGATTGAACAATATCACCCTTTGTAGGTATAGGTATCAAGTAAGTCTCCCTTCAACTTCTGCACATATATTTTCCATTTCCTAAACATCCAGTGTGCACATATCACCCGCTTAGTTTTCTTCAGATTGGGTTCTTGCTAACTGGTTCCTTTCAGCAGGTTTAGAAGATATGGAAACTTGCGCACTCATATCTTTTCTGGTCTCTTCAGCAGATTCAGAGAGCTGGGGATTATGTGGCTCCTCTTCACTCTTCTTAGAGGAGCTACTCTTTGTGCTTTCCTCAAAAATTTGAACAACATTCTTCTTCTTCTTTTCAACAGTATGGGCATGTAGTAGCAGAACTCTGTCCAATCGCTCAAGCATTTTTGAATCCATCCTTTTCATATGATGGATTTTTGTTCCTAACCTTATGTTAAGGATCCCTGGAACACTGTTGTGAGGAAATAAAGACAGAATTCTACCCAAGTTTGGCTCTGGGATGCATTCTACTATTCTGTCAAAAAGAACTGTCCCCCAATCTGTCTTCTTAGAAAGAATTATCCTTGCCATTAACTCAAACATCTACATGGAAATTTTATTATGTGACCTAGAATTACACAACAATGCCTTCCCAACCACATCTGTAAGGAAATTTCCTTTCAAATTCAGTTCCCTTTGCAAGATTGATCCAGTGGAATGCTTTGACAATCCACACCACTTCAGGGCAGCTTTGACATCAGATTGATCCAATTTATCTACTTCATTAGATACCCTGAACCTTGGTAGTTGCAGTGCCTTGCTTAGTCTCTTAGGTGTAACCTTGACCTTATTTCCATTGATGAAGGACCTGATTTTAATAGATGAAGATTCGAACTTTTTAGTTGAGTATAACTCATGTACTCTCTTCCAAAGTAGACTGGGCTCTGAAAGAACATATTCTAGGTCAGTGACCTACAGTAGATGGAGAATAAGCTGAACTTCCTCAGGCACGTCCTTGAATCCATTTCTAACCAGCTATGAACTCTTGAACAAAAAATCCAACCTCTTTGCCGGCATCGCTTCTGTGAGTTGATGTAGATTTTTTGCATATTTCATCATTTTGTCGCAAGGGACAAAGGAAGGAGAGGAATAACATATTTTGTTCTAAGCACACACTCTTCTATTTATAAGTTCCACTAATTTGAGAATGTGGAGAGGCACGTACTTGTTGTGATGATAATAAGAAGATCAACGGCTAAGATTAATCCCGTAGATTAGTCGTAAATATAAGTCTCTGGACATTTGCGTTGAGTGAATTCGACGCACTCGACGCTTGCTGTAGACTCAGCGTACACGACCCCTGAGCACTTGGTCCATCATTCCTTTTTTATCCTGCATAGGTAAATACCACCTGTAACTTAAATTTATACAGATCAACTGAATCTTTATTAAGTTCATCATACCAAATTCAAATTTGAAGGAGTTGAACTTTGCTTCATCTAGTGGTTTAGTGAAGATATCGGCCACTTGCTTGCCAGTGGGGAAAAATCAAGGGTGATGTCCTCACATTTAACACACTCTCTAATAAAATGATACATAATTTCTATATGCTTAGTCCTGTTATGAGAGACAAGATTCCTAGTAATAGAGATTGCACTAGTAGAATCATAATCCATAAGAGTTCTACTTAGCTTGATGTTGTAGTCCGGAAGCTAATGCTAGATCCATAATAGCTGAGTACATCAACTTTTAACAGATATGTATTCTAACTTAGCTATTGATATTGTAACACTGGTTTGATTCTTGCTTCTCTAAGATACAAGCCTCCTTCCTAGAAATTAATAGGATCCAGAGTTTCTTTTCCTATCTTCTCTACAGCCTGTAAAGTCTGCATCTAGATACCTAGTTAGTTCAAAATCACTATTCTTAAGATACCATAGGCCAAGATCAGGTGTGACCTTGAGATATATAAAAATTCTCTTAACTGTAGAATAGAGAGACTGTTTAGGGAAAGCCTAGTATCTAGTATAAACACATGTAGCATACATGATGTCTTGCCTACAAGTAGTATGGTAGTGGAGGCAGCAAATCATGCCTCTGTACAAGGTTTCATAAATAGGTTTCCTAGTATCATCCTTGTCTAAGGACACATTTGACCCCATAGGAGTTTTCATTAATGAGGCGCTCTCCATTCCAAACTTTTTAATTAAATCCTTGGTGAACTTAGAATCAGAGATGGATAATCCATTATGAGATAGTCTTACTTGCAGGCCCAAGAAGTACTTCAGTTCACCCATACTTCTCATCTCAAATTTCACCTGCATAAGTTTGGCAAACTTTTTGTATAGGTCATCATCATTAGACCCAAAAATCATCTCATCTACATATATTTGGACTAGGATGATCTTACCCCTGACCTCCCTTAAGAATATTGTATTTTCTATCTTTCCCCTTGAGAATTTGTTCTCAATGAGAAAGCTAGACAAGATTTCATACCATGCCTTAGGGGCTTGCTTCAACCCATACAAAGCTTTTCTAAGCTTAAATAAAAAATTAGGAGAGTTATGATTAACAAAACCTGAGGGTTGCTCAACATAGACCTCTTCATTTAGGTCACCTTTTAGTAAGGATGACTTCACATCCATTTTGTAGACCATGAATCCTTTATATGCAACATATGCAAGGAATAGTCTAATAGCTTCCAATCTTGCCACTGGTTCAAAGGTATGATCAAAGTCAATACCTTCTTCTTGTCTGTATCCCTTGGCAACCAGTCTGGCTTTGTTCTTAAGTATAACACCATTTTCATCAAGTTTGTTCCTATATATCCACTTTGTTCCAATGATGTTCTATCCTTGTAGTCTGGGACCATCTTTTAGACCTTATATCTCTTGAACTAGTTAAGTTCCTCTTGCATAGCCACAACCCAAAATGGATCTAAGTTGGCATCTTCAAATCTTTTTGGTTCAATCTGTGCCCGAAAGCTGGAGTACATGACAATGTTTAGGCTTCTGTTCTTGGTTGTAACCCCTAGATTGACACTCCTATGATCTGTTTTTTTTAATGATCCCTCAGATGCCTGATAGCTAGAGGCATTATTTCCTCAACTACCTGAACTTCAGTGGCTGGAGAATGCTAGTCTTCAGCTATATCTTGAGTGTCTTGTTCTTCTTCTAGAATGTACACACCATCACCTTCTCATTATGTAGTTGGAGTAGTGTCCTTGATGTTCTGGTTGTCCATTTACAGTTCTACTCCTGTAGATTTATATGAGCTAGGCATCTCATTATTAATCATTGATGAATCATTAAAGACAACATTAATAGACTCTTCAATAACTTGATTTTTCAAGTTATGGACCCTATATGCTTTGCTATGATTTTTGTACCCAACAAATATCCCTTCATTGGATTTGGAAGCAAACTTAGTCAAGTATGACTTCCCATTATTCAACACAAAGCATTTACTACCAAAGATTCTGAGATAGACTAGATTTGGTTTTCTTCCTTTTATAATCTCATAGGGAGTCATGTTGTGGTAGTTGGAGATAGAGGCTTTGTGATAAATAATGGGAAGTACTACCTGATAAAGTTTACTGCAAAATCCTATGAGGGAATTTTTGTTCTGTATATCAACCACAACAAAGCCTATAGGGTCTACAACTTGAAAAATTAGGTTGTAAAAGAGTCTGTGAATTCAGTGTTTGATGAAACCTCTATGATTCACAGTGATCTAGCTCCCTAGCTCTTCTAGAACTATAGGTGTAGATTTAAGAATGGTCAAGCTGACATTAATGACACACCTCCTATTAAACAAGAAAAGGATAAGGGTGTGGTCATTAAGAAGAAGTTCCAAGTTTATTAGAAATTGTAGATGATCTTCAGGCCCTTGAAATTAAAGTTCAAGATGCTAAAAAAAGGATACCAGTAGTAGTCAGACACCTGAGAGATCATCCTAGAAATCTGATCACTGGGGATGCAAGCCAAGGTATAAAAACTAGGAGTAGAAGCCACAATATTGCAATATATTCAAGCTTTCTGTCTCAGATTAATCCCAAGAAGTTTGAGAAAGCCAACATAGACCCATTTTGGATTGTGGTTATGCAAAAAGAATTGAACCAGTTCAAAAGATGCAATGTCTGGAAGTTGGTTCCAAAACTTAATGGACATAACATTATAGGAATAAAAAATATATATAGAAATAAGATTGATGAAAATGGTGTTATCATCAAAAACAAAGCTAGAATGGTTGCCAAAGGATACAGGCAAGAGGAAGGTATTAATATTGATCAAACCTTTGCACTAGTTGCTTGACTTGAAGCCATAAGATTATTCCTTGCATATATTGTATATAAGGTATTTAAGGTCTACCAGATGGATGTGAAGTAAACTTTCCTGAATGGTGACCTAAAAGAGGAGGTCTACGTTGAGCAACCATCAGGTTTTGTCAATCCTACCTTACTTGATTATGTATTTTATTTAAGAAAAGTATTATATGGGTAGAAATAGGCCCCTTGAGCTTGGTATGAAACTCTTCCCAGCTTTCTTATTGAGAACAAATTCTCAAGGGAAAAGATAGACAAGAAGTTATTCCTAAGGGAAGTAAGGGTAAGATAATTCTATTCCAAATTTATGTAGATGACATATTTTTTGGGTCTACAGATGATGGCCTATGCAAAAAGTGTACTAAACTTAAGCAAGGGAAATTTGAAATGAACAGTATGGGTGAACTCAAGTACTTCTTGGGCCTCCAAGTTAGACAGACAAATTATAGATTATTCATCTCTTTGTCTTAGTTCACCAAGGAGTTAATAAAGAAATTTGGTATACAGAGTTCCTCCACAATGAAAACTCCTATGAGGTCAATTATGTCTATAGATAAGGATGAGTGTTTGAAACCAATTGATGAAACCTTATATAATGGCATAATTAACTCCATTCTATAATTGACTGTCTGGTTGTTAATGTATCCATACTTGACTGCTAGTAAGTATATCAGGTACTTGTCAATTTCTAGGAAGGAGGCTAGTGTCTTAGAGCAGCATTAAGTGCAACACAACCAAGTGACAAAAAAGTAGCTGACATCTTTACTAAGACTCTTGATGAATCCAAGTTCAACAACTTCAAATTTGAAATGGGCATGTTGAACTTGAAGTATCATTTCTATGGTAATGCATTTCTATTCTGTATATTTGTGCATTTGGAGGTTAACTTCTTACAGAAAAACAAGAAAGAAAAAGGTTTAACTATCCAAGCATTGAGCGCATTGAGTTAACTTCGGGCATTGAGAGCATTGAGTGCGGTGAGTGCACTCAACACATACAATCTGACTGGTTTGAATATGTTAAATTCACGGGATTAATCACAACCATTCATCATATCGTGTAAATCACGACAGGTACGCGCCTTTCCCCATTCTAAAAAAAGTAACTATAAATAGAAATGTGCGCCTGGGATAATTTACATATTTCCATAGCCATTGTCATCTGTCTACATTCCTGCCAGCATATTCTTGATTCGTATTCATCTTCTCCCCTTCTATTCACTAATTTAATGGCTCCCAAAGGAGTTGACTTCCTGTTCGAGGGATCACAACTTATCAGGAATGGATTCAAGGATGCACCTGAGGAAGTTTAGTTATTTCTTTATCTTCTGAATATCATAGACCTAGAATATTTACTGTTAGAGCCATGCTCCATCTGGAAAAGACAAGTGCTCGAGCTGTACTCTAATGCCAAAGTAGATTCTTCCTCTTCTAAGATAAAAACCTCAATAAGTGAAAACAAGATTAAACTTACTTCTAAAATGTTAAGCAAGGCCTTTAAACTGACCAGGTTTATCCAATTTGATTAGAAAGATGAATTATTTCTTGAGGATGTCAAATCAGCTCTGAAATGGTGTGGCTTGTTGATTCACACCACTGGATCTATCATGAGAAAGGAAATGAACCTTAAAGGGAAATTCCTAGCAGATATTGTTGGCAATGCCCTAATCTGTAAGACTAGGTCTCATGATAAAGTTTCAAGGAAGATGTTTGAGTTGATGACCGGAGTTATTCTTAGTAAGAGAACTAATTGGGGGGAAGGTGATCTTTGACAGGATAGTTGAGTGTATTCCTGAACCAAATTTAAGAAGGATACTATCTCTGTTCTAACTCAACTCTGCTCTAGGGATTCTAAATCTAAGTCTAGGAGCAAAAATCCATCACATGAGGAAGATGGATACAAAGATGTTTGACATATGTGATAGGGTGTTGTTTCATCACCCACAACTAGCTGACAAGAATAGTAAGAAGAAGAAGAATGTATTTATAATTACAGAAGAGAGATCTAGCAATAGCTCTTCAGATAGTAGTGGTGAAGAACCTCATAATCCTAAGTTATCCGAATTTACTGTAGAAATACAGATTGATGTCAGTGCTCAAGTCTTAATGTCCTCCAAGAATGCTTCAAAGACCCTACACAGCACTGTCGCTCAAACTAAAATTGAAAATGACACTATCATCGAGCCTGCTAAGGATATTATCATAAATGTTGTGGAATGAATTTGTTTAGATATTAAGGGGGAGACCCCATATGGTGATGCTCTTATTGAGGGGGAGCAAAGCAATCACTTGCTTGTCAATAGGAAAAGATTTACTCTTTTTTGGTCAATCTATAAGAGAGGTTAGATCAGATCACCTCTCACTCTCAAGGAGAGCAAGTCTAAGAAGATGTCCTCAAAACTAATGCTGAAATTTATCAAATTGATATGGATGTTGCTCAGGTTTAGGGGGAGACTCATCTGAGCTCCCTGCTCAAGAAGTTGATAAAGTGATTGACTTATCTGAAAGGAGGGGTTAGATCTGATTACTCTAGAGGTGGGGGGGTGAATAGAGTGTTAAAATTTTTGGTTTATTCTTAATTTATACAAAGTGAGAATAGTGATACCATATAGTAGTTAAGCAAAAGAAAATAGGCTAATTATTCCAACAATCACAAAGACAGCAAGAACAAAACAAACAGAAAATGTGCAACCATACAACACAAGAAATTTATTGTGGTTCCCCTAAACTTGGGTACATCCACTCTTCTACCACCCTGGTAGAAATCCACTAACAGGTTTTGATCAGGTGACTGCAACCTATGAGATTTTGATCAGGTACTCAAAAACCAATCTCTAGTCTTTTGATCAGGAGACTTGCAACCAATCTAACTTTTAAAGAGAGTTAAAACCCTATACAGTGGGGTGGAAATAGGTTAATGGAAGTCTTCCCTTTTCTCAAAAACAACTTGAGAAGACTATGTGAATTCTGATGGTGGCAAAGCTCCCCCTTAGAAGATGAAGGTTCAGTATGAATGAGCTTTGCTTCAGGGTGAGTAGGTCTTCAGCTTTGATCTGCCAATGTCCAGGAAATCTAGTTGACTGATGTCGAATCAAAGATTTCTATAGATTCCTTGAACTGAAGATGAAGAAGACTCTTGATTTCTTATGATTGTTCTTCTTTAGTCTTGAGTATTGGCAAAGAATGAAAAAGCACTGAGAGAGAATGAAAGAGACGTCCAGTAGTTCAATGTTCTCTATGATGTACTCCTTTTTTTTCTTTTTTTTTATCCTTGAAAAGAGGGAATCACTTTTTAATATTCTGTAAATTAATTCTCCTTTGAATTTTGAGTAACTTCCTTAAATGCTGGCTGATCTGGAGATTTCAAAACGGCTGGAATAAAACATATATGAGTTTTCCCAACTCTCCTTGATAAAATAAGCAAGTTAATATTCTGATGAATACCATATTTAATGTAGCAAATAACGGTTATATCCAGATGAATATATGCATTAAATACTCAGAATACTACTACTAATAAATGAGAAAATAATGGAGCAGTTAAAGGAAAAACTCATTCTGAAACCGGACAGAATACGTCGAACTATGAAAAGAATTCGTCAACCTGAGATCCATGATCGTCGACATAAGAATGCCTGTTTGTCGAACTGAGCTCTGTGAACTGCTAACTAAGAAATACTTGCCAAATCTGCACTCTGAGTTCGTCGAGCTGAGAATCTGTCTGAAGAGAACAAATCGTCGACCTGGGCTCGAATATCATCGAGCTCATCACAGAGAATTAACTCTGAGTTTTGGCGATCTTAGATCGATGATCGTCAAGCTGAGTTCAATGAATTTTGAACTGATCAAACTGTCTTCCGATATATTTTAAGTCTGATTCTTCTGAGGTCCTTTGCTGGCTGTTCCAAGGAAGTAGAACTAACGGGACTAGCCTAAACTCTAGGACTACTAGACATGACCCTGGCTATATAATGTTGGGTCATACTCAGCCTAAATTAGTGAATATAGCCCAAATCCAACTAGGGATCCAACAATCTCCCCCTATTTGGGTGAGGGCACTAATACGAAACAAAATAAGCAATCATAAAGCAAAAGAAAATATATCTAAAAGAAGAAAACATTCAACAGATATTTACAACACATGCTTCATGATATTAAAAAAAATAGAGTTAAAATGTAAATGAGAACAACACAATAGATAAACTCATTTTCTCTGTTTAGCTTTATCCTTGTCTGATCCTTCAGCAGACTGTTTGAATATTCTTTCCCTATTTTGATTGGCAACTTCTTTCTTTGACATATACAAGTCAGATGCTCTAATAACACTTTGAGATGAAGTTCTTGGAAAAACAGCCTCTGGGTGAAGTTTCATATAATCATCAACATAAAAGAACTTATTTGCTTTTACATACCTTTTCAGCTCTTCTTTTCTGTAGGCTGACATTGTAGAATATTGAGAGATGTCCTTGCCTTCAGCTTTTGCTTTCCTAATCTGAGAGAGTCCTACTAATTCCTGAAATCAAGGAATCTTGGCAGAGGTCTTCTACTCTGGATCAACAAAAGGAATAGGAGGAGACTCTTGCATTTTTGGACTAGAGTCCTGCTTTTGTTCTTCAGTAGGAGCTTTCTTGAAGGTGTCTGGAGGAGGGTTGCTTGTAGAGGTTTGCTGACTGCTTTGCCTTAGATGTCTCTGATATGTTTTGGTCACAGGAGCAGGTTTCTGAATGATATTACCTGAGGAGCCTTAAGAGGGGGGGGGGGGGAAGGAGGAGGAGGAGGGTCTTTCCTAAATTGTTTTGGAGGATACCTATACCTTCTCCTCTTCTTCCTTTCTTTTTGTTCATTCTTGGACAACCACATCCATTTAGGCATTCCAGGATAAGGAGTTATCTTCTGCAAAATATAATATGGAGTGTCATTATTTGGGTTTGGCTTAGGAGAAGCCTTAGGAATAGCCTTTCTTTTCCTGAATACTTTCTTCTTTCCATTAACAGAATCAGAAACATCTGCTGGATCATCTTCCGTAGAACTCTTTGGGTTGTCATATAATGCATCAATCCCTGTTATAACTTCCTATGGAATTTTCTTTTCAGCTTGAGGTGGAACAACTGGAGGAAGAACCACTGCATTTGAAGCCATTTCAGCTTCCTGAGCAATGTTTGCACCAAAAATCTCATCCATATCTGGCAATGGAGAGGAGGAGAAGACAAAAGTGAGAGGAGAAAGAGCCTTGGGCTCAAAAAATTTATCCTCAGCCACCTTGATAAGCTCAGCCTCTGGAACTAAAACAAGTTAAGGCTCTAGAGCTTCAAAGCTATTCTTAATTTTCTGTAGAATTTCTAAACTGATAGGAGCTGTATAACAAACTATATCTGTACACAACTGAAAAGCGACAAAAGGAAGACAGTCTCTATAAAAAAGATCAAAAGAATTAAGAACTGAATTCAATTCAAGATCTGGAGAAATGAAACAATTTCCATAAAGAATATCCACAGAAAGAGGTAAGTCAATTGACTGAAGATCTGAATCCAAAAATTCATCAAGTTCTGCATCAGAAATCTCTGTATCAACAATGTCTTCATCTGATGTTGTTACTGCTGCTGCTGCTGGAGCTTCTGCTGATGTTACTACTGGAGCTACTTCTTCACAGAGTATCTCCCCCTGCTTGGTTTAAGTACTAACTAGAGCCAGGCCCCTGATAGAAGAATGAGGGACAGGGAGGGCAGAAACCTGAGGAACAAGAGTGGAGATAGAAGAAGCAAGAGGTGAAATAGCCTCTACTATAAGTTGTTGAAGTAACGGTGTGAGGGATTGCAGTATGGAGGAAATGGAGAGTGAAGTTTATTCCATGATTTCTTGAGGGGTCTGAGTAGAGATAGATGGATTGACAGAAGAGGATGAGGGATGACAGTCTGTCATGAGTAAATCTGGAGGAGATAAAGAATGGCTTTGAGATGAAAGAAGGTTGAATGATGGTAGTGATGTTAAATTTTGAAGTCGAGGTATATCTTCAAGATGAGAAGGAAGGGGGGACAAAGGAGGAGTAATAGAAACTGGTGAAAGAGCTTGCTCTAGATGTTGTTGTGGTTGTTCTGGAAAATAAATGGGGGATTGTGGAGGTGTAGGTTGATGAACTGGTAAAGAAGGGTGGATGGGGGAAGCAGGAGGTGTAGGTGTAGGTTGATCTGTTGGAGCTGAGGAGATTTATTGGAGGGATGTAGAAGGAGTTTGCACAAGTGGAGTAGGAGGAGGAATGGAAGAGTCCTCAACATGGTAGGGAGTGGCTGAAACAGCCCTGGTACTCTCAAATGTCTTGGAGGAGGAAGACCTGGATGGCTTTGGGATGTTCCTCTCCGACCTGCTAAATAAGGTGCAGGTCAGCCTCTTCGAGGCGTTGATGAATACGGTCGGGGCGACCAGTGATTCAGCGGCCTTTGCTTGAAGGAAGATGCCAAGTATCCTTTTAAAAACACTTCTTTCTTGGTGTTTTTCTTCTTTATAAGATTGAACAGAATCCTAGCCCAATTAATGGCTTTCTTGTTAACTACAACACACATAACTAGAAACTGTTGTCTAGTAATGTGATCATGGGCGGTATGCTTGCCCAGCAACACCTTGCCAACTATGTCTGCAAGAAATTTATACCCGGCAGACAAGTGTTTCTTCAATAATTTATTGGGGTTCTCTCTAGAATAACCCATCAAAGTCAACATCTCATCGAATTCAGAAGATTCAATTTCAAGTTCTTCTTCCCCATTTACTAAACCGAAAATTTCAATAAGAATTTCTGGAGTAAAAGGGATGGTGTTACCCGATATTGTTCCAACCATCATATTAGCATCTTGAGCCGATGAAGTGTAAACCCATTCTCTGATTTCAGTCGCTGCTATCTTCATTCTTGTCGTCATCAGGTTCTTTTGGTGCAGTTCCTCTAACAACTGCAGAATATCAAGAAATATCTGGTCTGAGTGATGAAACGATTCAAAATCTATGTCGAATCCCATGTAGAACTTCATTCCTGCGAGAGCGCCTGCCGGAATCGTCATAGTCTCCTGCAATAATGAAACAGAAAGATCAAGTGCAAGGGAACTAAAAGCGTGGGATGGAGGTCGAAGAAAACTTTATTATAAGGTTTTTCAGAATATGAAACGACAAACTCCGTCCTGCAAAACATTAGAAATCTTTGATCTGGGGTTGAAGAAATATTTTATTGACAAAAGAGTTCGTTGATCTCAGTCAGAAGAAGGGAAAACTTTTAATCATTCTCAGGTCGACGAAAAATTTTCTGAAGCCAGATCATCGATCTCAGGTCGACGAAAAATGACTTCCACAGAGAGTTCGTCAATCTCAGGTCGACGAAAAAATCTCAAGAACTTTTCCTCAGTTCGTCGATCTCCATTTGACGAAATTTGAAAAATTCGTCGACCATAGACAGAAATTAAATTAAGGCTTCTCCCTTTATCATACCAAGCTCATTTATAAAGAACAGATGGTTCCTCTCATCCAAAGGTTTGTTGAAGATATCTGATCTTTGCAAATCAGTGTATATTTAGACAGGGTTAATTTTATTTTTGTCTACACACTCTCTAATGAAATGATGCCATATATCTATATGCTTAGTTCTACTATGATGGACGGGATATTGAGCAATGGAAATTGCACTTGTGTTATCACATAATAGAGTTGAATTATTTAAGTTGAACCCATAGTCCAGATGTTGGTTCTAGATCCACAACATCTGGGAACAACAACTACCAGCAGATATATATTCTGCTTCAGCAGTTGATGTAGACACAGATGACTGTTTCTTGTAAAACAAGTAGACTAATCTAGTACCAAGGAATTGGCATGTTTCTGAGGTACTTTTTCTGTCTACTCTGCATCCAGCAAAGTCATCATCTGAGTATCCAGTTAACTCAAACTCTGACTCAATAGGATACCAAAGTCCTAGACTAGGACAACTCTTTATATATCTTAAAATCCTTTTTAAGAAAGTAAGGTGAGATTCTTTGGGGTTCACTTGGAACCTAGCACAAAGACATGTAGAGAACATTATGTCAGGTCTGCTTGCTGTAAGGTATAGTAGGGATCTAATAATGGCCCTATATAATTTCTGAACAACAGGTTTCCCATGTTCATTAGAGTCAATTACAGCTTTTGTAGCCATAGGTGTTTTCTCTGATGAGGCATCTGACATCCCAAACTTTTTGATCAGCTCTTTAGTATATTTAGATTGGGATATAAAGATGTCATTTGGTAGATGCTTCACTTGGCGACCAAGAAGGTAGGAGAGCTCACCCATGCTACTCATCTCAAACTTTGAATGCATGAGGTCAGAGAACTCCTTGCATAGTTTGGAATCTATAGACCCAAATATAATATCATCTACATAAATTTGTACTAATAAAATTTGATCCTTATGGTGCCTAGTGAATAATGTCCTATTTACAATGCCTCTATAAAATTTATTTTCTAAAAGAAATCTAGCTAAGGTCTCAAACCAAGCTCTTGGAGCTTGCTTTAAACAATAGAGAGCTTTATTCAATCTAAAGACATAAGAGGGATGAGTTGGAGCGATGAAACCTGGAGGTTATTCAACATAGACCTCTTATTTTAGTTCTCCATTCAGAAAGGCGCTCTTGACATCCATTTGAAAAACTTTTAATTTCTTGTAGGCAGCATATGCAAGGAAGATCCTGATTGCTTTCATCCCTGCAATAGGTGCAAAAGTCTGGTCATAGTGAATCCCTTCCTCTTTCCTATAATCTTGAGTAACAAGTCTTACTTTATTCCTTATGATGACACCTTGGGTATCCAGCCTGTTTCTACATACTCACATAGTTCCAATGACTGGGTAGTCTTTGGGTCTTGGAACTAAGTCCCAAACTCTGCATCTCTCAAATTGATTGAGCTCCTCTTGCATTGCAATGATCCAGTGTGGATCTTGCTCTGCATCTTTAATGGATTGGGGCTTAATTTGAGATATAATGCAGACATACATCAAATCTTGGTTGAGTTGATGCCTTGTTCATCACACCAGCTGACATGTCTCAAATTACTTGAGATATGGGGTGATCTCTAAGTTTTATCAAGTCAGTGGGTGGAGTTGGTTGTTCAACAACTTGGGTAATAAATTCCTCTTGTGGAATTAAGTTAGCTGTTATTGGTTTATCACTGATTACAGTGTCTTCTTCTTCACTTTCTTCAGCAACATGTTGAGGAGGATGTGTAACAGCCTCATTGGTGAGGGTCAACTCATTTAGCCTCTCACACATGTTAGAAACCTACAGAGAATTACTGGTAGAAGCTATCTTCTCCTTGTAAAACATGTTAGTCTCATCAAAAGAAACATGAAAAGACTCTTCAATTTTTAAGGTAGATTTGTTATATACCCTATAAGCCTTGCTTACTTGGGAATATCTAAGTAAAATTCCCATATAAGACTTGTCTTCAAACTTTCGAATGTGTTTCTTATTGTTGTTGTGTATATAACATAAACATCTAAATATTTTAATGTAATCTACTTTAGGTTTCTTCCCTTACAGTAGATCATAAGGAGTCTTATTCTTAAGTTTGTGTATAAGACTTCTATTCAGCACATAATTTGCTGTGCTTACAGCCTCTGCCCAAAAGGATTGGGGCAAATAAGCATCTGCAAGTAATATGCATGCAGATTCAATTAGTGTTCAATTCTTCCTTTCAGCAACCCCATTCTATTGAGGTATTCTAGGAGATGAGAAGCATTGTCTGATACCTTCCTTCCTACAGAACTCTTGCATAAGAAGAGACTCAAACTCAGTACCATGATCACTTCTGATCAATGCAACTGGAGTAGAGTACTCAATCTGTATGTTCTTGAGAAAGTATGTAAGAATCTTAAAGTTATCAGACTTAGATCTCAGAAAGAAAACCTAAGTGAATCTAGAAAAGTCATCTACAATTACTAAAGTATAAGATTTCCCTCCTAGACTTGGTACTGCTATAGGGCCAAAAAGTTCCATATGAAGTAAGTACAATATCCTAGGTGAGTCACTTTTATTTAATGATTTAAAACTATTTTTAGTTTGCTTGCCTAATTGACAAGCCCTACAAAGGCTTTCCTTCTTTTAGGGGTAAGAAGGCAAACCTCTGAAAAGGTTGTTCCTAGATAATTTGGCAATGTTTTTCAAGATAACATGACCTAATCTCTTATGCCAAAGTTCATTGTTATTGCTAGTTGAATTAAGTAGGCAAATTTCAGATTTGGCTGACTGGAAGTTGACTAAGTAAATGTTTCCTACTCTAGTGCCAGTCAATACTACGTCATTGTCCAAAGAAGTGATAATACAGGAAGTTTTAGTAAATGATACCTGGAACCTTTCATCACATAATTGACTTATGGAGATAAGGTTGTGCTTTAGTCCCATTACATATGCTACATTTCTGAAGGTGACAACTCCAACTTCAACTTTTCCATAGCCTTCAATCTGGCAATAATTGGAGTCACAAAATATTACTTTTGGTCCTAGCTTTGCCTTGTAGTGTGTTAGGTTGGCCTTATTTCCTGTCATATGCTTAGAACAACAACTGTCTAAATACCACTATTGCTCTGTGGTAGAACAGTATTTTACCTGCAATGAAATATATTAATCATTTCTGACCCAGGTTACCTTGGGTCCTTCTTTCTTCACATAATTAAAACTAGAAATGTAAGAGTATTCAGGTTGGCTTTTATAACCTAAAGTATGATATTTCCTAGGTGGGATAATCCATTGATTAAAGTTATTATTAATTGTTCTTGGTGGATTATATATTTTAAAAGGATTGAAATATCTGTTATACTGATCTGGGATCGACAAACTCTGGTAAGTTCGTCGACCTGAGCTCGACGAATTGGATTAAGATCTTTGATCTCTGCTCGAAGAATGAAGGTATTCATTCTCAGGGCACCAATATCGTCGATCTATGGACGACAAACCATACTAGTTTCATCGATCGTTGGTCGAAGAATAATTGTTGTTATTGTTTGTGTTCAGAGTTCGTCGTTTTGAGGTCGACGAACTATTCACATTTTGTCGATCTGAGTTCGACGAAAACTATTGAACATTGTTGTAGTTGTTTTTCTTCTTATTCTTGGATTTTTTTTAGTTCCATTTGCTTTAATACAACATTTACTTTATCTACTTATTCAGTATTCTTTTTACCCTTATCTGAAATAAAATTTACTTGTTTAGATAACTTATTTTTCTGGATTATAGGTGGCTCACTAGATGATGCACCTAGTCCTAGTTTACTATTATTAGTCCTAGCATTTATAGTACTAGTTATGTCTAACAGTTGTAAGCTTCTACCATTGAGAGAATCTTCTAATTTCTTGGCCTTACTAAGTTCAGATTTTAGGAAAATAATTTGTTCATTTGCTGAGTAAAGTTCAATTGTTAGTTTAGTATTTTCAGCAATGTGCTTTTGTTGATCAGTTAATCTTTCTCTACGAAGTTTAATTACTTTTTCAGAGTTAATTAAATCTATACACATGGTTTTAAATTAAATTTTAAAACTATCAGAACTATAATCAAATGATGATAGTACCTGATTAGCTTCTGATTCTGAAGCTTCTTCATTATCAGATTCTTCTTCAGCATCTGATGGGCTGTAAGAGGCATTGATAGCCATAAGGCAGACTTCCCTAGCCTTTGCCTCTTCTTCCTCTTCATTAGAGCTGGAAGATGTGGATTCATCTTCTGTGTCAATCCAGGTTTCAACAACAAAGCCCTTCTCCTTCTTTTTGTGCTTGCTGGAGGAAGGCCTGCTGTAGTGCTTGCTCCTGGAGTATTTTTCTCTTCTCTTCTCTTTATTCTGATTCTCAGGGCATTCAGAAATTAAATGTCCAGGTTTCCTAAATCCAAAGCACACTATTTCTTTAGTAGGAGTTTTATCATATCTAGGCTTGTCATCATTCCTGGATGACTTTCTCCTGAAGTCCTTTCTTGCCATTTTATAGAATCTCTTAGCAAAGAGATTCATCAATTCTTCATTGAATGTGGAAGCTTCTATCTCTTCAGCATCTTTGAATGCTATATTTTGCTCCTTTCTTGCTGGTGGAGGGGTCCTTTGTTCTACAGCTTCCCTGGATTTGATCAGCTCCTCATAGGATTTGAACTTTGCAAGGAGAGATTCTGTGGAAATCTCATTCAAGCTTTTGGCCTCTTTGATTGGCCAGATCCTAGAGTCCCATGAGCTTGGGAAGCACATTAGGATCTTGTCATTCACCTCTGCGAGGGAGATGTCTTTATCCAAGGTCTTCAACTCACTGATGATGGAGCTTAATCTGTTGTACATGTCACTAACAGAATCAACTTCATCTTTCTTGAAATATTCATACTGTGAGATGAGAGTTAATCTTCTATCCTTTCTCTAATCTGTTGAGCCAGTAACCATCTAGTTGAGAGAATCCCAGATTGCTTTTGCAGAGATGCATTCAACCACCTTTGAAAGATGTCATCTGGCATAGTTTGAGCCAATATGTTCATTGCTTTGGCATCTGCAATTTTGGATTTCTTTTGTGCATCTGTCGACTCAGTTGGTGGAACAGTATGAGTGCTTGAAGTAGAAGTTGAAGCAATTGCTGCAGTAGGAGGTCCTTTTAAAATGGAATTAAGTATGTCCTCATCAATAGAGTTCATATACAGTTTAATTCTTGCCTTCAAGATGGCAAACTTATTTATATTGCAAACTGGAGGTCTGGTGCTTGCATAATCCTTATTCTGTGCCATTGTGATAGAAGAAAAGTTGAGAAGAAGAAAATCTGATCTAACTGGATCTTGGTTCAAGTGTTAACTGGTACAACTAAACAAACACACCCGCTGATACCAATTGAAAGGAGGGGTTAGATCTGATTACTCTAGGGGGGGTGAATTGAGTGTTAATAATTTTGGTTTATTCTTAATTTATATAAGAGTGAGAATAGTGATACCATATAGTAGTTAAACAAAAGATAATAGGCTAACTATTCCAGCAATCACAAACAAAGCAAGAACAAAACAAACAGAAAATGTGCAACCAGACAACACAAGAAATTTATAGTGGTTCCTCTAAACTTGGGTACATCAACTCTTCTACTACCCTGGTAGGAATCCACTAACAGGTTTTGATCGGGCGACTTCCACCTATGAGCTTTTGATCAGGTGCTCAAAAACCAATCTCAAGTCTTTTGATCAGGAGACTTGCAACCAAGCTAACTTTTGAAGAGAGTTAAAACCTTGTACAGTGGGGTGGAAAGAGGTTAATGGAAGTCTTCTCTTTTTTCAAAAACAACTTAAGAAGACAATGTGGATTCTGATGGTGTCAAAGCTCCCCTGAGAAGATGAAGGTTCACGAAGAATGAGCTTTGGTTCAGGGTGAGTAGGTCTTCAGCCTTGATCTGCCAAAGTCCAGGAAATCCAATTGACTGATGTTGAATCAAAGATTTCTGTAGATTCCTGGAACTGAAGATGAAGAAGACTCTTGATTTCTTATGATTGTTCTTCTTCAGTCTTGAGTATTGGCAAAGAATGAAAAAGCGCTAAGAGAGAATGAAAGAGACGTCAAGTGGTACAATGTTCTCTATGTTGTACTCCATTTTTTTCTTTTGTTTGATCCTTGAAAAGAGGGAATCTCTTTTTAATATTCTGTCAATTAATTCTCCTTTGAATTTTGTGTAACTTCCTTAAATGTTGGCTGATCTGGAGAATTCAATACGGCTGGAATAAAACATTTTTGAGTTTCACCAACTATCCTTGATATGAATAAGTAAGTAAATATTCAGATGAATACCTTATTTAATGTAGCCAATAATGGCTATATCAGGATGAATATATACATTAAATACTCAAAATAATACTGTTAATAAATGAGAAAATAAAGGAGCAGAAGGAGGAAAAACTCATTTTTAAACTAGACAGAAAACGTTAAACTCTGAATAGAATTCGTCGACCAAAAATCCAAGATCATCGACCTAAGAATGCCTGTTCATCGACCCTAGCTCTGTAAACTACTAACTGAGAAATACTTGCCAAATCTGCACTCTGAGTTCGTCGAGCTGAGAATTTGTCTGAAGAGAACAAATCGTCTACCTAAGCTCGAATATCATCGAGCTCAGCAGAAAGAATTAACTCTGAGTTTCGTCGATCTGAGATCGATGATCGTCGAGCTGAGTTTGAAGAATTTCAAACTAATCAAAGTGTCTTCTGATATCTTCTAAGTATGAGTCTTCTGAGGTCCTTTGATGGCTAGTCCAAGGAAGTAGAACTAATAGGACTAGCCTAAACTCTAGGACTACTAGACATGACCCTGGCTATACAATGTTGGATCAGACTCGGGCAAAATTAGTGAACCTAGCCCAAATCCAATAGGGATCCAATATTATCTGATGTTGTTGAGCATGATGTAGACAATACAAGCCATCCCGTAGAGTATAAAGTTACTGATTAAGAGATTAGGGGAGACATAAGGAAGGATGTTAAAGAAGTCAACATTTCAGGGACAACGCAGTAGTCTGTGGAGATGTCCACCTCCTTTCTGGCTTAATTAAAAGTACTATTATATGAGCAGAGGAGGCAATTTGAGCTTTATATGGATGATTCAATAAAAGAACTGAGACAAAATCTGTCTATTGAGATCATTTCATTTAGATTTGAAGTTAATCTGCTAAAGGTAAGCACAGTAGCATTCTTCAAGAGGGCTTCTCAAGCCGTTACCTACTTTGAAGAAAAACATACTGGCTTTGAGCAAAGGCAAAATGACATCATTAAAAATCAATACATTACTTTTGAGAACATGAAGATGGTGCAAGAAGTGCAAAAGGACATCACGGAAACTAACATGGTCATTCTAGAGAGAAGAATGGATGCATTCACCCAATTCTTAAATGATCACATATTATAGGTGAGAATGTTGTCACTACAAGTGTTAATCATTTGGCTCACAAGACCACCTCCATAGGCAAATATATCTCTAACGAAATCATAAAGAGGGAGAGGTCAATGATAAAGGCCAGTGTTGCTCATGCAATCTGGAAATCAAATATTGTAAGATTTGTATTGGACCTTGAACCAATCATATATGATGAGCCTGAGATCCACAGAGATATTGATGGGGTTAAATCAGTTGGTGATACAGTTGTTGTTATGCCTGCATTCAGTCCCACCACTCAATAGTTGTCCAAGGCCAAAGGTAAGTCAATTGTAGATGAGGAAGAACAAGCCAGACAAAGAAAGAAAAGGTAAAGAGAAAAGATGGAGACCAGGATAGATTTTGAAATGTAGAGCCCTCAATCAAGGACTATCATCTTATCTTCCTGGGATCAAATTAAAGAGAACATGACTGACAGGAAAAAACTCATAAGTTTTATTGAATAGGCCATGTTTGAAAGGCAATAAGAAGTGAGGAGAATGTTCAAAAGAGATAAGAAAGATGGTACTATAAAAATGGATGCTCCAGAGCCAAGCATATACTTTCCCAAGCCTTACAGTTACTTTGAGAGGCAGATGTAAAAGAAGAAAGAGTCTGAAGATAAATGGGAAGAAGATTTTGCAGGGGCATAGTCATTAAGGATCCTAAAACCTAATCATGATATATGTAATAGGTTTAAGTTTCTTGTTTATGATAATTTTATTTGTCTGTGTATTCCAGTTTTTATTCTTCTTCTATGCATTTATTATTATTTATTATTCTTTGTGAGTTTGTGTATATCATTGACTAGGGTTCTGACTTCTTAAAATAGGAGTAGATTATTGGGTACATTGATCATAATGTCCCAGGTTTGAACAAGGCCCATAAGTTAATAATATATACATTTATGTATTTGATATTTTCCTAAGTTCATATTTGCAGGATATCTATTTTCAGTGATTAGATAGGCTCAATGTGTTAGATGATTGGCTGCACAGAAGTCAAAGACTCAGAAAAGGCAAAATTTTACCTAAGTACAAAAGCATTGAGTGAGTACACTTCACTCATTGCTTGAGGCCAAAATGCATCGACAGATACTCAGTTACTCAAAGCCATAGTGAATATATAGTGAAATTTGTCTAAGTACAAAAGCGTTTAGTGATGGACATTCACTCAATGCCCTTATAGGAAAATTTGTGCACACTGAAATGCACAAAGTTATGGACGTTCACTCAAAACCCCTTCAGAAATACTGCCAAGTCAAAAAGAATTGAGCAATGAATGTTTACTCAATGCTATTTTCTGAAAAACTATCCAAGTACAGAAGCATTGAGTGATGAACATTCACTCAACGCCTTCATCCATATTGATACTAAGTTCAAATGCATTGAGTGAAGGACATTCACTCAACGCTGTCTATCTGGAAAATACTGTTAAGAACAAATGCGTTGAGTGATGAATGCTCACTCAACTCCTTCTCAGATTAGCTATCAAAGAACAAATGTATTGAATGAAGAAGGCTCACTCAATGCCTCTAAAGATAGTCAAATTTCAACTAAGTGTTTTTGCATTGAGTGAAGACTTATCACTCAACGCTTCTGAAGATAACTGTTAAGTTCAAATGTATTGAGATACAAGGAAATGCTCAATGCTTCAAGTCATCGAGTCATAAGGCATCACAATGCCTGTGAAAACCGGAAGAAATTTCTAAGTCCACCAGCGTTAAGACATGACTGCTGACGTCATCCTTAAATTCAAATCGACCAAATCTCTTGCTGAAATACAAAGACCGCCGCACAGTTCTAGCATCGATATCCTAGAGTGAATCTGCCATTAAAGTTGACCATGCTTCTTTCCAAAAAGGAAGATAGAGCCGTTGTAGCTGCAGAGGTTTATATAATGAAGGAGATCAACATTTACATCAAACTTTTTTAAAGTTAAATGAACTTTTACCTTTCTCTCAAAACCCTAAGTTTTGCAAAAGTTGGCTAGCAGACCTAAAGTGGTTTATTGTTCATCTTCAAGCCTGCAACATTTCTTAAGCTTGAAGGAGAAGCAGAGCTCTGAAAAAGATCTTCACAGCACACACTGATTCATCACTAAAGTTATATTTTCTTATTATTGAGAAGAAGGAGGACTGTGTACAACACAGTCAAGGAAGAGGACTCTGGTATTTTTCTCTTGAGTCATTTCACTAAAACTTTTATTCAAATCAGTAGGATCTCTTTGGAGATCTGAGTTGTAATCCGAATATATAAAGGCTGAGTTGTAGGATTGGGTATACTCTGAGATATAAGATCTAGGGTGGATCTAAGGTAGATTCTTGAGAAGATCTAAGGTAGGAGAACAGCTGGATCTCTGTGTGGTAGGAGTTTGTGAACTTTGAGCTATAGTGTCCTTGAGTGGGTCTGAGGTAGGAACTGAAATAATATGAGCTGTAGGAGTGGTGTTCACTCTGAGTTGTAAGATCATGAGAGATCTGAGGTGCAAGCTCAAGGAGCTGAGTATAAAGGAGGAGTTAGCCAAATCTAGTATACTGCTAGATAGGTGTAGGGGAAAGTGAATGTACCTTAGATAGGGAAACCACTATAAATCTTGTGTGTTTGCTGTGATCTTGAAAGCTAATATCTAACTTAAATAAACATCATGCTCTAACTTGAAAAGATACAAAAATACTTATAACAAACCTATTCAACCCCTCCACCCCACCCCCACCCCTCTAGGTGTTTAACTACAATTAGAAAATACTTTCAAATATTTTCATGAGTTTCAATTTCAAAAGAAATAGGTGATGTCCGTGAAAATTCATAAAAAATATGAATGGGTTTGAGGGGAGTAGGAGAAGAATCAGGTTCTGTAACATCCCTCAAGCAACTAGACCCCTAGGTTTTGTTTTGTCATGACTAGGTAATGACAAAACAATAAGAAGCTCAAGGGTCGGGTGAACAAGGGCCAAGGTGAAGATCACCTTGGTCTGTCTATAGCACAACCTCACCACCAGGCCTAGGGTTTTGACTTTAAGGCTCAAACTTGACTCCATGACCCTACCCCAACACCCTTTAACCCTTTGGGTGGTCCTTATGGCCACTAAGGGCCCATTGGGGGAAGTCAATGTGGCCAAGTTAGCATAAGACAACCCTAACCCTAAGTGGGTCAAGCTAGCATACTGAGGGTCAGTTGACCCTTCCTTAGCAAAGTTGAGCCCACCCATGCCCTCCTAACCCTAAAGTTAGGTCAATGGGTCACTAAGGACCCATTGGGGTCAACCTAAGTGGCAAAGTTGACCCAAGTCTACTCTAGTCCCAAAGTGGTCAAAGTTCCCTTACTAAGGGTCAAATGACCTTCAAGGTGCCAAGTCAACCCTACCTAGTCCTCCTAGTCGTTAGGGGAGGCCAATGGCTCACTAAGGACCCATTGAGGGTGACTCAAAAAGTCAAATTGACCACGGTCAACCCTAGTCTAGGTTAGGTCAAACTAAGCTCAAGCTCTTTTCCATTTGGGCTAACCACCTCCTAAATTTATGATAGTATGAATTAGTGGGCTTCCAATAAGCTAAGGGGATGAGCAAATTCAGCCTTGATGACTAGGAGAGAGAAAACTCAATTTTACACTTTAATGGAGGAGAGAGAAAGTGGTGAAGGGAGGCCAAGAGCCCCTCCCTGCACCTCCAAGGGGGCTCATTCAACTCCCCATTAAATTTTAGAAAGGTCAGGGGCAATTTTAGTTGATGTTCATGGCCAGAACAGTGCACTCAGTCATGGCTGAAATATGCTTTCAAGGCCATTAATGGCATTGATGCCATAACCACTCCCCTCCCCCCATTTCACTCTTTTAAAAGCACCACTGGACTTATGGGAGCCGTTTACACACTTCACCTAAAGGAGACGAGGCCTGCCACTGTATTGTTGTAGAAACCCGGCCGGCAGCACCACCACCATGGAAACCCGGCGATCGATGCGTCTTCAAGCATCCAATAAGGTCCTCCTCTACTCCTTCTTCCATGGGTAGATCATAGGAATTGTTTTGGATGGGAATCGGGCTCAATTAAGGCCGATCAGGTGAAACGCTTTCCCGATTTTTCTAGGAAAAAATCACCTTACGGGATCGCCGGAGATGTCCCCTCCGGCGGCCCAGCCACCGCCAATCAACAGCCACCACCTCAACGGAGGTGGTGGAGGTGGTGGCCGCCCAGGGAGGTGGTCGGGTGGCCGCAGTGGCGGCTTGAAGTCTACCCAGGTAGAGGGAATCGAAACTATTGGATGGAGGTTGAAGACGATCCAGGCGCCGTTGGATCATGCGTCAAGATCTGTGCTAGATCATTTCTAATTAAATTAATTAATGATTTTCTGCTTCCTATTTTTACTGATGTTAGATTAATTATTAAAAATAACTAGGGACCTCTAATGAAAATATGGTAAACACCAAAGTTGTATCCCTTGAGGTCAACTTTAATTTAAAAAAAATTTCAACCATTTTGGTATAGTGGTCTTACCACAACACCCATTATGGTGGGGTCTATACATAGTCTTGATCAGATCTTGGTTTGAGTTCCCCCACCAATACAGCCATCCAAATGACCTGAAATTTGTACTGGGGGTCACTCTCACCTATACCAACAACATATCCAAAAATGAGAATTTATGGATATTGTTTTCCTATAGTTTTTATAATAATTTAATATATCATGACTAAGTAAATTAAGGGACCTAATGACCTCCAAATTCTTCCAAATTTTGGTGAGAGATTTTTGGGGTCAATATAAGCCTCTATACAAATTTTCATCCCATTTGGTGATGATTTGGTTTGGAAATAAGCAAACCCTAGCTTCCCCTAAAAGGGGTATTTAGGTCAAAAGTGCTCCTTGTGGGTTTGAGTGGCGAAACCACCTCAAAAGAGGTTGAAATTTGGGCCACTGATTTTACATGACATTTAACACCCTTATAGGGATGATGGGGTTGATTAGGGTGGATTTGCCCTAGGACCCTAGTGCTAACCCTAAAGTTGAACCTTGGGGGCTTGTGAAGGACATATGGGATTATGTTCTTGGATGGACTTGGGGATTAGTCCATGAGATCCTAGGGTGGTGAATTCCCTAGGAAGGGATATGGTGGTATTTAGACACATGCACCCCACATAAACCACTTAAAAAGTATTTAGGACTTTAAACCCTAGAAATTATCTTATGGGTCAAATGACATTGAATCTTGGTGATATTTTGGTATGGATAATTTCATAGTATTGTTAACCTCTGATATTTATCTTTGAGTTTTTAGAGATCAGTAGATCATCCTTGTAGTAGTAGCTTCCATATTGCCTTTTTTATGTTAATGATGAAAATATGATGTATAGGTAGTAGAATGGTTTGCAATTCGGGAATAGATATCAAATAACATTAGGTTGCACTAGTAGTTTATTTGGAGTGGTTGAAGCTTTATTTGTAGTACTTCCTTGGTAAAGTAAATTAGTGCACCTTACTTAGATAAATAGGAAACAAATATTATAGCTTGCTGGAAAATTGTGATACTTAGTCAAGGAATATATTAGGGCATATAGAAGCTTGGAAAAATTATTAAATGTTATTTAAATGAGATTACAAGTGTGTGTCTTCATAAAGTGACTTATGATGGTTTTCCTTAGGATAATCTTATACCTAGTTTACTAACTTGGGAATTTCATGAAACTTAGGAAGTGAAGTTTTATGATCATAATGTAGCTTTGTTAATTTTTGAGGAATTTTTGGACTAGTATTTTTGGTACTTCTTCAATACCCCTATTTATATGAATTATTTTGGATTAAATATTTAGAGGATAAATGTTTTATGAAAGTTTATGATATTTAGTATTCACTGATATCATGTAATCCTACAGTGTTCATAATTTTTGTATGGTCATACCCTAAATAAATCTAGTACTTTAATTTATGTTCAAATCACCTATGGATTAATTTTGGGAAAAAATAATTAAATATCAAATTTAATTAAAAAATTATAAATTTCTGGATTTAGGCTAATCATGTCATTATAGTCTCTCATTAAGTATCTTAAGGCTTTTGGATGAAAATTTAGAGTATCTCCTATCATGTACATCATATAGCTTAGGATGGTCCGCACATAGTAAAACTGCAAAATGAACTTAGAGAGTTGGGATATTAGGCTATTGGTTGAGGTCATGTACTAAGGAGTTCATGTTGCGCGCTAGGGTTCGAAGAAAATAAACGCAACCGAACTAGCAACCCGATGAGGCAAGTATACCTATCGAATTATAGCTAGGGGACACAAGTGTCGTATTGAAATCCGGGAACTGTTGGCTATGCTTACTCACACGAACGCTATTATCTTATCGACGAAAAAAACTAGGGTTTAAGAAAATCTAAGTGCAAGGGACGAAGTAAAGCTATACTAGAAAGAGAACCACCGCAATTAAGTAAAGCTATTAAGTAAAATGATTACAACGAAGGGTTGAAAATATGAAATGGAAATGCACTCGATCAAGATTCACATCGGCTAAAGACGATTAAGAAAATGCGATAAAAATCTAAACTTAATAGGATAAAGGTCCTTGACCGTGGAGGTTCCTAAAGCTTGAACACGCTTCTCTCAAAGTCATGCCCAACTGAGTTTAGGAAGGTCCGACCGACTCTCGTCTAAATCGGAGGCCTAAAACTCGCTTTACGCTATGAACCCCACTATTGGATTTTACTCCAATCCGGGAGATTTGGATGTCTGCCTCTCTCGAGGGGTGCGTACAACTCCCTTTACTCTTGAATGCTCACTTCATTCTTTCGGCCTCTCGGCTAGCCCAGAATGAAAGCAAAAGCGGAGAGTATATATCAATAATATACCCCCAACCCGTGATTAATCAAGAGTAATTCAAGGCCCTAACCTAAAAAGAAAAGATTAATTAAAAAATCATAACTTAATCGCTCTAACCTCGGAGCATCAAGATCGAGTACAAGGAGGATTAGTTAATCATAGTGAAGTGGAGGAGGGGGGATGAGTAGTGAAGCATAAAAAGAAGACAAGCTAAACAAGAACGCTTTTATTAATGAAAAAGGGGCAAGTTACACTATTGAAAATAAAATTACAAGTGCATGAAAATGAAATCCTATTCTAGCCCTACCAGTAGCACTAAGCGAGAGCAATATTAAAACAAAAAATAAAAAAAACTAAGATTAAACTAGGGTTAAACAAAAATTACAAAAGAGAGAGAGAGAGAGAGAGAGAGAGAGAGAGAGAGAAAGAGAGAGAGAAAAAAAGCATAAGAAAGGATCAAGAAACAAAGGGTCAACACCTCCCCCACTCAACCAAAGCTTGCTGAAATGGAGAGGGGGGTCTCAATTTATAGAAAAAAATCTCGGGTTGGTCACGCCCTCCGACACGCCCTAGGGGGGCGTGTCAAGGGGCGTGACAGTACTATGTTGACCTCAGGCTCTGGATTCTGGCGGGAGGGATGATTGCTTCGGTACGTCGGTGGTCACGCCCTAGGTCACGCCCGTGTAGGTGGGGCGTGACAGGCACGTCATGTCCAAATCATTGGTCGGAAATCCGTCAGTCACTGAAAAGTTGATGTCACGCCCAAGGTCACGCCCGTGACGGGGGGCGTGACAGTACTGTTTTCGTGCTGTGGAGAAATGGCATTTAATGCGGAGGCAGGCTTTGCGACAGAGGGCGACACGCCCATGGTCACGCCTGGTGACATGCCCAGTGAGGACGTGTTAGGGGGTGTGACAGTAGTTTTAATCATTTTTCTGTCCCTTCTAGCAGGAGTCCTCGAGATTGGGTGACACGCCCTAGGTCACGCCCAGGTAGGGCGTGACAGGGGGGCGTGCCAGGTCATTTTTGACGAATTTCCTGAAAACCTGCAAAAGGACAAGAAAATGTTTATGGCAATAATATTTACATAAAAAGGATAAAAATAAACTAATAATAGACATGATTTGTACACTATAAAATAGAAAATACGATAATAGTTTAGGCTACAAAACGTATTATCAAATTCTCCCAAGCAAAAGCTTTGCTTGTCCCCAAGCAAAAATATAAAAACTAGATATTTATAAAAAGGACTAATCAAAAAGTTCTAATTATGCCTACACAAGTACTATGCGAAATTCTAAGTAGGGAAAATGTGAAATGTAAGTCTAAAACAATTATTTAGGTATGGTAAAACTTTTATAAACTTTACTCAATAAAAACAAATCATCCAAAATTTTAACGAGATTTTTTAAATAGACTTAAGCAAAGCAACGAAAATGAAAAACACGCATTGAGTTGTTACTAGATCAAAGCAACGCATTATAATTATATCAATTTAATTAACAAAAATCTAGGTTTAAATCCAAAACTAAAACTGATTTACTTTTTTTCTTTTCTTAGTTGTTAAATAAAAATCAAAAAGCGTGAATCAAAAGGACTTAAATAGGACAGAAATGTTTGGTTTAGGAATATGATTAGGAGTGGAATTCAAAGATAAACGTGAAGGTTTAAAATCACACTAAACCAAAACAAAGAGTTTCAAAAACTTTCATAAAAATATATATACATTTTTTTTCTTTTTCTTTTTTTTTCCATTTTTTTTCAAAACAAAGGCCATAAATATTTTTATTTTCCTTTTGAATTGGCCAAACAAAAATAAACATCACATTTGAGCATACTTTTTTTTCAAAAACCTTTCTCCCACAAAAAATCACAAAAATATCCTATCAAAATCGTCAAAATAATTTATGAAACTCAAAAAGGCTAGTGTGATTCGATAGGTTGGAAATTTTGGCTTTGGTGAAAGTGAAATGAAGGGAGGAGCTATCAAATGAAATCGGAAAAAGGCTCAAAAATGGCTAACTAGTGATAAAAGTTTTTAGGTTGGCAGGAAAGCTCAAACGAAAACAAAAACGGCCTAAATCATTTTCACGCTTTTGAATTTATTTAAAACAAAGGTTTGGAAAATTTCAAAAAGCGAGTCCTAGATCATAAAAGAAGATTGATGAAATTAACTTGAAAATAGAAATAATAGGTGACTTGGATCGTTCACATCTACTACGCTATTCAAAAGTTGACTTTACAAAAATTATTCAAAAACGAAAAAGAAAATAGTGGATGATGAATTTTTGAGAAAGTAAAGGAAATAAAAAACAAAAAACCATAATAAAAATACGAGTTTTAGAAAAATATTTCACCTTAACATGCTACCGTGAATTAGAAACACAGCATGACCAACATTTTACTTGTGAAACATAATTAAAAAGGACGATTAGAAATATTATAATTAACTAAGTTATTTATAGGAGATTTTGAGTAAAACAAAAACCAAAACTAGGGGTACTATTGAAATACCAAAATATCTAAACTATTCAAAAACACATATATTTTTTTTAATTTTGTGAAATATTCTCTTTTTTTTGGATTTTGGATAATTTTTCTCTTTTTTTTTGGAATTTTAAGATATTCATTTTTTTTTTATTTTGGAAATTTTTAAAATATATACAAAAAGAAAAATATTTACACTAAGCAAAAATGAAGGAGGAAGTCCTCCCCCAAGCTTAAAATAGACATTGTCCTCAATGGCTAAAGAAGGGAATTGGAGAAGGAGAGAAAAATAAAGTACAGAATTGAAAGACAGTATTGAAAGACAGGTACTTCCCCGGATTTATTTGCTGCGAAAGCTGAGTGATGCCGCTCCTCCGAATGTCTTCTTTGGACTTCGTGATGGATTCAGAAATGTTGGAGCAGGCGATCGCAGAAGCTTCAGCTTGTCGGAGCCGTCCGAGGCAAAATATTGTAAAATAAAGAAAATAGAAAAAGATAACTTGGGTTGCCTCCCAAGAGCGCCCTTTGGTTAAAGCGTCGTTGAGCTCGACGCATCAAAAAAATAATATTGTCCAAAAATATTGTTGTCCAAAAATAAAATTGTTTTTAGCAAAAAATTAAAAGTTCAAGATTAAAGTTCGTGAAGCAGAAACTTAATAATGTTTTGACTGACATCATCATCACCAGACAAATAGAGTTTAAGACGCTGACCATTCACTTTGAAATTACCCTATCAGGGTGAGAAATTAAAACAGTTCCATAAGGAAATACTTCTAAAACAGAAAACGGGCCAGACCAGCGAGATTTTAATTTGCCCAAAATAAACGTAAACGAGAATTATATAAAAGGACTTGGTCGCCCGACTTAAAGTTTTTAGGGTGCCTTAAGTGTTTATCGTGTAAACGCTTCGTCCGCTCTTTATAAAGTTTATTATTTTCATAAGCATAAGAGCGCCACTCATCGAGTTCATTTAGTTGAATTTTCGAAGGTCACCGACTGAGTGGGGATCGAAGTTTAAAAATTTAAGGCCAAAAGGCGCGGTGTTCTAACTCTACGGCAGATGGCACGATTTTCCATAGACCAGCCGAGTACGGCGTACATCGAGGGCGGTTTTGTACGTTGTTCGGTAGGCCCATAGAGCATCGTCAAGTTTGGCTGACCAGTCTTTTCATGTTGAAAAAGTTTTTCTAATATTCTTTTTATTTCTCTATTAACTACTTCGACTTGTCCGTTAGTTTGGTGGTAGGTAGGCTGGAAAGCTTATGCGTAACGCCGTATTTGGTAAGGATTTTTGAAAATTGCGCGTTACAGAAATGGGAACCCTATCGCTAATGATTGCGCGTGGCGTACCGAATCTAGAAAATAATCTTTTTAGAAACGTGACTACAACTCGGGAGTCGTTCGTAGGAAGAGCTTAGGCCTCAGCCCATCGTGAAACATAATCAACAACAACTAAAATATATTTGTTTCCGAAGCTAAAAGGAAGGGGCCAACAAAATCAATTCCCCAGAGGTCGAAAATTTCGCACTCTAAGAAATAATTTTGCGGCATTTCATTTTTATTAAAATGTTGCCCACCGTTGGCAACTATCACACCTGCTCACAAAGCTTGCGCGTCTTTAAACAGGCTAGGGGAGTAAAAACCCGCGCAAAGAACCTTGTGAGCGGTGCGAGCAGCTTGATAGTGCCCACCTGTCGGACCTTCATGCAAATGTTTTAGAATATCAATTCCTTCATCATAAGAAACACATCTCCTTATCACTTGATCCGCACAAATTCTAAAAATGCGGGTCTTCCCAAAAGTAGTTCTTCAGCTCAGAAAAGAATTTCTTCTTTTGCTGAGAGGAGAACTCTTTTGGGAGCACTCGGGCCACTAGATAGTTGGCGATTTGCGCAGACCAAGGAGAAGTAGATGTGTTTAAAAAGCAGCTTCTCATCAGGAAAATAATCATTAAAGATTTTTCATTTAATTTTTCTATAAAGGTTTATTTAATCTTGATAAATGGTCGGTAGCCAAGTTCTCGGCTCCTCGCTTATCACAGATCTCTAAGTCAAACTCCTGGAGGAGTAAGACCCAGCGAATCAAGCGAGGCTTGGAATCCGTTTTGGCAAGAAGGTACTTGAGGCCGAGTGGTCCGTAAAAACAATTTTTGAAAGTGTAATGTAAGGCGGAATTTATCAAAGGCGAATACTACAGCTAAGAGCTCCTTCTCGTTGTGGTGTAATTTTCTTGTGCAGATGTGAGGGTTTTACTAGCGTAATAGATGGGGTGGAAGTTTTTAGATATGCGTTGACCTAATACGGCTCCCACCGCAAAACTACTCGCATCGCACATAATCTCGAAAGGAAGGTCCCACATCGGAGATATCATAATCGATGCATTAATTAACTTTTCTTTAATTAATTCAAAGGCAAAAATACAAGAGTCTTCAAAAATGAATGGAGCGTCTTTTTCTAAGAGATGGGTAAGGGGCTTAGTGATCTTGGAGAAGTCGTTTATAAAACGACGATAAAAACCAGCGTGACCTAGGAAACTTCTTATAGCTTTTATGTTTGTAGGCGGCGGCAACTTCTCAATAACTTCTATCTTGGCAACGTCTACCTCAATACCTTTAGCAGAAATTTTATGACCCAAAACTCACCCTCCCTCACCATAAAATGGCATTTTTCCCAATTTAGGGCAAGTTAGTTTCTTCGCATCATTTTAAGACTTTTTCGAGGTTTTCTAATCATCTATCGAAGGAATCGCCGAACACGGAGAAATCGTCCATGAATACCTCCATAATGCTTTCTACGTACTTGTCAAATATTGCGAGCATACATCGCTGGAATGTAGCTGGCGCATTGCACAAATCCAAACGGCATTCTTCGGTAAGCGAAGGTGCCGAAGGGACAAGTAAACGTAGTTTCTCTTTTTTGGGAGAGATGGGTATTTGAAAGTACCCGAGAGGCATCGAGAAACAATAAAAGCTATGGCCGGAGAGACGTTCTAAAATCTGGTCGATAAACGGCAAAGGAAAGTGGTCCTTGCGGGTGGCGTCATTGAACTTACGATAATCTATACACATACGCCAACCCGTCACCGTCCGTGTCGGGATTAATTCAGTATTCTCATTACTAGCTACGGTTATCCCTCCCTTCTTTGGAACTACCTGAACGGGGCTAACCCACTTACTGTCCGATATATGGTAGATAATTCCTGCGTCTAATAGTTTCATAACCTCGCCCTTAACTACTTCTTTCATATTCGGGTTTATACGGCGCTGAGGTTTGATAGAGTTACGTGAATTATCTTCCATTAAAATTTTATGAGTACAGAAAGATGGGCTTATGCCCTTGATATCAAAAATTTGCCAAGCAATAGCCCGGCGATGCTTACGTAGAACTAGAAGAAGTTTATCGTTTTGCGTATCCGTGAGGTAGGCCGAAACGATAACTGGTAACTTGGAATCTTTTTCTAAGAAAGCATACTTAAGGTGTTCAGGAAGTTCTTTAAGTTCTAGGGTAGGAGGTTCTTCATAAGAGGATTTAGAGATTCTTTTTTTTTTCAAAAATAATATCTTCATAAACTTTTTTATAAGGAACGTAATAAGGGGTAGGGCTAGCAGCCAAGACAGCTTCTTGTAGCGATTCAGTGGGAAGAACAGAGGAAGAACAAAAATCAGAAAATTCTTTTTCAAACTCAGAAAGACAATAAGAAGATTCATCACTTTCTTGCAGTGATTCAGTTGTAAGAGAAGAGGAGCAAAAAGTAGAAAATTCTTTTTCAAAGTCGGAGAGGCAGTAGGAAGAATCATCACTCACGGCGTCTACGAAAAAGCAGGAGTCATCGTTTGCTAAGGTGATCTTCATCAAAGGGGTGATAGAAAATGTGACTTCGTCGTCGCCTACTCGAAGAAAGAGCATACCATTGCTTACGTCAATGATGGCTCGGGAGGTGGCAAGGAAGGGTCGGACAAGGATCAGGGGAACCTCGACATCTTCTTCGATGTCCAAAATGACAAAGTCCACCGGGAAGATGAACTTGTCGACTTTCACTAGAACGTCCTCCACTAATCCTAACGGGTACTTGACGGATCTATTGGCTAGCTGGATACTCATACGCGTGGGGTTAAGGCTACCAATCCCTAACTTTTTAAACAATGAAAAGGGCATCAGGTTTATACTCGCGCCTAAGTCGGCTAACGCGTGTTTAACAAAAAGATCACCGAAGACACACGGGATAGAGAACCTACCCGGGTCACTGATTTTCTTCGGCAAACTGTTTGTTAAAACGGCGGTGCACTCGGCGTTTAGTGTGACGTGCGAAAGATTCTCTAACTTCTTCTTGTTTGTGAGGAGGTCTTTAAGATACTTGGCGTATTTCGGCATCTGTGAAACAGCCTCGTGGAAGGGAAGATTAATGTGGATTTGCTTGAAGATCTCTAAGAAGCGGGAGTACTGATCATCTTGACGTTATCTATTAAGTTCAAAGGGGTATGGAGGAGTTGAATTATTTTTGAAGATGGGTGGTGGAGTGAGATTATTTTCTAAAATAGGGGTGATAACTTCTTCAGCAGAGGGTGGAAGCGAAGAAGAGCTTTGATTTTTTAAAGCAGGAGCGAAGCTTGCCTCGGGCTCTTCACTTACCATACCGGAGACTTGCTTCCCACTCCGACGAGTTATATCTTTCGCTTGCTCTCTCGGGTTGGGTTCGATATTGAAAGGAAGAGACCCTGCGGGTCGCTCAGAAATTATTTTCGCGAGCTGTCCTACCTGATTTTCTAGACTTTTTACGCTTCCGGTTAAAGTTCTTATAGTGGCGTCATTTGTGGTGATGTATTTAGAAAGTAATTCCTCCAAGCTTGGAGTTTTTGGGTAATTTTGAAGAGGTGGTGGTGGTGGTGGTGCAGAAAAATCATTTTGCGGGGGTGGGCGCATCGCATTCGATGGATTACTCTATGAAAAGTTCGGGTGATTTCTTAAAGCGGGGTTATAACTATTCGGAAAATTAAAACCAGGCGGATGAAAATTCGCAGCAGAAAAATTATTAAAAGCAGTTCTAGGCATATTATTAACATAATCTAAATGTTCTGGAGTAGGGTTTGCAGATTCCCATACCTGAGGGGCGGAGGCAGCAGTCATCTCCGTGATTTTTTTGCTTAGGATTTCTACTTGCAGAGCGAGCTGGGAGACGTTGTCCACTTCATAGATACCTGCAGGCTTGTTCGGGCGGGACATAGGCACATTCCACTGATAAGTGTTCATGGCCATGTCCTCAAAAAGCTCAAGAGTGGCTTCCAGGGTCTTATGATTTAAAGTACCGGCAGAAGCTGCGTCTATCATTTGCTTCGTGCTTTGATTTAGCCCGTTATAGAACGTATGCACTTGTAACCATACAGGCAGCGCGTGATGTGGGCATCGTCTTAATAATTCTTTAAATCTCTCCCAGGTTTTATATAGGGTTTCAGAGTCTATTTGTCCAAAGGCAGAGATGTCGTTCCTAAGTTTTGCAGTTTTAGCTGGCGGAAAATACTTCGCCAAAAATTTTTCAGTTAATTCATTCTAAGTGGTTATGCTATTTTTAGGAAGTGTGTTTAGCCACTGCTTAGCTTTAGTTCTTAAAGAGAAGGGGAAGAGTCTCAGCCTGATTGCATCATTTGTGACACCATTTATCTTGAAGGTGTCGCAAATTTCAAGAAAGCTAGCTATATGTGCGTTCGGATCTTCATCTTGAAGTCCGTCAAATTGCACATATTGTTGCACCATTTGAATTATGCTAGGCTTTAGTTCGAAGTTAATAATTGCTATAGCAGGGCGGACTATATTTGATTCTGTTCCCTCGAGGTTCGGTCGTGCATAATAGGATATAGTCCTTTGCACGACCTCATCTACGTTGGGTTCTTCCATTCTTAAAGTAGCAAATGACTCGGAGTCCTCAACCGGCACTTGGATAGTAGGACCTTGAAATCGCGATCTTATCCGAAGAGTATGCTCTATTTCGTGGTCCAAGTCCAAAATAACCGACGGACTCCCGCGGGTCATGTACTAAAAGAACAGAAAAGAAGAAGAGAAAGGGAAAAAGGATAAACTAGAAAAAAAGATTAAATTTTTTTTTCTTTTTGAAATAGATTTTTTAATAGATTAACTCCCAAACTTCCCAAAGACTACCCCGTGAAGGGTTCGCAAGGTACTAGACAAGATAGTAGCGCTTAAAGCCCTTTGCCCTTTTCGAGAGAATTAGGTGGCGTAGAAAAATTGTGAAGTTGGTTACTATTAAGAGCGGTGAAATTTTTTTTTTGATTTTTTTTTAAAACTTTAAAGAAAGAGGATGAGAAAGAGAAGAGATAAATTTAATAGGTTCGTGTTTTCAATATATCAACGGAAGTTGGTTCCCCGGCAATGGCGCCAAAAACTTGTTGCGCGCTAGGGTTCGAAGAAAATAAACGCAACCGAACTAGCAACCAGATGAGGCAAGTATACCTATTGAATTGTAGCTAGGGGACACAAGTGTCGTATTGAAATCCTGGAACTGTTGGCTATGCTTACTCATACGAACGCTATTATCTTATCGACGGAAAAAACTAGGGTTTTAGAAAATCTAAGTGCAAGGGAGGAAGTAAAGCTATACTAGAAAGAGAACCACCGCAATTAAGTAAAGCTATTAAGTAAAACGATTAATACGAAGGGTTGAAAATATGAAATGGAAATGCACTCGATCAAGATTCACCTCAGCTAAAGACGATTAAGAAAATGCGATAAAAATCTAAACTTAATAGGATAAAGGTCCTTGACCGTGGAGGTTCCTAAAGCTTGAACACGCTTCTCTTGAAGTCTTGCCCAACTGAGTTTAGGAAGGTCCGACCGACTCTCGTCTAAATCGGAGGCCTAAAACTCGCTTTACGCGATGAACCCCACTATTGGATTTTACTCCAATCCGGGAGATTTGGACGTCTGCCTCTCTCGAGGGGTGCGTACAAATCCCTTTACTCTTGAATACTCACTTCATTCTTTCGGCCTCTCGGCTAGCCCAGAATGAAAGCAAAGGCGGAGAGTATATATCGATAATATACCTCCAACCCGTGATTAATCAAGAGTAATTCAAGGCCCTAACCTAAAAAGAAAAGATTAATTAAAAAATCATAGCTTAATCGCTCTAACCTCGGATCATCAAGATCGAGTACAAGGAGGATTAGTTAATCATAGCGAAGTGGAGGAGGGGGGATGAGTAGTGAAGCATAAAAAGAAGACAAGCTAAACAAGAACGCTTTTATTAATGAAAAAGGGGCAAGTTACACTATTGAAAATAAAATTACAAGTGCATGAAAATGAAATCCTATTCTAGCCCTACAAGTAGCACTAAGCAAGAGCAATATTACAACAAAAACTAAAACAAACTAAGATTAAACTAGGGTTAAACAAAAATTACAAAGAGAGAGAGAGAGAGAGAGAGAGAGAGAGAGAAAAAGCATAAGAAAGGATCAAGAAACAAAGGGGCAGCACCTCCCCCACTCAACCAAAGTTGCTGAAATGGAGAGGGGGGGTCTCAATTTATAGAAAAAAAATCTCGGGTTGGTCACGCCCTCCGACACGCCCTAGGGGGGCGTGTCAAGGGGCGTGACAATACTATGTTGACCTCGGGGTCTAGATTTTGGCGGGAGGGATGATTGCTTCGGTACGTCGGTGGTCACCCCTTAGGTCACGCCCGTGTAGGTGGGGCGTGACAGGCACGTCATGTCCAAATCATTGGTCGGAAATACGTCAGTCACCGAAAAGTTGATGTCACGCCCAAGGTCATGCCCGTGATGGGGGGCGTGACAGTACTATTTTCGTGCTGTATAGAAATGGCATTTAATGCGGCGGTAGGCTTTGCGACAGAGGGTGACACGCCCATGGTCATGCCTGGTGACACACCCATTGAGGGCGTGTCGGGGGGGGGGCGTGATAGTGGTTTTAATCGTTTTTATGTCCCTTCCAGCAAGAGTCCTCGGGATCGGGTGATACGCCCTAGGTCACGCCCAGGTAGGGCGTGACAGGGGGGCGTGTCAGGTCATTTTTGACGAATTTCCTGAAAACCTGCAAAAGGACAAGAAAATGTTAGTGGCAATAATATTTACATAAAAAGGATAAAAATAAACTAATAATAGACATGATTTGTACACTATAAAATAGAAAATACGATAATAGTTTAGGCTACAAAACGTATTATCAGTTCATCATTGGGAATATTGATGGGTTGACTAGTGTAGGTGGTGCTCAGGATTGACGAAAGATCATCTTTCCCGCGGAGAAGAAGGGTCAAATACACTAGGGTTAGTTCTAATATAACATTAAAAGGGATCAGGGATTGGGTATTAACCAATAATAGTAAGTACCTTGCGAAAGGGAGCTTTGGGCTTTAGCCCATCGTAGTTCCTAGTTCCCTCGAGAGCCCTTCACCGGGAATGTGTTGGGAAGTTCAGGGTTAACGTAAACCGTAAGAATAAGTAATGATATGTGTAAGTAATATAACTGGGATTACACTTACACTCACAATTCCCGGTATTATGGGAGTTAGGTTAAGTCTCACGAGCGGTAGGCTCGATGGTTTTAGTGGTGGGCAGGTTAGCCCGGCGATCCTATGGCTCTGTAGGATAAAAGATTACTATTGCATATGCATAAGATAAAGGTGGTGGGTCTTCGATATCGGACTATCATTCACACCGACATCGATACGCTGACTCGGCGGGTGCGGTTTACACTTAACAAAAGGAAGTCTAGTGTATATGGCCAGCATTAGTACATGGTGACTCTTGGTTGTGTCCTTCCAGAGGCATATATAAGGGCTAGGCCTGGTAGTGGGGATACCCGTCTAGGAGTGGGGGGCCCGACCCACTGTCTCTGTTTGCCACTACAGAGGTTTCTTTGGAGTGAAGCTAGCTACCCAAAAGGGGGGAACTAAAGGTCTGTGCGCATAGAGTCTTGTGCATGACTTGCACTTGCATGAATCATGACATAACATATCACTACACTTATACTTGCATTCAACCTACACCCCAACGTATAAATCGGTAAGTGACTTTTTATACGATGGGAGCATTGACAAGACCCCTTAACTTATAAGTAATATGGGCATTCTTATATGTTAAGGTTACTTACTTCATAGTATGTCTTTCATTAAAAATGTTGCTTTATTCCACTTGTTTACCTTACTTCTTGCTATTATAGAACTGCTAGCTTGTACCTTTTTTTCCTTCGCTGTATATACATTATAAATAACTGCTAGAATAGTTCCACAGTCACTTGCTTATTTATTCTCCACCTTCATAGCTTCCTTTTCCTCCTCCCCGATCGGTGCCTAGGAGCCATGTGGGAGGGGTAGGGGATGATAGGACTTAGTCATTTTGACTAACGGTTTTCGTACCACAACTTTTGAAGAGCTCCGGTTGGGAGACAGGGAGCAGCAGCAGGAGATACAGCACCATCGGAGTATGGTGCAAATGGAGGTGGGCCAGTCTATCACAGGAGCACCAGTTACTGGCTTCATGAGTGTTTAGTTTACATAGCTTCCACGAGAGTTTGTAGTGAGGATTGATGTACCGGGCTTAAGCCCGTTTTTATTTCATCGTACTATTCTATTTCGGTACTTCTTTTATCATGTGGACTTGATATGATTTCTCATATTTTATATTATATGTGATTATTGACTTAGTTTTATTAGAAATGGTTTAAGATTCTTTCTCTTTATGATCGTAAAAGGTCAGCAGGATCGGTATTTTGTAGTGGAGACCTTCCCGAGTGTCGGTGTCACCGCAAAACGGCTATTCTGGGCATAAGACCCCGGGTTTTAAAAAGAAAAAAAATGGGGTCTTACAAAATGGTATCAGAGGAAACATCGATCCAAGAGAAGTAGTCCACAAACCCCTAGGCCACCCCACACGAGCTTAGTTTGAGGACAAACTAGCAGCAAAAGCAGTGGTGTACACAAAGGGAAATCACATGTAAAAGCCCACTTTATCTCTTCCATTCATTCCTTTTGTACGTTATCTAACAATTGGAATTCTTCCTTATAGCCTACGATGAACCCTCCCTCACAGTAGGGGACACCTCAAGCACAGAATATTGTTCCACCCCCGCAGGCTCCTGCTCCATTCCAGCATGGGACAAACACTGACGGCCATTCCGGAGGCCTTCAGGGCTTAGCAGGCCCCGGCTCCATAGCCAATTCCTGGGGCCAACTGGATGAGTGCCTTCCGGGGCTTTCTACTCCCTCCTACCTAGGGATAGAGTCAGTAGTCTGCATAGAGGTGTGGTTGGACATCATCTTCGAGATGCTTGCGGGGATTCGATGCCCGAAAGAGGAGGCGATTGATGTTGCAGTTTCCTGCCTAGAGTCACATGGGAAGAGGTGGTGGAAGTCACAGTTGGACACCACCTTTGCTGGAGTGGATTGTACAGACATCTCCTGGGACGAGTTCAGAGCAGCTTTACTTGGACATTTTGTACCTCAGTCAGCGAGGGATGAGTTTGAGGATAGGTTCCTACAGTTAAGGCAGGGCAACAGGACTGTGCTAGAGTACTACAAGGAGTTTACTCACCTAGCCTGCTATGCAAATTCGTATCAGTTGGATGACACGGGCAACGCAAAGAGATTCTACAAGGGTCTTCATGATGACATGAGACATGCCCTCCTCTTCATCTCTGAGTGGAGCATGGCCAGGATTTTGGAGATTTCCAAGAAGAGAGAGGTAGATCATCTTACAGTCCGAAGCTGGAAGAGACCAACTAACGATGCAGTGATTGGTGTTAGGAGAGACCAGCCTAGAGGGCATGTCATTGGAGAAAGGAGGAATGGGGATCAACCCCGCCGGCAGGATAGATAGGAATAGAGGGAATCGGTGGTATTGGCTCCTCAGCCTTTATAGATACGGGAGATGCCAATGACAGGGGAAAGGGCACAAGTATGTTTTTGGTGAAACTAGCTGGGCCACTTCAAGAGGAACTACCCCATGAGGGAAACACCCCTACCAGCACTTCAGGAGGCCCGACCTGCACAGTAGTTTGGTGGTCGAGGATGCGACCGAGGACGTAGATTTTAGGGCGGAGACTATAGGCAGGATAGAGGGAAAGTGTATGTCTTGGACCTGTCCCAGCCCCGGAACCCGGAGCAGGTGATAGCAGGTATGCTGTTAATTTTAAGTTATTTTCTTTACTAAAAGCTAGACTCATGGATATAGAATTGTTAGAAATAGGAAAGAAAACCATAACTAGGTTTCTAAGACATTTAACCACCTCAGGCATAGTCTTCATCAACGACAAACCCACTTATACACTGTTCGATACGGGTGCTTCATACTCATTTGTGTTAGAAGCCTTCATGGAAGGACTAGAAGGCGTGGAACGATTCACAGGCTTGGCGATGAGGGTGCGTCTATCCGACAGATCGGATCTATTGACCTCTGACCATTGCAACATAGAGGCAGAAATCGGCGGAAAGGCATTTGAAGCAACAACAATGATCCTAAGGATGCCAGACTACGACCTGATCTTGGGCATTAGATGGTTGCATTGGAACCATGCCAAGATCTATTGCCTATCGAGGATGATTAGATTGAGGCATGGGGACTCCTTCGTTTTTATCGAAGGTATTAGATCTACCTCCCCCCTCTTTTTATCATCCGTACAGTCTGTCAAGGCCCACATGCTGGGATATGAGGTATACCATGTGCTGTTCGAGATGGCCGAGGCAAAGGATGCCATTCTTGATATCTCGGTGGTACGATATTTGGCTGACGTATTCCCGGAGAAGCTGTCAGGGCAACCCCCACATCGGGAGAAGGATTTCTAGATATAGCTCGTGTCGGGGGCTAAGCCGGCATCCAGATCTCCTTATCAGATGGCCTCGAAGGAACTAGTAGAGTTTCAGAGCTAGTTGCAGGATCTTATAGAAGCAGGATTTGTTAGGCTGAGCTCCTCTCCTTGGGGAGCTCTAGTTTTATTCATGAAAAAGAAGGACAACACGCTCCGCTTATGCATTGACTACCGGGCATTGAACAAGCTGACGGTCTGAAACACGTATCCTCTACCGAGGACTGATGAGTTATTTGACCAGTTTGAGGGAGCTCATTGGTCCTTGAAGTTGGATCTGCGATCAGGATACTACCAGCTGCGTATTCAGGAGGAGGACATTCCGAAGACAGCCTTTAGTAGAAAATATGGGCTATATGAGTTCATAGTGATGCCCTTTGGCCTCACGAATTCCCCATCCGCACTCATGAGCCTGATGAATTGGGTATTCGAGGCTTACCTTGACATTTTTGTCATAGTTTTTATAGACAACATCCTCATCTACTTGAGGACGGAGGAGGAGCATGCTCGCTACCTTGAACTTACCTTGGAGAAGCTAAGGGAGCAAAGGTTGTATGCGAAGTTTAGCAAATGCCAGTTCTGGCTGAAGGAGGTGGCCTTTCTAGGCCATATTATCAGTGGAGTAGGTTTGGCAGTGGATCCGACGAAGGTTCAGGAAGTTCGAGATTGGCCCCTGCTTAAGACAACCATAGATGTGAGGAGTTTTCTAGTACTTGTCAGCTATTACCGGAAGTTCATGGTGGGATTCTCCCGGATTGCTCTCCCGCTCACATCTCTGACAAAGAAGGAGACCCCTTTCGTTTGGGCACCACAGTGCGAGGCTGCTTTCTAGGAGGTGAAGGGCCGACTCACCTCGGCTCCTATTCTTGCCCTTCCATCCGGGAAGGAAGGGTTTCATGTTTACACCGACGCATCATACAAGGGGATGGGTGTCGTTCTAATGCAGAAAGGGTATGTGATAGCCTACGCCTTCCGTCAGCTGAAGAAACATAAGAAGAACTATCTGATGCAAGACTTAGAGATGGGAGCGGTGATTTTTGCTCTGAAGACTTGTAGACACTACCACTATAGGGTTCATTGTGATATCTTCTCAGATCACAAGAACCTGAAGTATGTGGACACTCAGAAGGAGCTGAATATCTGGCAGAGGCGCTGGGTAGAGTTCTTGTCAGACTATCAGTATACTATGCATTACAATCCCGGTAAGGCGAACGTGGTAGCAGACGCTCTGAGCTGAAGATCCACTACGTCAGGAGCAGTCCCTCAACTGATGGACTTGGAGTTGGTGAAGATGTTGGAGGATATGCAGATATCTTTAGTGTTTGAGGATGATCTAGAGCTATATTCGGAGTACCTAGCATCGATGATTGCCACCGACGACATTCGGTATCGCATCATGGATGGGCAGAGGTTGGATGCGAGGGAAGAGCCGATATTCAGGGCCTTGGAGGAAGGCACGATAGGGGATTACCCCTTGATAGATAGACTGCTATGTTTTAGAGGCAGGGTCTATATACCGGCAGGAGGCCAGATTCGGGAGGACATCATGACAGAGGCACACTGTAGCAGATACTTAGTGAACCCAGGGATCACGAAGATGGCAGCAGACCTGAAGAGGACGATGTATTTGTCGGGCATGAAAAAGGATATTACATACTTCGTGACCCATTGCGAGGCCTGTTAGCTCGTAAAGGTGGAGTGCAAGAGCCCGACCGGATTACTACAGCCACTTCCAGTGCCGGAATAGAAGTTTGAGGACATAGCCATGGATTTTATACATGGTCTACCCTGATATCATGCGGGTAATGATTCGATTTGTGTGATCGCCGATAGACTGACGAAAGTGGCCATATTTATTTTAGCTGCGAAGGACGCTCCGGTCAGTGTTCTAGTGCGGAGGTTCGTCGAACAATTTGTTCGTTATCATGGAGTGCCCAGGACGATCGTGTCCTATCAGGATGGACAATTTACATCCAAGGAGTGGAGGTCAGTTCAGACTTATCTGGGTTATCGGTTAACGTTCAGACAGCTTTCCACCCCCAGACAGATGGGCAGACAAAACGCACCAACCGTCTAGACACTGGAGGATCTTCTATGCCTATGCATTTTGGACCATGACAAGCCCTGAGATAGACTATCTGCGCTGATCGAGTTCTCTTACAATAATAGCCATCAGTCCAGCATAGGCATGGCCCTTACGAGGCATTATATCGACGTAGGTGAAGGACCCCACTATCTTGGATTCAGGATGAGGATCTGAAGGCACTCAGCTCAGAGTTTGTGGAGGACACTAATGCTCAGGTTAGATTGATCCGGGACAGGATGTTGGAAGCCCAGAGCAGGCAAGCCAAATATTACGATGCGCGGCATGGTCAGGTGGAGTTCCAGGTGGGATACTAGGTCTTCTTGAAGATACAGCTGATGCATGGAGTCTCGCGGGTTCGTGGGCGGAAGAAGCTCAGTCCGAGGTACATGGGGCCTTATAGGATCCTTGAGCGGATCGACCCCATGGCTTATAGACTTGAGCTACCGCTGGAGTTTGCGGGATAGCATGACGTCTTCCACATCTCTTCACTTAGGAGGGCTCTACTACGCCCTGAGTAGCTGATTTCCACTGTATACGGCCCAGTGGCCTCAGATCATTCAGTCAGCATGGAGCCGATCAGGATTGATCTTACGGAAGTATGGGTCTTGCGACGCAAGAAAGTTCCTCTAGTCAAGGTTTTGTGGAGAAACCATGGGCCGGAGGAGCACACATGGGAGCCACAAGATATGATTCAGCAAAAGTACCCGGATCTCTTCGAGTAAGGTATACCCTCAACTCTTAGGGATGCTACAAAGTTTTATTTACGTACAAACCCCGTAGGCTTAACTTTAATTTCGGGGACAAAATTTTTATTTTTATATATTGGGATTTGTAACATCCCTCAAACAACTAAACCCCTAGGTTTTATTTTGTCATGAATAGGTAATGACAAAACCATAAGAAGCTTAAGGGTCGGGTGAACAAGAGCCAAGGTGAAGATCACCTTAGTGTGCCTATATCAAAACCTCACCACTAGGCCAAGGGTTTTGACTTTATGGCTCCAAATTGACCCCATGACCCTACCCCAACACCCTTTAACCCTGTTGGTTGTCCTTAGGGCCACTAAGGTCCCATTGGTGGCACTCAAAGTGGCCAAGTTGGCCTAAGACCACTATAACCTAAAGTGGGTCAAGCTAGCCTACTAAGGGTCAGTTGACCATTCCTTAGCCAAGTGGACACCACCTATGCCCTCCTAACCCAAAAGTGAGGTCAATGGGTCACCAAAGACCCATTGGGATCAACCCAAGTAGCAAAGTTGACCCAAGTCAACTCTAGTCCCAAAGTGGTCAAAGTGCCCTTACTATGGGTCAAATGACCTTGAAGGTGCAAAGTCAACCCTACCTAGCCCTTCCTAGACCTTAGGGGAGTCCAATGGCTCACCAAGGACCCATTGAGGGTGACTAAAAATGTCAAATTGACCAAGGTCAACCCTAGTCTAGGTTAGGTCAAACTAAGCTCAAATGGGCTAACCCAAGCTCAAGCCCTTTTCCATTTGGGCTAACCACCTCCTAATTATATGATAGTATGAATTAGTGGGCAGCCAATAGGCTAATGAGACAATTCAGCCTTGATGACTAGGAGATAGAAAACTCCATTTGACCCTTTAATGGAGGAGAGAGAAAGTGGTGAAGGGAGGCCAAGAGACCCTCCCTCCACCTCCAAGGGGGCTGATTCAAATCCCCATTAAATTTGAGGAAGTTACGGGGCCATTTTTGTGGCTGTTCATTGCCGGAACAGTGCACTCAACCATGGCCGAAATATGCTTTCAAGGCCATTAATGGCATTGATACCATGACCACTCCCCTCCCCCATTTCACTCTTTTAAAAGCACCACTGGACTCAGGGGAGCCTTTTACACACTTCACCTGAAGGAGACGAGGCATTCCACTGTACTGTTGTAGAAACCGGACTGGCGACACTACCACTATGAAAACCCTGCGATCGACGCGACTCCAAGCCTCCAATAAGGTCCTCCTCTACTCCTTCTTCCATAGGTAGATCATAGGAATCGTTTAGGATGGGAATCGGGCTCAATTGAGCCCGATCGGGTGAAACATTTTCCCGATTTTTATGTGAAAAACTCACCTTACCGGATCGCCGGAGACGGCCCCACCGGTGGCCGTGCACCGCCAATCGACAGCCACCACCTCCATGGAGGTGGTGGAGGTGGTGGTCGGCCAGGGAGGTGGCTGGGTTGCCGATAGCTGTGGCTTAAAGTTGGCCCAGGAAGAGGGATTCGGGAACGTCGGCTGGAGGTTGAAGACGATCAAGGCGCCGTTGGATCATGCGTCAAGATCTGTGCTAGATCATTTCTAATTAAATTATTTAATGATTTTTTGCTTCCTAATTTTATTCATTTTAGATTAATTATAAAAAATACCTAGGGGCTTCTAATGAAAAAGTGGTAAACACCAAAGTTGTAATTTTTTGGCTCAGTGGTCTGACCACACCGCCCATTATGGTGGGGTCTATACATAGGCTTGACCAGATCTTGGTTTGAGTGCCCCCACCAAACTAGCCATTAAAATGACTTGAAATTTTGACTAGGGGTCACTCTTACCTATATCAACAACATATCCAAATATTAGAAATTTTAGATATTATTTTCCTATTGTTTTAATAATAGTTTAATAAATCATTACTAAATTAATTAAGGTACCTAATGACCTCCAAATGCTCCCAAATTTTGGTGAGAGGTTCCTGGGATCCATATAGGACTCTGTACAAATTTTTGTCCCATTTGGGGATGATTTGGTTTGGAAATAAGCAAACCCTAGCCTTGCCCTAAAAGGGGTATTTAGGTCAAAAGTTACCCTTGTGGGTTTGAGTGGCCAAACCACCTCAACAAGGCTTGAAATTTGGGCCACTAATTTGACATGACATTTAACACCCTCATAGGGATTATGGGGTGGGTTAGGGTGGATTTTCCCTGGGACCCTAGTGCTAACCCTAAGGTTGAACCTTGGGGGCTTGTGAAGGACATAGGGCATTATGTCACTACAACATTTTTGGTCTTTAGCAATATTTGAAAACTGTTGCCTAAAACCGCAAAACGTTGCCAAAACAATGAAAACTGTTGCCATAGGGGTGTATGCCTATGCCCGCGTTACCAAAGACCTAAGGTAACAGTTTTCATATGTTTAGGCAACATTACTTGAAACTGTTGCCTATTTCCGTAGTAAAGGCGACAGTTTTTACATAGACCTATTGCAAAATTTTTAAAATGTTTAGAGGTACATTTAATAAATGTTGCCAAAAATATTTAATTAATAAAAAATATATAAATTTTAAAAAAACATGAAAATAAATTAAAACTTCAAAAACAAACATGTTATATCATGAGACATTTTTTATAACGCATAAATATTTAACAATTTAATAAGACAAATAATTTCATTTAGAATATTAAAGTTTCACATGTTTTAACATCAAATTAATAACTCATCATTAACATCACAATGTATCAAAGTACATCAAAATTATTAAATATTACAGTACACAAACAAAATTATCTAAATCAGCTTAAACATCAAAAGTTCTTCATGATATGGGGTCATCGATCATATTGTAACTCCTCATTTGTCTTCCCGACATCAAGAACTTTCTGCACAAAGTAAAAACACTCAATTCTTCTGAAAACTTGATGCTAAGTTATTTCTTATAGGAATTCAGTCAAACAGATGGAGGGTCACATAAAAATTCAGGTTTCTTATACCTAATTGATGTGATGAGAACACCTCATATAATAGTGATTCAAAATACTTGAATGGTGATACATCCACAAACTGAAATGATTAATTATCTAATGGAAATAAACCTAAACACAACATTTACTTAGTAAAGAGACTTGATTACCTAGAGAGGCGAAGAAGCACAGGAATAGAAGCGATGCAGAGAAGAGACACATGATGCCCTAGTTGTCATTGGAAAAAAGCTGAAGCACGAGGACGGAAGCGGCGTAGAGAAGAGGCACGCGATGCCCTAGTTGTGTCATTGGAAAAAAAAACTGAAAACTGTAGGAGCGTGAAAATGATTTGAGTATAACATAGCAAGAAAAATGATTAAGTCATTTCCATATGTAGGACCGTTCATTAAAATACTGCAGAACATAAATGAGGTGCATTCTCAAAGCGAGGTGCATTCAAAAAAGCTCAAACAATTTTATGCATAAAAAAATTCAAACAATCGTTGCATCCCTGTACCACTACAGAGTATATGAATGCAAACGTCGCCTCTATGGAGAAGAAATGAAGGATTTTATGTGTTTGATCAATGAGAATCCAATATATAAGAGGTCAATAAATTACATTAAAACAATTTTCACGTCATTTCATAGCAAATATGTAAGCTATTTTCATCTCAGAGTCACAGTCAGTAATTCAGAAGTAATGTTTATGATTTTGTAATAATGCAGATGGCTTTCTAATGATTCGGTGGATAATCCGTATAAATAGAGAGATCACAAAGTTTTGCAACAAATCTAAATCACAATATAATCAGAACATGCATATGTATACAAAAATTCCAAATCCATGCTCTATATATTTGCAACAAATTTAAATCACAACATAATCAGAACATGCATATGTATACATAAATTCCAAATCCATGCTCTATATAAAACGACATATGTATGCAGAAATTACTGAAAATCATTGGAAAATCCCATATCTGGGGATCTCTGAATGGTGAGTAAAAGTGTTCAACACCATTTTTTGCAAAATAGATCTGATATGAGAGAAAAAAAGATAGGAAGGAATATGAAAATCAATTCATGGCCGGTGGCGTTGGAGATGAGAATTTCATGGCCGTGTGATGCGGAGGCGACAGGCTCGCCGGCCACCGGCATCCCGGGGTTCGTCGGCGTGCTCGCAAACGGAAAATAAAAAAAATGCACTTTACACTATCACCTAGAGCCGCACTCCTCCAAGTAAACATTCGCTGGAAACATCACATACCCATGCCATTCTTAACAAGAACAAGTCTAAAACCGTAGGGAAGCTCGGTGGTTGAACATCAAAACAACATTTGTATATAAATCATTTGTATATATATAACAACAGAACACCAAAAATCTGATCCAAATTCATAAAAAAAGGAACGGCGACATCTATTAAATCATTTGATCTGGGCATGATTTAAAGCTACAACAAAACTGATGAATAGAACAAAGCTACAAGCTTTACTCGGTCTGGGTATGATTCAAAGCCAAAAAAAAGAAACACAACTCTAAAATTCATTCCAGCCACAACTTTAACAAACAAGGGATTTTGAACAAGAAATTTTGCACAAATTTTGGAATAACTAATCCTTACCGAGCTAGTTCAGAATTTAAGCAAACCAAGAACACAACCTAGAATTTCTTTGGCAAGGGCGAAGGGCACACTTGCCTTGATTTTTGAAGAATTACGGCCCAGTAATACTCTTCCCAAACCGATCGGCCGCAAACAACAATTCCTAAGAAAACTGGAAAAAAAGACTGGGCGATCAAAGCAAGGAACCCGCAGCTCTCTACTCCGGAAAAAGAATGGTGAACTCTCAAACGTTTACCTCGGAAGGAAGGTCTTGCGTAGAGTAGCTCGAATCCGGCCTCAAACAGCAATTTCGAACTCAACTGGGCAAGGAAACCGGCGATCGGTGCTCTTCCTGGTGTTCGCCCCTTCGCTCATTCCGCAAGAACTGGTCCGCCGGGTTTGGGGAAAAGAAAACACCTAAACCTAATGACAAGCCTTATATATACCTACTTAACTAACAGCCACTATATGCATAGATTAACATTTATATGCATACTAATAATAATAGCACACTAATATGCACACACTAACATAACCAGCCCACTATTATCAATACTAATATATATATATATATATATATATAATTATCAATACTAATATATATATATCAATACTCATATATGTAAACACACACTAACAGCACATATATAATTTTATACAGTTTCGCACACACGTATATGTATTTATACACCGGCACGCCTAAATCACTCACCAAACAAAAATGTGTAAATATATATAGGCTTAAATAAAATGACTACCCGCTAACAAGCAACCGTCGAAACGACGTGAAAATAAATGATCTCGGATTTCGACCAAACTCGCACCGTAGCTAAACACTCATGCTACGAAAACAACGGCGAAGTCGAAAATAACCTCCGACGATCAACACTCGGGCTAACATCTCCCGAAGTCAAAGCACAAGCATTCCCTGAGAGGCTCAACCGAGTCTCCAAAACCGACTCCGGCTCGCTGGGGAACCTTGCAAACAGGCTACAACCACTAAGAACACCTAACGAGGTACTCTAACAACCACTAAGAACACCTAACCGGTAGGTATATTGAAAACTAACAACGTCCCTTTTAAAACGTCGCAATAAATGTGGAGTAATGATTTTTAACAAACTTTAAAAATCTAACACGGTCGAAATATAGAAATTTGTCGTTATATTGAAAACTAACAATGACACTTTTAAAATATTGCAAATAAATTTTTAAGAAGACAACATATCATAATTGTTGCGTAAAGTGAATCCTTCAGGGCAACATTTCGAAAATGTTCCCTATAAGAGATTAGAGAACAGTTTTGAAATGTTGCACAGAAAGTGTTGCTTAAAGATGTAAACCTATTGCAACACTTATAAACTGTTCTCTAACAAAGTTTAGGCAACATTTTTATAACTGTTGTCAAGTCAGGTGTTGCTAAAGACCAAAAATGTTGTAGTGTGTTCTTGGATGGACTTGGGGATTAATCCATGAGATCCTAGGGTGGTGGAATTCCCTAATAAGGAATATGATGGTATTTAGACACATGCACCCCACATAAACCACTTAATAAGTATTTAGGACTTTAAACCCTAGAAAATATCTTATGGGTCAAATGACCTTTAATCTTGGTGATATTTTCGTATGGAAAATTTCATAGTATTATTAACCCCTGGTATTTATCTTAGGGTGTTTAGAGATCAGTAGATCATCCTTGTAGTAGTAGCTTCCATATTGCCTTTTTTATTTTAATGATGAATATATAATGTATAGGTGGTAGAATGGTTTGAAATTCTGCAATAGATAATCAAATGACATTAGGTTGCACTAGTAGTTTATTTGGAGTGGTTGAAGCTTTATTTGTAGTACTTCCTTTGTAAAGTAAATTAGTGCACCTTACCTGGATAAATAGGAAACAAATATTATAGCTTGCTGGAAAAGTGTGATGCTTATTCAAGGAACATATTAGGGCATATAGAAGCATGGAAAAATTGTTAAATGTTGTTTAATTGAGATTACAAGGGTGTTTCTTCATAAAGTGCCTTATGATGGTTTTCCTTTGATAATCTTTTACCTTGTTTACTGACTAGGGAATTTAATGAAACTTAGGAAGTTAAGTTTTATAATCATAATGTAGCTCTGTTAATTTTTGAAGAATTTTTGGACTTGTATTTTTGGTACTTCCTTCAATACCCCTATTTATATGAATTATTTGGATAAAATATTTAGAGGTTTAATTTTTATGAAAGTTTATGAATTTGATATTCACTGATTCTGGTTATCCTACGGTTCATAATTTTTGTATTGTCATATCCTAATTAAAATTCTAGTACTTCATGCTCAATAACCTATGGATTAATTTGGAAAAAAAAAAAATTAATTATATTCAAATTTAATTAGAAAATTATAAATTTCTAGATTTAGGCTAATCATGTCATGATAGACCCTCATTAATTATTTTAAGGCTTTTGGATGAAAATTTGGAGTACCTTCTATCATGTACATCATATAGCTTAGGGTGGTCCGCACATAGTAAAACTGCAAAATTAACTTAGAGAGTTGGGATATTAGGCTATTGGTTGAGGTCATGTTCGAATGAGTTCATCATTGGGAATATTGATTGGTTGATAGTGTAGGTGGTGCTTGGGATCGACGAAAGATCGTCTTTCCCGCAGAGAAGAAGTGTGAAATACACTAGGGTTAGATCTAATATAATATTGAAAGGGATCAGAGATTGGTTATTAACCAATAATAGTAAGTGCCTTGCGAAAGGGAGCTTTAGGCTTTAGCCCATCGTAGTTCCTAATCCCCTCGAGAACCCTTCACGGGGAATACCTTTGGCAGTCCAGGGTTAACATAAACCGTAAGAATAAGCAATGATAAGAGTAATTAATATAACTGGGATTACACTTACACTCAAAATTCTCGGTATCGTTGGAGTTAGGTTGGGTCTCACGAGCGGTAGGCTCGATGGTTATGTGGTAGGCAAGTTAGCATGATGAGCCGATGGCTCGGTAGGATAATAGATTACTATTGCATAAGATAAAGGTGGTGGGTCTTCGGTATCGGACTTTCAATCACACCGACGTCAATAAGCTTACTCGATGGGTGTGGTTTACACTTAGCCAAAGGAAGTCTTGTGGATATGGCCATCATTAGTATGTGGTGACTCTGGGTTGTGTCCTTCCAATGACGTACGTATGGGCTAGGCCTAGTATTGTTGATACCCGTCTAGAAGTGGGGGGACCAACCCACTATCTCTGTTTGCCACTACGGAGGTTCCTAGGAGTGAAGCTAGCTGCCCAAAAGGGGGGAACTAAAGGTCTGTGCGCATATAGTCGTGTGCGTGATTTGCACTTGCATGAATCATGATATAACATATCACTACACTCATTCTTGCATTCAACATACACCCCAACGTATAAATCGGTATGGGAATTTTTATATAATGGGAGGCTTGTAGAAGACTCCTTAGCTTATATATTTGTTTGGGCATTCTTATAATTTAAGGTTACTTACTTCTTAGTATGTCTTTCCTTACATATGTTGGTTTACTCTACTTGTCTACCTTACTGCTTGCTATTATAGAACTGCTAGTTTGTACCTTTCTTCCTTAACTGTATATATATTATAAAAAACTTCTAGAATAGTTCCACCGTCACCTTCTTGTTTTTTCTCCACCTTCATAGCTTCCCTATCCTCCTCCCCGCTCGGTGTCTAGGAACCATGGGGGAGGGGTAGGGGATGATAGGACATAGTCTTTTTGACTAACGGTTTTCGGACCATAACATTCCACGGGCTCTGGATGGGAGATAGGGAGCAGCAGCAGGAGATACAACACCAGCCTACTATGGTGCACATGGAGGTGGACCAGTCTAACACCGGAGCACCGACTACTGGCTCCGTGAGTGTTTAGTTTACATAGCTTCTGCGAGAGTTTGTAATGAGAATTGATATACCGGGCTTGAGCCCGTTTATATTTCATTGAATTGTTCTATTTCGGTACTTCTTTTATCATGTTGAATTGATATGATTTCTCATATTTTATATTATATGTGATTGTGGACTTAGTTTTATCTGAACTTTTTTAAGCTTCTTTATCTTTAGTGATCGTAAAAGGCCAGCAGGATCGGCATTATCTAGTGGCGACCTTCCCGAGTGTCAGAGTCACCGCAAAACGGCGATTCTGGCATAAGACCCCGGGTTTTAAAAAAGAAAAAAAAGGGTCTTACACCTTCAATTTTTATTTTACCCAGAGTCTCCATGAAATTAACTATTCTTGCTCAAATATAATTTCTTTATCTCTAGTAAAATAAGCTAAGGGGGTACATGAGGAATCATGTTTCTCCATAGATAAGTTATGTAACGCCCTTGAATTTTTTGTAATTGTTTTAATCCCTTTTGTGGCGTAATAGTGACGTAAGGGCATTACGTCGACACATAGTTAGCGGGGCGCCTCGTTAGTGCATAATTATGTTCATCGGAATTGGAGTTTTTGACTCGGGAAAATTTAAGTGGTTAAATTTTAGCGTGGTAGTGAAGTTTTTTTGTGATCCGGGCTTAATTGAAGTCTCGGTGAATTTTATAAGGATTATTATTATTTTAACTTCGGGAAATTTTAACCTGACTTTTGTTTGTCGGATCCTAATTTTGACTTCATCGTTAGATTCATAGCACTGACATTTAGTTTTAGTGCGAATTCCATCAAAAACCGAGGTGTTTTAGTAATTCTCGTCGTTTGTGTTTTTCTTGTAAATTATATTAATAATATAATTTTACATCTTTATCTTTATACTATAAAGAAAGAGCTTTTGAGCTTTTGTGTAACTTTTTTATTCCCAAAATAACCCTTTCAAATGTATAAATTTCATCTTCCCAAAATGCCCTCCACGATTTCAACCATATGATCTAATGCAATCCATGGTCAAGGATCAAACAAGGATAAAACCACGGATCCTTTGATTTCCCACCACAGGATCCGTGCAAATCAACGGTCAGCGGTGGCCTTATGGGAAAGCCACGGATCGCTCTTTCATCTTAACGCCAGATCTATTAATTTCTCAGATCTACCCGTCCTCCTCCTTCCTCCCGCTCTCCACTTCTCGACGACCCATCCTCCTCCTTCCTCCCGCTGTCCTCTCGCTCTCCACTTCTCAGCCAAAAAGACCGCGACGCTACCCCTTCATCGACGGTGCTTCTCCTCTACAAAGCCTCACCGCAATAGCTTCTCCTCCTTGCCACCCTCCACAGAGCTTCGCCCATCACGGTAAGCATTTTCTGCCGGTTTTTTTGTTCTTTGTCGTCTCAGTGAGGTTTTCCGATCGATCGAGGTTTTCCGATCTACCGTTTCCTCTTTCAGAAATTGCGAGGTTTTCCTCTTTCCGATCTACCGTTTCCTCTTTCAGAAACCGCGACGCTACCCCTTCATCGACGGTGCAACATTCTGTCCCCAACGGCAACATTTTCCCGATACCTCTTCTTCTTCTACGCAGCTATTCGCGATATTCGCGATTTTCTTCCCCATTTCTTCCGCGCAGGTTTTGGTCATCGCGATTTCTCCGCTTAACCCAATAGAAGCCCTGGCCGCCAGCTCTTCTCCAACCCTCTCAGCTAGGGTATGGCATGCCTCTTCTCCATGCTGATCCGTTAGGGTATTGCCTGCCTGCCTCTTCTCCGGCGAAGGTTTCTATCGGGGTTTCTCCGTTCTCAGCGTGGGTTCCCTGTTTGTTTTTCACAAATATTGCTTTACAGGTGTTAGAATAGATCATGAAATAGGCAATAGTTACAGGTGTTAGATCATTAAATAGGGATCTGCCTTCCCTATTGATTCTACTCAGGGTTCTTCTCACAGCAATATTAAATTGCATATTGCATATTGCATAAATTTAATGATCTTTACTGCAGATCCCTGTTTTACTCACAGTAATATTAAATTTATGCAATATTGGCGGATCCCTATGAAATCAGCTGCAATAGAACCAATAGGGATCTTGAAATCACTGCCTATTTCTATCACTTTAATATTTTACTGTGACTTTATTTCTCATCAGATGCTGCAGTATACCGTTTCTCAAAAGTAAAGCAATATATAATTAATGATTTGCTCAAGTGTATGAGTTATCCATGTAACATGTAATGAAAGTAGAGAGGGGAAATAAAAATTCACATTTGTTTGCTTCCGTTTTTGAATACATTTTTTGGAAATAAGCTTTGTGATTTCTGATTTTCTGATTTTTTTGGTGCAAAAGTTTGCTTCAGATTTTGTTGTTGCAAAAGTTTGCTTCAGCTTTGTGATACAGATTTTATATTTCAGCTTTTTTCATCATTAATGATTTGCTCAAATGCATGAGTTATCTATGTATTTCAGATTTTTTGCTTTTTGTGTGCAAAAGTATGATTCAGCTTTTTTTTGGTGCAAAAGTTTGCTTCAGGTTTGTGATATCAGATTTTTTATTTCATCTTTCTTCATAATTTCTTCATTACAGATAAGGAAAATAAAAATGCAAGGAGTTACTTTAGAGTGCGCCTCTGTGATTTCAGATTTTTTGTTGCAAATGTTGGCTTCAAATTTTTATTGATTTCAGATTTTTTTTGAAATAAGGTTTGTGATTTCAGCTTTTTTGGTGCAATATGCTCATCAACAATAAGTACTCTTTTTGTTTCTGTTCAGCAAAGTTTATTTTTTTCAGCACTTCCTCATGATCATGATCACAGTTCCTCACTTCCTCATGATCATGATTACAGTTTCTTACTTACTCACTTCCTCATGATCGTGATAATAGTTTCTGATCATTATAGATTGTGCTCAGCAATGTTTATTTTTTTCTTCATAAAATCAGCAATGCTCCCCATGCTCTCAAATCGTGTTCTTACTTCTCAGCTTTGAAGCTGCTTTGTTTAATTAAAGGTCTATACATCCAGCTTATACAAAGTGATCTGTTGTCAAATCCTTATCAGTTAAACTGATATAGTACCTTCACAATCTCAAGGAGAATGAAATACTGGGTGTCTTCAAATGATATAGTACCTTCACAATCGTCAAATCACCATGTTCATCATCTTTTTATTCTACCATAGGTGATAGACATATTTTGGTTCTATATGATACAGCCTTTTTGTGATATAAAAACTGTGATTTTTATTGGCAGCATATAATTTGATTACAAAGACATGAAGATATATTTTGAATATTTGAAGACCGAAGTCCCCTTCCACGACCAATGTCCCTACTCACGACTGATGTCGCCTTCCACAATAAATGTTCCCCTAGACCAATAGCGCCGCCCCGACCAATGTCGCCGCCCCGACCAATGTCGCCGCCCCGACCATTGTCGTTGCCCCTACCAATGTCTCTGCCCCGAACAATGTCGCCTCTAATGACCAATGTTGGCGCTCACGACCAATGTCGCCGCCCACGATCAATGTAGTCTCTCACGACTAATGTCTCCCCCACGACAAATATCTCCTTACAAACTTAATGTTGCCCCCTACGACCAATGTCACCCCCCCCCGCGACAATGCATCCTCTCTCCACCAATGTCGCCGCCCATGACCAATGTCGCCTCTCCCGACCAATGTCGTCGCTCCCAACTATTGTCACCTCCCATGACCAATGTCGCTACCCCTGACCAATGTCGCTGCCTCGGACCAAAGTTGCCTCCCCCAATAAATTTCGCCGCCTCCGAACAATGTCGCCCCCACGACAAATATCTCCTACACGACAAATGTCGCCCCACAACAAATGTCGCCCCCACGACAAATGTCGCACTCACGAAACATGTCGTCCCCTTGACAAATGTCGCACCAACGACGAATGTTTCCCGCACGGGGTCCCCCGTGCACGACTGCTTGTATATATATATATATACACTTATAAACCGAAACCCTATTCATCGCCTTCCCCAAATCATCGGTCTGAAGAGCGGAGTGTAGAGCACGAAGGACATCGCGAAGTCTTCCAGCCGCCGCTTATCGGAGATCCGGGGCTTGAAACCTTCAACGGAGCTTAGATCCGGAAAGCGATCAAAGGGATCTTCACGTGAACGGTAAGATTTTACCGTTTCATTGATTTTTGACGTTAGGGTATTTGATCTTAACCCATATTTTACCGCGAAAAGTTTCAGAGATTGTAGATGAGTAGTTCTTGCGGCCGATCCTTAAAGTGGAGCACTTAAGAGGTCGGCTTTTAGGAGATCTTGATGCAAGTGGTAATTCCTCCCCTCCTGTTAGTTCCTTTATTCTTATTTCCCCTATTTCTTTCAATCTTAGAATGTAGGAGTAGTGTAGGATTTTCGTCCAAGTCTAATTCGTTTAATAGAGCAGGATTCGATCTAAGACCAAGTCGTTTTCATCGAGTGAAATTTGTCAAGTATTCTCGACGAATTCGTTGAGTGAAGCCATCAAGTGATCCTGTGAGTCTGAATCCTTTTCAACGAGTAAAATTTGTCGAGTATTCTCAACAAATTAGTCGAGTGACTAAAGTATTTTGTGTCGAGTGTATAGATTTTGTCAAGTGTAATTCATCGAGTATTCTCGATGAATTCGTCGAGTGCGTCGATTGATTTTGATATTCATCGAGTGAAGCTGAAAGGCATCGAGTGAACCTGGAATTCGTGAAGACTAACCTTAATTGTTGAGTAGATTCGTTTAGTGTTATCGACGAATCTGTATGGAATTAGAAGCTGTTAGTCGAGTGACCTTCCAATTCGTCGAATATTCCCGACGAATCTGTTTGGACTTTGTAACACCCCTATCCGTCACATAGCATATAACAGTAGGTACGGCCGGGGCCCGATGCCATATACTACGGACAGACCGGTTGGTTATGCGTTGAAACAATTAGAACAATCACAACGTCCTACACAGCACCTAGCTAAAGCAATTATTAAGTTGCACAAAAATATGAACCCTGCCAATCATGAATGTCCACTACTCAAATAAAAGAGGAATGTTAAATACAAAAGTACCGGCCTTATGGCCTTACAATAGTTTCCCCAAACAAGAGTGTCTTTCATACTTCGACTCGCAGGCCGACCATACATGAGATAAACGGAAAACATAAAAAGGTTAGGCCTTCGAGGGCAAGCACCGCAATATGGGCTTTAGCCCGCTATTTCCCGCTCGGCTCCACAGCACCTGCAAGACACAATCCACCGCCCGATGGTAAACAAAATAACGGTCAGCAATGCTGACCAAATTATAACGATCCCGCCCCCAAAATCGGGGCGGCGATGCTCTTTCCCTGCACTTTATTAGTATAGCATCATAACAGTGTAAACACACTTCATCACAAGCGTAGGCTCGCACAGCCACACACCTCGTGCACACAGGGCACATTCACGGTGAACCGGCCAACGTCACGTCAATTCAAGCCATAGACGTTCCCGTTCCACCACCGCCCCTTGGACGACCAATCATATGAGCAATTTGTCTTCCTGGCCTTGTTCACGACAATTTAAGCCATAGACCGCCGAAGACTCTCATCCATGCCAACGGTCCCACCGAATGACATAGATCGGGTACGGTTCTGCCTGACCCATGCTCATTTCACAACAATAATTTATGCCATATGTGCAGGTCAAGACTCGCCAAGTCCCGTTTCCACTACAATAATTACATAACCCGGTTATGTTCACGTTGGCTCCCCAGCCACCATGTTGGCAAAACCCGCTTTTGCCCAGTTTTCCGGGTGCACCTTGGAGTTAATCTCCAAGGCTCCCTGCTGCAATCTACTACATAGAAAACCCGAAAAATGCCCAAAAATCCGGAGTCTTCCCCGGTTCATATGCAATGCAACATCACCGATCCGGATAAACTTGTCCGGATAGGCTTCACACACAATGCATATGCCCATTTTCGCATACAGATTATATACAAGGGGGACTTTACATATCTACCCCAAGGAACGCTCCAACTCTTTGCTCACTCGCGAGAGAGGGCTTCCTATGCAAAGGAAAAGAGGGCTTCACATGGCTTAGGATGAGAATCTTTACCCTTGCGTTTTTTCGTGGCGCCATGAAAATCTATGCAGTTGGAAAGCACCGTAACGGCGTCGCCTTCGCGGATGTGGACTCGGATCGCGATTTGGAGCTCCGACGCTCCACCGGCTGCCGGATCTTTTGCCTTCTTCCTCCTTCTTGCTCTCCCCTCTCTCTAGAACTTAGAGAGAGATGAACCCAAGAGAAAGGAGCCCTTACAACCCTAACTCCCGGATAAAACCCTTCAGGAAAGAACCCCAGCCATTGGATCCCAAGTAAAGGAGATGAACGGCCACGATCGGGGCCTGAAATTACAAAATCTAGAACGAACACGGGTTGTAACACCGCTGTGTGCATGGCCGTGTCACCCATTCGCCATCTCGACCGACGCGATAACCAGCACACGGCATTCGACACGGCCTCCGACATGCCCGTATCGCATGCGACACAGCCATGTCACAATCCGTGTCACGCCCCGTGTGCAATGGCTAACACTCTTTTCCCGAGAAGGACACGGCCTGCGACACGGCACCAGACATGCCCGTGTCACATGTGAAACGCCCGTGTCTGTGCCCGTGTCATGGCCCGTGTACAACTACCAACACTTGCTTCCCGAGGAGGACACGACCTGCGACACGACACACGAAACGCCCGTGTCACATCTGACACGCCCGTGTCTGTGCCCGTGTAATGGCCCGTGTACAAGACTCAGAAAAATCCCTAGCGTGACACGCCCGTGTCACGCCCGTGTCACACCCGTGACACGCTCGAGACACCTGCTCCAGGTCCCAGCCTTGACTTAAAACGTCACCCATCCCTCTTTTGAGTTTCGGGGCATTACAACTCTCTCCCCCTTAAAAGAATTTTGCCCACGAAATTTACTAAAGGAAAATAATAGGAACTGAAAGCTTTTAACGGTACCTGAGCGGAATAACTCTGGGTACTCCTCCAGCATAGTTTGCTCCCGTTCCCAAGAGAGCTCCTCCCGACCGTAATTATCCCACCTGAACTTAACCATCCAGATATCCTTGTTACGGAGTCTCTTCACCTTGAAGTCTTCGATACGAATGGGCTTGACCCTTGTCGTCAACCCTTCGTCCACCGGCACTTGATCAACTGCGATCACTAGCGAAGGTTCCTGCACCGCCTTCCGCAACACGGAAATGTGGAACACATCGTGTAGTCCACTCAACTCCACCGATAGCTTCAAACGATAAGACTCTTCGCTGACCTGCTCAAGAATCTCAAAGGGTCCAAGGTATCTTGGGCTCTGCTTCTTCAAGCGCCTCACTCGCGAAACACCCTTGAACGGCTTTATCTTCAAGTACACCCAATCGCCTACCGCGAACTCCACGTTCCGGTTCTTGGCATTGTAATACTTAGCCTTCATGTCCCGAGCGATCAGCAAGCGCTCTCGAATGATCCGCACCAAAGAAGTAGCACTCTCCACTTCCTGCTTCTTTTATAACCTTGCCTCTCCTGTTTCCAGCCACGATAACGGCGCGGGACATTTCCTACCATATAGGGCCTCAAAGGGCGCCATTTGGATACTTGCCTGGTAGCTGTTATTGTACGCGAACTGCACCTAATACAGGTGGTCCTCCCAATGCATCCCGAAGTCTAGAACACACATGCGTAGCATGTCTTCCATCGTTCTATTGACTCTCTCGGTCTGTCCATCCGTCTGCGGATGGAAGGCTGTGCTGAACTTCAACTTTGTCCCCAGCATCTGCTGCACCATCCTCCAATCATTGGACGTGAAACGCCCATCGCGATCACTCACAATGCTACGGGGCACACTATGCAGTCTAACTATATTATCCACATATAGCTTCGCCAACTTCTCCACCGAGTCATCCTTCCTATGCGGAATAAAGTGCGACACTTTAGTTAACCGGTCTACGATCACCCAGATAGCATCGTTCCCCTTCTGCGACCTTGGCAAACCATGCACAAAGTCCATTGATATGTCGTCGAACTTCCACTCTGGTATAGGCAAGGACTTCAAGAATCCTCCTGGATTTTGGTACTCCGCCTTTACCAAGGCGCACGTTTGGCACTTAGCCACAAACAACGCTACGTCTTTCTTGAGCCCCGGCCACCAAAACAGCTTCTTGAGGTCACGGTACATCTTTGTGCTCCCTGGGTGGATTGAGTACTTGGTATGATGAGCCTCGTACATCAACTCCGCCCACAGGTTACCCCCGCTTGAGATGCATAACCGATGATCCTTCCTTAGCAACCCATCCTAAACAGAAAATTGGGAATTTGACCCATCCAATGCCGCCTCCATAAGTTCTTTTATGGTGTCATCCAACTCCATTGCCTTCCGAACACGATCAGCCAGGTCATACTGAACCTCCGTCTAGTTCAACAAAGCCTTGGCCCTTGTCTGCTTGTCAACGCCACAGATCTTTAATGCCTCCAACTCCCGTACAAGCCTCTCATCATGAACCGACAACCAGTTGGCTTGGGCGGGAGCCCTGCGACTCAACGCATCAGCAACCGCATTGCCCTTCCCGGGTACATAATGAATCTTGAAGGTGTAGTCCCCCAGGAACTCCATCCACCTCCTCTACCTCATGTTAAGATCCTTCTTATCCAATAGGTACTTCAGGCTCTTGTGATAGGTGTAAATATCGACCCTTACGCCGTATATGTAGTGCCTCCACAGCTTAAGTGCAAATATCAAGGCCGCCAACTCCAAGTCGTGGACCGGATAGTTCCTTTCATGCACTCTTAGCTGACGCGATCCATACGTTATCACACTCCCATGCTGCAACAGCACGCAGCCCAAACCACTACCCGAGGCATCACTATAAACCTCGAAGCCCTCGGTCCCACTCGGCGAAGTAAGCACTTGTGCCGTGGTCAACCGTCTCTTCAGCTCCACAAAAGCTTGCACGCACTCCTGCATCCACAAGAATCTCTGATCTTTCCTTGTCAACTTCGTGAGCGGTAGCGCTATCCACGAGAAGTTCTCTACGAAGCGCCTGTAATATCCGGCAAGCCCGAGAAAACTACGGACTTCCGCGACAGAAGACAACGCAGGCCACTCCAGTATTGCAACGATCTTTGCCGGATCCACCGCTATACCTTACCCACTGACAATGTGACCAAGGAATGCTACTGAGGGTCGCCAGAACTCGCACTTGGAGAATTTCGCATACAGTTCATTCCTTCTCAGAGTCTCCAACACCAGATGCAAGTGCTTGAAGTTATCTTCTTCGCACTGCGAGTACACCAATATATCGTCAATAAAGACGATCACAAAGCGGTCCAGGAAATCTCGGAAAGTCCTGTTCATCAAGTCCATAAACACTGAAGGCACATTCGTCAGTCCAAATGGCATGACCGTGAACTCGAAATGCCCATACCTTATACTAAACGCCGTCTTCGGGATATCACACTCCCTGATCCTCAACTGATAGTACCCCGACTTAAAGTCAAACTTAGAATATACTGACGATCCGACTAACTGATCGAAGAGATCATCAATCCTCGGGATCGGGTACTTTTTCTTCTCCGTAAGCTTTTTCAACTCTCTGTAGTCGAGACACAGCCGCATACTCCCGTCCTTCTTCTTAACGAAGAGGACTGGTGCGCTCCAAGGCAACGAGCTTGGACGCACATACCCTTGCTCCATCAGCTCCTCTAGCTGAACTTTCAACTCTGCAATTTCCTTCGGCGCTAGCCTATAAGGAGCACGTGACACAGGTTTGGCACCTGGCACAAGCTCGATAGTGAAATCAATCTCTCGTTACGGTGGGGCTTCGGGAAGACTATCCGGGAACACATCGGGGTATTCATAAACCACGGGGATACAATCCAACACGGACTTATGCTCTACAGCCCTCACTATTGCGAAGAACAGCTCTGCGCTAGCACGAACTTCCTTTACCACCTAAAGAGCAGACATCAGCGTCCTGCTCGACCCCTTTAGTCCCGTGAATGTTGCCTCCCATCCAACACCCAGCTTGACCTCCTTACTATTGCAATCAATCCAAGCCTTCTGCTCCGAAAGCCAATCCATCACAAAGATAACGTCGAACTCTACTAGCGGCAGCAATGACGCTAGCAAGTCGAACTCTTGGCTCCCTATGTGAACCTTTACGGCGAACACTCTATCCGCACACATCGAGCACCCATTCGGTAACAGCACATCCAACTTGTCCTTCGCCATCGAAGAAGGGACTCCGATGCGCGATATAAAATTTTCGGAAAAGAAGGAATGTGAAGCTCCCGTATCGAACAGTGCCCGTGCCGGACTATCGCTAATCAAAACAAAGCCTATGCAAACCATATTAGGCTAACAAGCAATAGATAACAGTATTCAAAGTTAACTTGCTATAAATTAACTCGTACCTATCACCACATCAGCTTGTTTAATGGCCTCCTGCTGGCCCAAGTTGTACACTCTCGATTGGGTCGGAGCATAATGGGACGCGGTTGACTCCACCGCCTTGCCCTTCTCTTCGTAGGTAGCTCCTTGTTTTCTTTCGGACTTTGGGCGTCTGCTCCAACAATCGTGGGCAAAGTGCCCCGTCTTACCACACGTGAAACAAGCACCCGGGGTTCGATTGGTAGTTGCCCCTGAGGCACCTGCAGAAGAAGCTGGACCTGACATCCTAGCCTTCTTGTAAAATCTGCGGTAGCCCGACTTCGACGTAGTCGGTGCCTTGAACTCTGATTTCTTCTCACCAGATTCCTTCTTATCTTGCATATTTCTCATGTCCTTCTCCAAGGACCGGGCCAAGGTGACCAGGGTCATGAAACCCTGTGCCATGGGCCCCGACAGTAGCAACCTCAGCTCATTTCTTAACCCTTCAAAGAAGTGGTTAGTCTTTCGCTCCTCGTCGACAAAGGTAGCGCTAGCATATCTCCCAAATCGATTAAACTCGTGGAGGTACTCGTCTACAGTGCTATCTCCTTGCACCAGCTTTTGGAACTCGTTCTCCAATGCGATCCTCTACGCTGAGGGGAGGTATCGAGCCATGAACAATCTCGAAAACTCCTCCATAGGTGCTTCGGCCGACGACCTTCCCCTCAACTGGTGTAGCTCTAGGCCTTCCCACCATAATCTCGCATCCCCATCAAATAGGAACGTTGCTATCGTGGTCTTCTTCCACTCTTCTATTTCTGTTGCTGTCATCACCCTATTGACTCTTGAGAGCCAATTTTCGGACTGGGTTGGGGTTCCCGTTCCCGAGAACACCGGTGGATGGAAGCCCATCACATGCTTAAGCTGTCTCTCAGTTGCTCTCCGAGGAAAATCCGGCTCCATCGCCACCTGTTCAACCCTTCTAGGCTCCGCCGCTTGGAGCGGCACTTGCTCCACCGCAGGAGCAGGCTGCTGCACCTACCTTGTAGGTTGCGCATTAATCATTGCCATGAAAGCTTCTTCCACCAACCTAATGGTTTCAGCTGACAGAGGTGTTGCAGGCGCATCACTTGGTGCGCTGCTTGCTTCGGAACCTGGCCGTTCCGACAGTCCAGCACAACTTCTGGTCACCTATAAACGTGCAAAACACTGATAAGCGGCAAAACAATATTGCAAACAACAATTATAGGAACACGCAGGTTCCTCAAACACGTGTATTTTCATTCCTAAGTGGACATTCATGGGTTCTTTTCATGTTATAACGATGACGCACACACATGTGCTCACAAACCCTTACAGTGAATTCGCCAACGAATTCATTTAAGTTTGACCGAAACCTGGCTCTGATACCAATTTGTAACACCCCTATCCGTCACATAGCATATAACAGTAGGTCCGGCCAGGGCCCGACGCAATATACTACGGACAGACCGGTTGGTTACGCGTTGAAACCATTCAACCAATCACAACGTCCTACACAGCACCTAGCGGAAGCAATTATTAAGTTGCACAAAAATAAGAACCCTGCCAAGCACGAATGTCCACTACTCAAATAAAATAGGAATGTTAAATATAAAAGTGCCGGCCTTATAGCCTTACAATAGTTTCCTCAAACAAGAGTGTCTTTCATATTTCGGCTCGCAGGTCGGCCATACATGAGATAAACGGAAAACATAAAAAGGTTAGGCCTTCGAGGGCCAGCACCGCAACATGGGCTTTTGCCCGATATTTCCCACTCGTCTCCGCAACACCTGCAAGCCACAATCCACCGCCCGGTGGTAAACAAAATAACGGTCAGCAATACTGACCAAATTATAACGATCCCGCCCCCAAAATCGGGGCGGCGATGCACTTTCCCTGCACTTTATTAGTATAACATCATAATAGTGTAAACACACTTCATCACAGGCGTAGGCTCGCACGGCCACACACCTCGTGCACACATGACACATTCACGGCGAACCGACCAACGTCACGTCAATTCAATCCATAGACGTTCCCGTTCCACCACCGCCCCTTGGACGGCCAATCATATGAGAAATTTGTCTTCCTGGCCTTGGTCATGACAATTTAAGCAATAGACCGCCAAAGACTGTCATCCATGCCACTGGTCCCACTAAACGGCATAGATCGGGTATGGTTCCGCCTGACCCGTGCTTATTCCATAACGAAAATTTAAGTCATATGCGCAGGTCAAGACTCGCCAAGTCCCGTTTCCACTATAATAATCACATAACCCGGTTATATTCACGTTGGCTCCCCGGCCACCATGTCGGCAAAACCCGCTTTTGCCAAGTTTTTCGGGTGCACCTTGGAGTTAATCTCCAAGGCTCCCTGCTGCAATCTACCACATAGAAAACCCGAAAAACACCCAAACATCTGGAGTCTTCCCAGGTTCATATGCAATGCAACATCACGGATCCGGATCAACTTGTCCGGATAGGCTTCACACACAATGCCTATGCCCGTTTTCGCATACGGACTCTATACAAGGGGGACTTTACATATCTATCCAAAGGAACGCTCCAACTCTTCGCTCACTTGCGAGAGAGGGCTTCCTATACAAAGGAAAAGAGGGCTTCACATGCCCTCAGATGAGAATCGTTACCCTTGAATTTTTCCGCGGCGCCATGAAAATCTACGCAGCTGGAAAGCACCGTAACGGCGATGACTTCGCGGATCTGGACTCGGATCGCGATTAGGAGCTCCGATGCTCAATCGGTCGCCGGATCTATGGCCTTCTTCTTCCTCCTTGCTCTCCCCTCTCTTTAGAACTTAGAGAGAGATGAACCCAAGAGAAATGAGCCCTTATAACCCTAACTCCCGGATAAAACCCTTCAGGAAAGAACCCCAGCCATTGGATCCCAAGTCAAGGAAACGAACGGCCACGATCGGGGCCTGAAATTACCAAATCTTAGCCGAATACGGGTTGCAACACGGCCGTGTGCATGGCCGTGTCACCCATTCGCCGTCTCGACCGACGCGATAACCAGCACACGACATTTCACACGGCCTTCGACACGCCTGTGTCGCATGCGATACGGCTATGTCACGACCCGTGTCGCATGCGATACGGCCGTGTCACAACCCGTGTCACGCCCAGTGTGCAACGGCCAACACTCTTTTCCCGAGAAGGACACGGCCTGCGATACGGCACCAGACACGCCCGTGTCACATGTGACATGCCCGTGTCTGTGCCCGTGTCATGGCCCGTGTAGAACTACCAACACTTGCTTCCCGAGGAGGACACGGCCTGCGACATGGCACCCGACACGCCCGTGTCACATGTGACACTCCCGTGTCTGTGACCGTGTCATGGCCCGTGTACAAGATTCAGAAAACTCCCTAGTGTGACACGCCCGTGTCATGCCCATGTCATGCCCGTGACATGCCCGAGACACCTGCTCCAGGTCCCAGCCTTGACTTAAAACGTCACACGTTCCTCTTTTGAGTTTCGGGGCATTACAGACTTAGAACCTATTCGTCGAGTGACCTTCCAATTCGTTGAATATTTTGGACGAATCTGTGTGGACTTAGAGTTTTTTGACGAATGAACTTCCTATTTGTCGAGTAAGCCTTAGAGAAATTTTCGGTTTTCCTTCTTCTTCGTCGAGTGAGGAAGTCTGATGCTAATTTTTGGGTTTTATCAGTGTTTTTAAGTGTTTAAATTGTGGCCTTTGGACGGCAGTTGATAAAGGACCACCACCCCAGTGCTTATTTGTGGATCATTATTCCTGGTGGGGTTTTCTTCTCTTCTTATGGACTATGGGGTTCTGTTGGACAATGTGGCCACCACCACAGTGCCTTTTCGAGATGTTTGGTCTAATAGTTTGTGTTTGACATGTGGCCACCGACTCAGAACCGTTTTTACTAGTGTTAATGATTCACGTGTTTGAGCTGATCAGTCTTATCTTTTTAATATACATATATATTCATTGGCATACTTTTGTAGATGTTAGCGAAGCACGACTTTATATCGCACTTGGTGTACCTTCTCATATTTAAACCTCTGTTAATTCTTCATAACTTATTATTTTAGGATTTATATTATCGTTTGACAGATATTCTGTCTTGGGTTAGAAACCCTTTGACTCCACTTGTTTATTTTCTTCTGATCAGTATTACCACTTGTTAATTCTTACTAAGACGTTCTTTCTTTTGAATGCCTCAGGCTCGGAGTAGGCTAAAGTTGGTGGTTCTTAGCATTGGTTGAGTAGCTGTGGTTTCCTTCCCTCACCTTTGTGAGTGAAAGATAAACCTATGGGTAGTTAATCACCTAGAGGGGGGTGAATAGGTGACTTTTGAAATTCTTTGTCACTTAGATTAAATGTTTAGCAGATACTTTGAAAATAAACTTCACCATAACACAGGACAAGCAATCCACAGAACACAACACAATCAATCCATAGTATATAGAAATTTTATAGTGGTTCCCCTATCTAGGGTACATCCACTTTCCCCATTCTTCCTCACTGTAAATGTGCTAGATAAGGTTATATATCCTCCTCTTCAACTGAGATAAAAAGATCTTGAAGGCTCAGTTTCTGTTAAGAAACCTACACTCAGACCAACAGGTCCTATCTCAAAGATTTACCCAATCTACTACCTCAGGTCCCTCAAGAACCCTACCTCAGCCTTTATAACACAGGCTTACACATCAGTGATCCCACATAAATCACCTACCTCAGGTCCCTCAAGAACCCTACCTCAGCCTTTATAAATTTGGCTTACAACTCATGGATTTATTCTCCTACCCACTTAGATCTCAAAGAGATCTTATAAAATTAAGAGGTAAATAAGAAAAGTAATCTTCAAAAAATAGCAATTCTGTAATATGACTTATCGGATAATACATATTATTCAATTCAGCAGCAATGAATTAATTCTTGATAAACTGACTAGCTGAAAAGATATTTATCTTGATCTGCAATCTTCTCATTGATGATAGGCTTGATTTCCTTGAAGAATTTGTAGAACAGATCCACCTTAATCCATTGATCAATCTTGTCGAAAGGATCTGTAGATTTTCTTGAATACCTTCATTTTCCTTCTTCTTCTTAGGGTTGTCATCCTCCACTTGAGTGAAATTGATTGTAGAATTACTGATTGTATTTTCCGCATTGATAACTATTATCTGTGTAGATGACCCCTCTATTTATAGCCTTCACAGGTAGTTGGCTTCTGATTGATGACGTCATCATTATGCCATCATATTCTAATTCTTCCTTCAAACAGTTTCTGATGAGATATCATGATACTGTAGCTGATGTGACATTTCTTACATGTCTTAACACTTCTGTGTTGACTCTTCACATCTTCAGAAACATGTGTCGAAATATTCAAAGTGTCTCGACACTATATTACTTAAGTGTTCTTAGAAGGTGTTGAGACATCTTAATTGTCTCGACACAATTTTACTTAGAAGAATTTTCAGTCTGAACTTGAAGGTCTCGAGACAGTTGACTTGTCTTAACACAACTATTGTTTGTGTCGACATATTTAAATCTGCACTGTGACAAGATAATTTAATTGTTTCGACACTACTGCCTGTCGGGTGTTGATACTTGCTTTATTCTTCACTGTATTGAGACAGTTGAATTGTCTCGACACTTCAGCCTGCCCAGTGTCGATACTTGTTTTAATTCTTCACTGACAATTGAATTTTCTTGACACCTCACCCTGCCCTGTGCCGACAACTGTTTTATTTTTTCACTGTGTCGAGACAGTTGAAATGTCTCGACACTACTGCCTGCTGAGTGTCGACACTTTATGTCTGTACTTCTATATTGTGTCGAGATAGTTGTATTGTCTCGACATAATTGTCTTAAGGTGTCGAGATATCTGACTTATCTCGATACTGCTGACTTGATCTTCAAAGTGTCGTGATAACTGAATTATCTCGACACTGCTATTGCAAAGGTGTCGACATAGTAGAAGTGTGTCGATACTTTTGTACTTAGCCATTTTTCTGCATTGCAATTTGCTAAGAGTTGATTGTGCTGACTTCACTCAACACTTTGCTGACTTCACTCGATGCTGTTGTACTTTGGTAATTTTCTTCACTCTCAAGTCAGCTTATTTGAGTCCACCTATCATTATGAATTGAACCACCAGTCCAATCAATATGAAATAGGCAACCTGCATACATGAACTGAAACATACATCAAATACATACTTGAGTATATTATTGAGTTGAAAGGGCTTCTTCAAATCAAGTACATTGTGTCCAATGTACCCAATAATCTCCCCCTATTTGGAGAAGTCATAACCCCAATTCAATGATATACACCACAATACCAAAAGAAGATAATTATGATGCATAGTAAAAGTGCTGAACAAAATATAATAGAGCACGACAATGATAACATAGATATAACAAAATGCAACCAAACTTTTCATACAAATTTACTCAAAGATTACACCTTTCAGTTTTGTTACAAAGTTTTTAAAGACAAATTACATAGTTTTTAGAAAATAAAAATAAACTAAGAATCCTCTGACTCTTTGATGACAATGTCTTTTCTTGATTGTACTTCAGCTTTAACTTTAGGCACCTTTTCATCAACAACTTTCTTGCCCTTTATATCTTTTGCTTTAGAGATTTCTTCTTCCTTGAGCCTTTGTCTTCCAAGATAATGATAGGGCTTGGGAAAATATTTGTTGGGCTCAATAGAATCAGTTGGGATCTTCCTTGCCTTCAGATCATTTCTGAATTTGTGGATGATCTCCTGCTGCTTTGTATGCTTGACCCACTTATGTTCTGAATACCATTTTCCCCTGTCAGCTATTTTATTATTGACTATTTTCCATGCAGTGAGTATAATTGATCTAGAAGTTGGACTCCACTACTCAAAATTTGGTCTAGCTTTAGTCTACTCCCTAAATCTTTTCTTGGATAATTGAGCTTCTTTCTCTTTGAGCAATGCAGAAGTAGTCATCTCCACCTCCTCACATACTGTATTCTGAATTTGTCGTGGAGTACTGTACATGGACTGGAAAATATTTTGAATGGCCTCAAAATGAGTTGGTTGGCAACCAGACTCAGCAATTTGATCTTCATCATATCATATGGGAGGATGGCCTAGTCTTTCTCTGATGCTATTTGAGGTCCAAATAGCATGCTCAGAGCTTGAATTTATCATTACTCTCTCCCCCTTTTTGACTTCTCTTTCTACATGATCCCTTAATTCATTCTTATGAAACCTGACTTGACCATCTAGATAATTATTTCCAGAGTACATAAGATTCTTAACTTTGAGCAAATTGTTATCAAATTCTTTGCTAGAGGCATTCACTTCCTTAACCAAAGAGTTTTTGTGAGTAGATAGCTGAGTTTCAATATCATTGGAGGAAGAGGTTATCTTGGTCTCCAGAGTAGTAGTTTGCTCAGCTATATTTACTAGTGTAGTATCATTCTTTACAATCATGATTTCATTCATTCGTTTTTGATTCTCAAGGACATAGCCTTGTTTAATAGCTGTTTCATCTTCAGTTTTCTATCACTCTTGCTGCTGTTTAGCAATGTATACTACAACATTATCTCCTCTTTTAAAGAAATCCGTCATATCTGTATTTAATAGATTGACTTCAAATCTAAAGGATTTGATTTCCTAAGCCGGCTGGAACTGCAACTCCTTATTTCTTTCATCTACATATTTTTCAAGTTGATTTCTTAATTGATCCAACATTATTTGCATTTGAACTATAAGTGAGTGTAAATCCATAGTAGGAGCAGATGTTGTTCCAGACTAAATATTCTTCTTATAGATTCTACTCCTCTTTTTGAGTTCAGTAAATTTCCTTTTCTTTATCTGAGAGGCTTCTTCCTCCTCAAATTCTGAAATACTAACTACTTCAACAAATTTGTGCTCTTTATCTTCTTCAGTATTTGGGGCCGATCTGCCAACTCCACCTCAACTCTTGTACCTTCTTCACCAATATTGGTGTTTTCAGGTTGACCTCATCCTATTGAGCTATAGAATCAGGAACAGGGTCCTTTAGAAGTGCAGTCAACTGCCCCTGGATATCTGTATCTTGATTTAGAATGATTTCTTCTTCAGTCTCCTTGGAGATTGCATCCTCAATCTCCCTGTCATGCATTTCCTATTCAGGAATCTCTACATGTACTAGAACAATTCCTAGCTCAGTGGCTACTTCCATCTATTGTGTTGACGGAATCCTATATTATCTTAGGCAGAGTATTAAAGTTCTCCCCCTCAATGAAATCCATCTTTAGTAGGGCCTTAGAGATGCTTCAGCAAATATATCATTCTGTTTTTCTGAACTTCAACTTCTTCGTACTTCAGAAGCACTAGAAGAATCTTCTTCCACAACCACAACTTTCTTCTTTTTCTCCTTCTTCTTCTTGACTATAGGTGTTTACTTGGATAGGACTCTATCCCACCTTGCTAATATTAACAAATCCATTCTTCTCATATGATTAATCTTAGATCTAATCTTCAGATTGATATTGTCATGAATGGCTTGTACCATGTATATGCTTATAATTCTACCCATATTGGGCTTTTTTAATGCTTTCTGCAATCTTGTAAAAGACTATTTTGCTCTAGTTAGTCTTGGCTTTGAATAGAATTCTAGTCATCAGCTCAAAAATAAATGCAGAGATCCTTTCATGTGCTCCTGTCTTACATAGTAACACATTTCCTACTATCTCAGATAGGAATTTGCCCGGGTATTCATACCCTTCCTTATTAAGGTGCTTCCATTCTTTGTGGTTGGGGCAAATCCACACCACTTCAAAGAATCTGCAGTTCTGGCAGAGTCATGGTCATTGTCCTAATCAATTCTTTGTAATTTAAAAATCTTGGCCAATCTCCTGATTGTAATTTTAACATTTGCTCCATTCACTTTAAACTTAATATTTTCTAAGTTTGCATCCAGATGAGCATTTGAGAAGAATTCTGAAAGTTCTCGTTTCCAAATATTTGATGGTTAAGAGAGCAGATATTCCAAACCTGCTTCATTGATTAGGGTTATTACATTCCTAATTTGTTCACCTGCCGAGTTGAATCCATTGTGAACAAACTCATAACCTTCAATGATGTTATTGTCATTCTTACAAGGCATAATAGTGGAGAGAAATGATTGACAAGTGTTGACTGATCAGGGTTCTAGGTCTCAACACTCAAAGATCAATAATTAAAGAATGTGTAGTCAACTTCTACTCTCACAACAATTTATAGGCTAATCTTTCCTGAAGACGAAAGGGCGCATTGTATTTAGACTATTCCAAATTTTTATGTAAATACCTAGTCTCGACACAGGGAAAAATTGGCTGTTAAGATGTGTCAACACAAGGATAATGTCTCTTGACATATACCTTAGGGTCTCGACACCCACATGTCTCGACATTTACTTTAGTGTCTTGACACATTGCAGTATGCAGTGTCGACACATTTTCTAGTGTCTCGACACTTTCTTAGATGTCTCGACATATTCTCTTGTGTCTTGATACTTTCTTAGTTGTCTCAACACATTTTCAGGTGTCTCGACACTTTCTTAGATGTCTCGACACATTCTCTGGTGTCTCGACACAACTTTTGACTTAGTCAAAATTTTGTTTTCTAAAATATAATTACTTGACATTTTTAAGGTCTATTCTTGATATTTAGGTAAGTAAACTTAATTACTGACATTTATATTGTATTCTTATTTTTATCAATTTTTCTTATATATATGCATAAATTATTCAAGATTCAACATGCCAAGTTCAAAATTAAAGAAATTAAATTTCTCTTCTTCTAGAGGCTTAGTGAAAATATCAGCAATTTGATTTTTTGTTGGAATAAATTTTAAACTAATATATTCATTTTCTACATGCTCCCTAATAATGTGATATCTAATTTCAATATGTTTAGTTCTACTATGTGACACAGGATTGTAAGCAATTGAAATGGCACTAGTAGAATCACAGTATAATGGAATTTTACTTAGCTGAATTTTGTAATCTTATAACTGATGTTGAATCCAAAGAAATTATAACTTCTAGCTAGAATGTACTCAGAATCAGCAATGGATATTGCTACACTTATTTGCTTTCTGCTGCTCTATGACACCAGCCTTCTTCCAAGGAATTGACATGAGCCTGATGTGCTTTTCCTATCTTCTTTACATCCTGTATAATCTGCATTTGAAAAGCCTATCAGTTCAAAATAACTATTCCTGGGATACCATAGGCCAAGATTAGGTCTTCCCTTTAGATATCTCAATATTCTTTTAACTTTTGTATAGTGAGATTCTTTAGGGCAAGCTTGATACCTTGCACAAACACAGTAACATACATTATTTCAGGTCAACTGGCTGTTAGATAGAGCGGTGATCCAACTATGCCCCTATACAAGGTGATATCTAATGGATTGCTACCACCATCCTTATCTAAATACATATTGGACCCCATAGGAGTTCTCATGGAAGTGGATGTTTCCATGCTATACTTCTTGATTATCTCCTTGGTGAACTTAGACTAACTAATGAAAAGTCCATCTATAGTTTGCTTAACTTTGAGACCCAAGAAAACTTGAGTTCACCCATGCTACTCATCTCAAACTTAGCTTGCATAAGTTTGGCAAACATAGTGCAAAGTGACTCATCAATTGAACCAAATATAAGGTCATCTACATATATTTGTACTAAGATGGTCTTGCCTTTGACTTCCCTTAGGAATAGTGTTTTGTCTATTTTTCCTCTTAAGAATTTGTTCTCTTGAAAGAATTTAGACAGACTCTCACACCAAACCCTTGGGGATTTTTTCAATCCATAGAGAGCTCTTAATAAAAGATAAACATGATTAGGTTTAGTAGAGTCAACAAAACTTGATGAGACTCTTTCTTTAAGGTTACCATTAAGGAAGGCTGATTTAACATTAATCTGTTAAACCTTGAATCCTTTGTAGGCTGCATATGCTAGTAAGAGTCTAATAGCCTCCAATCTATCCACTGGTGCAAAGGTTTGATCAAAGTATATACCCTCTTCTTGTCTATATCCCTTTGCAACTAGTCTAGACTTATTTCTGACTATAACACAATTCTCATCCAGTTTGTTCCTGTATATCCACTTAGTTCCTATGATGTTATAGTCATCTGGTCTGTGAACCAGCATCCAGACTTTATATCTCTTGAACTCGTTCAATTCTTCCTACATATCCCCTATCCAAAATGGATCTATATTAGCTTCTTCAAACTTATTTGGTTCTGTTTGTGGTAGAAAAGTTGAGTACATCATAGTGTTGTGATGTCTTCTCCTTATGGTCAAACCATGAGCTGCATCTCCAATGATCAATTCCCTTGGATGATCCCTTAGATGTCTGACAGATACTGGTAATGTGACCTCTTCTCTTGAAATAGCTTCATCTTGTTGCTGAGTCTCTTATTCTGGTTGTTCCTTTGCAATCTCTTCCTCAACAATGTTGACTCCATCTTTTATACTTTGGCTTGCTGGAGCAGGGTCTTTTATTGATAGCTCCTTTAGCTTTAAGTCTTCTCCTATTATGCTTGATGTAGTTGGCTTATCATTGTAAACATAGAAATTTCATCAAATACTACATGAACAGGCTCCTCAATAACTTGATCCCTCAAGTTGTAGACCCTATAGGCTTTACTGTGGTTACTATAACCAATAAATATGCCTTCATAGGATTTCTCAGCCAATTTTGTTATGTATATTTTTCCAATATTAAGGACAAAACATCTACATCCAAAGATTTTAAAATAGGCCAAGTTTTGTTTTCTTCCCTTCTTTAGTTCATAAGGAGTCTTATTCTACCTTTTGTTGTTTGAAGCTCCATTAAGAACATGACATGCTGTGTTAATTGCTTAGGCCTATAAATATTCTAGGAGAGAAGAATCACTCAACATAGTTCTTCCAGCTTCAATGAGAGTTCTGTTCCTTCTCTCAGCAATTCTATTTGTCTCGGGTATTCTTAGAGTTGAAAACTCTTACTGAATCCCAAGTTCTTCATAAAACTTTATCATGCAATCAGATTGAAATTCAATTCCATGATCACTTCTAATTTTGACCACAGAACTATTCAATTCATTCTATATTTGTTTGACAAATGTCTTTAAGACATTAAGAGTTGCAGACTTTTTCCTTAGAAAGAAAACCTAAGTAAATCTGGAATAATCTTCAATAATCACAAAAGTGTAGACTTCCTATACTAGACTATGAACTGGCATAGGACCAAACAAGTCTATATGCAAGAGGTATAAACATCTCATTGAATCTTTGGTTTTAATACCTTTGAATGAAGCTTTAGGATTTGTTTGGGATGACTTATTTTCACCGGTCAAGAGGTTACGATCGTATGAACCAGACCTTAATTAAGGTTCGATTCATGCAGTCATAACCTCTTGACCATTGAAAATAAGTCCTCCAAAACAGATCCTTAGTCTACTTGCCATTTTGGCATGCAGAGCAAATGCTCTCCTTATAGCATTTAATGTTAGGACCATTCCTAACTAGCTCTTTACTGAAAAGCTTGCCTATGACCTTATTGTTCAAATGAGCTAGCCTCTTATTCCATTTGAAATAGTGTGAGGCATTCTCATTTGCAACTAGACATATGGGTGAGTTTGACTTTAGATAAAGAAAATTTAAGCAATACACATTCCCACACCTAGTGCCTATCAAGATGACCTCTTGGTCACATGACTTCTTTATAAGGCACTCATCCTTGTGTAATGAAATGTCATAGCCAAGATCACAAAGTTTACTTATGCTTATAAGGTTATGTTGCAACCCTTTCACATAAGCTACTTTAGTGAAAGTGACTAAGCCATTTGATATCTTACCATAACCTCTTTTAATCCCTTTGTCAGCTCCAACAAAGATCACCTAGGGTCCAATATTTACTAGTATAAATTCCCTTAAGTTACTCTTTGTTCCAGTCATGTGTTCGGAATATCTACTATCCAAGTACCATATGGCTCTATCTCTAGTGCTTGGACATAACAACAAAATAAGAATTTATTTTTCCTTAGGAACCCAAATTTCCTTGGGTCCTAGGTACTTCTTAGTTGTGTCTCCATTGAGACCACCTGAAAATTCCTTAACTGAATATACTTTCTTCCCATGAGACACTGTGTGATTGAACCAATAGTCCAGGTCAAAGTGTCTAATTTTTCCACAACACCAGCATTCATATCTGTTGTACCTCCTCTTTGGAGGAATAGTAGGAACTTTATGCTGACATTCCTTAGGACATGAATCAGCAATCTTGATAGTTGTATTTTGACTGGGATCATAATAATAGTTTTGCCTCTCAGTCACAATAGTCCTCCTTAGAGCGAGCACATTAGGAATAACTTTCTTATTAACATATGAGTTTGGTCCAACTGGTCCATACTTTTGGATTTCTTTTCCCTTAGTCCGGAACACAGGTTGTGGCATGAATGGACCTTTTTTCCTGTTAGCTATTTGCCTCTTCTTCTCTTAGGTTTAACATAACAAAGTCCACTTCCAAGTGTTTCTGAGAAGGTATCTATAATGGGGAGCACAGTTTTAGCTTTAGAAAACTGCTGAACAATTCTTTTCTCATTTATAAGTTTGAGTTCTAACTCCTGAATAGTTGCATCCTTTTATTTTTGCAACATAATTTGATCATCAAAGATCTTAGTTAGCATAACAAACTTTGAAGACCAATCTTCTGAGTTGCCATCTCGTGATGGTACTTAAGACTTTTTTGAGATGCAATCTCAATGGCTTGTTCTTTGACAAGCTTTTATCTCTTTACAAGAGCCTCTAGTAGTTTCCAAATTTAACTGTAAGCATCTGTAGTTCAGTTTCAGAGTTTGAATTATGTGACTCATAATTTGAGTTACACGAGTCTAGCTCATCCACAGTCTCATAAACAGAAGTTTTAGAACAAATTGAGTTATCATAGATTACCTGTGTATCCTGATAGTCAAGAATTTCTATTTCTGGATCATCAGATAGTTCCATCAAGTTAACCTCCATATTATCATCAGAATCACCAAAGTATGATGAAGTTGTGGAGTTATTGCCCTTGTATATGGCCTCTCCAATGGGTGCAAGTTCTTCTTCTGATTCAGTTGAATCAGTATCACTATCAGATAGAGTCTTTGGCTGGTTTGCCATCACACCCTTTTCTGATTTCTTGTCTTTATAGTATTTCTTGTCCTTGGACTTCCTATTCTCCTTTCATTCTACTAGAAATTCAACTATGACATGTCCAGGCCTTTTATAGCAATAACAAATAATGTGAGTTTTAATTTCTCAATTCTAATTTGTATCATACTTGACCACAAATTTGTTTCTATTTTTGTCTTTGCTTTTGTTGGAACTTGGTTCAAAAAATTTCTTCTTGTTCCATTTCTTCCATCTTCTCATCATCTTCTTGAATTGTCTGGTGAACATTTTTAATTCTCCATCTAACAATTCATCTGATGAAGAACTAGTCCCAATGCTAACTGTATCTTCATCCCTTCTTGGTTATGATGGAATTTATCTTCTAGTCTTCTTTGATGAGTTAGCTTTGAAAGCTACAGATCTGGTCTGATTTGAACTTCTAGAAGATTCATCTTCATCTTTTATAGAATTTAATTGAAGCTCATGTGACAATAACTTTCCATACAAGTCATGAGGTAACCTGTTCCTCAAAGTCCCACCCTCTCTTATTGCACAAATCTTTATGTCCCAATCTTTATTTAGGGATCTTAGAAACTTGTCATTTAGCTCATAGTTTGAGAATTCTTTGACATAATTCTTTATGTCATTGACAATTCTAAAGAACTTTTCATAACATAGTTCTATAGAGTCGGTCTTCCCTTGTCTAAATGCCTCATACTACTGGTTGAGTAAAGGCTTTCTGTCATCTTTGACTTCTTCTATTCCTTCCATATAGACTGTAAGAGTGTCTCATATATCCATGGACGTTTTACAATACACTAAGTTCTGAAAGGTTGAATTATTAATTGCACTAACAATTATATTCTTTGCTCTTTTATCCATGGTGGCAAGAACAACCTCATCCTTTGTCATTTCAGACAATTTCTTAGGGGTTTGCGCATTGGCATGTAAGACAGATACTTTCATGGGTATTTATGGTCATTCTTGTACTGTGATAAATATTCTTGGATCTGATGCCTCCATAAACAATCTCACCCTTTGCTTCCAAATAGCAAAGTTATCCTTAGTACATATTGGAAGCTTCATATAACTGAGTTCTTTTTGAGATTCAGAATCCATTAGATCTGTTATTTTTCAACCACCCAAAAATCTTTTTCAAACTGTTAGGTATTTCTTTGAATAACCTCCCTCTAATACCACTTGAAATATAAACCAAGGGGTAGTTAATCATTAGAGGGGGGTGAATAGGTGTCTTTTGAAATTCTTTTTCACTTAGATTAAATGTTCAGCAGATACTTAAAAAATAAACTTTACAATAACACAGCACAAGCAATCCAAAGAACACTGCACAATCAATCCACAGTACCTAGAAATTTTATAATGGTTCCCCAATTTAGGATACATCAACTTTCCCCCTTCTTACTCACTAAAAATGTGCTAGATAAGGTTATATCTCCTCCTCTTCAAATCAGATCTAAAGATCTTACAGACTCAGTTTCTATTAAGGAACCTACACTCAGACAACCTTGTCCTACCTCAGAGATTTACCCAATCTCCTACCTTAGGTCCCTCAATAACCCTTCCACAGCCTTTATAACACAGTCTTACACCTCAGTGATCCTACACAAATCATCTACCTCAGGTCCCTCAAGAACCTTACCAGAGCCTTTATAAATTAGTCTTATAACTCAGAGAATTAATCTCCAACCTACTCAGATCTCAAAGAGATCTTACAAAATTAAGAGATAAATAAGAAAAGCAATCTTCAGAAAACAGCAATTGTGTAACCTAACTTATCTAATAATACAGATTCTTTAATTCAGTTGCAATGAATTAATTTTTTATAAATTGACTGGCTATAAAGATACTTCTTGGGATCTGCAATCTTCTTGTTGATTATCGGCATGATTTCCTTGAAGAATTTGTATACCAAATCCACCTTAATCCACTGATCAATCTTATCGAAAGGATCTATAGATTTTCTTGAAGACCTTCGTCTTCCTTCTTCTTCTTAGGGTTATCGTCCTCCCCTTGAGTGAAATTGATTGTAAAATAACAGATTGTGTTTTTCACGTTGATCACTATTATTTGTGTAGACAACCCCTCTATTTATAGCCTTCATAGGTAGTTGGCTTATGATTGATGATGTCATCATTATGCCATCATATTCTAATTCTTCCTTCAAACAGTCTCTAATGAGATCTCACGATACTGTAGCTGATGTGATATTTATGACATGTCTTGACACTTCTGTGTTGACTATGCAAATCTTTAGAAACATAAGTATTGAGATGTTAAATGTGTCTCGACACTATATTACTTAAGTGTTTTTAGAAGGTGTCGAGACATTTTAGCACTCTCGACACAATTTTACTTAGAATAAATTTCAGTCTGAATTTGAAGGTTTTGAGACAGTTGACTTATCTTGACACAACTGTTGTCTGTGTCAACATATTTAAATCTGCACTGTGTCGAGACAGTTGAATTGTCTCGACACTACTTCTTATTGGGTGTCGACACTTGCTTTATTCTTCATTGTGTCGAGATAGTTGAATTGTCTCGACACTTTAGCCTGCCCAGTGTCAATACTTGTTTTAATTCTTCACTCTGTCAAGACAGTTGAATTATATCGAAACTTCAGCCTGCCCGATGTCGACACTTGTTTTAATTCATCACTATGTCGAGAGAGTTGAATTGACTTGACACTACTGTCTGTTGAGTGTTAACACTTTATGTCTGTACTTCAGTTCTACATTACGTCGAGATAGTTGTATTGTCTTGACACAATTTTCTTAAGGTGTCGAGATATCTGACTTGTCTCGACACTGCTGACTTGATCTTCAAATTGTCGAGATAACTGACTTGTCTAGACACTGGCCTTACAAAAATGTCAACATAGATGACGTGTGTCGACACTTTATACTTAGCCATTTTTCTACATTGCAATTTGCTAGGTGTTGACTGTGCTGACTTCACTCAGCACTTTGTTGACTTCACTCGACGCTTTTGTACTTAAGGCAATTTTCTTCAATATCTAGTACGCTTCTTTGAGTCCACCTATCAATATGACTTGAACCACCTGTCGAATCAATATAAAATAGGCAACCTACATACCTGAACTGAAACATATATCAAATACATACTTGTATATATCATTGAGTTGAAAGAGCTTCTTCAAATCAAGTACATTGTGTCCAATGTACCATATAATGAGGTTGTTTTGTTGTTCTTGTTTTTAGTTCAGACATATATTTTGTTCTGCGGGTTCGTGTCAGGTTGTTGATGCCCACAGTGAATTATTGCAGATGTTAGACTATTTGCTAGTTGTTATGCTCATTTCTTGCTGATTGTCATACCAACTTGCTCTCTGGGATGGTTTTATGTTAGGATTGCATTTTAGTTACTTTCAAAGTATAAAAAGATAAATACTTTTAGCTCGTACCCATAACATCTCTTTAAATCAAATGTCACTCTACTTGAACAAATGCAAAAGCTCTTTTTGTACTTATACTAAATCGAGAGGTATGTATATCATGAATAGTCCTAATGAAACTTCATACCCATATAGGATAATAAATGAAATAAATTAAGTATTTTCTACCGCATATATGTATATTTTCACCCGTGGACTAGTTGATCCACTGAGTCGAGGGATATGGCCATTAAAACTCAAACTCAAACTATTACTTCATCATAACAAACTTGAGAATTTCATGAAAAGTGTTAGGAGTAGGTTCTTTCCTGAGCATCTGCAGTTGTCCCCTGCACGACATGGCATCACAGTGCGTGTTTTCTCTTAGTCTGATATATTATTAAATTATGAGAAAATGCAGGTTTTGATAAGTTATGTGGAGATGGAGAAATAAAGCTAGAATTAAAATTGCTCTCATCTAAATTTTGGGGGGCAAGATCAAATTAAGATTGTGTGAATTCCTCAAAATTAGAAGAGGATCCTTGTGGCAAGAAAGTGGAGGAATAAAAATTCAAATCAAATGAATATCTTCATTGCACCAAAAATTATCCAGGTGATTTCACCACCGAGAATAATTCACATCAGAGTTAGATTAAAATTCTTTAAAATAAGAAAAATTATTTTCATTAAAATCTTGCAGGGCGGAAGCTTATTGGCTAATCTGGGGGAGTACACAGTCATGATATTTGAAAGTCACAAGCATAACTAGGCTGAATCAGGGGGTGACTGCTGAATGAGCCGCATGATCGGCTAGAAGCGGGCCACGACCGTGACTGGAGGTCACACCACTTCGTCATGCCCATGACTAGGGGCGTATAATTTTAAATAATATGGCAGGAGAGTTCTGGAATGGGAGGTGTGTCGTGGCCATAAAACTATGTCACCTCCGTGATCTTAGGGCATGTACTTTAAGTTTCTTTTTGAAAATTTATCCACTTTGACTCATAATAATGCCTATTTGCTACAATTTGTTATAAGCCATCCATTTTTCCCGAAAATATAAAAGAAAGCATTTTAGAATAAAATTAAGTTAAAAAGAAATAAAAGTTAATTATTTAATAATGGAATATTACAGTAAACATAGATAATTAATGTGATATCCTTTAACTATTGCATAACTAAACGGTCAAAATGGTCAAAGTCTGCTGTGAAATTTGAAGCCACATGGATCTTTCATGAGAGTGTGAGAAAACCATGCTTGGGAGTTCCCAAAGATATTACGTTAAGGTATAATTTAAGTTTTTTATGTTTTTGAATGCTTTCTGAGTTCTAGAATTTTAGGATGGACTTCATTTATGGGTGGGGACTTTTAACACCACAGTTTCCCAATGCTAAGAAGTTATAGGAATCTGTAGCAGAAAGTCGATGTTGAGTGGTAGTTATTCTACTAGCAGTAGCTCTATCATTTAGATAAGTCATATATCGGCTAGAAGCTCCACTATGTCTGCCAAATCCTAAGGCAATCGACTAAAGATAACGCAGGGTGGTAAGTGATACTGCTAGTGGTAGCATACAAGCTAATAATATTGTGTTCAAGGTGATCGACTGGATGCTTGCGGTGTCGCCAAGATGTTAAGGCAATCCTGACATTAACATTGATCGATAGGTGTTACCACTAGCAGTAGTTTGTTAAGCCAATATGTAAAGCATTGCTATTGAAGATAACTACCACCGCTTAAGGGCATGAGCGTAGTAGCTATCACCATATTGTAGATAATGGAAACAGATTCACAAATCTGTTATCTAGGCAGTTCAATCCCATATGGAATGGGATCAAATTGTTTTGATCAGTCTGCCCTTTAATACTAAAGAGGAAAACAGTAACTTTTATACAAATACCTATCATTTGAAGAACATTGTCTAAGGTGATTTTGGACAAAGGGGAAGAAGAATAGAAGCTTTTTCACCATTGTTGGAGCTTCAAAGCTTGGAAATGCAAGCTAATTTTAGATCTACCTAGGTCAGTCCAATACGGTCATTCCATTTGGCTCAATTTATACGTCATGGAACCAAAATGATTGTTAAGGATAATGTTCCTTCTCTCTAGTCAAAGGGCATGCTTGTTCAATTTTATGTGGCTATATTTGCATCCGGCAGCATCTCCTCTGCCGATTGGCAGAAAGCAAGACCTCCACTAGGTATATTGTGTCCTTCCCCACATTTATTTCATAGAGAAATCTCATTTTTTATGGTTTTAAGCATGTTGTGTGAAGCTCATTTATAACCGTTGGTCAGGATTGGTCATGCTTCATTTGCATGTTGAAGAATTAATTCGAGAAATATATCAACATATTATGCAGTTAGGGGGACTGGCTATAACGGTCCAGGCCCGCCAACCCTGCGGGACCCACCTGGCACCGCCAGCTTACCAGAAGTCCAGACCCGGGCCCACTACTGGTAGTCAGCCTATCACATCAAGCCTACAGGCCATGCACCCCAACCCCTCTCCGCGCCTGTTTTTGCAGCTCAGTTGGTGATGAGAGCTGTGGTAAAGAGTCTCTTATCAAGGTCCTGGGTTCGATCCCCAGTGGCAACAACCCGCCGCTGCTGAAAAACAGGCACGGAGAGGGGTTGGGGTGCATGGCCTGCAGGCTTGATGTGATAGGCTGACTACCAGTACTGGGCCCGGGTCTGGACTTCTGGTAGGTCGGCGGTGCCAGGTGGGTCTCGCAGGGTTGGCGGGCCTGGACCGTTATAAAAAGTGCACTTTTGTAACGGCCTCCCCAGCACCAGCTCAGTTGGTGATGAGAGCTGTGGTAAAGAGTCTCTTATCAAGGTCCTGGGTTCGATCCCAAGTGGCAAAAACCTGCCGCTGCTGAAAAACAGGCGTAGAGAGGGGTTGGGGTGCAACAGGCATAGAGAGGGGTTGGGGTGCATGGTCTGCAGACCTGGTTAGGCTGAACCCTTCGAGCTGGATGCTGGGGTGCCGACGGCCGTCCTTGCGAGCGTGGTGCTGGGGAGGCCGTTACAAAAGTGCACTTTTGTAACGGCCTCCCCAGCACCACGCTCGCAAGGACGGCCGTCGGCACCCCAGCATCCAGCTCGAAGGGTTCAGCCTAACCAGGTCTGCAGACCATGCACCCCAACCCCTCTCTACGCCTGTTTTTCAGCAGCGGTAGGTTGTTGCCACTTGGGATCGAACCCAGGACCTTGATAAGAGACTCTTTACCACAACTCTCATCACCAACTGAGCAGGTCCTGGGTTCGATCCCAAGTGGCAACAACCTACCGCTGCTGAAAAACAGGCGCAGAGAGGGGTTGGGGGTCAATTGTCTGCAGACCTGGTTAGGCTGAACCCTTCGAGCTGGATACTGCGGGTGCCGATGGCCGTCATTGCGAGCGTGGTGCTGGGGAGGACGTTACACTGGCCTCGGAGTTTGTGTAATGGGCGGATGCTTCAAACTATTTGCAATTGTGAGGGGGCAGGCTTGGCAGGGTCGTGATCTACTACAATGGCAAAGGGAGAACACTTCAAATTTGTTGTGCACAGTCACTGATATGTGTGTTAGATCTGGTTGCCAACCCCAGTGGGGTGGGGGGAATAAGGTTTTTAGGTAAATTTAGAATAAAAAAATTTCAGTAAGGCAACTTGTTCTGGAAGCTAGCGCGGGGCATTGTGATGCTACCATGCGATAGTAGGTCACAGAGCCGCTTTTCCTTATAAAAATTGCTTTCTGATTTCTCATATAACTACCAATGCCCTAGCAATATTCAACCAAAAATTTGAGATGAAATAAAAGAAATATAATTTAATTTAAAATTAAATAGCCGTTTATAATAAAAAAAAACAAGATCTCCATGACACCGGAGATAGGAGGGGATGAATCAAATAATATTTTTGTTTTTAACCATCCCAGGACCGGTTGGCTCTCGCACTTATTCCCAAGAAGATATACGAGCCAATTCCTCAACGTCCTCCCAGGAAGGATCTTAGAGCCCACTAGATCTCCCAGATCAAGACGTACTCCGAGGACGATTTTCACAGATTCCTCCCAGAAATCTGACGGCATCCCAAGCCAATTTCTCACAAACTTCTCCCAGGAACTCGACGTCCACACCAAACGACTTCTCCGCATAAAATAATACAAGGTTTAATAAAATATAAGAAAAATAAAAGAGTTTAAAATTGATGCTCCCTCAAATAAGAAATCCTCCGTAGAACAGTGCACGATCGAGGCTTCTGTATGTTGTTCTTCTTTCACTCGATCAACCGTTGATGGTCGTTGGAGACTTCACTCTTTGGAGTTTTCTATCATTAATTAGAGGGAGAAATTTCAATTTTCTTTGCTTGGGGACAGTGGTTCACACCTATAGAGGTGGTAGCCTAGGCTTGAAATTCTTCTCCATGTTTTCTCAGAAAAAGAAACATGCGCTTTTATAGTCTCGTTATAAATATGGTACCATCAGTGGTAGAGCTAGCGCACGATGGTAGAACTTGTCATGCGGTATCGCTAGTTGTCCCTTAATTTAAGAAAAATATCCAAAAGAATATTCACACTACTTTGGTATACCGCGAAGCGATAAGGCTAACGCCTAGCGGTAGAGGTTTCTTCTCGATGAATTGAATCAATGGTCGTTGAAACGGCTAGTGCCCGGTGGTATGCTTGCGCTCGATGGTAGGTCATAAAGAAGACTCTTTTCTCACAACAATATTTCTTCAATGCTAGCTACAGAGTTAGTGCTAGTGCTTGACGGAAGGTCACATAAACATTCATTCTTTATACCTTTGCATCTGCACACTATACCCAGTAGAAGTATGATCAAATACAACTTGGGATTTTATATTGTGAAACTAAAGAGATTGGGAGCATGGGTTCCAACAAACTTCCTCTTTTGATAATATAAAATCATGTTCATGAGATATAAATTGTTAGTAGCAAGGTATAGTGTAGTTCAATAATAAGCATGAAATAAGCATGAAATATAAACCGAAGTATGAAATACGACTCCCTATACATGTGTGTTCCCCCTACACGTAATCTTCACCTAGGTGGATAGTGTGAAACTCATGAACAAGTAAATCTCCCCCTTTTAGTATTATCAAAAGGGCGAGGAACTAATGGCATAGGCTAGAGATTAAACAAAGAGAGGAAGTTTTGACACATCAAACACTCAAACATGGGAGAAAAATGTAATTTTTGGACGGACCTACCCAACATATGAAAATCATTTGATTTAAATGAATGCATAGCATAAGAAATTTATGGACACAATATGTGAAACTAAATAAACAAGATTTGGCATACAATGTAAAGTTATTTATAGAGGTAATGCAGTTTAACATTGTAAGCATTATGAATAGTTATCGTATACTAGTACACTTATGCGAAAGATAGTCAGTGTAGTTTAGGTCCAATTCATATGCATGGAAGTGTTGGATAGAATAATGACAAGTGTACATGTAACATCAAAAGAGAAAACATCAAGTAGAAATAGTCATTAATACTTGTTTTATCTCAATAAATCAATATGTTAACACAAGAGTGATGAAGTGAAAAATCATGTCACATTTCTATCTACAATATACCAAGAGTAGAACAAAAAGGGCCCTAACTCAATTTACTGTCTTTTCACAAGATTGAGACGATTTTATAGACTAAGGTCCTCATTTTCACAATGCTCGTAGAGGCTTATCAGGAGAAATGAGTAGTGCATGTGGGGTGTCCTTGACACATACTTTGATAATAAAGAAATAATATATATATATATATATATATATATATATATATATATATAGATATTAGTTTAAGGTCTCCGAATCAATTGAAATATACCCATATAGATAGATATAGTTTTACTTATATATAAAGACCTTACTATTATAATTTTGGCCCAATGTTCTAAACACTATATATGAAAAAGGAACAATGCGACATTGATTTTTCAAGTTATTCCTAGCATTTTAGATACAATATCACAAGTTATAACATGTAAGTTTTCAAATTTCTACTAGAGTTCATTTTCTAGGGATATGTGAATCGTGAAAAGTCATGATATATAAATCCTAACACATACCTGGAGACATATCAAACATAGACTTTAATATAAAATATCACTCAGTAGCTAAGTTCTAATAGATTAGACACAACATGAAAAATCATACAATGTGAACAGGTATTAACAATCCTAAATCAAACAATATATGTAATCTTTTTGCTTTCAGTTCTAGACATGCATGTCCTAATAATAATTGTACAAATTTTATTATTTAAAATTTTTGTTTAAGAATAAACAAATAATGAGTAAAGTAAAAACATATTTTTATGGTTTTTATATTTGTTAAATGATTTTTATATTTTTCTTCTAAACATAAAGAGATATCAGAAATTACACAAAAAATCAGGAGCATAAAGCTAAATTGCATAAAAAATTAATAACAACATCACAAAAGTATCAACGTATTTTATACATAAATCACTATCACCAACGATAGACCTATTCCCGCACGATATCAAATGGAGAGTTGACATTTTGAGATTTAAGGCATGTTTTCACTATTTTTTTCCCTCAACTTTTTGGGAAATTATTATTCGATGTAAGACCTATCTAATGCAGTGAAAACCCCTAAGGAAATACAAAAAAAATTTCTTGTTAATTCATTTAGCCTAATGTATCAAAATGGTTGTATACAAAAGTCTCATATATAAGTCAATTATCACGAGAGCTTAATAAGATAAGGAATTGACACACAAGATTTACATATTCGCACAAATGAGATATGCATAAAGTAAATAATCATGATGAGTGAAGTACTAGTTATGCAAATTACATGTTATAAGCATGTTAAAGATTATAACTAGCCATGATAAGCATGAAATAAATAAGATAAGGTATAGTATACAAAAGTCTCATATAAGTGACGGATGGGCATGACGAGCTGCACAAATTTCATAGGTTGGTGTGTTAAACCCATATGCATATAACTGAACCCGTTCAACCAAACACTCTTTCCCCCCAGTACCTCTCAAGGCCCCAATATAACTCTCCCTAGTTAAGAACAAAACATAATTTAAAGGTTAACATCTCTAATGCATACAACCTTACGCCCCCACTAATATGAGACACAAATAATGGGTGAATGATCATGGTCATAATAATGCATTTAGTTCCTAAAGATACATATATAGAATTTTTGTTCTGATGAATGATAAAAGTTTGGATTTATAAATATCAAGATTTTCAAATTATTATAATAATTATTATTTTCAAAGCATTAGCATAGCAGGCCACAGAGTGCCTAACATAAATATTCAATTTAACATACACTTTATGGTGATGCTAAAGTGTTGCGTAAGAAAATAAAGTGCGGTGTTATGTTCAAAAAAATTGATTTATAATAATGAGTATGATAATGATTATGTGATTTGATTTTAATTGGTGCACAATTGATACAATGATTCTCAAAAGAAAGAAATACATACAAATATAAGTGAATCACTTCAAATACACAATACACCATGAATGTGTATGGTATAATGAAACCAATATCAATACAATGATTTATAATTTCTAAGATAGATAGACGTAGCCAATTAAAGATTATTCTTAAGTACTCTTATGAATTATGTTATTCAATTAGATAGAATGTGAGTTTTGGATATCAATTGATCATACTAAATCATTGCGATGTATGTGATGTTTACATTCATCTTTATTAATTTATCTTATGGAGCACATTTAGCTTAACTTTAACAAATCATGATGTGATATAACTAGCATGAACAATCCAATTTTCCAATAGTAAGAGACGATACTATAATGATAAGTTCAAATAGCCATAAGCATTTAATAGTTTTAGCCTACGACCCCTAATAACACATTTTTAAATCCATTTTGAAAATGATTTTTTAGTATTTATAATATCATTTATGAAATTAATTTTCAATTTATTTTTCATAACATTATGAGATATTTGCTGGAAATGGGTTTTGAAGGGGATAAAAGCTAGATAAATAGCCACTAATTATGGTATGACTCTCTTTAATTTTGATCAAGTTGTTTTATTATTAATTAATATTAAAGAGTGAATGACATATCTTAGAAGAAATATATAATGACCATAGCATTCTGGCTCAAACAAAATTGCAAGACAAAAACAAAAGAGAAAGGGATGACGATTAAGCATATCGTAATATAGAATATTGTGAATTTTGTTTTAAAATTCTACTTTACGCAAATGGTGAATATTATTGAATAAAATATTTAGGTATACAAATGGGGCAGAGTGTAACAGTTCCTTTGGGTACCCAGATATAACTTGATAATCCTTAGGTTGATAATGATGAATGAGCGCTTTTGAGTGGAATAGGAATTTCTTCTTTAATCTTAGGCCTCCATTCAAACTTTGGATGTTTAATATTATTATATATCAAATTTCCATAACGATTCTCAAAATTATTATTTATAGGAAATTTGTGAATATTTAAACTTATATTGGGAGAGGACAAATAGTGATTTGCATTTATCATATTTTTAAAATTAAATAATCTACTAGGTGTATGTTTAATATGATTTAACATTTTAGTTAAAGTCTTATATAGTATTGAAGATAAACTAAAGATGAAATATTATTTATTACTTGAAAATTTTGAATAAACAATTTTTATGATTCTAGTTTACGAGACAAAGCAACATTTTTATTAATCAAATTTTTATTAAACTCTTTGGAAATATTTAGCTCTTTTACATAAACCTTGAATTTATCTATAATTTCTTTGCAATCAAAACAAGGTATGATATTTTAAACTACAGAGCTAGCGGGAGAATGAGATACATAAAGCTCTCGGTCTACATTTAGTTGTTCTTTTAAATTTGTATTCTCTAAACGCAATTCTGAGTTAATATTTTTTTCAATTTCTTAATTATACGCTTAGCAGCATCTAGCATATGTAATATAGAAATAGAATTACAAATAATAAAGGAATTTGATTTTCTTATAGTGCTCTTGGACGAGGAATTATTTGAAAAAAAGGTTCCTTTGTCATCTTTCTCTTGGCTTTCCTCTTCCAAAGTGATATTTTCATCTTCCCTTCCGCTTGATGTGTTTGTTGTGTCCTCCTCCAAGAGTTAGTATTCATTCGATTCTTCACTTGGAACCATGAGAAATTGCTAAGGTTCATTATTTGTAGAAGGAGAACTATAAGTAATCTAAAGAAATTTCCATATATCATAAGCAATAGGAACCGTATAGATGAGTTTTGAAATTTCTTGACCAAGCCCACAAAATAGACTATTCATAGCCTTGGCATTTTAATAGCATTCATTCCTATTTAAATTATTTGGGTGCTTGACAATAGTACAATTCCACGCTTCTACGTCAAATTAAATAAGGAATTTGAACATTAAAATTTTCCAGCCATTATAGTTCACACCTATAAATAGAGGTGGTGCTAGTGATTTTTCAGTGTATAAAGTTCCATCCCAACTTGTCATTTGAGATCAGGGTTGGCCATTATTACCGATGGTGAAACCATTTTTGGAATAACATGGCTCTAATACCACTTATTGGATCTGGTGGCCAACCTTAGAGGGGAAGTTGATGTTTAAGACTCCCCTCCCAGAATACAAAACACAGCACGAGAGGGGTCTTATGCCCAGAACAGCCGCCTTGCGGTAACACTAACACTCAGGTCAGCCTGTACCAAAAGACGCCTATCCTGCTGGCTACAACTAATATCAACACGTAAATTCAAACCCAACCATAATAATATAAAGAAGTCAATCCACACTAAGCATGAGTCCATAAGTACAGCAAAAGAGAAGCTAAACAAGCTTCTACATAATCAGAGTATGTAAATAGAATTTCCCCGAAGGGATAAAAAAATCTCTCTCACTCACATCTGTAACCGACGGTAGCGACGGTACCGTCCCCTAAGGCCCTGTCGTCCTGGCCTGGCTGTCCAGCTGCATAGCCTGCTGCTCCACCTGCGGGGTTTCCTCCTAAAAAGGAAGACGTAGCAACCGTTAGTCATAAAGACTAAGTGGCTTCACATTCGCTCCCCCGGTGACTTTTCGGCACCGGGCAAAGAAAGGAACAGGTACAATATATAAAACAGTAGTACAAGCAGGTGAAGTAAGTATACAAGTCATAAGTAGCAATATAAGTACTGTATAAATGAACAACCTCTTAATCTACAACAGTAAGAGAGTATAATGTTATATCAGTAAGTAACTCAACTTATATGGATGCCCATACAAGCATATAAGTTGAGGGTCGTTCAGCAGTAGGTAACTCAACGTATAGGAGTGACCATACAAACTTATACGATGAGGGTCTTGAGTATGTAATGAAGTGCAATGTTATGTATGCAATGCAATGACACACCCATGATCAAGAACATGCAGCCGCTATGTCGACACAGACTTATAGTTCCCACTATTCGAGCAGGTAGCTAACCTCTCAGGCGTCAACCGTCGTGGCCAAACGGTGACAGTAAAGCGGGCATCTCCACTACTAGGCTGGTCTCCACACTACCTGGCCTAGGCCTCCGTACGCCTCAACACTAAGAACACAATAGCGGAGCTCACCTGCGTACTACGGATCAGCGGGTTCTCTTGGGTAAATGTGCACAAAGATCCTAGCCCCGAACTGGCCTATGAGTGATACAGAAGGATCCCCAGAAGTGAGCACGAGGACCAAGCCCAACTGTTCACTTGGCACGGAAGGAGCCTCGGGACATGAACACCGAGGACCAAGCCCAACTGTCCAAGGTCAAACTGTCAACTCCCATCGGTGTGACGATTAGCGAGCTCGTAGACCTGCAACACTATCCTTAACCCGAGATTACGACACCACGTGTCGAATCACACCACATAAAATTCCACAAAAGCGTGGCATGGAAGGAGCCTTGGGACGTGAACACCGAGGACCAAGCCCAACCATCCATCAAATATGGAAGGAGCCTCGGGACGTGAACATCGAGGGCCAAGCCCAACCATCCAACTTTACACATCTCAACCTCATTCCAACTAATGACGGTCAACACCGCACTTGTTACTTCCACAATACTACCCATAGGGAGATGACACTCTAAGCATTGGATTACTAATTCCCTTCTATCCATTCAACATACATCATGGCCATAGTTAAATCATTTATACATCTACCAATTTATATCTACCCATTTTATGAGGCTCTTTCTTTCAATTAAGCTTGCCCACAACTCGTTATACGAATTCAGATTTATAACCTCAACTTACCATATCACTATGATGATTATGTCAAAAGGGTTCACCCAAGCCTCGAGTTGGATCGCAACATTAAATTCCACCAAATCGCACTCCACATTACACAACCCAGAATTTAGGTGCAGCCTTAATCCGGTCAGCAAATCCGACCAAGGATTCCTAAGGCTACAGAAATCTGGCGAGTGCGTGTAACCAATTGTTGGAAAGATACTTTCAAGGGCTACAACTTTTGTGTTTAGTCAAAAGCCCAGATCTGGCCAGAACACCCCCGAAATTGGCCACGAAGATCGCTGCGTGCAGAAATCAGATTTCTGCACGCATCTTAAGGCGAGATGAACGACATCCGTTCATCTCCCTCCTTGCACCGATTTTCCAAAAACTCCTCCAGAAATTCGTACACCCTTATTCACGCTCACGAAGCCATATTTCTCAACGAATCCCTCCATCATCTTCACTTGAATGATGAGGAGGATGAAGACACCTAAACCTAGATTTACAAATCTAGGCATGGCTTTCCCTAGGAAATCATCTCCTCACCATCAAGACTCTATGGAGTCGATATCTATCCTAGAATATAACTACGGATCTAGCACCAAGGGAGAGGGGAGGAAGCTCACCTCATTTCCTGCGGTACCACCATTTCCGGCCATGGATCTAGTCGTCCTCCTCCGTGGCATCAGTTGTTGTTGTTCTTCACGACAAAGGAAGGAGAGAGAGAGAGAGGGAGAGAGAGAGAGGGAGAGATAGAGAGAGAGATGCCTCCAGGAGTTCCGACGGCTTCCCTCAGCTTTGTCGGTTTCGCGAGGTCCGCGATGATGGCAAGGTCGAGCGACAAAGTGGTTAGGGTTCGGCTTTATCTTCCCTTATAAACCAATGTATTAGGTTAAATCCCTTCTGCCACGTGTTAACGCCCCATTGGACCACCCCTAATGGGTCATATTGAAGTGACCCGGTCCAAGGCAGCCAAGCCGCAGCCAGCCCGATCCGGTTCAGTCCGCACGCATAGAACAACGGAAACTAGGAAAACAGGTCCAAGGAAAAGCGCGGTATCAACCTGATAGCCGTCGATAGGTAGTATCATTCTCGATACCCGTCGATCGGCGTGCATAAACTTACATTCTCGTCGATTTTCACTTGACCTAATTCTCAATCTGCAGCTCTGAATCCGGCGGGTATCGACCACCGATACCCGTCTAATCGGCAAGTATTATTCCCGATACCCGTCGATCGGCGAGTATCATTCCCGATACCCATCGATCGGCGTGCATCAACTTCCATTCTCGTCGATTTTCACATGACCTAATTCTCAATCTGCAGCTCTGAATCCGGCGGGTATCGACCACTGATACCCGTCGAATCGGCGAGTATCATTCTCCATACCCGTCGATCGACGTGCGTAGCTTCTGATACCCGACGATCGCTGAATATGGCCGGGTATTCACGACGAATTCATCGGATATCACTCAACCCATCACTCTGATCAACACACTTGACACCTTTTGCCAGTGCGCCCTGGGCCCGAGTCAAGTCTCTTGACTCAAAACTCGTGCGAGGGGCCTAGCGCGAATTGGGACGGTACAAATCCTATAAACAAAATAAACGATTTCGTCCCTGAAATCAGGTTGAGGCTATGAAGAGTAAAGTATACAAAAATAACATATGCTTTTAAATAAAACTACCTGAAGCAAACAACTCCGGGTAGCGTTTCTGCATCAAGTCCACCGGCTCCCAAGTAAATTCTTCCTTCCCATTATTAGACCATAGCACTTTTACCAGAGGCAGTCTTTTGCGGCGCAAGGTTCTTATCTCATTATCAACGATCTGTACCGGCTCTAGTCGCAAAGAACTGTCAGACGCCACCTTACCATCAGTTTTGGGGATGTATTGTTCAGGCCGAAACAGCGCCTTCCGAAGCGACGATACATGGAACACATCATGGAGATTCTCTAGCTCGGGCGGTAGCTCCAGCCGATAGGCAAGGGGGCCAATCCTTTCCAATATGACATAGGGCCCAACATACCGTGGGCTGAGCTTCTTCACTCCCCGCACCCGTGACACTCCATGCATCGGTCGGATTTTCAAGAACACTTTATCACCCACTTGAAACTCCACCATACGGTTCCTTGCGTTATAATACTTCGCCTGCCAACTTTGAGCCTCAAGCATGCGATCCCGTATCAATCTGACTACAACATCAGTATCGTCAATTTACTCAATTCCCAATGCCTTCGGGTCTTTGTCTTGCACCCAAGACAAGGGGGTTCTACACCTCCTTCCATATAGGGCTTCATGGGGTGCCATGCCAATGCTTGCTTGATGACTATTGTTGTAGGAGAATTCAACTAAGGGCAAGAGTCTTTCCCACGGCTCTCCCTTATCTATCACACACAACCTCAACAGATCCTCCAATGTTCGGATGGTCCGCTCACACTACCCGTCTGTCTGAGGATGAAATGCGGTGCTGAAGGTAAGGAGCGAGCCCAAATACGCCTATACCGCCCTCCATTCTCTTGACGTAAACCGACCATCAAGGTCCGAAACTATCGTTTTAGGTACGCCGTGATACCGTACAAACTGCTCCACGAAATGGTGTACTAAGACATCCACATGAGCCTCCTTCTTCATTGGGATAAACCGGGCTACTTTGGTCAAGCGATCAACAATCACCCACACTGAATCATTTCCTGAGCGGGAGCGAGGTAGCCCATGTACGAAGTGCATGGAAATACCCTCGAACTTCCACTCGGGGATGGGCAACGACTACAACAGGCCACCGGGACTCCTGCACTCCGCCTTCACTCTTTGGCAGGCTTCACAATGCGTGACAAAGTATCAGACATCCTTCTTCATTCCTGGCCAACAGATCGTCTTCCGTAAGCCGGCGTACATCTTGGAAATTCCCGGGTGCACTGAGTATTGAGAGCAATGTGCCTCTCTCAAGATATCCTCCCGGACTTTACCGCCCTTGGGAATGTAGAGCAGGCCGCGAAAGTAATCGAGGCCGTCGTTTAGTGTGTACTCGTCGGTAGCCCCGTCCTCGATCAACTTGAGTGTCGGGGCCAGAGCCACATCCAATCCTTGCTCAACTCGGATTCGGTCCCGGATATTAAAAACCATGCTCATGCTGGACAAGTACTCCGAATATTCTGCCGAAGGAGCCTTAAATATCAATGTAATATCCATCTCCTCAATCATCCGCGCCAACTCCATGCTCATCAACCGAGACTCTGGGCTCGAGCCGGGTACTTTCCTGCTCAATGCATCGGCTACAGAGTTTGCTTTTTCGGGGTGGTAGTTCAAGGTGAACTCATAATCACATAGAAACTCTAACCACCATCGTTGTCTTAGGTTCAACTCCTTCTGGGTATAAACGTACTTCAAGTTTTTATGATGCGAGAAGACTTCGTAGTGGACGCCATATAAATAATGCCTCCATATCTTCAAGGCGAACACCACTGCTCCTAGCTCCAAATCATGCACTTGGTAATTGATTTCATGCTTCTTCAATTGTCTTGAAGCATAAGCAATCACGTGCCCGTGCTGCATCAACACCGCTCCCAACCCTTGATAAGACCCGTCCGTGTAAACTTGAAATCCTTCCTTCCCATACGGCAGGGCAAAGATGGGGGCGGAGGTAAGTCTATCCTTCAATTCCTTGAATGCCGCTTCACATTGGGGTGTCCACTCAAATGACACTCCTTTCTTTGTCAAAGAAGTAAGCGGGAGGGCAATCTTGGAGAATCCTTTTACGAACTTGTGGTAGTATCCGGCAAGTCCAAGGAAACTCCTTACATCGGCCGCCGACTTCAAGAGAGACCACTCCTTCACGGCACGCACCTTTGCCGGATCCACAGCTAGTCCAACCCCACTGATTACATGACCCAGGAAAGCCATTTCCCTAAGCCAGATTTCACACTTGCTAAACTTGGCGAACAGGGCGTGCTCTTTTAGCTTCTCCAGAACTAAAGCCAGATGCCCGACATGCTCTTCCTCCATCTTAGAGTAGACTAAGATGTCGTCAATAAACACAATGACGAAGACATCTAGATAGGCCTCAAATACTTTATTCATCAAGCTCATGAAAGCTGATGGGGCATTTGTGAGCCCAAACGGCATCACCGTAAACTCATATAAGCCGTACCTCAAGCTGAAAGCCGTCTTCTTAATATCATCCTCTTGTATTCTCAGCTGATAGTACCCCGAGCGCAAATCATGCTTGGAGAACCAATGCGCTCCCACTAGTTTATCGATCAACTCATCGATCCGAGGTAACGGATAAGTGTTCCATACCATCAGTCGGTTGAGCTCCCGATAGTCTATACATAAACGCAGGGTTCCATCTTTCTTTTTAACGAAGAGAATAGGGGCTCCCCAAGGTTATTATCTGGGGCGAACAAACCCTTATTCTACCAACTCCTGCAGTTGAACTCTAAACTCTGCGAGTTCTTTTGGGGCCATTTGATAAGGGGTCCTGGAGACAGGCTTAGCTCCTAATACAAGCTTAAACTGAAAATCCACTTCTCTATGCAGGGGTAACCCTGGCAATTTCTCGGGAAATACCTCAGGGAAATCTCGTGCTACCCGCACATCCTTCATATCTACCCTCACCTCCTTCAGTTCGAAACATATCATGTAGACTTAATCCCATCTCCTGTGAGCTTTCAAGGTCTGGATTGAGGATAACAATAATCGTGGTGAGAACTTTATACCTTGGAAGATTACATCAGTATCTCAATGTCTGAAATAGATTTGCTTCTCCGCACAGTCGATTCTTGCATGGTGCCAATCTAGCCATGCCATGCCCAGAATGAGGTTGAATTCTGGTATTCTCAAAATTGTGGTGGGGGTATCAAAGGTCTTTCCCCCAATGATTATCTCCAACTTACACTACGTGATTGCCGTCATCTCAGATCCGACTGGGAGCCATACTCTTCGAGCAATACCAGTGAAATATTGCACTCCGTGTATGTCCTTGATGAAGTCTTCGGACATGAAAGAATGTGAGGCACCGGTGTCAAATAACGTATAAGCCGGTTTCCCGCCGACCATCACGGTGCCTAAGTGTCATTTATAATACTCAAGCTAGATGTTTGGTATATCTTAAGTCACTAGAGAATATTGATGGAAGCAAAATGGCTAATTCAAATCGTACCTGTAATCTACTCCTGAGGATTCCTCTCTTGAGTCATGTCCAAGGCATACATTTGATCCCGAGCGGGTCCGGGGTTTCTTCCTCGTGGTCCACGTCCTCGACCACGCACATACCCTCGCTCCCGAGGGGCTGCTGGAGGGAAAGCAAAAGGCGCATCTCCAAACAGTTGCGGACAGTAGCGTCGAATGTGGCCCAGTTGGTTGCATTCAAAGCACACCCGCTCCTTCCTTCCGCCGTATTGCTTAAATTGTTGAGGTGGAGGTAATGTTGGAAGTTGCGGAACCGTGTGCTCCTCTCTAAAGTTCTGGGGGAAACGCCTACTACCCCTCCGATATCCTCTTCCTCTTCTATTGTCAAATCTCCTTATGTTGCTGGGGATGGATTCCATCTCGCCCTCCGCTAGCTTCTTTCCACTTCCCAAGTGGTCCGCTTCCAATCTCTTCGCCATATCGATAATCTCTGCCAGACTAGAGTCCGCTATAAACAAAAGGGCTTGCCTTAGGGGATCTCGCAAGCCTTTGTAGAATCGTTTGGCGTACCCTCTATCATCCAACTCATAGGAGTCAGCGAATCTAGCCAAGTGCTGAAACTCCCATTGGTACTCTGTCACCGACATGGACCCTTGCTTTAGTTGCAAAAATCTCTCTTCAAGACCATCCCGAGCGGCCGAGGGGATGAAATGCTCTAAAAGGGCTTCAGAGAATTCGCCCCAACTAATGTCCGTGTACACTCTTCCACGAAAAGTGGAGCCCATGAGGGACTTCCACCACCTTTTGGCGTGCAGTTCTAAGAGTGTCACCACAAGGGTCACCGCCATGTTGTTTGGACATCTTATTCCTGCCAACAATTCTTGTATAGTGTCGAGCCACTCTTCCATCTGCACCGCCGACTCTGTCCTAATATAAGCGGGAGGGGAGAGAGCTCGAAAAATGCTTAACCAACAAGATCCCGGACCCTGTTGTTGTACAGGTGCCTGCAGAGATTGGGACCTAAAGGCATCCAAAATTGTTGTGAGCGTCGTCCCCAGCTCTGATTGTTGGAATTACGTAGGTACGAACGGGGCGGGGGTGCACCTCACTAGCTCAGCATGTACTGGGATCTACATATAGGGTACAAACCTAAGGTTAGGTTAGCAAACCTAAGGTTAGGTTAGCTAATCTAAGGTTAAAGATGGACAAACTTAGTGTGAATTACATATGGGCACACCACTGCTTCCGCTAAGTCAGTTTGTCCCCAAACTGACAAATCAAACGGGGGTGGCACCATTGTGAAGTGACTTTCTCCTTGGAGTATCGTAGATAGCTGATACCATTTGTAAGACCCCCCTCCCGGAACACAAAACACAGCAAGAGAGGGGTCTTATGCCCAGAGCAGCCGCCTTGCAGTAACACTAACACTTAGGTAAGCCTGTACCACAAGACGCCTATCCTGCCGGCTAAAAACTAATATCAACACATAAATGCCAACCCAACCATAATAATATAAAGAAGTCAATCCACACTAAGCATGAGTCCATAAGTACAGCAAAAGTGAAGCTAAACAAGCTTCTACATAATCAGAATACGTAAATAGAATTGCCCTGAAGGGCTACAACAAAATCTCTCTCACTCACATCTGTAACCGACGGTAGCGACGGTATCGTCCCCTCAGGCCCTGTCGTCCTGGCCTGGCTGTCCAGCTGCATAGCCTGCTGCTCCACCTACGGGGTTTCCTCCTAAAAAGGAAGACGTAGCAACCGTTAGTCATAAAGACTAAGTGGCTTCACATCCGCTCCCCCAGCGACTCCTTGGCACCGGGCGGAGAAAGGAATAGGTACAATATATAAAACAGTAGAACAAGCAGGTGAAGTAAGTATACAAGTCATAAGTAGCAATATAAGTAGTGTATAAATGAATAACCTCTTAATCTACAGCAGTAAGAGAGTATAATGTTATAACAGTAAGTAACTAGACTTATATGGATGCCCATAGAAGCATATAAGTTGAGGGTCGTTCAGCAGTAAGTAACTCTTCGTATAGGAGTGCCCATACAAACTTATATGATGAGGGTATTGTGTATATAATGAAGTGCAATGCTATGTATGCAATGCAATGACACACCCATGATCAAGCACATGCAGCCGCTATGTCGACACAGACTTATAGTTCCCACTATTCGAGCAGGTAGCTTACCTCTCACGCGTCAACCGTCGTGGCAAAACGGTGACAGTAGAGCGGGCATCTCCACTACTAGGCTGGTCTCCACACTACCTGGCCTAGGCCTTCGTATGCCTCAATGCTAAGAACACAATAACGGAGCTCACCTGCGTACTACGGCTCAACGGGTTCTCTTGGGAAAATGTGCACCAAGATCCTAGCCCCGAACTGGCCTATTCGTGACATGAAAGGAGCCCCGGAAGTGAGAACGAGGACCAAGCCCAACCGTTCACTTGGCACGGAAGGAGCCTCGGGACGTGAACACCGAGGACCAAGCCCAACCGTCCAAGTTCTAACTGTCAACTCCCATCGGTGTGACGATTGGTGAGCCCGTAGACCTGCTACACTATCCTTAACCCGGGATTACGACACCACGTGTCGACTCACACCACATGCAATTCCACAAAATTGTAGCATGGATGGAGCCTCGGGACGTGAACACCGAGGACCAAGCCCAACCATCCATCAAATATGGAAGGAGCCTCGGGACGTGAACACCGAGGGCCAAGCCCAATCGTCAAACTTTACTCATCTCAACCTCATTCCAACTAGTGACGGTCAACACCGCACTTGTTACTTCCACAATGCTACTCGTAGAGAGACGACACTCTAAGCATTGGATTACTAATTCCCTTCAATCCATTCAACATACATCATGGCCATAGTTAAATCATTTATACATCTACCAATTTATATCTACCCATTTTATGAGGCTCTTTCTTTCAATTAAGCTTGCCCACAACTCGTTATACGAATTCAGATTTATAACCTCAACTTACCATATCACTATGATGATTATGTCAAAAGGGTTCACCCAAGCCTCGAGTTGGATCGCCACATTAAATTCCACCAAATCGCACTCCACATTACACAACCCAGAATTTAGGTGCAGCCTTAATCCGGTCAGCAAATCCGACCAAGGATTCTTAAGGCTACAGAAATCTGGCGAGTGCATGTAACCAATTGTTGGAAAGATACTTTCAAGGGCTACAACTTTTGTGTTTAGTCGAAAGCCCAGATCTGGCCAGAACACCCCCGAAATTGGCCACGAAGATCGCTGCGTGCAGAAATCAGATTACTGCACGCATCTAAAGGCGAGATGAACGGCATCCGTTCATCTTCCTCCTTGTACCAATCTCCGAAAAGCTCCTCCAGAAATTCGTCCACCCTTATTCACCCTCACGAAGCCATATTTCTCCACGAATCCCTCCCTCATCTTCACTTGAATGTTGAGGAGGATGAAGACACCTAAACCTAGATTAACAAATCTAGGCATGGCTTTCCCTAGTAAATCATCTCCTCACCATCTAGACTCTATGGAGTAGATATTTCTCCTAGAATATAACTATGGATCTAGCACCAAGGGAGAGGGGAGGAAGCTCTCCTCATTTCCAGCAATACCACCATTTCCGGCCATGGATCTAGTCGTCCTCCTCCGCGACATCGGTTGCTGTTGTTCTTCACGACAAAGGAAGGAGAGAGAGAGAGATGCCTCCAGGAGTTCCGATGGCTTCCCTCGGCTCTGTCCGTTTCACGAGGTCCGCGATGATGGCAAGGTCGAGCGGCAAAGTGGTTAGGGTTCGGCTTTATCTTCCGTTATAAACCGATGTATTAGATTAAATCCCTTCTGCCACGTTTCAAAGCCCAATTGGACCGCCCCTAATGGGTCATATTGAAGGGACCCAGTACAAGGCAGCCAAGCCGAAGCCAGCCCTATCCGATTCAGTCCGCACGCATAGAACAGCGGAAACTAGGAAAAATTTCCAAGGAAAAATCGGCAGGTATCATCCTAATACCCGTCGATCGGCGAGTATAATTCCCGATACCCGTCGATCGGCGTGCATCAACTTCAATTCTCGTCAATTTTCACTTGACCTAATTCTCAATCTGCAGCTCTGAATCCGGCGGGTATCGACCACCGATACCCATCAAATCAGCGAGTATTATTCCCTATACCCGTCGATCAGCGAGTATCATTCCAGATACCCGTCGATCGGCGTGCATCAACATACATTCTCGTCAAATTTCACTTGACCTAATTCTCAATCTGCAGCTCTGAATTCAGCGGGTATCGACCACCGATACCCGTCGAATCGGCGAGTATCATTCCCGATACCCGTCGATCGGCGTGCATAGCTTTCGATAACCGACGATCGGTGAATATGGCCGGGTATTCACGATGAATTCATCGGATATCACTCAACCCATCACTCTGATCAACACACTTGACACCTTTTGCCAGTGCGCCCCAAGCCCGAGTCAAGTCTCTTGACTCAAAACTCGTGCGAGGAGCCTAGCGTAAATTGGGACGTTCCAGGATGAATAGGGTTTTAACGTAAATTTAGAATTATTAGAATTTTCAGCAATACAACCTGTTTTGGAAGCTACCACGGGGCGGTAGTGTACAACCCCGTGTCCGCCGGAGGATCTTAGACCCCTCTACCCGCTCCTTTAGGCGGGCCAGCCTCGACCCGCTCCTTTAGGCGGGCCAGCCTCGACCCGCTCCTTTAGGCGGGCCAGCCCCGACCCGCTCCTTTAGGCGGGCCAGCCTCGACCCGCTCCTTTAGGCGGGCCAGCCTCGACCCGCTCCTTTAGGCAGGCCAGCCCCGACCCGCTCCTTTAGGCGGGCCAGCCTGACCCGCTCCTTTAGGCGAGCCAGCCTCGACCCGCTCCTTTAGGCGGGCCAGCCCCGACCCGCTCCTTTAGGCGGGCCAGCCCCGACCCGCGTTTCTCGGTTATCAGGTCGGGATGGACTGCGCATAGCTGGTCAGGACAGCGGGATTAGGCTGTTGGCAGACCATCCCCAGGGGTCTTTCAGTAATTTCAAGCCATCAGAGGTTAGTTATTGGCAGGCCATCTTCTAAAAACTATAAATAGGACCCAAGGGGTACCTCAGAGGATACGGACTTGTCTCCCAGTCTTTCAGTGTTCTCTGAGATACCTTAGCCCGGCCTTTTTGGCTAAGGAGGGGAAGCGCTCTGAAATCTTCCGGGTTTATAGTGGGACCTCCGCGCCGGGCCCTTGGTCTAGTCCTCTGTTCTTTCCTTCTCTTCGGTTGCTTTTCTTGCAGGAACGAAGTAGGTGTGCGACCACCCCTTCCCCAAGGGTGAACTCCACAGAGACCGATCTTTCGGTTTCAACATTTTGGTGCGGTGAGCGTGGAGAGTGGTCAACTCAAAAAACCTTCCGCAGGATCAATGACTGGAGGAGAAGGGCAGGGCTCGGACAGGACCGACTCACCACCCCCACCCCCTCCCGCCATCACGGGGATGTTTGAGGAATTTAGATAGGAAATGCTTGGCGTGGTCAGGCTCGCACTCGGCATGCAGGCCGAAAGTACGACCCCGGTAATCCCGGTTCTCGCGGACCCGGCGCTCGGCGAGGCGGCTCCCGCTCGGCGAGCCGGGAAGGAAGTGGTCGATGAGGGCCGAGGTGCCGAGCTCCCAGGGCGAGTGCCTCTTCCCAGGCTAGGGGAGCGGCGCTCGATTCGGAGAGCTAGGGGCGCGAGACACTCCAACCCGCCCGGTGGGTGGAGGCAGTCCTTTCAGCGAATTGGTCTCTTCCGCGCCAGTCCCGGATGGGTTCAGGGAGCCCGAGGTGTCCTATTACACCGGAAGGGGAGATCCGGTCCAACACGTCCAGTGTTTCGAGGACGTGGTCTCCATCCGGCAAATGTCAGACGGGTTTAAGTGCCGACTCTTCGCTATCACTCTCAGAGAGAAGGCAAGGGAGTGGTTCCATCAGCTACCGTCCAACTCCATCCACTGCTTCGAGGACCTCCGCCGGGGGTTCGTACTGAGATTCACTACCTCTAAGAGGAGGAAGTGGGAGTCGGAATCTCTGTTCCGTATTAAACAAGAGGCGAACGAGACCCTGGGAAGCTATGTTGACCGCTTCCAGGAGGAGGTTACCCAGGTTCATGAGACGCCGGGCCATACCCTGATGATGGCCTTCACACTGGGACTGCAGCAGGGTTTCTTTCGCAGGGAGTTGAAAAGGGTTCCCCCCTCTCCTATGAAGAGTTAATGGAAAGGGCGGCGAGAGAAGTCGATGGAGAGGCGTCGAATCCAGAGTTTGCCCAGAAGCTAGCCAGATGGGCTACGGAAGAGGAGAGGCCAAAGGGAGGTAGAGGCCAGGAGGAGAGGAGAGCCGAGCCCCGGCAGAGGGACGGGCAACATCAGCAGCAACAGCAGCAGACCAGGTGGGGGCGCCAAAAGACGAATCACCGGCTAGGATGGAGGCCAGAGTGGCAGGAGTAGAGGGCAAGGAGAGGGTTCTACGGAGGGGACCGTCGCCAGGGAGGCCAGGGTCGGTTCTACCCTCCCCGAGGAAGGCAAGGCTGAAGGCCACCTCTTCCCGACCAAGAAGAGGCTATGGCCACATCCATGGGGGAGAGAAGAAGGCCGGCGAGAAGGAGGAGAAGAGAAGTCAGGGTGGAGATGCCGTACTGCGATTTCCACCAGGAAGAAGGGCACTCCACCGTCACGTGCTCGGAGTTCCTCGAGATGAGAGGAAACAGGAGCAGCAGCGCCAGCAAGATCACCAGGGAGTGCGGATCGAAGAAGTCCTGCATCGGAGGGAGGAGGATAGATGCGAAGATCGGGCTGATGTGGGGTCCCGGGGAGGGATCGGAGCGATCCACGGGGGGGCGGGGGTCGAGGCCTCCCGCAAGGCGAGCCACCACACCATATACCGCAGGAGCATTGGCTCCACATCCCAGACCCCGCCCCCAGAAGAGAGAATCACATTCTCCATCCAGGACATGCCAGGTCACGAAGATCCCTTTTGCGATGCGCTGGTCATTCAAACAGCAATCGAAGATTTCACCGTCTCCCGGATCTTCATCGACAATGGGAGTTCGGTCAACGTCATCTTTAAGGGGGCGTTCGACGCGATGAAGGTGGAGGCCAGGAGGGTGTTGGCCTCGGATGGGCCCCTGTTCGGCTTCTCAGGGGAGAGGAAGGAAGTTGAAGGAGGAGTGGGACTCAATGTTTCCCTGGGGGGGCAGTCTCGCAACTGCATGTTCGTCATCGTGGACGCCCCCAGCAGCTACAGCGCCATCTTCGGGAGGCCCCTTATCAGCGCCTTCTGCTGCGTCCCCACGTCCTTCCACCAATTCCTCAAGTTTAACGTCGAGGGGGTCCAGGTCCGGGTCCGCGGAGATCCCAAAGTGGCGAGAGAATGTTACGTCACGGTAGTGAACTCTATCTCTTAGTTAGAAGGAGCCGACGAGATGGGACGGAGGATGGGAGAGATAGAGCAGGAGGCTGGCAGAGAAGATATGGAAGTGGAGGAGAGCCGCTCCCAGGAAGAAGTGGTGTAGGAAGTCCAGGGGCCGGCCGAAGCAATGGTCGTGGAGGAAGTCGAGGAAGAAGTCTCCGCCCCCGGAGGAGTTACTGAAGAATGGGGGGAGCAGTCCCGTCTGGATGCAGCAGAAGAGGTGGTGGAGGTGGAGGTCCTCACCTTCGGTGGCAGGGTCGAGAAGGTCCGCGTCAGCAGAGGTCTGACTCCAGAGGCTCAAGGCAGGATGCTGGAGTGCATCCAGAAGAACGTGGATATCTTCACCTGGAGTGCTGCGGAGATGCCGGGGATCGACGCCGATGTGGCCTGCCACCGCCTTAACCTGAACCCAGAGGCTCGCCCCATCCAGCAGAAGAAGAGGGCCACAGCGGACAGGCTGGCCAAGCCGATTCGGGAGGAGGTGGCCAAGCTCCTCAAGGACGGTTTCATTTCCGAAATCCAATACCCCGGCTGGGTCTCCAATGTTGTAATGGTTAAAAAAGGAGACGACCGGTGGAGGATGTGTGTCGATTTTTCTTTACTTAATAAAGCATGCCCTAAGGATTGTTATCCCTTGCCTCGGATCGAAGCGCTGGTAGATTCAGCCGTTGGTTTTTCTATAATGAGTTTCCTAGATGCTTTTTCAGGTTACCACCAGATTAGGATGCACCCTCCCGACGTCAAAGATGTCTCTTTCATCACGGGGGATGTGTGTTATTGCTACAAAATGATGCCCTTCGGGCTAAAAAATGCAGGTGCGACCTACCAGAAAATGATGGACAGGATCTTCCGAGAGCAGAAGTGTAGGAACGTGGAGGTGTACGTAGACGATCTCATGGTCAAGAGCCTCAGCATCGACTCTCACCTCCTAGACCTGGAGGAGACTTTCACTACCCTTCGGAAGCATAAAATGAGATTGAACCCCTCGAAGTGCATCTTCGGGGCAAGCAGGGGGAAATTTCTGCGGCATCTCCTCACCCCTGCTGGAGTAGAGCCCAATCCCGACAAGGTGACGGCAATTCTGGAGTTAGGGTCACCGCGGAATGCAAGAGAAGTGCAGCGGCTGACGGGGAAGTTAGCAGGGCTGAGCAGGTTCCTTTCTCGGGCCGGAGAGAAGTGCTCTCCCTTCTTCAAAACCCTGAGAGGAGGTCGGAAGTTCGAATGGACCCCGGAGTGCGAGGAAGCATTCCAGGCCCTGAAGAGACAGTTGACTCGGGCTCCCCTGCTCCAGGGACCAAAGGAAGGGGAGGACTTATTCCTGTACTTGGGCATTGGGACAGAGGCCCTGAGCTCTGTGTTAGTTTGGGAAGAGGGGAAGAAGCAACTCCAGATTTACTATGTCAGTAAGGTGTTGAGGAAGGTCGAGCTCCGCTACCCTATTCTGGAGAAGTTGGCATTTGCTCTGATCATCTCGGCCCGGAGGCTCCGGCCTTACTTCCAGGCTCATTCAATCCGGGTAGTGACTGACCACCCCCTCCGTAACATCTTTGGGGGGGGGAGCATTCGGGCAGATTGGCAAAGTGGTCGGTGGAATTGAGCGAGTTCGACGTCTCCTTCGTCCCCCATCTCTCGATCAAAGCACAAGTTATGGCAGATTTTCTGGCTGAATACGTGATCGAGGTGGCGGAGGAATAACTTACTCGCCCGGTTCCTTGGAAGATTATGGTGGAAGGTGCTTCGGGAAAAAATTCCCTGGGAGTCGGGATCATCCTGGAAAGCCCCCATGGGACAAGAATAGAGCAGACAGTGGTAATACACTTCCCCATCACCAACAACCAGGCGGAGTATGAAGCAGTGATCGCAGGGCTGCGCCTGGCTCGGGAACTGGGGGTGCAGGATGTGGAGGTCCTCACTGATTCCATGGTGGTGGCCTCCCAGATCAACGGGGAGTTTGAGGTCAGAGAGCCTACTCTGCAGCTATACTTAACTAAGGCGAAGGGGATCATCGGCTCGTTCCAGACTTTCTCCATCCGGCATGTGCCCAGAGTGGAGAACGAGCAGGTAGACCAACTGGCAAAGCATGGTCCCCGGGCGGGGGGAACTATCACCGACTTATTTCGGCCCTCCATCGAGGAAGGAGAATTGATGGAGGTGGAGCAGCACCCCTCATGGATGGACCCGTTCACGACTTTCCTATCCACGGGGGAATATCCCGAGGGGATGGACCGGAAGAAGCTCAAGTATAAGTCAGCCTATTACCTTACACGAGACGGTCAGCTGTACAGGAAGACCCTCTCAGGCATGTTGGCTCGTTGCGTGGCCGAGGGAGAGGTCCAGAGAATCTTGGAGGAGGTTCACTCCGGAGAGTGCGGGAGCCATTCTGGGAGTCGGACATTGGAAGGGAGGATCGTCAGACAGGGGTACTTCTGGCCAACCTTAGGCCGCGATGCGGCAAAATTCACCAAGGAGTGTCACAAGTGCCAGCTCTTCGCTCCACTCCAGCTGCAGCCGGCCCAACGTCTCAGGAGCATCTCAGCCCCTTGGCCCTTTGCGATCTGGGGAATGGACTTGGTTGGACCCTTCCCCCAAGCCAGCGGACAGAGAAGATTCCTGCTCGTGATGATCGATTATTTCTCCAAGTGGCTGGAAGTGAAGGCGTTGGCCAAGGTGACCTCCCAAGTCGTGAGGAACTTTGTATGGGGGAAATCATCTGCCGTCACGGGCTCCCCCAAGCCATCGTCACAGACAACGGACCTCAGTTCGCGAGCGCCGAATTCTTCAGCTTTTGCGAGCAGCTCGGGATTGATCTTAGGTTCGCCTCCATCCATCACCCGGGGAGTAATGGGCAGGTGGAAGTGGCAAACAAGATCATCCTCAACCTCCTCAAAAAGAAAGTGGAAAACTTGAAGGGTAGTTGGGTGGAGCAGCTCCCCTTGGTCCTCTGGACTCTCAGGACCACGCCCAACGCGGCCACAGGAGAGACCCCGTTCAAGCTCTCCCACGGATACGAGGCGGTGCTCCCGATAGAACTTGAAGTCCAAACACCCCGGGTGGCTGAGGCAGGAGAAGGCAGGGAAGATTGGAGAGTCGGGAATGAGGAGGAGCTGTGACTCTCCCTTGACTTGGTAGAAGAGCTGCGGGACCTCTCTGCCATCAGGCAGGAGGAGGTGAAGAGGAGAATGGCCAAATACTTTGGCAAGCACGTCAGGATCAAACAATTCGCGGAAGGGGACTTAGTAGTGAGAAAGGTGGACGCAGCAGGAAGATCAGCCACAGTGGGGAAACTTAACCCCAACCGGGAAGGGCCATACATAGTGCAAGGATTCTTAAAGTCAGGTGGTTATCGCCTTCGAAATGCGGAAGGTGCAACCATGGGTCTCACCTGGAATGGAGACGACCTAAAGCGTTTCTATCCCTGAGTCATGTAACTTTCGCTCTATGAAATAAAAAGTTCTTTTTTGAAATGCAGAGGTTTACATGTTTTCGTATGAGTCGAAGGAATTTACCCCGGACCCCGAGCAGATCCCGCTGTCAGGCTCCCATCAAGCTGGCAGGGCTGGATGTCACTCGGAGAAGTTTGCCCTGGACCCCGAGCAGATCCCGCTGTCAGGCTCCCATCAAGCTGGCAGGGCTGGATGTCACTCGGAGGAATTTACCCCGGACCCCGAGCAGACCCCGCTGTCAGGCTCCCATCAAGTTGGCAGGGCTGGATGTCACTCGGAGAAGTTTGCCCCGGACCCCGAGCAGATCCCGCTGTCAGGCTCCCATCAAGCTGGCAGGGTGGCAGGCTGGATGTCACTCGGAGAAGTTTGCCCCGGACCCCGAGCAGATCCCGCTGTCAGGCTCCCATCAAGCTGGCAGGGCTGGATGTCACTCGGAGAAGTTTGCCCCGGACCCCGAGCAGATCCCGCTGTCAGGCTCCCATCAAGCTGGCAGGGCTGGATGTCACTCGGAGAAGTTTGCCCAGACCCCGAGCAGATCCGCTGTCAGGCTCCCATCAAGCTGGCAGGGCTGGATGTTACTCGGAGGAATTTACACCGGACCCCGAGCAGAACCCGTTGTCAGGCTCCCATCAAGCTGGCAGGGCTGGATGTCACTCGGAGAAGTTTGCCCCGGACCCCAAGCAGATCCCGCTGTCAGGCTCCCATTAAGCTGGCAGGGCTGGATGTCACTCAGAGAAATTTACCCCGGACCCCGAGCAGATCCCGTTGTCAGGCTCCCATTAAGCTGGCAGGGCTGGATGTCACTCAGAGAAGTTTGCCCCGGACCCCGAGCAGATCTCGCTGTCAGGCTCCCATCAAGCTGGCAGGGCTGGATATCACTCGGAGAAATTTACCCCGGATGTCACAACCCGCATTTTCTCCGAATTAAGAATTATCAGAGTAAGAGAAAACACGTGCCATGATGCCACGTCAAGCAGGGGATAACTGCTGACGCTCAGGCAAAACCAACTACCAACTTAATGAAAGAAAATCATGTGATTAATGATTAGAAAATCAGTTATAATTAGAGTCCGTATCCCTCGGCTCAGTGGATCACCTAGTCCACGAAAGAAAAACTATATTTATACGCTGCGGAAAAAATACTTTATTTAGTTTTAACCTCCTAAGGAGCGCATAAGGGTCCCAAGAGAACCGCTCATGCTATGCAAGACCCTACATTTAATTTATATAATATATAAGAAAACGGTCTTTATACGTGATTTGGAAAATAGTGATTACGCTTTATAAAACATGCTGATCATGAGCTTTATTTATAATAACAATTATAGTTTAAAAATAACTAGCAACCTAGCATAAAACCTTCTCAGAGCAAGTAGACTATCTCCAGAAAATGGTAGCAGCAATAGTATATATATCTAGTACAAGGTAAAACTACCAGTGGGCGCCAACAACCTGACACAAACCCACTAGCACAAATATATGTCTGTAAGAGAGTACTGAAAACAACCTCACTAACAAGGTAAACAGAACTCCAAGGTCCGGGAGTCCACCAACAACACCACCTCCAACTAGCCACCAGACTGGCTACTGCTCAGAACCTGGGGTATTCCAAAAGAAAACAGAATACCTCAGCAAGCTAAACAAAGAAAAAGTGCATGAAAGCGTCAACCAAAGGACAAAGTAAAAGAAAAACATGCAGTAGAAAGAGTCACAACTGTCCAAAACAGGTACACAAGAAATGCACAACGTGCAAAGAAACAGCAACGACCCAGCCCAGGAACCACATCCTGCAGGGCCTACTAGGCTGCCAAGAGCCAGAGTGCTGCAAACTACCAAAGAAGAAACTTCTAACACCCTAAACTGCGGGAAGTGATAGTAGCAAAAACAACAACGAGGAACCGGATCGAAGGCAAACGCAGTCCCCCAATCCACTATGTCCAAGTCAAAAGCTCGAGGGTCAACACGTGAAAACACAAGGGACCTTCCACCCGACATGCCCAGCCCGTACCTGGAGCAAGAAAACATGGGTGGCCTTGGCTATATCACACAAGTCCACCCCCATAAAGAGCTACAACCACCACCACTAACCACGACCCACGATTCGGCCTTTAGGAAAATAAAGAAAACGGCCGACAAGGAAAACCCAGAAATACAACTGGAAATCCACTCGGAAACGAAATACAAGGTAAAGGAAGAGTGTTGAAATAAACCAACACGACTAGGCGTTGAGTGAAACCCACTCAGTGCCTACCTAAACTTTGGCGTTGAGCGAGCTAGCCTCACTCGCCGCCAAAATAATACCACTACCCACAAGCCCACTAAAGAATACGGAGCTCGACGACAGTCGAACGACCAAGGCAGAAGATCCAGAACTCGAGTAGTTGCCTGCCACTTGAGTATCTAAACTCCCGCACTCGAAACCATCTAAATTCGCCTAGCAAAAGAAAATATACAAAGCGCACGATCAGTGACGCACGATCAGTGGTCGTGCGCACTCATCGGCTGATGATCGTGCGAAGCGAACCTGGAAAACCTGACAGAAAACCTAGCAACTGCGCACGATCAGTGTCGCACGACCACTGGTCGTGCGCACTATTGCCAGCGCTCGTGCGATTTTCCGAGACAGAACTTTGGAAACTGAAAGACAGCCGCGCACGAGCAGAGGCACACGACCAGTGGTCGTGCGCCCTAACGGTTGATGACCGTGCGCGGCCAACCTGTACCGTTTGGAATTTCCCGAACGACACCGGAACGCGCACACGACTCACGCCACTGCAGTAGCAGCAGACAACTATCAACGTCGCTCACCACTACCATACGAACTATGCCAAATCATTCGAGTGATACCTTAACGAAAAAAATCGGCAACCACACCCCCCCCCCTCCTAACTCTCCCTCTCGGCTACACCCAAACCAAAGCAACAATCAAAATAAAGGAAAACAACGGCTCCACGCCGACAATTTGGATTCCAATCATCACAAAATAGGGGGGGTTCAGTAGGAAGAACTAAGCCCTATAGTTAGCAAGAAAATGAGAACAACAAGGCCTCTAACCTGGGCTAACCGGGATTTCAATTTCAGCAAGAAAATCAAAAAGAAAACTTGGCAAGGGCAAGAATACCACTTGCCTCAAATCTCAGCGAAGCTTTGGACTGCTTTCCTCCTCTTCGCACGGATCAAACGGCCGCAACACCTAGAACAAAAACTCGGCCATTAATGGCGGAAAACATCCAAAACCGGAAATTCAAATTCTCCCAAAACTCCACGAAAATCGAATTTCTTACCGCAGGAATGAAGGTCTTGACGAGAGCAATCCGAATCCACTCTCGGAATCGAATTCCGTCCACAAACGCTCCGGGAATCGGCGTCCGAAGGGAAGGGTAGGCGGTTTCTCCGTTTCCTCGTACAGGACCGGCGGTTTCAAGCGGGGAAGAAGATGAATCGGGGGTTTTATTCTATATATATATATATAATTATATAATTATATAATTAATTACAAAATTACATAAAGCACCACATCGACGCGAAAACCGAACTACCTCGGAATTCGACGAAATTCGCACCGTAGCTAAATACCCACGCTACGAACACAACGGCGAAGTCGAAATTACTTTTCGACAAACAGAACTCGAGTTATACCCAAATAAAGCCAAACACCAACATCCCCCGAGAGGCCACACCGGGTCACCCAAAACGACTCGGCTTGCTAGGGAGATCTTGCCAACAGGCTACAGAATAGGGCACTCAGTTCTAAGGAGCTAAACCACACTCCACAAATGGCACAAGCCACGGAAACGCGTCATCGTAACGCCAAACGAGAATAAAAATAATCGCTGAAAAAAACGGGGCGTTACAGTCACTCCCCCTAAAAGAAAGTTTCGTCCCGAAACTTTACACACAACCGTCCTACAAAAGAAGGAAAAGTAATAAACAGAAGTTACAAAGGGAAACATACCGATCAAATCAGCGAAATAGGTGAGGGTACGCCCTCCTCATGGCCGACTCTAGCTCCCAAGTCGCGCTCTCCAAATCCTGATTTTTCCATAGAACTTTCACCATCGGTATGGACTTCTTTCGCAGCACACGCTCCTGAGAATCCAAAATACGAACTGGCACCTCAACAAAAGAGAGGTTGGGCTCCAACTGGGGCACAACATCCAAGAGTTGCCCACTGCTGCGCACACACTTCCGCAATTGGCTAACATGAAAAACATTATGAACACCAGGGAAGTTCACTGGCAAATCCAATCTATAAGCAGACGCACCAATCCGCTCCAAAATCTCGAACGGGCCCACATACCTTGGGTCCATTTTCCGATTTTTACCAAATCTCTTCACACCAACCATTGGAGAAACCTTGAGGTATACATGATCCCCTACTAAAAACTCCAAAGCAGACCTACGCCGATTGGCGTTCTTTTCATACCTCTCCTGAGCTAAACAAAGCTTCTCCCGAATAAGCTTCACGGCGACTTCCATATCCTCCAGCGCATCAGGACCCAACAACGGCCTCTCACCAGCCTCGGCCCAAAACAACGGAGTCCTACAGCGCCTCCCATACAAAGCTTCGAACGGAGCCATCTGCAAGCTTTCCTGATAACTGTTATTATAAGCAAATTCCATGAGTCGTAGACGCTCATCCCACGCTCCACCGTGGTCTAAAATATAGCACCTGATCATATCCTCAACAATCTGATTGACCCGCTCCGTCTGCCCATTGGTCTGAGGGTGGTACGCAGTAGAATACCTCAGATCCGTACCCAAACCCTCCTGCAGACTCTGCCAAAAACGAGAAGTAAACGGGAGTCTCGATCAGAAATGATGCTAACCGGCACACCGTGGAGTCGGATGACTTCATTCAAGTACAACTCCGCTATCTTCTTCATGGGTAATCAATCTTATAAGGCACGAAGTGAGCACACTTCGTCAATCTATCCACTATAACCCAAACAGAATCAAATCCTCTCGGGGATTTTGGCAAACCGTAATGAAGTCCATAGATATACTCTCCCACTTCCAAGTCGGGATCTCCAACGGGGTCAACTTACCACCAGGCCTTCCATGATCGGCCTTCACACGCTTGCAAGTGTGACACTCAGCAACAAATCGGGCTATATCTCCTTTCATACCATACCACCAGGCAATTTGCCTTAAGTCACGGTACATCTTCGTAGATCCTGGATGGTAGGCAACGCTGGAACCATGAGCCTCACTGCAAATCATACTCCTAATGTCCCCAACAGCGGGAACGCAAAACCTGCCGCGGTACTTCAAAGTACCCGCATCATCAATAGCAAAATCTGGCAACTCTCCCTTCTCTGTCCTGGTAAAAAGGTGCAACAGATCCGGATCGTCCTTCTGATGCAGTCTAGTCAAAGAAATCCAGGACGGCTCTGCCACTGACAAACTACTCTGCAAACCACAGCATCTCACTAAAATATCCATAAGGAGGAACTCCTCAACTAACCGATCGGCGGAGAGGTTAAAGATCTTTCCCGTCTTTCGGCTCAGGGCGTCAGCCACCACATTGGCCTTGCCCGGATGATACTGGATTTCTACGTCATAATCCGCCACATACTCAAGCCACCGCCGCTGACGCAGATTCAATTCCTTCTGCGTGAACACGTACTTCAGGCTCTTATGGTCAGTAAAAATCTTGCACTGAGCCCCATAAAGTAAGTGCCTCCATAACTTCAACGCATAGATAACTGCTGCAAACTCAAGGTCATGCGTAGGATAATTCTTCTCATGAGTCTTCAGCTGCCTTGACCTATAAGCGATTACTTTTCCATCCTGCATTAATACGCATCCTAGTCCTATATGCGAAGCATCCACATACACATCATAATCCACGCCCTCAGTAGGAAGGGTCAGAACGGGAGCAGTACACAATCTCCTCTTTAACTCCTGAAAAGCTTCTTCGCACTTCTCGCTCCAAACAAAAGCCACATTCTTCTGAGTCAGCTTGGTCAAAGGTGCGGCTAGAGAAGAGAAACCCTCCACGAATCTCCTGTAATAGCCATCCAACCCTAAGAAACTCCTGATCTCCTTAGGAGTATTCGGCCTACTCCAATCCATCACTGCTGCAATCTTTTCTGGGTCAACCGAGATCCCATCCTTGTTCACCACGTGGCCTAGAAAATAAACCTGAGGCAACCAAAATTCGCACTTGCTCAACTTGGCGAATAACTTGTGGTTCCTTAATTCTGATAGTACCAAGCGCAGATGCTGCTCATGCTCCTCAGCACTGCGAGAATAAACCAACACGTCATCAATGAAGACCACCACGAACTTGTCTAGGAAATCCTTGAATACCCGATTCATCATGTCAATGAAAGCTGGTGGTGCGTTGGTCAAACCGAACGACATCACCAAAAACTCAAAGTGTCCATGCCTCGACCTAAACGCAGACCGTGGAATATCTGCCTCACGGATCCTGAGCTGATGATAGCCCGAACGAAGATCGATCTTGGAGAACACCGTGCTACCACGCAACTGGTCAAATAAATCATCGATCCTCGGCAGAGGGTACCTGTTCTTGATAGTGACCTTGTTCAACTCTCTATAGTCGATGCAAAGCCGCATCGACCCATCTTTCTTCTTTACGAACAAAACAGGAGCACCCCAAGGCGACGAACTCTGCCTGATAAAATCTTTAGCCAACAACTCATCTAACTGAATTCGCAACTCCTCTAGCTCATGAGGGGCCATCCGGTACGGCGCCTTAGCAATAGGACGCGTACCCGGCTCCAAATCAATAACAAACTCCACATCCCGCTCAGGAGGGATACCAGGAAGATCATCAGGAAAAACATCGGCGAAACCACGAACAATAGGAATCTCCTCCAAGCATGGCACGCTAACAACGGTTCCAACCGCCGAGACTAAACAAACAAAACAATCAGAAAGAAACAATCTCTGAACACATACCGCAGAGAGAACAGGAGAACCCTGACACGAATTAGCATACACGCTACCGGGCTGACCGTCGTCCCTGATGAAGTCCAAGCGCTTTCCTTTGCACTGAATGACCGCATCATACCGAGAGAGCCAGTCCATGCCCAAAATGACATCGAAGTCCTCTAGATCAATCATCTTCAGGTCCGCCTTCGCAAGAAAATCCCCCAACAAAACCGGGCAATCCAAAATACCCAAATCTGACAACACAGAATCACCAGAGGGAAACTTGACACGGAAGGAATCCCCAACACGATCTAGAGACAACCGATGACGCTCCACAAAGGCTCTAGCCACGAACGAGTGGGTAGCGCCGGAGTCAAATAGAACACGCGCCCAGCGGTTCTTCACCTTAAATTTCCCTATAGGAGCGCACAAAGCTAAGGAACTAGCACAACAGCACCGCAAATAATCTAGCAACTAAACTACCAGGCTAGAAAGAAAAACAACAGACAACTAACCTGAGATCACCTGGGTCGAAGTCTGAGCCTCCTCGGAAGAAATCACGTTCAGCTTCCCTTTTCCCTTGTCCACACGCTGAGGTGGAGGTAAAGCCTGTAACGAAACTGCAGGAAGAGCTGACTGGAACAGAGGACACCTCGACTTGATGTGTCCCTTCTGTCCACACTGAAAGCAGACTTTATCCTTGGTCCAACACTGGGCCGCATCATGGCCGGATCGCTTACAAACAGAACAGGAGGCATCTCTTCTAGGAGCACCCTGAATAGCATGAACCTGCTCCTTCTTCAGAGCTGCCACCTTCTTGAAACACCTCTCGACAGGATGGCCTGACCGGCCACAAAAACTGCACACCACCCTGCTCCTCTTTCCCGGAACAGCATCGGGTACCAGGGGTTTCTTCTCCTCTACCAACTTCCTCTTATCCTTCTTCAACTGCTGGCCTCTGCTCTTCGCCGTCTCAATGGCCTCAACCTTAAGAGCAGCCTCTACAACTCCAGCATAAGTCTCTGACCCATAAGCACTGGTCAACTGCTGCACCTCACTCCTCAAACCACCGAGAAATCGCTTAACTCGATCAGCCTCACCGCTGACCAATCCAGGGGCAAAACGGCTCAACTTACTGAACTCTACCTCATACTCACCCACCGTGAGCTGCCTTTGCTTCAGATAGAGGAAATCATTCATGAGGCGGTCACGCTCAACCAAAGGTAAGAACTTCCTCAACAGCATCTCCTTGAACATCTCCCACGAGCATCCGGCTACCAAGCTCTCCTTCTCCCTCAGCCACCAACTCTTAGCCAAACCTTTGAGCTGATAGGTGGCTAACATCACCCTCTGGTCATTTGAAATCCCTGAGTACGAGAACATCTCCTCCATGGAGATCAGCCAGTCGTCTATCACCATGAAATCTGCCTTCCCATCATAAGTGGGAGGGCTCAGCCTCTGAAACTGCGAGATGAAGGCCATCTCTGCAGGCACCACCACTGGAGGTCTCAAGGGTGCAGGAGGAGGAGGAACAACTAACCCCCTAGCAGGAACTTGCGCACCCTGAGCCTGCCCTGCCACAACTGCCACCAAAGACTGAATCTGCGCTTGCACCTCCTCCAACTGCCTGCCCATAGCTTCGCTACTCTGACGCAGACTCTCGATCACCGCATCGTTCTGAGCTCCAGAAGATTCACCCTCAGACAGGGGAGTCGATCGAGTCGCAGGACGCCTAGCCATCCTAAAAATCATTACCACCCCAAATCAGATCCAATTCCCACGACTAGAACCGATTACCAGTACAGACGATACATATGTAGATATAGACTTAAAGCTGCTAAACTTGCTCTGAGAGTTTATCTTCTTCACAATAATTAGATAATATGCCCTAACCTAGGATGGTTAACCACCACCTTACTAACTCTTGTGCCTAGATCGGATGCATGAACTTATGTTAATTTGAAAACTCATGTGTGTACATATGTCATCCTGCAAATCTTTAGCTGGCGCGTTGTGCTTATGCAATGATATGATATGCATGATTGTGCTATGCATTCTAAAAAAAGGCCCTAATGCATGTTATGAGCGGCGTACGCATGAAAATGTTATGCATCCCATACTACATAACATTTCCATGCAACGAAAACGAAACGTGCTAGTCGCAGTCATGTGGTGAGGTTATGCATCCCATACTACATAACCCTCACATGTAGCCCCTATGGTGGATCCATATACGAACACATATTATGCATCCCATACTACATAATATGCCCCGTATACATCATGTTATGCTATGAGTGTAGTGTTCGTGCTTTTGCCAAGACGTGCTAATGACATATCGGTGTGTGAATGACATGATGCTGAACTACTAAAAGCATCCAAGGAAGGTTGCTCAACTAACTTGTCAAGCAACCTCCCTCTGATACCAACTGTCACAACCCGCATTTTCTCCGAATTAAGAATTATCAGAGTAAGAGAAAACACGTGCCATGATGCCACGTCAAGCAGGGGATAACTGCTGACGCTCAGGCAAAACCAACTACCAACTTAATGAAAGAAAATCATGTGATTAATGATTAGAAAATCAGTTATAATTAGAGTCCGTATCCCTCGGCTCAGTGGATCACCTAGTCCACGAAAGAAAAACTATATTTATATGCTGCGGAAAAAATACTTTATTTAGTTTTAACCTCCTAAGGAGCGCATAAGGGTCCCAAGAGAACCGCTCATGCTATGCAAGACCCTACATTTAATTTATATAATATATAAGAAAACGGTCTTTATACGTGATTTGGAAAATAGTGATTACGCTTTATAAAACATGCTGATCATGAGCTTTATTTATAATAACAATTATAGTTTAAAAATAACTAGCAACCTAGCATAAAACCTTCTCAGAGCAAGTAGACTATCTCCAGAAAATGGTAGCAGCAATAGTATATATATCTAGTACAAGGTAAAAACTACCAGTGGGCGCCAACAACCTGACACGAACCCACTAGCACAAATATATGTCTGTAAGAGAGTACTGAAAACAACCTCACTAACAAGGTAAACAGAACTCCAAGGTCCGGGAGTCCACCAACAACACCACCTCCAACTAGCCACCAGACTGGCTACAGCTCAGAACCTGGGGTATTCCAAAAGAAAACAGAATACCTCAGCAAGCTAAACAAAGAAAAACTGCATGAAAGCGTCAACCAAAGGACAAAGTAACAGAAAAACATGCAGTAGAAAGAGTCACAACTGTCCAAAACAGGACCACAAGAAATGCACAACGTGCAAAGAAACAGCAACGACCCAGCCCAGGAACCACATCCTGCAGGGCCTACTAGGCTGCCAAGAGCCAGAGTGCTGCAAACTACCAAAGAAGAAACTTCTAACACCCTAAACTGCGGGAAGTGATAGTAGCAAAAACAACAACGAGGAATCGGATTGAAGGCAAACGCAGTCCCCCAATCCACCATGTCCAAGTCAAAAGCTCGAGGGTCAACACATGAAAACACAAGGGACCTTCCACTCGACATGCCCAGCCCGTACCTGGAGCAAGAAAACATGGGTGGCCTTGGCTATATCACACAACTCCACCCCCATAAAGAGCTACAACCACCACTACTAACCACGACCCACGATTCAGCCTTTAGGAAAATAAAGAAAACGGCCGACAAGGAAAACCCAAAAAATACAACTGGAAATCCACTCGGAAACGAAATACAAGGTAAAGGAAGAGTGTTGAAATAAACCAACACGACTAGGCGTTGAGTGAAACCCACTCAGTGCCTACCTAAACTTTGGCGTTGAGCGAGCTAGCCTCACTCGCCGCCAAAATAATACCACTACCCACAAGCCCACTAAAGAATACGGAGCTCGACGACAGTCGAACGACCAAGGCAGAAGATCCAGAACTCGAGTAGTTGCCTGCCACTTGAGTATCTAAACTCCCGCACTCGAAACCATCTAAATCGCCTAGCAAAAGAAAATATACAAAGCGCACGATCAGTGACGCACGATCAGTGGTCGTGCGCACTCATCGGCTGATGATCGTGCGAAGCGAACCTGGAAAACCTGACAGAAAACCTAGCAACTGCGCACGATCAGTGTCGCACGACAACTGGTCGTGCGCACTGTTGCCAGCGCTCGTGCGATTTTCCGAGACAGAACTTTGGAAACTGAAAGACAGCCGCGCACGAGCAGAGGCACACGACTAGTGGTCGTGCGCCCTAACGGTTGATGACCGTGCGCGGCCAACCTGTACCGTTTGGAATTTCCCGAACGACACCGGAACGCGCACACGACTCACGCCACTGCAGTAGCAGCAGACAACTATCAACGTCGCGCACCAATACCATACGAACTATGCCAAATCATTCGAGTGATACCTTAACGAAAAAAATCGGCAACCACACCCCCCCTCCTAACTCTCCCTCTCGGCTACACTCGAACCAGAGCAACAATCAAAATAAAGGAAAACAACGGCTCCACGCCGACAATTTGGATTCCAATCATCACAAAATATGGGGGGGTTCAGTAGGAAGAACTAAGCCCTATAGTTAGCAAGAAAATGAGAACAACAAGGCCTCTAACCTGGGCTAACCGGGATTTCAATTTCAGCAAGAAAATCAAAAAGAAAACTTGGCAAGGGCAAGAATACCACTTGCCTCAAATCTCAGCGAAGCTTTGGACTGCTTTCCTCCTCTTCGCACGGATCAAAACGGCCGCAACACCTAGAACAAAAACTCGGCCATTAATGGCGGAAAACTTCCAAAACCGGAAATTCCAATCCTCCCAAAACTCCACGAAAATCGAATTTCTTACCGCAGGAATGAAGGTCTTGACGAGAGCAATCCGAATCCACTCTCGGAATCGAATTCCGTCCACAAACGCTCCGGGAATCGGCGTCCGAAGGGAAGGGTAGGCGGTTTCTCCGTTTCCTCGTACAGGACCGGCGGTTTCAAGCGGGGAAGAAGATGAATCGGGGGTTTTATTCTATATATATATATATAATTATATAATTATATAATTAATTACAAAATTACATAAAGCACCACATCGACGCGAAAACCGAACTACCTCGGAATTCGACGAAATTCGCACCGTAGCTAAATACCCACGCTACGAACACAACGGCGAAGTCAAAATTACTTTTCGACAAACAGAACTCGAGTTATACCCAAATAAAGCCAAACACCAACATCCCCCCGAGAGGCCACACCGGGTCACCCAAAACGACTCGGCTTGCTAGGGAGATCTTGCCAACAGGCTACAGAATAGGGCACTCAGTTCTAAGGAGCTAAACCACACTCCACAAATGGCACAAGCCACGGAAACGCGTCATCGTAATGCCAAACGAGAATAAAAATAATCGCTGAAAAAAAACGGGGCGTTACAGTCACTCCCCCTAAAAGAAAGTTTCGTCCTGAAACTTTACGCACAACCCTCCTACTAAAGAAGGAAAAGTAATAAACAGAAGTTACAAAGGGAAACATACTGATCAAATCAGCGAAACAGGTGAGGGTACGCCCTCCTCATGGCCGACTCTAGCTCCCAAGTCGCGCTCTCCAAATCCTGATTTTTTCATAGAACTTTCACCATCGGTATGGACTTCTTTCGCAGCACACGCTCCTGAGAATCCAAAATACGAACTGGCACCTCAACAAAAGAGAGGTTGGGCTCCAACTGGGGCACAACATCCAAGAGTTGCCCACTGCTGTGCTCACACTTCCGCAATTGGCTAACATGAAAAACATTATGAACACCAGGGAAGTTCACTGGAAAATCCAATCTATAAGCAGACGCACCAATCCGCTCCAAAATCTCGAACGGGCCCACATACCTTGGGTCCAATTTCCGATTTTTACCAAATCTCTTCACACCAACCATTGGAGAAACCTTGAGGTATACATGATCCCCTACTAAAAACTCCAAAGCAGACCTACGCCGATTGGCGTTCTTTTCATACCTCTCCTGAGCTAAACAAAGCTTCTCCCGAATAAGCTTCACGGCGACTTCCATATCCTCCAGCGCATCAGGACCCAACAACGGCCTCTCACCAGCCTCGGCCCAAAACAACGGAGTCCTACAGCGCCTCCCATACAAAGCTTCGAACAGAGCCATCTGCAAGCTTTCCTGATAACTGTTATTATAAGCAAATTCCATGAGTCGCAGACGCTCATCCCATACTCCACCATGGTCTAAAATATAGCACCTGATCATATCCTCAACAATCTGATTGACCCGCTCCGTCTGCCCATTGGTCTGAGGGTGGTACGCAGTAGAATACCTCAGATCCGTACCCAAACCCTCCTGCAGACTCTGCCAAAAACGAGAAGTAAACCGGGAGTCTCGATCAGAAATGATGCTAACCGGCACACCGTGGAGTCGGATGACTTCATTCAAGTACAACTCCGCTATCTTCTTCATCGGGTAATCAATCTTATAAGGCACGAAGTGAGCACACTTCGTCAATCTATCCACTATAACCCAAACAGAATCAAATCCTCTCGGGGATTTTGGCAAAACCCGTAATGAAGTCCATAGATATACTCTCCCACTTCCAAGTCGGGATCTCCAACGGGGTCAACTTACCACCAGGCCTTCCATGATCGGCCTTCACACGCTTGCAAGTGTGACACTCAGCAACAAATCGGGCTATATCTCCTTTCATACCATACCACCAGGCAATTTGCCTTAAGTCACGGTACATCTTCGTAGATCCTGGATGGTAGGCAACGCTGGAACCATGAGCCTCACTGCAAATCATACTCCTAATGTCCCCAACAGCGGGAACGCAAAACCTGCTGCGGTACTTCAAAGTACCCGCATCATCAATAGCAAAATCTGGCAACTCTCCCTTCTCTGTCCTGGTAAAAAGGTGCAACAGATCCGGATCGTCCTTCTGATGCAGTCTAGTCAAAGAAATCCAGGACGGCTCTGCCACAGACAAACTACTCTGCAAACCACAGCATCCCACTGAAATATCCATAAGGAGGAACTCCTCAACTAACCGATCGGCGGAGAGGTTAAAGATCTTTCCCGTCTTTCGGCTCAGGGCGTCGGCCACCACATTGGCCTTGCCCGGATGATACTGGATTTCTACGTCATAATCCGCCACATACTCAAGCCACCGCCGCTGACGCAGATTCAATTCCTTCTGCGTGAACACGTACTTCAGGCTCTTATGGTCAGTAAAAATCTTGCACTGAGCCCCATAAAGTAAGTGCCTCCCCAACTTCAATGCATAGATAACCGCTGCAAACTCAAGGTCATGCGTAGGATAATTCTTCTCATGAGTCTTCAGCTGCCTTGACCCATAAGCGATTACTTTTCCATCCTGCATTAATATGCATCCCAGTCCTATATGCGAAGCATCCACATACACATCATAATCCACGCCCTCAGTAGGAAGGGTCAGAACGGGAGCAGTACACAATCTCCTCTTTAACTCCTGAAAAGCTTCTTCGCACTTCTCGCTCCAAACAAAAGCCACATTCTTCTGAGTCAGCTTGGTCAAAGGTGCGGCTAGAGAAGAGAAACCCTCCACGAATCTCCTATAATAGCCATCCAACCCTAAGAAACTCCTGATCTCCTTTGGAGTATTCGGCCTACTCCAATCCATCACTACTGCAATCTTTTCTGGGTCAACCGAGATCCCATCCTTGTTCACCACGTGGCCTAGAAAAGAAACCTGAGGCAACCAAAATTCGCACTTGCTCAACTTGGCGAATAACTTGTGGTTCCTTAATTCTGATAGTACCAAGCGCAGATGCTGCTCATGCTCCTCAGCACTGCGAGAATAAACCAACACGTCATCAATGAAGACCACCACGAACTTGTCTAGGAAATCCTTGAATACCCGATTCATCATGTCCATGAAAGATGATGGTGCGTTGGTCAAACCGAACGACATCACCAAAAACTCAAAGTGTCCATGCCTCGACCTAAACGCAGTCCGTGGAATATCTGCCTCACGGATCCTGAGCTGATGATAGCCCGAACGAAGATCGATCTTGGAGAACACCGTGCTACCACGCAACTGGTCAAATAAATCACCGATCCTCGGCAGAGGGTACCTGTTCTTGATAGTGACCTTGTTCAACTCTCTATAGTCGATGCAAAGCCGCATCGACCCATCTTTCTTCTTTACGAACAAAACAGGAGCACCCCAAGGCGACGAACTCTGCCTGATAAAACCTTTAGCCAACAACTCATCTAACTGAATTCACAACTCCTCTAGCTCACGAGGGGCCATCCGGTACGGCGCCTTAGCAATAGGACACGTACCTGGCTCCAAATCAATAACAAACTCCACATCCCGCTCAGGAGGGATACCAGGAAGATCATCAGGAAAAACATCGGCGAAACCACGAACAATAGGAATCTCCTCCAAGCGTGGCACGCTAACAACGGTTCCAACCGCCGATACTAAACTAACACAACAATCAGAAAGAAACAATCTCTGAACACATACCGCAGAGAGAACAGGAGAACCCTGACACAGATCAGCATACACGCTGCCGGGCTGACCGTCGTCCCTGATGAAGTCCAAGCACTTTCCTTTGCACTGAATGACCGCATCATACCGAGAGAGCCAGTCCATGCCCAAAATGACATCGAAGTCCTCTAGATCAATCATCTTCCGGTCCGCCTTCGCAAGAAAATCCCCCAACAAAACCGGGCAATCCAAAATACCCAAATCTGACAACACAGATTCACCAGAGGGAAACTTGACACGGAAGGAATCCCGAACACGATCTAGAGACAACTGATGACGCTCCACAAAGGCTCTTGCCACGAACGAGTGGGTAGCGTCGGAGTCAAACAGAACACGCGCCCAGCGGTTCTTCACCTTAAATTTCCCTATAGGAGCGCACAAAGCTATGAAACTAGCACAACAGCACCGCAAATAATCTAGCAACTAAACTACCAGGCTAGAAAGAAAAATAACAGACAACTAACCTGAGATCACCTGGGTCGAAGTCTGAGCCTCCTCGGAAGAAATCACGTTCAGCTTCCCTTTTCCCTTGTCCACACGCTGAGGTGGAGGTAAAGCCTGTAACGGAACTGCAGGAAGAGCTGACTGGAACAGAGGACACCTCGACTTGATGTGTCCCTTCTGCCTACACTGAAAGCAGACTTTATCCTTGGTCCAACACTGGGCCGCATCATGGCCGGATCGCTTACAAACAGAACAGGAGGCATCTCTCCTAGGAGCACCCTGAATAGCATGAACCTGCTCCTTCTTCAGAGCTGCCACCTTCTTGAAACACCTCTCGACAGGATGGCCTGACCGGCCACAAAAACTGCACACCACCCTACTCCTCTTTCCCGGAACAGCATCGGGTACCAGGGGTTTCTTATCCTCTACCAACTTCCTCTTATCCTTCTTCAACTGCTGGCCTCTGCTCTTCGCCGTCTCAATGGCCTCAACCTTAAGAGCAGCCTCTACAACTCCAGCATAAGTCTCTGACCCATAAGCACTGGTCAACTGCTGCACCTCACTCCTCAAACCACCGAGAAATCGCTTAACTCGATCAGCCTCACCGCTGACCAATCCAGGGGCAAAACGGCTCAACTTACTGAACTCTACCTCATACTCACCCACCTTGAGATGCCTTTGCTTCAGATAGAGGAAATCATTCATGAGGCGGTCACGCTCAACCGAAGGTAAGAAATTCCTCAACAGCATCTCCTTGAACATCTCCCACGAGCATCCGGCTACCAAGCTCTCCTTCTCCCCCAGCCACCAACTCTTAGCCAAACCTTTGAGCTGATAGGTGGCTAACATCACCCTCTGGTCATTTGAAATCCCTGAGTACGAGAACATCTCCTCCATGGAGATCAGCCAGTCGTCTATCACCATGAAATCTGCCTTCCCATCATAAGTGGGAGGGCTCAGCCTCTGAAACTGCGAGATGAAGGCCATCTCTGCTGGCACCACCACTGGATGTCTCAAGGGTGCAGGAGGAGGAGGAACAGCTAACCCCCCAGCAGGAACTTGCGCACCCTGAGCCTGCCCTGCCACAACTGCCACCAAAGACTGAATCTGGGCTTGCACCTCCTCCAACTGCCTGCCCATAGCTTCGCTACTCTGACGCAGACTCTCGATCACCGCATCGTTCTGAGCTCCAGAAGATTCACCCTCAGACAGGGGAGTCGATCGAGTCGCAGGACGCCTAGCCATCATAAAAATCATTACCACCCCAAATCAGATCCAATTCCCACGACTAGAACCGATTACCAGTACAGACGATACATATGTAGATATAGACTTAAAGCCGCTAAACTTGCTCTGAGAGTTTATCTTCTTCACAATAATTAGATAATATGCCCTAACCTAGGATGGTTAACCACCACCTTACTAACTCTTGTGCCTAGATCGGATGCATGAACTTATGTTAATTTGAAAACTCATGTGTGTACATATGTCATCCTGCAAATCTTTAGCTCGGCGCGTTGTGCTTATGCAATGATATGATATGCATGATTGTGCTATGCATTCTAAAAAAAGGCCCTAATGCATGTTATGAGCGGCGTACGCATGAAAATGTTATGCATCCCATACTACATAACATTTCCATGCAACGAAAAAGAAACGTGCTAGTCGCAGTCATGTGGTGAGGTTATGCATCCCATACTACATAACCCTCACATGTAGCCCCTATGGTGGATCCATATACGAACACATATTATGCATCCCATACTACATAATATGCCCCGTATACTTCATGTTATGCTATGAGTGTAGTGTTCGTGCTTTTGCCAAGACGTGCTGATGACATATCGGTGTGTGAATGACATGATGCTGAACTACTAAAAGCATCCAAGGAAGGTTGCTCAACTAACTTGTCAAGCAACCTCCCTCTGATACCAACTGTCACAACCCGCATTTTCTCCGAATTAAGAATTATCAGAGTAAGAGAAAACACCCGCCATGATGCCACGTCAAGGAGGGGATAACTGCTGACGCTCAGGCAAAACCAACTACCAACTTAATGAAAGAAAATCATGTGATTAATGATTAGAAAATCAGTTATAATTAGAGTCCGTATCCCTCGGCTCAGTGGATCACCTAGTCCACGAAAGAAAAACTATATTTATACGCTGCGGAAAAAATACTTTATTTAGTTTTAACCTCCTAAGGAGCGCACAAGGGTCTCAAGAGAACCGCTCATGCTATGCAAGACCCTACATTTAATTTATATAATATATAAGAAAACGGTCTTTATACGTGATTTGGAAAATAGTGATTATGCTTTATAAAACATGCTGATCATGAGCTTTATTTATAATAACAATTATAGTTTAAAAATAACTAGCAACCTAGCATAAAACCTTCTCAGAGCAAGTAGACTATCTCCAGAAAATGGTAGCAGCAATAGTATATATATCTAGTACAAGGTAAAACTACCAGTGGGCGCCAACAACCTGACACGAACCCACTAGCACAAATATATGTCTGTAAGAGAGTACTGAAAACAACCTCACTAACAAGGTAAACAGAACTCCAAGGTCCGGAGTCCACCAACAACACCACCTCCAACTAGCCACCAGACTGGCTACAGCTCAGAACCTGGGTATTCCAAAAGAAAACAGAATACCTCAGCAAGCTAAACAAAGAAAAACTGCATGAAAGAGTCAACCAAAGGACAAAGTAACAGAAAAACATGCAGTAGAAAGAGTCACAACTGTCCAAAACAGGACCACAAGAAATGCACAACGTGCAAAAAAACAGCAACGACCCAGCCCAGGAACCACATCCTGCAGGGCCTACTAGGCTGCCAAGAGCCAGAGTGCTGCAAACTACCAAAGAAGAAACTACTAACACCCTAAACTGCGGGAAGGGATAGTAGCAAAAACAACAACAAGGAACCGGATCGAAGGCAAACGCAGTCCCCCAATCCACCATGTCCAAGTCAAAAGCTCGAGGGTCAACACGTGAAAACACAAGGGACCTTCCAGCCGACATGCCCAGCCAGTACCTGGAGCAAGAAAACATGGGTGGCCTTGGCTATATCACACAACTCCACCCCCATAAAGAGCTACAACCACCACTACTAACCACGACCCACGATTCGGCCTTTAGGAAAATAAAGAAAACGGCCGACAAGGAAAACCCAGAAAATACAACTGGAAATCCACTCGGAAACGAAATACAAGGTAAAGGAAGAGTGTTGAAATAAACCAACACGACTAGGCGTTGAGTGAAACCCACTCAGTGCCTACCTAAACTTTGGCGTTGAGCGAGCTAGCCTCACTCGCCGCCAAAATAATACCACTACCCACAAGCCCACTAAAGAATACGGAGCTCGACGACAGTCGAATGACCAAGGCAGAAGATCCAGAACTCGAGTAGTTGTCTGCCACTTGAGTATCTAAACTCCCGCACTCGAAACCATCTAAATTCGCCTAGCAAAAGAAAATATACAAAGCGCACGATCAGTGACGCACGATCAGTGGTCGTGCGCACTCATCGGCTGATGATCGTGCGAAGCGAACCTGGAAAACCTGACAGAAAACCTAGAAATTGCGCACGATCAGTGTCGCACGACCACTGGTCGTGCGCACTGTTACCAGCGCTCGTGCGATTTTCCGAGACAGAACTTTGGAAACTGAAAGACAGACGCGCACGAGCAGAGGCACACGACCAGTGGTCGTGCGCCCTAACGGTTGATGACCGTGCACGGCCAACCTGTACCGTTTGGAATTTCCCGAATGACACCGAAACGCGCACACGACTCACTCCACTGCAGTAGCAGCAGACAACTATCAACGTCGCGCACCACTACCATACGAACTATGCCAAATCATTCTAGTGATACATTAACGAAAAAAATCGGCAACCACACCCCCCCTCCTAACTCTCCCTCTCGGCTACACCCGAACCAGAGCAACAATCAAAATAAAGGAAAACAACGGCTCCACGCCGACAATTTGGATTCCAATCATCACAAAATAGGGGGGGTTTCAGTAAGAAGAACTAAGCCCTATAGTTAGCAAGAAAATGAGAACAACAAGGCCTCTAACCTGGGCTAACCGGGATTTCAATTTCAGCAAGAAAATCAAAAAGAAAACTTGGCAAGGGCAAGAATACCACTTGCCTCAAATCTCAGCAAAGCTTTGGACTGCTTTCCTCCTCTTCGCACGGATCAAAACGGCCGCAACACCTAGAACAAAAACTCGGCCATTAATGGCGGAAAACTTCCAAAACCGGAAATTCCAATCCTCCCAAAACTCCACGAAAATCGAATTTCTTACCGCAGGAATGAAGGTCTTGACGAGAGCAATCCGAATCCACTCTCGGAATCGAATTCCGTCCACAAACGCTCCGGGAATCAGAGTCCGAAGGGAAGGGTAGGCGATTTCTCCGTTTCCTCGTACAGGACCGGCGGTTTCAAGCGGGGAAGAAGATGAATCGGGGGTTTTATTCTCTATATATATATATAATTATAAAATTATATAATTAATTACAAAATTACATAAAGCACCACATCGACGCGAAAACCGAACTACCTCGGAATTCGACGAAATTCGCACCGTAGCTAAATACCCACGCTACGAACACAACGGCGAAGTCGAAATTACTTTTCGACAAACAGAACTCGATTTATACCCAAATAAATCCAAACACCAACATCCCCCCGAGAGGCCACACCGGGTCACCCAAAACGACTCGGCTTGCTAGGGAGATTTTGCCAACAGGCTACAGAATAGGGCACTCAGTTCTATGGAGCTAAACCACACTCCACAAATGGCACAAGCCACGGAAACGCGTCATCGTAACGCCAAACGAGAATAAAAATAATCGCTGAAAAAAAACGGGGCGTTACACCGGACCCCGAGCAGATCCCGCTATCAGGCTCCCATCAAGCTGGCAGGGCTGGATGTCACTCGGAGAAGTTTGCCCCAGACCCCGAGCAGATCCTGCTGTCAGGCTCCCATCAAGCTGGCAGGGCTGGATGTCACTTGGAGATGTTTGCCCCGGACCCCGAGCAGATCCCGCTGTCAGGCTCCCATCAAGCTGGCAGGGCTGGATGTCACTCGGAGAAGTTTGCCCCGGACCCCGAGCAGATCCCGCTGTCAGGCTCCCATCAAGCTGGCAGGGCTAGATGTCACTCAGAGGAATTTACCCCGGACCCCGAGCAGATCACGTTGTCAGGCTCCCATCAAGCTGGCAGGGCTGGATGTCACTCGGAGAAGTTTGCCCCGGACCCCGAGCAGATCCCGCTGTCAGGCTCCCTTCAAGCTGGCAGGGCTGGATGTCACTCGGAGAAATTTACCCCGGACCCCGAGCAGATCCCGCTGTCAGGCTCCCATCTCGCTGGCAGGGCTGGATGTCACTCGGAGAAGTTTGCCCCAGACCCCGAGCAGATCCCGCTGTCAAGCTCCCATCAAGCTGGCAGGGCTGGATGTCATTCGGAGGAATTTACCCCGGACCCCGAGCGGATCTCGCTGTCAGGCCCCCATCAGGCTGACGGAGCCGAATGTCACTCGGGGGAGCCAGTTTAGGCCCCAGCCAGTACGAGCCCACGGGCGGTGTTCGACGATCGTCGATCTCCCTCTCGGCCAAGGCGCCGTTCGACTATCGTCGATCTCCCTCTCGGCCAAGGCGTCGTTCGACTATCGTCGATCTCTGCTTTCGTCGAAGCGCCGTTCAACTATCATTGAGCTCCGAATAGAGATAGTCGAGCTTCAGTTTGTCTTAATTCTACTGTCCGCTCGACGCGTTTACGGGGAAAGAATGCCGAGCTCGGATTTGTTTGAAGTCGTTCGACGCTCTGGCGCCTTTCCAGGAGGAGATCATTGGCCGACCCGCGCGAGCTTTAGCGCAATAGCCCGGCCTACTCGGTCGCTTCGCGGCAAAGAGTATGACAGCAAACCCGGGCAGGCGATGCGAGTCGCCCATCCGCGTCGCGACTGCCCGACGTTCCTCGCACTCCCAAGTCAAAAATCTCACTCAAGAGCGACTCTACAACTTCACTCGCGCGCGACGGCAAAGACGCAAAGTGAGCGACTCAAGGCAAAATACAAGAGGCGAACGCGAGAAGCGAATAACGAAGAATCAGCAAAGAAAGCATTCACATTACAACGAAAGAATGAAAGATTTATCATTACACTTAGGTTTGTAAAAAAGAAAATATTACAAAAACCCCAGACATGGGCCCTCGACGCTGCGACAAAAAGAAAAGGAAAATCAAGTGTGCAAGCCCTCGGCGAGGCGAAACCTAAGCTGCGAGCCCCCTTATATGGGGTGAAAGGGAGACCCACCCGGCTTCGGTATCGGGAGGAACAGCTCCGGTACCACCTCGTCAGCCGAAAGCTTGGCACAACTACTCCTAAGGAGATTGGCCCGCTGCAACGTCTGGAAGGTGTATTTCGCCGCGCTGGCCGCGTTCTTCTGCATCATCACTTCTATATCGTAGTCGTTGTAATGAGTAAGTTGACAGCCGCTTGTGGATGACGGTGGCTCAGCCGCAGCAGCCTCCAGTGCATCCACCCGTGCCCGTAATGCCTGCTTCTCCTGCTGAAGGGTGACGATTTCAGTGCCCATCCGGCTAGCCGTCGCCGCGTCCTGCGAAAAGGAAGATTATTGTGTCAGATCGCTCTGGGCGAGGAAAGGCCGACGCGAGTTAGCTCGCTTACCACTCCCCCCAAGTATTGCGCGAGGGCGGCATCAGATGCCTCGGCCCGCTTCCGTAGCTCGTCCGCCTCCTCTTGAGCAAGCTTGCGAGCCGCCTCCTTCTCGTCAATATTTTTTTCGAGGGACGGGATGTTCTTCTCCATCCGAAGGCATCGCCGGCTGACCATGTGGGCCAGCTCAAGGCTGCGAAGCTGGGCCCTCACGCTTTCGTAGACCAGCACCCGCGTCCCCTCCTCGCCATAGATGGAGGCGTCCTCCCGCCCGTAGACGCCGAAGGAGAGGTTATACGCATCTCCACGGCTGGTTTCCTGCTCCACCCAACTCGGCAGTGCCAAGGATATGGAGACTCGGTTGATCTCTTTATCCCACTGAAGTAGCCAGACCCAGAGCTCGTCCAAGGGCCCCTCCCTGAATCTGAAGTTGCAGTGTCCCCGGGGGACCAACTTCTTCGCGGGCTGACCCCCTTCTAGCGATTGCGATGTGCCCGCCCCCGCACCAGCTGAGCCGATGGCCGGTGCGGCCGAGGGACAAGGCGGAGGAGGATCAATAGACTGTTGACCGACAGGAGCCTTGCCCTTGTCGGGAGTCGGGAGAGGTGCGCCACTCGCCTTTTTGGACTTCTTGGGCGGCGGCAGATCCTGGGTCCGCTCATGACTAGGTCGCTTTGAGGTAGCGGGGGCTGATAACTCGCGGTGTGCAGCGGCCGCCGCCTCAGCCCGGGCGAGCTCGCCGGACGCGAGTCGCGCACTCTCGTAGGGAGGATGGAGGGGAATATCGCGCTCGCCTGTAAAAGTGAGGAACTTAAGGTTACTCGAAGAGTGGTTTTGGAAAACGGAAGTAGTCGAGTCGCTTACCTTCACCAGGCGGGACGGGGGCGAGATCGTCCACGTTCCTGCGGAGGTATGCCACCTCAAAGTTCTTCCCGGCGAAGAACCCGTATAGTGCCGCCTCGTGACCCCCCAAAGACGGGGGCGATAGCTCGCCTCGCTGAGCTGAACCGGCGAGAAGGGGACATTTCCAAAGTCCCCCTTGACGAAGCAGGCGGTCCCGTCCTTATTCGTGCGGAAGGAAAACAGCTTGCGGAAGACCGCGAGGCTGAACTCAATCCTCTCCTCCCGAAGGTAGCAAGCAAACCCAACCGCCACCGCGACGGAGTTAGGGGTCATCTGCCCGGGGACAACCCCAAATTACTTGAAGATTTGACGGATTTCCGGCCACAGGGGAAGCCGGAGACCCGCCTCGAAGTGGGCAGTAGGAAGCGCGAGCTCGTCCCCTGACAGATCATTTATGCGCTCGCTCGCCTCAGGCCGCCTCGCCTCAAAGCCCGGCGGGACGAATCGACCAAGGGCTTCAAGGAATTCCGCCGCGGTAATGACGGCGGAAGGGAAATTGTGCTCAGAAAAGGCCCAAGCACACTTCCCCCTCCCGTCCGCATCGCCGCTGCCGCCGTCGCCAACCATCTTGCGAAAAGGTTCACTGGGCGAAACGAGGAAAGGTTCTCGCGAGAAGAAGGAAGAATCATCTTTTAATATGGTAGGTGAAAAGTGGATCGGCTGAGTCTACATATAGAGTTGAGAAAGGCGGGAAAAAACCTTGGTGGTGGGAAAAGTGCGGATAGCAAGATTAACCTCGATGCTTCGACTTCTGAACCCGATCGGGATCCTCGTCGGCTCGCAGGACGCCCACGAGAGGTTCTCGACCGCAAACCTCCCTCGCCCGCTCCCGCGTGGGAGAATGAATGGTGATGCGGGCCCCTCCAAGAATGACGCGCGAGCCTATAAGAGGGGGGCCCGCGGGAAATTGGCCCGCTTTTGGCAGCATAAATGCGGTTAAGGTCTAGGCAGGTCAGCTCCTCGGCATCACGCGAGTAAGAAGACGAGCTGGCGGGGGCAGCTCACTTCGCCCGCATCTCCTGAATATGGTCATGGACTATTGTTACCTTGAAAGGGTTGGCCAGAACAGTCAGCCGCGGGTCGACGAATATCGTCGACCATGGATCGACTATCATCAACCGCGGATCGACTATCGTCGACCACGGATCGACTATCGTCGGCCGCGGATCGACTATCGTCGATCGCAGATCGGCACGAATCGACTACTGACGACCGCGAGGAGAGCCAGAATATAAAACAGAAGAACACAGTAATCACATGCCCATGATCGGGCAGGACAGATCCTGAATTATTACAGAAACCATTGTTCTCAAAACAAATGTCTTGCAGACCTAATAGCTTCGACCGGCATCCGAGGCGACCCGGACCCAGCAAGTGGTGGCAAGCACCGACGAGAGCGAGGCAGGCGGCTCAATATTGAAACCATTTCCACCTACCCCGCCCTCGCTTGCCGGATTGGGGCGGAACGCGAGGATAGTGATACTCACGAACCACCGTCAGCTCTCGCTGGGTCAGGTCGACCTGCTCTGAAATCTGCCTAAGTCGCTCCTCGGCTCGTGTAATATGCGCGTCCGGCGATGTTGGCCCATCCTCGCCAGCAGTTCGCCAAGCTCCCTCTAGAGCTGTGAGTCGCTCCTCCGTCTCAGCTTTATCTTTCTCTACTCTATCGAAGATTTCATTCAGCAGCAGCGTGTGTTTCTGAAATAATCGCGTCACTTGCGTCTTCATCCTCGCGGCATCAAGCGGGTCGCCTAGGTAGCCTGCGATGTCGTCCAGCTCGGGGGGAGGCGAGTACCCCTCACTCATTTCCACATCAGAAGAGACCGTGTTGTAACCTACAAGGTTAAAGTTAGAGGGAGCCGGTGATTGATAAATGGCCTAGAAGCAAAAGAGTTACCAGGCGTCAGCACGACACCCGCATCATTAGCGGGTCGAGAAGAGCCAGGCCGACCCTGGAATGCAGGTCCTCCCGGGGCGACGAACGGTTTCCCCAGACCCGGGGGCCTTGACAACGAGGAAGATGCAGGAGGAAGATGCGCCGGAAGGGAAGGACTGACGGCCCGACTCGTCGCCTTTAGGGGAGATTTCCCTGACCCCCCCTTCATCCACTCCGACGTCTTGAAGCGTCTCCTGCCAAAAAGAGAAAGTCAGGAGGAACGGCGGATCGGACAAAGTGATCTCCTATCGAAGGAACAACCTCGGCGTCGCCGGCCGAGCCAGAGGCAGGATCATCATCCGGTCGGGGGCGCCGAATGATCTTTCCTTTCACCGGCTTGAAAAGAGGACCGGACGCTCCCCGCGCTAGCCACGGGGCGGCTTCTAGGGCAGCCTCCCGGGCGCCCTCCCTCGCAGCCGCCAATCGGGCCCGCATCTCCTCAGACGTAGGCATCTCTCAGCTATGAGCAATGGGAAAATGCTAGGAAAAAGAGGTGGTCTTCCAAAAGCCCGATAGCTTATTTATAGAGCCAGGGTGGGACCCTTCATCAAAGATTCCCTCCAGCTCAGCAGTACTTCCGCCGGACACATAGGGTTGGATGTTTCTTTCCGAGCTTCTGCAAAGCCCATAAAGAGCGGGGATTATGTACAACCCCGTGTCCGCCGGAGGATCTTAGACCCCTCTACCCGCTCCTTTAGGCGGGCCAGCCTCGACCCGCTCCTTTAGGCGGGCCAGCCTCGACCCGCTCCTTTAGGCGGGCCAGCCCCGACACGCTCCTTGAGGCGGGCCAGCCTCGACCCGCTCCTTCAGGCGGGCCAGCCTCGACCCGCTCCTTTAGGCGGGCCAGCCCCGACCCGCTCCTTTAGGCGGGCCAGCCTCGACCCGCTCCTTTAGGCGGGCCAGCCTCGACCCGCTCCTTTAGGCGGGCCAGCCCCGACCCGCTCCTTTAGGCGGGCTAGCCCCGACCTGCGTTTCTCAGTTATCAGGTCGGGACGGACTGCGCATAGCTGGTCAGGACAGCGGGATTAGGCTGTTTGCAGACCATCCCCAGGGGTCTTTCAGTAATTTCAAGCCATCAGAGGTTAGTTATTGGCAGGCCATCTTCTAAAAACTATAAATAGGACCCAAGGGGTACCTCAGAGGATACGGACTTCTCTCCCAGTCTTTCAGTATTCTCTGAGATACCTTAGCCCGACCTTTTTGGCTAAGGTGGGGAAGCGCTCTGAAATCTTCCGGGTTTGTGGTGGGACCTCCGCGCCGGGCCCTTGGTCTAGTCCTCTGTTCTTTCCTTCTCTTCGGTTGCTTTTCTTGCAGGAACGAAGTAGTTGTGCGACCACCCCTTCCCCAAGGGTGAACTCCATAGAGACCGATCTTTCGGTTTCAACAGGTAGGATTCTACCGCACGGTGGTAGGTCACAGAGCTACTTTTCCTTGTAAAAATTTTCTTTTTGATTTCTCGCACAACCCTCAATACCCAACCAAAATTCAACAATGAATTTGAGACGAAAGAAAAGAAATATAAATTTATTCAAAATTAAACAGTGATTTACAATAACAAAACTAGATCTCTGTGACACCAGAGATCAGAGGTGATGAATCAAACAATCTTTTGGTTTCTATACCGACCCTCCCATGACCGTTTGTCTCTCTCTAATCTTCCCAAGAAGATCGACGAGCCGGCTCCTCACCTTCTCCTAGGAAGTGCCTTAGATCCCACTAGATCTCCCTGATCTTGATGTCCTCCTAGGACAATTTCCACAGATTCCTCCCAGAAATCCAATGGACTCCCTGGCCAATGTCTTATGAACTCCTCCTTGGAAATCGACATCCATACCAGACGATTTCTCTGCACAAAATACAATGAGGTTAAATAAAATAAAATAAAAAAGAGTTTGAAATTGATGCTCCCTCAAATAAGAAATCTTTCGTAGAACAGTGTGCGATCAAGGCTTCGGTATGTCGTTCTTCTTACACTTGATCAACCGCTGATGATCGCTTGCGACTTTGCTCTTCGGAGTTCTTCAATCAAGAATGTGAGGGAGAAATTTTGCTTTTCCTTGCTTAAAGAAGGTGGTTCGTACCCACAGAGGCAGTATTCGAACCCTATGCTTATAAATCTTCTCCTTGTCTCCTCAGAAAAAGAAACGCGTGCTTTTATAGTCTTGTAATAAATAAGCCACCCCCTGTGGTAGACCTAGCGCCTAGCGATAGGTCTTCTCATGCGATGTCTCCAGCTATCAATTAAATTAGGAAAAATATCCAAAAGAATATTTGTGTCACTTTTGGATACCGCGGTGTGGTAAGGCTAATGTCTAGCGGTAACAGTTTCTTCTTGAGAAATTGACTGGATGGTCATCGAAATGGATAGCGCCCGACGGTATAGCCAGCAGCCGGATGTAGGTCACAAAGAAGACTCTTTGTGCACAATAATAATTCTTCAATGCTAGAGCTAGTGGTAGTGCTAGCGCCATACAGAAGGTCACATAAACATTCGTTCTTCATACATGTACATCTGCACACTTTACCCAACACAAGTATACTTAAATACAACTTGGGATTTGATATTGTCAAACTAAAGAGATGCGGACCTTGGTTAACAATGTTTATTCTTGCAATAGGGTATGGTTAGAAGTAATTAAAACATAATTAATTAAATCAATAAACGTTCGTGTGTAAGTGTCGACTTGCAACTTAGTGCCAGGAGATAGTTTTTAAATACACACACAAAATAAAAACAAAGAAAAAAAATAAAGTAAGGGCTCTTTTACCCGGTTCCTGACTCTTTTTAATTATGACTGCATAGATCCTCCTGATCATTATGCACATTGCATTATGGTGGTGCCTCCATTACAATTCGTGGGGTCCTGAGTTAATTCCTTGTCCGGTCTATGTGTGATATAGATAGCACGAACGAGCCTCCTCCTAGTTTCTTAAAACAAATCCAATCCCTCGTAGAGTGACAAACTTTACCATAAGATTCAGAATGGATGTGATGGCCTTAAATGTTGCTTATAGGGGATGAATAAAGATTGTGTTATATGGGGCCTCTAATTCCATAGTCATGAACTGCACATTATGGCTGATTTGCTTCAAAAACTCTCCCAGGGTCATGAGTAAAGTGATTGTTCCTTCTATTGGGATGGAGCAGACGTTGAAGGCATACACCGATCTTGTTGTTGGTTCAAGTTTTTCCTCTAGAACTGCATGCTGTAAAGGTGGACATGAATATAATATTAACTAAGCTCCCATTATCGACCAACATCCTCTTGACAAAGAAATTGGGGTTTTCAGTTCCAACATTGATGTCAAGTTGATCCTGGTATGGTAGGAGTCAGTCTTCAGATCTTCATCTCCTAAGAGGATTGTCTCAGTGTGCTAAACATTTTGGTCTACTCATTCTTACTAGTTCTGATCAATGGAGTGTATATAGGTAAAGGGGGAGCTAACTATGGTGTCCATCTCTCCTACCACATATTATCCCCCTGCACATCCTAGTGTAAAGGTTGTTGTTCTCTTCTACATTGTGCTGGCTGGTTAGAGGTTTGGTTTTTCAGGAACCTATCGAGGGTTCTTTATGGAACGAGGTGTTTAAGATCATCCTTAAGATTTATGCACTCCTCGGTGGTGTGACCCATTCCTAGATAAAACTAGTTGTACTTTGGTCAGTCCCACTTAGTATTAGGCAGGAGCCCTCGCGGACTCTATAGTATTGGGTTATCATTAATTGCACTAAGTACATTTGTGTGGGACATGTTGATAGGAATGTACTCTTAAGGAGTTCGGGGATCTTGGTCCCTTTGGTGCTCTTGTAAACCTTCATTATTATGATGCTCTTTCTATCACCTTAGGGATTATTATTCTCTCTTTCACTTTTGGCTTCCTTCATACTATCTTTGGTGTGCTTCTATGACCTCCTCTCTAGAAATTTAGGCTTTAACCCCATGCATATGGTTAGGAGAACAAGGTATCATATCTCCCATTGATGCTAAGTAGAATCCACTCATTCGTAGACCTCCCAGGAATATACGTCGCAAGAGATCGGGGTCTAACCTCAAATTTGTCTAGCCTCTGTAATAAACTAGTGGAAGAAGTCTTTAAATTTATCCCCTTCAATCTAGCGGATCTTTGACAGGCGAGAGGGGTCCTTCACTATCCTGTGATTAGCTAAAAACTAATTAAGAAACTACTGAGTTAGTTTTGCGAAGTTGTTGATGGTTCCTTCTTAGAGAAAATTGAACTAGGCCCTTTCTTGGCACTTCATTATGGCCGTGAGTGAAAGTGAAGGGATAGATATTACTCTAGAGGGGGGGTGAATAGAGTTATCAAATTTTGCACTAGACAAAACTTAATAGTCTACCCAACTCCCTTGGAGTGAAATACGGAATGAAAAGATTATAGATATGGAGATAACCCTAAAGCCTAACACAAGTGATGTGCACAGACTCAAGCTAACTGTAATTACAGTTAAGGCTTGGAAATCCTAATCAGCAACTAGCAAACCTAGTTATATCTAATCACAGCCACAATGCAAGAATTAAATTAAGCAAGCCAGACGACACAAGGAATTTATAGTGGTTCCCCAAACAACTTGGGTACGTCCACTCTTCTACCAACAAGGTAGGAATCCACTACAGGTTTTTGATCAGGTGCCCTGACACCGCAAGATCTGCTTCAGGTAGATCTTGAAACCCTTTACACTTTTGGTCTGGTGTCTAAAAACCAACACAGGTTTTTGATCAGGTGCCCTGCCACTAAGGGATACTTTTGAAGGGAGTAATAACCCTGTACAGGAGGGGGAAAGAAGGTTAAAAAGTCTTCTCTATTTTACAATAGATTAGAGAAGCACAAAGACTTGCACTGAGCTAGAGAGCTCTAAAAGAATCAAGGCTCCCCCTGGCTCAAAGAACGTCCAGGTGAAGTCTTGCTTCAGTGCAGAAAACTCTTCAGTAAAAACTGAAGGAAAAACTACAAGAAGATATAAAATATAAAATAGAAATCTTCTAGCAGCTATCTTCTTCTTCTTCTTCTTCAAAAGAACTCTGAGTCTAAACTTCCTGGAAGCAGGAGAACTTAGGTTGAAGAAGAGCAGAAGAGCTTAACACTTCTCAGTTGAATGAAGATTGCTGAGAGCAGTTAAACTTGATCTTGATGAAAGCTTGAATGCTAATTGAAAAACTCTTAGAATAACTGGTTAACTAGCTGAAATCCTTTTCCAAAGGATTCCTTTTATAGCAGCAACAAGCAACGGCTCTTTTCAATTTGAACTGTTTGTCTTCTTCTGAAACTTGAAACCTGGGCTGCAAATATCATAAAGACAAACAAACTCTGCAGCAAAATATTCTATAAAAGGGATAAACCTTTTTCAAGGAAGCTGCAGGAAGCAATCTGATAATAAAGGTACTAAATAAAATCACATCAGAGACAAAATCTTTATAGCAGAAGGAAGACTTTTCAGTCTAACGGCTATAAAGGACTAACAGCAGATAAAGTAAAATACACTGTCAACTAATAAGACAAACAACTTTATCTGAAAAGATTTGACTCAGGCAAAAGAGATGGAGCAGATATTGCCTAGAAATATTATCATAAAACAACTGAAATAAAATGCCAGATAATGTATTAATTAATTAAATAGAATAAATAAATACAAAATAAAAAGGCAAACAGAAAACGTCGAACGACCCTCGGAGATCGTCGACTGAAGAACGGTGATCGTCGAACTATCGGACAGATAGTCGAACGATCCAGATAGTCGAACTATCAAAGGAGATAGTCGAACTATCACAACAGATAGTCGAACTATCAGAAGATAGTCGGGCTATCAGATAGTCGACCTATCAATAGATAGTCGAACTATCAAAGCAAAACCGATAGTAGACCTATCAACAGATAGTCAAACTATCAACGCAGAACAGATAGTCGAACTATCAACAGATAGTCGAACTTTCAAAGAACGACAGATAGTCGAACTATCAACAGATAGTCGAGCTATCAGATAGTTGAACTATCAAAGCAGATAGTCGAACTACCAAGGGAAAACTGATAGTCGACCTATCAACAGATAGTCGAACTATCAGAACAAAGCAGATAGTCGACCTATCAAACAGATAGTCGAGCTATCAGATAGTTGAGCTATCCAAGCAGATAGTCAAACTATCACAACACACAGATAGTCGAACTATCAACAGATAGTCGAACTATCCTCGCAGACAGAACGTTGAGCAACTGATATACGATCGTCGAACAGTTAGTCGACGATAGTCGAGCGGCGTTCGACCATAGTCGAACGAACAAACTACTTAACCAAATTCTTATCTGGATAAGCTGGGAACTCTACAGCTAGACAACTAACCTTGACCATAGATAATTCATGGGTCAAGAGATTAAGAAGACAAGACTAAACTCAAATCAAATTAGGGTACCAACAATCTCCCCCTATTTGAGTTAAGTCCCTCAAAAACTAAAACACAGTGCTAGCTATAGAACAATAAAATCAATGCAGGAAATAGTTAAACAACTAACTGGCAATTAACAATCAGTCAGAAATATAACAGTCAATCAAAATTAAGGATCTACAGAATCAGGTTTGGGATCAGAAGAGCTAGGAACAAAAGATACTTTCCTCAAGGGATATATGGCTTCTTTCCTTGACATCTTCAGATCTTGTACCCCAATAACTTTTAGTTCTGATGCCCTTGGGACGACTGCTTCTGGATGCTTTTCCATGTATTTAGAAGGGTCAAAAACCTCAGGACTAACCTGGATTTTATCAAGTTCCTTCATTCTGAATTTTGACATTATAGTAAATCCTGCAGAATCTTTTCCTTCAGCCTTAGCTTTCTTTATCTGGGCTGAGCCAACAAGCTCTAGAAAACGAGCCATCCTGAAATCAGGATCTAACTCTTGACTTTCATACTTATTTTCAGATGAAGTATCTATTGGCTTCACAGCTTTAAACTTGGTAGACAGATCTAATAAACTTTCAGCTGGATCTTTTACTTCTTGAATAACAAGAGATGTCGGCGGAGCAAACTCTGCAAACTTCTTACAGGACTTTTCTGAGAAAACAGTTCTTTTACTCTTTGAAGTGTCTTTAGCAGCAGGTGAAACTTTTCTCTTGGGTGAAGGAGGGGGTGAAAATGTTGGCTTTTGATATACCACCTCCTTTACTTGCTCTTTTACCTCAACATCATGTCTTTGATATCCAGAATATGATTTACCTTGATGGATTTGAGAACTTCTCCTTGAAGGAGGCTGAGAAGGTGCAGATTTGTCAGAAGGGGCAGATGGATTTGCTGAAATATTACCAGAGGCTCCTACACCGGGAGGTGGAGGAGGAGGACCTCTGGGAGTCCATCTGGGAGCAGGACTATCATACCTCTTTGATTTCTTCCTCTCCTTTTGCTGATTCTTTGAGAACCACATCTAGTGCTGGAACTCTTTGGATTTAGGATCAATCCCTTTCAGAATGTAGTAAGGAGTGTCATTATCGGGATTGGGAGGAGGAGGAGCTACACTTTTTCTTTTCCTCTTTACAGCTTTCTTTTTCTTAGAATCCTCAGACAGATCTGAATCATCTTCATCCTCCGAATGAGATGAGGGAGGATGATCATATGGATCATAGGCTTCTGATACAGCCTTTTCCTTTTCTTTCAGGGCAGCTTTCTCTTTCTCTTCTTCCATGGCATCCTGTGCCAGGAGAGTATCCAAATCTAAACCAGGGGAATCATATTCCCATACTAACTTATCAATTAAGTAATCTACAAATTGGGAAAGAGACATACCTTCAGGATTTTCTTCAGGATGACCTAACTCCCATAAATCATCTAAAAAGGAAGTGATTATTCCTTCTAGGAACAGGGCAACTAAGGGAGTTGAGGCTTCTTCTAGATAAACTTTTACAACAAATTCAGACAACATTATTACATCAGATATTTCTTTTTCTTTATCAGATGGAGGAGGAGCTAAACTTCTGCTACTTTTTCTGATACTACAAATTGAGCTGCTGGAGGGGAGGCTGGGAGCTGCTCAAAGACATCTTGATTTCAGTGGGAACTGAAACCAGGCCCCTGGATGAAGAGGGCTCAGCAGAGTTGGAGAGAATTTTGATGGCATCAGTCAAAGAAGCAATGGAGGCAGCAAGTGGAGCAATTGCCTATTCAATCATGATTTTGATTGAAGGGGTAATTAACTCCACAATGCTGGAAATAAAATCTGGAGTTATTTTAAAAGGTGGTGGAACTGCACTGGATGGAGGAGCAGCAGAAATGGTTGATGTGACAGGATGAATTGTGGTGAGGACTGGAGATCGAACTAGAGAGTTAACTGGAGAGTTAACTGGAGAATGATGTGGAGAAGGTGAGTGAGGAGGAGTTGGAATGGGAGAATGAACTGGAGAGGCAATATCAGACGCCAACAGATCAAAGCTGGGTTGAGAAGTCCCAGCAAGATTAGTTGGGTGAGAAGATGCAGGAGGAAAGGCAGAATGTCGTACTGCAGTTGAAGTTGAAAGAACTTCAGCTGCAGTAGACGGCAAAGTAGAAGAAGATGAAGGAATAGATGAAGGAGCTGAGCCAACTTCTTGAGGGTGGGGAGCGACAGAGTCAGTCCTCGTGCTCTCAGATGCAGCTGGAGCAGCCCCTGTAGGAGCGGGCTTCACGAATGTCCTCTTCCACTTTGAGAACAAGTTGGGATCCATCTTCTTGCTGGCATTAATGGTGGTAGCGGCTGAAACTAGCAGATGGGGATATCTTTCCTTCAGAAAAATCCCAATAACCCTTCCTAGGGTAACTTCCTTCTTGTTATTCTTCTTCCTTATCAAGTCAAACAGAACACCTGCCCAATTGATCCTTTTCTTGTTGACAATTGCACACATTAGTGCAAATTATTGTCTAGTAATGTTATCGTGGGCAGAGTGTTTGCCTAGCAGCACCTTTCTGACAATCTCAGCAAGAAATTTAATCTTAAAAGGAAAATTTACCTTGAGCAGCTTTGAGGGAATGCCTTCTGCATGTCCCAGCTCAATCAACATTCTTCCAAATTCTGGAGCATCTTGCTCATATTCTTCTTCGCCATTAGTCAAACCAAATAAATCAGTCAAGACGGCGGGAGTCAAAAGTACCTCTACTCCGCCAATAGATCCTGTCATTGAATCTTCAGTAGAAGATAAAGTAAATGCCCATTCCTTTATCTCTGGGATATTTAACTTGATCCTTGTAGACATTAGCCTTTCCAATCCTTTATCTTTGCATAGCTGGAGAATATCCATGATATCTGGTTCACAGCAACTGAATGCATAAAAATCCACGCTGAAACCTGCGTCAAACTTGACTACTGCGAGGAGCGCTGGAAAAATCGCCATCGATTTACTGGAGAAGGCGCGAGAGGAACGGAGAAGACGAATCAGCAGAAAATCGCAAGACACGGAGCAAGCGGGAAGACGGAATGCGAAAGGACGCTCTCCGTCGACGATATAAGCAAAGATCTTTTAACCTAGGTCTACTATCGGCTTTATATTAGACCGGAGATAGTCGATCTATTTAAAAGATACTGGACACGATGGTCGAACGGTCGTTCGACGATCGGTCCAGAAGCAGAGTAGTCGAGCAATCGTTCGACTATTTCTGGCTTCTCAAACAACAAGATGTCGTTATCCAGAGATCGACGATGAGCTCGACTTGTTCAACGATGGTCGAACGCCGGTCGACGATCTTCAGTCAGACAAGCTTTCATCAACCATAGGTCGACGATGGGCTTGACCCGATCGACTATCTTCGAACGTCGTTCGACTATCTTCAAACAAGTTTCAACAAGGTAGAAGTCACACTTAGTCTCTTCCATTGATCATGCCTAGTTGAACCAAAAAGAACAGATGCTTCTGTTCATCTAAGGGCTTGGTGAATATATCACCTCTCTGAAACTCAGTGGATATGAACTCAAGACAAATCTTGTTCTTTTCCACACAATCTCTCAGGAAATGGTGCCGAATCTCAATGTGCTTCGTTCTAGAGTGGTGCACTGGATTTTGTGCAATTGAGATAGAACTGGTACTATCACACTTGATTTTGGTGTTCTTGTGTGAGTAACCATAATCCACAAGCTGGTTTTGAATCCATAGGATCTATGAACAACAACTGGCAGCTGCTATATATTCAGCCTCTGCAGTTGAAGTTGAGACAGAAGCCTGCTTCTTACAGAACCAAAAGACCAATCTCTCTCCCAAGAACTAACAAGTTCCTGAGGTGCTCTTCCTGTCAACTCTGCAACCAGCATAATCAGAATCAGAATATCCAATCAATTCAAATTCTGACTCAGCTGGGTACCAAAGTCCTAGATTTGGACATCCCTTCAGGTATCTCAGGATTCTCTTGAGAAGAATCAGATGAGATTCCTTGGGGTTGACCTGGAATCTAGCACAAAGGCATGTAGCAAACATTATATCAGGCCTACTTGCAGTTAAATATAATAGGGAACCAACAATGGCCCTATAATTCTTTTGATCAACTGGCTTGCCGTGATCATCAGAATCAATAACTACATTAGTAGCCATAGGTGTAGGCATTGCTGAAGCATCAGCCATCCCAAATTTCTTTACCAATTCCTTGGCATATTTGGATTGGGAGATGAAGATACCATCAGCATCTGGCTTAACTTGGAGACCAAGAAAGTAAGACAGCACACCCATACTACTCATCTCAAACTTAGAGTGCATCAGGTCAGAGAACCTTTTGCAAAGTTTGGGATCAGTGGAACCAAATATAATATCATCCACATACACTTGAACTAACAGGATTGTGTCCTTGTGGTGCTTGACGAAAAGGGTTCTATCAACTACTCCCCTAGTAAAGTTGTGCTCTAAAAGGAAACTATCTAGAGTCTCATACCAGGCTCTGGGTGCTTGCTTTAGTCCATAAAGAGCTTTCTGCAACTTGAACACATGTGAGGGTTGAGTGGAAGAAACAAACTCTGGTGGTTGTTCAATAAACACCTCTTCCTTAAGCTCACCATTTAGGAATGCACTTTTGACATCCATCTGAAAGACCTTAAACTTCATGTAGGCTGCATAGGCCAAGAAGATCCTTATTGCTTCTAGCCTTGCAACAGGAGCAAAGGTTTGGTCATAATCTATACCTTCCTCCTATCTGTAGCCCTGAGCTACAAGCCTAGCTTTATTCCTTGCAATAATTCCATTTGCATCCAACTTGTTTCTATACACCCACTTGGTGCCTATGATCAGTTGGCCTTTAGGTCTTGGAACCAAAGTCCAAACTTTACATCTCTCAAACTGATTGAGTTCCTCTTGCATAGCAATGATCCAGTGGGGATCTAGCTCTGCATCTTTAAAGGTGAGGGGCTCAACCTGTGAGAGGAAACAAGCGTGCATCACATCCTGTCTTAATTGGTGTCTTGTTTGAACACCAGCTGATATGTCTCCTATCACTTGTGATGTGGGGTGATCTCTAAGTGTGACAATATCAACAGGTGGCATGTGATCTTCAGCAACAGTTGGGATTAATTCCTTAGGAGGAATTTGATCTACTATTGGTGGAATAACAACAGCTTCTGCAATGTCTTCATCACTGTCTGATTCAGTGATCTGAAGAGTTGATAGTTGAAGAATCTCTTGAGTAGCATCAGGTACCTGCAATGAACTGGAGTAAGGAGAATTTTCCTTCTCCTTGTAAAACATCTGAGACTCATCAAAAGATACATGCACAGATTCTTCAATTTTACAGGTTGATTTGTTATAAACCCTATAAGCTTTGCTTACTTGGGAATATCCAAGCATAATTCCCATTGAAGCTTTTGCTTCAAACTTTCTAAGGTATTCTTTATTGTTATTATGAATGTATACTACACAGCCAAATACTCTAAAATAATTAATTTTAGGTTTCTTTCCTTTAAGCAACTCATAAGGAGTTTTACACTTAAGCTTGTGTATCAGACTTCTATTCAAGACATAGTTGGCTGTACTAACAGCTTCTGCCCAATAGGAAAGAGGCATATTAGCATCTGCCAACAATGTGCTAGCAGCTTCAATGAGTGTTCGATTTTTCCTTTCAACTACCCCATTTTGTTGGGGAGTTCTAGGAGCTGAGAAGCTATGTTTGATACCTTCTCTCTCACAGAATTCTTGCATGAGAAGAGAGTCAAACTCAGTACCATGATCACTTCTGATCAATTCCACATGAGTAGAGTACTCAGTCTGCACACATAATAGAAAGTCTGTAAGGGCTTTGAAGTTATCATCCTTAGTTCTCAAAAAGAAAACCCAACTGAACCTAGAGAAGTCATCTACAATGACTAAGGTGTAATACTTCCCTCCTAAACTCTGTACATTTATTGGGACAAAAAGGTCCAGATGTAATAAATACAGGATTCTAGGAGAATCACTTTTATTTACATATTTAAAAGAGTTTTTGGTTTGCTTGCCTAGCTGACAAGCCTTGCATAGGCTCTCCTTCTTGTAGGGGCAAGAAGGTAAACCTCTAACAAGGTTGTGTTTAGATAACCTAGATATATTTTTAAGGTTAACATGACTAAGCCTCTTATGCCACAAAGAATTATTATTAATTGTTACTTCATTAAATAAACAGATTTCAGAATGAGTTGAATTAAAATCTACTAAATAAATATTACCTAATCTAATGCCTACTAAAACAACATTATTATTTAAAGTAATATTACAAGAAGAGTTAGAAAATGAAACCTGGTAGCCAGCATCACATAGCTGGCTGACTGAGATCAAATTGTGCTTCAGTCTTGTCACATATGCAACTCTCTTGAAAGTAACATCTCCAATTGTGATCCTGCCATAGCCTTCTGTCTGACCACAGCTTGAATCTCCAAAGATAACCTTTGGGCCGAGCTTAGCTTTGAACTTTGACAGATGATTTTTATTTCCTATCATATACTTGGAACATCCACTATCCAAATACCACTTATTTTGAGTGATAGGATAGGCCTTCACCTGCAAGAAATTCATTTAGACATTGTGGACCCAGGTAACCTTGGGTCCCTTGTTTTTCACATAAGAAAAGCTAGAAATAAATGAAAATGCAGGCTGAGGGTGATAACCTAATGGGTGAGATCTCCTAGGTGGGATTCTCCATGCAGATGATGGGTCAACAAACCTAGGGTTTCTATTTTCATTTAGGTTTCTACGGGTTTGACGATGATTTTGAAAATCATATGGAAAACGTCGATCGACGTTCGACGATGGGTGCTCAGATCGTCGAGCTTCGTTCGACCATTGAGCTTCCGATCGTCGAGCAGCATTCGACGCTCTTTGTATTTCCTTAAAAAATTGTTTTCTTTTCTCTCTCTTAGCTTTATTTAAAGTTTTATTAACTTGGTTTACTTGCTCAGTGTTCTTCATTCCACTAGCTGAAATGAAGTTCACTGGAGTTGAAAGATTATTTTTAAGAATAACTGGGGGTTCACTGGGAGAAGCTCCTAAGCCTAGTTTGTTATTGCCTGACCTAGTGTTAGTCATGCTGGTTATTTCTAATAACTTAAGGCTTCTACCATTTAGAGATTCTTCTAACCTCTTAGATTTAGCTAAGTCAATTTTAAGAAACTTAATTTCTTCACTATAATTAGTGAGATCTTCCTTTAACTTAATATTTTCAGTAGATATGATTTCTGATTCAGCTAGCCTATGTCTAAGTTCTTTAATCTCTTTTTCAGAACTAATTAAATCTAAGCATAAAGATTTAAAATCTAATTTGAATTCTGCAGAAGTGAAATCATAAGAAGATAGTACCTCATCTTCTGTTGGCATTTCTTCCTCTGAATCTGAAATCTCTGCAGCTGAATGATTGCTGCAGGCATCTATTGCCATCAGGCAAACTTCCTTTGCCTTCTTCTCTTCCTCATCCTCACTAGAGCTAGAGGAGGAAGATTCTTCATCAGAATCACTCCAGGTTTCAGCAATGAAACCTCTCTCCTTCTTCTTGTTCTTGTAGGAGGATGGCTTGGAGTGCTTCCTGTACTGTTCCTTTTCTTTCCTCTTATCTTTGTTCTTCTCCTCTGGACAATCTGGTAAGATATGTCCAGGTTTCCTACAACCATAACAGATAATTTCTTTAGCAGGTGAACGGTCATACCTTGGTTTGTCTTCATAGCGTGAAGACTTCTTTCTGAATTCCTTTCTCCCCATCTTGAGAAATCTCTTGGCAAATAATGCCATTAGTTCCTCATTGGATTGGCTGCCTTCAGAAGCATTAGCAGCCTTAAGAGCTAGAGATTGCTCTTTTCTTGTTGGAGTAGGGGTCTTTGCTTCAGCTTCTGCTTCCCTTGTCTTCAGCACTTGCTCAAAAGACTTGAGCTTGCCGAGAAGGGCTTCAGTTGAAATCTCATTTGTGCTTCTGGCCTCCTTGATAGGCCAGATCCTCAGATCCCATGTGCTAGGGAAGCACATAAGAATCTTATCATTGACCTTTGTCAATGAAATGTCCTTGTCAAGGGTCCTCAGCTCATTGATGATTGAGCCGAGCCTTGTGTACATGGCTTCAACTGATTCAGCATCAATTTTCTTGAAGTTCTCATATTGTGAGATAAGGTTGGACCTTTTGTCCTTCCTTTCATCAGCTGAACCAGCTACAATCTAGTTCAGTGTATCCCACATAGCTTTTGCTGAAGAGCAGTCAGCAACCTTCTGGAATACTTCATCAGACATTATCTGAGCCAGTATATTCATTGCCTTGGCATCTCTTATCTTTGCCTTCTTGTACTCATCATTGTAGTCTGGAGGAGGCACTGCACTCATATCAGATGATGAGGCAGAAGCAGCAGCAGGTGCTCTTGGGGGTCCTGATAAAATAGAAGCAAAGATACTTTCATCAATAGAATTAATATATAATTTGATCCTTGCCTTCCAGATGCCAAACTTAGCTAAGTTGCATGCTGGAGGTCTGGTGCTAGAATATTCCTTGGACTGGGCCATGAAGTGATAATCAATAATCCTTGGTATCTACCAGGATCTTGTGACTTAGGTGTTAGCCTATACAGTCAGACAACCTCCCTCTGATACCAATTGAAAGTGAAGGGATAGATACTACTCTAGAGGGGGGTGAATAGAGTTATCAAATTTTGCACTAGACAAAACTTAATAGTCTACCCAACTCCCTTGGAGTGAAATGTGGAATGAAAAGATTATAGATATGGAGATAACCCTAAAGCCTAACACAAGTGATGTGCACAGACTCAAGCTAACTGTAATTACAGTTAAGGCTTGGAAATCCTAATCAGCAACTAGTAAACCTAGTTATATCTAATCACAGCCACAATGCAAGAATTAAATTAAGCAAGCCAGACGACACAAGGAATTTATAGTGGTTCCCCAAACAACTTGGGTACGTCCACTCTTCTACCAACAAGGTAGGAATCCACTACAGGTTTTTGATCAGGTGCCCTGCCACCGCAAGATCTACTTCAGGTAGATCTAGAAACCCTTTAGACTTTTGATCAGGTGTCTAAAAACCAACACAGGTTTTTGATCAGGTGCCCTGCCACCAAGGGATACTTTTGAAGGGAGTAATAACCCTGTACAGGAGGGGGAAAGAAGGTTAAAAAGTCTTCTCTATTTTACAATAGATTAGAGAAGCACAAAGACTTGCACTGAGCTAGAGAGCTCTAAAAGAATCAAGGCTCCCCCTGGCTCAAAGAACGTCCAGGTGAAGTCTTGCTTCAGTGCAGAAAACTCTTCAGAAAAAACTGAAGGAAAAACTACAAGAAGATATAAAATATAAAATAGAAATCTTCTAGCAGCTATCTTCTTCTTCTTCTTCTTCAAAAGAACTCTGAGTCTGAACTTCCTAGAAGCAGGAGAACTCAGGTTGAAGAAGAGCAGAAGAGCTTAACAATTCTCAGTTGAATGAAGATTACTGAGAGCAGTTAAACTTGATCTTGATGAAAGCTTGAATGCTAATTGAAAAACTCTTAGAATAACTGGTTAGCTAGCTGAAATCCTTCTCCAAAGGATTCCTTTTATAGCAGCAACAAGCAAAGGCTCTTTTCAATTTGAACTGTTTGTCTTCTTCTGAAACTTGAAACCTGGGCTGCAAATATCACAAAGACAAACAAACTCTGCAGCAAAATATTCTATAAAAGGGATAAACCTTTTTCAAGGAAGCTGCAGGAAGCAATCTGATAATAAAGGTACTAAATAAAATCACATCAGAGCCAAACTCTTTATAGAAGAAGGAAGACTTTTCAGTCTAACGGCTATAAAGGACTGACAGCAGATAAAGTAAAATACACTGTCAACTAATAAGACAAACAACTTTATCTGAAAAGATTTGACTCAGGCAAATGAGATGGAGCAGATATTGCCTGGAAATATTATCAGAAAACAACTGAAATAAAATGCCAGATAATGTATTAATTAATTAAATAGAATAAATAAATACAAAATAAAAAGGCAAACAGAAAACGTCGAACGACCCTCAGAGATCGTCGACCGAAGAACGGAGATCGTCGAACTATCGGACAGATAGTCGAACGATCCAGATAGTCGAACTATCAAAGGAGATAGTCGAACTATCACAACAGATAATCGAACTATCAGAAGATAGTCGGGCTATCAGATAGTCGACCTATCAACAGATAGTCGAACTATCAAAGCAAAACCGATAGTCGACCTATCAACAGATAGTCGAACTATCAACGCAGAACAGATAGTCGAACTATCAACAGATAGTCGAACTATCAAAGAACGACAGATAGTCGAACTATCAACAGATAGTCGAGCTATCAGATAGTCGAACTATCAAAGCAGATAGTCGAACTACCAAGGGAAAACAGATAGTCGAACTATCAGAACAAAATAGATAGTCGACCTATCAAACAGATAGTCGAGCTATCAGATAGTTGAGCTATCCAAGCAGATAGCCAAACTATCATAGCACACAGATAGTCGAACTATCAACAGATAGTCGAACTATCCTCGCAGACAGAACGTTGAGCAACTGATAGACGATCGTCGAACAGTTAGTTGACGATAGTCGAACGAACAAACTACTTAACCAAATTCTTATCTGGATAAGCTGGGAACTCTACAGCTAGACAACTAACCTTGACCATAGATAATTCATGGGTCAAGAGACTAAGAAGACAAGACTAAACTCAAATCAAACTAGGGTACCAACAGGGAGTACCTGGCACAATAGTTAGTCTAGTGTATTGCTGATTTTGAGTACTGTATTGAAATGGATGGCATGCTCCAAAGGGTCATCTATCCTATCATATGCCTCGATACGTGGGATCTTTAAGACAATAAAAATTAGATGGTACAGTACCTCAAGCATCAGTAGAAAGCCATTTTAGAGGGGATTATGCACAAATGTGGCTCGTCAAGCGATCATTTTTTACTCATAGACAATCAATTCTCATATCCGATCATGGGTGAGCCTCCCATAATATTCTTGTGGCTATGCACCCTTGGTGCTGATATTGAGGGCCAGCTTTAGGTGCCCTGGCAAGTAAGGTGGGATGTACGAAGCTATCTACTTTAGAGAACTCCATAGAGATGTCTTCTCGGTGGATCTCCAGAACAAGATTCAAAGGTAGTGGAGGAAGATTTACTGGTGCAGGAGGCATACCGGGAGCTTAAGCAACAGCTTTGTTCCTCAAGAGAGCTAGAATCTTAGTTTTCTACTCTTCCATCTTTTGCATGTGCCCCTCTAGTATATTTATAGGTGTGAGTGATGATGAGTGAATATCATATAGTACTTTAGGTTATTTTTTAGTATAGGTTTCATGTTTAATCACTCATCTTTATGTTATTTTCATATTAAAATGTGTTAGAATTGAATTGTGTTATCATTGAGCATAATTAGGTTAGTTAGCACATTTTTTTGCATTCCATGTTGTGGGAGGATTCCCTCCCCTTCTATTTTCTTTTTATGAATTGATAAGCATATATTTAGACTGTGTGAATGCGTTCTAGGTATCCTATAGGTGTTTTTCCTAAAGGTACCTTTATTGTTGTCATTTTCTCGTGCATTTCAGACTAATTTCATAGAGGGGCACAACTCATGTGTTTTCCTTCTCGCACAAGCACTGGTTCCCTATCTGTATGACCATTGATTATGCGCGGCCATTTATATTTCACGAAGGTTGTTGAGAGAGGCTAGTCCTCAAGTAAAATTTTTCTCGCAAGTTCATTCTCCCCTTCTGTACACGACCACTGATCGTTTAAGGTTTATTGAAAAATAAATGAGCTGAGAAATGCATGAGTATTAATTCCACGACCACTATTCATACGAGGCAAAACTCTTCCACCTAAAAAATCAATTTTCCCTGCTAGTCTTGGTTCCTTCTCGCACGAGGACTGGAATTTTCCTTCCCGCAGTTCCACTGGTTGTGCACCTACTTGTGTGATTGGTAAATATTTTGCCACGTCTATAAATAGTCTGCTTAATATTCCCTGTAAGGGGCTCGCGATTTGTCCTCCTTTTCACCATTTTTTTCTCTTTTAGGTATCCAAGAGCAACGGGTCATCCCCTAGCCTCTCCCCACCATTTGAAAGCTCAAGGAAGAAGAATGAGTCCTGCTCTCACTACAAGCTAGTGAATCATAGAAGAATATATGGATGGTGTGAACTCTTGAGATGACGGGTCCATTGGGAGCTTGTGACAGGAGTTCATCAACCCCGAAAGGTAGCCAATGAATGAGGCATTCTTGGAGTTTCTATCCAGAAACCACCTATCCTCTACAAAGGGTCTCATGTACTATTTGTATCTCTCTACACCTCTCTTGCATACAAGGTTGAGTTGGTTATAACTTTTATTCTAACATTTGATGGTGGTGAAATGGCTATGTATTTGAAGTCATGTTCTTTTTCTTTGAAAGCATGTCTCTCTTTGTCCATTTCTATGGAGTATCTTCGGCAGACTAGTGTATGTGTCTTGTTATTTCCTTCACATTTTTGTGATTGTTGAGTTATGAAGAAGTGTGACTGTCTTGGCTAGTTTAGGCAGGAGTGTCGTGCAGAACGGAGGTCGACGACCTGCAAAAAAATGAAGCGGAGGTCAGCAACCCGCGGCAGTGCAAAGTGGTGCTGGTGACCCACATTAGATTTAGTTTTATTAACTTTCTTTATATTAAGTAATACTAACACCCCTCCCCCCCCCCACACACACCCTCGTAAATCCATTCTAAAGGGACTTTGATCTTAAGTCACTCCTAAACATAGAATCCCACTTTTCGTGCTCCGTGAGAAATTTGATACTCGGGAGTTACTCCCCATTTTATTATTATTTGAAGGCAATAGTGGGTACACTTTCCCCTTCGATGATTGCATGTCAAGTTCTTGGAACCATTATCGGGGAGCACGATACGTATGATTCTTCTTCTAAGAGAGTCGAGAGAGAAAATCTCTCCATTGTAGATTATGTGTTTTTTTCGTATTATTCTTATTGTTTGAATTCTTGGTGTTTCGTGCTTTATTTATGTTTATTGTTTTGGAAAGGAAGAAGCGTGTGTTAGTCCCGATTGACCTTGAAATTGAGCGCACGCTGCAAAATTGGAAACGAGAGCAGGCTTTTGTCATGGATATCCACAACCCTAATCTGAACTACCAAGTTATTGTGGATAGGATCCTAGATCCTAACATTCAAGTAGTGGAGGAAGTTGTGGAGCCGAGAGCTTGCACTATAACACCCAAAAAGTTACAGGAAATAGTCTACCTGGGATCAACGACGGCCTTCGAGCGGAGCTCGACGACGGTCGTCGAGCGGAGCTCGACAAAGGGCATCGAGCGGAACTCGACGAAGGGAGTCGAGCGGAGCTCGACGAAGGGCGCCGAGCGGAGCTCGACGAAGAGCGTCGAGTAGTGCTCGAAGAAGAGAGTCGAGAGGAGCTCAAAGAAGAGCGTCGTGAGGAGCTCAGAAAAGATCATCGAGTAGAGCTCGATGATTTTGGAGCGACTCGTGTCAGGTGGATGATGTGCGACCACTGAGCGTTGATTGACTTTTTCAACTTCAACCCCAGCCGTTGCTTATTTTTATTGATTTTATCGTCTGGCTGGGATGTAGTCCGAGGCCACTTATGCAGACGGATGGGAAGGAGGAAATCATTATTTACTTTTCTCTTCTCTCTCTTTCCAGTTCTTGAGCAGAAAACTCTCGGCTGGAGATAGGGCTTGCTGAGGTTGCTGGAGAAGATCTTGTGGCCAAAAATAAGATCTGAATCTAGATTCGCGAAGGGGAAAGTGAGTCGCTCATTTCCATCCGTGTAGAAATGTTTTTCCATGGCTCTAAAGAGAACGTCAAGGGTAACAATCCTTCTCCTTGGACATGTGAAGTCCTTATTTTGGCATGTGCATGGATTTCCCCTACCAAAAGGTTGAATGTTAAGGGATTTCCGTTGGGTTGATTCTTGAAATCCCCAAGAAGCCTTGTATATAGATCCGATGATGTGTAGTACGGAATAGGGATGTTGTGTGAAGCCTATCTGGATAGGTTGGTCTGGATTGGTGATGTTTTATTTTTCGCACCGGAGAAGACTATGTGTATAAACGAGTATTTTGTTGTGTCGGTGGGTAGTGTCTGTGAAGTGGAGTAACAGGAAGTACTGAAATGGAATTCCTTGAAAATACCCTCGAAGTTTGTTTGCTATATGCTGGCACTGCAGGATGCTACAGGGTTCTGGTTGAGTTTGGCTGCAGAAAGAGAGCTTATACTGACCCCGCCAAGCGGTCGTGACGAATGCTGGCATTGACTCCCTTTTTGATGGTGAAGCAAGTCCTTCGGGTATGTTGTGGCTATTATGAGCTATGCACTCTTAAAGGCCGGTGAGCCGGACGGAGAAGGGGATGCCGACCAGCGTCAGTCAAGGCATTGAACTAGTTATTTGAGCAACAGGCAAAGGCTGAACTTTATCCGTGTTATGGTTATCTAACTTGAGTGCCTAAGTTATTGGCTTCGTTAGGATTATATAATGAGAATCTTGGGTTGCTCTCCATCAAAAAAAATTCTCCGGTCGTGTATCGTGGAGCATGAATGCTCAATATTTACTGTTGGGTTTTGGACCCTTGAATGGTGGTGGGACCCTTGTTTTCCGGTACACCGATAATGTGCCCTGAGAGCACAGAGCGTCGGGCCATGTGGTTGATGTTTATGATGTATTGATTGTGCATAAGAGCACATCTTAAGATATATCTTTATAAAAATGTTATGCCTGCAGGGAAGGAATAGCACTGCCCTAGGAAATGGGTAGGGTCGTTATAATTTGGTCAGCTGAATACTGACCGTTGCCTTGTTTGCCATCGTTGAGGTGGATTGTCCATTTGCAAGTGCTGGAGAGCCATGCGGGAAATAGTGGGTTGAAGCCCTTACTGCTGTTACTGGCCCTCGAAGGACGAATGAAGAAAAGTTTACTGTTTTCATGTGTGGTCGGCCTGCGTGCCGATGTTTGTAATCCATATTGATGAAATGTAACGGCAAGGCCTTGAGGCGATAACTTTTGTGTAAAGTGACATTCCAGTGTTGTAATATATAAATTGTGTTTTATATATTATGGACACTCAAATGAGTTGAGTTCAAATAACCTTAAACCTTCCGTTAGCATGCTCTGAGTTTTTACATTAACCTATAACCTCGCCTCCTATTTGTGGCATATAGTGTGGGGCCCCGACCAGACCTTCTATTATATGTCATTTAATGGATGGAGTCATTACAATTTGGTATCAGCTTTTCTTGGTCTTCCTCTTTCAAATTCTTGGTCGAATTCTTCTGTGGGGTGGCGAGCTCGTGTACGTGCGACCCGCTATAATATAAATGACCTCATGAATGTCCACTAAGGAATGCAAATACACCTGTTTGAGGAACCTGTGTGTTCCTATAAATTTTTTCTTGCTCTTGCAAAGTCGCTAAAGTGTGTCTTTTACACGTATAGGTGACTCGAAGTGGTGCGGGGCAGTCTGAGCCCCAACATACTGATAAAGGTGCGACACCAGCTGAGGTTCTTGTACCTCTTCCTTCTACAGAGACAGTACGTTTAGTTGTTGAGGCACTATTTTCAATGATTCATGCACAGCCTACTTGGCAGGCGCAACCTACAATGGTGCCAGAATAGGTTTGTGTGAGGCCAGTCCTGTTGAGGTTATTATTGATCCTCGAGCAGCTGAATGTTAGTTAAAGCAATTAATGAGCTTCAATCCTCCAATATTTATTGGTGTGGGATCCCCAACGCAGGCGGAGGATTGGTTATCGCGCGTCAAGCAAATATTGATGGAGATAAGGATGGAGGAAGAACAGAAAGTCACTTTAGCCACCTTCTTGCTGAAAGGAGAGGCTCGACTATGGTGGCACGAGTTAGAGTTGCACCACTTAGCGGGCAGACAACTAACAAAAGTCTCGATAGAGGAGTTTTCGAGTCTGTTCTTGGCAAAGCACTTGACACTAGCACAACGCATTGCCATGGAGAATGTGTTTCAGCATCTAACTCAGGGAGAAAGTAGTGTTGATACCTACTTACATGAGTTTATAAGGTTAGGACGTTATGCGGGGTCTAACTTCGCTGATGAACAGCATAATACCAATAGGTTCAACGAAGGGTTGCGGGATGAGTTGAGATTCCTGCTTTCGAGTTCGGTGAACTAAGGGTTTCAAGCGTTGGTGGATATGTCTTGTGCGTTGGAGAAGGATATGAAGCGGGTACAAGGTAAGAGGGACTTGGCTATGACAAAGCCCGAGTTCAATGTGCCACACCCGGGAAAAACAAACTACCGAAGGAAATGGGGTAAGAGATCCAAGTCTTCTGCACAGGCTCCCTCGAGTGTTGCATCTGGAGCAAATTTTAGATAAGGCATGCATGCTTGTTATACTTGTGGGGTCATCTAGCTCGTGACTGTCGGGTCGGTCTGCCAAAGAATGAGAAGAATATAGGAGCGTCATATGCTGAAAAGGGAAAGGCAGTGGTGGAGTCCTCTACATCCCAGGTGAAGCCCCGAGTTTATAATTTTGGCTACCAAGAGACCATAAAGCAAAGTGAGATCGTCCCAGGTACGAGTTAAGATACTTTGCTATTGCTTTTGATACTTCATACATTGTACATAGATTGTGTATGATATGTTTGTCTTAAGATTTGTCCTGATTTAGGACTATCCAGTGAGAGCAATGTTTGATATAGGTGCTTCGCATTCATTTCAATCTGTGGATTTCGTGTCACAGATCGGAGTGTCGATTTGTATGACAGCAGATAGTGTGAAGGTGTTGTTACCGAACGGATGTGTGATGCATGCGGATAAAACTTGCTATGTGGAGGTAAGAATAGGAAGTTGGGATTTCGGATTGGACGCATCTGTGCTGCTGATATCGGAATTTTATGTGATCTTTGGTATGGACTGGCTCTCGGAGTAGCATGCCTTTATTGATTGCAATTCAAAGGAGATTATACTGGGACAGAATACCCAGCATGAGACTAAATTTCCTGGTATGCGAGGAGGGAGCAGGATTTTGATGTCTGCTCTCCAAGTCGTCAATGCTGTTCAGAAAGGCGCGGAGTTGTTCTTCATGCTTATTCAGACTGTGGAGCCAAAATCCACTGTGAGTGTTGTTCTGATAGTATCAGAGTTTGTTGATGTGTTTCCTAAAGAGCTTATTCAGCTTTTCCTCTTTGGTTTGCGAGTGTTTGAGTTTTCTTGCATTAATTTCAACATTGATTCATTATACTCCCAGGAAGGGAAACATCATCACAGATGCCTTGAGTCATAAGAATCCGGCAAGGGAAACTGGGTTGCAGGTGCATGATGAGCTTCTGATCCAGGAATTGGAAGCTTTAGAGATTTCTAATGTTGACAAGAATTCCACAGCAAATGCGTGCTTGAACTAGACAGAGGTACAATACGACCTTGCAGACAGGGTTCGACGAGCAAGAGAACTTGATGCAAGTTTGCAATGCTATGCAGTGGATGGGTTAAATGGCCAATACTACTGGGATGATGGCCTTTTGCGAAAGGATGGTCTATTGTGCTTCCCGAATATGGGTAAGCTAAGAGATGAATTGATGTATGAAGCGCACTTCACAAAATATTCAATTAACCTAGGGTGCACAAAAATGTACAAAGACATGAAAAAGATGTTCTGGTGGGAAGTTTTAAAGAAAGGCATAACACATTACGTGTCTAAATGTCAGACATGTGCCTTAGTGAAAGCGTAATGCCAGATGACTGGAGGTTTCCTAAAGTCTCTACCTATTCTAGGATGGAAGTTTGATGATATTTTGATGGATTTCGTGCACGGTTTGCCGAGATATCAATGCGGCAATGATTCGATTTGGGTAAGCATAGACGTTGACTAAAGTGGCTCACTTCATTCCAAACAAGAGGGACGATTCAGTGGAAATCTTGGCTAAGCTTTATGTTGAGCAAATAGTACAATTGCACGGTGTGCACCGTAGCATCGTAAGTGATCGAGACCGGCGGTTTACGTCGAATGATTGGAGACTAATCCACTAGTTGTTGGGGACAAAATTAACATTCAGTATGGCCTTTCATCAACAAACGGATCGCCAAACTAAGAGGACCAATAGAATGATGGAGGACATGCTCCGAATGTGCGCCTTGGATTTTGGGAAAAGATTGGAAGATCATCGCTATATGGTAGATTTTGCCTATAATAATTGCTATCAAGCAAGCATAAATATGTCACCGTTTGAAGCTTTGTATGGTAGGAAATGTCGTACACCATTAGCTTGGACAGAAACAGGCGAATCTAAATTATATAAGCGTAAGGAAGTTGAAGAGGCAAATTTGATGATACACTCTATCCGGGAGAGTCTACTGATAGCCCAGTATAGACAGGCAAAATACTACAATGCCAAGCATCGAAACGTGGAATTCATGGTGGGCGATTGGGTATATTTAAAAATCAAGCCATTCAAAGGCGTGTCCAAGATTTGACGCTTGAAAAAGTTAAGTCTGAGGTATCTGAGGTTGTTGTAGAAGATCTTATTGCCGAAAACAAGATCTGAAGCTAGATTCGCAAAGGGGAAAGTGAGACGCTCATTTCCATCTGTGTAAAAACGCTTTGCCATGGCTCCAAAGTGAACGTCAAGGGTAACGATCTTTCTCCTTGGACATGTGAAGTCCTTTTTTTGGCATGTGCATGGATTTCCACAACCAAAAGTCGGAGTATTGAGGGATTTTCGTTGGGTTGATTCTTGAAATCCCCAAGAAGTCTTGTATATAGATCCGTAAATGTGAAGTACGAAATAGGCATGTTGTGTGAAGTCCATCTGGACCGGTTGGTCTGGATTGGTGATGTTTTTTTTTGCGCACTGGAGAAGACTCCGAGTATAAATGAGTATTTTGTGGATTCGGTGGGATGTTTTTGTGAAGTGGTGTAACATGAAGTACTAGAATGGAATTCCAGGAAAAAACCTTTGAAGTTTGTGTGCTACATACTGGCACTGCAGGATAATGCAGGGTTTGGGTTGAGTTTGGTCATAGAGAGTGAGCTTCTGCTAACCCCACCAAACGGTCGTGATGAACGCTGGCATTGACTCCCTTTTTGATTGTGAAGCCAGTCCTTCGGGGATGTTGTGGCTATTATGAGCTATGCGCTCTTAAAGTTCGGTGAGCCGAAAAGAAAGGGGATGCCGACCCGCATTAGTCTAGACATTGAACTGGCGATTTGAGCAATGGGCAATGGCTGAACTGTATCCGCGTTATGGTTGTCTAACTTGAGTTCCTAAGTTATTGGCTTCGTTAGGATCACATAATGAGAGTCTTGGGTTGTTCGCCATCAAGACTAAAGTCTCCGGTCGTGGCCGTGGAGAATGAATGCTCAATATTTACTGTTGGGTTTTTTACCCTTGAACGGTGGTGGGATCCTGTTTTTCCGGTACACCGATAATTTTCCATGATAGCACGGAGAGTCGGGCCGTGTGTTCGTTGTTTGTGATATATTGATTCTGTGTAAGAGCACATCTTGAGCTATATCTTTGTAAGAAAATTTTATGCATGCAAGGAAGGAATACCACTACCTCGGGAAGGGTAGGGTCGTTATAAATTGGTCAGCTGAATGCTGACCATTGCCTTATTTTGCGTTGGATTGTCCCCATGCAGGTGCTGGAGATCCAAGCGAGAAATAATGGGTTGAAGCCCTTGCTGCTGCTACTAGCACTCGAAGGGAGAATAAAGAAAAGTTTACTGTTTTCATGTGTGAACAGCCTGCGTGCCGAAGTTTGTAATCCACATTGATGAAATGTAACAATAAGGCCTTGAGGCCATAACTTTTGTGTAAAGAGACATTCCTGTGTTGTAATATATAAATGGTGTTTTATATATTGTGGACATTTAAATGAGTTGATTTCAAATAACCTTAAAGCTTGTGTTAGCATGCTCTTAGTTTTTGATATTAACCTGTAACCACGCCACCTGTTTGTGGCATATAGTGTGGGGCCCCGGCCGGACCTTCTATTATATGTCATTTAATGGATGGAGTCGTTACATGCACAATGTTTGAGTGCACATACCCTGCTTTATGAAGTGTGTACCCACCATTTATCCCGACCATCACCAACCTAGAGTTTGAGATCCGACACACTTTTATAAATATGTAAAAAAATTATATTCAATTTGGTGGACATCCTCTCGAAGACCCTCACCATCACATCTTTAACTTTCTTGAGATCTTTGATACTATCAAGATCAATGGGCGTGACAGATGATACAATGCGGTTGAAGATCTTTCTCTTTACATTCAGGGATAAGGCTAAAGCTTGGATCTTTTCCATCCCTCTTGGAAGCATCACTTCCTGGAACAAATTAGTTTGTGCATTTCTGACCAAGTATTTCTCTGCCACCAAGATTTTGGCAGCACATACCAAAATCACACCTTTAAGAAAAGAAATCGGGAGTCCCTTGCCGAACTATGGAAAGTATTATGATCTCTTTAAGCGATTCCCTCAACATGAGGTAACCCTTTGGAAACTCATTGACATTTTTATGGGAATCTTAATTCCAGTATTTGTCACAACCCCATTTTATCGAGGTTTAAAGAATTATCAGAGTAAGAGAAAATATGCTCCGTGATGCCACGCTAGGCAGGGACAACAGCAGACGCTCATACAAGGACAAACTTCTGATCAACTTTATAAAAGACATGTATTTTTATGGTTTAAAACACTATTTGATTTTAAAGTTTATGACCATGTCCCTCAGTTTAATGGATCAACTAGTCCACAGATAAGGAAAATATATTTACATAGTAAACCTCTAATTTACTACATTCATTTATCATATGTGAACGTGAAAACCCAACAAACATGATAATGTGTGCAGTTTCTATATTTAGTAAAAGTAAAAGAAAAGAGTTTTAGATCCCTTAAAATAGGTTGGTATAATGTTGAAAGAGATGCGATGAATCTAAGCTAAAATGTAGATCTGTTTAGTTGAAAAATAACTAACATGCAACCTAACATAAAATATTCTCAGAGAGAAAAACACTTCAATAGTGAAAATGCAGTAGTAGCGGAGATGGAAATACAACTGTCTAATGCACAAGAAACTATACTATGGGCGCCAACAAACTGACACAAACCCATAGCATTAACAACAAAAGTCTGAACTTCTGATGTCAAGGAGAGAAACACCAACCACTCATCAACTAAGAGAGGGAAGGAAACAGTTGAAGAAGACTGGCCAAACAAGCTCGGTCGGCACTACCTGCTACCTTCCTGAACCTGGGGAATTCAAAAGAAAGAATGCCTCGGCACAAGAGCACAAAAGGCGACTTAAACTTAAATCAAAAGCTTTAAATAAGATAAGTGGGTTATAAACCCCACTAAAAAGATGCAAAACCACAGAAGTCAATAATATAAGAGTAAGAGAAATGATTAGCTGGGCACAAAGCGGCCATAAGGAGAAAAATTTGCACAAAATGCGAAAATGATTCTTTTTGGAGTCCAAGATATATATAGTTTTGTAATAATATTTATTAGCTTGAGGGGTGAATCATCGATGCCAGACGTAAAACGGTACTGAGGTGGTGGCTATCTTTCCAAACAAACCATCAGACCAACACATCCAAAGAAACATGGCATTGAGGTGGTGGTACTTTATCCACTTCCAACAAAAAGTCATAATAATAAAGTCGCCAGGCATGATGATTCACACAGACACTAAGGTGGTGGCCCTTTATCCACTACCATCCCAAGTTCCAGCAATAAATCCAAATAGAATAATAAATGGGAATAAAAGACCAAAGACTTAGCATTAGAATGTCACAACGACGTAAGGAAAGAAAATCCAAAAATTACTAAGGCTATACATGGCGAATCTACTGTTCACCCGACGAATTCGGCTAGACTACACGAGAACTCTCGATGAATCCACTATTCACTCGATGAATTCTACTCGGTCTCAAGAGTTCACCTAACAAATTCTACTAGACTTCACGATTGCGCTCGATGAATTATACTTGACGAACTCAGCTAATTACTCTGGAACACTCGATGAATTCGTCTCAACCTCACGAGCTCACTCGACAAATTCAGCTAGGCTTCACGATAAAACTTGACAAATTTACTGTTCACTCGGCGAATTCTACTCGGTCTCATGAGTTCACTCGATGAATTCTACTAAACTACACGAGAATACTCGACGAATTCTACATATTCTCTCGATAAATCATACTAATCCTCTCGATGAATCCTACTTAGATTACACGAGAATACTCGACGAATTCACTTGACTTCTTGGGAACATTCGACGAATCTGCATAGACCGAATTTTACAAATCTCCAAATCAAAATTTTGAAAACTAAGGAGACAAAACATGTTCCTCTTGGATCTTGACGAGAGAGAAAAGAAGGGAGAAGAATAATAATAACAAAGCAAGAGGGGTAGACAACCACTTGCCTCAATTCTCTAAATTTCTGGCTTCCTCAGCACACCGCGCAACAGTTCGGCAACAAGAACCTCCAACAAGTAATTTCACGCACACGAAGGTCTCAGAGGGAACAGTCTGAATCTCTACTCCGATGATGATTTACTGAACTACAACTCCGGCGGCGGCAGACGGAAGACTTCCAAAAAATGCCAACTCCTCCTCCTGTCATGTGATCGAGTTCGACAGAAAAGGAAAGAAGGATATCCAGAAACCTAATTTCTAAGGGGTTTGGCTTTTATAAGGGGAGCTTTTAATAAAAATAAATTAAATTTTTTTGTTATTATCTTGCAATGTTGTTTTCTAAGAAGAAATTATCGACGCATCGAAACTCTTGAACTAATGTAACGCCTTTATGCTGTTATTACTAGACATAATTAATTATCAAAAATTCAGGGGAATTACAATCACCCCTCCTAATAGAAGTTTCATCCAGAAACTTAGAGCGTATCTTGAACCTCCGCGAAAAGGAAAGGCACTAACTTACTGGATAAAACTCTTACCATCAAAATCTAGGAGAACAGATGAGGAAGAGATTCCTTTATAGTAGACTCCAATTCCTAGGTTGTGCTCTTGACATCCTGATTCCGCCAAAGAACTTTCACCATAAGGATTGTCTTTCTCCTTAACACTCGACCCTATGACTTGAAGATACGAACCAATTCTTCGACATCGGAAGATTGGGTTGCAACTGGGGAACCGAATTAAGGACATGATGCTCGCTGTGCAAACACTTTCGTAACTAGCTAACATGAAACACATCGTGAAGACCAGGGATAGTAGTAGGCAACTTAATCATATAAGCTGGCACTCCGATGCGCTCGGCGATCTGGAAATGACCCAGATACCTTGGATCCAACTTATAGTTTTTCCTAAATCTCTTATCACCCAGCATCGGAGAAACCTTCAAGAAAACCATGTCCCCAACTACAAATTCCAGATCAACCCAATGCCTATTAACATTCTTCTCATAACACTCTTGAGCCAAATTAAGCTTTTCACGGATAAACGTTACTGTCACACTCATCTCTTCCAAGGACTATAGACCTAATAACAGACTATCACCAACTTCAGCCAAAAATAGGGGAGTTCGATAATTCCTCCCATATAAGGCTTCAAAAGGCGCCATCTGCAAACTCTCCTGATAGCTATTATTGTAGACAAACTACATAAGTCTCAGACGCCTGTCCAAGGCCCCACCATAGTCCATGATATAACATCTAATCATATCTTCCAAAATATGATTTACTCTTTCAATTTGACCATTTGTCTACGGATGATAAGCAGTGGAATATCTGAGGTCTGTACCCAAAGCTCCTTATAAGATTCGCTAGAAACGGGATATATATTTAGAATCTCGATCTAACGCAATACTCACAAGCACACCATTCAATATGATGACCTCATCCAAATAAAGTTCTGCTATATTTTCCATGGAATAGCCAATTTTAAAAGCCAAAAAGTGAGCAGACATTGTTAATTTGACGACAATGACCCATACAGCATCATGCCCTCGAGGATACCTCGGCAAACCGGTAATGAAATCCATTGAAATACACTCCCACTTCTAGATAGGAATATCCAAAGGTGTTAACTTACTTCTTGGTCTTCTATGATCTGGCTTAACATGCTAGCAAGTGTAACACTCAGATATAAACTTAGTTATATCACTTTTCATACCTGACCACCAAGCGATTTACTTTAGATCTCGATGCATCTTTATAAAACCAGGATAGTAGGAAATACTTGAGCCGTGCGCTTCTTTATAAATCTTTGTTCTAATATACTCAACAACAGGGATACAATACCTACCACGATACCCTCAAGGTACCATCTTCATCAAATGAAAAATCTGGTAGTTCTCCTCTTTTAGCTCTACTCCGGAGGTGCTGCAAATAAGGATCATCCTTCTGATGAAATCTTGTATGTGTTATCCAAGAAGGCTCTTCAACTTCCAAACAAGATGACACGCCAACATCATTAACAATAATGTACATCAATAAAAACTCCTCCACCAAGGACTATACAGAGAGGTTGAGGACTTGCGTGGCTTTCCTGCTCAAGGCATCGGTCACCACATTAGCCTAGACCCGATGGTGAAGCATATATACCTCATAGTCGACAACATACTCCATCCATCTACGTAGGCGCAAATTAATCTCTTTTTAGTTGAATACATACTTCAAACTCTTATGATCCATATAGATTTTGCATGTCACTCCATATAAAAGATGTATCCACAACTCAAGGCATAGATGACCGCAGCAAATTCCAAATCATGAGTAGGGTAATTCCTTTCATGTATCATCAATTGTCTTTATCCATACGCGATCACCCTTCCTTCTTGCATTAGAATGCAACCGAGACCAACTCGCAAAGAGTCGACGTTGAAAGTCATTATTCCAAGAGTAGCTATAAACCTTAAGGGGGGTGAATAGGTTTCCTTGTCTTTATGACTACTTTCTAATTTAGTGTGTTGTGAGTTAGCTTATTTAGCTTGCGTTCAAGAACACAGATTAGCACACAATTATTTATAGTGGTTTCTCAAGGTATGTGAAAGTATCTAGCGTCTACCTAAATCACCTAATGGGGGCTGAATAGGTGATGTTTGTGTCTTTTTGCCGAAATAAAATATTTAAAAACTCAAGCACACAAACACAAAGATTTGTGGTGGTTGCCCGTATTGGGTACGTCCACTGTCCCGCCTTGCCTATCTACCATGAAGGTATAGATTCAGCTACTTCACCTTTCTCAGATTATCACAATCTTATTACTTGGAGCAACGCTCCTACACCTCGATCCACAACCGGATCTACACCTCGATACACAAATTGGATCTACAAACTCGATCCACACACAGATATATAATCTCGATCCACTAACGGATCTACAATCTCGATCCACTAACAGATCAACAATCGAAAGAATAATCTTCCTACAATCTCAGAGACAAAGCTCCTACAAGAGTTAAAATAAATTTTACAAGTACAATTCAAATTTTACACTTCCATATCTGAAAACTTCAAGGGTCTTCCTTCATGATTCTTGAAAACTTGATGAAGAAGGTTGAGGAAGAAAATCGAGAAGGCTGATCTGAAAACTAGGATTCGACCCGATAAAATAGTTGATGAAGAATCTTGAACTTTGTATCTGTCGAATCTTTCCTCTCTTCGAATCGCTTGATCAAGAGATTTGCGGCAGAGAAGAATGGCGATGGCGACGTGTGGCTTCTCCCGAACTTAGAAAGAGCGATTCTGATATTTAATTCTTATTAGATTTGGGTTGGATAATCTGATTGAAGAGAATATATATATATATATATCATCTTCAACGGTCATGAATCATTAATGAAAGATTCACTAATGTATCTATCATCCAAAAGTCAGAATAATTTGAAATCCCGTCAAAATAAATAGAAAGAAAAATCTGCAAGTCCATTTCTTGAGAAGAAGTAGATTTCTAAAGAAATTAAATGGATTTCTCGAGAAATGACTTGGCTTCTTGAAAAAAAGACTTTAAGAAATTTCTGTGAAGAAACTTGATGAGTCCTCTTTATATACCTATTTTCGGACTCATCTGGGCTTATTTCCTTGTCTTTCCGCGCCGTTTAGCGTCATTTGCACTCCTTTTGTTTCGCTACGGTTTTCCATGCCCTGTGCACCTTTGTTGCCCATTTTCTGTGCTTGTGTGCATTTACTTTTTTGCTATGTTTATCACTGTTTGCTGTGGCTGCCGCGATCGATGCCCCGTGCAGTTTTCCTGCAGGTTTGGGGATCGTGAGGGCATTCGGGATAGGCGTTTCACTATTTTTGGCAAAGGAGTCAGTGGTCGTGCGTTTTTACCCACGCACGACCATCGACCTCCTAGCGCACGATCACTGATCGTGCGCAGCCCGGTCTCATTTGTGAAACTCTGTCTTGAACCTTCCGCACGATCACTTGCCATACCGCGCATGACCACTGCTCGTGCGCCGCCGATCGTGCGCAGTCATACCCATTTTGCAAAGTCTTTCTGGCTATTTCCGCACGATCATTAGCCCTGCCTCGCACGATCACTGATCGTGCGCTGCTGATCGTGCGCGACTACTGATTTTCTGATGCAGGTTTGCAGGTTGCTCACGCACGGGCGCTGACCTTGGTCGCGCACGATCACTGGTCGTGCGCCAGTGGTCGTGCGCGCTATTTATTCTGCAAGCTATAAATACGCTGTTCCGCGAATTAGGGCGAGAGCATCATTACGGAACCTTCGCCAGTCCGCCGTTTCGCCCTCCAGTAAGTCCCATTCACCTCCACCTTCATCCATACCAACGGGAGGACCTTCTTCGGTGATTCCGAAGCATTTCGCATCCTCCGGCGATCCTCCCGGCCATTGAAGCATTCTTCTCCGAGCTTTCCACCAAGGAAGAAGACGAAGCACCCCTAGAGAACGGAGTTACAGGCCCTCGAGGTGACAGCTCGGTGGTACCGGAAGCCCTCCTCGGACTGCGCTTGGAAGCGGATTGACAACCCGCACCTCCGGCCAACAACCGCGGTGGATCTTCAATCTCATGGTTGTGCATTTTCTCTCTTTTTCTTGTTGTATGAAATGCTTGTGCTTGTAATGGACATCAACTTCTAGCATTATTGTTATTTGTTGTATTTCATCTTGCTCTTGAGATTTATTCTTTGATGCGCCTCGCTCCATCTCGCTCCACTCCACATGTTCGTTTCACTCAAGCTTGCTCCGCACTAATCACCTCACTCACTAGATTTCCGTCCACTCGCCAATCGAAGTACGGCATCGCGGCCGCTACATCCATCTCGCCTTGAGAAGCGGTGATTGCGACCCGCATAGTTTACATTAGTGTAATCGGTCGTAAGACCACCAACAAAAGCCCCTTTCTTTTCTGTTTATTTAAATTAACTCTCATAACGATAGTTTTAGAGTCTAGATCGTTCGACGCCAATTGCATTCCTCAAGAGACCGACATCCGGGGATTCATTCCCAACTTTATTACTTGAGCGACCGGTACGCTTGCCGTATTTTACGCGCATCAAGTTTTTGGCGCCGTTGCCGGGGAATGCAACTGTTGAACGATCACGATTTCTGAAAGTATTGGTATAAGAGTTAGTGTTTTTTTTTATTTTCGTTTCTTTGTTTTGTTGCTTCAGTGGATGCAGGGACGTGCTGCAAGAGATCTCGTTGCTTACGATCCCGAAATCGAGCGAACTCTTCGTGCGCAAAGGCGTGCCGCTGCAGTAGATCCAATCACAATGGGAGACCAGTTGAACCATGACAACGGAGTTCGTGTTGGAGGGAACCTCCCTGATAACCGTAACGGGGATGAGAATGAGGTGCAACCGCCGCATGTCCGAACCATGAGAGATTACACTACCCCCACTGTTGGGAGCATTTACCCTGGGTTTGGACCGGCGATCGCAAACCAACAGTTCGAGATCAAACCGGCAATTCTTAACATCATCCGGAACAACGCACAGTTCTCTGGACTGGCTACAGAGGATGCCCATCTACACTTGGCAGACTTCTCAGAAATCTGTGCCACTTTCCGTTATGCTGGGATTCCTGACGATACGGTCAAGCTCCATCTCTTCCCCTTCTCTCTACGTGACAAGGCCAAGTCATGGCTTCATTCCCTTCCTCCTGGAACAGCCACAACCTGGGAGGCTCTTACCACAAAGTTTCTAGCCAAATTCCATCCGGTTGACCGTATTGTGAGTTTGAGACGCGCCATCGCTAATTTCCGGCAAAACAACCAAGAAAGTTTGGCGGAAGTCTGGGAGCGCTTCAATGAGTTGCTGCGGAAGTGCCCCAATCACGGATTCCAAACGTGGAATCTTGTGGAATGCTTCTACTTCTCCATCGAACCTCAACACCGCGCCATGATTGACGCCGCCTCTGGTGGAACTATTATGAACCTTGCTCCTGAGGATGCTTTGAGAGTTCTGCAGGACACCGCCACGCACAGCGCCTTTTGGACCGCGGGAAGGAATACCCCCCGTGGGACAAGTGGAATCTTTGCTGTGGAAGCATCAAGGCCCGCTGCAGCTGCTCCGGTGTTGGCCATCTCGTGTCAAGGATGCGGAAGTACCGATCATCATAGCTTTGAGTGCCCTGGAGCGGAGGTAATGTATGACCCCGCCTTCTCCAATGAAACCGTGAATTTTATCGCAAATCAAAACAGGGGCGCGCCATATGGAAATGCTTATAATCCGGGTGCGAGAAATCACCCGAATTTCTCGTGGAATCAAAACGCACCGGGCCAACGATGGCAACCGGGGCAGCATCAATATGATGCCTCCGCCTCCGGGAGCCAGCCGCGGCCACCCCACCCGAATTATCCTCAAGGCCCCCCCGCCGAAAAAACCAATTCTTTGCTCAAATGTTTGAAAAATTTGTTGAAGTTTCCCAAACAAACATGACAAATCAAGCCGCTTCAATGCGTAAGCTCGAGGCACAGTTGGGCCAATTGGCTCAAATGGTCTCCGAGCGCACGCTTGGTACTCTCCCAAGCAACACTGAAAAAAATCCCCATGAACAAGGGAAAAGCCTTGGGGAGGGAAGGCTGGGGAATACCAACGAACTCGTGATTAGCTGCTTGATTAACAACGTTGAAACTACTGCTTTATGTGATTCTGGGGCATCCAGCAACATCCTCACTCTGCAGGATGTCGCGAAGATGCAACTGCAAATAGACACCGCAGACCGGAAATCACTTATTCTAGCTAATGGTAATGTGGTAGATACAGATGGTGGTGTGAGGGAAGTCGATATCGAGGTTAATGGCAAACATTTTACCACTGCTTTTCAGGTCATGGGACCGGAAGAAAATGACTCCATTCCTATACTTGGTGTCCCATTTCTAACGGCCAGTGGCGCATCCCTGGATTTCTCCCAAGGACGCGTCACCTGGCCGGCTGATGCTTGCACCCTCGATGATACTTCCGTACACTCCTCTCTTGTTCAAAATGACGTTTCACTACGTAGTGCAGATCTCCAGGAAGATTTCGGAGTCCCAGCTTTGAAGGAACCCCTTGTGGATGAGAAAACCAAGGGAGGATTGACCGAGATGACCGATGAGAAGAATAATTTAGCGACCGCGAAGATGTTTGAGCGCCCCAAAGACACGGTGAACGTGCCACCTCCTACCGATGCTGTTGTGGAGCATGACACTTCTAGTTACATGCGGGAGAAATCCCTAGACTGTTATTCGTGTAATAATATTCATGACTCTATTAAGCGTTCTGTCGCTTGGGCTGATCCGATCGCCATCACGGTGCCGGAAATGATGCCATCGATTGTAAAATTTGGGAAAACTGTGAAATCCACTCCTTGGAGGTCTCCATCGGTGGAGAAGCTGAAGGAGGCGAAACGCTTGCGTGATAAGCGTTATTCTTCCTTCCCAGTGTTTGCGCACCATCTGAGCAAGGGGAAATCCCCTCCTCATGATCTTATGCAAGGTTCTGCCTCTCCATCGCTCTCCACCGAGAAGACTTACCACAAATCGGCATATAGCTGATTGCCGCTCTGCCTCGTGTTTCCTGCTTACTTTCCTTGCTGCTTTTGAACATTTTGAGATTTATTTTATTTTATTTTGATGCATAAACATTATATACAATTGCTAATACAGGTATTTGGTCCACCTTAAGGACGGTAAACAAAAGGGCTATTCGGGAGACAACCCAAGCTTGGACCTTTTGGTCCCCTTGTTTTTGTTTGATTTTATTTTATGCTTTCTATCTTTTTGTATTTTCTATTGTTCGGCCTAATTCGCAGGTTCAGCTTATCTTTTGTGCGATGCAGCACTGCCCGCGAATCATCACGCAATCTTCTGGCATGCTCCCCTCTTTGGAGCATTGGTACTCTCTCTCGCTTCAGATTTCATTTTCTGGTTGAATGTTTATTTTTCTTGCTTATGTTTTCATTCAAGTCTGGGGGGAAGAGCCGCTCGTGCACTCCACGAGCACATTAAATTTCGCATGCCAGTAGTTTTCCTTTTTCGCTTCATTATGTAGATTCCTGTTGCACACCACTGCACCCACATGAGCGCGAGCTTAGCTGTTAGCGTGCCACGAGTTGAGCTTGTATCTGTGCTAGATTTGGAAAATTTCTGTGCTAGTTTAGGATTGCGCGACGGAGTAAAATGTTGGCCTTGCTGTGTTTCTAGTCAACTGCTCTCGTTTTGTATAGAAATTTGTGTAGACTTAATTTTTCTGTATGCTTATAATTTTATATTTTTCTATTTGCGTACATATTTCTTATTCTACTCAAAAGTTTGTGAATCCGGTGTGAATCAAACGGTAGCGTAGGAATGTGTGTAGCCGCCACTAGACTCGTATTGCTTGAGTCGGGAGGAAGGATTATCCTTCTCGGTTGCTAAGAACTTGCCCCAAGCTATTCTTGAAGCATTGGTACACGGTTAGTCTAGCGTGAGAGCGATGCAGGCCACCTTTTGGCCCGGTTGAGCTTTGTACCCATTCCTAACATCGCCCTTGCTAGCCCCTTTGTGCCTACCCTTCCTTTTGATTCAGCTCCACCATTATTTCACCAAAGCCCCATAGCCGATCCTAGTCGCACACCCAAGTCGAGCTTAGTGTTTTATATTTTCATGTTGGGTTGTGATGTGGTATTTTTATTCGTGAAAATGTGGAAGTGCTCCCAAGCTTTATTTGCTGAAAATTGTGTTTTGTGAAAAGAAAAATATTTGAAAAAGAGAAAAAGTGAAAATGAAAAGTGAAAAGAAAAAGTTTGATTGAAAATCTTTATTTGAGATGATTTGGATTTGGAGTAGGCGGTGCACACACCCATTTAGTAAAAGTTAAGTCTGGGGGTGTGGTGCACCCGTGTTTATTTTGTGGGCAGCGGGTACTAGTTTTGTACGTTTGCTCATTTGGGTTAGGTGCATACCCATCATGTTTATCGTTGTTTTCCTCACCGTAACCCAAGCCCCATTATTACCCGAAGTCCTACGGACTTGCGTTTGGATTGACTAGTGCCGTGGAGAGAGTGCGATCGGGCAAGCTTATGGTTTCCGACATTGGTGGATTCCTTTGGGGGTAATCTTGAGCTCCGGTCTTCGGCAATGCTCACCTTAGTGGCCTGTCTACTTTCTCCCTGCGTAGGACCGACTGATTCACCGTGATTCCACTTTTGAGTAATAATAAATTTTTGTTACGCATTGTGAAAAATATAAAATATTTTGTATACTTAAGAATTCCCTCTACTTTATTTTTATGCACGCGAGCATGCGACTTCGCATGGTACTCCGTTTGGCAATTTCTCTTTTTAGCTAGTTCATTTTTCCCCGTCTGCTTAGGTTCTGTTTGCTCGGGACGCGCAAATGGTTAAGTCTGGGGGTGTGATGAGTCCTCTTTATATACCTATTTTCGGACTCATCTGGGCTTATTTCCTTGTCTTTGCGCGCCGTTTAGCGTCATTTGCACTCCTTTTGTTTCGCTACGGTTTTCCATGCCCTGTGCACCTTTGTTGCCCATTTTCTGTGCTTGTGTGCATTTACTTTTTTGCTATGTTTATCATTGTTTGCTGTGGCTGCCGCGATCGATGCCCCGTGCAGTTTTCCTGCAGGTTTGGGGATCGTGAGGGCATTCGGGATAGGCGTTTCACTATTTTTGGCAAAGGAGTCAGTGGTCGTGCGTTTTTACCCACGCACGACCATCGACCTCCTAGCGCACGATCACTGATCGTGCGCAGCCCGGTCTCATTTGTGAAACTCTGTCTTGAACCTTCCGCACGATCACTTGCCATACCGCGCACGACCACTGCTCGTGCGCCGCCGATCGTGCGCAGTCATACCCATTTTGCAAAGTCTGTCTGGCTATTTCCGCACGATCATCAGCCCTGCCTCGCACGATCACTGATCGTGCGCTGCTGATCGTGCGCGACTACTGATTTTCTGATGCAGGTTTGCAGGTTGCTCACGCAGGGGCGCTTACCTTGGTCGCGCACGATCACTGGTCGTGCGCCAGTAGTCGTGCGCGCTATTTATTCTGCAAGCTATAAATACGCTGTTCCGCGAATTAGGGCCAGAGCATCATTACGGAACCTTCGCCAGTCCGCCGTTTCGCCCTCCAGTAAGTCCCATTCACCTCCACCTTCATCCATACCAACGGGAGGACCTTCTTCGGTGATTCCGAAGCATTTCGCATCCTCCGGCGATCCTCCCGGCCATTGAAGCATTCTTCTCCGAGCTTTCCACCAAGGAAGAAGACGAAGCACCCCTAGAGAACGGAGTTGCAGGCCCTCGAGGTGACAGCTCGGTGGTACCGGAAGCCCTCCTCGGACTGCGCTTGGAAGCGGATTGACAACCCGCACCTCCGGCCAACAACCGCGGTGGATCTTCAATCTCATGGTTGTGCATTTTCTCTCTTTTTCTTGTTGTATGAAATGCTTGTGCTTGTAATGGACATCAACTTCTAGCATTATTGTTATTTGTTGTATTTCATCTTGCTCTTGAGATTTATTCTTTGATGCGCCTCGCTCCATCTCGCTCCACTCCACATGTTCGTTTCACTCAAGCTTGCTCCGCACTAATCACCTCACTCGCTAGATTTCCGTCCACTCGCCAATCGAAGTACGGCATCGCGGCCGCTACATCAATCTCGCCTTGAGAAGCGGTGATTGCGACCCGCATAGTTTACATTAGTGTAATCGGTCGTAAGACCACCAACAAAAGCCCCTTTCTTTTCTGTTTATTTAAATTAACTCTCATAACGATAGTTTTAGAGTCTAGATCGTTCGACGCCAATTGCATTCCTCAAGAGACCGACATCCGGGGATTCATTCCCAACTTTATTACTTGAGCGACCGGTACGCTTGCCGTATTTTACGCGCATCAAAACTCACTGATTTCTTAAGAAGAATATTATTTCTCGAGAAAGTGACATAGCGCATTTTTAGAACTGGAGCCATATTTCTCGAGAAAAGATTGATTTCTCGAGAAATGAATTGCTTTCTCAAGAAATAATATGGCTTTTCTCGAGAAATTGACTTAGCGCAAAATTTTGTAAACTGATGCAATGATTTCTCGAGAAAGAAATGATTTCTTGTAATAAAGTCTTAGCTTCTCGAGAAATGATTTTGACATTGTTGGGTACATTGAAAAATATGTACCAGATTTGGATAAGCCTCATCTTAGTCAATGATATGCATAAATTTGTACTTGATAGATGTTTGAGTTACATTGCGCAGGTTTAAGAATTTCAAGAAAATTTTCTAAGTCCAAGTGTCGACACTTATGAAGGAGTTGTGTCGACACCAAAGCTAAGTCGACACTTATGAAAAAGTTGTGTCGACACTAAAACTGAGTTGATACCTAAAGAAGAAGTTTTGTTGACACCAAGAATAATGTTGACACCTGAGGCAGAATTTGTGTCGACACATAATACAGGAGCTGTGTCGACACCAAGGAGCTATGTCGACACTGGAAGAAATTGTGTCGACACACTGGACTTGTGTCGACACATCAACTCTCAAAGTGTTGTGTCGAGATTAGAAGCAATTGTGTCGACACACAGGACTTGTGTCGACACACACACATTGTCATTCAGACACATTCAACGTTGTCAACACACACTCAATGCCATCTGTCTGCAGCAGTTATGTCGAGACCAGAAGGACTTGTGTTGACACACACTCAAAGCCATCTGACTTACACTCAACGCCATCTGTCTACAGCTGTTATGTCAAGAACATGAATACTTATGTCGACACATTGGACTTGTGTCGACACATACAACAGTAAAAGTGTCGAGTAGCAGAAGATTGACTGAGTCGACACATTGAATGCTGTATCGACATCATGAAGACTTGTGTCAACACTTAGCCTATATGTGTCGACACATGTGAAGAAGTTTGTAGAGTGATATGTGCTGAGTTGGAAAGTCTTTGGTGAATCAACTGACTTGACTGATGTCTCGACAGCTGTCATAACCAACCAGTCTGTCACCTCTATCAGAACTGTTAGAAGGTTGTTACAAACCGGATCAGCTGGTAACTATTGGGAAACTCTATATAAGAGTCAGATCTGTGACAATAATGACATGTTGAACAGAACGGAAGAAGTAGAATAACAACACTAGAGAATTCTTGAACAAGAACAGGGATAACCCTTATGAAGGCAAATCAAGAGTTGTTTGCAAGAAAGATTCAGAATTCATTCTGAATTTAAGGAAGAAGATGACTGAAGATCATCTTTTACATCAAGTGAAGATCCACCTTATTTTGTTCTATCAAGAAGCTTTGAAAAGCTAAGTCTGGTTGGATCAGAAGGGTCAGTTCATTCAAGAACTGATCAAGAAGGCTACACCAATAGAGAAATCTAGCTGGTGAATTTTTTGTATCTTTATATCATTCAACTTCATGTAGGATCTATTGTTAGATCTGAGTTATAAGCCTGAAATTATAAAGGATGGGATAGGGATGAGAGCCTGAGGTGTAGGACTTATGAAAAGTTTGAGTTGTAAGCCTAGTGATAAAGGCTGAGGTAGGGCTGAGGCCTGAGGTAGGATTCTTGGGAAGAATCTTAGGTAGGACTTGGTTAAATCTGAGATGTAGGAACCATTCAGGTTCTGAGTTGTAAGGTATGCGGATCCGAGCCAGTGGAAGGAAGTTAGGCTGAATCCAGTTATCTACTGGATAGGCGAAGGTGGAAAGTGGATGTACCCATACCTTGGGGAACCACTATAAATCTGGTGTATGTTGTGCTGTGAATTGTGGTCTGTGTTTTGAATTATCTGTGCAGAATTTAATATAGTTGTTTGCCTATAAAAATTATATAAAAAGTTTAGAACTTATTCACCCCCCCCCCTCTAGGTGTTTAGGCTCTTGAAATCAAGTCTTTCAAGTGGTATAAGAGGGAGGTTGCTCAAAGATTGACCTAACAGTCTGAGTGAATTTCCAAGGAAAATAACAGATATCAAGAATGGGTTTAATGAGAATCAAAAGGACTTTGGATCTATGAAACTGCCAATCTGCAGGAAAGAATCCTTTGGTATATGGAAGGAAAGGGTCAGGTTGTTTATGGAAGCATCTGATCCAAGAATCTATATCACAGTACAGGAAGGCCCCTTCATTCCAATGAAGGTATCAGTCCTTGATGCAAATGTTAAAACTCCTAAGAGTTATTGTGAGATGACAATGGATGAAATCATCCTGGCAACTCTAGACAAAAGGGCACATAATATCATTGTAAGTGCCATAGATGATGCCACCTTTCAGAATCTGGTACACTATAAAACCTCCAAGGAAATGTGGGACACCCTTATTGTCTGCATGGAGGGCACAGAAGAAGCCAGAGAGGATAGGAAGTCTATGCTGAATCAGGAGTATGAGAGCTTTAGACAAGCCAAGAATGATAGCATAACTTAATGCTACAAGAAATTCTTATGGATTGTAAATGAGCTGATGACTTATGGAAGAGTCTTCAGCACTTATGAACTGAATGTCAAGTTTCTGAGATCTCTGACAAAGGATTGGGACACCAAGATTTGTGCCATTAGAGAGGTAGCAAGGCTGGCAGATACACCTCCTCCCATACAATTTGGAAAGCTACTTTTATATGAAATGCAACTTACAGCTAGGAAGGAGGAAGAGAAGAGCAGTAGATCTGAACACAAGGAAAAGTCAGTTGCCTTCAAGGCTGAAGGCACAAGAAAGGGCAGGAGAAAATCTGCTTCTCCTCCCAAAAAGAGTGCTGAGGCAGAAGAAGGTATTCCTGACAACACCTCATCAGACAGCCACACCTCTAATGAGGATTTTGCAGCCTTCACAAGGCAATTCCAAATATTCATGAAGAAGAAGAAGTGGAGAACCAGACCTTCTACATCCTTTTCCAAGGATGAGTACTATAAGAAAAAGAAGACTCCCAAGGAGGACAGGTATGCTTCTAAATCTAGTAAATAATCTAATTCTAAGATTGTGTGTTATTATTGCAACATGCAAGAACATGTCATAGCTGATTGTCCTGACAAAAGGAAGGAGTCAAAATACAAGAAGAAACTGCAAGTAAAAGGCAAGAAGGAAAAATCCCTTGTTGCCCAAAAGCAAAAAAAGTTGGACAGATTCTTTATCATCTAAATCAGGAGAAGAAGAAGATGCTGAAGCATATGTTGGGCTATTCTCAACTAAAGAGGATTCTAAGGAGTTAGAATTCCTACAAATGCTGGACTCCATAAATGGAGTGAAAGAACATTACTGTAGAGGGCTGATGGCCCTATCAGAAAATGATCAATGCCAGGATCAGTCTGGTCCTAGTAAGGTATACATTTCTCCCTTAGATTCTGATTATTTTATTAGAACAAAATTAGTAGCATCAATTGAAGAGAAGGGGATGGTTCTTATTCTGAGGGGTATGTTCATCAACTCATTAATGAGTATGATGGGTTGTTTCATGCTTTGAAGAAGAGCAAGTTTCTTGTCAAAGAGCAGTCCAAGGAGATTGAGACTCTTAAGCTGGCTGCAGCAGATTCAGCAAAGCTGTTGGATCTAAATTTGAATGAGGTTGCCAAACTGAAAAACATTACTGTTATTCAGATGTGCACAATCTCTTTCAAGAAGAATCATATCAAGAAACTGTAGGCAAAACTTCAGCAAGAAAGAGAGCTAGTTGTTAAATTCACCAAGCAAAAATCTTTCTTACCCTTAATAGAAAATTTCATTTCACAAAAAAGAAATACTGGTCTAGGTTTTAAGGTAAGAACTAGGGCCACCAATTCACATAGAAAAGGTAAGGCCCCAGTTCAGCCTCTAGCTGCAAAACCCCCTATCTTCTTTAGGAAGGTGATGAATCCTACAAATAGGTATGATCATGCCACTACTCATGGTCACTGTGAGTATGGAAATCTCATGGGCAAAGGTGCAAATGTGATGAGTACAATTATGGTAGACTTTTTACTATCATAATTATAATCATGTCTACTGTTTTCTACCTCTTTATCAAGTAATTGTGCAGAATAGTTAAGAATAGGTATTGTCATGAATAGTAGAGCATAGTTTAGAGTTTTTACTATTTCATGTATTGAGCTCTCCACTTACTACTTCATTTCTCTAATGCAGGTACGGCGAACCAGTGGAACTAAAAGTCTTGGAGCAAACAGGGAAGTTGACGGGACCAACATGGTCGATCACAGGAGAAGAATTGGTCAAACACGGGTAGGAACACGCCCGTATTCCTACCCGTGTTCTATTCTAGCTAAAATGATTTAATGAAGGAAGAGTCAAAGCACCACACGGGTGGGAACACGCCCGTGTTCCCAGCCCGTGTCCTTTTCGGGACAAATTGAAGAATTAAATCCAGCCTACCCGTGTCTGAAGAACAACACGGCCGTGTTCGACAACACAGTCGTGTCAGTACCCGTGTCATCTAACACGGCCCACGACTAAACACGTCTGCTCGTATGGAACTGCCCTGGAACTGCTAACACGGCCAGAACCACGGCCGTGTTGGAACCCGTGTTGAGAGGACTTAGCGCAACCACTCGCACCAAAAGCCCGGACTGTTGGAGGACGGCGCCACTAATCTTTATATCAAAGGTCCTCGGGCGGATCCACGGGGCAGCCAGTTAAGCCATTACCGCATAGCACCGCAGCGCGGGGGCGATTCCGGACCGCAGCCCCAACAATCCCCCCCCCCGGAAACGACCCCGATTGAGAGGACTTAGCGCAACCACTCGCACCAAAAGCCCGGACTGTTGGAGGACGGCGCCACTAATCTTTATATCAAAGGTCCTCGGGCGGATCCACGGGGCAGCCAGTTAAGCCATTACCGCATAGCACCGCAGCGCGGGGGCGATTCCGGACCGCAGCCCCAACAATCCCCCCCCCCCCGGAAACGACCCCGGGGCGATTCCGGACCGCAGCCCCAACACGTGTTCAACCATGTTTGCTATGAGACTATAAAAACCTGGGGAAAATTTTATTCTAGACTTTTGGTTCAATTTGCATTGGAGCTTTTCTGGAGGACGAAAGCGGAGCACCCAAGAGAAGGATAATTTAAGAGGATTTTTGGTATGCCTTTAATTCTTCATTGTATCTTCTTAATTTTGATCTTATCTTGGTGATTCAACTTTCCTTATTTTATATTTTACATGAACTTTGTATTTGAACAATTTGTTTAATCATGCATCGCATTGTTTTCCTTAAATTTGTGGTAGTTTATGCGTATATACTTCTTGAAACAAAAATGATTATCCTAAATATTAATTTAACTTTTGTTATTCATGAATTTCAAACCTCTAGATTGAGAAATTGGTTGTTTGCAATGATGTTAATAATTTCATAATTAGGAGTTATTTTTATTTACACTGCAATTTTCATGATCGAGAGATATGTTAATTGTACAATTTTGATATGTATAAATGAGTTTATGATATGTTAGAGATAACCTTTCATAAGTTTGTGTAGTAAAAAGGGTAACGTACTTAATGAAAATTTGAGTATTATAAATTGTTCGAGAGAAAATTTACTCACATAGATTAGATTTTGAACTGCTCGAGAGAGAATTTAATGAATGTTTTACCCTTACATTACAATGAATTTGATAATGTTGTTATTACATGATTAAATTGATTTGACTCAATGCAAAAGTAGTATCATGTGAATGCTCTTAACTTTCATCTTTTCATCAATTTAACACTCCAATGTATCTTTATTATAATAGTCATAGTTAGATTAATGTAGGTTAGAATTCAATGTTAATTATCGATATAATAATAGTGTGAGGGTGAGTACGAGTATTTGAAAAGACCCTGTGGAATACGACACGAGATGTAGAATTCTCCTATACTATGATTGATAGGGGCACTTGCCTGAAATGTTAAATCAATTTAGCTTATGCCTGTCTACATAGTTATTATTAAATTATAGAATGATTCCGCATCAAGTTATTACCATGTTATGTGAAAATTAACATCAAAATGCCAATAGGCAACTCTATAGGCATGCCCATCATGTACATAAGAAATTCTTGAAGTTTGCTGCTCAAGCACCACCACTTAACAAGACTTCTGGCAACAAAGTAGCAAAGTCTGTACCTAAGAGAAAGTATAATAGATTTGAGTGTTGGTGTTGTGGCAAGGTGGGCAACTTTGCCACTGATTGCTGGTTTAACATAAGTGTTAAAATCAAGAGTAGTTTTTCTGTTAGAAGAGCTGCAGGATTACAAAATAACAAGGACCATCGACTCAATAGCAAATTAGGTTCTAAGGGTAAGTGATTCTTTATATGATGCAGGTGAATCCAAGTGACCATACCCCTATATGGTACTTGGATAATGGTTGTTCCAGACATATGACTGGAACAAGAAGAATGTTGAGGGACTATGTACTCATATAGAATGGTCCCAAAGTCATCTTTGGTGGATCAGAAAAAGGAGTCATCAAAGGATTTGGTAACATTTCTTGTGACTCAATTACTATCAGTAAAGTGGCTTATGTGAAGGGTCTAAAACATAACCTTATTAGAATAAGTCAGCTTAGTGATCTAGGTTATGACATCTCCTTTCACAAAAGGGAGTGCCATATTAAGAGGTCAAGTTATCAAGTGATCATTTTGACTGGCACTAGGAAAGGAAATGTTTATTGTCTTAACCTAGATTGTGAGTTGAATAACTCACCTATCTGCCTAGTTATAGATGAGAAAGCTTCACTATGTGTCAAATGGCACAAAAGGCTAGCTCATTTGAACTATAAGTCCATTGGATTGCTGTTTAGCATGGGTCTGGTGAGGAATGGTCCTCAAGTCAAGTGCATTAAAGAGGGAGTGTGCTCAGCTTGCCAAAAGTGCAAACAGACCAAGTCCTCTTTTACTGCACTAGATACCAAAGATTCATTGAGATGTTTATATCTCTTGCATATGGATTTATTTGGTCCTATGCCAGTTCAAAGTCTTGGTAGGAAAGTATATACACTAGTTGTTGTGGATGACTATTCTAGATACACTTGGGCGTTCTTCTTGAGGAAGAAATCTGAAACCCCTAGTGTTTTCCAGACTTTTGTTAGACAAGTTCACAATGAATTCAACAATTCAGTAGTCAAAATCAGAAGTGACCATGGAACTGAATTTCAGTCTGAATGTATGAAGAAGTTCCTGCCAAGATGGATGAAGAAAAAGATGCCAGCTATCTAGGGGAGAACAAGTCCCACTGGATGAAGAAGACAATGTAGGGCATCAAGTTGAGGAAACTGGAGAAATCCATAATGCTGACAGATTTCCTCCAGCTAGAAGACATCTGAAGGATCATCCAGCTCACCAAATCATTTGTGATGCAAGTCAAGGGGTTATAACTAGGGGCAAGAGCATGAACACAGTTCTATGTTCTAGCTTCCTATCTCAAATAGAACCCAGGAAGATTGAAGAAGCAATGCAAGACTCCAACTGGATTGATTTTATGCAAGAAGAGCTCAGTAAGTTCAGAAGATGTAAAGTCTGGGAACTGGTGCCTAAACCTAAAGATCACAACATAATAGGAACTTAGTAGATCTACAGGAACAAGCTTGATGAGAATTGCACCATAGTCAAGAATAAGGCCAGACTGGTAGCTAAAGGCTACAGGCAAGAGGAAGGTATCTACTTTGATCAAACCTTTGCTCCAGTGGCAAGGCTGGAGGCTATAAGTCTGTTTTAGCCTATGTTGCCTATCAAGGGTTCAAGGTATACCAGATGGATGTGAAATCAGCATTTCTGAATGGGTATTTAAAAGAGGAAGTCTATGTTGAACAACCATCAGGTTTTGTAGATTCTCACTTTCCTGATTATATATATAGGCTAAGGAAAGCTCTATATGGTTTGAAACAAGCTCCAAGGGCTTGGTATGAGACCTTGTCTGCTTTCCTTATTGAGAATAAATTCTCTAGAGGAAAAATAGACAAAACTCTATTTTATGGGAAATCTAAAGGCAAGTTAATACTAGTCCAGATATATGTGGATGATATTATCTTTGGTTTTACTGAAAACAACCTTTGTAGAAAGTTTGCCAAACTTATGCAAGGGAAGTTTGAGATGAGCAGTATGGGTGAGCTGAAGTTCTTCTTGGGACTTCAAGTTAGACAGTCTGAGAGTAGTTTGTCCATATCTCAGTCTAAGTTCGCCAAGGAGTTGATTAAGAAGTATGGTATGGACTCAGCTTCTACCATGAAAACTCCAATGGGAATAAGTATGCCTATAGGAAAAGATGAGGCATGGAAACCTGTTGATGAGTCTTTGTATAGAGGGATAATTGGCTCCCTACTTTACTTGACTGCTAGTAGACCTGACATCATGTATGCAACATGTGTCTGTGCTTGGTACCAAGCTTGCCCAAAGGAATCTCAATATACTGCAGCTAAGAGAATATTTAGATATCTTAAGGGCACACTAAATCTAGGCCTTTGGTACCCAAAAAATAGAGATTTCATTCTAACTGGTTTATCAGATGCAGACTTTGCTAGATGCAAAGAAGACAGGAAGAGTACTACAGGAACTTATCAATTCCTTAGTGGGAGGCTGGTGTCATGGAGCAGCAAGAAGCAAACCAGTGTAGATATATCAACAACTGAATCTGAATATATAGCTGTAGGTAGCTGCTGGGAACAATTGATGTGGATAAAACATCAACTTGAATACTATGACATCCAGGTAAGGAGAATTCCACTATTTTGTGATTCTACTAGTGCTATTTCTATTGCTAAGAATCCTGTATCACACAGTAGGACCAAGCATATAAAAATTAAGTTTCAATTCATCAGAGAACATGTAGAGAAGGAAAATATTAGCCTAGAATTTATGAGAACAGATAATCAAATAGCTGATATTTTTACAAAACCTCTTGATGAAACTAAGTTCAATTATTTTAAAATTGAATTAGGTATGTTGAACCTAGAATAGGTTAGCACAAGCTTCCTTAAGTAGCATATGTAAGCACCAAAATTCTCTTGAAATTTGTCTAAGTATAATGTTTGTGTCGACACAAGCAAGTTGTGTCGACACACTCAGTATGTTGTGTCGACACATAAAAAGGATCTGTCGACACAGAAACAGTATCTGAGTCGACAGAAGAACTAGTGTCACATAACTCTGTCGAGACTTAAATGGCCTGTGTCGACACAGACACAAGTGTGTAGACACTAACACATGTATGTCGACACATAAATGTGTCGACTTAATATAAGCATTGTCGACTCAGACATTAGTATGTCGACACATAGTCGTATCGACTTAAAACTAAGTATTGTCAAGAACTAGGTCATTTCTGATTAGACGTGTGCTGATTTGTCGACTAAGGCCCGTCGTTTGACCTGCTCTTGACACAAATACTATAAATAGGTGAAGCCAAAAACTTGTCAACTACGCTTTTAGAATTCTTGGCTCTGCACCTTCTGTCGACAAAGACCTTCTCTTCTTTTCTCTCTCATCTCTCTCGTCGATGGCGCCTCATCAAGAAGACAAAGTTGAAAGTTAGGGTTAGATCTGATATACTCTATAGGGGGGATGAATAGAGTATGTGGGTATATTTAAAACTTTTTTTGAACTATAAGAAGTACTCCTAAACTCAGGTACTGTATTACAGAATACCAAATGAAATAAATGAAATCACGGGAAAAATTAAACAAAACAGCCACAGCAAGAAGAAAAAGAAATAGGGGCAACCAGACGACACAAGAATTTATAGTGGTTCCCCAACCTGGGTACGTCCACTCTTCTACCACCCTGGTAGGAATCCACTCAGATTTTTTATCAGGTGCCTGACACCAATGAGCTTTTGATCAGCTGCTCAACAATTAAACCTCAAGTCTTTTGATAAGGAGACTAGCAACCATGAATCACTTTTGAAGGGAGATGACAACCCTTTTTACAGTGGGGGGTGAGAGAATGATTGTGTCTTCACTTTCAAAATTCAAACAACTAAGAAGACTTGTGGATTTGATGGTAGTAAGAGCTCCCCCTGAGATATTGCTTGTTCAGAATGATGGAAGCTTTGCTGCAGGGTGATAGGCCTTCAAGCTTTTGATTTTGATAAGAAGAACTTCAGGAACTATTTTGATAGATGCAGTATTGTTGTCCTTCAGAGAGTTCCTGAGAGTATGATAGAAGAAGACACTTGAATTGGATGGTTGTTCTTCTTCTTCAGAATTGTTCTTCTTCTTGTCTAGCCGCTGTTGATTCTTGACTGATTGATTTTCAATCACAAGAATTCTGTATATCTCACAGAAGAATGTTGTCTTTTTTTTCGTATCTTATATTTTTTTGTATCTCTGTTTTTATATTTCCAACATGAATGTCCATTTGAATTTTGAAATTCCTTCTGCAATTAATGCTGACGTCCTTGGAATATTTTTGGCATTGATTTGTTTCCCCAACTGTCCCTTATAAAAACGGCAGGCAATAATTCTGATGAAGACCATAATTAATGCTCTTCTCTAATGGTAATATTCAGAGAATATTAGAGCATTAATTACTCAGGAATATTTGCCACGTATTAAGGACAACAGAGAGAAATTGCCAAGACTGGATTCGTCGACCTGAGTCCACAGTTCATCGAGCTGAGAATTGCTGTTCGTGCAGCTTAGATCCAAGATCGTCAACCTTTGATTATCGCTTGATAACTTTCTTCTTCTGTGCATTAAGTTCGTCGAGCTGAATCTAAGATCGTTGAGCTGAGCCCTGAGAACAGAGTTAGTCCAGTTGGGGTCCAAGATCGTCGAGCTGAGTCTGCAGTCTGGACTTAGACTATTTTCAGATGTTGAGTGTTGAAGTATCATTTTGGCATTGAGTGTGATGTCCTCTGGCTTTGAGTGTTAACTCACCATTGTGGCGTTGAGTGTAATGTCATCTGGCGTTGAGTCAAATGTAATCTGGTGTTGAGTGTTGAATCACCTAATCCAGAATTAGTCGACCAGAGAACAAAGTTCTTCTAGCTGATGTTCTTAGTTCATCGACTGAGGTTTGACTTAAAGGAGTTTATTACTTTGTCCAGAGTTCGTCGAGCTGAGAACTAAGTTTGTCGAGCTGAGCTCAGAGAATTATCCCTGAGTTTGTCTAGCTGAGCTCGACTTTCATCGACCGGAGATCGACGAACATAGAACTCCTTTTTCTAAGTCTTGAATTTTCTGAGTCTTGAGTCTCTGGCAGTGTTGGAGGCTGGTCCTTTGTACTATTGACTCAAAGGACTTGACCTAGACTCTAGGACACAACCATGACCCTGATCTATATATGTTGGGTCATATCCTAACTTAGTGAACCTAGCCCAAATCCAACTAGGGATCCAACAATCTCCCCCTATTTGGGTGAGGTCACTAATAACAGACTCAATACAAAAAAATGTAAAAAGCAAGAAGACATATATCTGGCAGAAGAATAATGCATGCAACAGATATATTTATACACAGTAAGCTTTATATTATAAAAACGCAGTTTTTCAAAAATGATACCATAATCACATCAGTTCAGGTTTTTTACTTCTACTGCTTCTTTTCCCTTGGCTTTTCTTCTTTTCTTTTATCCCCAGGCTGAGTGAAAATGATTTTCCTGTTGGGATTGACAGCTTCTTTCTCTTATATGTATAGATCTGCTGCTCCAATCACAGTCTGGGTGGAAGTTCTGGGAACTACAGCCTCTTGGTGTCTAGCCATATACTCTGCAGAATTAAATACCTTCTTGCTGACTTGAAGCATATCCAGTTCTTTATCTCTATATGTTGACATAGTTGTATACTTTGATGGAACTTCTCCTTCTTCTCTGGCCTTCTTTATCTGTGACAGACCAATCAATTCTTGAAGCCTAGCCATCCTGAAATTAGGATCAACATCCTGACTGATAGATGATTGATCATCTTGAGAGGGTAGTAGAGATGCAGGCCTGAATTGAGTTGACTGTGCTTGAAAGTTTGTTGCCTTCTGACTTTCATTACTCTGAGTGTATAGTGACTTTGGAGGTGCTTATTTAATATATTTTCTTTTAGGTTTGTGTGATTCTGAATGTCTTCTTTATTAAGCTTATTGTTGGGGAGGAGAGAACTCTGGCTTCTGATGGATTACTTCTTTTATCTGCTCTGTATCACCAGTACTTCTTTGCTGACTGCTTCCATTTGATTGATATCTAGATGGCCTTCCTTGCCATTGATAAGTTTTTGTGAAAGATGTAGACTTGGAGGGAGCATATGAACTTTGAGGAGTTGTTCCTGAAGCACCAGCAGTAGGAGGAGGAGGAGGAGGAGGAGGGGGGTCCTTTCTGTATCTATGAGCTGGGGGAGGAGAGTATCTTCTGCTTTTCTTTCTGGCCTTTTGTTCATTCTTTGAAATCCACATCCAGGCTGGCATCCCTTTGTATGGGGTTATGTTTTGTAAAATGTAGTAGGGAGTGTCATTTGTATTTCCAGGCTTGGGAGCAGGAGGAGGAGGATCCTTCCTTTTCTTATAGATTTTCTTCCTCTTTTGATCCTTATCAGAATCATCATCATCATCATCATCATCATCAGACTGAGGATGTTCATATATAGTATCAATTTGGCTTATTATGTCCTTGGAGATTTCTTTATTGACTTGAGTGGGGACAACTTCTGCATGAGCTACTTTAGTTTCCATGGCAATGTCTTGAGCTATTATGTCATCAAGATTGGGGAGAGGGCTATCATCCATAATATAAGATGGCCCAGGAGGGCTAGATTACTGATCATCAGACTCATTTTATGGAGGAGCTGTCAAACTTTTCATTATAGTGTCTAACACCTCTGGGCTAGCAGGAGAGGTATAACACACTATTGCTTTAGATGATAGAATGGGGGGGAAGGCAGAAATAAATGTATGACCCAAATATTCTTAGTAAAGCTGCTAGATGAACTTTGGATTTAATGAAGTAAACCCTACTTGGCAGAATCTCTGGCAGAGTGATCTCTTGAGTATCTGACATTGTAATATCTATTCCTGCTTCTGATACTTCTGTTGTTGCTGCTGTTGCTACTGCTGCTTCTGCTGGCATAGTGATCTCTTGAGTATTTGTCATTGTGATATCTGTTCCTACTTCTGCTTCAACTACTGTAGTTGCTGTTATTGCTACTGCTGCTTCTTCATCATCAAGTGTCTCCCCCTGCCTGGTTTCAGTAGATACTGAAGCCATGCCCCTAAATGAAGAGGGAGCAGTGGTGAGAGCAGATATCTGTGCAGCAAGAGAGGATATGGAAGCAGCTAGAGGAGAAATGGCCTCTGCTATAAGGGATTTGAGTAGGGGTGTGAGGAGGGTAATGAGTGGGGTGATAAGAGATGATCTAGGTTTGGAGAAGTGGATTGTGGAGCAGTAGTTGGTTGAGTGGAGATTTCAGTTGCTGAGGGGGTGATAAGTGGAGGTGAAATGGGAGTGTCTACGGGGGATTCAAGTTGAGGAGAGGGAGTGTGCAGTGGAGATGATAATAGGTTGAAGGAGGGGAATTAGGAGAGGTTGATGTGGGGGATATCAACAAGATGAGATGGAAGAGGGGATTGAGGTGGTGTTGGCATTGGTGTATCTTGTTGGGGGGCAAGGTGTAGATGAGGAAATATGTGTTGGAGATTAAGGAATTGGGGATAATGAAGGTATGGGAGTAGAGAATGGAACATGAGTTGAAGCTGGGGTGTGTTGTGTTGCTGCCAGAGATGAAGGTTGGAGAGCTGGAGATTGAGGAGTGGCTGGAGTAATGTTGGATGGAATAATGTTGGATGGGATCTCTTCAGAAGGGTGGGAAGTGGTTGGAACAGCCCTTGAACTTTCAGAAGCTTGGGTGGCAGAGGATGAAGCCTTAGAGGGCTTTGTGATTGTCCTCTCTCACCAGCCAAACAAGGCACATGTGAGTCTTTTGCTGGAATTGATGAATGTGGTCTGGGAGACCAGTGATTCAGTAGCCTTTTCTGTCAAGAAGATCCCTAGGATCCTTCCAAAGTTTACTTCCTTTTTACTGTTCCTTTTCTTGATAAGATCAAAGATGATCTGCGCCCAGTTTACCTACCTCTTGTTTACCACTACACACTTAACTAGAAATTGTTGTTTGGTTATATAATTGTGTGCAGTGTGCTTGCCCAGCAAGACTTTCCCAACAATATCTGCGAGAAACATGAACTCGGCAGATAGGTGCTTCTTCAGTAGTTTATTTGGGTTATCTCCAGAGTAACCCATCAGACTCAACATCATGTCATATTCCTAATTATCAATTTCTAATTCTTCTTCTCCATTCTCTAATCCAAGGATTTCAGTTAGTACAGCGGGAGTGAGAGAGATGGCAATACCCACTATTGATCCGGTCATTGTGTTGTCCTCGGTTATAGACGCTGTATAAACCCATTCTCTGATTTTCGTACTGGGTAATTTTATTCTAATGGATTGCAGATTTTTCAATTGCTTGTCTTCCAGCAGTTGTAGAATATGGAGGAACACTGGATCGGAGTGCTGGAAGGAGTCAAAATCCACGTCGAATCTGGTATCAAACCTTATTGCCGAAAGAGCGCCTGCTAGAATCGCCATGAGTGCACCTGTAAGAGAGAAAACGAAGATCATGTGTAAAGGGAATTGAAAGTGCGGGACAGAGGTCGAAGAAAACCTAAACATAAGGTTTTATGGAATATAAAATGACAGACTACAGTCCATGAGAAATTAAAATATCTTCGTTCTGAGGTCGACAAAATAATTTAGATTTAAACAGTTCGTCGATCTCAGTCTGAAGGGTTGAAGACATTTCGTCGATCTCTAGTCGACGAAAGTTTTCTGAAGTATGTTCGTCGATCGTAGGTCGACGAAGATCACTTACCACAGAAAGTTCGTCGATCTCAGGTTGACGAAAATATTAAGAACCTTTCGTAGTTCGTCGACCTCCGATCGACGAAATTTGAAGAGTTCTTCGAGTGTAGACAGAAACTCAACTAGGTCTTCTCCATTAATCATTCCAAGCTGATTTACAAAGAACAAGTGATTTATTTCATCCAGGGGTTTGGTGAAAATTTCAGCTCTTTGTAAATCAGTGTAGATATAGACAAGTTTGATTATTTTTTTGTCTACACACTCTCTAATGAAATGATGCCTAATATCTATATGCTTAGTCCTACTGTGATGGACTGGATTTTTTGTTATAGCTATAGCACTTGTGTTATCACATAGTAGAGTTGAATTATTTAAGTTGAACCCATAATCTAGGAGTTGGTTCTGAATCCACAGCATCTGGGAACAATAACTGCCAGCTGCAATGTATTCTGCTTCAGCAGTTGATGTGGACACAGATGATTGTTTCGTGCAGAACTAGGACACTAATCTCATACCAAGGAACTGGCAAGTTCCTGAGGTACTTTTTTTGTCCACTCTGCATCAAGAAAAGTCAGCATTTGAGTATCTAGTTAACTCAAACTCTGACTCAGTGGGATACCAGAGACCTAGACTAGGACAACCCTTTATATATCTCAAAATTCTTTTTAGAAAAACTAGATGAGATTCTTTAGGGTTCACCTGGAACCTAGCACACAGGCATGTGGCAAACAAGATATAAGGTCTGCTTGGTGTAAGGTATAGTAGGGACCCAACAATGCCCCTATATAGTTTCTGATCCACAGGTTTCCCTTGTGCGTCAGAGTCTATTACAACATTTGTAGCCATGGGTGTTATCTTTGCTGAGGCATCAGCCATCCCAAACTTCTTGATAAGCTCTTTAACATATTTAGTCTGGGAAATGAAGATGCCATCAGGAAGCTGTTTCACTTGGAGACCAAGGAAGTAGGAGAGCTCACCCATGCTACTCATCTCAAATTTAGAATGCATTAGATCAGAGAATCTTTTGCACAATTTGGGATAAGTAGACCCAAATATTATGTAATCTACATAAGTTTGTACTAACAAAATTTTATCATGATGCATTTTATTGAATAAAGTCCTATCTGTTATGCCTCTTGAAATACCATGCTCTAAGAGAAAGCTGGTTAAGGTCTCATACCAAGCTCTTGGAGCTTGCTTTAAACCATAGAGAGCTTTATGCAATTTAAATACATGAGAGGGATGAGTTGGAGAAACAAAACCTTGAGGTTGTTCAACGAAAACTTCTTCTTTAAGTTCCCCATTTAAGAAAGCACTCTTCACATCCATTTGATATAACTTTGAACTTTTTGAATGCAGCATAAGCCAGAAATATCCTTATAGCTTCTAGCCTGGCAAATGGTGCAAAGGTTTGATCATAGTAAATTCCTTCCTCCTGCCTATATCCTTGTGCAACAAGCCTAGCCTTGTTCCTCATAATCACACCTTGGGCATCAAGCTTGTTTATGAATACCCATTTGGTTCCAATGGCTGGGTAGTCTTTTGGTCTTGGAACCAAAACCCAAACTCTGCATCTCTCAAACTGATTGAGCTCTTCTTGCATTGCATTGATCTAGTGGGGATCTTGTTCTGCATCAGTTATGGATTGAGGCTCAATTTGAGAGAGAAAACATGCATGCATAAAGTCTTGGTTGAATTGATGCCTTGTCTATACACCTGCTGTTATGTCTCCAATCACTTAGGATCTGGGGTGATCCCTTAGTATGACAAGATCAGTAGGTGGAGTTGGTTCAGCCATAACATTTTGAAGGAATTCCTCTTGTGTAATAGCCTTTGTTGTTGTAGGAAGTTCAGCTATTTCCACTATTTCTTCATCACTTTCTTCACTGACTTGTTGAGAAGGATGAGATACAACTTTGGGGGTAAAGTGTAAGCCATCCTATTCCTCACACAAGTTGTGTACCTACAAGGAGTATTTGGTAGAAATCTCTTTATCCTTATAAAACATGTTAGCCTCATCAAATATAACATGCATAGATTCCTCTATTTTCGATGTGGATTTATTAAATACCCTATAAGCTTTGCTGACTTGGGAATATCCAAGAAAAATTCCCACTGCAGCCTTTGCTTTAAACTTTCTAATGTGCTTTTTTTCATTATTATGAATATAACATACAAAACCAAAAACTTTAAAATAGGTTATTATTGGTTTCTTCCTTTTGAGTAATTCATAGGGAGTCTTATACTTTAGTTTGTGTATCAAACTTCTATTCAGGACATAGTTTGTTGTGCTCACTGCCTCTGCCCGTTAGGATAGGGGAATGTAAGCATCTGTAAGTAATGTGCCTGCAGCTTCAATGAGTGTTCTATTTTTCATTTCAGCTCCCCCATTTTGTTGAGGAGTTCTAGGAGCTGAGAAACAGTGCCTGATACCTTCCTTCTCACAGAACTCATGCATAAGAAGAGACTCAAACTTTGTACCATGATCACTTTTGATCAATGCAACATGAGTAGAGTACTCAATCTGTATGGTCCTGAGAAAATCTATAAGAACCTTGAAGGTATCTGACTTAGATCTCAGAAAGAATACCTAAGTGAACCTGGAAAAGTCATCTAAAACCACTAAGGTATAAGATTTCCCTCCTAGGCTTTGTACAGACATAAGGCCAAAAAGGTCCATATGTAGCAAGTACAATATCCTAGGTGAATCTCTCTTATTAGTGGATTTGAAGCTAGATTTAGTTTGCTTTCCTTGTTGACAATCCCTGCAGAGGCCTTCCTTCTTGTAGGGGCTATAAGGTAAACCTCTAACAAGGTTGTCCTTAGATTGCCTAGCAATGTTTTTAAGATTTACATGTCCTGATCTTTTATGCAAAAAGTCATTTTGACTACTAACTATATTGAGCAGGCATATGTTTGAGGTTACAGAATGAAAATTTACTAGGTATATGTTTCCTTGTCTACTTCCAATTAAAACAGGTTGGTTTTCTTTTGAAATAATAATACAGGAACTAGAGTTGAATGATACCTGATAACCTTCATCACATAGTTGGCTTATAGAGATGAGGTTATACTTCAGTCCACTTACATATGCAACTCTTTTGAAAGTTACTGCTCTAATTCTAACCTTGTCATAGCCTTCTGTTTGGCCATAATTGGAGTCACCAAAGATGACCTTTGGTCCTAGCTTTGACTTGTAATCAATCAGATTGTCCTTGCTGCCTATCATATGCTTGGAGCAACCACTATCCAGATTCCAATGTTGATGGTATGTTGGATAGGTCTTCATCTGCAAACAAGACAGTTTGTTGTTCTTGACCCAGGTAACCTTGGGTCCTTGTTGATTTACATAACTATAACTATAGATGTAAGAGCATTCAGGTTGATCTTTATATCCTTTAGGATGGTATCTACTAGGTGGAATTATCCATTGAGTGAAGGAATTAAAGTTGTTATTAAAATTTAAGTTTCTGGTATTAAGATCTGGGTTCGACGATCTCTGGTTTGATCGTCGACCTGAGCTCGACGATGTTGGATGAGATCATCGATCTCTACTCGAAGAATGAGGGTATTCATTCTTGAAGTACCAAAGTCGTCGATCTCTGGTCGACGAACCATACTGGTATCGTCGATCATAGATTGAAGAGTGATTATTACTGATGTTTGCGTTCAAAGATCATCGTTTTGAGTTCGACGATCTGTTCATATATCGTCGATCTGAGTTCGACGATAACTTCTGAACATTATTATTTTTATTATTCTTCTGGATATTGAGTTTATTCTTGGTTTCAATTTGTTCAAGAATCTTATTAACTTTATTTACGTGTTCAGTATTTTTCTTTCCCTTGCTAGAAATGAAGTTTACTGGTCTGGAAAGATTATTTTTCTTAATCAGGGGTGGATCACAAGAGGAGGCACCTAGTCCTAGTTTGTTATTGTTGGTCCTAGCATTTGCAGTACTAGTGATATCTAATAATTATTGACTTCTTCCATTCAGTGATTCTTCTAATAGTTTTGCCTTACTTAGTTCAGTTTTGAGAAAAGATATTTGTTTATTAGTAGACATTAGTTCATTGGATAATTTTTGCATTTTCTGCAGTGATGTTGTCTAGGGTTTTTAACTTTTCTCTGAGAAGTTTGATTTCCTTCTCAGAGCTTATCAAGTCTAAGCATAAGTTTTTGAATTCAAATTTAAATTCATCTGACTCAAAGTCATAAGAAGCTATTACCTGATCTTCAGCTGATAGAGATTCTTCATTATCTGATTCATCTGTGTCAGATCTACTACTGCCTACCTCAATAGCCATGAGGCATACTTCCTTTTATTTCTATTCTTCTTCATCCTGACTGGAGCTGGAGGATGTAGATTATTCTTCAGTATCACTCCATGTCTCAGCAACAAAGCCCTTGTCTTTCCTCTTTTGCTTACTTGAGGAAGCCTTGTTGTAGTGACTCTTCCTTGAGTCCTTCTCCTTTATTTTGTCCTTCTTTTGAGCTTCTTGGCACTCAGAAATGAAGTGCCCAAGTTTCCTGCAGCCAAAACACACTACTTCTTTAGAGGGTGTTTTGTCATACCATGGCTTATCTTCATATTTAGAAGGTTTCCTTCTGAAGTCCTTTCTATCTATCTTGAAGAATCTCTTGGAAAAGAGACTCATCAACTCTTCATTAACTTGAATGACTTCAGAGTCTTCTGTAGCTTTGAAAGCTATGTTGTGCTCCTTCCTAGTTGGTGTAGGAGTCTTCACTTCAGCTGCTGCTTCCCTTGCTTTGATTAGCTGCTGATAGGACTTTAATTTTCCTAGAAGAGATTCTGTTGAAATCTCTGTCATGCTTCGGGCTTCTCTGATGGGCCAGATTCTTGAGTCCAGTGTGCTGGGAAAGAACATTAGTATCTTGTCATTCACTTCAGTTAAAGTGAATTCTTTGTCTAGAGTCCTTAGCTCACTAATGATGGAGCTAAGTCTTTTGTACATTATTTCTACTATCCCTACTTCATCCTTCTTGAAGTTCTCATACTGAGTGATGAGATTTGACTTTCTGTCTTTCCTCTCATCTGCTGATCCAGCCACCATTTGGTTCAGGGAATCCCAAATCTCCTTGTCTGATTGACACTCAGCAACCTTTTGAAATATTTCATCAGACATAGTTTGAGCCAGTATATTCATGGTTTTGGCATCAGCTATCTTAGCCTTCTTCTGCTCATCTGTCCATCCAGGGTGTGGAAATGTACTTAGGTCAATTGATGTAGTTGAGGTTGAAGCCACTGGAGCTGGTGGTCCTGTTAAGATAGAATTAAATATATCTTCATCAATAGAGTTCATGTAAAGCATAATTCTTGCCTTCCAGATTGTTAACTTGGACAAGTTACATACTGGAGGTCTAGTGCTTGCATATTCTTTGTTTTGTGCCATGCTGTATGTATAAATCTAGTAATGAAAAAAATAAAAGGATCTAACTTAGGATCTTTGGTTCAAGGGTTAGCTTGTACAACCAAAAGAACTACCTCTGATACCAATTGAAAGTTAGGGTTAGATCTGATATACTCTAGAGGGGGGGGGGTGAATAGAGTATGTGGGTATATTTTAAACTTTTTCTGAACTATAAGAAGTACTCCTAAACTGAGTTTTTGTATCACAGAATACCAAATGAAATAAATGAAATCACAGTAAAAAATAAACAACACAGCCACAACAAGAACAAAAAGAAAAAGGGGCAACCAGACGACACAAGAATTTATAGTGGTTCCCCAACCTGGGTACATCCACTCTTCTACCACCCTTGTAGGAATCCACTAAGAGTTTTAATCAGGTGCCTGACACCAATGAGCTTTTGTTCAGGTGCTCAACAACCAAACCTCAAGTCTTTTGATCGGGAGACTTGCAACAAGGAATCACTTTTGAAGGGAGATGACAACCCTTTTTACAGTGGGGGGTGAGTGAATGATTGTGTCTTCTCTTTCTCAATTCAAACAACTTAGGAGACTTGTGGATTTGATGGTAGCAAGATCTCCCCCTTAGATGTTGCTTGTTCAGGATGATGGAAGCTTTGTTGCATGGTGATAGGCCTTCAAGCTTTCGATTTTGACAAGAAGAACTTCAGAAACTATTTTGACAGATGCAGTATTGTTGTCCATCAGAGAGTTCCTAAGAGTATGACAGAAGAAGACACTTGATTTGGATGGTTGTTCTTCTTCTTAAGAATTGTTCTTCTTCTTGCTTTGCCGTTGTTGATTTTTGACTGATCGATTTTCAATCTAAAGAATTCTGTATATCTCACAGAAGAATGTTGTCCTTTTTTTCGTATCTTATATTTTTCCAGGAATAATAATCTCTATTTTTATAATTCCAACATGAATGTCCATTTAAATTTTGAAATTCCTTCTGCAATTAATGCTGACAGCCTTGTAATATCTTTGGCATTGATTTGTTTCCCTAACTATCCCTTATAAAAACGGCAGGCAACAATTCTGATGAAGACCATAATTAATGCCCTTGTCTAACGGTAATATTCAAAGAATATTAGAGCATTAATTACTCAGGAATTATTGCCATGTAATAAGGACAACAGAGGGAAATTACCAAGACTGGATTCATCGACCTGAGTCCACAGTTCGTCGAGCTGAGAATGGTTGTTCGTCGAGCTGAGATCCAAGATCGTCGACCTCTGAATGTCTCTTGATAACTTTCTTCTTCTGTGCATCAAGTTCGCCAAGCTGAATCTAAGATCGTCGAGCTAAGCCCTGAGAACAGAGTTAGTACAGTTGGGGTCCAAGATCGTCGAGATGAGTCTGAAGTCTGGAATTAGACTGTTTTTAGATGTTGAGTGTTGAAGTATCATATTTGCATTGAGTGTGATGTCCTCTGGCTTTGAGTGTTAACCTCTCGCTTTGATGGATTCCTTCTCGTAGAACCTTACCATTCTAGCATTGAGTGTAATGTCATCTGGAGTTGAGTCAAATGTCATCTGGTGTTGAGTGTTGAATCACCTTATCCAGAATTAGTCGACCAGAGAACAGAGTTCTTCTAGCTGATGTTCTTAGTTCGTGGACTGAGGTTTGACTTAGAGGAGTTTATTGCTTTGTCCTGAGTTCGTCGAGCTGAGAAATAAGTTCATCGAGCTGAGCTCAGAGAATTGTCCCTGAGTTCGTCTAGCTGAGATCGACTTTCGTCGACCGGAGATCGACGAACGTAGAACTCCTTTTTCTTAGTCTTGAATTCTCTAAGTCTTGAGTCTCTTGCAGTGTTGGAGGCAGGTCCGTTGTACTGTTGACTCAAAGGACTTGACCTAGACTCTAGGACACAACCATGACCCTGATCTATACAAGTTGGGTCATATCCTAACTTAGTGAACCTAGCCCAAATCCAACTAGGGATCCAACAAAAGTCAATGAAGGATATGAGCTGGTTCGTGAAGGGTTCACGACAGCTTCAAAAGAAATTCAGGGTGTAATTGCCCAAATTTCTGAGAATGGTTTGGAATACTTGGTCTCTGAACCAACCAAGATTTGGAGGAAGGAAGTTTTGGAATTCTATTCAACAGCAAGCGTGGATACAGAAGGGAAGAAGATCAAAGCAATAGTCAAGGATTCGAAAATGAAACTTACACTGAAGACAATTAAGAAATCTCTTTAGCTTCCTTTGGTTAAAGATACAGATAAAATAACCCCATCCCTGACTACAAGAGCATTAAGTTGGTGCATGTTGAGCCCTAATATCAAGGTTGGATCATCTATAACTCGTAAAGGGATGAATTCCCAAGGGAAGTTTTTGTCAGAAATAATTGGGAAGGTAATACTATGTAAGACTGGTGGACATGATCGAATTTCAGTCCACATGTTCAATCTGATGACACGAATCATATTCAAAGTGAAAACTGACTGGGCAGTAGTAATGTTTGATAAGATCCAAGAAGGAGTGAAGAAACAAGACCTGGGAAGAATCCTAAGTTTATGTTTATCTTCAGTAATACCAGATGTATTGAAACAAGTGGCTGGATCCAAAATCAATCACATGAGGAGAATGGATTTGAGAATTCTGTCAAGGTGGGATAGGGTTCTGACCAAGGAAGTCACTACTCCTCAGAAACAAACTAAGAAAGATAAAAAAGCAGAAGAAAGTTGTTCAACAAGAAGAATCCTCTAGTGATTCTGAAGAGGAAGTAGTCTTCAGCTCAGATGAAGAACAACAACAAAAAGAAGCCCAAAATCAAGTGGTGGGCAGTGAGCTCCAAGAACAACAAATAAGCTCCACTCCAGGAGGGAGAAAATACTGAACAAACTGAGTTGCCTACCCATGGGGTAGGCATGGCTGAAGATGCCCATGAGAGTGAATTTGCTGCAGATACTGTAATGAACATAGTATCTGAAATAAATAATGCATCACAAGAAAATGTTGAGACAGAAGCTCAAGATGAGCCAGTAAGTATCTCTTCAACAATTTGGTGGTATTTAGTGGTATTTTCCTCAACAATGTTCCAAGAGAAACTTTTATTTTAAAAGCTAATCTTGTTCCTCCTATACAGGTGCAACAAGAGTTCACTATGGAAGAGCTCTTTTCTGATTTACCTGATGCAAGAACTGAGGGGGAGCAATCCCAGCTAGAAAAGGATTTGCCAAGGACTGGGGGGAGGAACAAATCAAAGAAACAAATTTACCAAGGACTGAGGGGGAGCTATATCAGCATGCCCCAACAAATGAGGACACAGTTAATATACAAAGTACATCTGAAACTTCTGATGATGAAGAAGCCTCAATGGCTAAGAAAAGAAAAATATTTGCCTTAAAGAAAAAGAGTTCTGGCTACAAAAAGGCCTTGCAAACAAGCATAACACCACCTGCGCAAAGCTTGGACTTCAGTTCTCTACTAGTCCAAATGCAAATTAAGTTGGATTAGCAAAGACAATCTCTGGAGAAATATGTGGATGTAACTCACAAGAAGTGGTAATTCCAATTGGCCCAGGATATCAAGTCTATTAGATTTGAAGTTAATCAAAATAAAAAGGAAATGACAGATTGCTTCCATAAGGGAGGTAATGTTGTGGTATTCCTGGCCAAACAACAGCAGGATCTGAAAGTACAAGTGGAAGATATTGCAGTAAAGCAGGGTTATGTACTAGAGAATCAAATAAGAATGAATGTGAATCTTAAAGATTCACATCATGCTATCTTGACAAAAATTGATGCTCTAACAACTGCTGTCAAAGCTGAAGTCTCCAAGCAGATCAAAGAAGATATAGCTGCTGTTCAGGCCACAATTCAAGCCTCACAGAAGAATATGTCTGATTTCATGACAAAATTCAGATATTATTATAAAGAAGGAACTGACTATGTTATTTATCAATTCAGATTTCAAAAAGATGATCTGAGGGATAATATTGATAGAGAAGTCATAAAGGGGGAGAGAGTAGTAGTCAAAGCCTGCTTTGATCATGCTAAATGGATATCAAATAGCATCAGAGAAACTCTTGGATATCCTCCCCTATGTGATGATGACAATGTAGCTGAGTCTGGAATACAACCTGCTCATATTGAAGGAGATCAGCCTGAAGTTGCTCAGGTGATTTACCCCCCAGCAGAATTTGAAATGATTCAAGAAGAAGTTCAGAAAATGTATAGTCCTCCACTAGAGGCACACAATGTTATTCTGAAAAAAGTTGAAATGTTAGAAGCTTCCATAGAAGCTCTGAAGGAAGCTAAGCTATCCAAAAAGAAGTTCAAAGAACAGGCTGAGTTGAAGCCAGACTTTGAGCAATGGAGTCCTACTTCTAGAAACATTATAATGACTGCCTGGAAAGCTATGAAGGATAAAACCTATGATAGAGGTAAATGGAATTCAGAATAGGAATGAAATAAGTTTCAGGCTGGGCAGGAAGCCATTCTTCAACACAGAAGAAGGGCTAAGGCTGGGAAGCTACCTGCTAATGCTCAGGAGCAAATCAAGTACTTCCCAAAGCTATTTCACTATTTTGAAAGGCAGAGAATAAAGGATGAAGAACAAGAGAAAAATGCTCTGAAAGTAAAGAAGCCTACTGATGATACTAAACCTCCTTTGCAGGCTAAGATCAAGTCTGGAAAAGGCATTGTCATTAAGGAGCCTAGTCAGTAATAGGATAGCTAGGCTTATGTAAAAGAACAGTGTAATATTTTGGTTTTTTTTGTTCTAAAAGAAAATCTTGTAAACATATCATTTTTCTGAATTAAATGAAATAGGTTTTAGTATTAATTCTTGTTGTTTACAATGATTATATGTTAACCTGCTGTGAAATTGATGTACATCTATTTCTATTATGTTTTATTATAAGAGATGTATATCTTTGACTAAGGATAATGACTTCTCCAAATTGGGGGAGATTGTTGGGTACATTGGAAAATTTGTACCAGATTTGGAGAAGCCTCATCTTAGTCAATGATATGCATCAATTTGTACTTGATAGATGTTTGAGTTACATTGTGCAGGTTCAAGAATTTGAAGAAAATTTTCTAAGTACAAGTGTCGACACTTATGAAGGAGTTGTGTCGACACCAAAGCTAAGTTGACACTTATGAAGAAGTTGTGTCGACACTCAAACTGAGTCGACAACTAAAGAAGCAGCTGTGTCGACACCCAGAATTGTGTCGACACCTGAGGCAGAATTTGTGTCGACACCTAATATAGGAGTTGTGTCGACACCATGGAGCTATGTCGACACTAGAAGCAGTTGTGTCGACACACTTGACCTGTGTCGACACATCAACTCTCAAAGTGTTGTGTCAAGATTAGAAGAAATTGTGTCGACACATAGGACTAGTGTCGATACACGCTCAACGCCATCTAGACACATTCAACGCTATCGACACACACTCAATGCCATCTGTCTGCAGAAGTTATGTCGAGACCAAAAGGACTTGTGTCGACACATAGGACTTGTGTCGACACACACTCAAAGCCGTCTGACATACACTCAATGCCATCTGTCTGCAGCAGTTATGTCAAGAACATGAAGACTTGTGTCGACACATACAATAGTAGAAGTGTCGAGTAGAAAAATATTGACTTAGTTGACACATTGAATGCTATGTCGACATCATGAAGACCTGTGTCGACACTTAGCCTATATGTTTCGACACATGTGAAGCAGTTTGCAGAGTGAAATGTGCTGAGTTGGAAAGTCTTTGGTGAATCAACTGACTTGACTGATGACTCGACAGCTGTCATAACTAAACGATCTGTCACCTCTATCAGAACTGTCAGAAGGTTGTTACAAACCGGATCAGTCGGTAACAATTGGGAAACTCTATATAAGAGTCAGATCTGTGACAACAATGACATGATGAACACAACAGAAGAAGAAGAATAATAATAACACTAGAGAATTCTTCAACAAGAACAGGGATAACCCTTACGAAGGCAGATCAAGAGCTGTCTGCAAGAAAGATTCAGAATTCATTTTGAATTTAAGAAAGAAGCTAACTGAAGATCATCTTCTACATCAAGTGAAGATCCACCTTATTTTGTTCTATCAAGAAGCTTTGAAAAGCTAAGTCAGGTTGGATCAGAAGGGTCAGTTCATTCAAGAACTGATCAAGAAGGCTTCACCAATAGAGAAATCTAGCAGGTTAATTTTCTGTATCTTTATATCATTCAATTTTCTGTAGGATCTGTTGTTAGATCTGAGTTGTAAGCCTGAAATTATAAAGGCTGGGGTAGGGTTGAGAGCCTGAGGTGTAAGACTTGTGAAAAGTATTAGTTGAAAGCCTAGTGATAAAGGCTGAGGTAGTGTAAGACCCCCCCCCCCCTTTTTTTTCTTTTTAAACCACTGGGGTCTTAGCCCAGAATTGCCGCTTTGCGGTGGCAACGACTCACGGGAAAGCCGCCACTACAAAACGCCAATTCTGCCGGCCCTTTTCGATCACAAGAGAGAGAAGTAATTATACATAAAATGTAAACAAGTCCACAGAAATATGTAAATAAAAGTGAAATCACATCCAGTCCATCAGTAGATAATAACAGGAAATAGATAAATGGGCTCGAGCCCGGTACATCAGAGTCCTCACTACAAATCACTCATCGCGGAAGCTATAAAAATACAAATCACTCACGGAGCTGGTCTCAGGTGCACCGGTGCTAGACTGACCCACCTCCATGCGCACCGTACTCCGCTTGTGCTGGTCCCTGGACTGCTGGTCCCTGTCTCCCATCCGGAGCTCCTGTAATGTTGTGGTTCGAAAACCATTAGTCATAAAGACTAAGCCCTATCATCCCCTATCCCTCCCCCTACGGCTCCTAAGCACTGAGCTGAGAGGTGAAAAGGGAAGCTACAAAGGTGTAGAATAATCAAGCAGGTGACAGGGGAGTTATTCTAACAACTATCTAGAACAAAGTACAACTAGCAATCCTATGGTAGTAAATGGTAAAGAAGAGAAGTAGTAAGTATCAAATGTATAAAAAGGCAGCTAGAAAACAGTAAGTAAACAAGCAAGTAAATAAGTAAGTAACCTTAACTTATATGAATGCTCATACAAACTTATAAGTTAAGGGGTCTTCTGCAAGCCTCCCATCGTATAAAAAGTCTCATACCGATTTATACGTTGGTGTGTCGGTTGTATGCAAATATGAGTGTAGTGATATGCTATGCCATGATTCATGCAAGTGTAACACACGCACACGACTCTATGCACACAGACCTTTAGTTCCCCCTGTTCGGGCAGCTAGCTTCACTCCCAGGAACCTCCGTAGTGGCAAACGGAGACAGTGGGTCGGGCCCCCCACTCCTAGGCGAGTATCCACACTACCGGGCCTAGCCCTTCCATACGCCCCTAGAAGAACACAACCTAGAGTATCTGCGTACTACTACTGGCTGTACCCACCAGACTTTCTTTGGCTAAGTGCCCAACACCGCCGAGTCAACATACCGATGCCGGTGTGAATGACAATCAGATATCGAAGACCCACCACCTTTATTCAGTACTCCAACCTCGATCCCTCGGCTCCCCGGACTGTCCCGTCCGTGCATCTACCTTCAGAGCTACCGTCTGAATGGCAACCAAACCAATTATACTACCTTCCTAGCTACGGGGTGTATGTGTGTGCAACCCTAATTATACTAGTTGTTCTTTAGATTATTAATTCTACAGTTTACAATAGCCCAGGACTGCCCCCGGTATACCCCGTGAAGGGCTCTCACAGGGCACTAGGAACCAAGACGGCGGCATTACGGCCCGAAGTTCCCTTTCGCAAGGCACTTATTGTTATTGGTTGATCTCCCTTAACCCGATCCCCTTTAAGTTACTTTAGATCTAACCCTAGAGTATTAAGACTCTTCCTCTCTCTACTCGGGGCGGACGATCTTTCGTCGTTCCCGTACTCCCTTATCCTTAACCAGTCTTGCACTCTACCTATCCTGACCCCAATAATGGACTTAAACTTAGCTTGCCCTAACCAACCAGAAACTACCAAAATTCCATCTTCCAAAGTTCATAATCCGCTCTAGTTCAGTTTCCGTGGTTTTAATATATGCAGACCATCCTAAGATACATGAGGGGTTTGAGGGGAGGTACTCCAATTTGTCTTCCGAATCTCCTATAATATTTATTGGAGGTCTATCGTGACATAATATAGCTAAGACCAAGATTTCAAAATTTTCCCTATTTATCGGCATTTAATTATTTATTCTAAGATTCCAAATGCCCTAGTATGAACATGAAGTGCACTAATGAGCCAACAATAAATCATCATACAAAAATCAGTAAAAACCCTATGAGGCATTTAAACAGCAATTCCAAGTTTTGAGAAATTCCAGAGGTGTTTAGGCCTATATTTCCTAATTTACCGTTTTAGGCCATTTCTACCACATTATAAAGGAAGTACTAAAAATATGTATCCAAAATCCAAAGAAAAATTATACGAGCTTTATAGTGACCTAAAACCATCATAAACTAAGTTCCATAATTTTTCTCTAACATTTGAACTCTGAATTTATTTTAATACAAGATACTAATTTTCCTAACTTAATGAAGGAGGTACTGTTTTTATCCATCTAAAATTCCATAGAAAATTACAGGGTGACTATCTTAATTTTTAACACCCACTAACTAAATTTCATAATTTTCCAAAGAGTAATTGGGCCTTAACTGTATTTTTGACTACATATCAAAATTAGTACGTTAAAGAAATATGTACCAGAAATAATCAGTTAAAATTTCCAAGAAAAATACTGAAGGTATAACATGCTATAAGATGCCTTAATCCAAGATTTCATAAAATTACAGTGAACAAAAATTCCATAATCATCAAAATAAATATCTAGGGAACAATTAGAGTTGTAAATGAAGTACTGTATAAATTAATCCAAAAATCTCAACAAAATTATATCATGGCTATTTTGACCAGAAAATCCCTTTGGCCAAATTTTACTTGATTTGAAGTTCATTAGATAGCTTAATAATTCATATTAAAGTTGGTGACCTAAACTAGGGATAGGATTTTTGGTGGCCTAGCTGTCTCCAAATACCCTAAACTTTTGTCCAGAGAACTATACTAGCCCTATAGTTCTCTCCTCCAAATTTTAAGTCAGTCCAAGGTCATTTGACCCCATGACCTTCACAACCCCAAAAACAACCATTAAGAGATTTTTCCTAAGGTTCTAGGGTTACCCTACACCAAACCACCCTGAACTCCCTTGGAGGGTGTGTCATGCCCTAAACAGCCTTTGAACAAAGTATCAGCCTCTATTGAGGTGATATAGCCACTCAAATACCAAGGGGGTGTTTGATCCTTAATTATCCTATAAGGATCATCCTAGGGTTGGACATAACCCTATTCAAAACATCTCCAAATGAGATGAAATTTTTACCAGAACCTTATGATAAACCCAGGGACCACTCACCAAAAATTGGGAGGGTTTGGAAGTCATTTAGCCATCTAATTAATTTATTCTAGGATTATTGAATTTTTCTAAAAACTATAGAAAAATATTTCCCAAAAATCCTAATTTTTGGATAGCATCTAGATATAGATAATATTAGGCCACACCCCAAATTTTGAGTCATTTTGATGACTGGATTGGAGTGGGGAATTTTTCTAAGGTCAAGACAGCCCTACGGATAGATCTCACCAAAAAGTGTGTTATGGTCTAACCAGGACTCCAAATCGAGTGAAATTAATTCTGAATTAAACTAGACTTCAAGGGCTACATTTTATATGTTGACCACTTTTTATGTTTCAGCCCCTACGAACTATAATTTTCAGTTTCAACCTAGTATACAGTAAAGGGAATTAATTCCTAACTATACAATATATTATATAATACAATGTTACTGTTCACCATCTTCTTCACCCGAACCAGAAACCTAAAAGAAAAGCTTGAAACCTGTAGCTTTTCTAAAGCCATCTCTTGGCCACTCAGCCATCTCCCTGGCCGGCCACCACCACCACTTCCTCTGTTGAGGTGAGGGCTACCGTCGGGCGGCGGAACGGCCGCCGAAGAGGCGGTTTTCGGCGAACCCGCCACCATGAAATTTTTGGAAAACCATGGAAACGCTCACCCGATCTGGCTCATCTGAGCCCGATATCTCTCCTAACGATTTCTAACATCTATCCGCAGAAGAAGAGGGAGGGGAGGACCTTGTTCGTGGGCTGGAGGCGTGCAGACCGTCGGGAAGCCATTTGTGCGGTGGTGGCGTCACCGAAAATTCTACAACAGCAAGGGGAGGAATCTGAATCCGTTTAATCGAGCTTGTAACCTTCTCCTCTTGCTCTAAGGAGTCTTTTATAGATAAGCAAGTGTGAAGGGGAAAGGATGAAACGTTCATGGCCATTAATATTTCTCTTAATAACGTTTCGGTTATGGTAGAGGCAGTTGAATTGCTGGAAACGAAGAGGTGTTTGCCAGGTGGCGATTTCCTATTGGACCTCACTCTCTCTTTCTATTAAATAATTAGAGACGGAAACGGCCCATAAATATTCCTGCTATTCATTCCCATAATCAGAATTTATTACGACGTCGGTTACCAAAATTTCCAGTCTAGCTAACGTTTCTGCCTTGGTCACGGCCATGACACATAGGTCATGGGCGTGACAGGCCCGGGTGGCCAATTCTGAGTTCGACGATCGTCGACCTGAGATCGACGATTATTGAAGGGTGGTCACGCCCTAGGTCACGGGCGTGACAGGGTCATGAGGCAAATTCCGCGCTCGGCGATCGTCGCGCTGAGATCGCCGATCGCCGAAGGGGGGTCACGCCCTTGGTCACGGGCATGACACCTGGGTCACGGGCGTGACAGGGCCATGACGCAAATTCTGCGCTTCGACGATCGTCCCGCTGAGATCGACGATCGTCGAAGGGGTCACGCCCTAGGTCACGGGCGTGACACATAGGTCACGGGCGTGACAAGCCCGGGTTGAAAATTCTATGCCCGACGATCGTCTCCCTGAGATCGACGATTGTCGAAGGAGTCACGCACTAGGTCACGGGCGTGACCAACCCGTGACCCGAAATCTCGGTTGATGTATTTTAATTTTTGGGCTTCCTAGCATTCTGTCATGACCAACCGACTCCTAGGGGTCTAGCCGGAAATGGGATGTTACAGGTAGGGCTGAGGCCTGAGGTAGGATTCTTGGGAAGAATTTGAGGTAGGACTTAGTTAAGTCTTAGATGTAGGAACCATTCAGGTTCTGAGTTGTAAGATCTGCGGATCCGAGCCAGTGGAAGGAAGTTGGGCAGAATCCAGTTATCTACTTGATAGGCGAAAGGGGAAAATGGTTGTACCCATACCTTGGGGAACCACTAGAAATCTGGTGTATGCTGTGCTGTGAATTGTGGTCTGTGTTTTGAATTATCTGTGCAGAATTTAATATAGTTGTTTGCCTATAAAAATCGTATAAAAAGTTTAGAACCTATTCACCCCCCCCCCCTTCTAGGTGTTCAGGCTCTTGATATCAAGTCTTTAAAACTTCTCGAGAACTGCTTTGCATTTCTCGAGAACAAACTTGGTTTCTCGAGAACTCTTCAAGGCATTTCTCGAGAAAAGGACTTGGAGTATTTTTTAGACAATTTCCCAAGAAGTCTTATGGTTTCTCAAGAACACCTACGCTTTCTCGAAAAATAGACTTAGACTTCTCGAGGAACAGTCTTCACTTTCTCGAGAAATGGACTTGGGAAAATTTTGGAAAAAATTTCTTTTCTTCTTTATTGTAAACAATCAACCCTTCCCTTCCTCTATTTCTTTAGTACTTGAAAATGAAGTGCATCCCAATAGAGAGGTTACACAAGAGTCAACACCAGGGATCACACAATGAGGGATTACATTGTATGGTCCTGTGTTTAGTGACTTATTATAAACTGACATTGGTCTACACTTAACAATATTGCATGCAAGCACTCAACTAAAAGATGACATCAAATACAAACTTAATTCATTTTAGTTTAATGGTGACTTTACACAAATCTGGGTTATTGTGGATATAATACACAACAATCTCCCCCTATTTGTAGAAGTCATAACCCTCTACAATAAGTTGAATTATACCAAAATAATTAAAGAATTAACAAACAAGCAAAACAAAGTATGTAATGACAGAAAATAATAAATAAAATCATCAGAATTCAAAATTTTATATATTTATAGAATGTATCCATTGATACATCTAGATCCACAAAATTCTATACTATAACAAATCTCCAATCATTTGAATTGTTGTTGATGCTGTCTATCCTTCTTTTCTTGTTGTCCTTTCTAATAGTTGTAGGTTTTGGTGTAGTACTTAGGAGGTTGAGGAGGAGTTGTAGGATTGTTTCTGCCATATTCTATATCGTAGATCCTCCTCTTAGTCAAAAATTTTTCATACAACTCCCATTCCTTATGAGTGTAATGATCATCTTTGTTTTCATTATATTCTACAATTAGCTTCAAGGTATCCAGAATGAGAGATTTTGAAGTTGGGCTCCAAACTTCAGCAAATTCTTTTTTTATCTTCTGGGCAGCTGTTTTGCTTGGGATGGATCTTCTAGCAGAGGCACCCTAACCATATTTTCTCTTCTTCAGCACTAGAATATCAGGAGGTAATCTTGATGTAACTTTGGCTATTCTAAAGTCCATACATGAGAATAACTTTCAGGAGGAAGTTTAAACTGTCCAGGTCTAGGAGAGAAAGTAGGCTTGAAGGATTTGAGATCGAGATTAGGAGGTGGAGCTTCATTAGGGTCAACTTGAAAATCTGGGAAGATTTTGTTGTGAATCAACACAATAGACTCAAAAGAATATAAATTTATACCTTTAATCTTGTTTTCAACACTGGTATAGATCTCTTTCAACTGATCACCCCATTGACTTTTCATCTCTTGCACCCTCTTTACTAGAACTTCTTTAACTTTATCCTCCCCCTTTCTGACTTCTATAGAGAGGGTCGCTATGGCATCTTCTTTAAACTTGCCAACTTCCTCACATGTTTTGAAGTTGTGTTCTTGAGATTTTTTTTCCAATAAAATCTGATTGTTTGTTAATGTAAGAACTTGTTCCATGACCTGACCAACACTAGTGATAGTGTGGTCCATAGCCCTGACACCAATGTTCATCAACCTCTTGAACTTATCTACATTATGTTGAATCTCAGTAAATCCTCTGCTCATTTCTTTCTCTAGAGCATATACTCTATCAGTAAGTTCTTTGAGAGACTTATCAAAGTACACTCTTTGATTTGTAAGCATAGATTCTATTTTACCCAAGAGGGTATCATTTGGGATAATATAAGTTGGAGGAGGTGGAGGAGGTAGAGTTGGAGGTTTCCAAACTGGGATTTCTTCAATTACAACTATACTTCTACCTCTTTGGAAAGAAGTCATGAAATCTCCTTCCTCTCCTAGAAAAAAAGGCATATAAAAATCCAAGATCCTTAGAGGACATTCTGCAGTTTCTAGAGTAATTTCTTCCTTAGGGAGAAAATCAACATTCTCCCCCTCAATGTGTTCCTGGGCTGAGAATTTTCTGGATTTTCTGTAGGGATATCTTCAGGAATATCTGTAGGAGTCTTGTCAGGAATGTCTTCTGGAATATCTTCTGAAACCTTTTTAGGATACTTTTTAGTAGTCTCTACAGGGGAAGAACATGGATTAATCTGATGTTAGACTTTCAATCATCCTATTAATGTCCTCTATAATAGTATCCAGTAAAGTGTCTTGATCAGAGGAGGAGCTAACATGCAAACCTGAGCCACCATCACCCATAGAGGTGCTCTGCTCAACATCAGACTGAGCTAAACTATCTTCTACTACAGTTTTAATATCATCTACAACTTGTTCTTGAACCTTTGTTGTAGGAGCCTCTGAATGAACTTTTGTGTCTTGTACCTCAGAATGTTGTACCTCTACATGAATTGAAGGAGCAGGCTCCCCCTCAACAGCTGCACCAGATGTGCCAGCTGTATCAGTGTGAGGAGGAGATGGAATCCGGTCCTCATCATCTACTATAATTCTTAGAGATGGAGGAGCTTGGCCTGGCCTTGGAATCCTTATTTCCCATTTACTGATGATTGATATGGTGACCTTCTTAAGGTGGTGGATGGACACACCTTTGGACAGGTCAAACATTTCTGGGTGAGCTTGATTCAAGTACAGGGATATAATTCTTCCAAAATTTTGTGCTTTCAAGCTTTCTATAATTTTCTCAAAATACATATGCCCCCACTGGAAATTCTTTCTACATACCACTACTATCATAAAATTGAAGAAATTTGAAGAAATATATCCAATAGACCATGTTTTGCATAAGAGAACCTTGCCTAGAATGTCGGCCAAAATATTACTTTCATCAGTCATATGTTGCCTTCTAACTGAAGTGGTCGACTGGGGAGGAACACAGAAGGTAAATGTTCTTGAGTAGTCATCGGCTTCCAGATAGGCTTCGTCATCAACTAGCAGTAATTGGAGAAACTGTATTAATGTAGATGGCTTGACTTTGATCGTGATGTCTATGACTGAGCTCTTCAGCAATTGCCCAGATCTCTTGACCTTGGCATTTCTGAAAAATTCCTAAACTTCAGGTAACAACACTTTATAGGGATGTTCCAGGATGAATGTGAGGCTGGCGGATTCCAGAAGTAGTAGAGCATTCTTAAAGTCGTCTAAAATTTCCTCCATGCCTGTGCGAACGAATTCACTTCCCACGCCAATCTTGTAAGATGGAGCCATCAATTCCAGATAATGAGAAATTTCTGGATTGCCCGAGAAGAAGCGGTGGATTTTACGAGAGAGATGGCTGAATGCTCTAGCAGAACTGAAGAGTTTTCTCGGGAGAGGCTATTTGAATTTTGGGATTTGGATTTCTATAGACATATCTATTTATATAAAATTTAAAATTTTGAAGAAATAAAAGAAGCGTACCAGCAATGGCGGTTCAAATTCTTCAGAAATTCGTCCTGTCAAATTAGGGTTTTTCTCGAGAAAATTGATGCCTTTCGAGAAATCCATAAATCATTTCTCGAGAAATAGAAGTAATTTTCCGAGAAGTCTAGAAGAATTTTCTCGAGAAATAGAAGTAATTTTCGAGAAGTCTAGAAGAATTTTCTCGAGAAATATAGAGGCTTTCGTGAAATCCAGTCTGTTTCCTGAGAAACTAGTTAGTTTTTGAGAAATATATGAAGGCTTCTCGAGAATTTTAGTTAGTTCTCAAGAAATATATAAGACTTCTTGAGAAATTTAGTCTTTTTCTCGAGATATTTATCATGTTTTCGAGAAATCCACACAGGTTTCCGAGAAACACAAGATCTTCTTTGAATTTGTCCATTGCTTTAGATATGATCACTTCAGGATCCCATGTTGAGCATGCCAAGTTCTATCTTGAAAAAGGAGTACTTGGCCTCGTCCAACAGCTTCGTGAAAATATCTGCCACTTGCTTGTCCGTCGGGACATAACTTAGGGCTTTGTCCTTATTCTCCACATGCTCTTGGATTAAATGGTAGCATACTTCCATGTGCTTCGTCCGGCTATGGGAGACAGGATTGTTGGCGTTAGCTATTACGCTGGAAGAGTCGCAATACATTGAAATTTCTCTGAACTTTAAATTATAGTCTTCAAGTTGATTCCTTATCCAAAGAAGTTGTGTGCAATAACTACCCGCGGAGATATACTCAGACACAGCAGTACATATTGCCACACAATTTTGCTTATTGCTGCTCCAAGAGATATGCTGTCTTCCGAGGAATCAACACGTACCAGAAGTTCTTTTCCTATCGTCTCTGCTTCTTGCAAAATCAGCATCTAAAAACACAATTAGCTCGACATCTTTACTTCTTGGGTACCATATGTCAAGATTGGGTGTACCCTTAAGGTATTTTAAAATCCACTTTGCGGTGACGTAATGAGATTTCTTAGAGTTCACCTGATATCTAGCACAGACACATGCTGAAAACATTATATCTAGTCTACTGGTAGTTAGGTAGAGAAAGGATCCAATTATGCTTCTGTATTTGGTTTAATCAAAAGGTTTCCCTTTCACATCCTTGTCCATAGACACATTTGAACCCATTGGAGTCCTCATAGAGGTTGCGCTCTCTATTCCGAATTTCTTAAGAAGCTCCTTAGTGAACTTCGTTTGAGAGTTGAAAATTCCATCTTCAGATTGCTTCACCTAAAGTCCTAAGAAATACTTCAGCTCACTCATACTGCTCATTTCAAACTTCCCTTTCATAAGTTTGGAGAAATTTTTGCAAAGGTTGTCTTCTATAGAACCAAATATGATGTCATCGACATAGATTTGCACTAGCAGAATCTGATCTTTAACTTCCCTAAGAAATAATGTCTTGCCTATCTTTACCCTTGTGAACTTGTTCTCAAGAAGAAAGCTAGACAACTACTCATACCAAGCTCAGGGAGCTTTCTTTAAACCATATAGGGCTTTATTTAAGAAATAAACATGGTTAGGGAATTTAGAATTGACAAAACATTGGGGTTGTGCTATGTATATATCCTCTTTTAGATTCCCGTTGAGGAAAGCTGACTTCATGTCCATATGGTAGACAAAGAAGCCTTTGAGGGCAGCATACGCAAGAAATAACCTGATCGCCTCGAGTCGAGCCATTGGATCAAATGTCTTGTCGAAGTTGATCCCCTCATCTTATTAATAACCTTACGCTATAAGTCTGGCTTTGTTCTTGATAATTACTCCATTTTCGTCAAGCTTGTTTCATAATATCCACTTTGTGCGATCATATTCTATCCCTTTGGTCTGGGCACCAGCTCCCAGACTTTGTATCATTCAAACTGGATGAGCTCCTCTTGCATTGCCATTATCCAAGAGGCATCTTTGTTCGCTTCCTTGAACTTCTACGGTTCAACCTGAGATAGAAAGCTTAGATGCAAAACTTTGTTAGCTGTACCTCTTCTGGTACTCACATCGTCGTCTGGCTCTCCAATGATTAGATTAGCTGGGTGATCTCATAGGTGTCGGAACCCTACATTCCTTGACCTCTCTCCAGTATGCTCTGCAGTATCTTGTGCAGCCTCTCTGGGTTGAGGCAATTCTTCCTCTAGCGGTTCTTCATCCACCAAGCCTTGATCGACGATCTTTACTGAGCTTGTAACGTCTTATTTAATTGGTTAATCCAAGCTTAGCTCCTTGAACCTGGTACCTGCATCTGTACCAATAACACTAGACGAGCTACTATGAAGCATGTTAGTCTCATAAAATACATCATTTATAGACTCTTCTACCACTAGAGTTTTATTATTAAAAATCCTCTATGCCTTACTATGACAACTATATCCTATGAAAATACCTTCAAAACACTTTTCATTAAACTTTGTGCGGTAATACTTCTCATTATTAAGTACAAAGCATTTACTTCTAAAGATTCTAAAGTAGGACACAGCTGGTTTTCTGCACTTCAATAGCTTATAGGGGGTCTTACGATAGCTTTTGTTGATGAGTGCTCTATTTTGCATGTGACAAGCCGTGTTGACTGCTTTAGCCTAGAAGTACTCCGGAAGTGAAGCATCGTTCAACATGGTTGTACATGCTTCAATTAGGGTTCTATTCCTTCTCTCAGCAAATCCATTTTGCTGTGGAGTGCGCGTGGAGGAAAACTCATGAAAGATACCTTGACTTTTACAAAACATTATCATGGAACCAGACTCGAACTCTTTTTTGTGGTCACTTTTGATTTTGACCTTTGAGTAGTCTAATTTGTTTTGAATTTGCCGGACAAAATTAGTGAAAGAGTCGAAGTTGTCTTGCTTGTGTTTCAAAAAGGACACCCAAGGGAAAAGCGAGTAGTCATAAACAATCACTAACGTATAGACCTTACCTCCTAAGTTGTGAATAGGCATAGGACCGAATAAGTCCAAATGAAGTAAGTATAAGCTTCGTGAAGAATCCTTTTCAGCAATACCCTTGAAGGTAGCTCGTGTCTGCTTACCCATTTGATTGGAGTGACATGGAATCTCTTTAAGGCACTTAATGTTGGGTTCATCCTGCACTAAGTTGTAAGAAAATAACATGTTTAAGGTTTTGAAATTAATATGTGCTAATCTTTTGTGCCATTGGTCACAAAAAGATGCACTATCTTTTGCAATGAAACATACTGGGGTAGAATTGTTTAAGCAAAGGAAATTTAAACAGAAAATATTTCTTCTCCGAGTGCCTGTTAAAACCATCTCTAAATTTGCAGACGACTTTATCAGACACTTGTCCTTGAAGAACTCAATGATGTAGCCTTTGTCACATAGTTGGCTTTTCCTTATGAGATTATGGTGTAATCCTTAAACATAAGCCACGTCTGTGAAAGATACTATGCCATTGGAAATCATACCATAAACTTTTCTAGTTCCCTTGTCTGAACCTCCAAAGATGAATTTGTGTCTGTCTTTCACTAGGGTATAATCACGTAAAAGGCTTCTTGTCCTTGTCATGTGTCGAGAGCATCCACTATCCAAATACCAGATCGGAGTTCTATTGTCCTTTGGACATACCTACAAAGATAAATCAGTTTACCTTAGGATCCCAAACGTATTTGGATCCTTGGTTCTTGTTCAACATACTCCCACTAGGAACATTAGCCTTTCGAGTGGTCGGTCTCGCATAGCTAACTCTAGGAGTTACAAGATTGGCAGGGTTATACCAACAATCTGCGCCAAAATTACCACTTTTGCCGCAACACCAACAGTCGAATCCGTTGTACCTCGTTATGTACTCCTACTTTACCCTTTGAATGCGAGATCTAGCAGGGGTAGCATTCATAGAGATGGATGCCTCCTGTTTGTAGTATATACAAGGGCTTCCCATCTCAATTACCTTAGGCACATCAGATTTAGCTTTTGGTGCCTTCTTATTGTTATGAACATGCACATATAGACCATAACTCTTCATCTAAATTTCCTCAAACGGTGTTTTTAACATGCTGGCCCCAAATTCATGGGGATGGGTTCATCCCTGGTATCTTTTATTTGGCTCTACATGAGTAGGCCTAGCATGATGACCACAGTATGACTCAAGATCAAACTTGTTCGTCGGACAGATTACTTTCCTGAATGAAGGTTGACCCATTGGTGCCATCCCCTTTTCTTTGGCGCTACCCTTCTTGGCAGCCTTACCCTTTTCACCAACATGGTCAAGACCACTACCCTTCTTCTGAGTAGAAAATTCTTCAATGAGAGGGAGGATAGTCTTTTGCTTAAAGTAGCTCTCAATGAGTTTTTTCTCTACCAAAAGCTTTTCTTCCAGCTCATCAAGATATTTCTCTTTTATATTTAACGTCTCAGGAGAGCCCTTGATTTCCTCTTTGAAGGAGTGGACTTCATCTCTGAGAGGAAGTAATTGTGCAATTTCTTCCTTCAGATTTGCTTCTACTGCCTTGAGGGAGGCATTCTCTTTTAATTGCTTTTTGAATACCTTATGGCATTTGTCAAAAGCCTTTAAGAGGTTCTTGTGCTGATCCATCAACTCAGAGTCACCTTCCTCTTCAGAAGAGTTGTCATTATGGCCATTCGAGGATGTTTCAGATTCATAGAGTATCGTGTGCAAGATTACCTTCCCGCGGTACTTAGAGTCTCCAACTTCCTCGTTAGATTTTGCCATAAGTCCGAAGTTAGCTTCTTCGTTTTCAGAGCTCGACTCACTTTAGTCACTATCACTTAGAGTCTTCGACTTCTTGGAGATGATTCTCTTTTCTTCTCTCTTCTTCCCTTTGAAGGATCTCTTCTCATCATTCCTAGAGCTGTCCTTCTTCTTATATAGACACTCCGCAATCATGTGACCTTTTTTATTACAATAGTAGCAAACAACGTCAGAGGAAAACTATTTGTTCGGTTTAGATTTATACATGTCCTCCTTATTGTAGCTTTTCTTAGCATGATCATCGTCACGATGTGATCTCCTAGAATCTAAAGAGAAAGACTTATTCTTCATTTGTCTCCTCTTACTCAGCTGCTTCTTGAAATTATTGGAGATTAGGGAAAACTCTCCGTCCGATATCTCAGAGCCTGATGCACTTGGCTCATAGTCTTCAGGAGTGTCAGGAGCTCGTGTACTTATGGGTGACATAGCTTTGGACTTCCTTGAACCATCAGCCTTTAAGGCTGTAGACTTCTCTTTGCTTTAAGATCGGTTGGCTTGGTCCTCCTTATTTATGGTGCTCATTTGGAATTCGAAGTAGATATTTTTGCCGAAAAGATTATGAGGGTTTATCTCTGGTAATTTCCCAAATTCTATAATGGCAACAACTTTTGTATCCTAGTCCTTTATCAAGGATTTGAGGAATTTGTCGTTCAGTTCACCATGAGTGAATGCACGGCCATAGTTCCTGAGACCATTGAATATATTGAAGAACTTCTCAAAACTATCAGCTATGGAGTCATTGGCACCATTCTTGAAGGCTTCGTACTCAGATTCAACAACAATCTGCGATCGTCTCTCACTTCTTCAGTACCTTTCATTAGGACAACAAGATAGTCTCACATCTCTTGGGCAGACTTGTAGTGAAATAAGTTCTGGAGCATTGAATCGTCCACTGCACTTGCTATGATATTCTTCGCCTTCTTGTCAAGGGAGAATAAGTTAATCTCATCCTTAGCAAAATCCATCATCTTCTTTGAAATCATGATCGCTGGATTTATCATTGAAGGCTGTGTAAGGATGTGTGGTCCTTCTTCCACTATTTGAAAAATCCTTGGATCAGTAGTTTCCATGTAGAACCGTACTCGTTCTTTCTAAATATGAAAGTTTTCCTTTATGCACACCGGTAGCTTCATGGATGACATGACTTTGCTTCAATACATGGTGAAAATGCGGAATCTCTGAATGCTAGATCAGAAATCTTGTTCAAAGTGTTAGCCTTATCGAACAAAATGCCCCTCTGATACCAATTGAAAGTATCTAGCGTCTACCAAAATCACCTGGAGGGGGGTGAATAGGTGATGTTTGTCTCTTTTTGCGGAATAAAAATATTTAAAAACTTAAGCACACAAACACAGAGATTTATAGTGGTTCCCCGTATTGGGTAAGTCCACTATCCTGCCTCGCCTATCTACCACGAAGGGATAGATTCAGCTACTTCACCTTTCAGTATGGGTATATTCGATTTCCCTCCAACCTTTCTAATAGTATGTTAGATATGGCAATCTTCTCCAAATCTCAGCTTAAAGAGCTTACAACACAGATCCCGCTGGATCTCTTAGACTTCCTCCAAGTCCTACCTCAGGCCGAAGACCTAATACTCAAAGATAATATCTCCTACAGCTCAGTGATCTTTCAGATCACCTACCTCAGACTTAATCAAAAGTCCTACAACTCAGGCTAGGAGGATAGCCCTACACTTAGAGAGTATAGATCTCCTACAGTTCAGATCTGATTCAGATCCTACCTCAGGCCAAAGGCCCTACCTTAGATTCTCAACAGAATCCTACCTCAAAGAATATATCTCCTACCTCAGGCACACATGGTCCTACCACAGATCCATAATAGGATCCTATAACTCAGCCTTTATATCTTAGTCTTACAGCTCAGATCAATTAAGATCCTACTGAAAGAGAGATTTTTGCTGATGATTGACTCTAAAGAGAATGTTCTTTGAGTCTGCCTTTCTGAACTGAGTAAACTCATCCCTAACTTTGACACCAGAGAAATGATTCTCTTAGCCTTCTTCTTCCTTAACTGAGAAAGCTCAGTCCTATCTTCTTCATAGCACCAAGAATAGATCTTCAGGATGTTTCTGCTTGAGCTAAAAATATATCTGCAGAGCATGGTTCCTTCAAGCCTTTAATGTGGTTGAGTTGATTGAGTGGCCTTGAAGAACACCAGTAACTTGGCTTTGCTTTTCTTCTTCTTATTATTACTCAGAAAAAGTACTTTCAAATCTTGCCGTTGAAGACAAAATGATTCTTCTATTCTCTGTTTCTTCAACCACCTAACTTTTGCTCTGCTTCTCCTTCAAACTCAGAAAGAGAACTTTTTGATCTTGCTGTTGAATACAAATTTATTCTTCAGTGATTTATTTCTTCAACAGCCAACTCTGTTTTTGATTCACAAACTAACTATAAGAGCAAGTTCTTGGAAAACTTCAACTTTATCGAGAGGAAAAAGATGACTAGAAAAGCTTAATTTAATTTCTCGAAACTCCCCTTTTATCGATCTCCGTCCAACGGCTCTTTGCGCGGTATGGACCAGTCGAAAATGGAAACTGTAACCTATCTTTTGAATTTATAGTTGTACTAAAGGCATATAGTTTATTTTGTCATCTAGCGCGTTATTCCCACAACATTTGAATTATTGATGACGTCAGCATGTCTCCAAGCTTGTGGACTTAATCATTTTCAGACAATCTACATAGGCAATGAGTGAAGCCTTGTCACTCAACGCAGAAAAACTTAGGAGAATTCTATATCTTAAGGTGTCGAGTGAACCCTTAACCCTCAATGCTTTTGACATTTGTTGTCTAACGGTTAAGGCGTTGAGTGAGCCTTCATCAATCAACGCTTCTGGACTTGGTTGAAATTTCTTTGCATGAAGGCGTCAAGTGTAGCTTCTAAACTCAACGCTTCTTGACTTTGCCTGTCTTCTTGATGATGGGTTAAGTGACCTTTCTTCACTCAATGCTTCTATAATTGACCTGAAATCCAGTTGAGTAGGCGTTGAGTGAATGGACTTCACTAAACACTTCTGTTCTTAGACAGATTTCTTGTCAACAACACTGAGGCTTTGACTGCTTGAGGTTCTGTCAACGCTTTTAGCCTCTTGGCGTTGAGTGACTATCTTCACTCAATGCTTTTGGACTTAGCCATATTTCTTGTCAACAATAATGAGGCTTTGACTGCTTGAGGACATGTCAATGCTTTTAACCACTTAGCGTTGAGTAAACTATCTTTACTCAATGCTTTTGGACTTAGCCAGATTTCTCCTCAGCAATACTAAGGCATTGACTGTTTGAGGTTCTATCAACGCTTTTAGCCTCGTAGCATTGAGTGAATTGTCTTCACTCAATTCTTTTAGACTTAGTTGACTTTTTGGCTGTCCAGTAAGCTGTTTTGGGTCCAACTGTCATTATGACTCTAATTGCCTGTCTAATCAATATAACAGAGTATAACCTGCATACAATGAACTTGAACATATATTAAATACATTCATGTATATACCATTTACTTATGGGCCTTCTTCAAATCTAGGACATTGTGATCAATGGACCCAATAGACATTATCAACAAACTCAACACCCTTAGTGGGTAATGCCATAACAAGGGCAGAACACAACCTCTTTTTCAATTAAAAAAAATCTTCCTCACAATCATTGTTCCAAACAAAATTTGTGCTTTTCTGAGTTTATTTGTTTAAGGGAACAGACAATACAAAATATCCTTGCACGAATCTCCTATAATAGCCTGTCAACCCTAAGAAACTCCTTATCTCCTTGGGCATTGTAGGTCTCTTCGAATCCAAAACTGTGCTAATTTTTTTAGGGTCTACTGAAATCCATCTTGACTCACTGTTGGTACCCTAGTTTTGATTTGAGTTTAGTCCTCTCCTTTGTGCCCCTTGACCCAAGAAATACCTATGGTCAATGGTTAGGAGTCTAGCTGTAGAGTTCTCACTTTTCCAGATTGAGAATTTGGTTAAGTAGTTTTTTCGTTCGACTATAGTCGAAACGACTCGCCGATCGACTATCGTATCGTGATCGACGATCGTCTATCAGTTGGTCAACGCTTTGTCTGCGTTGATAGTTCGACTATCTGTTGATAGGTCGACTATCTGTTTTGCGTTGATAGTTCGACTATCTGTTGATAGTTCGACTATCTGCTTGGCGAGGTAGTTCGACTATCTGTTCTGATAGATCGACTATCTGATAGTTCGACTATCTATTGAGAGGTCGACTATCTGTTCGCTTTGATAGTTCGACTATCTGTTGATAGATCGACTATCTGTTTCGTCTTGATAGTTCAACTATCTGATTGATAGTTCGACTATCTGTTGTCTTTGATAGTTCGACTATTTGTCCTGATAGTTCGACTATCTGATAGTTCGACTATCTGCTGATAGATCGACTATCTGGTTTGTTTTGATAGTTCGACTATCTGTTGATAGATCGACTATCTGTTTTCTGAGGTAGGTCGACTATCTGCTTGATAGGTCTCTATCTCTGATAGTTGCTATCTCGACTAGATGTCGAACTATCGACTATCTGATAGTTCGACTTCTGTATCTGATAGGGGTTCGACTATCTCTTCGATAGTTCGAATCTATTTCGGCCGATAGTTCGAACTATCAAGACGTCGATCAGTCGAACTCGATCGTTCGATTTCTGTTGCCTTTATATTGATTTATATATATATTCGATTTATCAACCGATATTCGAAATTATCAAAGCTGGCACAATATTGTCCAGCTCTTTGGATAGTCAAACTTTAAGTTTGTCGATCTATCGTAGAACAGATTGTCGAACTACTCGCCAAGCTTATAGTCGAACTATTAACAGATAGTCGAACTATAACGCAATACTGATAGTCGATATCAACTGATAGTCGATTTATCTAACGCAAGACAAAGCGTTTGACCTTTGATAGATGATCGTCGCTCAGCCGTTTTAGAACGATAGTCGAGCGGCGTTCGACTATAGTCGAACGAAAAAAAAAACTACTTAAACCAAATTCTCAATCTGAAAAAGTGAGAACTCTACAGCTAGACTACCTACCATTGACCTATAGGTATTTTCGACCTTGGGTC